>CAWUFW010005746.1:0-1278396 GCA_963921515.1 Calotriton arnoldi | reverse complement strand
TCCAGCTTGTCCACAGAGGGTGGGCTGAGGTGCGCCTGGTACCGCTTTGTACGTGTGCCCGGCTGCTGTGCACACACGTGTTCACTCCCCCCGACAGGTGTCCTCTCACAATGCCCAGGGAAGCGGTGGTGTACTGTTCATGAGCCCTCCCAACACGGCGTGCTCCAACTTGGCATGTGCGCATCTACCCGTCGCACCCACCCACCTGAGCACTGCGTCCATACGACTTCACACGACACATGTGTGTCTTCCACAGTAGTGCTACTCATTTGCGTTGACATCCAATACCAGTGGACTACATGGTCATGTCACGACTGCCGTGTACTTCACATACTCTCATCCTCTCTCATTCGTACTTGTGAAATGAGTCAGCGGAGACAGTTCTGGTTTCAAACATTATATTGAGTCTTCTGTCCTCTGTGATGCAGTATAGTGGACACTACTGGCAGCGGAATACATATTGAGGATATACTGAGCATGATTACAAATGGGATAGGGTGTGGGGTTACATCTGCTTGGCCAAGGCTGTGCTAATGTACATTTACGTATAGCTGCGGAGCTGCGGACTTTGACACAGACGGTATACATGTAGCCTACCAGACCGCTCGGCATCATGGGCACAGTCCATCTCAGTTCCATGTGACAGGTTTGCTGCGGTTGTTCCTCATGCACGCGTGCATGTGAGATGACATCAGGGCATGTGCTTGCGTGCATGCAGCGGCGTGCCACTTGTTGTTGCACTGTGGTGGTTACTGGACATGTCACAGTCACTGGGGTCGTGTTGTTGTTGTATGCACTTGTCGTCCATGCAAAGGTCCTGGTATGGGATTCCCGGGGCGGGGGTGGGAGGGGTGCAGCACCCACAGACTCCAGGCGACCTATTCATGTCCACTGAGCGGTGTGTGTGTCCATGTGCGCTGGATCCATGTCGTGTCCTGGTTGTTCGTGCAGTTCCGTCCATGTGGGTGCGATGCACAGAGCCCATGCCACTGCCTCCCACGATGCATGCGGTGTTCCTGGATGTGATGGGGAACAGTGTGCATGTCCCGGTCATATCCGATGTCATGGCGATGTCGTTGATGGTGTGGTTACAGTTGCCGGTCGTTTGGTATGGCTGTTGTGGTGGTGACTGGCCAGTCCGTGCGGAAGCTGAGCATGGGTGCGGGGTTGGACTTCATAGGTCACTCGGGGAACCTGCGTTGTGGTCCGACGTATTTACAGGTTGTCAGGTATGCGATGCCGTCCAGCAGGGCTTCCATGTCATTGGTGGTGTACATGTTTGCCAGCCAATGAAGCGGATGGTGGCTGTCAAGGTGTTGTTCGTAGGTTGTCCCTTGGAGGACCATGATGGGGCATGCTGGGTGACATTCGATGTAGCTGTTCTCGATGATCCGTCGTGTGGAGGCACAGTGGTCCCATTTCAGTGCGGGTGCGATGTTGGCCACATACGCCATGCCCCCATAGGCAGAGCAGGCCCTGTCGTGTGCGTCCAGAGGGAGGAGTAGTGGTAGCAGGTCCGCCTTCAGACATGCCGGGTTGGAGAGGCATATCTCGACGGGATGCTGGTAGGGACACCTCCGACAGTAGAAGACGGGCATGACGCAGCTGAACAATGTGATGCGGTAAGTCAGTCGGTAACTTACGTTCAGCAGGGACAGGAGATCGCATCCCAATGTATGGAACAGGTTGGTTTTGTACAGCTTGAGCTCTTCGGCGTAGTTGGGTAGGTGTGTTGCGGTTGCCATTTCGCAGCGGTTCGTAGAGGTGGCGTGCTCCGGCTGTGTGTGCAGTCTGCAATGTGCACGCTCCGGGGTTACTGTGAGCTCTGTGTAGTCGTAGGGAGACAGGACTTGTGTTCTGTTGGCTTGTTTGGAGGACACGGGCCCTCTTCCCACATGCTTCTCAGACAGTTCAAGGTCAGTGCTGTGTGACTCCTTCCAATTAACTTGCATGTGGCCGACATGGGGAGTGTTTTCTTCTTTCTTCCCCGTCCGTTGTGTGCTTCTGTGATATGCGCTATCTGCCGTGTGGTCGGTCTCCTCGGCATGCCTGTGTTGGTCTATTCTTGGACAATGGCTGTATTCACCGGCTTCTGTCGTAGGGCTGTGGTTTCGGAGTTGGAATGGAAGGTCATTCAGTGCTGTCTGCTCTCCCTTGTGTGGGCGGCAGCCTGCCTTTCCGCTCTGCGTTGGGCCTTGTGTGTGGATGTAATTCTTGGGCCACCTGTTGTCGGTCACCGGGCTCTTTGGTGTTCCGTTTCATGTGTCTTGTTCATATGTGCAGGGTGGTATGGGTTTTTCAGTGTGGTACTGGCGTTCCTCTTCCCGAAGGAGCCCTGCTTCTCCTAGTTGGTGTTGCCGCCGCTGTGTGCTTCGCCATGTTTGTTACACTGGGGTGTGTCCTGCTGTTGCGTGACTTCACTGACATGTGTGCGTCGGTTGTGTGGCGTTGGGTGTTGTCCGTGAATTGGGCGTTGGGTACATGTCTGTGGCCGGCCTGTCACGTGTCATGTGCGTTCGGGGTGGGGCTGGTGTGTGTGCTGCTTGGTTGTGTCCCTGTGTCTGTGTGCGACGCATGCATGGCGCTGCGGTTGGCCTCTGCGTTGTGCGCATGTGTGGCGGCGTCATCGGCGCTTTGGGGCCGTGACGGGGTGGTTGGTTCCTAGTCCCAGGTGGTGTGTACACATGTGTTCCGCGATGTTAGGATTTGGCCTGTGTGTCATATGTGGATGCAATGGTGGATGTGTAGTGTGCACGCGCTGGTGGGGGGTTGTCCGCTTTTCCGCCCTTGCACTGTGTGCGCTGTTTGCGTGCACTTGTTGTGTGTGTGCCTACCTGCGTCTCCGCGGTACGTTGCGTCCTTGGTGGTGCATCAGCAGAAGCATGGGAAGGGCCTGCAGTGCTGGATTCATGCCCGGGGTGCCGCTTCTTCGTTGTCCGTGCTCTGCGTCCGTGTTTCCGCCTCTCTTTCACGTGCGGTGTCTCTTTGCCGTGGGAGCCGTTTGTTTGCGGCATCGTAATTTATACGCCGGGCGGGACGTGATTTCGTCGGACGGTGTGTGTCAGTTGGGCTGCGCCGCTACGTGTACGGGCGCACTTTGATGGCGGACGGTGTTGCTGGCTTGCCGGCGGTGTTTGGCCTGCTTTTCGCATCGTAATTGGGCGGGCGTGTGGACTGCTGCGTGCCGGCGGTAACTGGTGGTTTTTGCATCCGCCAGCACGGCGGTAGTGCTTCCGCCCGCCATCGTAATGGGCCCCTAGGGCTCTTGTTGGAGAAGCGATTAGATTCATGGCGCTCAGATGCCTCCCAGACTCGGAATTGCTTGCTGTCACTATTTCGATTCAAACAACTTATTTTCCAAAATCCTTTAAACCATTACTTGTCTCTGAAATACTTAAAGCTACTAAAACTGTGCATAGTCTCTCTGAAAACTGAAGTGATGCAAGCAATCAGAGCGCTTACATTTTCTAAGGCACAGTATATACGTTCCCAACTGATACAGTAGCTCTGTCGTGCAGAATGAAACTGGAGTTATTTATTAGAAGCTGGGAAGCAGTTTTTTACCAATACTGACAGATCTATTTTGGTAAAATTGCCTTTCAGTAAGAAATATTGAGTAGAATATTGCCTGTCCTTTATTGCAGCAAATGTACATACCAAGCTTATCAAAGAACTGTGTGATTTAATATTTGTACTAGTAAGCCTATGTAGATGTGAGGATTACAAGAGTTCATAGAGGGCATCATACCTTAAACCTAAGGGGGTCATTACGATAGCGGTGAATCCGGCACTGGCAGCCTGCCAGTGGCGGATTCACAGCCATTGTGCGGCCATTCTCCACCCACCAAATTAGGATGGCAGGCGGTTTGCTGGCGGACGGGAAGTTCGTCCGCCACGGGTCCGACACAGGCAATCGTTACGATTTCCTGTCAGACCCGGAAAGCATACCTACAATGGTGGCGGTGCCTAGCATGCACTGTCCGCCATATTAGGATGCTTCATCTCCACCAGCCTTGAATGGTGGTTCACCCGCCATTCAAAGGTTGGCGGAGATTGACTTTGGGGGCCCGTTGCGGGCCCCCCCTGTGCAGGGGCACTTCCTTGTAGCACTTGGGGGGCATCTATGGTGCCCCCCCACATTTCCCTGCACCATGTGGCAGGCACCGCGTGGTGCCTGCCACGTAGTGCAGGGAAATGTAAACTGTGCATCTTTAACATTGCGGCGGGTGCTGCAGCTAGCAGCACCCACCGCAATGTTAAAGATAGTAGATGCGACTGCCACGGTGGCGGTGGCATCGTAATACCCCCGGTGGGACCGCCGCCTTGTAGGCGGGCGGTCCCACTCCCCGACACGATGGCGGACAGACTGAAGTCCGTCCGCCATCGTAATCACCCCCTAAGTCTTTTAAAAGTGAAATAAAGTAAGCTCCTCTAGAAAACATTTAGAGCATTCTCCCTTTCTTTCCTGTCTTCCATATGCCTTTTAGTAATCATTAAATCAGTTTTAAACTGTTTTTATAAGACACAAAAGCTGTTCCAAACAGCTGGAACTGTTCTATAACATGATGCTGTCCAACAAGAATGATGTGCTTTGTAATGTTCTATAACAGCACACGTTTCATGGGCAGACAATTCACGTTGTAATGTGTTTTTTGGTGACATGCCGTACAAGTACTACACAGAGCTTGTAGAGATTTAAGAATGATTTACTGCTAGTACTTCTTCAATTGAATCTACCACAAGTGAAGATGGTGGCACATATAATGCCATGATAATACAAGATTTGGAACTTCTGATTCCCTTAATGCTGAAACTCCATTCCTCTGAAGAACATGTGCAATTGCTTTAAGATCACACACTGGTATCCCAATCGTGTACAAAAGACTTCTGGATAATCAAGCATTTCTGCAATATTTGACAGGAGTGTCCTTCATGCCCAAGTGGGTATAGTATGCTGGCTCAAAAAATAAAATAGACATTCAGTGGTTTATTCTAACATGAACATAGTGCTGACAGTTCGGTTCTCATCAACAATAATCTTTGCATTATGGATTTAATGTAACAAACTAAATAATTTTGTCAGCCTATTTCAGTATACGGTGCATTGCTGTGTAATATTTGGGCCACTGCACTGTCACTGATTTCTTTAAGTTCTGTTGAGCGAGATAATCTGTGAATGGATGTTTGTTTTTATCAAGTAGTATTAATTATTTATATTCCACATGTAGAATCCACAACCATCTCTTTTTGTCTCATTGCTTTCACCATTCTGAGGCTTTCTTTCTTCTTAGGAAATTATTCTTGCTGCAGGCACTGCCTCATGTTCCAAAATTGCCTTACAAAACCTCTGCTGCATAAACGATTGTTCAGTACCCTAGGGCCTGCCTTTCATGTCCTCTGCTCTATGCTCAATTGCTGTACACAATACCTTAAATTGAAAAACATCTGCCACAAAGAGCAACCCATATGAGTCAGGTATAATTATTAACATCCCCTTTCATAATGATGACAATTCTTTGTTCTCTTGCAGACCTGGAGGTGAGTTGTCTCTGCCTCTGTTACATGTTTCAGTGGAATCTTCAAAGATTTACATTTCACATACATTGTAGTAAAACCTGTCACTATTTTATGTGGTTTCTTTATACTAGATATGAGCAATTTTATTATTCGATATCCAGGTAATTATTGAACATTGCTTGAGATTACCATTACAAGATGGCATGTAGGAGTCAGTGGATGGGTATGGATTCGGGTTGAAAACATGAAACAAAATGGCGCCCATGGAGTACGCGAGGTGTACATGTTTCGAGGTAGGTGGATTATTACAAGGTAATAATGAGGACATTTTGTGTGAGAAATATTTATTTGTATAATGGAAGAGATTGGTTAATGGGGTATATTGACCAAACTGGAATTATTAATTTTGTTTCAGATACTTTGAGTATAGCGTGATGATTATCTAAATACTCTCACTCTAGTTTGATTGAAGTCTTACTTTAGGGTAAGTCTGTGATGTGATGCATTCAGTTTGATTTTGGATTTATTGCAGTTTTTCAAGGTTGTTAGTAATAGGAAGCTTTATTTTGTTTTTTTGATATCGTGGAAACAGGCAAAATACATTAAATTACTGATTCTGATATTGTATTGAATACTTGGAAGGAAGGTCAGTATGCAATGGTAGTGCTAAGAATTTTGACTATATAAATGGACAATTAGATCTGCTTTTTATCACGAGCACATTTGGACATTGGTAATTTGAATGAGTTTTGGAATACATATTCAGGATGATATTCAGTATTTCATTTGGAGTTGTCTGTTGAGTTGCCTGCATGATGGACATAAAATGGTTATAAAAGGTAGTATACCCGGTTATTGTGGCACATGTGGTGATATTCATTCCACTCCAATTTTTTATAATATTGTGTTCATTCCTTTATTATAATTAGTTCCAAAGGAACTATTTCTTTTGAAATTTTTGGGGAAGGTTGCACTGAATAAGGATGAGTTTGAAGGGGTCTTCTGTTTTATGTTTTTATATGAAATTATTTTTGAATTTATGGAATGGAATTGTACAATGATTTGTATTATATAATTTTCTAGGCTAGATTAAGTCAATTATTGATGAAGCACGTGTTGGCTAGAATGAAAAAATAAAGAAGATTAGAGAATATTTCCAGTACAATATTTCCTTTAGACGACAGGATGATAAGAGTGCCCGGAGATTAAAATTGTAACTATTCACAATCAATCTGGAAATATTTAATGCAATAGCAGGGACATCATCTTTTCTTCTTCTATTCAGTCTTCCCTCTGCTAGATGTGATTTAAGCAAGGCATTTTACAGAGGGCAAATCCTGTCAGAGAACAGACTGAAATTCCTAGGTTTCTTCCCCTAAGGTCATACAGTAATGTGACCAAGTTCCTGATCTAAGAAAGGCTCTCAGGTAAAACTTATCCCATAAATTTGTATGATGAAATATAACTACAAAAATATCTGCTTGTGTACAGTGACCCCACTTCAAAGGAGACCGTGACTCTGCTAGATTGTAAGCCTTTCAGCAGCTACAGCATTAACCTGCAGTTGGAATACAAATGCATCCTTTCCAAAAGTAATCCAAGTCAAATCATCTTTATTCAGTTGAAAGAACCATAAAAGCACAGGATAAAACAAGTTACAAACAGATCACACACAATAAAATCACAAATATACAATTACTCAGTTACACATCATCGATTGTCTTTCCATGTATCATGACTGAGTCACACTGCATACTTTTTCTTTAAACCCCTCGCCTGGGTCATAAAATTCAATACTGCGAAACAGATTGTAGGAGACTCACAGTCTTGTAAAAACAGTAAACCTTTTTGATGAGTTTTAAAACATTTCCCTACTGAAATTGGGTGTAAAAACGGATTCTAAAAGCGGAGTATAAAGTGCAGAATAACAGAAAGTGCTTGGTGGACTGTATGGACACTGAATCGCATGAGCAGCGGGGTAATGAAGCAAACCATGTCCCAGTAATGGGGAAAGCCAGCAGAAAGTGAATCATATTTATTCGGAGGCAGGTAAATAAAATCTGTGTTCTGGTGCCTTTATCCATAATAGATAAGGCTCCATTCCTTCACAAGTTGACAAAGGGATATACGCGTGGATAGTTACCATGTCCAGAGCTTTCTCAAGTCTCATCTCGTCTCTATGGGCATGGTATGTGTCGTTTACCAGAGACTTCGTGCATGAGTCAATCTCGCTAGTACTCTCAAAAACACTGATTAATCCTAAATCATGAAGTGTGTTTTTTATATGCTTGATCCAAGGGATGTCTAGCATGCTAGTCTGATTCAGATATCCTCTAATTTTACCCGGGTGAAGCTTAGCTCCGGAGTGGACTAGATTCTAACCCACAACAAAATAGGTGCCAAGCCTACCTTATCTTTCATAAAATCAAAGCCCATTTCTATGTGAATAATAAAACGTGCTGTGGATATGAGAATTCCTAAAAGCCTTGCTAAAAACTTGTTTTCTGTTACCTCGAGAGTCTTTACAGGTGTATGTCCCCAGACTCCCACACCGTATGTACCAACCGACACAAATATTACTTCTGTATAGCATTATCAGTTCTTTTGGGGGATTGTTTTCTTTATTGGTGTATAGACTTTAAAAAACAACTTTGAGCGGGTGGTCTTAGGCCCACATGTTGAAATGTAGCATTTATCATTGTTTACTTTAAAGTTTGTCCCCTGCATAAAACTATAAAAACCCATCTAAAAGAACTTGCAGGCCATTTGCGGTGCGAGCCAGGAGGACAGCATCGTCTGCGTATAATAAAACCGGGACTGCGTACGAACCAATTTTTGGGACGACAGGGGTACAGTCTATTAGAAAGGAGCTAAGGGCATTAATATAAAAATAAATAAAAAGGGAGCCAGGATGCAGCCTTGTCTCACCCCACGGATATCTTGGATGGGGGGAGTCTGGTCGCCTGATTGGGAGTAGCGTACTCTCATATTTGTGTCTTGGTGAAGTCTTTTTAACACATGCAATAGGGATGAATCCACTCCCGCTAGTCTCATGATGTCCCACAATTTATTTCTATCCACTACGTCAAAGCACAGCAGAGGTCCATAAGGCCATGTGTATGGTCCCTCTCCTGGCCTTGATATATTTACCCAAAATTAGGGAGAGATTCAGAGCTTGCTCTGTTGTACCCATTCCTGGGTGAAACCCAAATTGTGCTTTGGTAAAAAATTAGTTTTCACTCGCCCAAGCTTCCAACTTCTCTAAAATGGCCCTGCAAAAGATTTTACCCGAAGAGTCAAGCAGTGCAATCGGGTGGTAGTTGGATGGAACATTCTTATCACTCTTTTTATATATAGGAACTGTAACCGACTGCCTCCATGACTCAATTGACCCCCCAACTATTATAGACCTAAAGACATTTGTGAGCAGCGGGGCCCAGAGATCTAAATTGTGTTTAAAAAACTCCACTGGTACCCTGTCTGGTCCTGCTGCCTTCCCTGATGCTGAGCAGAGTATAGCTGTGCGTTCTTCCTCCACAGAAATGGATTTGCTAAAATCAACTAGGGCTGTGCTAGTTGCAATGGGATCAGCAGGTAGCCTTAGATTTTTCCCAGACATTTCAGGGTTAAATATGTTTGCCAAATGAGCAACCCATTTTTGCTCCATTAAATGGCAGTCAATGCCTGACTCTGGCTTTTTAGTGAAAAGGGGCCTATTCACTATTTCCCAGAAGGCTCGGTCATCTTTCAGGGCTGCTGCTTGTTCCAGGTCATCCAAAGCCTTGGTTCTTATTTCAGCCTTTCTATTTTCAATAGCTTTTTGGTAATTCCTCCTGGCCTGCCTTACCTCCACTGGATCCCTCAGGATTTGTGTGTTAGGTTTTTTAAAGTTCTATCGGTGTTTGTACATTCTGAATTAAACCATGTGCAAACAGGGTGTACAAACCATGGGTTCTTAATCAGTAGGGAATCAGAAATTGAATTACAAATCCTCATAAAATTTTCACACACAGTAACTGGCTCACAGTTTCCCAAGCAATTTAAAATTTCCATATAATTTTTGGGCACCACTTTTGTGAGACTTTTGCCAGGATCGACACGTTGCCATTTTATGTGCACCCCCATCTTTTTGGTATAGAGCATAGGTTGTGATTTGCCAGGCATAGAGGGAGCTAAAGGCGTACAGGCAAGCCTTACAGTAATGAGACAATGATCGATAAAAGTTGAAGGACAGACTTTGCAGTTTTTTATCAGTGGGCCAAGGTATTTGACACTAGAATATGGTCAATGGTGGTTCCTTTGCCTCTTCCCAAAAAAGTTGGAATATCTATCTGGTTTTCCACCATTAAATCCATTGCAAAGGTCAAGTTATTAACTAGTATTAGCCTTGTTAATGCTTCCCGATATGCTGAGTGCTTAAAGTAACCAGCAGGCTCGCCCAGTCATTATAAATACCTCACACATGATTCCCACTATAGAGACATTTTGTTATATTAAAAACCCCCACCCATTTTAGAGAAGCCTCCTTCAA
Source organism: Calotriton arnoldi (assembly GCA_963921515.1). NCBI lineage: Eukaryota > Metazoa > Chordata > Amphibia > Caudata > Salamandridae > Calotriton > Calotriton arnoldi. The sequence goes on along the minus strand of CAWUFW010005746.1, from coordinate 1,268,348 downwards.
TTCTTAATCAATTTTCTTCTGAAGATTTTGCTCCAAATCCTCAATAATCTCCACCCTTTGAACCCCGAAGTGATTATAATAAAAATTAAGATTATGTCGAACTCTTTGGGATACAATATCTTCACCAGTTGAAAAGGAGGATTAAACAACAATTCATTTGCTTGAACATTCTTCACTGCAGTTAATACCAGAATTAGGAGACCACACTTCCCCCTGCCAACAGATGAAGGAACAACAGGTGAACAAAATGTCCTGAACCCGTTTATTGTAATATGTTCATATGGACATGTTTCCTGACAACATATGATGTCAAAAGTTTCGACGAAATTTAACCAATAATTATTGGAAATCATTTGGCGGATCCCTGCCACGTTCCAGGAGAGAATCTGCAAACCATTTGTACAATGTGTGGGAGGGTTATCTTCAGTTAGGCTAGCGGCCATCTGAAAAGGCGGGGTTCGTTTGAAGAGATCATCAATGCAAGGGGCTCCTTAACATTCCAAATACCCAGCAAGGCTTCATGTATTAACCCTGACCTGCCGTAGGTGACATGGCAACTAGCTCTGTTGGGGGAGAGCACTATGGATGGTTTCGGTCTGGCAAAGTCTATTGTCTGGAAACGTTGCTCTTTTGAGTGGGCCACGCAGGGATCAAGTCAATCATTTGTATCCAGCTCCGAGAGTATCTGGAAACTGTTATACAAAGGGAATCCCATATGTTCTCCTGGAGTCTACATGTGGGCGAGGCAAGCAGGAGGCCCTTTCCCCCTGGACACCCGGTGCAAATACACGACAAAAGAAACCCAGGGGGGCAACAGAAAGCAGATCAGGAAAACCCTTGACCCCACTCCTTGTACCAAAATTGATCAGACGATGCGCCAGCTCTAGAAACCTACAGCTGACCACGATACAGTCCCCTTTCAAAGACTTTGGAGAAGGCCCAATCCAACCAACTCTCCTCGCCATGAGAATGTCGTCAAACTCCCAGTTTGTCAGTGCAGCGTTTCTCCCTAGCTAGCAGCAAACTTTGTTTTTCAGAGCCTCATATTTTTCATCTGTGTGTGCTGGGACCGGGGGTACCCCCACCAGAACTGCTGCATAGGGGAAACACACTATCACCCCAGTGATGGGGTGATAGTTCCCCTAATCCCCACATTCCAGATTTTAATACCAAGTAATACCCTATGATTAAATGTGATTTGGGGTAGTACATTGGTTTTTAAATCACTTTTTGCACTGGCCCTCACTTCAATGATTTGAAGTGCCTCCCTGTCTTCAGGTGTAGGCCCGCTCTCTACCAAACTGGGTTTTTAGAGAGCGAGGACTGCCTATGATGAAGCCTGACACCTGGTGGTGTGTGAGGACAGTCCTTCACAATTTTTGAGATGTCCAGCACTCCATTTATATAGTGCTTATAGGGATATGGTTCAGTCACATAAGCTTTGGGGTAGCTTCTACAGTGTGTATATAGTAGGTTTGGAGGCCAGCTCACCCTGCAGACCCCGTAGCCTCTAGTTCCCTTCCTTGGATATTTCTAAGGGTCTTGTGTTTGTATGGTGAATCTTTTGTCCCTCCATGACTGTATCCAGCCTGCGACAGGGGACCCCTTGGGGTTGTATCAAGTCTCTTTCATGTGGTGGCAGGTTTATTTGAGGATGGGGTGGGACCCGGGTTCCTGAGTAAAATCAAGGGCTGTTTATCACCCCCCCCATGAAGTTCCCTGGCACTAGGGTTGTTTAAAGGATTTATAGAATCATTTGGGGATGTGGATGCTAGGGGAACAGAGGTAGGCTTACTCTTGGAGACTAATTCCATAATTATCCCAGGCTATTTAGTCTCACCAGGATCGGTGCAATGGCAGAAGTTAGACACCCCTTTATTTTTTCTACTAATCTTTCTCCACGCACACTTAGCTCCACCTGGCCGGTGTCTTGTGTCACAGCTGGAGAGGAGGCTAGTTAATGCAGGCCCCCGGATTCTGTGAGTGGATCTAGTTTTTGGCCCTGTTTTTTTTTATTGTAACAGAGGCTGGACCTTGTTTCAGCTTCCTCTTCTTTTTCACTATGGACTCGCATGGGCTGTTGTTGAAGCTGGGACCAGGACCAGGACCAGGATTTGGACTAGGACCAAATGTGAGTGACAGTGGTTTGGATGCACTTGGAGCAGACACCCCTTCCGTATCAGCAATAGCCCCACCTGGGCCAGTCTCCGGGACTGGGACTGCCCCAATCTGAGCAGTTCTTACAAGTTGCATAGCGGAGATCTCAACCATGAGGTAACTATGCTTAGATCTTCTCCACGTTCCAGCGAAAGCCGTTTCTCTGCCAGTTTGATCTCCTTTGACACTACATTAACAGCCCGCACCAAGAATGAGTCCAGTGTAGTTCATGCGCCAGAGCTGGTTGAGGCATTTTCCCTCCCACGTGGCAGTTTATGTTTACCAATGAGTCATTCAGCTAAAAACCAGGCTTACATGTGAGACAATGTCAACACTGGCAAGAGGCAGGAAACAGAAGGCAGAAGGTAAGGACAAAAGAAAAATAGGCAGATAGGAAGCTAGGCTGACCAAGTCAAACACCAGACACTTACCTCCTCCCGAGGTCTCAAACCGCCTCCTCCACCCACACACCACACACCATCAATTCAGGTATCCAAGTGTCCGCTTACAGCTGCCTTAGACAGACAGTCAACAGCCAGCCATACTCCAATAGTCTCTCACAGCCTTGATAGACTCCCAGTGAACCTCCAATGAGTCTCAGTTCTATGTTTGTTTTCTTTGATCTCTCCAGTTGCACCATGGGATAAAGAGGTATAAGGTCAGGGGTAATGGCAATGAAAGACACTGTGAATTTTTAAAATGCAGAACTGCAAAGAAGCACCCAGCGCCCTGCCAAAACACCTGAAACTCACCCGTCTCTGATGGATGAGTCAGGTGCATTGATGGCAGGCACTAAGTGCAGCACGGGCAGGCAGGGCACGGTGACCAAGCTACTCAGTGTTCCCGGTGGCTAAACAACATAGATCTGCGATCACTTGACACATATCCCATCTCTCCTGCCTTTGCTCCCTCAGCCACCCTTAATCACCCTCAATCTCTTTCTCACCGGGCCTTTTCTCGGCGAGGGAGATTAGGAGTGAAAAGCTGTGACGCTTCTTAGGTCCGCGTAGGTCCGCAACCAGAGGTATCCCGGTTCCAGGACAGGATCTCTGATCTCTTGGCTCTCTGGTCCACCAGCTCCTAAACTAGACCAGCAGCGCAGCATGAGCTCCCATAGCAGGAACTTTCATGGCGGCCGTCAGACGCTGCGGTGCAGAAGGGTGTGTGGGCAAGCACAGCAGTGGGAGGAGGAGCATCTCTAAAAGTAAGCTTATAAACTCCAAACAACTAAAAAGTCAAAACCAAAGGCACTGTTTAGGTACAATATAAAAACAAATTGGAAATGAAAAATAAACCAATTTTTTATATGTAGTCTTCATATAGAAATGCGCATTAAAAACATGAAAAAAAACTGTATGAAAAAGAAAAAAAGCCTGACGCTCTGCACAAAACCAAGTGAAAATCAAACTCAAATGGTAAAAAAATAACTGATGTGTAACCTTATAAATCTATATAATTAACACATTAAATATATTTAACAACCATGTCCAAAGCACTGTTAATTTAATATTGAAAAAAATATAGTCAAAATGAATACAATGCATACTTTTTAGATTACCAAGACAGAACTCAATGTGAAACCTAAATTCAAGAAAATAGCATGAAACTCTGCACACGCCAACAGTCAGTCAAAAAAGAAAGGAAAGACTGCAGGTATAAAATGTACTTATAGCCCTATTTAATTATAAATAATATATATTTTTCATTTTTAGATCATTGAAAGATACAATATGTCTAAAACAGGTTTATACAGAATCTCTCAAAAAAGGGGACCCCTAGGTGAGTTTATGCATACTCTAAAAAGAGCTCTACCAATAAAAATACTGGAAGTGGGTTAAGTACTACTTTAACAGCTTTCATGGTTGGATATCTGCTGTTAGGGACACAATAGAAAATGTAAAAGAACATAGGGGGCATATGTATGAAGCCCATTTCCTGTTCGCGAGCGGGAAAAAGCCTTTTGGGATGTATCATCCCAAAAGGCCCTCGCAAAATAGGGAATCGCAAAATTTGCGATTCCCTATTTTGCGAATGCATTTAAGTAATCGCAAATTGCGATTCCTTAAATGCGATGTAGAAAGCACCCAAGTTGTGCGATTTCTCCTTAAGAAATCGCAAATTACCACCAACCTCAAGTTGGTGGTAATTTGCGATTTCTTTGAAAAATGCACTTTTTAGCATTTTTCAAAGTGCCACGTGGCGCACATTCATGCCCTTTGGGCATGTATGTGCGCCACATGTGCACACATGCTCATTTCAGGGTGCAACAGGGTGTCTTTATGACACCCTTGCACCCTGAAATGCATTCGCAATTTGCGAGTACCTAATGGGTACTCGCAAATTGCGAATGTCTTCCCATTCATTCCTATGGGCCTCTAGGCCCATAGGAATGAATGGGAAACCATTCCTTAATTGCGATTCACAATTTGCGAGTCGCAATTAAGGAATGCCAAGGAATCGCAAAATATTTGCGAATTTTTAATTACATCCTGTTTTGCGATTCTCTAAAAGTCGCTATTTGAGAATCCCAATAACAGTATTTGATACATATGCCCCATAATGATTGTCCTAACATAGCTGATGTACAAGTCTTTATAATAGAGCAAGACTTAAGATAATGCAGCACAAACTTACTGGAACCCATGGTAGCAATTTTAAAAGGTTTTATTCCAAATGTTCCTGAATGTTGAAGAAATAATGGGAAAGTTACCCTCAATACCTAATTTAAAAAGACAAATTACTAGAACCAGAAGAGTTATGAGGCAACCCACAAGAGCCCCAAGAACATTTGATCAGATAGATACTCCTGACAACCTAAAAAAAACACAAAACAAAACTCCATTCTGTAGGACGAGAGCAATGAATTTTAATTTTAACTTTCTGCAGGTTTAATTTGCTTACCCTGACACAATGTACTACCCATTTAATGGCTGGTACTTTTAAGTCTAGTACTCCCCCTTTAAAAAATTGGAGCATTAATTGAAAGGGGTGAGAACCCACGTCATATAATAATCACCATTGGTGTCAGGGCAAGTCACAAAAGCCACTACATGAACCTTTGCTCAACCCCCTAGTAGCTGCAACATAGAGCAGTCAGGCTTAACTTTAGAGGCAATGTGCAAAGTATTTATGCAGTACTCAAATAGTAATAAAATGAAAACAGAACACAAGAAAATCAACTTCATAAAAATAGGGAAAATTTTAATATATAAAATCATACCAAAACAACAGAAATGCAATAAGTATAAACGGACATATGAATTCTTAAAGTTTGAGTTGAAAATAGCACCAAAAAGAGTAAAGCACCAACCGTGGGTATCTGTTCATGCTATACCAGGTCAAAGTCAAAGGTTACGATGGACTGCAATGGATCACTGGTCAGGTACAGGGAACTGGTTCATCAAGGTAGAAAGTTTACCATCTGGGGGGCACTATTTGCGGGTTAGGACTCCAAAGGAGGCTAGCAGCAGGGTCGAGGGCAGGTCAATTTGGAACTAGTCAGCTGGGAAAATACAGGGAGAGAGGCCTCTGGAATCTTATTGTGTCCCTGTAGCTCAAAGAGGAGACCAGGCAGCTGAATACTGGAGTCACTTCTGGGATCCTGGGTTCAAGAGAAGCAGGTACAGTCTTCCAGTTCTTCAGGCTGCATGGCAATCTTCCTTCTGATTCTTCAGTTGTGCAGGATCGTTCTGACGAGAGGTCTTTGGGGTATACATTTATGCCCAGTGCTGGTCTATGGGTGGAGAGCAATCCTTTGTCCACCCCTTAAACCAATTCTGGTCAGTTCCTCCCCTCCCACTGGGCTTAGAGCCAGCCTGATTAGAGAGACAAAAGGGAGGGCTAGGTGTGAGCTTTACCTGCCAGTAACAGGGTAGACATCTTTTGCTCAGGAAGTGCTGGGCATAGCACCTAGGGCATCCTGTCAAGAAAGGAGACCCCTCCACACACATAGAGCCCTTTGTCCACTGCCTGGGAACAATACACATCTCACCACAGGGGAGCCATCAGGGGTCAGGTGACAGCTGGACACTGCCAGGAAAGTCTGTTGGTTTTAGGCAGAAAATGACAACTTTCTAAAAGTGTAATTTCCAAAATAGTAATATAAAATCTGAACTGACCATTACGTTGGATTTTAAATTATAATAAAATGAGTCCTTGAAATATTTTTCTAGCTGTTTCCAAACTTAATTTAGCACTTACTAAATGTAATAGTGTTAAACCAGTGTTAACATACGGAAGAGCCAGCCTTGCCATAGTGAAAAACAACTTTGGAGGTTTTTCACTGCCAGGACTTGTCATACATTAAATATACATGTTCTATTTTTAAATATCTTTCACCTGGCCCTATCAGCTTTTAAAAGTCTAGCTTAGGGGTGATATATAAGTATCAAAAGTAATGGTTTAGACCAGGCAAAAAGTTTATTTTGCTAGGTTGAATTTGTATTTTAAAAACTGTATAGCCTGACTGCAGTGACAGGCCTGGAGACATGCTTTATAGGGGTACTGCAGTGGGTGTCACAATGAGAGCTGCAGCCCATTGGTAACATTTACGTTACCGACCTGGGTACAGGTAGTACCATATATGTCAACTCCTCGTTTAAAGGCCCACGGGGCAAGCAGGAGTTGCTGGGCCCAAACACAGAGATTTTTCTCCTCATGTTTCGGGGCCTGACCTACTATGGATCCTGATCAACTGGGCTAAGTACCCCTTCAGTGCTTGACTCTCAGTGGTAGCTCAGGTCAAGCAGTCCAAGGCTTCTGGGGGGTGGAAGGTAGATACAGGGGGTGAACACAGGTTCACACTCAAAGTAAATTTAATAGAAGGAATACATGATTGCGTGGTCAAATACTGTCTTCTATGGCAAAAGTAGTATTTATGTATAACACAATGAGACCTTTGGCATACACAAACAATACACACAGCCCCTTGAGGTCAGGGCTCTAGTGTTCAATAGGTAGGTCCCTGAGTCCCCATTCTTTCTCACTAGCGATAGTGCTTATTCCCCTTTCACTCTAGGCGACATTCAGATTAGGCTACACTAGCAGTCTCAGGAGTCCCACTCTGACTCTGTTAGAAAAGTAAAAATTGTTCCAGTGCTGAAGCACTATCTGGCAGACAAGTTCCTGTGGGCCTTCTGGGCCTTTGTTCAGTTTTATCCGCACTAGAAAGGATTGTCCAACCGGAGTCTCAGAGAGTGGCTATCTCGTGGGTGCAGCAACTGCAGAGACTACAATGGCTGACACCAGGGTGAATAACACATGCATTTCTGCAGGGACTGCGGCTGGATGTCCTTGAAGCTCCTCCGATGTGACGGTAAGTTTCCTTTGGTCTTCTCCACAGGCGGCGGGAGGGATTTATTGTCAGCTGGTCCTTAGTTGGGGCTCGGGCCCGCATGGGTCTCCAAGGCGGCTTCTCCTCATGTTGATGGCATCAACTAGCCTATGATCCTTCTTTTATCCGGTGGCCCCTTCTGGCAAACAGGGTCCCAACACCTGCTCCTTACTCAGATGATGACCAGATCGGCATAACTGCAGGTTCCTCTACACAGTGGCCCCCTCTGGCATACAGGGTCACCGACTTACACACCTCACACGGACAATGGCCTGATCGGCCCGGCTAACTTCATGATGGCCCTCTGTGGCATATGAAGTCGCCAACTTACACATTGCACATGGGTGATGGTTGATTGGCATGGCTAACTTCATAGTGTTCCCCTCTGGCATTCGTGGTTCCGGACTTACACCCCACACACAGGCGACAGCCCGATCAGCACTGCTGTGATGCAGACTACAGCTATTCATGGGTGGCCCCCTCTGGCATACAGGGTTGCCGACTTGAACCTGCACATCGGCAATGACCCAATCGGTACAGCAGCCATCTCCACACACCTCACTACAGCGATCCACTCACCAGGATCCCTTACTGGACTATGCTCCCTCCAGGGTTCTCCTCTTCCTCACAGGGCTCACTGGCTTTGGCAAGGAGGCAGAGACTGGTGCTCCAGGCTCTAGGGGCAGTTTGTCTTGGATGTCCCTGGTTGATGTCCCCTTACTGAGCTGGGAGACTGGAAGGCCTTAGCCTCCAGCCCTGGTCAGAGGCAGAAGTCTGGCAAAGCTTCACCTCTGCGCACAGCCTGACTAGCTGTTTGACAGTTTTAGTCCTCGAGTTCCCCTTCTTATAGTCCATTTCCAGAAACCAAATGTGATCTAAGGACTGAGTCTTTGAAGTTTGTGTTGGGGACTGCTTCCTTTTGAAGTGCTCTCTCTTCTGCCATGCCCTTCCTACAGAAAGCATCTTACAACAGCAGGATGAACTCAAAATTTGATAGCCTCACAGCATAGGCTATGGGAGTGACAGGTTGGTTGACACCTACGGGTCCACCAAGAATGCAGTCTTTGAAACAAGCCTATGTCATGGTGCACACTCATGATCCGTGTTCTCTCATGACAACAAAAATCAACAGCAGTGACTGAAACACCATTTCAGTTGGGCACACAGAGCAGGGTTACACGCCCGTCACCATGCGAGGGACTTTTTCCATTTCAACAATATACTAGGGACTTATAAGTAAATTAAAGGTGCTAATCAGGTGCATTTTATTGTATTTGCAAAGGAGAGCACAGACATTTTACCACTGATTAGCCGGGGTAAAGACCACAGATTCCTATGGCCAAGAAAACAGATTCAGTGTCAGAAGGCAACATTTTGGTTGCATGCCATGTAAAAGATGGTAATTTTCAACACGGATGTACACAATTCACGGACAGCACTAAGAGTTACTTACAACAATAAAGAAGAAATACAATAGCTGCCCACAAAAAATAGTCATTGATTTTGAACAGATAATAATTGAAACAAGTCTTTAAAATATATTACCATGCAGCAGTACCAAGCCTTATAGAGGTATTCCCAGAAATCAACACCAAACATAGACTACTCAGCCAATACTCAATTTGCCAATGAAACCAAAAAGCTAATTGCCCTACCATATGTACAACAGAACTAACCAAACATTATGACCTGTTATTAGAATCACCATTTTACTAAGCAAATGAGCAAAAAACTAGACTATTTTGAAGATACTTGGATATGACGCATGCGCCTTTCAGAGCAGAGGTAGCAACCCAATTCCACATACCTTTGTGGATTGTGTACATCGGTGTACCAAGAAGCCATAACTACTAATGCACTAGAAGAGAGGCACAACTGTTTCCGTCACACACTTAAGTTAATTATCACACACTTAAGTTAATTATTTCTAGTGAATTTCAGTGGTGATTTGAACTTAAAATGTTACATTTTAACTGGCATTTTCATCAAACTTTATCATCTCTTTAACCTATGTTTTTTCAGCAAATTTCTAGTGTTTTTTTAATGCAAAGTAAGATTTTATAGCCATACCTAACTAAGCCAACCCCCTTTCCCCATGAGTGGCCAAACCACCCCAAGAGACACCAGCTCCCCCTTTTATTCAATTGTTTTCCCAATCCTGCATGAGTCCCGCTGGAGTCATGGGATCATGCTGGCTCTCGTGGGACTACCTTGGGAGTGCAGGAGCCAGGACTGGCTCCCGCAGGACTTCCCCATGATCTCTTGTCCCACAAAAGCACCCTTTTTAAAACAAATTTGACCCTCACAAGGTCCCTGGGATCAGGGTACCCCTACCATACTCCCCTATACCTTATTTCTTTATTTTCAGGTTGCAGGTCCTTGAATCCTGTAATATTTTTGTTTGGGTTGTGGCCAGCCAATCAGAGCGCACTCTCCAGTGGGACTCATGGAGGCCTCTTGCTCCTTCAGGAGTGAGGCGACTGATGGGAACATATCAGCCAATCAAATTGTTCCATTTTTTAAAGATGCATGCCCACGGGTCTTTCCCAGGAGTCCAGTGAACCAAACCATCCAGATATTTATACATTTTGCACCTTAATTTCTCCAAAACTACTACAGATTTACATCAAATCACAGAGAGCAAGCCTTCTGGGTAAAGGTCTAGCTTTTTGCCAAATTTGGTGTAATTCTGTTAAAAATGTGTTATGGAATTTGCATGGGAAAATTGTGTTTTGGGACTCCCCCGCTTTCTCAGCCACCGCTTGATGGATCACGCTGAACTTTATCTATCTATCTATCTATCTATCTATCTATCTATCTATCTATCTATCTATCTATCTATCTATCTATCTATCTATCTATCTATCTATCTCAATTTCCCAGTGGCAGTCTCCACTGGGTAGCTATAGTTAGGAGCATGTTTCCAGCAGAAATGGATTTTTGTTCTTTTTGATGAATCTTCATAAACCTTTCCACAGAATAATCTCATCCCCGTCAGCTTCTTTCTGCAACGTTTTATGGTGATCCTTCAAGTGGGGGGGGGGGACACGAAAAAGGGAGGGCCAAAAATGCAATATCCCCATGCAATTTTCCATAGGAAAATGGAACATCAATAACGCAAACATGGCTGGAGGGAATTACACCAAATCTGGCAGAAAGCTAGATCTTGATCCAGAAAGTGTGCTTTTTTTGATTTGGTGTACATCCAGCCAGTAGCGTCTGAGAAATTAAGGTTAAAAATGTATGTACATTTCACGCCAGAGAGGATCCACAGTGGTGACAAATCAATAGATAAGATCTGATTGGGTGCCCCAACATCAATAATGATGTGGTGGCAGCTATTTTAGAACTCAGGGTCCCCACCCTACAAAAAAGGTTAAAAAACCTGTAGGAGTGCAGGATAGGGACACCCTGGCCCCCTTGACCTGGCGGGAGGTGACTGAGGGCCAAAAACAGACTTTTCTTTTACAGGACCCCAGATCTGTCAAAAAATGGACTGGCCTTTTTCATTTTAATTCCCACAGTTGAGCCTGGGGAGGGGGGTCTCCCCACCTCCCCAAGCCATTTCTAGGCCCCGGGGACTCCTTCCCCCAGGGCCTAAAAATATAAAAAAATGCTGTCCACCTGGGATACCCACAGCAATGACAGGCCATGGGACTGCGAGGGGAGAGCCAATTTGTTTGCTTCCACCCAACAGGAGCAGACTTCATTTCTGTGCAAACCTGAGCAGACCTGTGTTCCCTGCCCAGGAGTGAGGGCAGGGAACAACTCAATGTCCAGGGGGATGGGGTCACCAGAAAACTGCTGCCATTGAGCCCCAGTGTACAGGGTCCCTGGGGCCATTTTATGGCTTGAGGAGGGGGCCCCAAGCCCCCTCACTAAATAAAAAAAGAACTTCAACCCCAGGGGATGGGGTCTCTGGAGTCTTGAAAAGGCTCAGAGAGGGGGGGCCGAATGCCCTTGTTCTCTTTTAAAAAGTTATCAGCCCCAGGGAATGGGGCCCCTCGGCACTTGAAAAGGTTCCTGAGGGGCACCTACCCATTAAACAGAGTGACCGGCTCTGGGGCAATGGGGCATTGAAAAGGCTTTCGGGTTTTGCTTGCACTTCCACCGCCTCAATAAAAAAGAGATCAGCCCCCAGAAATGGGGTCTCTGGGTTTTTTAACAGGGTCAGGGAGTGCGCGACATGCTCCCTCCTCATTAAACAAAGAGACTGGCCCCAGGGGTGGGGGCCAAGGGGCCTTGAAAATGCTTCAGGGAGGCCCCACACCCCCTTGTCCAATAAAAAAGAGATCAGCCCCAGGGGAAGGGGTGCCTGGGGCCTTCAAAATGGGAGGGGGCCGCATGCCCCATCCACATATAAAAAAATAAAATATAAAGCAGTGAATGTGAAATGAGCGGATTAGTCACTCATTTCACATTCACTGCTTCAACTAGGGAGTGTCCCATAATGCCTGGCATGGGCATCTTTTTTTAAAAATTTTTTGATGCTGGTGGTGCACCTAGAAGGTGTAGCGGGACCACCAAGCTCCTTTTAAGTGTTGTGGGAGGCTGTAGGGAGCGCAACAGCCCACTTGGAACATTTTTAAAAAGTGCAGTAAGACTCCTGGGTCATTGAATTATTTGCTACTAGAGGTATTACCACAATTTTTTAAAGCACTCCAAGCTGGAGCTGCGTGCTCTTATGCTGGAGTGCAGGGAGTCCTTATGTTAAAGAAAGACTCAATACATGTTAATGGTTGCTTTGAAGAAAAATGCTTTATTATGTGACAGTGATTGTTAATAATCATTGGCAGGTATATGCATGGAAGTTCACTAAATTATAGTTATTGATAAGTGACTGTCCTGAGTTATTGACAAAGCCAATAAGTCAGCTTTATATATGTTAATGTGCTGACTGCTTGAAAAAGTCAATAGGCCCACTTTTTATATTTTTGTGTACGTTCCATGACAGTCAGTTGTGCGCAGTGTGAGGTTGTCCATTTGCGGGGGGTTGGGTGAGGGCCTAGCCGCAGGCGATGGACATCCTAATTTACATTGAAAGAAAACATAGAAATTCTGTGAAAAAACACAAAGGCTAAAATTACGTTAGTTAGGAATTCTAATAATAATCTTACTTTAAATTTTAAAAAACGTATTATTCACTGAAAAAAATCAATGTGAAAGTGAAGTTACTAGTGGAGTTGTATACCTGACACTGCAATGCAAAGAGACAGCATTGTGCATGTCTTCCCAGCTGGAATTTGGACATATTTTCTAGGCTGCATGGACATGCGACATTTACTAATGGTATATCACTTGTTTTTTTATATTGTGTAGCAGTTAGCAGGGGCAAAGGTTCACAATAGTGTACAATAGAACTTTCGGCCTCATTCCTCTATGTGGTCATGGAACTGTTCTGTGACTTGCAATATCCCTATAATGTACTTCAGAGAACTTTTGCATTTGAAAAGTGGGCTGTTAATAGTCATGCCTTCAAATGTCATTTTAAAAAAATCTTTGCTTTCTATATGCAATAGTGCAGTGGTGTTCGGAGATGACAGTGTTGTGGTATAGTCCTAATAAAAAAGAAAAAGTCTCTAGCCTTTGTCTTCGCATGAATCATTTCTTCAACATAAGAACTTCGTACTTGGCAAACACGGATCATGTGTGTGCACCATGGCCCAGGCCTGTCTGAAAGTAATGCGATCTGCTTAGACCAGCAGGCATGCACCAAGCGCTACCCTTATGAAGGCAGAGGGTTACTGCCCTTCCCTGGAGTTAAGTGGTATGAGCACGGTGGTGGAAACATACCCGTTTGTATTCAGCAGAATCATTTAATCGGCCTTTTTAGATGTGTCCTGGAGTGGGTCCAACTGACTCACTCATTTATAGCTGTGTGGCAGTTTATTTAACTCACCTTTGGCCTTCATGGATTGCGTGTAGCGCCGGACAGCACATGATACTTGTATGAGCATGCTAGGTTGTATTTGTATGCCTGTGGATGATACATAACATTGAGGCCTGTGGTTTCCATTTTGGAAGCCCAGGACCTGGAGATGCTGTAGAGATGAGGACTGCATCTCCCAGAAAGGAGAGTTGGATTGTTCATATTCTTGAGGGCTGGGGCGGGATACACATTCTGAAGAAGAGGTACAGAGCATCTTCTGTGCAGGTCAAAGGGCTCTTTGATTCCAGAAAGAGGTACTGGTCAGTGGAGCCGGTGCCCATTGTCAGGGAGTTTGTGAGACTGAAAAAAGTTGTCACTACCAGGGAATCTTGATGGAGAGGAAGGCTTAGTACTTTAAAACTTTATAGAGCATATTTCAGTTGAGTCCTTCAGCCAGGTTTGATCCCCGGTCACTCCCTTGGCCTGTGTTGTGAGTCACTCACAATTTGAGCCATTCCTGTTATGGCAGACTGTCCCTTTGACAAAGGGCAGTGCAGAGGAGAGAGCACTTCAAAGGAACTGACACCCCAACATGAATTCAAAGGCCAGACACTAAATCACATATGTATCTGGATTTGGACTATAAAGGTGAGAGTATGAGCACCATAATTTGTTGAATAACACTGTTGCATCAGGAGAAGGAAGATCACCAAGACTTCCTGGAACCAAGGTCTGCCTGTCTCCTATCTGGATGAGGGGTTATCATCCAGGTGCCAAGAACACTTGCCCTGTGCTTGGAGTGCCAGGCTTCTGCCTGAATGCCAAGATCACTGTGAGCTGTAAGGAGGAGGAAGAGAGACCCTGGAGGCAGTGAGGCCTAGCTGGGATCCTGGTCAGTGGATTCCAGTGAGCAAAGTGTGACATCCTTAGTCCAGTCAGGTCGGGTATTGTGAAAGAGACGTCTGCTCTCCTCTGTAAGTCGGCAGCCTCTGTGGGGCTGCCATGCAGTTGTGGGCTTCACCCCATGTTGTGAATCTCATTGGGCTGTCACCTGTGTCCATGGCCCTGGTTTGCCAGGAGGCGGCCACTGGGACTGCTGGGGCCGTCTCCTGTTGTCACTGAGACTGTTGGGGCAATCCCCCATGCTGCTGAGCTGTGAACTGTTGCTTATGTCTGTCACCCCTATCTGTCGGTACGGGGCGATTGAGACGGTTGGGGCCATTGCCTGGAGGATCTGACCTGACTGGTAATGTTTTCTGTATTTAGGACTCCCAACATCCTAGGAGGGGCCCACTAGGACTGTTGGGGGAATCTCTTTGTTGGAAGAGCCCCAGCGACCAGCAAAGGGACTTAGGAACACGTCCAGAAGCGCCTGATGGAACACAACTGTTTCACCAACTTACCAGCATGAACTGCTAAGCAGAAGGAGCTGCTGCTCCTGGAAACCATCGCTGTCTAAGACTGCCTCAGCGCTCCGACCCCACTGACCATGGGAAGGGTGCGGTGCAAGCTGCTCCTTGTCGAGAACTAAAGAGAAAAGCAGCCCATCTCCTGGACTCTTTTGTAGGCCGCAGTTGGGGCAAGGTGGAAGTGTGGTCTCAGGCTGTTGTGAAATTTAGTCAAGCTTGGCAGTTTACTGCCCCGAGAACTCAGAGCTTTTAAGACCAAAGCCAAATTTCGATCCGCATTGCTAGTGTGGACAGCACCTGGGGTCCACCTCCTAAATTCCACCAGGGATGCTGAGTATAGTCTGGATGAGGGGGGAATGAGAGGACCCACAGGGGGGAGCACGGCCCTGACAAGTTTAAGTGCGCTAGTACTGAGACACTACTTGTGTGGATTATTTAGTGTGCTGTGATCAGCGTCTATATCAAATATTGCTTTTAACACTAACCTTCAGAATTGTACTGGACAATCATCTTATTGGGGCCACTGTGGGTATTTTGGGTTATGAGCCTTTGCATACCTTGCACCTACCAACCCCTCGAGAGCCTTTGGCTGCTTGACCCACACTTCCACTGAGAGTCAAGTCCTCATGGGGTAGTAATTGTCCCAGTTACTCTGGACCCATGGTAGGTTGAACCCCCAGACATCTACAGTAAAAGGCCACAGCCCCTACGGTTGGGCCCAGTGTCTTTTGCTTGCCCTATAGCTCCCTGAAATGGATTCTGATAACTGACACATATATCCATTCAGAGATGCTAATTCAATATAAGTTCAACACCATAAGGAAGATAGCACCCCACCACTTAACGTGATCCATAAAAAATCAGTTGTCAATTGTCTAAGATTTATAGATTTTCACAAACCTGAATTTACAAAAGGACTGGGGGTGGGGATGGGGGGATTCATAGTAGCAAATGACTTATGTGGCAAGAGGTGGAACTTTAGATAGTTCAGGCTTCGTGGTATAGTTGGAGGCAATGTTTGTTCTGTGTGGAGAAGGATGCTAAGATTGTGTGTATGATATATATATATATACGTTTTGTGGAATAAATCAGTTAGAAAGGCAAAATTATACCTTTTGCTATGCTAAACCTCTTCTTGGCTCAGTCTAGAAGAAGACCATTACATGTGCAAATATCTCTGTGCAAAAAGTATTAGCTTCAGGAATGACCCCTGGTTTTAGAAAATCAGAATAAAGTAAACAAGCACTGAGTATGCAGTCAGTTTTTGTGCATTTTCTCTGTTATTAACCCATGCTCACATGTATCTGTGGCCAGTTGTCACCAGCTAAAAGCCAAACAGTAGTAACTGCTCGTTCTAAAAGCGGAGTGTGTGTAACTGATTTTCAGTTCCTAAAGGGAGCAAATGCTAAAAAACAAGTATGAATGCTATTTACACTTGTTTAATCTTACTTGTGTGTCCAAATTACCCCATTAATCCAGTGAACCCTTTTGTGAAATTTAAAACGTCATATGCTAAATATATATATTTTTGAATGGAAAGTATATAAAATAGTGCTTTAAAGGTCCTTCTTAAATGAAGTTATATGGGCTCCCTTAACAATAGATTTTAGACAAGAAAACATCCTGCATCGTATCCTTCTGTACTGTCTCACTCTTTAAAACAGTTAAATGCTTATTTCTCCTTCAGATAGACTAAGGCCCTCATCACAAGTTGCTTGGAGCAATATCTCCTCAAGTAACTGCCCCAACAACTATGACCTTCCCAGTATCTCCGAGCTCAGACATGTTGGATCTTTAAACTCTAGACAAGCTCCTTCTTGGCCCAGAGAAAACATGCCTGGACCATTTGTTAGAAATGTGGTCTCTAGTTGGGAGAGGTTTGCATCCTGTCCAATTAGGGACCCTCACTCTAGTCAGGGTAAGATAGTCACACAGCTAAGATAAACCCTTCTCGCTCCCTTGGTAGCTCGGCATGAGCAGTCAGGCTTATCTCAAAGGCAATGTGTAAAGCATTTGTACCTACATACAGTAACACAGTGAAAACAATACAAAAGCAGTCCACACCAGTTTAGAAAAATAGCCAATATTTATCTGAATAAAACAAGATCAAAATGACAAAAATCCAACATACACAAGTCAAAATATCAATTTTCAATGATTAAGCAAGTTTAGTCCATAGAAAAATATTGGATGCATTTGTTTTACCAAAAAGTACCTTAGATGAGTCAAAACTCAATGACGGTGCAAGGCACAGGTGAGGTGAGGTGCCAGAAAAGCAAAGCGATGTGTCGGTTCCTTACTACACAGGGGAGGTGATGCGTCGGTTCCTTACTGGCAGGGGAGGTGATGTGTCAGTTCCTTACTGCTAGGCAGAGGAGGTGATGCATCAGTTCCTTACTGGCAGGGGAGGTGATGCATTGGTTTCCGGACACACAGCATCGATTCCTTACTGTGGTGTGGTGTTGGTGAAGAATCAGTGTCGAAGGACGATGTGTCAAAAATCCAGACGTGCTGCGTCGATGCGACACTGGCAATGCAGGCACTGCATCAATTCCACAGCTGTGAAGCAGGTGCTGCGTGGATTTCACAGCCGTGAAGCAGGTGCTGCGTCGGAGTCAGAGCGGGTGCCACGTACATCTGTGACAGGGTGCTCAGGACTCACACTGCGGAGATTTTTCTGACATGCTGCAACGGCGAGCTGGGGCCTGCGGTGAAAACTGTTGATACTTCAAGTGGGAACCATGCATTGGTGCAGGCAGCGGCGATGCATCGATCTTTTGCAGCAGTGCGTCGAGAAACTGGATTTGGCACCACTTGGCAAGTCAGGCCTCTCAGCAGAAGACCCAGGCACTGGCAGGTGAAGTCTTTGATGGCCCTGAGACTTCTTAACAGGAGGCAAGCATACACAAGCCTGTGGAGAACCTTGGAAGCAGGATGTGAAAAGCAAAGTCCACTCCTTTCACTCCCAGAACAGAAGCAGCAAGCAGCAGACCAGCACAGCAAAGCAACAGGCAGAGGGCAGTCCCTCCTATAGCATCCAGCTCTTCTTGCTAGCAGAATGTCCTCAGTCCAGAAGTGTTCTAATTTTGGGGTGTCAGAGGTCCAAAACTTATACCCATTTCTGCCTTTGAAGTAGGCAAACTTCAAAGTAAAGCCTTTGCAGTGCACAAGACCCTGCCTTTCGCTGACCTGGCTCCAGACACAGTACAGGGGGGTGGTGACAGCTTTGTGTGAGGACAGGCACAGCCCTATTATGGTGTCAGTGACAGCTCCTCCCACCACTCTAGCTCAGGAAGGCCCATCAGCCTGGTGATGGGCCATCAGGATATGGAAGGCACACTTCAGCTCTCTTTGTATGACTATCTAAAGTGAATGCACAAGAGCCCACCCAGATGTGTATTCTACAGACAGGCAGAGGCATAGAATGGTTAAGCAAGAAAATGCCCAGTTTCTAAAAGTGGCATTTTCAAACACGTAATTGAAAAACCAACTTCACCAAAAGATGTATTTTTAAATTGTAAGTTCAGAGATCCAAACTCCAAAGCTCCATCTGCTCCCAGTGAGAAATTACAATTAAAATATATTTCAAGGCAATCCTCATGTTACCCTATGGGAGAGTTTTCATTTTTTGTAGCACACATTAATGTGATGGATAGAAACCACCTTGCTGTGTGTATATGTTGTGGTTATTGACGTTTTTCTTAAACAGAACAGTAGGGACCAGCAGGTCACAGTCAATGAGCTGGACCTGCGAGGGAAGTATAAAGGTTCAGTGAAAACTCCCTGTGGGTTCCAAAAGTACAAGGTTCTCTGTTCGACAGATGTCAGATCTGGTAGTGTTTATAATTAATTTTTGTGTACCCTGGTGTCCACCCGGGGCGCCCACATTACCAGGTGTGGGGGGCCGTGGTGGAAGACCCAAAGCCCCCGTGCCTCTTGCCACCTCCCAAGTCAGCACCCATACCGAATGCAGGCAGAAGCTGGCAATTTTTTTAAAAACTGGGTGCCCTGGTTCACAACATATTTTTGGAGCTGGGGGGGGGGTAGTTGCAATGCCCCCGCAGCCCAAGACGACTCTTTAGACAGCACTCATTGTGGTGCTGGGTGGAGCCAGCATTTATTTTTAAAAGTGGATGCCCCAGAGTCGACATATTGCAATGTTGGGGTCCTTGGGGCTCCCGCTGCAGCTCCAGCTGGCTCCACAGCCAGCAGCCATTGTGGTTTTGGTGTAAGATCTTTTTTTTCTTTTCTCCGGTCCAGGCAATCAGACATTTACCCTGCTCCTGCTCGGGTGCGCACAAAGTTGTGTTCCCTGCCCGGGAGAGTGTGAGCAGGGAATAAAGATTTATACCATGCCTGAACTCTCCTGATCTACAGCCAGGGAAGAGGGCACCATGCCCTTCCTAAAAATAACACTGGCCCTGGGGGATAGGGTTCCCAGGAATGTAAAGAGGCTTGGTGGGCCTGACACCACATCTCCATAAAAAAAACAATAGGCCCTAGGAGATGGGGGACCCAGGACCTATGATGGTTCAGAGAGGGGGCTGTGCATCCCCTCACAATTTATTAAAAACTCCCTCCTGGGGGATGGGGTCCCCAGAGTCTAATAAAGGCTCAGGAAGGGGGAGCATATCTCCCTCCCCAAAAAATATAAAAGCTCTGACCACCTGTGCTCTAGCTCACCCTGGCGGGAGGGGGCTGAGATTTAAAATGAATGGGAGCCTGCATTTTTTATTGGAGCCGCTGATGCGCGATGCTGATAAAAAAAATAATGAGTTTTAGGCCAAGGGAGGGTCCCTCACATATAGATAATTATTACAACCTTACCTATGATAGTGTTTTTAAAAATGTATATGTTTAAAAAAAACACTGTTTTATATTTGTTGCATATTCAGTGGTATATGTCTTTAATATTTGCAACACATCCAGCGCGCTGTATGTGGGAGAAAATCAAGCCTATTAAGTGACCCCATGTTTTGCTTAGCTAACTACCAACATTCGGGGTCACATCTCCAGTTGAAAAGTTCAATTACAAAAAAAAAATGTATGATGAGTCATTAGACAACTTTGCACAGAAAAGAGAAACCATTCCTCAGTTGCCTAGTGAACAGTAATGTGTGATTGCTAATGCTCAATGCATTGAACAATGAGAATCCCATTTAGATGTAGACTGGATAATTAGAAATAGATTTCCTGAAAGCCTTCAGCAGAGGGATGTTGATTCCATACACACTCATATCTTTGTGCACTGCCAGTGCCAAAACCCTAGATAGGGAGATCATTTTTTTCCAACAATACAGAGCAAAAGAAGCAAAACAGCAATAGTATTGAACGAAATTCAAGATTAAGGAACAAAAACTGACATGTTGGAAGATTCATTGAACAGCTTTCAAATTACCTGTTAAGGGTGAGGGATAATCCATCTATGGATGATTTTTCATCACTGAATTTGGATACAGATAACGTGTGAGCTTTGGAAGAAACACCATAGAAAACACTGAGCCTTGTTACATATTAGTATTGGTCCTGTTTGAGAATGTTTTTTCTCAAGTTAAACTCAACCCCTAAAAAAAAAAAAAAACCTAATAAAGTGAATGTGTGCACTAGCCTGTGGGGGGATCATTCCAAAATCGGCGAATATTTGGTGGGTCTTTGTACATCTGCAATCTGCAATATTTAGAGTGCAGTAATTGGTGGCTGTGCAATTACACGCTTATCATATGTTTTTTCACATTCCAAAGTATCCAAATCTAAAGTTTGCACTATTTGCCCACAGAATTTGAATAAATTATGCAGGCTAAAACCACTATGGTATGAAATTTGCGCTCAATATGGTATGCAGTGGTGCTCAACTTGTGATCCCGATTCAGGCAAAAACTAGAGTTGGCAGCTGAATCAGGATTAGTACTCAAATTCTAATAAGGGCCTACAACAAAAAGCATTGAAGATGACTTGAAAATTAATGGCAAAGAGGAACACAAACTCAAACAAGAATGCTTGTTAGCAAAAGCCCTGGTATTCAAAGCAAAACTCTCCAGTACCATAAATTCATATGTTTGGATTAAGAGTGTTAGTAATAACTTCAGGTAAGTTTAAGATGCTCAAAATACAATGGATTAATTTGTTTTGCATGGTAAACTTTTCCAGCCTCATTCGGATTGACTTGTGGTCACAGAAGATGTGTGTTGTCCTTATGAAAGAAGGCGTAATATTTTTAGCCTAATAGGCATTTATATCATTTGTGAGATCTTTTCATGCCATTCTAAATTTAGGCCTTGTAATTTTCCACATACCTTGGCCTTGTTTGTCTCAAAATACTACTGCACATTGGTAAACACTCAGTTACCGGTTATTCAAGCACAGTTTATCCATTATTTTTTTCCTGATCATAATTTGTAGATTGTGTGATTGAAACATTGCTTTTTTCATAAAGTAACTATATTCAGAATACTGCTGTCTGTTCCCACTACAACATTATAGAGATTGATACAAATTGACTAAGGAAGAAATGGTGTGACTGTCCCAACCACTTACAAACTATTGTGCCTTAACAAATTAATCCTCAATGCTTTATTAAATTAGTCATTTGTTACTGACCTCCTAGAGGTGATGGCTCTTTTCATTATGCAACCTTTAAGGTGACCTATAAACAAGTTCATTGAGTGCATTTGGATCTAATGCCATGACAATGAAGATAAGCCATCTGCCGCTGACTTGGTCAGACCCCAGTGAAAGTTTGATATCTATATACATCCCTTAACCAGTAAAAGGGCCTACAAAGGTCCAGCTATACTGCATGCTAATGTATAGCGAAAGCATTACCTCTGACTCACAAAATGATAAATGTGGCCAAAAATGCATGTTTCAAAATGAAGTTGCATCTTTTATCATTAGTACGGTGTAAATTGGTGAATGAGTCATGTACATACAAGTAGTTAAATTACATAAAACAGGACAGCATTTATATGCATCCTAAATTGCAGGAGTACTTTGATGCAGATGAAACTCTGATAAATGCCCACCTGTTCATTTAGCACTAGCAACAGTGAAGGCAAAATCCTTGTTTGAAAAAATAACACAGGGCCTGTCCAGAATTTTCGTCAGGACTCTTCTGAATGCTCAATCACTGCTCCTCTGCAAGACCTACGCTGGTGTTCTGAAGACCCTCCAACCGCAGATGTGTGATTAGAATTCTGTTTTTTTGTTTACAGATAAACTTACTATCATAAAAAGAACACCTTGGCATCTGATAAGCCACAGATGTGCTATAAGATAGTGCTTCTTGCTGTGTCACCCCACTGAGTATCTTGTGATTAATGGGTCATTTCTGTTTGTGGTTCATCTGTGGAGGACAGGAAGCCTCTATTAATTATGGTTAAACTCATTATCTTACTGATCAAGTGCCTGAGAAATGTCCGGCAGCATTTCCTAGTCTCTGTGTCACCATCATTACCTTCATCACTAACATCTCTCTCTTGGAACAGATGACTCTGCATTGCCTCCTGGATCCCGTCGTCACACCTCAAATAAAAAAATACAATCACTGACCCCAAATAATGGTGAATGAGGAACCCAGAATCCATAGCCGATTTGACGGTTACAACACGTTGGATCAATCAGTAAAGGAAGCAGAGCACCCTTTGAGACACCAAAGATAACAGGAGTAGAGTTGTTGATAAATCAAAGAGAACCTTGTAATACTGTTGTTTCTTGATCTCTCTGCTACCATTGAGACAGTAGATCACCCAACACTGTACCACCATTAAAAGGACATTGTCATGGACTCTGATTCCATCTGCGACTAGTTGACATTCCTTCTTAGGGTTGAGGAGCAAATGGTTAGAAGGAACCCTTTCAACTCCTTCCCTCACATGTGGACTCCCACAAGGACCTCTACCATCACTTTACATTGTTAATATCTCTATGTAGCCACTCCTCGAGCCAACAAACATTCATAATCTACATTTTCCATTATATGCTGGTTACACTGAGCTTCTTGTGCTTTATAGTAGTGTTGGAATCAGAGGTCACCATGTTTGGGCCCGTATAACGTCTGTCAATGGGTCAGCTATAAGTGGGTCTTACAACCCGTCTTTCTGTTCACTCTGCACTACCAGCGGCGGGTCCTCTGCTATGTGGAGGAGCGTCGCCCCTCCTGCCAGCACCCTCAAAAACCATTGTTTTATCTTTTTTCTAAGTGACTGACTGCTGAGTCTTGGGGGTGGGGCCACAGGAGTGACAGTACTGGAGGGGGAGTAGTGGGCACTATTGTCAGTGCATATGACGGTTTGTCCGGCCGTCTCAGCACGGCCAAACCTTCATGTGCACTGAAGCTCTCTCCAGCCTGAGCTGTGTAGCAGGGTTGGAGATAGCAGGCACAGGCTCCCAGTCTGTCTGGAAGCACACATTCATGCACTCAGGCCAATCCTGATGCTGCTCTCATGCATGTGAGCAGCTTCAGGATTGGCCACAGGGCAGTCTGGGAGCCTATGTCTGCAATGGAGAGAAGCAGAAGAGTGTGATGCTGGAGGGCAGCAGATGAGTTCTTTTTAATATTTTTATTTTTCTCCATCGTCCCCCATCCATCCCCCTGACCCCCCCCAGCCCGCTTCTTTTCCCTGACATGTGCCGCTCCTGTGCACTACGTCAACTCCCTACTCACACATAATCCCTTAAAGCAACCCTCTTAAGTGGCTCCCTGCATAAGCGAGGAGAATCTGTGAACTAGCTTGCATCATATATAAATTAGTGTTTTTGGGAACTCCCAGCTACCTTACATGAAAACTGACCACAAAGGGTGGAAAATGCATAATTTATAGGAAGAACAATCTCCTCCTTAACATGCTAAAGTCCCAAGAAAAAAGAAAGAAAGAGCCCCAACGTGTGGGATTCCAAACTCAAGCTATTAAAATAATCCCATCATAAAACCTTTTAAAAGTAGAGTTGAAAAGTTTGTTGTTTCGTTGTCACCTCGAATGCTGAATGCCCCCTGTCACTTTAATGTGATTTACGGAAATGAATATTGCTGTTAATAATGCTGCAACTACATTTTATGCCTCATATCCTTTCTAGTCAACCCACCGCATTTACTAGTACAGTTCTGATACATTTTATCCTATGAAGTGTATCATTACGTTGTATGCAATGCTTATCTTTTGATGTATTTTATTTTACAGTATGAAATACTGCATATTACACTGCTAATCCTATATGACTGAAGCTGTTTCATACGATAAGCACTCTGCCCCCATTTGGGTTTTGTCCTTGCTATCCAAAGCAGCTAATCAATGACTAAACAACCTACCTCAACTCTATACCCCACCTCTTTGGTCAATCTGTGATGATAGAACAGGTGGTTAAGAACTGGAGGTTTATCTCCGATGACACGCCCTCACTCGGATGACTTAGAAAAATGTGACAAAAAACATAATATTTCACTATTTTCAACTAAGAAAGTAGAAGCGTAGCGTCATTAAATGTATGTCTCACCATTATGGATTCCACCTTGAGCTTCCAGCTGCATTACGCCAACAGTTGTACCTACGTGTGGAAAAAAATGCACATATCCCCACTACTAACAGCTCAAAATGCAGTGGTACGCTTAGCCAACACGTGTCCGAAGCAAGGCGGAGGATACACTAGATTCCGGTACAGGCTAGGATAAACTTTAAATTACTTTGCCTAACCTGTAAGTGCTTGAGAACTTATGCACCTAGAAATGTATACCTATACCCCCTGATGTGCAATACTTTCCTTCAATTGGGTTTAGTTATGGAATAATCTTTTCAAATATACCGTGTTCACCATGAATTTAGAGAATAAGCAAGCTTTACGGAAATGTATTCCACTGATCGTTTGTCAGTTTCAGGCTTTGGGTGAACAAGAGCTTAGTAAAGTGTTTTTCGTGTAGTGCTCTGTTGAAGTGCTGAAGAATTATTTTAATTTCAATATAAGTGTACTTTGCAGTGACTTGTGAATCGGCCCCAGACATTTTATACTCAACAATATGCCCTATGGGGAAAAAAAACCTAAACTGATCATACAAATTGATTTGTCACGAATAAAAGCAAAACATTTTATTGGTGACAAAAAAAGTTAAGCTTGAAACAACACATTTGCCACAAAACATAATAAATTATTTAAAAAACTCATCTGCCGCCGTAAATCGCCCTATAAATGCTGTGTGGTGGAATTGCCAAATTGCGATTCATACTTTGTGTTAGACTTGGCACCATTGGCGTGGGTCTCCCTTCCATTTTTTTTGCTGTTGCCTCTTATGTTTTGCTGGTTTTAGATGCTTTTGGGCACTGTGCCACTGCTGTTCAGTGCCACAGTGCAAGTGCTCCCTACTGTAAATCGATGTATGGATTAGTGACTCCATGATTGGATGATTGGTTTACTTGTCAGTCCCTAGTACAGTGCACTGAGTGTGCCCAGGGCTTGTAAATCCAATGCCGCTGGTGGGCTCGCAGCACTGGTTGTGCCACCCACAGAAGCGGCTTGTAAAATGTGTCTCAGGCCTGCCATCGCAGAGCCTGTGTGCAGCCTAGGGCTGCCATGTCGACTTGGTGAGTACACCCACTCACCAGTCCCTAAACCTTCCCTTTACTGCATGTTGGTCACCCCTAAAGTAGGCCCTAGGGCAGGGTGCATTGTAAGTATAAGGTAGGACATGCCCTGGTGTGTGTGGCATGTCCTAATAGTGAATTACAGCCATTTTCGTTTTTCACTATTGCAAGGCTACCTGTTCTCCAAAGGCCAGAAGGGGCAGTTTGATTATTACACCTTATAATCCTAACTGACCCAGAGAACATGGTAGAAAAACGAATTTAGTATGCCTGAACTCAGGATGATAAAATACATCTTTTAGTGAAGTTGGTTTTAACATTCTTTGTTTGAAAATACCACTTTTAGAAAGTAGGTATTTTCTTGCCTAAACCATCCAGCTGCCTCTGCTCAGGTTGTGTATTGTATGTCTGGGTTTGTGAGTGACAGGGGCTGGGGGATTCCAGGAGGCAGGGTGAGTCAGCACTAGGCTGAATAGGTCTGCCTGAAGGAGGATGGGTGGGAGGAGTTGCACCTGGGTCTGAATAGGGCTGTGCCTGCCTTCCACAATGCTGGCTCCACCTCCTGCCGGGCGTCTGATGGCTCTGCCCCTCACTCTCAAAGGAAAGAAGGAGTCAGAAAAACAAAGTGCTCCAGGACTGACCAGAACTGGTTTTGGACTAGGCAGAGGCCTCTCTGCCTTCAGAGAACAAAGGAAAACTGTGTATAAAAAGGGGACCCAGACCCCTAGGAAATTAGATCACTTCTGGGAAATCAAGAAACCTGTTGCCAAGGAGAAGAACCGGAGAAGCTGAAGGAGGAGTACTGCCCCTGTGCTGTTTTGCTGATTGGGGTTGGCCTGCAGTGGTTGCTTTCTGCCAAGGACAGGAGAAAAGACTTTGCTGTGCTTTGTCATCTTGAAGAAGGGAATCTCCAAGGGCTTGAACTGAGCTTGCCTCCTGCCTGAAGTCACAGGGACACAAAGACTTCACCCCTTCTGTTTGCCTGCATCTGGAACTGCTGTTTTAGCTGCTAACAGAGGGAAATTGCAACACCGACGCCGACGAGCGACGCCGTAACCTGCACCGAAGCCGTGGGCACCGCTCGTGAAGAGCACGACGCACCGCCCCGACTTGCACCGTAGGCCCGACGCCTGCCGACGCCGTGCGACATCGACTCCGAAGCCGTCATCGAGGCCGCTGCCTGCACCGGAGCCGAGGACACCGCTCGTGACGCTCACGACGCACCGTCCCGACTCGCACCGCAGCCCCGACTTCACCGACGCCAGGGCTTCATCATCGCGGAGCCGATCCTCGACGTGGGTGACCCCCGAATCCATCGACGCCGCACCATCGTAAGGAACCGACGCCTCGCCGCCATCCGTGACGTCACCTCCCCGACACAGTAAGGAACCGACGCCTCACCTCCCCTGCGCTGCAGTAAGGAACCGAGACATCACCTCCCCTGGGGTCGTAAGGAACCGACGCCGCCGGCGCCAACGAAGCATCACCTCCCCGACGCCGTGCACCGTCTTTGTTTTCATCGAATTCCAGGTACTGTTCTTTGTGGGTCTGTTCGACTCCGGGCCCGACGCCGCGCACCTCGCGGTCGGCGCCGTACTTTGGGATTTCCACCGGTCTCGACGTCGTGATAACTCCAAGTGGAGTTATTTGTTGCTACAAGCTTTATTTGATTGACTATCCTATTTTTGAAGATAACGTGAACTGTCTCTATCATTTTAAGTCTATTTTTGAGTACTGTATTGTGGATTTTTGCTATTGGGTCTTGTGATAAGTCTATATAAAGATTACTTATTTTTACATAAACAACCTGTGTGGTGTCCATCTGTAGTGTTTTCACTGTATTACTGTATGTGGTCACAAATGCTTTACACACTGCCTCTGAGATAAGCCTGTCTGCTCGTGCCAAGCTACCAGGGGGTGAGCAGGGGTTATTTTAGGAGTGTTTCCCCCTTATCCTGACTAGAAGCAAGGGTCCCTATTTGGACAAAGGTGCAAACCATTGCCAACTAGAGACCCCCAGTTCTAACATTGGTGGGCAGCGGTGAGGATTTGGACTTGCATTTGTGATTCATATACAGTGATTGGTGTACACTACTAGTGAGTGCAGACCAATACGCGACCACATACATTTTGATAGGACTTTTTTCCTTGGAACCTTTATTTTTGTTGAGAACTGCCAATTTTCACCATGAGCAAAAAAGGATCCATTGCACCTGCAGATATTGAATTTGAAGAAGATAGGGTTGATACCTACACTGTGCCAGAACTCAAAGCTGTTTGCAAAAAGTTTAAAATCTCTATGAGAGGCCTCACCAGGAAGGAGGAGTTTCACAAGGCACTGAGAGCCTGGTTGGAAGCACGGAATGCCAGTGGGCAGTCCGAGGAGCCTGTGGAGGAGGCAGAGAATTTAGATGGGCAGCTTGAGGGGCCATTGGGCTTAACTGGGAGGAGAGCGCCTTCCAGGGAGGGCAGCAGTGTTTCTCAAAAGGGCCTGTCTCCAGAGGAGCTGGAGGACAGGGACAAAAGCAGGATGCATGAAATGGAAATGGCCAAACTGAAACAGGGAAGCCATGATAGCCTTGAGCATAAGAAATTGGAGTTAGAAAGTAAGAGGTTGGCCATGGAAGAAAAGAAGATGCTTTTAGAGCATGAGAGAGTGGTGAGGGAGCTAGAGCTAAAGGCTAGGAGCCTAGAAATCACTCCCTCTGGTGGCAGCACACCTCCAGTGCCTGTAGAAAGTAGAGTGTACATCCCCAAGGAGGTTATTAAGGATTTCATGAAGGGGGAGGACATTGGGCAATGGTTTAAAGCATATGAGATCGCCATGACATCACACCGGGTCCCTGAGAAGGATTGGGGAGCGGGGTTGTGGGGCCGCTTTGCAGGTGAGGGAAGGGAAACCTTACTAGCCTTGCCCACAATTGATCAGATGTCCTATGCCCACCTGAAGGAAGCTTTAGTGGCAAGGTATGGGTTAACTCCAGAGCTTTATAGGCAGAAGTTTAGGAACTGCAAAAAGCTGGAGTCTAGTACCTGGGTGGAGTATGTGTCTTATTTTTGCAGAGCATTGGATGGATGGGTGAAGGGTAGCAAAGTAAATGACTTACAGGAGTTCTATGATTTAATCGCATGGGAGCACTTGTCCAGTAGTTGTTTTCCAGAGCTACGCCAGCACCTAGTTGACAGTAAGCTAACTAATCCTAGAAAGCTTGCTGAGGAGGCGGACCGCTGGGTCAGTACCCGGGTCCACAAGGGTCTTGTGGGAGACTCCGCCAAAGGTGGGCAGGGTCCCCAGCAGAAGAGTGGGGGGGACAAGGGTAAACAGAAGGAGTTCCAAAAAGGGCCCCAAAGTAAACCCCAAGGGAACCAAGGTAAGGGTTCCCAGCCTCCCACTGAGAAAAGACCATGGGTCCCAACAGATAAGTCTGTTCAGAAGGGGCCCAAAGCATGTTTTAGTTGTGGTCAGGTGGGTCACTTTGTAGGAAGTCCCAAGTGCCCCAATACTGTGACCACTGCACCCACTGGTGCACCACCCCGGCAGATGGCTAGTGTAGCCCTGGGGGAGGAGTTGGGTGCCCAAGGTGGGTGGGGTCCCGCAGAGATGTCCCTGGTCTCTTTAGGAGACAGTGAGATGGTCCCTAGGACCCAGCTGCCTGATAACACTAAAAAATACAGGCAGTGGGTGACCATCAATGGCCATAGGGTGGAGGCTCTGAGAGACACCGGGGCCAGTGTGACAGCTGTCAGTTGTCGGCTGGTGTCTGAGGAGCAGTTGGTCCCCAATGTATTCTACCCTGTAGTTGCCGCTGACAACTCAGAGAGCCACTGCAAGGTGGCCCAGGTTCCCTTTGAGTGGGGGGGGTCTCAGGTATCCTTCAAGTAGCTGTGAGGCCAGCCATGCCTGTTGACTGTCTGCTAGGCAATGATTTGGAGAGCTCCCCTTGGGCGAAGGTGGAGCGGAGGTCTCATTTGGAGATGTTGGGTCTGCCAGAGTGGGCGTGTGTGACCACTCGGTCAATGGCAGCCGGTAAGGGTATTCAAGAGGACCTGGAGCCTGGAAGAAGGGCCCAGGTGCCTGCCTTAAAGAGAGGAGGCAGGGGCGCGGGAAACCGGCCCCCGAAGTTCCCACGGTCCAGGAGGAGGCAGACCTTGAGGGGGATGCCCTGGAACCTACAGGGGAACAAGTGGCTGAACTGGGGGACCTGCCTGAGCTGACCCATTGGCAGCAGGAAGGAGGCCCCTCCAGGGAAGAATTCTGCGAGGAGCAGAAGAAGTGCCCTTCTCTTGAGGGCTTGCGGCAACAGGCTGTAAGCCAGGCAGCAGGTGATCAGTCTGGATCACACTGGATCTACTGGGAGAATGGTCTCCTGTATAGTGAGCCTAAGGTTGCTGAGCCTGGGTCAGCCCGTGTGCTGGTGGTACCCCAGCGCTTCAGAGCCTTCCTACTGGGTCTGGCTCATGATGTGCCTTTAGCAGGACATTTGGGGCAAGACAAGACCTTTCAAAGGCTTGTCACCCACTTTCATTGGCCCCAAATGCGCAAGAGTTCAGATACTCATTGCAGGACCTGTCAGACTTGCCAGGCAAGTGGTAAGAGTGGGAGGAAGCACAAGGCTCCTCTCCAACCTTTCCCTGTTGTCAGCACCCCCTTTGAGAGGGTGGGTATTGACATTGTGGGGCCTCTGGATCCCAAGACAGCCATGGGCAACAGGTTCATCCTGGTCTTGGTGGACCATGCCACCCGGTACCCGGAAGCCATCCCTCTTCGGACAGTGACGGCCCCCGTGGTGGGACGTGCACTGATGGGGATTTTCTCCCGTGTGGGGTTCCCCAAGGAGGTGGTGTCTGACCGTGGTACTAACTTCATTTCCAAGTATATGAAGTCCCTGTGGCAGGAGTGTGGTGTAACCTATAAGTTCACCACTCCTTACCACCCCCAAGGTAATGGGCTGGTTGAGAGATTCAACCGGACCCTTAAAGGCATGATTATGGGTCTGGAAGAACCCATGAGGCGTAAGTGGGACGTCCTCTTGCCATGCCTGCTCTTTGCTTACAGAGAGGTGCCCCAGAAGTCCTTAGGGTTCAGTCCCTTTGAACTGCTGTACGGCCATCCTGTAAGAGGACCTCTGAGTCTGGTCAAGGAAGGCTGGGAGAAAGCTCCCAGGAAAACTCCCCAGGATGTATTTAGTTACATGCTGGCCTTCAGGAACCAGACTCGGCGTTTCAGACAACTCGCTGAGGCGAATCTGGAAGCCAGCCAGGAAGAGATGAAACGTTGGCATGATCAGAACGCCACTCTGATCGAGTTTCAGCCTGGACAAAAGGTTTGGGTCATGGCCCCAGTGGAGCCCTGTGCGCTCCAGGATAAGTGGACCGGACCATTTGAGGTGGTGGAGCGCAAGAGTGATGTCACCTACTTGGTGGACTTGCAGTCTCCCAGGAACCCCTTGCGGGTCCTGCATGTGAACCGCCTGAAGCCCCACTTTGAGAGGTCTGAAGTGGGCATGCTCTTAGCAACAGATGCTGGGATGGAAGAGGAGACTGAACCTCTTCCTGATCTCCTGTATGCAAAAGAGCAAGATGGGTCAGTGGATGGTGTGAACCTCTCTCCCACCCTGACCCCGGAGCAGCAGAATGACTGTCGCCAACTGTTGGGACAGTTTTCTGATCTGTTCTCCCTGACTCCCAGTATCACTGAATGGTGCATCCATGATGTGGACACTGGGGACAGTCCTCCTGTAAAGCACAAAACTTACAGAGTGACTGACAGGGTGAGGGCTTGCATCAAGGAGGAGGTCTCCAAGATGTTTGCCTTAGGGGTGATTGAGTCCTCTAACAGCCCTTGGGCCAGCCCAGTGGTCTTGGTCCCAAAGGCTGCCGCGCTCTGGTGCCACACCCGAACTCCGGTTCTGTGTGGACTACCGAGGACTCAATTCAGTCACAAGGACTGACGCGCACCCCATCCCCAGAGCTGATGAGCTCATTGATCGGTTAGGGGCTGCCCGGTACCTCAGCACGTTTGATCTAACGTCTGGGTACTGGCAGATCGCCTTAACTGATGGGGCCAAAGAGAGGTCAGCATTCTCCACACCAGATGGGCACTACCAATTCCGGGTGATGCCCTTTGGGATGAAGAATGCCCCTGCCACCTTTCAGAGGTTGGTCAACCAGGTGTTGGCTGGGCTGGAGGAATTCAGTGCCGCCTACCTGGATGACATTGCAGTGTTCAGCGCCACTTGGGAGGAACATCTGCACCACCTCTGGGAAGTGTTGAAGGCGCTGCGGAGGGCAGGCCTCACGATCAAGGCGAGTAAGTGCCAGATCGGGCAGGGTTCTGTGGTGTACTTGGGACACCAGGTAGGGAGCGGCCAGGTGGCGCCCCTACAGCCCAAGATAGATACCATTCTGGCTTGGGAACCCCCAAAACCCAGACAGAGGTGAGGGCCTTCTTAGGACTCACCGGGTATTACAGGAGGTTTGTCAAGGGGTATGGCAACATTGTTGCACCCTTGACTGAGCTGACTTCCAGGAAGCAGCCCAGGAAAGTGAACTGGACTGATGCCTGCCAAAAGGCTTTTGATGCCCTGAAATCTGCCATGTGCACGGCGCCCGTGCTTCAGGCGCCCAACTTCTCAAAGGAATTCATTGTGCAGACAGATGCTTCAGAGCATGGTGTTGGGGCTGTGCTTTCACAGATGAATGAGGAGGGCCTAGACCAACCTGTAGCCTTTATTAGTAGGAGGTTACTCCCACGGGAACAGAGGTGGAGTGCGATTGAACGTGAGGCATTTGCTGTGGTCTGGGCGCTGAAGAAGTTGAGACCATATTTGTTTGGGACTCACTTCCGGGTTCAGACAGACCACAGGCCCCTCAGATGGTTAATGCAGATGAGGGGTGAGAATCCAAAACTGTTGAGGTGGTCCATTTCCCTACAGGGGATGGACTTTACGGTGGAACACCGCCCTGGTACAGAACACGCCAATGCTGATGGTCTGTCCAGATTTTTCCGCCTTAGTGATGAGAACTCCCAGGAGGAAGGGTAGTTCTCCCCACATTTCAGCTGGAGGGGACACGTGTTAGACTTGGCACCATTGGCGTGGGTCTCCCTTCCATTTTTTTTGCTGTTGCCTCTTATGTTTTGCTGGTTTTAGATGCTTTTGGGCACTGTGCCACTGCTGTTCAGTGCCACAGTGCAAGTGCTCCCTACTGTAAATCGATGTATGGATTAGTGACTCCATGATTGGATGATTGGTTTACTTGTCAGTCCCTAGTACAGTGCACTGAGTGTGCCCAGGGCTTGTAAATCCAATGCCGCTGGTGGGCTCGCAGCACTGGTTGTGCCACCCACAGAAGCGGCTTGTAAAATGTGTCTCAGGCCTGCCATCGCAGAGCCTGTGTGCAGCCTAGGGCTGCCATGTCGACTTGGTGAGTACACCCACTCACCAGTCCCTAAACCTTCCCTTTACTGCATGTTGGTCACCCCTAAAGTAGGCCCTAGGGCAGGGTGCATTGTAAGTATAAGGTAGGACATGCCCTGGTGTGTGTGGCATGTCCTAATAGTGAATTACAGCCATTTTCGTTTTTCACTATTGCAAGGCTACCTGTTCTCCAAAGGCCAGAAGGGGCAGTTTGATTATTACACCTTATAATCCTAACTGACCCAGAGAACATGGTAGAAAAACGAATTTAGTATGCCTGAACTCAGGATGATAAAATACATCTTTTAGTGAAGTTGGTTTTAACATTCTTTGTTTGAAAATACCACTTTTAGAAAGTAGGTATTTTCTTGCCTAAACCATCCAGCTGCCTCTGCTCAGGTTGTGTATTGTATGTCTGGGTTTGTGAGTGACAGGGGCTGGGGGATTCCAGGAGGCAGGGTGAGTCAGCACTAGGCTGAATAGGTCTGCCTGAAGGAGGATGGGTGGGAGGAGTTGCACCTGGGTCTGAATAGGGCTGTGCCTGCCTTCCACAATGCTGGCTCCACCTCCTGCCGGGCGTCTGATGGCTCTGCCCCTCACTCTCAAAGGAAAGAAGGAGTCAGAAAAACAAAGTGCTCCAGGACTGACCAGAACTGGTTTTGGACTAGGCAGAGGCCTCTCTGCCTTCAGAGAACAAAGGAAAACTGTGTATAAAAAGGGGACCCAGACCCCTAGGAAATTAGATCACTTCTGGGAAATCAAGAAACCTGTTGCCAAGGAGAAGAACCGGAGAAGCTGAAGGAGGAGTACTGCCCCTGTGCTGTTTTGCTGATTGGGGTTGGCCTGCAGTGGTTGCTTTCTGCCAAGGACAGGAGAAAAGACTTTGCTGTGCTTTGTCATCTTGAAGAAGGGAATCTCCAAGGGCTTGAACTGAGCTTGCCTCCTGCCTGAAGTCACAGGGACACAAAGACTTCACCCCTTCTGTTTGCCTGCATCTGGAACTGCTGTTTTAGCTGCTAACAGAGGGAAATTGCAACACCGACGCCGACGAGCGACGCCGTAACCTGCACCGAAGCCGTGGGCACCGCTCGTGAAGAGCACGACGCACCGCCCCGACTTGCACCGTAGGCCCGACGCCTGCCGACGCCGTGCGACATCGACTCCGAAGCCGTCATCGAGGCCGCTGCCTGCACCGGAGCCGAGGACACCGCTCGTGACGCTCACGACGCACCGTCCCGACTCGCACCGCAGCCCCGACTTCACCGACGCCAGGGCTTCATCATCGCGGAGCCGATCCTCGACGTGGGTGACCCCCGAATCCATCGACGCCGCACCATCGTAAGGAACCGACGCCTCGCCGCCATCCGTGACGTCACCTCCCCGACACAGTAAGGAACCGACGCCTCACCTCCCCTGCGCTGCAGTAAGGAACCGAGACATCACCTCCCCTGGGGTCGTAAGGAACCGACGCCGCCGGCGCCAACGAAGCATCACCTCCCCGACGCCGTGCACCGTCTTTGTTTTCATCGAATTCCAGGTACTGTTCTTTGTGGGTCTGTTCGACT
Source organism: Calotriton arnoldi (assembly GCA_963921515.1). Taxonomy (NCBI): domain Eukaryota; kingdom Metazoa; phylum Chordata; class Amphibia; order Caudata; family Salamandridae; genus Calotriton; species Calotriton arnoldi. Next base: position 1,234,030 of record CAWUFW010005746.1, on the reverse strand, counting down.
CCGGGCCCGACGCCGCGCACCTCGCGGTCGGCGCCGTACTTTGGGATTTCCACCGGTCTCGACGTCGTGATAACTCCAAGTGGAGTTATTTGTTGCTACAAGCTTTATTTGATTGACTATCCTATTTTTGAAGATAACGTGAACTGTCTCTATCATTTTAAGTCTATTTTTGAGTACTGTATTGTGGATTTTTGCTATTGGGTCTTGTGATAAGTCTATATAAAGATTACTTATTTTTACATAAACAACCTGTGTGGTGTCCATCTGTAGTGTTTTCACTGTATTACTGTATGTGGTCACAAATGCTTTACACACTGCCTCTGAGATAAGCCTGTCTGCTCGTGCCAAGCTACCAGGGGGTGAGCAGGGGTTATTTTAGGAGTGTTTCCCCCTTATCCTGACTAGAAGCAAGGGTCCCTATTTGGACAAAGGTGCAAACCATTGCCAACTAGAGACCCCCAGTTCTAACACTTTGCCTTTATGAAAAAGCAAATTAAAAAAAAAAAAAACATTTGCTCACCACTGAAAGCATTTATGTACAGCAAATATGTCAGGGTTTCGTTTAAAAACATATATGATATGTATACACTCTTTTTGCAAAGAAAGATATGCTTCCAAACACACTCTTGAAAAATCTGATATCCCATGTTGAAGAACACATTTCTGTAAGAGTCTGGAATGGATTCACAATACCATGCAATAGCTTTTAACTTTGGTTTGAAAGCAGAGGACAACGAATACTACTATTTCAAGAAACTCACTGCATTTGCTCAGTACGAGTTAGATAAACGAATTATTTTCCACCACATAATCGGGACTGTGTGAAAATATAACTCGCGTTTGAAAGTCGGGAACTTCACACTGCGAATGCAGAAGTATTCAAACTTCCCCAGACTTCTATCAATGTGAAATATTGGCCACAATGTCGCTGCAGCTGGGTATTCCTTTCTACTCAGCTGCAGGGAAACTGTGAATTGGTCGCCAGCAGCAAGAAGGGATCATGGCCCTCAATTAACCAAAATGCCTGGGGTAGCTGAAGTGACTTCACATGTCCCTTGACTTTCACTTTCATTCACACATACATATGCTTATACATACATACACACACATTCACACACACTCACACATACACACACACCGTCTACACATGCACACACATTCACACATACACAGACTCTCTCTTACATAAACACACTCAAAACTGCAAGCACGCACACAACATACATTTAAAATCATTTTTTTTTTACTTACCTCAGCTGCCAAGGAATGTCACACTCCAGCTATTTATATTCCATTTTTTATTAAACTTATAACAAATAATGTAATATTATCCACTATTAGTATAATAAAAAATGGACAAAAAGCGAGTGAATGAAGCCCCCACCGAAGTCCATACGGATGAGCTGCTTCTGTTCCTGCCATTGATTTTGCCACTGCTGAGGCTAGAGGTCGCAAAGCTAGTATTGCAGCAGCGGCCCCTGACAACCACTAAATGATGTCCATGGTAGGGATATTGAGGGCCTGTTGGTTAGCTCCTTGTAACTGGAAGTCTTGCTCCCAATTTTGAGACATCTAGCTGTGGAGAAAAATTAGTCCTGCCGAGCCGGAAACCATTTTTCTTTAAATCATTGCCAGCTTTGCACTAGCAAAAGCAGCCCTTATATTGTGTTTCTCGCAGAACCTGGCAAGATACATCTTGGAAATCATGCCAGACTGTTGGTTCAGCCATGTTCTGATTTCCATTCACATAAAATGCCTTAGGCAAAACCGTCCCATAGGCTCCTTTGAGGAAAGCTTCCTTTGACAGCCTGAAGGATTCAGGGTTGTCGATGGAAGGGCATTACACCATCTACCCTAATTTAAGTGGACGGTTTGATGTAATTTTGTTCTGTCCATTCTGGTTGTGAGGGACTGAAAAAAGAAATAATGAAAGGTGGAGGGTCATTAGTTTTTTTGTTTTTCAAAAACAAGCTCCCAGTTTCCCAAAATCTTTGCTAAAGTTTGGTGGACGGTCATCAAAACTGACGGCAGCCATCCACCAAACTTTTTGTACATTGACAGGAACCACCATGGAGTCCAGGTGCAGAGATCACAGATGGGCCAGCTGTGATCTCTAAATTGAGCTGACATTAGTCCATCAGGGTTGCGGACCCAATGTCTTCCTCCACTCTGACGAATGAAGTACTGTCCGCCAAACAATAGATCAGCCCCTACATGTTTGTTTTGAAGCTCATAGCGAGTAATTACTGATCTGAAGTCTTCTCTTTAGGGTTTGAATCTCTGGTGGAATGGGATAATTTAATTTGAAAAGCATTGGCTTAGGTGAAGTGAATTAAATAAGACAGAGGTGAGAGTCTTCCTGTGCCGCACCAGATACTTCAGGAGATTTGTCAAGAGGTACAGCACCATTGTGGCTCCATTGGCAGAGCTGACTTGTAAGAAGCAGCCCAGACAGGTGACCTGGATGGAGGTGTGCCAGAACACTTTTGATACCCTGAAGGAAGCCAAGTATATAGCACCAGTACTCAGGGCTCCTGACTTCTCCAAAGAATTCATTGTGCAGACAGATGCCTCAGAGCATGGCAAAGGCTGTGCTCTCACAGCTGAATGAAGAGGGCCTGGATCAACCTGTAGCCTTTCTTAGCAAGAGGTTACTTCCCTTGTAACATAGAAATAGAAGGCTCTAACAACCTTGAACCCAGCATCTGCACTCTGCCATCTGTGAGTCCTAACCTGCCAAGTGGTGCCACCCCAGTTCTGGACCCTTGGAAGTGGGCCTGAAGGTGCTCTGTCAGCCCTTCTGTGAATCCAGCAGAACCACCGCAGCGAGAATTCTCCCAGCGCAAGGACTCCAAATCGACCTTTCAGCATGCATCGGAAGTGCTGCTGCAAGTCCTCACGTTGCGAATCTCTCGTTGACTGTAGCCTTGACTATGACAATGCAGGTTCTCACATTGCAGCCTCGCAGCTCCTTGAAATGGACGCATCGCCTTGGCTGCGTGACGCATCCTCAATGTAGAGCTTCCCATTTCAAGCCCTCGGCGACATGATCCTCGACAACAATGCAGGACCTTGCATTGCAGCTCTGCAGCTCTTTGAAACCAATGCACTGCCTCAGCTGTGCAAAGCATCCTCGATGTGGAATTTCGCAACGCTCTACAACCAGGATTTAAGGTACTGTTCAAAAGGCCTGGCTGGGTTCCTGTAGCCAGCCAGCGCTCCATCGCCATTGGCCTGAACTTGTGACATTGTCCCAGTCTAGTGTGTACAGTCATCCACCGTTGGCACTTTCTGCTTTTGGCCCTATTTTCACTGAAATCTTTAAAACTGCATTTCTCTGGTTCTACTGATTGGAGTTTTGTCATTTTGGTCTTGGTATATTTATTAAAATGACTCAATTTTGCTAAATTGGTGTGGGATTTTTCTTGAGTTGTGTTTTGACTTTATTTCTGTCTGAAGTGCTACATATATACTTTACACATTGCTTCTAAGCTCAGTCTGACTGGTCTGTGCCAAGCTAGCAGAGGATTGAACACAGGTTAATTTGGGGTTTACTTGTGATTCACCCTGACAAGGATTGTGCTTGCTGCTTGAGCAGGGTGTCATCTTCCCCCCTCAACCAGTAACCCAATTTCAGATGAGACATCACAATGTTGTTGATTTTTTGTATCTCTGTACACACGCTCATTAACTGTGTGTTTTGCTTTTTAAACATATGGACAAATACCATTACCAGCTATATTTCTTGCATGCTACCTAATTATTAGATACCCATGTGTGCTTGAGTGTAAATGTAAGTCCGTTTTTATATAGCGCAGCTACTCACCCTTACGGGTCTCAAGGCGCTGGGGGCCGTAGTGGAAATTAAGTGAGCTATTGCCCAGAGTCACATGGTGCTGAGCTGAGCTGCCGCCGGAGCCGGGGATCGAACCGTGAACCCTGTGCTCCGAAGTCAGCTGCCCTGGCCGCTGCACCACACCTCTCCACTGTCTGAGTGCACTTTACAAATACACATAGAATAACATAACAGTATTATTTGTAAGTCTCAAGGAACTGACAGGTCAGCAAAGCTCCGACTATTGTATTCCGGCCATGCCTGTACACCTCAGTCTTAGAAGCATCCAGGCCAGTGCAAGTCTACCCAAGGTTTAAGGACCCTTTGTATGACTGGAGGATCGATCAGTGTCACCTTCTTTTGACTCAGGCTAGACTATTACACTTTTCAATGTAGTGATGGTCTTGCTCTGGCCTACCTGCTCTCTTACAGTGCGTAGGTCTCATTCCCTTGAGGGTCAATGCCTCGTCTTTCCCAATGGCTTGGTGATAGATCCAATAAATAGTGTTGGTCTACCCACACTGCCATCTGTTGAGTGGTGCTGGATACTGTCTGTGTCACAGAGCCATGCAGAATTATTATCAGTGATCCTCCTCAGTTGGTGGAACTGTTGGTTTCTTGGGGATCATTTGTCCTGAATGATGCCTCCTGTTTGTGGCTCCTCAGCAACGGCACAAGACCATCCAGAATTAATCTCAGTGACTGCCATTCTTCCTTGTGGCAACTTGAAAACTTTCTGTCCTCAATCCTGCTGCACTGGAAATGCTCTGATTATATGGAAAGCAAGTAAACCTCTTCTGTTACCAACAATTAGCACTTTCATATCTCTTATCACTTCTCTACCTAGTGAGCTCAGATGTGTATCAAAGCCCGAAAAGCCTGTTCAGCTGCAGTGTATCTTTTACCTTCCTTAGTATGGTATATATCGCCTCGCTGCAGTCTTGGAATGGTGTTCCCATATCTAGGCACCTTTGTGATTGTTTGCCATTCACCACTTGTGCAATTGCACATGCCTATTAAGATGGCAGTATTTGTGACTGCTATCCACACTGCAGTCTCACAGATCTCTTGACACTTCTTTTCATAGTTCCAACCTACCAGCCAATATATGTGTGCTCTCATCCTAAATGAAGAAGTAAAAATCATGATGAACTGCTACATAAACATTGTAACATTGTAAAAGGGATCGCTGACAGAATACTGGAAACAGAAATATCATGTGGAAATGATACTGTGTCAAAAAATCAAGGACTAAAATATCGAGAAGGTAAGTGCAAATAGTTAAGTATAGATGTACTATTCTTAACTCCACATCTACGAACGGTGAAGATATATATATGTATATGATCAAGCTACATATATATTGAGTTATATATAGTAAAACTTTGCTTACCTATAGAAACTTGAAAGTACATTTGAAATAAGTGATCCCATGGCAGGGACTTCAGGCTGCTGTGTTGTACATGAACATAGTCTTGAGTTTCAAAGGAGAACTACTAAGCCCAGGTGTGACAGACAGGTGCTTTGCTTCAGCAGGGGTGAATGCATTCTTGGTTTGATAGTTGGGTCTGCTATGTCTGTGTTGGTTTTCCTTGTCATTCTCATTTCACTAAGAGGTTTTAACTTGTTATTTTTTTAGTTCAGGATCTTAAATATATATAGTGACCAGTTTCCCCAAAAAGTAATAAGTAATCACCCATAGAAGTACTCCTTGAATGGAAGCAGGTTTTCTACTTTGTGGATTCACAGGCATTGGCAGTAGTAGGCTTGGAAAGCTGTGCCAGTCTCAAGTTTCCAGACATACTACTGGCAATCAAACTCCCAGTGTTTGCAAATAGTCCAACCAGTGGCATTAACTCAGAGTAGCATTCCAACCCATTGTTTTTCATCTACTGTGCCTCTCTAGACAGAGACTCACCTAAAGTAAATCAGTACTGACCCTGTTCCTCATGGAAACAGTCAATCCTTAACCTTAGACATCTCACCCCTCTCCCTGCTGCTCGCTGTTTTCATTATTTGGGAAATTTGATATTCACACCCCTCGAATCTCACTGATTAAGCTACGTCCCTGCATGCAAGGAACTATAGTGTTTTTGCTACATGTCCCTCTTCTTTTGAATCAGCAATGTGAGTGATTCCCAGATAACGTTGGAAGTCATTCTCAACACAAAATTTGGTTGGCTGCGTTCTACAGCACCCTTCTTCAACCCATTGGTGGCTCATTCAATATCCGTTGTTTGCTCTTTCTACTGTGGCGAGAACACTCTCCTTATGGTAAGCCCCCTGGCCGCTTGCTCTATGAGCAAAACTAAACTAAGCATCCTACCACCCTCTCCCTACAAAGTACCGTCATCACTAATCGCACTCTTTAGTGAAACATCAAAATACACAAAATGAAGCCCCTCTCAGTCTAGACCCTTAATGTGAATGGTCTTAACAGATACTTCAAGAGGAAAAAAGTCCTGACCTACCTACATTTAAAGAAAATGGATGCAGTCATGATCCAGGAAACTCATCTCTCCCAAACGGAAGTGGAGAATTTATGGCACTGCTGGGTAGGATTTGTAATAGTGGTCTCCGGACCTGACTCTTCTGCATTCCAGCCATCGCCCTCTCCAATATCCTTTAGGAAATGTGGAGTGGCCATTATTTTCTGTAAAACCCTGCCACACAAGATCTCTCTGACATGACAAAGGCCATTTGCAGAAATGGCCATTCAAGGTAACATTTATGTTTTTCGCTTAATTTATTCCCCGAACTCTGAAATGAGAGAGTACTTTACAGACCTTAACAGAGTACTGATAGAAGTAGGTGGCTCAAAATTACTTATTGATGGGGACTAGAATCTTGCCCAAGACCAGATTTTAGACTGGTCTGGCCATCCTCATTCCCTCAATAATAATAATGATAACAATAATAGGGGCCTCCTCTGGTTTACTATCTGAACACATATTTGAAGATCCTTGGAGACTCATGCACCCAACTGACCTTGAATGCACCTTGCTAACCTACCCACATGGTATGGAAACGAGAAGTGATGATTTTTTAATATCCTCTAATCTTCTTCAAAAACTTGTAGCCAGTACAATAGGTTTGCAAGCTATCTGTGACCATGCACCGGTAACACTGGAAACAGATCTCCAGCTGCGAATCCCTAAAAGCAAGGCATGGAGAATGGCTATGAGAAGGCTAAAGATGCCTGAAGAGAAGAAAAAACTGTTGTTGTATTTCCAAGACTATATGGTCCTTAATGAACATTTAGTGACCTCACCATACACACTATGGGCAACTGGAAAATCCTATCTGAGAGGCATCCTTATCCGCAAGTCTGCCACAGCTTGACAGATGGCACTAAACACTAAAGAACTGCTAGAGAAAAATATTGCCACTCCTACTCTACAGTACCGTACCACACCAATAAGTGCACAACTGAGACCCCTGACATAGAAGAAATACAAATTCAATACTCTACTTACAGCTCAGGCAGAAATAGCTCTTCAATGTCTTAAAAGTTGCCATTATGAGCATGGTCAAAATTATGGTATGCTTTTGCCCTTTCAAATAAAATGGAAGGCTTCTATTTTATGGCCCGAATGACACCATACACACCACCCCCACGGACATTACTAAGGCCTTTGCTTCCTTCTGTGAAGGTTTATATAGTTCAGAAGCTCCTCCCCACTCAGGAAGTGGAACTTGTATTCTTTGAAGTTTTGCATAACCCCAAGACTGACACCAGAATGCAGAGCTAATTAAGATAGAGAAATCATGGGCGATGAAGTGGCAGAACTTTATAAGATCACAGTACCTGGGGCGGTTACCATTGTTAGGAAACTTTTCAAAACTATTATGCAGAATGGAGCACTGCCAGCGGACTTTAATAAAGCCTATATTGCCTTGATCCCTAAGGTAGGCGAACTCTGCTGTAAAAATTATAGGCCCATATCACCTATCAATAGTGATATTAAAATCCTGGCCAAAAAGTCTGACGATGAGACTACAGATGATTATCATCTTTATTGTACACAAAACATGTGTTGGGTTTATTCCAGGTCGTTAATCTTGTGACCATAGGCACACTCTGTCACATCTGTTGTGGTTCTCAGTGCATGTGCAGAAGGACCGGGTGGCCCTCTCCCTCGATACCAAGAAGGCCTTCGATCAAGTGGAGCGGGGCTACCTCCTCAGACCACTCAACAGGATGGGACTGGGCCCCAACTTTTTAGCTGCAGTGCACAGTCTCTACAGTAACCCCTCAGCTCTTGTCAACTACAATGCCTTCCTGTCAGATGCTTTTGTGATCCACAGAGGGACCCAACAGGGATGCCCCAAGCCCACTTGCTATTTCTGCTTGTCCTAGCGCCATTAACCATTACTATACATCACTCAAAGGACATCTATGGCATTGACACTCCTGCTGGAAATCTTTAATTAATGCTTTATGCAGATGACCTCCTACTCACCTTAAGAGCATCAACCTCATCTATTCCAGCTCTTATGAAGACTATCTCACATTTTCAGGATACCGAATCTATCAGTCAAAGATTGAAGCTCTCCCTATAACTCCATCCACGTCAACTTGCTCCTTACGTAATTTGACATTCCGATGGGTATAACCTAAACTGAATTACTTTGGTTCCTGGTAAGCAAGGACCGAAGGTCAAGGACTTTGTGATCTGGAGCAGCTTGCAGCTTTCAGTGTGGGGGCAGGTCAAGACCACCAAGATGGTGGGTTACCCACAGTATAACTATGTTTTTAGCATGTTGCCCATCCCAGTGCCATTAGAATGCTCCGCCTCATTGGCCAGCATATCAAGCAGTTCTTTTAGCAAGGAACCACTCCATGACTCCACGAAGTGCAGGATTACATGCTGCCACTACCTGCGGAGGTTTACAACACCCAGATATTAAAGTGTATCACATGGCGCAACATCTTTCCCAGCTAATATACCACTTCTGTTCTGAGCTGGAAACTTCTGCATGGGTATTACTGGAATGCCATCTGCAAGATAGCACAATAGGACCCCAGTTCTATACCGCAAAACTATTACTACCTAATGGGCCCAACCCAATCTTGCAAGAGTCACAGAAAATATGGGCTGCTTGTCATAAGTGTCTAAAACACCATCTTTTTTTTGCATCGGAGTAACCTTTTTTGGAACAACTCGGAAATTCAACTCTCTGACAAGCCTTCGCATTGACTGAAATGGATTCACAGCAGGATTAACACAGTAGATCAAGTTATGTCAGAGGGAATGGTGCGATCCTTTGAAGACTTACGTGCAGAATTTCACTTAGACCCTTCCCAATTTCTGCAGTATTTACAATGAAAATCTGCCTTACTGGTAAAGTGAACAATCTATCCTACACCCTTGGCAGATTCACTCTACATGACTCCCTAGTGAAGTGGGGCATATACAAGAAACTAGTGTTGGGGCTCTACCAGACTCTGCTAGATATCTTATACTCCAAGCTGACTGTGAATCACCTACCTGTGATTCGGCAGCCACATCTGGACAAGACAGATACAGAGGCTGATTGGCAAGAGTTGATACACAACCATGACAAACGTTTGTCTGCACATCTGGCATTGGCCCACACACAAACTCTTTAGAGCCAAACTAGTGCCAGATGTGCAATGCTGACGATGTCACCATTGATGAGCTGATATAGTGCGTATCTTATGGTCCTACCTGAGCCTGCAGCTTTACTGGAACGAAATATGGTGACAACTGCAAGCAACCAGTGGCCTCTCTATCTCGCTCACAGCAGAACCTACACTCCTACACAATGCAGAGGATATAATGGGCATCACCAATCACAAAAAAAAGATGGCTGGGCATGACTCTGGGGGTAGCCCAACTCTGTGTTTTATGCAACTGTCAATCTCGTAATCCACTGACTATAGAAGAATGGCATAATACCATGGTGATAATGGCCTCTCTTTTTTTTTTTTTTTAAGATCTTTTTATTAACATTTCTCAAACAAAAGAAAAAGACCATGTTTTACATCAATCACTTACAGTCTTCCTTGGTACAGCACTGACATTATTACCATTTACATGAGGGATAGGCAGGGATTCGCGTGCTTACAGTAGCTGTGAAAGCGTAGGTTGACCACCAACAACATCAATAGGTCAAAGGTAAAGTACCCCGTCAAACAATTCCTTACATTGTAGTACTAAAACATAACTTATACATCCTACCCCTCCCCCAACATTCCTCTGTATTGTCGCCATGACTGCCATATTTTCTCCCACTTTTTAACACATGCCCTGCTTTTGTACACTGTTTCCTCAGCTCATTGGCACCAATCTAGATCCGTCTCCCACATGATGGCCTCTCTTGATCTATAAGTTGAACGATCAACTGACAAAATTTGAAGAGATCTGGGGTACTTACCTCATGTGATATGGTGCACTTCACAGACAATAATGTACTATTGAAAGAAATTAAAACTGGACTTAAAACGTGAGGATGATGTCAGATGACGAACTTTGAAGCACCATGATCCTTTCCCATGGGAACCTCCCAAGGAAGGACTTCGATATCCTTTTTAGCATGCAACAGTAGCTTTGTCTTACTTTCCATATTTTCATATTTCATCTTACAAACTTTTCTGCTTTTGTTCTGTGGATTGCTAATAACTGGTGTACTGTCTGCATATCTTGTGTGCTACACCTGTTTGATAACAAGTATCTAATACGTTTAACAAAGATATTCAAACTAGAAAAAAGAAAGTACAGCATCTCTGAGTCAAAATTAAAACTTGAACAAGAGAGTCAAGCATTAAGCAAATACATGCAGAGGTTTTCTCATTTAAGAAATTAGGGTAACCACATGGGCAATGTGAATACAGTCAACCCCTCGAGGGCAGCTACAGTATTGCACAGTCAATTCCAAAATGCAAAACATATGGGGGCATATTTACGTCATGGCGATAGGGGCCTTGCCTTATTTAAAAGGCAGCGTTAAGCCACTTAACATGGCTTAACGCTGTCTTGTAAATAAGGCACCCTTTCATGCTGGGGACCTTCCTGCACATAAACAATCTTCCCCCTCAATACAGGCATCCTTGCACTATGGTACAAGGGTGCCTGCGTTGGCTCTAGGCAGCTAAAGATAGCGCCAGCGCAGGGGGAAACGCAGGGTTGCCCCATATTCTAGTAAATATGGTGCAGCCCTGCGTTTCTAAAGTGACGAAGCGTGTCGTTAGCCTTCTGGGCTTAATGACACGCTTCGCCACTTTATTGTAAATATGCCCCATGGTGCCTAATTCACAAAGGTAATTTACAATTTTTTCTATTCGCCAAAGGTATTTTATAGTAGTATCTTTACGATTATGGAGTCTCCCCGCATGAAATGATAGGCCAGTAAGTTTACCTTTGTGAATCACGCCCTTAATATCCTTGGAGCTAGGAATCTTGTATTAGATTCAGAGAGTGTGCCAACTTCAAATGAAAACTAAGGCATACACTGCTTGCAGACAAAGCTCTGATGGCAATATAGTTCTCTATAGATTCAAAAAATATTTTATATATTAGTTCAGTGGATTCAGCAGAAAGGATGATGTGATCCCAATGTTATATCATTTGCCTTTGCTTATATATCTTTTTATGAGAGTTATTTAAATCTTTCTCTAAAAAAGTTATTTTGTTGCATGTTCGAAGAATCCAAATGCACAATGTAAAATACTTAATTCAAAGAAAGAATGCATTGCTTTAAATGAAAACGTATTATTGTGGGTAGTATTGCTCTCTGTGTGAGCACAGATTTTTCATTTACTTTCTCAAATATTTGATACTTTTTTGTGTGGCCTGAATCTCTGAAGTACAGACCTGTAAAATACACATCTGTTTCAGGAACACTTAAAAAAGGGCATTGAAAAAAGACCTGTAAACTGGGCATCTGTTTCAGGAACGCTTCGGAAGGGCAATGGGAAAAAAAGAGATTGCAGAGATTGTAACGTGTAATTAATAGAAACCAGCAGGACTTAGGCCCAGAACTTCTTGTAAAATTATATGGCTGGTTACCTTGAAACAGTAGGGAGAATGTGGATACAGAAAATATGGCTGCAATAAAGTTGCTTTAAAGTACCCTTGATAGCGTGTCTTTTTATTTGTTTATCTTTAAAATACATTAATGTTAAATGGAGATAAAATGTACAAAAAGAAATGGTACGACGGTAACAAAACCAGGAAGAAGTAAAGACTTCTTTCCCAAGCACACCACAACCCAGTAGTCTGAGGAGTGTAATTAATTAAATTGATCGTGCACGGCTGGTCTTGGTGGCCAGGGTGGGTTGAGTGCAGTGTCTGACCAGTGTAATTTCCAGGTCCTGTGCATTGTGGCTTTGCGATAGTTTCCACATAGGAAGACAGGGTATGGCAAGCCAGAGACAGTTCTCTGTCTATGTCTATGTCTAAGGTCTGTCGCTTTTCAGGCGAATCAGAATAGTCCAATTCCTTTGAACTATTTATTTCTGATGTTGTTGATGCATATAAACATACTAGTTTGCTACTAGTGCTGCTCATACAATGGGAATTTGCCCACCTTTGAAAGTGGGCCCATAAATACAGGTGAGATGTCCTTTGTCTGCATAATACCTCTACCCCGAAAGAGTTACCAGAACTAGGGGCATCGGGAATTCTGGAGGGACGATTTAGGGAGCTAACAAGTGGAACCCTGAGCATGCACTTAGAAATTAAGAATAACAAGGGAATCAGAAATTCCAGTCACAACTCCCCCAGTAATTCCTCATTTTCCCCTGTACTTAACCCAGAGGCTGTGACTGCTCTTAGCAGGTCAAGTCTCCGGGTGAAAAACGTGATCCATGGAGTTACTATGGATCTCATAATTCTGATGAAGCCAGTAATTCTCATTAATAGAACCATTAGATTTATAGGGGAACTAGTAATGAGACCTAACAGTTGGTAATGTTTTTAGATCATGGAGGTACACAAGACACTGTGTTGAAAGGTTAGTGCTCAGAAGAACTAGCCTGGTGCCAGATCTGGAAGGGCTATTACAAACATAACAACATGCTGTGTGGTTATTAGAGCTGGATAAACATTGCAGGCCCTATCACATAAAGTAGGTCTGAGTGGAGTTTGTGGAGTTCCGCTACGCAGAACTTCGCTAAGTGACAAAAAAACTCTGGCACGCTAGGCGGAGTTCCGCAAGTGAAGGAGTGCGTTACGTCGCAGCAGAAGAGGGCTTCTTTCTGCTGCTTGAGTAGATGTTCTACTTGAGCGGCAGCTTCCTCAACGTGAATGGAAGGTTTCTCAAAGCGAGCGGTAGCGACCATCCCCGACCGTCCGCATTGAGAAATCTCGCCAAGAAGTGGTTTGGAGAAAGATTTTCCTGACTCACCAACTTAAAGTTGGCGAGCATGAACGAGAAAAAAACTCTGTTCTGCAGAGTTTTTCGGAACTGCACGTGCTATGCGGAGTGCAAAGTAGGAAAAACTCTGCAAACTCCGAGAGCGGAGCAGAATTTCACGCCCAGGCTTAACATAAAGTGGGCACTGGAAGTACTAATGTAAGGCATGGTGTCTGCCACAGTTTGGGCTGACTGGGGTTTTAAACAGGAAAAGAGCTTGTGCAGTGGTTCTTTTATCACCTTACACAGTGGTAAATGGCTGTTTGTCACTTGAACTTTATACGAATGTGCTGCTCTTGGCTAAAAATGAAATTTTTGGCATCTCTAAAGTAATAGCAGAGTACAAGAGAGCACAACACATTAGCAAAATAACAATACTCCCCAAACATACAGGGCTCGACGCCACAAAACAATGTAACATAATGCAATTCAACAAGCACAATACAATAACGTAGCACATAAGAGCACACTAGAGCAAAAAACAACCCAGCACATCACCACTATAAGAAAATAGGGCGGTATCACAATTATTGACTTATATAAGAGAAGAAGAAATGCAATCAAAATTTGTAGTGTTTTTACCTCACGTGTGAATTGTGTTGTTTTTTGTGGGAATCTCGAAATCAGTCTAAACCGAAACACAAATTGAGATTCAAGATTTTTCAGATATTATATATCAACCATTTTCTATTTTTAAAGGGCATTTATAATACTGTTCCTTTGCCTGGTTCTTTTCTGGTGGCTCTTGTTAATGTTTCATTGCAGTATTTGGACAAATGCCCAATGTTCAAAGGAAAGGGACACATCTATATAACTGAAATGGGAAACAGGCCCTGGGCTACCAGAATGGTTTTGAGTTTCCAGAAACCACAGTTACAGCAAATCGGTGAATCATAAGATGATATTGGCATTTACAAATGGACAGCAATAGTCAAGGTGACTTTTTTAACTTTGCAAATGTCCTTAGACAGAAGGGCTACAAACGCACTAATTCAATGACAGCAATTATTATGTTGATGCAGCCCTTTCATTTCATATCACCGGGGCTGAGTTGACTGTAACTCCCTGTGGGGAATTTCGTGCAGAGATTCCAAGTCTCTGAAATTTCTGATACTGTCCAAAATCTCCATATACAACTCCTGGCATTGCAAATTAAACACATCAGAATGGAGAATAACTGTGTGGACCCGGAAGCAGTGGACAGAATTCCATACAGAATTCCCTACTGCGGGCCCTTTAGAGCAGGTGGTAAAAGACTGCAGGAGCCCTTTGTGGGGTGGCTTGGGTGTAAAGGGTGGGGGAGAGGAGGTAATGTTGGCTGGGAGGGGGAACACTAAATGCTTCCACCTTGTCTTCCTTGAAGATCGGGGGGGAGGGGGGCGGGCTGGGAACAGGTCCAGGCTGCTATGCAGCCCTTTTCTATGTGATTTTACTAGTAAAATTTTCCATCCAGTAAATTTGTGTCTGGTATTCCCACGCCCAAAAAAATCTAAGCGTGTTGAAACACTGGGCCCCTATAATTGTGCTGAGTGAAATTCTCCATAAGAATTCAGAAGAGCTCGCCGGAGCCTAACTAGTAATCACAAGATGAAAATGACATTAAACATTCGTGGATGGGAAACATCCTTTACCCCGCATGCGTTACTCCAAATGCCATTACCCCGCATTTTTTACTCCACAAAATCTTTTACAACGCAGGGCTTTACACCGCAATCTAGTACAACGCATTCCCCAAAGTAACGCCCCCGTGGAGTTAGAATAGCAAATTGTGTTGTAATGGGGAATGCATTGTAATGGATTGCGTTGTAAAGCCCTGCATTGTAAAAGATTTTGCGGTGTAAAAACTGCGGGGTAATGGCATGCGGAGTAAAAGTGTGCGGGGTAAAGTGTCCTATTCTTTGTGGACACCTACCAAACAGCGACGGCTCCTCAGCTATGGCAGAGGAGCATCGCCCCCCTGCCCGAGGCTAAAAAATGAAAAATAAAACAATAATGAACCTGTGTTTATTATCGTTTTATTTTTCTTCGCAGCATTGTCTAGGGGGCGGGGTCATGGGATAGGCAGAGGGGGAGTGGTAGATGCACTGGTTGTCAGTGCGCATGGCGGTTTGGCCGGCTGTCTTAGACCAGCCAAACCATCATGAACACTGATGCTCTCTCCAACCACAGGTGCATTGCTGGGTTGGAGAGAGCAGGCACAGACTCCCAATCTACTAGGGAGCGCAAATCCCTGGCACTCAGGCCAATCCTGATGCTGCTTTCATGCAGCGTCAGGATTGGTCCAGGTGATTCCGGGAGCCTGTGCCTGCAGTGCACAGTGACGGAGCCAGAGAGGAACGTTGGAGCGTCGAACAGGTATGTTCTTTTATTATTATTTTCTTTTGGTTGTCCATCTCCGGTCCTCCCTCTTGCTCTGCCCGCCACTTTGCACAGACACCTGCTGCTACTGCTACCAAAGCACATTGAATCTTGCTGTTTAGTGCTGGTACTGTCTTGAAATCTGATTGGCTGTATTGTGGGTACAGTCGATTGAACATTGATCTTTGAGCTATCACTTTTTTGTTCATATAGTAAAGAAATGGACCTAGAAGACAACATGTGACTTGACCAGTCATACCTGAAAGTAATTTTACTTCATAAGTTATTTCATACAATGCTTAGTACCTTGACCGTCTTCACAAAACCGATGCTACCTCAGTGGTGCTAATCGTGCCATGTTCAGAAGCAAGAAAGGCTGCATTTGCCCTGCCTGTATGCATTCCTGCGATCTGCAGGTGATACACGAACTCTGTAGCTCATTAACTCACTGAATAATCTGCAGAAAGGGACTCTCCCAGTGAAATGAAAACCAATCAGTTTGCTGAATGCATCTTTATTCCTTCCTTTGTAATTTCAACACATAAACTGGAACTGTGCCTTAGAAGCAATCCTAGTTCATTACACAGCGCTTCTCTCCCCTCACGTTGTTGAAAACAGTTCGACCTTGCACAGGGCTTACAGGGTATTGCAAGAGGATGCCCTGCCTATAAATCTTCTTGACTTCGCTTCAGGGGTTTTAGCTCCTCGCTGCAATGTGAGGTCATTCTAATTACCCTCGTGAAATTAAACTATGCAAAATCCCCTTCCACATTCCAGCCATCACAGGAATGTTGTCTCACTTAAACACAGTTGCAGCATTCACAATACTGTGCGACAAAACTTTTCAACCACTGTGTTCATCTTTCTGTTTAGAACTAATTGATTTCCCACCTCTAGTGTGGATCGAACTCCTGTACAATACATTATCTGAAAACAATGGTCTTTTACTTAGCGTGCAGCCAGGTAAGGCTCTTAAAATTGCAGCTTTGTGAGAAGGTCATCCATGCAGAGGATAAGTGAAGACAATTCATGAAAGACAGCCAATTCCTGGAAAAGCAATGCATGCGTCATTTATTTTGTAGAAGTTCTTCTTGACCTGAATGCGCATGGTCGCTATGCAGAAGAAAATGGACACTGTGCACTGTGCACAGTTGAACTGTGTACTGAAGTTAGGCGTTGGCTGTCTCTCAAAGAATGTCTTACAACAATTAGACAGTGAGAGGTCTATGTGTGATGGATTCATTACCAGGTTTCTAACACTGCCTCTAAGGTTCGCGTTCATGGAACGAATAATGGGCCCCATTAAAGGCAGATGATGGCAAATTCACAAGAGTGTGGTTAAAGCACACTGACATTTCCAGCATGAGGCAGATAATAAAAGTCATTTTAATAACCATCAGGATGGAGGCACCTAGTGAAAAAGTACCCTTTATGATGCTGACATGTTTCTGAAGGACATCAAGGATCAGTTTCCAGCGCCTGATAATTCTGGGCCTGATTCACAAACTGCATTTTGTACTATGTAAAGTAGTGCTACGCTAGAGCTACTTACTACACAATGCAATTCACAAACTTCCAGGTGGAGATCTACAACTCCACACCTCCTATCTTTTCTATGCAGAGATCTGCACATGTGTAAGTTTACTATTTGGTAGCAAATATGAACGTGACTGTGGTGGGAAAATGGGGAATAAATACTATATAAGCTGAGATAATGCAGAATACACTTTGTCATGCAGCGATATTACCAGTATGATAAAAAAGAAATTAAAACATAGCATTGTATGGCATGGATCGCTTGGAAAAGAGCCAGATGTATTTATAACCAACTTTGGGCCTTACTCGCAAACTGCATTGTATAATACAATAGCACTACTAAAATACTGCAAAGTGCTATTCAGAAACCTACAAGTGTAAAACTACACCTCTCCTATGTTTTCTATGGGAAGAAACTCACACATGTCAGTTTACTACTTAGTACTTACATTAGTGGTAAATGTCGGAAGGATTGGGGGAGTTGCTGAAAAAAGGGCCATAACTACTACTAAATGGGAGAGATTTAGGGAAAGACATTAACCCATCCACATAAGTGCAAGCCCATTGCTATTCACAAACAGCAATTCTAAAGTTACTACAGCCAAAAACAGACCCTAAACAGCAAGAAATTATTTCAGCTCAGAGCTGGAGTAAAGCCAGCCATGCACATGACCAACCACTGGTACTACACCAATTAGTATCCAATAGAATATAATGGAGTTGGATACTTAAAATAAAATCCCATTGCACATAATGTTTAATTACATTAAATTATTTAAAATAGTTAAAAATATAACTAGTAATGTAATGTTAAAAAAAGTCTAAAAATAGAACATATTTATAATTTAATTATAAATTGTTTTAACGTTTTTTGAATTTCTAAATTATTGCAACTTTCATTCTTATTAAAATTAAATTAAATCATTTTATTTAATTCTATTCATCACTTTTAATAATCCTTGATGCATAATAGTTTTTTTACTTTAGGTGAGAATGTATGTTTTAATTTAAACTTCAGAAAAACAATTTATATTTATGGAACAAATCTGTTTATTGAGTTATTTGGTAGGTGATTCGACATTTGCACACAGCCATTCGCCTACAACCACAGGGGCCGGCGGCTAAAGACAATGCATTGAATGTGTACATGATTTGCCCTGATACTGCCGCCATCCCGGAGGCTGGCAATGCACTGAATCAAAGCTAACGAGTCTGAACGGCATGCATGTTCAAAGGACAATGCCTGTCCAGAAACGAGAGCCTACCTGCAAAGGAGAACAACAAATAGAAAAACAACTCCCACCCACCCCTAAAAGAGAAGGATAGTAAGACAAAGGGGGACCCGTACCAGGATGTCAAAAGCTACAGAGTGACCCCAAGAAATCAAGATGCCCGTTCCCAGTCCCTCCCGCTCTCCCAGCAGGGGCCCGACTCATTCCGTAGTAGGGGGTATTAAACGTAGCACTTGGAGGAGTTTGGGGCAAGTGACCTCACGGAGATCTTTCGATAACAATGCTATGAAAGGGGCCCAAAGTTCGGCGTATTTCTCGCCGCTCTGGTTTTGGAGCAGCGAAAGTTGCTCCATGGCCAGGGTCATCCAGAGCCTGTGGAGCCACGCCGAGTGATCCAGAACAGTAGCAGTGCCCCAATGCGCTAATATCGCCTGCTGCGCTGCAAGGAGAGCTAACGCCATCTGCCTCCCGCGTAGTGACCTCAAGGGAAAGGTGAGGGGATTTGATAGCCCCAGTAGGGTGTAAGCCGGGAAGCGAGGTATCTCTGTGACAAATGCCTTATCAATGTCATTTATAACCCGCTCCCAGAATCGCTCTAGCCTCGGGCAATGCCACAAAAGATGTGCAAGGGAGCCTGACAAGTCGCAGCCTCGCCAGCACTCTTCAGTGTGGTTCTTGTTCCATTGATGTATCCTAGCCGGGGTAAGATACCAATAAGATGTGACCTTATACGCAGATTCAGTCCCTGCCGCGCCGTACGCTGTGTGATGTGCTCTGTAGTGGATGTTGTCCCATTCCTTATCCGTAAGGGCCCGCCCGAGTTCTACCTCCCACCTAAGTTGGCCGTGAGAGTGGTTCCCTCTCAGGCGCTGAGTAAGGAGAACATATAGTTCCGCTATGAGATGTTTATCATCTTTTTTATTCGCTATCCATTGCTCAAAAGGGGTAAGCTTACGAGAGACATGTGGTAGGTAGGCCTTAGAGGTAGCCCAGTGCCGGAGTTGCAAATAATAAAATTCATCAGAACGAGGAAGGTCAAGGTCTTGGCGGACTCGGTCAAATGGGACAATGCCGTCAAGATCAAATAAGTGGCCCAAGCGCTTGCAACCAGCTTCCCTCCATCTCTGGGTGACCGCAGTTTTATTACCCGGGGGAAAATCCGGGTTGTCCACCATTGGAGTCATCGGGGAGGGGAAGGTAGTGAGGCCCTGAGAAAGTGCCACCTCATCCCAGACTCTCATGGTAGCTGCCGTAACCGGGGAGGAGTAAAGGCCCCAAGATCGCAATCGTCGGGGAAGCCAGATTTCACGCCAGACATTCGCGCCAGCTACTGCCTGGTCCATAAAGGTCCAGTGCTTTTCCGAAAGTGGGCGGTTCCATTCCAGCACGTACCGCAGGTGCGCGGCCTGTAGATACCTGTGAACTAGTGGCAGCTTCACCCCTCCATCGTCCCCGGGGCGCGACAGTTGCACCACCGAAAGGCGTGCTTTCTTATTGCCCCAGATGAATTTATTCAGAGCAAGCTGTAACGTTCGCAAGGCCCTAGGTGGTGGAGCCAACGGGAGGGTCTGGAAGAGGTATAGTATGCGCGACAAAATCGTCATCTTGACCGCTGCGATGCGCCCGAACCATGACAAATTTTGTTTGGCCCACCCATCTAACGCCTTCTGTGTCTGCGCCACCAGAGTCGCGTAGTTCAGCTCCAGCGTGCGTGGGAGCGAGGGGGTCAGAAGGATGCCCAGATAGGGCACAGGGTCTCAGAACCAATGCAGGGGAAGAGACTGTTTAAGGGCCTGAACCTGTATTTGTGGTAAGGACAAATTAAGGACCTGGGACTTGCCAAGGTTCACCTTGAAGCCAGAGAGCCGGCCAAAGGACTCGAGTTCTTCCACCAGCGTGGGAAGGGAGGTAAGGGGCTAAGCAAGGGACAAGATGACATCGTCTGCGTAGAGGCTTATCTTGTGAACGTCGCTTCCAAACTTGAGGCCCTGGATGCCCGGGTGGTCACGGATTTTCTGCGCAAGGGGTTCCATGTAAAGGGCAAATAAGAGGGGAGAAAGGGGGCACCCTTGTCTCGTGCCCCGGGCAATCTCAAAGGGGGATGAGGAAACCCCATTAACTCTAACGAATGCCCGTGGGGCATGATAGATGCACTGTACCCATTTGATGAAACGGGGGCCAAATCCGAAGCTCCGAAGGACGTCGAAGAGGTATTCCCAGCACACCCTATCAAACGCCTTCTCGGCGTCGACAGAGAATAGCACAGCACCCACCTTAGAGCGGGAAACACTGTCGGTGAGGTGGAGGAGGCGCTTGGTGTTGTCGCCTTCCTGACGTGTGGGAATGAATCCCACCTGATTTGGATCGATGAGACCAGCCATTAAGGGATTCAGCCGAGATGCGAGTATGCCCGTGAAGAGTTTCGCATCGATGTTAAGCAGCGAAATCGGGCGGTACGAACCACAGAGTCCGGGGTCCTCATTAGGTTTAAGGATGACAGAGATCGCCACCTCACACATAGATTCCGTAAGCGCCCCATTGTCTTGGAAGGAATTGAACAGACGAGTTAGGAGGGGAGCCAATTCATGGCAGAATGTTTTGTAAAACAGGACAGGGTAGCCGTCCGGGCCGGGTGACTTATCTAGCTTGAGCCTAGAGATGGCTGAGATAAACTCTTCTACGCGGATGGGGTTTTCCAGAGGATCTGCCTCTGCTTTCGGGAGCCGGTGAAGTTGCTAGAGTCCAGGTAGTCCCGGGCATCAGGGTTGTCCGGAGCATCTAAACTATATAGGGAGCGGTAAAAGCATCGGAACTCCTCAACAATCTGGGAGTCCAGGTGGATCTCCTCACCCGAAGGGCGCTTAAGAAAGGGGATGTTCCCTGCTACTGCCCTGGCATGAAATTTCTGCGCTAACATCTTCCCGCATCTGTCACCCCCCAGGTAGAACTTGTGTCGGAGGCAAGGCATATTCCGCCCTATCGAGGTCTAGGTGTTTTAGGAGCATCCGCTTCTTCTCCATCGCCCTCCACACCCGCGAGCCCCTGTGCGTTTATGTATCACTTCCAGCTCAGCGATTTCATTTTCAAGGTCCAAGCGGGCTTCCCTACGCTTACGGGCATCAGCAGAGGAAATAGCCATAAGTTCCCCACGAATCACTGCTTTAAGAGTGTCCCAAACAGTAGCCAGGGATGTCTCACCAGTATCATTATGTTGGAGATAGTCCACTATCTTGGTACGTACATCTTTTACAATGTCTGGGGAGTGCAAGAGGCCTACGCGCAGTCGCCACCTAGCAGGAGCATGTCCAACCCCGTCAGGACGCAAGGAGAGAGAGATATGTGCGTGGTCAGAGAGGGATCGTGTAGCTATTGAGGCGTCATGTACCCTAGGGAGAAGTGCATTGGAAACCAGGAACATGTCCAGGCCTGCGTATGATTTGTGTGCTGCAGAGTAATGGGTATAATCACGTGAGCCCGCATGCTTAAGGCGCCAGACATCGTGGAGGCTGCTCTCTGCTAGCCATTGCTGTCCCTCTGTAGAGAGGGCTCCTACCTGAGTGTAGAGCTGCCCAGAATGGTCCCAGTCGTTATCCATGACTAAGTTTAGGTCCCCACCTACTATCAGTGCAGAGTCCGGGGAAGCCAGACCCTCCGTCAAATGTCTGCGAAAGAAAGGCCTCCTGATGCGCATTGGGTGCATAGATATTAAGCAGAGTGAAGACAGTGGACCCCCCATTGTATCCTAAGGGCCAGAACCCTACCCTTGGATTCATAGAAGGTAGCTAACACTTTGCCATCAAATTTAGCCCCCAGTAGAATGGCCACCCCATTCTTTTTCGCCACTCCGGAAGACCAGAATTGGCGCGGAAAGTGCCAGGAGCGCATGCAGGGAGTATCTTTAGCGAGCAAGTGAGTCTCCTGAAGCAAACAGATATCTCAGTCGGACTGTTCAAGGAGGGAGAGGATCGCAGCGCATTTCGTGGGGTGGTTTAGGCCTTGAACATTGAGGCTCACAATTTTCAGAAGCAATTCCGCGTGTTCGCGGAACTTTTGCGTGCTTGCGGAGATTTTTTACCATTTCGCTGAGCTTTGCGTAGCGCGACTACGCAAATTCCGCCCACCCCTAGTCTCTAGGCATAGCCAGTGGAGGTGAGTATGCGAGAAGGATTCCCAGAGCAAAGGGAGCGCAGCGCGAATGATGGACCGGAGAGTGTGGGGGCCAGTAAGGAGGAGCCATAATCGCAGTGCCTGATACGGGATATCCCCAAAAGAAACCCCAGCAAAAATGCAACAAAAAAAACACATCTCGAAATAACATAGTCCGATAAGAGAACAATAGCCATGAGTCCGTCTGTAGGGAGAACAGAAAACAACCTTCACGAACTCAGAACAATAAAAGAACAATAGACATAAGTCCGTCTGGTATGAAAGATCAAAAGGGAACATGACCTCAGCGGAACACCGTGAAACAAAGTACCTAGCGTAACACGGGCCGCAGAGGGGCAGTCTACTGAGTCAGGAAGGGTAAACTTCTCCTGTGCCACTCCGGCCTCGTTCCCTTACTGCCATCCCCTCGATCCAGGTTGGAGTGCTCAAGGGGAACACAGACGGTCGAGGGGTTGAGAGGGAAGAGATCACCGCCTCACGTTCCTTCGCCATCTCCTCCGGGTCTGGCTTTGCAAGAGCCGCCGGCTGACCAACAGTGCGCCATCTAGGGGGTCGTCGTGCGGCCCGGTCTTTGGGGCCGTCTCTCCGCTCCGAGTTTGTGTCGGCTTCCAACCCCAGCAGATCAAGGGTCTCAGCGAGGGAGCGCAGTTGCCGCAGTTTCCCTTGATGTTTGAAGATGATGCGAAAGGGATGGCCCCAGGAGTATGGAATACTTTTGTCGTAAAGATAGGAGGTGACCCCTCGAAATTCCCTCCTTTTGGCTAGGGTGGATGCTGTGAGGTCCTGGAAGAGGGCTGGTGAGTGCCCTTGGAACTGGATCGGCTGAACTGCTCGAGCTTTGCGCAAGATCTGTTCTTTGAGCTGGAAGTCGTGTACGCAAACGAGTATATCGGGTGGGGGGGCTTTCTCACCTCTGGGCAGGCCTACACGATGCACCCTATCCATCTGGATTTCCTGCGGACAGTCATCCCCCAGCACCTGTCGAAAGAGGGATAGGACATACTCTCGAAGATTATCACCTTCAGCTCCCCAGGGAACCCCCCGGATGCGAATGTTGTTCCGTCGAGAGGGGTTCTCCAAATCTTCCACGTGGGCCTGGAGATCCAGATTTTGATACCGCAGCCAGAGGACTTCCTGCTGTAGCTGGTGCAGATCTTCCTATTGTGCCAATTCATGTTCTTCCAGGACGGCCACCCTTTCACCCACTTCATCCACATCACGATGCACTTCCTTAAGATCTGCCGAGAGCTGGCCCTTCAGGTCAAGGATGTCCTCTTTAATGGCGGAGAACAGTTCCATCATGAAGGCCTTCATGGCCGGGCTGTCCGCGCCCTCCACCGAATCCGAGTGCCCCTGGTCTCTGGGCGCCCCCTGGGATGCTTCCGTGCCGCTGGACTGTTTCAGTAGCAGTTCTTTGAGGGACTTCTCCCTTTTTGCTCGGGCCGAGGCCATCTCGTCGCGATGGTGCCAAGAAGGTAGCTAGGGAAGGCCGCAGTTCTATAGTCCAGCAGGCCGTCTGTACTCAGATGTACCCCAGGTGACCTGGCTGGGCTAGTTAACAGGGCCTGCGTTGTATCTGTGGAATACAGCCGGCATATACCACTCACACAGAAGGCAGTTGCGTACCTGCAGCCTTTGTCCGGCGTGGAGCCCACCCGGTGATCTGCTGCGTCGCAGAGTGCCAATACTTGCGCTGGACTGGGCGTCTCTTAGGGCCAGCAGCAATGTCTATGGCAGCTCCCACCACCAACCGAGTGGGGTGCCCGGAAGGCAGTCCTGCATAAAGAGCGGGCCGAGCCCCTCAGTCTTCACCCCTAACCAGCAGCAGAGCCCGGGAGGGAAGTGGGCGATGATCTGCCGGGCTCTCACCCTCGGGCAACGCCAGGCCTCAGGCGCCGCCGCCGCTGCGGTGTGCAGGTGTCAGGCACGCACAGGCAAAATCGCTGTCGGGGCGAAGGCCGCACTCACCGGTGAGCAGATTGCTGGCACGGAACACTCCGGATGGTCCACAGCTGCGTTGGGCGTCAATCCGTGCGCCAAGCTGGGTGGGCTGCCGGGGCAATCGCTCATTAAGGCTTCGCATGAAGAGAGCTCCAGATTCCAGGCCCAGCAGTCTCTCATCCGTAGGCTCGGCCAGGCCAGGGAAGGAGACAAGATGGCGGCCTTAAGGCAAGCCCTCCTCCGGGCAGTCCTGCCGCACCTTCGGCGTGCTGGGCGACATTCTGTTCACCAGGCAGGGCGGGTCGCTAGATAGGGAGCGCTCTCCTGCTCCGGGAGGCGCAGTCCAAGGCCCCCGGGTCCGCGGCCGCCAGCGCGCGGGCCCGGCCAGGGCAGGGAAGGCGGCAAAATGGCAGGCGTCTGTCAGGCCGCACTCCGGGCCACCCTCGCACTCCCATAACGCGAGGGCAGCTCGTCCGCTGGATCCTCTGGCAGGCGCTCAGGGTTGCACTCAATCAGAGCGGGTGCTCCGGGGCTCATCTGTCCCGCGCTGCCGCGGTGCACACTCAGGCCTCACCAAGCGCGCCGCCGCCTCGTTCGTGGGAGCTCCGTCGCGGTCTCAGCAGGAACCCAGTCAGGAGCGCATATGCGGCCGTCGGAAGATCCCACAGTAGCGCCGGAGGCGGCGCAAGCCGGTACCGGTCAGTGTTTCGCAGCTTAAGGACCGGGGGGTGGGGCACATACAATGCTAAGGATCGGCGGGGCCGGAGGGACGGAGATTCGCGTCCTACCGAGCCGCCATCTTGCCACGCCCCCAACAATTTATATTTAATTTAATTTATTTAAATTGATTAAAATTTAATAAAAAATTAAGGCATTAGTGCTCTAGCATTTTTTCTTCTATATTTAAAATAAATATATAAAATTAATTCACATTAATATTTACCATTAAAGTATTTTTACTAGTTTTTTTTTAGTTAAATAAACGTTTTTACTTTCCCCAATACTTTACCATACGGAGACTCCACAATCAGGATGGAGATCACAATATGGCAAACTATAGGAACAATTAAAAATGTTTATTAAGCTTTATAATCAATTAGTGAAAAAATATCTTTTATGTCAAATATAATTGTATATTAATTTTGTATATTTATTTTAAATATACAACAAAGTAAAAAGATGCTACAGCACTATTAAATTAAAATTGAATTATCTCTCTAGTTAATTTAAATATATTACGTTAGATATAAATATTTGTCTGAAGTTTAAATTAAAAAAATTAAACCCTACTTAAAGTTTTAAAAAAATCATTATACATTAATAATTATTAAATGAGATGTATATCTATGAGAGGGTGTTGCAGTATCAGTGGATGTGTGTGGCACTGGACTTCCTACTGTTTCTTTTTTGTCAGAAGTAACATACACTCTTAAATTTGCCTTCATCCCCTTTTTCAGGGGGTGAAGATGTGCAAGTCTACACTTTAAGTAACTTCACACTCATATTTTGGTAGTAGCCTAAAGTAGTAAAATTACTCAAAAGTGTGAGTAAATTACATGTGTAAATTACTCACAAGTGTAAGTTACTTTAGTGAGGGGTTATCTTAAGGGAACTACTAACTCTGAAATACAATAGTTTGCAGTCAAGAGTCACCTTTAAAAATTGTTGAGCAATGAAGATCTGATTTAGATTGGGAAAAATGTGACCAAAGGCAGACCATGGAATAATTGATGTGTGTGTTTTTATATATTGCTCAAACCAGGGCGGGCTGGGAACAGCAACCAGCCCTGGCAGATTGCTGCCTGACTGGCCCTGGGAGCGGGGGGGTGGTAGTAAGATGCACGGCTCCTGCTTTTGTTAGACTGCTGCAAGAACCGGCCCCCAGTGACAAAACTGGCCCCCAAGGCCACAAAACCACCCCCACCCCTCCGGCACACCGAGGAAATGCCCGGTGCCCACTACGGGCAGTCTGGCCCTGGCTCAAACCCTAGGAATATCGAATCACTGATAAAGAAAAACATGGAGAAAGGCAGCAGAATCTTGATAGATATCTGGAATACTGTCAGCTTTTAAAACTAATGAAGCTCCAATTTGATCTCATTACTGGATTACTTGCATTAACTGTCATAGATATTTAAAGGTCCCTGAAGAGCCTGTATTTCCATAATTTGGTTTTCCCCAAGAATAACACCAACAAGAGTGTCTGACAGACTGTAATATTGATCCAAGTATTGCAGTATGGAATAGGGGAAAATATATTATTACACCTTTAGTCCCTATCATAGCTGCTGAAACCATAGTGATGTGGGAATACTGTGAACAGGAAAAACCCAGTCTTGTAGGATTGAGAATTCCATGTGGAGAATTACCAGATCATTTTATAGGCCTTTTTAAAATGAGCAAATGAGTCCCCTAGACTTATAAGTGAGATACAACTTCTCTGAGTTTCAGTCACACAGGTTGAGGATTTTTTTTGTCATTCAAGCACATCATCTAGAAGTGAAGAAGTATTGGTGTGTTCTGTATCCTACTGTAAAAATAACACCAGAAGTGCGATGGGGAGTGGTAACTTAAAAAGAACCTCATGGGATTATGATAAAAAATGTTTGTTTGATTTTTTGCAACATAGGTTGCAATTACAGTTTACAAGTCAATGCAGAAAAAACATATGAAAGTGAAAGAAGATCATTGAGTTTTATTTATGTTTTACGTTCTGTGCAACAGAAAATACAAACCAGGAAAGTTGTTTCTTTTTTTCTCAGAGAGAAACAGAAAGAAAGAGAGATATAGACTCACATGGACAGAAAGAAAGAAAAAAATCTTGGAAACCACTTTCTTGGTCTGACGCTTTCTCCAGAAGTTATAACCGATCAACTGAAGCTACTGTAAGTTATTTCAATTTTTACATCCATATGTATGTTTTGCTCCTACTTTTTCAGATATAAATAAAAAGATACCCATCTGTACTTTATTAATATTTCTCAAACTTCAAGGTTCTTGACCATGTAGAGGCATAATGCGGCAGTGATACTGCGTTTATGGGGTTATACAACACTGCAGTGGAGACAACTGAGTGCACACTCTAAGATTTCTGCAGCTCTCTTAGCTCATGCTCGCCTGCTGCTAACAATGATATATGAACGCTAAGCAGGAATTTATATCAAGTGTAAATCGCTGCAATGTCTACCTACCTGGATGTCCTGCTATGGGTGGTGGTGCAGCCTGGATTTTCCAAAGGTTTATGTCATTTTCACAGGGAGTGGTGGTCCAATACGTTTCGCTTCCTCACGCTGAATCCCCAGTCAGAGTGGTAGTGTCTGAGGAAAGGAGAGACACAGCTTCCTCCAGACATCCTCCCATTGTCCAGTAAAGTTGCTGCATGGGGAAAAATGTCAAGGTTCACTTTTTGAACACTGTTTAAAAATTATTATGTATTCATATTAATGACTTTACCATATTTACTCACTTAATTGGTCTGTAACTCATTCTATATACTTGTGCTCACTTACTTAAGTCAACTTTTATTTGAGTAATACTTTCTTATCAGAGTTCTGTATGTTTTAGTTTGAACTTCAAAAGACTACCTATTGCCTCTTCTCGGTTGATTGAAAATAATTTCTAAAACTACATTTTATAGCCTGTTTCTCATATCTGATATTAAATCCACTCTTTTTTTGTTGGCGATATATTTTCTCACATGGCTACATTAACTATGGAAGGCAAATCTCTGCAAAATCAGTCAAACAAAAGAAACCGGTTGAATTCACCTCCACCTATTAAGTCCAAAGTGGTGAAACCACCAGAACAGTCATTAAGTAAAATCATGCAAGAGATTCAAGCTACTCATTCTAATGTTGATGCTATAAACTAGGACCTTAAAATAATCAAAGGAATTTTGCAGGCTTGTCAATGAAAGTGTCTGGAAATGAAATTAAAACAGTAAAGCCATAATTGATCAGATTCTTGCAGTTACTGCCAAAGTTAGGCTTATGAAAAAAATGCTTCCTGACTTAGAAAACTGGAACAGGCAATACAATTAATGTATTTTTAAGTTACCAGAAAATATAGAAGAGGAAGATTGTAGACTGTACATAGAACAAGTCTGAAATTGATGAAATGTATCATTTTCCATCGTATCAGAAAGAGAATCATGTCAAGTTGAGAAAAGTCATTTCCAAGTTACTTTATCATAACCATTTAGTCATGATAAAGAGAAGTAAGGAAAGGTACTTTTGTATCTTGTTTAGTGTATTCTCTCAGGTTTTCTTTATATTACATGACATTTGTCTTGCTTGTCTTAGTTTATTGAGCTACCTTTTATTTTAGTTTGGTCAAAGATTAGACAGATTATATTCCTTCCTACACCCCCATTGCCTTTAATGGATAAAACATATAACCTTAAAATTATGTCTTTTTTTTTTGTAAACAAACTTTATTGGGCATTTGTGAGATATGTATTTGTACATTACAGACATTTGCATGGTTGTGCAAACAATCCTAATCACACTCTTGACATATATATAACTCAGTGTTACGATACTAGCATCCATATTTACTTAATTTGTCCTCAAGAGCTTCAATATCAGGTAGTTGCAAAGTACATGTCAATTATTGATGCAGTGATTAATTCCACTCCCTACCATCTGCCCAATGGCAGCCCCAACCCCCTCAACCCTTCCCCCTCCCCCCAGGCATGTCTAGAACTATTATGTACAAGCGTTCTTCTCCGGGCCACCTTCCAGAGACTCCTACCCAATCCTCCTGACCTCTGAGTTCCCTGTTAGGACTTGCAGTCAGTGGGTAACCCTCATCCTTCCCTCACACCCCTGCATCCACACCAATGCGTGTGTCTAGCCATCGGCCTGTGGTAATTCCCGGTTTCCTTCTTATGAGATATCATTGAGCTGTTATAGGTGCATCGTCAGGCCTTCCCATGCCCTAGCTGCTTCCAACGTGTTTTCGCTCCCGTTGCGCCTCCCGTCTCTTAGCCGCATCGTCCCCTCACAACCTGCCCAACGCACAAACTCCCTCCTCCATCTGCTTATGTTAGGTCCTCCCCTTGCCTTCCAATGACTTGTAATATTTCGTTTCGCTAGAATTAATCCCAGGTCCTGAAATTTGCTGGTTACCTTGTTCTTGGAAGTGTGTGTGAATCTGTGTAGTAAACAGTATGCTGCTGTCATGTTCACTTCTTTTTCGGTAATTTCAGCTAGTATTTCCGTCACCTCCCTCCAGTAAGTCCCTATTTCGGGGCAACTCCAAAACATATGGAGAAACTCCGCGCCTATCTCACCACAGCGGGGACAGGCTGCCGTGGTCATGTTGAAGTACTTATTAATGCGCCCTGGGGTAAGGTAAGCCCTATGAAATACATAAAAGTTTACCAGTTGAAATCTAGCATTTCTAGTGACCTTACTGACCCTCTCCGTTAGCTCTCCCCATACTTTTTCCGCAATTGGTTCTCCCAGGTCCTCTTCCCATTTTTGTTGTAGCTCATTGAGTGGAAGGAGTGTCGCCCGACTCAGCCTCCTATATAAGCAGGTGACCGCCTTATACGTCCCTGCTGCCGATACCACATATTGACATCCTTCATCTAAACCAGGTTCGGTTAGGCCAGTCCCCCAATGTTTACGTATTTCTGCATTAAGGCCGCATGGAGTAGAAAGTCGCCCCCCAGTATCTCGTTGTGCTCACTAAATGCTTCAAATGGTAACAGCATGCCATCCTTATACAGTTGCCCCATGGTGAGTAGTCCAGCTTCTTCCCATGCCCCTAGCCTCCTCCAATCTGCTCTGTGAGGCAATGCCATGCAATCTTTTAATAGTATCTCCGGCGCATACGGGCGTCTCACTTTAGCCCTCTGCAACCTTCTGACCCTGCATTTATGAGCCACATATAATTCCGCAGTCATTTCCCTTTCTGATATGTGTAGCCTCAGTACTATCCTAGACAGGAGGTCTGGGGCCCGGCATCGATCACCTTGCTGCACTGTTCCCCGACTCTGGCTTGCCACCCATTTCGTCAGCCACTGCAATTGAGCTGCAATATAATAGTATTCAGAATCTGGCACCGCCAGCCCCCCTTCCGCCTTGGGCCTTATTA
Source organism: Calotriton arnoldi (assembly GCA_963921515.1). Taxonomy (NCBI): domain Eukaryota; kingdom Metazoa; phylum Chordata; class Amphibia; order Caudata; family Salamandridae; genus Calotriton; species Calotriton arnoldi. The sequence continues at coordinate 1,203,478 of CAWUFW010005746.1, read as the reverse complement.
AGGTCATTAAAGCTACTCTCTACCTTCCTGCCCCACACAAAAATTCCGTCACCATTGTTCGGAGCTGCTTGAACCTCTCCGCTGGGACCCATATTGGCAGAAATCCGAAGACGTAAAGGAGCCTCGGGAGAGTCATCATCTTTAAAAAGGACGTCCTACCACCTAGCGACAGGGGGACGGTTCCCCAGAAGTCGAAATTGACTTTCGTCCCTCGTATGACCTTTCCCACATTGCCCTCCAGGAGATCCGCTCTGTCATGGTATATTTGTACCCCTAAATATGGGATACATCTCCCTTCCCACTCAATCCCCTCCACTGTCTGCGGTTTCTCCCTTCCCTGCATTGTAGGGAACAAACATAACTTTCTCCAATTCACCTTGAGGCCTGCTACCCTTTCCAACTCTAACAGCAGTTCTTTCGCTCCCTCAAGTTCTGCTTCCGTATTACTAAGGAACATAATCAAATCATCAGCATACAAGGCTATATGATGGATATGTCCCTCTACTTCCAGCCCTCGGTACCAACTTCCAGTCCTGGATTTAGCAGCTAGCGATTCCATAGCCATCGCAAATAGCAAGTGTTATAGTGGGCAGCCTTGTCGTGTTCCTCTTTCTACCCCATATCAATCTGATATTATCTTTCCTGTCCGAATCCTGGCTGTGGAGTCTCTATATAACAGGGATGTCCATGCTTCGAACTCCCGTCCTAATCCGAAAGCTCGCATCACTTTGAATAAGTACGGCCATTCGAGACTATCGAATGCCTTTTCAATATCAATTGTCAAAATAGCTGCCTCCTCTTTACAGTAGGAGTCAACTCCCAACACTCTTACCAATCTCCGCACATTCATCGCCTTATTTCGTGCCGGTATGAAACCAGCCTGGTCCCAATGTATGAGGTTTGTCATGTGCGGTAGGAGTCGTGTGACCAAAATTCTGCTCAAGATCTTATAATCAAGGTTAAGCATTGACAATGGTCTATATGCTGTCTTGTCATGCGCCTGCTTTCCTGGTTTTAACAATGGAACAATCAGTGCCTCCCTAGAGGTCTCCGGGAGTTTCCCCTCCTGTTTTGCTTGATTATACAGTGCTACCAGTCGGGGGCCTAACAGGTCTATGTACGTAGCGTAAACTTCTATGGGGAACCCGTCGGTCCCTGGTGTCTTGTTCTTGGCCATGGACTTAACAGCACTTTTGACCTCTCTCAGCTCTATCTCCCCCCTAGTTCTTCTGCCTCCTCCTCGCTGATTGTTGGCAACTCAACACTTTCCACGTACTCCTCAAGTTCTGCAACTGTAGGGGAAGCTTTGCTTTTATAAAGTTCAGTATAATTGTCACAGAAGTGCTGATTAATATCCTGCTGGCGGTATCGTGTCCCCCCCATGTCATCCCTCAGCTCCAAAATAACTGATCTGCTCTTGGCCGGATTGGCCAGCCAAGCCAACAGGTCCCCAGGTTTATCCCTCTCAGCATGAGCCCTTGCCATATAGTTCTTATAATCAAAACAGCGCAGCCTCTCTGCGTGTCCCGCCACCTCCTATCTTGTGTCCAGTTGTTCCCTCTGCTTTTCTGCATTCCCAGGCCTGTCACGTTCAATATTTCGCAACCTCTGTTCTGCATTTAATGTATCACTTAGGAGAGTTCTCCTCATTCCCACCGCTTCAGATATACATCGACCCCTGAGCACCACCTTAAACGCCTCCCACTCTACCATGAGATTTGAGGCCGTTCCTGTGTTATCCTCAAAGTATTGTTCGATGGCTGTACGGATCTCGGCCTGATATACCTAATCTTCTAAGGTCTCCGGTTTAAGACGCCATGTGGGAATATTTGTCATGACCCTGGACCAGCTGAGGCAGACCAGCAAGGGATTGTGATCTGAAACCATGCGCGCTAGGTATTCACTAGTCTGCATGTATCCATGTACATCAGCAGTGCACAAAATGGCGTCTAGTCTGACATGTAACTCATGCATAGGGGAGAAGAATGAGTAGTCCTGTTTCCCAGGGTGCTGCACCCTCCAAGAACCTGTCAATCCCCACTGCTGTTGCCAGTCTCTTCTCGCCCTTGCTGCCCTGTGAGCAGGTGAGTCGTGGAGGGGGGGTGGGATCGATCAAGCCCTACATCTTCGACACTATTGTAGTCTCCCCACAGGAGTGTCGACCCCTTCAGTGCATGCGCCAATGACCTAGAGAGGTCAGCCAAGAATGAAGCTTGCTCTATATTCCGGGCGTATATGCTTCTAATCGTTATATCTCTCACGTCCAGCTTACCCATTACCACCACATATCTCCCGTCTGGGTCTACAAATTCCCTGGTGCATTGGAAGGGGGTCCCTGCTCTCACCCAGATCAACACTCCTCTGGCGAATGCTGAGTAATTTGTATAAAATAATTGTCCTCGCCAAGGGCGTTTCAAAGCAGCCCCCTCTTTTGCATTTATATGTGTCTCTTGTAATATTTAAATTTGCACCCCCCTGCGTACCAGGAATTTGTGTACTTTATCCCGCTTTATCATGGAGTGCATCCCACATACATTCCAGGACATACACTTGTAGTCTATGTTTGGTCCCATTGAAAAAACATTGTGCTAGCACTGGTTAAACAGTTTCCCCAGACACTCCTGGTCCCCATTAAACATTCCCAAAACAACTGAACTACCCAACTCCCCTTCCCCTGGACAGGTGGAAGTAACCCCCCTCCCATCCAAACTCTTTTAACTATGTTGATTATGTGGGTGTAGTGGCTGTCGCCCAGCCTCGGAAACCCCTCAGACCAGACCTCCCCTCGATTGAGAACTATTGGTCCGCCCCAGCCCCTCATCCCTTGTGTCTTCGGTAGTGTCCGTAGCTGCCCCCCTCCCTTATACATTCCATAGTATATATTTATCAAAAAGGATGTAGTTCGCAAGAATTTGCAGTTCATAAGTTCTGGATCTTGCGGTTCATCCCAGCTTGTCCGTGGTGTGGGGCGTCACCACAGGCATCTCCGTTTCCGAGTCCTCTGCCGCACTCTGTATTGGAGAACTCTCTGATCTGTCCTCCTCCCTGTCGCTCCTCGTTAATCTAGGGCTGGACCCCGTTTGGCTGAGTTCCACCACCGCCCTGATGACCTTGTTCCGTTCGACTTGAGCTTCTGTCGGGGTCGGCGCTCTTGATTGTCCACGACTTGTTCCACCGCCTCCTGCCGTTGATCTCGGCGAGCTGCCTCCCGACCTCCGTCCTGGTACAGTATCCAGCCAATCCCAGGCCTCTTGTGGCGTCCGGAAGAACTGTGCGCCTTTAGGCCCAACAACGCGCAACCTGGCTGGAAATAGCATTGCATATGGGAGCTGCATTTGTCGTAGTTTTCTTTTCACTGCCAGGAACGTGGATCTCTGTCTCTGTACTTCCCTGGTAAAATCCGGAAACACCATCACCCTGCTATTTCCTATTTGTAAGTCCTTCGATTGCCGAGCCTGCTTGAGTATATGGTCTCTGTCACGGAAATGGTGCAGGCGGGCTATGATTGGCCTCGGGGGTACCCCTGGCTTGGGAGGCCTGGCTGGTACTCTATGCGCCCTTTCGATTGCGTAGAACTGCGAGAGCCCCTCTGGCGCCACTTCTTTCTTGATCCAGTCCTCCAAATACTGTACCATATCATCGCCTTCCTCCTTCTCAGGCACCCCTATTATGCGCAAATTATTGCGGCGAGATCTCCCCTCGCTATCTTCTGCGCGCACCTCCAGGATTTTCACTTTCGCCGCCACCTCCAACAGGGATTTCTTGAGTTCTATAACCTCTGCAGGGATATCCGCAAGCACTTTCTCCGTGCCTGTGACCCTTTCCACAAGCCAGCGGTGGTCATCCTTTAGGAGATTGAGGTCAGTGCCAATAGAGTCTATTTTAGTTTCAAGCGTTTCCCGTGGCGCCGTTATGGCTTCCATTATATCTGCCAGTGTGAGCTTCGAGGTAGAAGCATCCTTCTCCAGGTCCAGGGTGTCATCCTCTTCATCTGCTGGGGTGCCTCTGCCCCCTGCCGTCGCAGTGCTTTGTCCTCTTCTTCTGGGCACTTTCCTCATTGCGACCAACCACTCATGTACTCTGCACACTGATGGTTGGATGGTTGTATTCAATGCACAGCCCACCCTCTGCGTGCCACCACACCTAGGTTAGGCTCCCAGTGGTCCTAATGGCACCGCACACCTATGTGCTCCTCGAGTCTTTGAACTGGTGGCCCACGTGGATTGATCTTCCTCACTCGTCCGTGCACCTCTGCGCCTCTCAAGTCGCTCCCCTCTTGGTCTAGTTCTCGTTCCCTTATTAAGTGTTGTCACGTCTTGACTTCAGGGGCCACAACTTTCTCTCCCGCTTTCTGTGGGGCTCTCAGGCTCTACATTCGACTTGTGTGGCCCCTCTGTCGGTATCCACACGCTCAGCCCTGTTCCCCCAAAGGTCTGACCTGTCCTCGGCAGGCCTGTGCGTGCAGTTCTCAAGGCCTCCTTCCCCGTCTGATATGGCCTCTCTCCATGGGTCATAGCGCTCACTTTAACGTTCTCGACTACAGGCGCGGCCATCCATGCCCCTGCACCTGTCTCATTCCTCTTGCCTCTGGCAGTTAGGAAAATGCCAGTCAAATATTCAACGCTCCCCCAGCTCACTCTATTTCACCGTATGTGCTCGGCCGCCTATTATCGCAGCCAAATGCTACCTCTCAAGTCACTCCCCGCCGTGTTCTCATTCCAGCCTACTGTCCCCACTCATAGGCGGCGATGTGGGCAAGCGATCTTCAGTGCAGCTATGCAGGGCTCTCAAATTCCACAATTCTCTAGCGAGGCCCCTCCGGTGATATCCGCCCCCGTAGCACTGTCCCCCCGAGGGCCTGGGCTTTCTCCAGCAGGCCCATGCGTGTACTCTGCTAGGCCTCCTTCCTCCTCCAATGTGGCCTCGCACTGCAGGTCTTGATACTCGCTTTGCTGCTCCCAACTGCTGGCGCGGCCTCCCGTGTCCCTGCGCTCGTCTCTCGCTCCTCACCTTGGGCAATTAGGGGGACGCCGGTCGAGTGTTCAGTGCTCCCCCAGCTCACTCCGTTTTGGTTCGCGTGCTCGGCCTCGCACTATCGCGGCCAGTTCCGGCCTCTCGCTCCTCTCCCCACTGTAGTCGGGTCGCAGCCCGCTGTCTCTGCCTCCAGGCTGCAGCACAGGCAGGCGAACCTCCACACGGGGGCCGCCAACTTCCACCACCAGTGCCGTTCTCCACTACGGCACAAGCATTCCCCGCAAGCCGCTCCTCCCCTCTCTCTTCTCTGTGTGTCGGGCTCCGGATTCCAGCTCACGCCGCGGTCGCCATTTTGTGCGCTGCCTCTCGGGACCCGCTCGCCGTCGATCTCGACATTTCCTGGCATTGTATAGGGAATTGTCGCACCCCCTCGCGTCCACTGACTTCGGGGGGAGGGCAGCTGCTGATTTTCCCGCTGTGAGGAGGGACCTGGGGCTCAGGATATTAACAAATACGGGAGTCCGGGGCCGGAGCTCCGAGACTTGCTCCCTTCTACATTGGCGTCAAGCCACGCCCCCCCCCCATAAAATTATGTCTTTAAATGTCAAACGCTTGAAACATCCAGTTAAAAGAGTGAAAATATTGTAATATCTGGTAGGGAATAAATGTGATGTTTGTCTACTTCAAGATACCCAACAAATGACAAAATATCATCATATATATCTAACGGTTAAATTGGTAATTTTGTCTCTTCTCCAAAGATTGTCAAAGAGAACGGTGTTGCAAACCTCTTTTCGAAGAAACTTCAATCACAAATTCTTGATAAACATTCTGCACAGTTGGAAGATATTTTTTTTAAGTTAAACTAGATATGTTTATTTCCATCTATTTAATATATAGGGTCCCACAGAGGATAATCGTGTATTCTGGAGAGATATTACAACAGAAATTGTGAAGTTTGATAATGTTCCACTTATTGCTGGTGGAGATTCTAATTTGCTATGTGACCCATTACTTGATAGACTCTCTCCTACCAAATGTTAGCCTCCCAAAGATGTCTCTTATTGCCTTGTTTAAGAATACAATGTATATTGACCAGTTGGGCTGCATTTTCAAGACATTTATGTGCCTAATTTCTGATCCACAAATTGGGCGGAATGATGACTCTGAACAAATATGATTTGTATCATTTAAAATTACATAATTCTTCATGCTTTCATTCTAGAGAAAGAATGGTGTTATTGTTCTGAATGATGACAACTAAGAAAAGATGTTGCATGCTGTAGGTCAATATTTTACTTACAATACAGAAAATGAATCTTTAACTATAACTCATTAGGATGCTATTAATGTGTGTATTCGATGAACTGCTATCTCTGTAATGGCACATGAAAATAAATTGGTTCATGCTAAAATTTCTGACCTAGAAAAATAGATGGACAAATATGAGAGACTTTTGTTATCCTAACAATAATATTTTTTGATTGAAGTTACAGAAACTTTGTTATGAATATCGGGCCTGATTCACAGAACTAACTTACGTCAAAAACGTAAAGTTAGTACTTTTAGTATTCACAGAATACACTTACTCATTTTGGTATTCACAGAATGAACTTACTCATTTCGGTATTCACAGAAGTTAGTAGTCCTAACTTTAGGACTCCTAAATGCCTTCTGTGAATACCGAAAGTCTTAAAGTTAGGATTTTTCTCAGTTTAGGAGTAGTAGGACTTTACTACTCTTAAACTGAGAAAATTCCTAACTTTAAGACTTTCGGTATTCACAGAAGGCATTTAGGAGTCCTAAAGTTAGGACTACTAACTTCTGTGAATACTGAAATGAGTAAGTTCATTCTGTGAATACCAAAATGAGTAAGTGTATTCTGTGAATACCAAAAGTACTAACTTTACGTTTTTGACGTAAGTTAGTTCTGTGAATCAGGCCCATTATTCATTACTTACTAAAAGAGCTGGTATATAAAGATAAGGTAAAATGCTATTTTAATAACAATAGACCAGGCAAAACTACTTGCTAATTACCTGTGCATCAAACAAGATAAACCCCAAATATATGTGGTTAAGAGAGCAGATGGGAAACTACTGGTTAATATTAAGGATATCACTAATACATTGAAGTATATTCTACTTTATACAGTAAACCAGAATTAGTAATCCAGAAACTATTTCTATGAATGATATTTATTCATTTTAAAAAAATCTATTAATCTGCCCACGCTTTCCCAAAATGATAAGCAGTTGTTAGAATCTCCTATAACTATTGAAGAAATTAAAAATGCTATTATTTTCCTTAACACACGGAAATCTCCAGGATCTAATGGTATTCCTGCAGACTTTCATAAATGTTTTTCTACTCAGTTAATACCACACTTTTCCACATTGTTCCTGAATTGTCTCCTAAATGGATTCTAAATTAATAGAATAAAATTTGGGGCCTAATTATGAGTCTGGCGGTCTGAGGCTCGCCAGACTCGTGGTGGTGCTGTGGTGGCGGTCCAGCCACCGCCGCACCGGTGGTCCGACCGACCCATTACGACTTGGGCAGTCGGACCGCCATGGGACCGCCAATGCTGCCAGAGAAACCACCATTCCCTGGTGATGGCGCAGCAGTCCTGAGGTTGCACTATGCTTGGCGGGACCACGGTATTACGAGTTTCCTCTCCGCCGCGGTTTTCATGGCGGTTCCACCACCATGAAAACTGTGGCGAAGAGGAAACAAAAGGGGCCCTACAGGGCCCCCCGGTGCCTCACATCATGTGAATGCACACCAGTTCCTGCAGGGCATGGACTTAACAGTCTGATGCTGACGAACAAATCCAGCGTTTGCTGCTCGCGTGGCCTCAGGTGAGAGCAGGGGTGGCCTGCCGCCTCAAAACTCGTGCCGCCTGGGGTGCACCGCCCCCCCGGCCACCCTGCTACGCTACTGGTCCATGCCGTGCAGGAACTGTTCTTGGCGTTCACATTGTGGTAACCATTTTTAGAGGCACCACTGTTGGAACGCCCAAAAAATGCTCACCAGACAGGAGGAAACTACTAATCTGGCAGGCGGCCTGACAACAGCTTTGGTGCAGCGGGAGCATGGCAGTTGCGTACTGCCCGCTCCCATTCGTATTTTATAAATGGTTAAATTTCAATTAAATGCTGTAGTATGTACCAAACTGAGACATTCAGGGCAATTAACGTGATTACGTATTGTAGAGAATACGTTTTCTCTTTTGAATTGTCTTAAATTGTATGCTCACAATGGTTAAAATTCCACGAATTTATAGTATCTCTGAAAAAGCAACTTTTCATAGCAGACATTGAATAACCCACTCTGAATTTGTTTCTATTTTGCAGTCTCCAAAAGACCATACCTTCCCTGACATGGAAGCTGTTCCTCTCTTGCTAAACAGTGTGAAGTCGGAGCCGCCAGAGGACTTGCTGTCAACAGACCATTTCCAAACACAAACTGAGCCAGTGGACTTGTCAATAAATAAAGCCAGGACGTCGCCTATAGCAGCATCTTCATCACCCATTTCCTTAACAATATCAGCCTCCTCCCCTTCTTCTACTTCTTCTATCTCTTCCTCGTCTAGTCGTCCAACTTCTTCCCCAACAGTGATAACATCTGTGTCGTCAGCATCCTCTGTACCAACAGTATTAACACCGGGGCCCCTAGTGGCTTCTGCACATAGTGTTGGCGGTCAACAATTTTTCCACATCATCCATCCAGTACAACCACCAAGCCCTATGAATTTGCAGTCTAACAAACTGAATAATGTGCACCGCATTCCAGTTGTGGTGCAATCTGTGCCAGTTGTCTACACAGCTGTAAGGTCTCCAGGAAGTATGAATTCTACGATAGTGGTACCACTTTTGGAAGGCACAAGGAATCACCTAAAAGGTAAGAAGAAGAAAGTGTATTTTAACATTTGTTTATTGAAAGTTTATCCCAGTTATATTTGTTTATCCAAGTTGTCTACGTTTCACATGCATCATGAGGTTGCACTTTTGTGTCATATTCTCTAAGGTCAAGGCGTCAAATAAAAATATTACTTCTAATATAGTCATTGTGAATATTGCAATAATTAAGGTTAATGCTACATCTGCTAATATGATTCCACCCTGTCCAACTATGTGCCAAAAGAAGTGAAATCATTATCAATCCTTTCGTTCCCCTAAATTACTTATATTTGCGAAAACAATCAAATAACGTTATAAATAAACAAAAAAGGAATAAGTCACAACTAAAAGAAGAAACCATAAAAATTAGTATTACAATAACTTATCACTAAATCTAAGCATATTATTATAATATTTCTGCTTTGTGAAAGTTTCTCTAATTTCCATATTATCCATCAGTGTGTCATCCAATTAACATTTCAACGTTTGTTGAGTGTCAGGAAACAAGCCCCACAAATTCATAAAATCGTTTTCAACATTTTTCAGTTCGTAAGTTAATAATTCATTCCAGGTCCTTCTTGACGCTCTGGCCAGGATAGCCTGGAAGTATCTATCAGCATATCATAAGGAACTCAAGACACAGGTCAGCAAGACTAGATGCTAACCCACTGCCAAGATTATTACCTCTGGGAATGGAATATCCAGTAGCGACACTGTTGAGGAAACTCACTCCGGCGATAAATAGCCATTAGAAGAATACAACAAACTCTAGCAGGTTGAGATCCATCTGAACGGAGCTTGTGTCTGCCACACATTAGCTCCCATGGGTTAGCAAGAGAGACGAAAAAAGAGAACAATTTAATTGGAATCACCAAGCTCAGATAATGCACAGTACAATTTACACTCACAAGCCTAGACTAAATAGTCTAACAATCAGCCCCCCCATATGGAACACCTCCTTAATGAAATCCATAGCCTCCAAACCTCTGACCCACACCAAATACGGCCCAGGAATATATCTCCCTAAAATGAAAACCTTCACAATGAATCACATCTGCACACCAAAGTATATACAAACTACCAAGAGTTCATATAATTACCAAATGCTGCTCTGTGTAATACTTGGTAACATACAGTGACATGTCATAACCCAACATAATCTATCGATCGTGTGTTTGGAGATTTTTGTATATCTTGAGAGATCATGCAAAATTCCAATTCTGGTTAATTTTGGTGAGTACCTGTCTAACTATTTCTTACTTCCCTAGTATCTGTCCACAGGATTCCATGAACTTCATGCCTTCCGACAGTATGTGCAACACATTCTCTTGCATTCACTGGTAATTGTAATTATAACTGTAATTGTTATTATATAGTGCTTACTACCCCTGATGAGGCGTCAAATCATTTTTCGGCGAGTAGCACGCTACTCTGGAACCCAAAAGGATTAGTGGTAGATTAGTATAGGGCAATATGAGTTAGTTTGAGTGGTGGACATGTGAGTCTGTTAGTTGGATTGAATAGGATAATGGAGGGATAGGAGAGGGAAGAGTCTAAAAAGTGTTATTTGGGAGATCATAGTAGTAAGCTCAGGTTCGGGATGAGTAAAAAGGAGAGATGGAGGAAGGAAGAGTCTGTAGAATGTGATTAGGGAGATCATAGTATTAAAATGAGGTTTGGGATTAGTCAAAAGAGGGATACACGAGGGAAGAATTTAGAAAAAGTTGTTTGAGAGATCATAGTAGTAAAATGAGATTTGGTGCGAGTCAGGAGGGATAGAGGAGGGAAGGGTCTAGAAAGGGTTATTTTGGAGATCATAGTAGTAGAATGAGGTTTGGGGTGAGTCAGAGAGTGGAGGTAGAGGATATACAGAGAGGGGTATAGGGTGAGACAAAGTAGTGTATTAGAGAGAGGGAATAGTTTGTTTTCCTTTTCTTTTCTTTCTTCAAGTGTAGGAGCAAAATGATAAATATGTAGATACATGAGTACATAGAAAGGGTATATGTGCATAAGGAAGATGATATATTGAGATGTAAAATTATATTGTATAAACTCAGACTTTCAAGTGTTGCAGTACTTGAAGCTAATTTGTGTCCTTTTTATAACTAATGTTTTATATTTTATCTTTAATAGGGAAGCACTTGTAGATAAAATAGTTATGATAATATTTACATATTTTGATAGATAAATAAAAAAGAGACCCATAAGCATCTAATCAAATAACTTATATACAAACTATGCAGTGATCTATAAACATGTTAAGCATCAAATAATATATATATTTATTTATTTAACCATAAGTAATATATACATTTGTTAAGCAGACCTAAAGAATATCTACATATTTTTAAAACCATAGTTATTATACATATTTGTACAAAGAAATACACATATCTAGATACATACAAATAGTCAAATTTTAAATGTTTACATTCACAGGGATCTGCTGTACATTAGTTTTTGAGTATGGTGGTTATGTAGGAAAGAGCCGAGTGTCCTTCCTCATCTTTTTGCAACGCACTTTCACCAATTTGTTTTATAATTTCTCAGTCTCCTGGTTTGTGCTGTTTTCTTGTTTACAGTGCTAGGCATGTATAATTTTAATCTCTACTTTTCTACCTTGCTATCTAATGCCTTCATTGGTACTTAAAGGGGCAAATTCATAAGAATTTTGCTGTGAGTTGGTGCAATCTACTTTTGTATTACTGCTTGATTACTACTGAATTCCAGAAGGAAGGCAGGAGTTCAACTAGCTTAGTCCAAGAAATCAGGAGTAAGTCAGGAGTACTACACGAGTTAGTCATCGAATAATCTTCATGAATCAGCAACTCTGTGAAGTGTGTCTAAGCTTCAGTTTCCACCTGAATATAGTTCTCTTGAAGTGGTGGCTCAAAATGGAAAAAAAAAAAACAATGAGCAATATATCCCATGGAAAAGGGAGCAAGCCTTTTCTTTGCAAATCTATTAGATTTTTACTTTGAAACGCAGAATGTTAGAAATGGGGGCCTCTAGTTGGCAATGGATTGCACCTTTGTGCAAGTAGGGACCCTTCTTCGTAGTCAGGATAAGACACTTTTAAAATAACCCCTGATCACCCCCTTGGTAGCTTGGCACAAGCAGACAGGCTTATCTCAGAGGCAGTGTGTAAAGCATTTGTGCACAGATACAGTAATACAGTGAAAAGACCACAAATGGGCACCACACCAGTTTAGAAAAATACGTAATCTTTATCTAAACCAAACAAGACCAAAATGACAAAAATCCAACATAGAATGATCAAAATATAACTGTTAGAAGGTAAAAACAGTTCTGTCCATAGCAAACTATAGATGCAACACTTTCAACACGAAGTACCTTGGATGCGTCACAATCATAAACTAAAACAGCCGCAGGGAGGGTGACGCGTCAGTTCCTTACACCCAGGGAAGGTGATGCGTCAGCTCCTTACTTCAGGGGAGGTGATGCATCGGTTCCTTACTGCCACGCAGGGAAGGTGATGTGTTGGTTCCTTACTGAAGGGGAGGTGATGTGCCAGTTTCTTACTGTACGAGGAGGTGATGCGTTGGTTTTTTACTGTGAACTTGGCGTTCTTGTAGACTTGGTGCCCCGGTGCAATGCGTGGGGATCGGGGATGCATTGATTCTCGATGTGGCGGCGGCGGCAACGGGGCTGCATTGGCCTCTCCAGCCATGGTTCCACAATGTGTTGGTTCTTGCAGCCGCACAGCGGGGTCTGCATCGGAATCAGTGCGGTGATCTCGGACTTTGGAGATCGGTGCACAGAATTCAGTGTGCGGAGATTTCTCCAGCCGTGGGCAGGCGCTACGTCGGTTTCTTCAGCGGCACAGCAGCAATGTGGTGGAAACGGATGTGGATGCGTTGTGCTGCTCTTATTTGCATCTGTTTTTCAGCTCCCAAAAGCAGGAACAACCTCCAGAGGCCCAACACAGCAAAAGGCACCTCTTGGCAGGTCAGAACTCCCAGCACGGAAGTTCAGGGGAGCTGGTGGTGAAGTCTTTGTGTCCCTGAGACTTCAGAACAGGAGGCAAGCTCTACTTCAAGCCCTTGGAGATCTTCTTCATGCAGGATACACAGCACACACCAAAGTCTTTCTCCTCTCCTTGGCAGAAACAGCCACTCCTTGCCAACCCCAGACAGCACACAGCAAAAGGGCAGCACTTCTCCTTCAGCTTTCCCAGCTCTTCTTCTTGGCAGAGGTTCCTCTTGAGTCCAGAAGTAATCTAAAGTTCTGGGGTCTGGGCCCCAATATTTGTACAGCATTTCTCTTTGTTCTCTTGTGGCAGAGAGGCTCTGTGCTCAGTCAAAACCAGTTCTGTCCTCTCTGGTCCAGCTTCCCAGCAGGAGGTGGAGACAGCATTGTGTAAGGCAGACCAGGCCCATTCAGGTGCAAGGAAATCTCCTCCCCCTACTCTAAATGCAGCCCAGGTCTATTCAGCCCAGCCCTGACTCATCCAGGAAAGGCAGGACACACCTCAACCCCCCCAGTGGCTGTCTGAGAAAATGCACATCCCCAGCCCCTGTCACTCAAAAAACAGTCAATCCACAAACCAGTAGTGGCAAACAGGGTGGCTAAGCAAGAAAATATCCACTTTCTAAAAGTGGTATTTTCAAACACACAATATAAAAATCATCTTTACTAAAAGATGCATTTTTATATTCTGAGTTCAGGCATACTAAATTCCATCTTTCTATCTTGCCCCAATAGGAAGTTATACTTATAAGATGTTATATATGAACTCCCATTCTATCCTATGGGACAGATAGCCTTTCAATAGTAAAAAATGAAATACACTGTATTTCACTATCAGGACATGTCACACACACCAGTACATGTCCTACCTTTCACATACACTGCACCCTGCCCACAGGGGTACCTTGGGCCTACCTTAGGGGTGACTCACATGTAATAAAAGGGAAGATTTGGGCCTGGCAAGTTGGTGCACTTGGCAAGTGGGTGCACTTGCCAGGTCGACATGGCAGTAGAGACTGCGCGCAGACACTGCAGTGGCAGGTCTGAGACCCCTTTGAAAGGCTGCTTGTGTGAGTGGCAGAATCAGTGATGCAGGCCCACTAGCAGCATTTGACTTACAGGCCCTGGGCACACACAGTGCACTGTACTAGGGACTTAGTAGTAAGTCAAACAAGCCAATCATGGAAAACGCCAATCCATCAACACAATTTACAGGGAGGGCATATGCACATTAGCACTGATCAGCAGTGGTAAAGTGCCCAGAGTCATAAAAACAACAAAAACAGGTCAGAAATAGGAGCCCAAAAAGCAAAAAGTCTGGGGATAATCCAGCTGAGAAATCCAGGTTTAACACAACCCCCTCCAAGCCTAAAGCCAGGGTAGACTAATCAATCCCTTGATGGGCTTCCCTGCTTGAGGCAATAGAACACAGACCTGGCTCAGAACAGCGGGGGCACGTTCTGGTTCTACGCCTTACTGAACCCAGTTGGATCCCTGTGTCCATACTCTCAGGGCCCACTAACCTAACCCCGGGGAACCATTCTCCTCACCTGTGGACACTATCTGTGCAGCGCCTAAACTCACTTGCCTCACAGATCTGTCCCAGTATGCCTTGTGTCCCTCCCACCACTAGGAATATGATCCCCTGTGCCAGTTCCCCAATCCACTTCAGGGACACTGCGTACCACTGGAGCTACCTCATAACCCTGAACCCCCTTGTGTATGTCAACCCCCTTCTTCAAGTCTGGTGCCACATCTCTGGGTGTGTGTACTTCTTCCTCAACACTAGATAACACCTTTTTGCTGCCACCATCTGAGCTGGACTCCACCTCCAACCCAGCCAAGCTCACTTCCTGAGCTACACACATTTCTTCCAACAAAAACAGGTCAGAAATAAGAGGCCAAAAAGCAAAAAGTCTGGGAATATCCCACTGAAAAAGCCCAAGTCTAACATAGAGACATTGGCTTTTGGCAATGTTTGTTGGCTCTGGCATTCAACAATACACACAGTGTTTTAAATGGGAAGGTACTGTCCAGTACTGAGTAGCTGCACTACTTTAATTTTGAAAAGGAGAGGACCGGCAGTCATTTAATGGGAGAGTACCAGCACTGCTCAGGAGCAAACAGGTTCTCTAAAGAGTGAGTCCCTGCACTTCTATATTTTCATTTAAAGCACTAAAAACATGTGTACCATGGCTGGCAATGTCGGAATCAGTTTACTTTTAGGGAAAACCAATTCCAAGATGGCCACTGAGTCACATGATGCAGCATGATGCATGCACACAAGTGCGTTGTGACGAATGTGCATGTGTGTTTCAGGATGCATACTTGCGCTTGAGGCATGATGTATGGCAGTCATTTTTAATTTACTATTCTAACCTGGTAGACAGCTGAATTAGAATGGTAAATTAAATTGTAAAAAAAGAAAAAATGCTTGTAAAGCATTAGAAAGGTAACAAGTGTCCCGGCAGCATTTTGCAGCCCCAGACATTTGTAAAGAAAAATAAATAATAAGATTAAAAAAAATGTTACAGGGCACACAGGATGTGACCCCGGATGGGGAGCAGCAGATGGAGCATTGTAGGCTTTTGAAAATGACAAGAAAGCGCTGGTGGTTGTTGTTTATTAGCTCACAACAAGGTCTCTAAAGGAGGAATTCTCACCATCCACGGTACCACTCCACAATATCAAACACACAAAAGGTAACCGGATGGTAACTTAACTAGAATATGAATATGTATGTGCAAAAACAAAACCAAGAAAAGGGCATTTGCTTTTTTAAAGACGAGAACCCTCACTCACCTTTTGGGTGACATGCTTCATCATTGGGTTCCCTCTTACACACAGTGCCCGCAAGGTGCACTGTGTGGGCTACAACTCTCCCGCAGGAGAGGAGCGTGAGGTGTTTTATCACTCCAATGTCTAGTGTGAGTGAGGGGCAGAGTGCAAAATAATATCAAAAGTGAATTAAAACCATCTCATATGGGGAAATAGTTAAATAAGTATCCCCTATGGATAGAATTAAAAACCAGTTCAATTCTTGTCTGTTTTCAATATCAGATCAAATCTATGCTTCTACCTTTATCAGGTCCTCTATTTTCTGGGAAACCGATTATCCCAGCATGTATTCTCCTGAATAGAGGCCTCTATTCAGGAGAATACATGCTGGGATAATCGGTTTCCCAGAAAATAGAGGACCTGATAAAGGTAGAAGCATAGATTTGATCTGATATTGAAAACAGACAAGAATTGAAGTTGGTTCTGAAAAAGATCCATTGAATTAAGTATGGTTTTTTCTTTTTCGTTTATCACAAATTGAGCAGAGTGACAAGACATTGGTCCTGAAGAATGCCGCGAACCTCTGGTCATTTGGGCAGAAACATGTTGACCTAGTCGGATAGGGAACATCCTTACCCCTATCGTTCACACTGGTTTTTAATTCTATCCATAGGGGATACTTATTAAACTATTTCCCCATATGAGATGGTTTTAATTCACTTTTGATATTATTTTGCACTCTGCCCCTCACTCACACTAGACATTGGAGTGATAAAACACCTCACGCTCCTCTCCTGCGGGAGAGTGTAGCTCACACAGTGCACCTTGCGGGCACTGTGTATAGAGGGAACCCAATGATGAAGCATGTCACCCAAAAGGTGAGTGAGGGTTCTCGTCTTTAAAAGCAAATGCCCTTTATTGGTTTTGTTTTTGCACATACATATTCATATTCTAGTTAAGTTACCATCCGGTTGTTGTTTATTAACAGAAAATAGTGGAAGAGAGCGCAAGGAAATAAGTGCACTCCCACACAGTCTAGAATAACAAATAAAAAGAGTCCCCTAAAGTGTTTTGCGGAACAATATAACTCACCCAGTCGAGACATTGTAAGACTAAACTGCTCCTGGGCAGGACAAACAGAATAGGGAGTAAAGTCATCAAACCAAGAGCAGACACCTCAGAGAGACAACAAAGCTATCCAGTCATGAACAAGGGGCTGACCCAAAGTCCGACTTAAGTATATTTTCAGTAAAGGTAAGAATAATTCTGCCTACAAAATACTAAAAGCTTCCTGTAGCTTAGGCGTAAAAATGCGTATACTGTCACTACGCTGGAATCAATTATGTTATTGAAACAATGGCAGTGAAAACTGTACAGAGGGAAAAGGGTAACAGATGGGAGGGGTGGATGTGATTCACCTGAGTACCATAATTACAGAGCTAGGTATCAAAGATCTATTGATTAGCTTTTAGTTTAATATGCGTTCTGCAGGGTTAGTTTCAAGCAGATTTTATATAGATGCTCAGGGATTTCGAGATATGATTGAAAGAAGAGTAGCAATAATGACATTCTCATTGCTATAGGTTTATTGAAGTGTTGGAACTATGACCGAAAATGTGAGATGATTTGCAAGACTGAGCAGCTGAAAAGTCCCAAAAAGATTACAATTATGGCATTTCCTTTCAAGTTTGTGACCCCTCCATAGGGTCTCTGGCAGGTCTCTATCTCTGCTAGCAATTCTTATTTGTCTTCCTCCACTCTGCAATGGAAACTTCTTCTTAATAGGAGTAATAAAGGAACATTTGTTAAAAATTGTTAGATGTCTGTCTACCCTTCTCTGCCTACTTTAGGGGTTGGAAGATGCTGTTTTTCCTAATGACATAGTCACCAGCAGGTCCAGTCTTCCTTCTGAGAGAGCAAGGTAGACCTCATGCAGTAGGGCAGTCCTCTATTTCTTTTCATGGGGGCGGAGCCAGGCGCCATGCACTAAGGATGCGTGTGATGGTGCTCCCCACCACCTGTGATTTCCTTGGCCCCATTCAATGGCAGCTACCTCCCGCTTCCGTGGGGGACTTTCTGACATTCCTGGGAACTCGGCCGTGCACCTGTGTTGCCTCAATAGCGCAAGGCCAGGATATGAAGCTGCCGCATTCTCCTGGCTCCAGTGCTGCCACACAGGACAGGATGGAGGCCATGCTTTGTTCTCGATGATCGCATTATTTGCGCCCGTGGCCGCAGCGGTGACACTCCACGGGGGTGCGTCCTCCTTCAGTTGGCACTTTGTTGAGGCTCGTGGACTCCGAAGCCCGCCCCGACTTGCCATTGCAACCTACAGCAGTAGGCTTATAGAATTTGGCAGTGTTTGGCCTCAGAGCTCAATCTACTCTGCATCCCCGCCCTGCTCATCAAGGCTACATTCCAGCTCACCCGCGGCAGTGTGTATTGCAGGCCTAGTGCCCGTTTTTCTTATTTTGATGGGGGGGTCCTGTGGTCTGGCCAGTTCCCTGCCTTACCACCCTGAGAGCCCTTGAGCGCCTATGTTCTACGACTGCCCCCCCTTTTTCCTTGAGGCCGCTTTACAAAAGGCCCGTATCCGCAATGGTGTGTTGTGAGGGACTAGTGCTTTCCTTTATTGCTTTGCTGTGGGGAACCCATGGACTGGTTGGTCCCCTGCTCTACCGTCCGAGAGCCCTTGAGCTCCTACGTTTGGTTGCTAGCCCCCTCCCTATTGGCCTATGGAGGTAAGCTCAATCGGGGGCACCAAGGCCCTACACTACTGTTTTGAGGTGGGGACGCAAATGGCTGCAGTGACTTTTGTGGGGAATCCCCCACCCCCCTCCCTCACTTGTTTCTGGCCCAGTATACTGCCTGGTTTAGGGCCTCCTACACTCCATTCTGAAGCCCCGATCTCCTGCTAATTTCTTTCCCTTTGTGCCATCGGGGGAGTTGGTGGCCTTTTCTGTGGCTCTGCTTGTGGTGTTCCTAGGGAGCCCTTGCTTTCTCTGGGTGCCTTTATGAGCCGCTCCCGACGCTCTAAAGACAATGGGGCTGTGAGCGCCCCTCAAGCAGGGCGCTGTCACGGAGACACGGATTAAATGGATGACAAGTTTGATAAACTTCTGGCTGCCATTGTTGCCTCTGGGTAATGGTTGGAGGGCAAAATCTACTCCCTTTCCGTTGAGCTGGGTCTTATCCGTGAGGATACACTGAAGGTCTCGGAGAATGTCCCTACCCTGAAGACCGCTGTACAGTTGGCAGATCCTCACATCTCTTGAGGAGCAGACTCGGAGTCTGGCCACCTGCCTGGACGACCAGGAGGGATGGGCTAGGCATAATAAAGCCTGCATTGTGGGACTACCTGAGCATGCTGTGGGAGACTCACTGTTGGGTTTCTTTGAGACCTGGCTCCAGGAGGTTGTGGCCCCCAAGGGTCTCTCTAACTTCTATGCCTTGGAATGTGCACACATGGTGCCAGCTTGGGAGCCTCATCCTGGGGCCCTGCCACATCGTGTGGTGGTCAACCTTCTGCATTTCAGGGACTGGGATAATCTCCTACAGCAGGACCGTGCACACTGCCCATTTGTGGTGGACAATATCAAGGTCCCCCTGTACCCTGATTTATTAATAGACTCGCCTGTTGTGTACTCTACATCAACCTCGACTTGCAAATATGTAGTCAAGCAGGCCCTCAGAGCAAGGCCCGGGATTGCTGGCTGATAGGTCACCGGTGGGAGGGTGTGTAGCTGACTGGCTAACACTCAGGCAGGAAACTCTTGATCAGTCCCAAAGATAGGCACATCAACATCCTAAAGGGTCACAGGAGATTGCTCCAATAAAGAGCACATGGCTGGAGGGGGTACTTGCGTTCCTAAAAACACCATAAAAGTCAGATACCACATGAGTTAGGAACACATAGCCAATCAGGACCTTGCTCACGCAGTGATCATGCGCCCCCCCATGCCAGACATCTGGACACGTATCCATTGGCCAACATTGTGTCCACACAAGGTAGAAGATCCACCTGTGGTTACCATTAGACAATTAATTTATGACTCCAAAGGCAGCAACCAACATTACTCACCATATATGGTACGCCGGAAACTTTTACAACTGGTCACATTTTGTATAAAAGGACATATACTGAATGTAAATGGAGAAAGTCATCAGACACTATGCCTGTAACTGTTCTTCCGGCCATAGTGTGTAATTAAATAAACAGTTCCTGCTTTTGCCTAATGCCTCTGGTTTTTCAAGGGATTTCAAACTCAAGCAACACACCCATATTTTTTCTGATGCATTAGTTCTCCATTCTGTGATAAATCTCAGTAGACAGCTCTGCCAAAGAGCCTCAGGTAGGGTGAGCTCTCCTTTTTTTTGGGTTGGCACATTCTTTTTTTAAAAATCTTTTTGTTTATATTTTATAATTTAAACTCACAATCAAACAAGTCATGAATACGCGATTCAAATTGGAAGTCAGGCCATAGCCTACATTTTAGGGCAAATAATCTAACCACATTTCCTCCGAAAGAGAGCATGCATTTGGGCTCAAACACCACATATGTACAAGAGCCAAGGGGCACAACATAATTATCCACATTTACTGACAATGGGTCAGGCATTGCAGTTGTCAAGGCTCTCCCCTCGATCTTCCCGATGTCAAAGTCACTTCCTCCCCCTCCCTTCCTATATCCAAACCATAATATTCTATCCAAGGAGCCCAAATCTTCCGAAATTTTCGAGGGCAACCCCTTGCTTTATATGTCACTTGTTCCGCAACCATGTATAAATCAAGACATGTTCTCCACTCTTTAAGTGTAGGGAGTTGGTGGGCACCCTAGTATTTAGCTACGTCCCTCTTGGCCACCACCAGCCCCAAATTAGCCAACATGAGTTTATGTCGCGGCAGATCCACATCAGAAGGGATTCCCAACAGGAGGAACTTAGCATCCATCTCAAGTTGGACTTCTAATATATTATTAAGCTCCCTCACAATCTTATGCCAGCATGTTTGGATCTGACTGCATTCCCAGAGGGTATGTATGAATGTACCGCACTCTGTGTGGCATCTGAGGCCCTCCGGGGTGTCTGCTCTTCCCATATTATGTAGCCTTGCTCTATCAAAATAAGTCCTATGTTGGATTTTATATTGGATAAGGCGTAATCTCAGTTTAATTGCCACCTCCCGTGGGTGCATAAGAGCGGCCTCCCAGTCAATGTCTTCCAATGGGCCAGTAGTAAGTTCCCATTTAGCCCGAAGTGGACCCAGTTTGTCGGGGATGTTGTTGATTAGTGTTTTATATGTGAACGAGATGGCCTTGGCAAGAATCTCCTCTTGTAAGAGTCTGCCTTCTAGCGGGGCATATTCTGGCAGTGTCTCCGCATCTAGCCCCTCAGCCCGCCAAGCATGTTTCAGGCGGAGATAGGCATAGGACTGAGTGTCATGGAGCTGATACGTGGCCTGAAGCGAGCTGAATGGAGCCAATGCACCTCTTTCTATTATATCTCCTATTTTAGAGATCCCTATTAAATACCACTGTTTGAAGCCTCTCAGTTTTCTGATCTCTGCAAGTCGTGTACCCTCCCACAGGGGGGTCTCCCTGGTAGGTTTCCTGTCCCATTTCACTTGTTTCTCCGCACCTTTCCACACCTCTAGCACCCTTTGGGTAGCTTGTAAGAGCCGGCTGCCACCCTTACCGCCATATATATAATGTAATTGTGTATGTTTTCTAAATTGCAATCTTTCCAACCTATATGTGGGATGGTCGCTCGGAGCGTGGTTCCATTCGTTAACAACAATGAGATGGGCCGCTCTATAGTATGCCCTAATGTCTGGTAGGGCCAAGCCCCCATTATACGGGTTCCTCTGCAGCGTTTGCAGTGCTATGCGTGGGTGGGCCCCATCCCATAGGAGCAGGCGTAGCTCACTGTTCAAGTTTGTGAACACAGTCTCCGGTATTTTACAATAGGTATTTTGCAACACATAAAGCAGCTGGGGGAGCGTGATCATTTTGTACATGGCAGCCCTGCCATGAGCGTCAAGGGGAGTTTCCTCCATCTCTTAACATCTTCTTGAAAAGTTAAAAGGACCCGTCGGATGTTATGGTTTAAGCTAGGTTCTACCTCTGTGGTGATATAGAGCCCAAGGTAGGTAAACCCCTCTGTGGACAATCGCAAGCAACTCGGGTACAACTGGTGCTCTACCTCCCCACCCACTGGGTATAAGGTGGATTTACTCCAATTGATCTTATACCCCGCATGACGGCCATATACTTCAAAGATGTGCAAAATTGTGGGGAGTGTCACGACTGGGTCCGTAACGTAGAGTAAAATATCACCTGCATACAACAATATGCGTTCTGCATCCAAAAGGCGGGACTCGTCTACAAAACCACCAAGTCCAGGGTACGTTCTAACAACACAGGCCAAGGGCTCCAATATAAGGGCAAACAGTAGAGGAGACAGAGGGCAGCCCTGTCTAGTACCCCTTTGAATCGTCCAGGTCTTCGAGGTGACCCCATTGACCCGGACTTTAGCTTCGGGCTCATTGTACAGGAGCGCCAACCAGTCCCGGAAGACTGGGCCAAAGCCAAATTTTTCCAATGTACATACCATAAAGGGCCAATGGATAGTATTGATCGCCTTTTTGGCATCCAGCGAAAGGAGCAGGTGGGGACTATCTCGGTTCCGAACAGTGTCCATCCAATTAGCCAGTCGTCGCAGGTTAAAGCGCGTGGCTCGCTGTGGCATAAATCCTGATTGGTCTCTGTGTATCAGGGGGGTGATAACCATCAAGAGGCGCGTCGCGAGGATAGTGGCCAGGATCTTCGTTCTATATTAAGCAACGATATGGGTCGATAGGACCCACAGTCGTCAGGGGGTTTCCCTGTTTTATGAATTACCACCACTGTTGCCGTGCGGAGGTCTTTTGAGAGAATCCCCTGCTCCCTTGCCGTCTTAAACATATTGAGTAAATGTGGGGCCAGCAGACTGCTATTTAATTAAAAAAATTCTCCCGGAAGTCCATTTGGACCCGGGGTTTTCCCGGACTTTGGGCGGCCAATGGCCTCTGATACTTCTTCGAGCGTTATGTCTCCTTCAAGCCTGTCCCTCTCTTCCTGGGAGAGTACAGGAAGCACAATTGTATCTAGGTAGTGGGCTATTTGTGCCTCACCCGCCTGTGGTTTAGCTGCATATAGTTCTGTATAATACCGGGCAAAAGCCCCCGCTATATCTTGGGGAGTGGTGTGAATATGGCCCCGTTCTTGGATGGACATTACCCACCTCGACTCCATTTCCTTTCTGCCAAGCCATGCAAGTAATTTACCTGCTCTATCTCCTGTCTCGTATAGCCGGTGTTGAACTGCCAGTTGGTGAGCCTTTGCCTCTTGCGTGACCAACGCCTGGTACTCCCTTTTAGTGATTTCAAGTTGGCGAAGGGTGTGCTCGCTCAATGCGGAGGGGCCACTTCCTTCTAAACTCAACAGCTTGCGTTCTAGGGCATCTATCTCCTGGGTTTCTCGCTGTTTTTTATGGGCTATGATATTTTGTGCTCTATCCCGTATCACCGCCTTATATGCTTCCCATAAAGTGACTGCCGACTGTACTGAGCCGTCGTTTTCCTTAAAATATAGCTCTGAGTCCACCCTAAGTTCTTTAGCGACCCGTTTATCTTTTAGGGCCCACGCACTCAATCTCCAGTTCACTCCTTGGCTGCCCCTCCTCCCCCCCACCTTTAGTAGAAGCGGCGAGTGATCGGAGATGCCCCTAGCTAAATACTCCATCTTTTCTACATGATCGATCTCCCCCGCTGGAGCGAAGAGGTAGTCCAGTCTCGAAAACACCCTGTGAGCCCCTGAGAAATAGGAGTAGGCACGTGTGTTCGGGTGGTGCCGTCTCCACCGGTCGGTCAACCCGAGGGCCGCTTGGAACTTTGCTAAAGGGGTGGGATCATGGGATCCAGGCTGTGGGTGGGTGGGATCTAAAGAGGGTTCACTCACATCGTTAAAGTCCCCCCTATAATATGCGTGGCGGGACCAGACTGCAAAAGGAGCTCCGCCAGTTTATTCAGTGTACGTTACTGCAGGCGTGGAGGAGCATAGACACTAATAAGTAAAAATGTCTTACGATTCCAAGTTCCCTGTACTGCCACATATGTCCCATCTGTGTCCACCCAGTGACGAGTGACACAAAAGGGGGGCGACTTTTTAATGAGAATCTCCACTCCTCTTGAGCCTCTGTAAAACCCACGTGTGCCAAAGTGGTGTAGTGTCCCCTTCCTAAAAAGAGCAATGCAAACCCATTAGATGTGCCTCCTGTAAAAATATTATGTCGGGTTTGAGTCTTTTAAGATAGTTAGAAACCAGACCCCGTTTGATTTTGTTTCCTAACCCATTGACATTCCATGTCAATACTTTGTAACTACCCTCAGCCAGTGCAAAGAAGCTTTCAAATCAATACATGCCCAGCCCTCTTCCGGAGCAGCGTCTACATCCCCTCCCCCATCACAGTCTCGGTATTCATGGGAACTAACTGAAACGAACATCCCCCCTACCAAAAAACCTGAGCTACAACATTTGACGGAGTCCATCAGTCCCCCCACCCTACACTCTTCAGGCACCCACGCCACCCCCCAATTCGTCAACAGGACAACTCTGGCACGGGCAATCCACCAAGGGGTCTGTAACCCTCCCTCCCACCCCAATTCAATCAACTATACAGCAAAACAATGTCAACACACAGTATACTTCCCTGTGTCAGGCCAAAGTCCCACAAAGTCTGCCAGGCCCTGGGAGTATCCTACTGTCTCTTGGCGGGCGTCCGGCCCCTGGTTCTCATTCCTCTTCACCATTGCTACGTAGTTGCAGTTGCTGTGTACTTCCCTCCTGCGGGGTAAGATCTGGAGCCTCCAGCCATTGTATACTCTCCAGAAGTGGGTGCTCACTGTCCGCATCCGCAGATTCTTCTCTTTCTGAGAGGTCAGTGTTAGCATTGTTGCTTGATCGCTGCTGAGTTTGTGTCATGCGGTCCTGGCCGGGGTCGTCATCCGAGTCCGATATGTAGGTCTTACTGTCTGTAGGCCTCAGAGCTCTTTCCAGTGTTCCCACAGTTGCAGTCCGGAGTTTCAATACACAACGCCGACGTTTTTCTTTAGGTCTTTCCTGACTGGAACCCATCCTTTTTTCTGCGAACAGAGCGGGAGCTTGGGGTGTCCCGCTCCCCAGCCGGGGCCATTCCTCAATACACGACCATGCCTCTTCTGGAGTCTGAAAACACTGTGTGGTGCCTTGAAAGAGAACCTTGACTTTAGCTGGAAACAGCAGCATGTATTGGATCCCAAGTGCTCTAAGTTTCGCTTTAATGGGGTCAAAGGTTCGTCCTAACTTCTGTACATCGCGTGAATAGTCCAGGAACATCATCACCCGTGTATTTTCGTAGGTAATCTCCCCCTTTTTTCGCATCTCTCGGAGTATTAGATCTCTGTCTTGAAAGTTCAAGAAACGGGCTATCAGCGGTCTAGGAGGAGCTCCCGGCGGTGGACGGACATTCTGCATCCGGTGTGCCCTCTCTATGACAAAACAGGACGAGAACTGTGTCTCTGGAAGGGTGTACTTTAGGAACTTCAGGAGAAACTGGCCTGGGTCAGTCCGCTCGCCATTTTCCGGAAAGCCAATGAATCTAAGGTTGTTCCTGCGGGCCCTATTTTCAGCATCGTCGACCCTCCAGACCACTTCCTTCATTGTCGCTAGGAGTCCCGTTACGTCTTTCCGCGTGGCATGGGAGGTATCTTCAAGTTCCGAGACGCGGTGTTCCGCCTCCGTAACTCTCTCGGAGACCTTTCGCAGGTCATGGCGTAGTAATGTGACCTCTGAGCGTAGCTCCGCCATCTTCCCCTCCAAGCTCTCTCTAGATGCATGGATTGCCTGCAGTATAGCCGCATTATCTGGAAGGGGAGGAGGACCACCCTCTGTTTCCGCCGGCACGGGGAGGACTTTGGCGAACCGTTCCAACTTTCCCTGCTTCGACAATTTGGGTTCCTTATCTCTCGCCATCTTAAATGATCTGGCGACGCGTCGCGGCCAGGCCCCCTTTCCCACAATTTTGGCCCCTTGCGCACTGTAGTTGGCCCCTCTGGCACTCACACCCTAGGGTGTATCGGGACTCCCGGAGCAGCGTAGATCCTGTCGGGCCACAGCGGCCGACGGAATCACACCTCTTCTCCCTCTGCCCTGTCGGGCGTCCAAGAAAGTACCAGGCCTCTATCCACCCCTCCGGCGCATGTTACAATGTTCCATTCGCCAACCTCAAAATCCACGGGGGGGAAGAGGGTCAAGCCCGAAGCCAGGCCTACCGGATTGTCTGCAGTTCACCCCCTTGGCCTCCTCACACATAGAAGATGGAGTAATGCGTTCCTCGTGTCTCCATATCTGGCCCTGCTGTCTCTACCAACTTTCGCACCCAGGCTTTGAAGTGCAGTCCAAGACCGAAAAATCTAGAGGCTGCACGGTGTCCGCAATGTAGGGTCCCAGTGTCCAGAGAGCCTCCTCTCCCTATTCACAGCTGGAGAAATGCGCCCCGGGGCCCTCAAGTCCATCAGCCCCCACACCTCTCAATTAGGCAACTCATATAGAATATAGTGAAGGCTTCAGGGGTGAAAGGGAAAGACCACCAATCGGTTCTCTGGAGCCCCCTCATGATATCGTGGACCACTCCACTCTATTGCATGGTCTCGGGCCCACTGTCTTTCTCTCCCTCCCTCGCCGCGTCTGGGAGAGTCCTGCAGGGCCTCACTGCCTCAGGCAAGCCGACTCGCTACTGCTGTCCGCCACAGAGGGGGAGAACGGAGCATCCGCTTTCAATCCCAGAGCCTCCTACCGGGATTCAGCACGGTGATCCCGCCACAACGCAGCACCAGCTCCAGGAGACAGGAGTCCCTCCTGCGCCGGCAAGGCCCCCAGTCCACCCGTCTCAGCACTGTCGATCCGACTCAGCTCCCGCACCGGGCGGGCCGCCACTTCACCCCTCTGCGTGTCCAGCGAAGGTTGGGATTTTACTGGGCACCCAATCCGGTCCCGGGATCGGCGCCCCAGCGGCGTGCCTATCCTCCGCCTCACAATCCCAGGTTCTCGTGGGCTCCACAGATCACCAGAGGCCGCTCCGGCAGGGCGCCATCTTAAAGGGGCCGCGCCGCGATGACAATGCATGAACGGCCAGTATCAATATAAAAACCTTGCTTCCATCAGTCATCGAGCCCGCCGCAGACTCTGCACACCTTCCGATCAGCTCCGGGGCAAGTTTCAGGCGTCGAGTGTCAGGATAAATAACAGGATTTATACGGGGCCGGCGGAGCTAGCGAAAAACGCAGCTACCCGGCCATGCTGTTGGCCACATTCTTTTATACGTGACTCTCGGATGACTACCTTGCTATATTTCAGCAATGCTCTTTTGAAGCCTCAGGGAGCACTATTAGAAAGGCTTGGAAAAGGTATAAAATCTTTGGTAGGACTATCATTTTGATGGGACTTACCTTGCCTCTCCATGAGATGGGTATCCCAGTCCATTATATTCAATTCTTCTCTCAAGTGAGTAGTGGGGAGAAGATGGTCTTCTGTAAGACCCCAGGGTCAGGAGTGATAGGGACACCCAAATATTTAATTGAGTTTGTGGCCCAAGGAAACAGTACGGAATTCCTAAGGGTGTTTACGTCTGCCTGTGGAACTGTCGTGTTCAGTATTTCCGATTTTGATATATTCACCTTGAATCCTGAGACTATCTCATATTTCTCCATGTTTCCGTTCAAGCAGGGGAGATAGGTTTGTGGGTTTGATAATGTTATTAGGATATTGTTTGCAAGCAGCATTACTTTTTGCAGTCCCTTTCTACCTGCATCTCCTTTGTTCCTCCTCACTAATGGTTTTATAGTGAGCACAAGTAACAGGGGTGATGAGGGTAGCCCGGCTTAGTGTCAGAGGAAGTGACAGTCACCCATTCAGTGTTATCCTAGAGGTTGGAGTCTGATAACTGGCAAATGGAGTCTGGTAACTGCCAAATGTCGTTGCTGTGGATGTAAAGTCGAACCCACTTTTTTCAAAATCAGTTTCATAAAGTTCCGAACCACCTGATCAAAGACTTTTCTGCAGGTATTGTCTTTTTCTTTGCCTTTTCAACTAAGTGCATCACTTTACCTAAACTGTTGTGCATCTGGTGATTTTAAATAAATGCTGACTAATTTAGATGTATTTCCTCTGGAATAATGGTTTCCAGTTGCACAGCTAAGAATTTCCTGAACATTTTTATGTCTAATTTATTTAAATCTATTTGTCTATAAGAGATGCCCAGTTTAGGGCCCTTTCCCTGTTTGTGAATAAGGGAAATCTTTGCTTCTGACATTATGGAGGTAACTTCTACTCTCTGGGAACAAGTATTATTATTGTTTGCAACTTATAACACACACAGCTACCCCAAAGGGTTTCCCAGCACAGTATTAAATATCTTAGTAAGCTGTGTAATCGAAACATGTATAAAGGTTTTGTAAACTCCACCTCAGAGCCGCTAGGCCCAGTGCCTTGTTAATTTTAATGGTTTTATAGCTGCTTTCACCTCCTCTTGTGTTATTCAATAATATATGTTCCAGTTGAAGCTGGGCATATAATCTTTCTCTAAGTACTCCCTCTGCCCCCAGACATAAATTGGCTTGTAACTGATGTCATCAACAAGACACATGTAGTAAAATAAAGATGGGAGCCAACGGATGATGATAAATATTTACTCCTTAAGTATAAATCCCACGACATATCACACGTCCTGTCTAATGAAGGTCCAGGCAGCAACTGACATAACAGTCACTGCTAGAACCTTGAACAGGTAAGTTCCAATGTAGAACCTATAAGGTCACAATACACTTGAGAAGACAGCTCATGCTAGATAAACTATACTGCTACCTACCACAACACACCAAGAACAAAAGGCTGGGTTGGAGGAATCCCAGACTTCACCTTCCTAAGTAACAATTGTACACAAACAGGTAATCTGGAGATAAAGCAGCGTAATAAATTGTGGGTCTGATTCACAATGGTAAGTTGAATTTTTGAGTAAGTTTGCACTTTGTAGTAAGTTTACTACTTTCGCTACTCTCAAACTCCGAGTGTATATTTACTACAAAAGAACTTACTGCAAAAGTGTACGTTACATGCCTCTAACCCCACAGTAATGTAATTGGCTTACTCTTGTGTATGTGGGTGATGTCCATTGCTAAACCCCTCCCTGACCCTCCCTAAACCCCTCTTACTCCTCACCAATCCCATCCTCTTTTGTAGTAAATCTGCCGCTTTTCCTACCAACTCCCCTGTGTCCCTCCCACATTTACTACTAAAATCTGTACTCACTTGTGGGAGACTCTGCAGTCGAGGCAGAGAACTCAGCACATATAAGTATAGGTAAAACTTACATTTTGCAGTATGTTTTGTAGTACTATAAAACGTATTACGAAGTGCAGTTTGAGAATCAGGCCCCAAGTCTGTGTGTCCTATCCCTGATGAGTTTTGGTATGAAGGAAATCTTCCTTTAATAGGACAAAAATCCTCACCTGCCCAGAGGGTGGCATGTGCCATCCTAGGATTCCTCTTGAAGATGCTATAATTAGGAACAATTATAGTCCCACCCTGCACTGGATCCGAAGGGCTGGAAGCCCTTAATCAAATGATAGATTCTCGTGTTAAATGTATTCGGAAAATGAATTTCAATATCAAATTAATTCACCCTCCATGTGAATCTATGGTCCTTTGTTACTTCATAACAATTTCTTCTGAGTGTAACAATTCACTCTACTGTTACACTACTTCATGGCTACAGTACATTTTTGTATACTAACAAGTATACAAGCCAAGCCAGTTACAGCGATTGTTTCCCAGGTAGAGTAGCAGGCCTGTTCAGTGGTTCAGACAGGAATATAGAAGTGCAAGTACTCAATATCCCAGAGTACCTGTTCG
This sequence comes from Calotriton arnoldi, assembly GCA_963921515.1. Lineage (NCBI taxonomy): Eukaryota > Metazoa > Chordata > Amphibia > Caudata > Salamandridae > Calotriton > Calotriton arnoldi. The sequence continues at coordinate 1,173,849 of CAWUFW010005746.1, read as the reverse complement.
CTACTGAGAAGTGCAGGTGCTCTCCCATTATAAGTAATGCATCTCTGCTGAAAAGTACAGGTACCCCTCCTTTCAAATTAAAGAAGTGCAGGTACTAAGTACTCGATAATACCTGCCCACTTAAAGCACTGGGGGGCATATTTACAAGCCCCTTGCGCCACTTTTGCGCCGCCGTTGCGTCACGCATGTGACGCAGCGGCGACGCAAACCATGCACTGCGTTGCGCTATATTTACAACGTGACGCATCTAGGGAGATGCGTCACGTAGTAAACCCCTGCGCCACATGAAACCTGCGTCAGGTTTCATGTGGGCGTACCGGCGCAGGGGGGGGGGCGTTCCGGCGCAGGAACGCCTCGGAAAAGTGACGCAGTGAAATCTACAAGATTTCACGCAGTCACTTTTCCGACGCTGGTGCGTCAAATCCTTACGCCTGCTTCAAGGATTGACGCACCATGTTAGGGATAGGGAAGGTTGGAACAGTGCTGGAGTTGCGTCGCGCTTGCGACACAACTTCAGCACTGCGCCAACCTTCCGCCGGCAGATGCGTCACGCATCTGCTTATCCTTGCGCCACGATGCGCTGCATTGTAAATGCGGCGCATCGGACGTGGCGCAAGGGTAAACTTGCGTGACGCATTTCTCTGGCGCATCCCTGCTGATATGCAGGGATGCGCCAGGGAACGTAAATATGCCCCATAGTGTGTCATCATATGTATATTCCTATGGCATGTAGCTCCGAATTAACAATAGTGTTATCCAGTTGGCCTTCCCTTCACCCCGACTAGCAGCTGTTGTTAAGGGTGACCACCACTAAGGTCAGGCAATGAGCCCGGCGTATTTTTAACTTTATTCCCCTGTGAATTCGTATAGGCAGCTGCATCATTTACCTAATGCTTTATGTTTGTGTGGGGTCTCATAAATAATGCGCAAAATCACACATCTGTTTAGTCTGTACTGAAATATAGCAAAGTGTGGTGCCCATCACGTGTGCCTCATGACAGCTTAGTAACTACATAGATAAAAATCTACGTACGTTATTAGTTGGCAGGCAAAGAGAAGCATCCTTCAGTTCATGTATGCACGAGTTCATTTTCAAAGCATTTTAAAGCAATGCTAAACAGAGATCAGTGCATACAAAACGGACAAGACAAGTAAGGTTTGAATATTATAACAACCACAATAACTACAACAAGCACTTAAAAATCCGACGGAAAATAAACGTGCTTTAAAACACGCGGAGTAGGACAATACAAAAACACTTATCAGAATCAATGGCAAAATAGACATTCAGATGCTATGAATGTACTTTTCTTGCATTATTTTCTATGAACATTTAATATGATGAATAGCAAAGTGTTTAATCAAAATTGAGAAATAGTATTGTAACACAATGAGTGGCCTTGTGTAAAATCCACATAATATCCTTTCACATCTAGATAGGCAGGGTTGTCATAATCTATTCTTGATTGACTACAGACATTGTTCACAATAACTCCACATGAAAAGAATAGGAAAGGGAATATTCTATGAAGGGCATAAACCTGACGAGGTAAGATTTGTTCACTTGAGAAATGTATTTGTGCAGATTAAGTTAGAAGTCCAAGTGCCATATTATGGAAAGTGCACGTGGGGTGCAACAGGAGTGGGGCCCCTTCTTTAATAATGATAGCGCTGGCGCTACATGTGCACCAGCTCTATCTTCAGAGGGCGTTCACTCATTTGTATGGGGATGTGGCCCCATGCAAATGAGGGAATCACTTTGCCTCTGTGCCAATGCCATATTTCAGATGCGGTTGCAGGGGCAAACATGCCCTTAGGATGCAGGACACTGACAGTCTGCCGCAAAAAGGTGGGCAGCCATCTGGGGAGTTGAAAGGGGTCCCCACTGATCCCCCCTAGACATCCTCCTGGAGGCAGGTGCATTCACTCACTGCATCCGCCTTCTAGGGGATCGCTCTCTCCTTTTTAAAGTGCAGGTGCGTTGCCACCTGCACTGTGAAACACGGAGCAGCAGCTCCGCATTTCACTGAATTTGCTGTCCCCAGGGCAGCATGAGTTTGGAGCTGCCCTGAGGGCACTACATTCATCAAAGTAGGGTATACTTTCCCTGTTTGTGTCGGGCGCACCTGTTTAAAGGTGCGCCATGGTGCAAACAGGAAAAGTGCACCCTATTTCTAATAGAGGCCAAGGACCATACCAAGATCCCTAACTAATGAAACTGGTTCGGGGCATTTACCCATTGAGGAGAACCATAGTGAGGCATCCCAATGATTTATTTGACTTTGTATAGGCAGCATTTTACGATATACAGGAATTCAGTTTAAGATTTGAGTTCACAGCCTCCATAGAGGAAAGTATTCCCATGGTAAGGTTATTGGTATCGTCTCTCAGATTTATTAAAGTCTAAATATTTTTTTTCATACAGATATGTTATCACATTGAAATTCTTTCATAGTGCTGCAAGGGGTTGTATGTAAACATTAAACGGTATTTGGAGGGGGAAGGTAGATTAATATGGGACTCGCCAACAAAGATGGGATGATGCCTAGGACTTTGACTTTTAAAATACTTTATTTAGACACTTAAGTCCATTAAAGTGCCAAGTACATGATGCAAAGAATTGTGCAAGCATAAATAGTTTTAAAATATAAAATGTGCGTAAATATGTAACAACTCATTGTGCAGAACAGTCCATACATATAAAGCCTAAAACAGATGAGCTCATAACATAACATCTTTAAAATTCAACAAGCTAATGCCATAGACTTTTAACATTTAGGTTGCAACAAAAGCTAATAACAAGCTTTACGCCTTAATATGTGTATATATGCACCACAGATTTTGACAAACTCATAGAATTTGTGTGTCCTAAGATTGTCTGCTCTGTTTGCAACTTTTATCAGGTGATAATTTACAAAGATTTAGATCTTCTTAAGTGAAGATTGATAGCCTATCATTGCCATTGATTCATCTGCATAATTAACATGTAAGCATACCCGAAGGTTAGTGCTAAAGTGCTAAAAAATTGAAAGTGCCAAATGCAATAAATATTTGAATACCAATTGATCACTAGAGAGTCTGTGCAGATTATGTCATAGACTGAATTTCTAAATTGGGAGGATAGGTAATGGTTCATGCAGATCCAAGTAATAAATCCATGTCAACCCATGTTAAAGTATCTTCAATTGCCTAGCAGCTCCCTTTTATCCCCGCAAATTAATAGAATTTTTGCTGTACAGTGAGAGAAGAGGTAACCTAACAGTGTCTATTCAGCTCTCTAGAAGCCACAGAGCGCAATTGCAATTAGCTGCTGACACTACTTAGAGGACCTGAAGTTAAGATACCAAGGAATGAAGAACCATTAACAGTTATGTCCCTTTAAGCTATCAAATAGTTTATATTGATGTTTTAAGTGTGAGGACTGATCAGTTGGTAGTCCCCTGTGATATCCAGATAGAAATGGCAATCCACTGCTTGCTACATAGCCGCATTTTTTGTATCTGGACATTTTACAGTGAGGCAGCAGCACAATGGGGCTTGGAGCAATGGCTGGGGTCCTGGGTCTTTTATCAACCCTGTCCAGGAATTTTATGAAGCTGGCAATTGCTTGAGAATGAGCTTCACTCAAGAGAAATTTAACAGCCACCGGTATTGACCATGATCCTTGTTTGATTAATAGATGGCGAAACAGTCTTCTATGCTCATATAATAAGAGGGGACATATACAGATCAAGTGAGCTAATGATTCCTGGAGCAGGCCACATAAGCAGCAAATGTTGGTGTTGGGTTGGTGCACCCAGGGGGCAGAAAGTCCAAAGATGTGTAGCAACCCATCCAAAGTTGGCATAACTTCACTTTATAGTGCACTGAGAATGTTTCAGTGATGCATTTTGGAACCCTCTGCTAGCATAGCTCCTGATGACCAAATCTGCTTGCTTTCTTTTCCTGAAAGTTCAATGGTCAGTTGTGAAGGATTCTGTATGGACCTGTTTGTTTAGGGCTGCTTTGAACTGCTGATGAGTCAGATTTAAATTCCATAAAGCTGCTGCCCCTTTGAGCTCCAAGGCATCCTTAAAAGCGTTTGACCAAGCGGTCGGGGGCTGAGGCTATTTGTGAGTGTAGCTTCTAGCCAAAGGAGGTTTTTCAAAGAACCTTTTTTGGCGACCCATGCTGAGTGCATATATTTCAGAAGACTGGCTTTCTGCATGAAAAGTTGGTCGCTCAGCTTAAATTTAATCCTGATCTAAGATGGTGAGGCGTTATGCAGGAGTTTGAACAGTGACCTGAAGACAGCGCTCTGGGCATTGTTCAAAAAGACACCAAGCTTGCCTGGGAAAGCTTCTGTGCCATACGCCAGAGTCTGGATCAGTTTAACATTGATTACTTTCAGCAATGGATCGAGAGTTGGCTGTTCTATACTTTTGAATATGGTTTGAAAGGCAAATTGTAGTGAGGCAGAATTTGGTTTTAATGCTTTAAGATGTGTTGAGTGACCTCCCTTGTCATCCAACCAGCACACCAAATATTTGTATTTATTTGAGACAGTCAGACAATGTTTGTTTAACAACCAGGCGCCATTTTTTTTCTTTTTGCTGCCAAATATCATGATATTTGTGTTTCATAGTGTATTGTCATTCCATTTGAGCTGCAGTGGTTGTATAAAACAGTGAACAGATTTTGTAGCCCAATCGGATGATGCCCAGGAGTAAGGGCCCAGTTGAATTTGCTGAGATCCATTGAAAATTAAGGATTTAGCCATTTAAGCACAGTCTCCTTAATGGTTGCCTCTTTAAGCATTGTAATAAAATGTCATGGTCAATGATTTGAAAGTCACTAACAGAGTCCAAGAATATGCCTTCCACTGAACCTCCACTGTCCAATAGTATTCTGAGGTCATCTATGAATGAGGTCATTTCTGGTTCTGTACCGAACCCTGGTCTAATTCCAAAAGATTATTGGTTTCAACAAAAGCTTGGAGCTGGGTCATGACTACCTTTTCCAAAGTAAGATTGCACTAAATTAGACTGATAGTTTACTGTGGACTCTACATTTCCTAGCAAATCACAAGAAAGAAGGGAGGAACATCCATATGTCTCCCCTTCCATTTGTAACTCACAAGGAACAGCAAAGTTGACTTTTTGAGTCACAAAAAAGACACTGGCAAAGTCACACGTAATGTGATTCAGAAAGATTTTGTAGTGACTTACTCCAGAAGTATTTCTGAATTCCAGGAGTAAGTTAGGAGTACTTCAGGCATACGCCTGCAATGTATGAGTAAGCCAGAAGTACTACAAGAATAAGTCACTTTAACTCATACACCAGTCTTTGTGAGACAGGGCATTTGACAGATTACATTTTAGTTTTTCACTCATGCAAAGCATGCACTTTGCACATGGCAGGCTTAGCAAAACTGCAATACTGTTCATGCTTCTGACTCAATATTTCCTACATTATTATGGCTATATTCTACCAACAATGTGTGCAGTTTCACAGTAGTTATAATTTTAATTCCACAATGTTTTGGAAGAAGACACCTATGCGCAAAGTGCATTAACAGAAATAAAAAAACATCGGTTATGCAGTGCACTAATCTTTATTCTTTGTTAATGTCGTAGGAGTTGTCAGAAGTTATTATATATTTACTCCATGGCGAAGCAAACAATGCAAACCCTCATGCTGACATAATTGTCAATAAGGGCCTTTCTTCCTTTAATGCTCACATCAGCTCACAGAAGATAATTAGATAATTTAGAGTTCGGTGCAGCTGTAGCATCACTGTAAATAAGCAGTGCTTCTGCCATACCATACTCGTGCTTCCCCTGCACCATTTAGGTGAACCACAGGGTTTCCGACAGTGGATCCTCAGCTGGCTTCACCACCGGAAACTTTTGACCCTAAGGACTGTTCACCACAGAGCCATCAAGTCTTAGTGATGGTTACCCGCCCTTATTAGGACGGGCAATCATCACTGGATTTCCTTGCCCCGGACCAACATTCAAAGCATAGTGGTGTCAGGCAAGGAAATTACCCAGTGACCTCCACGCTTCAATCTTTAATGCAATCAACTCACTGCTACTTACTCTGAAGTCTTAGTCTTGGAGAGCCCCGTCATTGAGGTGGGGATTTCTAAATATGGCGGGCAGCCCTCCACCAATGGAGTGGAGGCCATGGTTTTAATGACCTGATGAGATGTGGCCTGCTCACCAAGGCCTAAATGACCCTGTTAGGTTTTTCACTACTAATAGAAAAACTTTGTCAGAAATGTTTGGAAGGCCTCCTTCATATGAGATAAAAATGCATTATAGTTTGTCCTCTGCTCACAGTAATCCTAAAGTTCTCATTTGGTACTTTGAACAGTGGCAAATATCTTTGAGTAGAAAAGGCAAATAACAAGAATTTATCAAATTAAATGAAAGTGAAGGTTCCTTCTCCCCAACCAGGGATCACATCACTGGATAGAATTATGTTTACATTCCCTTTGCTTGAACCATACACAAATTCTCCAATATACCAACCAATCTATTGAACTAAAACACAAAATCAATAATCTTTCATAGAGTACACTGACATTGAGTACCTGATATATTGCCAAATTTCTAAATACATCTGAAATGTTAGCAGAGATTCTGGGAAATTTACAAAACAGAGTGGTCTGGTTCATTTCAGAAGTTTTACAACGGGATGCAGCTGGCAATACTGAATTTACACCAATATTTCAGTCTGAATCAACAATTCACATTAAATAACACTGACCTAGTGGGTGAGGAACTCCATCCCATGCTACTCTGAAATCCCTCACCATCCAAATCCCATTTACTGTCTGAAGCTTTTACAGTGTATTGACAGGGCTTGATGAACAACCACACATGAAGCTTTTCTGAAATAAATAATTCCTTTTGTTCAAAAGGACAAAAAATATATTTTATGAGAGTATCAACCTAATTCACACAGTCTTACCTGTGACAACTTGAGAAAAATATTTTATCATGTGTTATTTGTACAATTCTACTGACAGAAAAGAAGCAGTACACTAATTGTGTATGGGCAAAGATATAGCTAATCTATGTTTTATCATCTGTGCATGTGTCAGAATACATTTCACCCTTTTTCTCTACAATAGCTGATGTAATCAACAGATAATTTGGATTACAAGCAACTTCATCTTGCCTACATGTCTGCCCAGCATCTGTTGTGAACATACAATGTACTTACTCTTTTTTGAATTTGCGTGCAGTTTTGAATGCTTCTGTGTAGTAAGGGTTTGCTAAATATACCCTGCTGAAGTTACAGTTTATGAACTAGAAGCATGTCCCTCTTTCACTGCAATTCACACAGCAAGGACAGACAAAAGCAAGATCTGTAGGCGTATAACCAGTATGCCTGTCTAAGGGACAACCAGGAAGTGGAATCCACAAGCATAAATGATATTGATTAGGAAATATGCTTACCAGTTAACCTACGGATTTTCTCCTGGAATGTGCACCGACTGAGAATGCTGTTAAACTCAGACTGTTTAAATAAAGCCTTATTTGAAAACGTAACAATTTGTTTCCAGGAGAACTGGTTATCTGGTGATATACTTGTGTTTGATGGCTTTGTGCAGATCTTTATGAAATTAAGTCATATGGAACTTTAGTGCCTCCCAAGTAGTTTATTGAACCTTGTCTTAACAAAAATACCAAAAGGCATAAGGCTAATAAACACCAAATATGAATGGGTACAGCCATGCGCTACAAAGTTGTATACAAATTCAGTTCTAATTGAAGTTATAATTGTTATTAATGTTTACATTGCAATGAGTGGTAATCAGTTTAAAATGGATCACATATATTTGTTCAATGTAGATCTATGTAATGTATATGCAATGTACAGAACTTCCCTGGTCTTACTTAACGGTATTTCCTAAATGCTCCATGCCCAAAATGGCAAGGAAAATGCAAAGAGGTTTAGCTGATGGGGGTTTTATCTGCTTCAATGGGCATCTTGGGGCACATATTCCAGCAGAACAAACATTTTCACAAGGTAATCAGAAAAGTCCCATTGGTTACATATTTATTCATTTGTGGTATTTTGAGCTGTGCAATCATGTCCAGGTTCTAAACTCAATTAGTAGTGATCATTGGCCCCTGGCAGTGGCATTAAACCACAAATGAGAGCTAGAGAGCAAGTACTACCTTTGACAATCTACTGTTCTAAGTGCTTAGTAGCGCATATAGATGAGAAGCAATTAGCTCTCCTAGTGAAGATGCAAAATCAGGGAGTCTGGAAAGTAGAGGTATAGTCCAACTCATCGATAAATAAAGAAAGTTGTTGACTGCCTGGTAGTCTCGCTTAACACATATCATTATACAGTTCTCTAAGTGAATCCACAAACTTATAAATCACTACCTTGAAATAATGCTCAGGGCAGGAATGTAAAAAGAAAATTGCGAAAGGTCATAAAAAAAGACAAATGTGTGATACAAAGTAGCATAAGAATATTTGTGAAGCTAGAGCATAATATTCTGCATTAATTAAGAGCAATAAAATGCTCTTTTCTAAATCAAATTGGGATGAAATGCTCTATGTGTTAGCCTCAAAATACATGACATATTTTTGGGAACCGATGCAGAAAGGAACAATGAATGATAGGAGTCCACCAAGCTATATGGTTCTTGAAGAAGACTGGGTTAGATAACTGACCAAGGGTTATGCGAATAAAAACTAGCTTCCTCAGAGGGAGTGGTATCGATGTGATGAGGAATTGTCAGCATATTTGACAGAAAATGCAATAAAAAAGATAATATCCTCACTTAATTTATCAAGGGCAGCGAGTCCTGATAATCTGATTGCAATTACTATGAAAACAAACATAAATTGGTAGCCCAGATTTTTTGCTTTAGCAGTCAAAGCAATCACCAATACAGATATTTTCCCCTCAAGCTGGAAAAGGTGCAATAATCAAGCCAATGCTTTAAAAAAATGATTCATCAGACCTTAAAGATTATCATGTAATTAGCCTATTAGATGTAGCTGCAGAAGTCTATGCAAAACTAATACTTCAATCTATGAAAGATTGGATAGATCGTAATGATCTAGGGCTGTGGAGAAAGGAGGATTGAAATAGGGGCATTCAATGGTCGATCATTGTTACAGTCTCTAGGCAATGGACTGGAAAGCAATGGAAACAAGTGGGAACCTATTATGTTTCTTCATTGACTTCTGCTCTGACTTTGGCCAAGTTATCTGGACAATACTACAGGATAAATTAAAAGGTATGACTATACCAAGAAACCAATTAGTGGTGTTGAATGAATTACACCACAGAAACTGGGCAAAGGTAGATTTAGATCAAAACGGAGCGTTATCCTGCAAAATCCCAATAGAGAATGGTTTGTGGCAGCGATGTATACTAGCTCCCACCTTCTTCGCTTTGTAATTTGCTGAACTTCCCACGACCTTGCAGTGTATTCATACATGTTCCTCAAATATGGTGGAGAGGAAAATACTGTGTTTATTATACGTGGATGATTTAGTTATCCTGGTTATGACTTAAGTGTGGCTGCAAAGGAAACTTTTTGCCTTTAACAAATACTGTGTGGACAGCAATCAATATTGAAAAAAAAGAACATTCTGATAATAGGAAAAAAATGTAATCCCTTTCCCTGGTCAATTGGCAAAATGATTGTGGAACAAATCTCCTCATTTAAATACCTCAGCCTGACTTTTCATAATAAACTGAACTGGAAGTTGCATCTTGATACCTCTACAACTCAATCTCCGGCAGCCGTGGGGGGCTAAAGAAATTCAAAAGGTATTACGGCAGTCCCTCCATAGAGCCAGTACTTAATACATACAAAGCAATGGTTTCCTCCACAGATTCTCGTTGGGGTATTGACTTTAAGCTGGGGTTCAAAGTGTGACTGGGAGAAATTAGAAGATAACTGCCTGAGAAATGTTTAGGATTCCCTCTGGTGCTATGGTTCAAGCAATTAGAGTTGATGACAGACTGAACTCTTGGAATTGCATTTTGGCAAGGTAGGGTGTGTGATTTTGGCATAGACAGCTAACTGGTTTCAAACCTAAAGTGTAATCCTTTTGTACAAAGAAAATATGTCAGAGTGATTTACGTTGGGCTAGAAGTGTAAGGGAACAACTTCAGAGGTTGACCAAATATGTTAATATAAGTGACTTTAAAATTGATTTTCCCTTCTTTCATCCAAAAGGGTATTTAAAAACAAACTTCTGTGGAATCTAGGACTAGAGATTTAAGATATCTCACCTTATTATTATTATTATTATTATTAATTTTATAAGGCGCACAGCTACCCGGAGGTTTCACAGCGCCATTGGACACACGCTAAAAAGAGAGAGACAGCTATTGGTTAAATAACCACGTTTTTAGGCCTTTGCGAAAGTTGTTGTAGGTAGAGCTCTACCTACTCTTTCAGCTAGTCCTTGCTGAATTCAATCGTGTACCCTTACCGAATGATCAGATGAGGACGGCAATACTGAAAATCCAGATAGGGATAAATCCAGCCTATGCGATCAGAGAGGGTGTGAAAGCCCTTTTGGATGGAGATAGTAACTGTGGGTGTGGTTTAAAGGTGTGGTGCTTAAGTGTAAATTTGTTGGCGGACTGTCCATATTTTAGAGCACTAAGGCATCAATTTGTAAAACCGGTGCTTATAAAATATGGCATAAAAACTAGAATAGATGCCATAAGTTTTTTAGATGATATGTGTTAGACCTGGCAGCCTTGGCGTGGGTTTCCCCTGTGTTTTTGCCTTTGCCTCCTTTGTTTTTACTGTGTGTTGGGCTCCGTTTTTGCTGGTCTAGATGCTTTGGGCACTTTGCCACTGCTGTTTAGTGCCAAAGTGCAAGTGCTCCCTCTGTACATTTTTGTCATGGATTAGTGTTTCTATAATTGGCTTATTTGGTTTACTGTTAAGTCCCTAGTATAGTGCACTGTGTGTGCCCAGGGAGTAAAAAACAAATGCTTCTAGTGGGCTTGCAGCACAGATTGTGCCACCCACACAAGCAGCCTTGCAAAAGGGTCTCAGGCCTGCCATTGCAGTGCCTGTGTGCAGTTCATACTGCCATATCGACTTGGCAAGTGCACCCACTTGCCAGGCCCTAACCTTCCCTTTTCTTACATGTGAGTCACCCCTACGGTAGGCCCAAAGTACCCCTGTGGGCAGAGTGCAGTGTATGTGAAAGGTAAGACATGCCCTGATGTGTGTAGCATGTCCTGATAGTGAAATACTGCCAATTTCGTTTTCACTATTGAAAGGCTATCTGTCCCATAGAATAGGGAGTTTACTTATAACATCTTATAAGTATAACTGCCCCTGGGAACAAGATAGGAAAATAGACTTAGAGTTTAGTATGCCTGAACTCAGAATATAAAGATGCATCTTTAAGTAAGGATGATTTTTATATTCTGGGTTTGAAATTACCACTTTCACAAAGTAGGTATTTTCTTGCTTAGCCATCCTGTGTGCCTCTGCTAGGTGTGTGTATTGACTGCCTGGCTTTGGAGTGACAGTGGCTGGGGATGTGCATTCTGTTCAGACAGCCACTTGGGGGGGGGGGGGTGAGGTGTGTCCTGCCTTTCCAGGGTGAGTCAGGGCTGGGCTGAATAGACCTGGGCTGCATTCAGAGTAGGGGGAGGAGATTTCTTTCACACCTGAATGGGCCTGATTTACCTTGGACAAAGCTGTCTCCACCTCCTGCCAGGGAACTGCACCAGAGGACAGAACTGGTTCTGGCTGGGCAAAGACACTCTCTGCCTCCAGAGAACAAAGGATTTTGTACTATAAAAAGTGGGGCCCAGACCCCTTAAACTTTGGATTACTTTTGGACTTCAAGAGGAACCTCTGCCAAGGAGAAGAACTGGAGGAAACTGGAGGAGGAGTACTGCCCCTTTGGTGTGTGCTGTCTGGGGTTGGCCTGCAGTAGCTGTTTCTGCCAAGGAAAGGAACTGTGTGTGTATCCTGCTTGAGAAAGTATCTCCAAGGGCTTGGAAGTAGAGATTGCCCCCTGTTCAAGAAGTCTCAGGAACAGCAAAGACTTCATCATCCTTCTGGGCACCGTCTCCGGAACCGCTGGTTTCAGTTGCCGCAGAAGAAAAGAGCAGCCGACTCTGTCACCAAGACCGTCGCTGGTTCCGTGTCCTGAAGGTACCGCAGAAGGCACCGCCGCACTTCGCACCGCATCCTTGGTCTCACTGACATCGCTGGGCGACTGTCACCGAGCTGCTGCTTGCACCGTGTCCTGTGGGCACCGCACTCCGCACCGCCTCGCTTCACTCTGCCCGGACGTCACTGACACCGTCGCTGCCCGACCCGAACTCCGACCGGCTCCGTCGCCTGCTTTGTGATTTGCCAGCACCGCATCGAGCACCGCCTCACTCCCCATCACAAGCCTTGGCCTCACCGACGACATTGGACAACCCTCACCGAGCCGCTGCCTGCACCACACCGTGAGGGCAACGTACGCTGCACTGCTTCACTTCACCGAAATGGTTGCCCTGACCGACTCGCACCAACGGATCCGCCGCAATGAGAAAGGTACTGTCTACGAGTCTGTTGATGCTTTAGCTGGCCGGTACCGACACGTCAACTGGAACTGTTAGGCTTTTTCAGCATCGCGATACCCCCAGATGGAGCTACCAACTCAGAAGAACTGTGTTTTTGTGATATTTCTGCAATTTAAAGGTTATCTTGCAAAGTAACTATTTTTACAGTATTGTATTGTTGGATTTTTGTCTTATTTGGTCTTTTTGGTTTAGATAAAGTTTTGTTTATTTTTCTAAACTGGTGTGGTGTCTATTTGTAGTGGTTTCACCATGTTACTGTATGCATGCACAAATGCATTACACACTGCCTCTGAGATAAGCCTGTCTGCTCGTGCCGAGCTACCAAGGGGGTGAGCAGGGGTTATTTTGGAAGTGTATTCCCCTTACCCTGACTAGGAAGAAGGGTTCCTACTTGGACAAAGGTGCAAACCCTTACCAACTAGAGACCCCCATTTCTAACAAAATGCAATTTTTAGATGTAACTTGTCGCTGGGTAGGTTTTTAGTGGCTATGATGATATAGGTTGTTTTTATGTGTTTTATTGCTTAATGTAAAGTACTATATTCTATAGCTTAATAGCTTATGGTTAAAATAAATCTTTTTTTACTACTTCTACTGCTACAAAAAAGTTGCAGATATACTCCTGTATATGGAACAGATTTGCTGTTTTATTAAATTGAGAAAAAAATTACAGGCATATACTTGGGAAGCTGTGACAGGTGTACGTTCCCAAGACTACTAACATTTATAAGCCTTTATGCGTGTGCATGGTGCAACTCTAGGCATGTGTAAATGCCTTAGAACAGTACATTTACACTTGAAGCTTTATTTTCTCAACTTGAAAATATTTTTCCCAGTGGAGAAACTGCCTTCTCCTACACCTCAATTATTTTTGTGGGTGTTACTTCCTCATTCCCACCCTGTGTACAGCTTTACTCCAGATCTTGACAAAGTAAATCCTCTGCCACACCCATGGTTGTTATGTGCCCTGCAAAGTATTGTGAATACACGCAAACCTGCAAGTTGTGGGTGTTTGCAGATTTCCAAGGCATCCCTTCCCTGGAATGTCTGCCCCCCTCCCCCGATTTGCCCCTAAAAGCAGATTTTCTCCAAACTAATTTTACATGATAGTATTGTCATTTTGTCTATGCGTTATATTTCACACAATTAGCTGTGTTTACTTTGGGATACTACACATATTGTTGACTCATAAAAAGTACATTTGTGCTGCAGGCACCCAGATATTGTTTAATATTTCACACTGGTTAAAAGGAATCTAATCGGCAATATACTGTGTATATCTCTTACCATCATAATGAATATTTGTTCTATCTATTCTTGGTTTCTTGAGATTGACCAGTTGAGCTTTCTCATCGCCTGCAATATGAGGCCAGTTAGTGGGGTATTCAGAGTGTGTAAAAACATTGTAAGCAATAATGCTAGAACAACAGGTCTTAAATCAAATATATTTAAGTCCATGTGATGGCACTGAGCTGGATACTTATACACCGACCAAAAGTATTTCAGATCTTGTGCAATTTAAGCCCAAGCAATTTGTCTGTAAATATGATGCCAAGTGCCATCAACGTTTACCTATAAAATAAATGTTTGTTCCCCCAGAGGTCTTAAAGTAATGGGAACAACATAAGAGTAACAAAAATGTGAGATGCGTGATTTTATGTCTTTAGCAAATATACTTTCAGTTAGAGAGCAAATATACTTTCTATCAGTTAGATCATCAAATGGTGCAAGGAGCGCTGATAATTTATTTAGCAACCACCTCACCAAAAATCTGGAAACATCTCGACCTGTGTTTTTAGTATACATGCTTTATTGTTTAAGGCAAATAACAATACAAATCGGGAATTTAAGCATAACAGAGATTATGTGTATTATATTACAATAATCGATTAGATGTGGGCGTGCCACTGAGAGCTGGAGCCAGGCTCGTGCCTGAAGCCTGGCTCTGGCTCAGATGGGGGTCCTGTTGGAACCACGAGCCCATAACGAGACAGCTTTCGTGTGGCGTCTGTCTGAACCCCACCTCCCCCCTCCCCTTCATAACTAGGATGTGGCATTATGGCCAGAACTGCTGACTTTGGAACTGGGTGAATCAGGTTCAAGCCTTGGCATCAGCTCAACATCCTTTGATTCTGGGGAAAGCACTTAATCTCCCTATGCCTATAAACAATGCACGTGACCTTTTGTAATGTAACTGGTGCTCATATAGACAACTGGAATGCCTTAGAGTCGACTTCACGCTATTAAAAACTGTAGAAAAATGCACAAAGAGGTAAAAAAATCCAACATAATTAAACACCCATTTACTGGCAGATTTGTACAAAGTGAAACCAGAAAACCTGGGTAAATTGATGCTTTCCCGCTTAAATTAATTGTGTGATCCTGGGCACATGTTTTATATTACCAAAACTCTTTTTTTTATTCATTATTGTGTATGAAAGCACTTTCTAAATATGTGAGCTCAGAATACCAGTTGTACAAAACCCTATTGTGCTTGATTAATAGACTAAAATGTTGCTCTATAATAATCTGGGCCACCAGGGTTTACATAACAATTGTCTTGCCTCTGAATACACGAATGGTTTATGCTTAAAAACTATCATTTTTAATAAGCACTTCTCCGTGCAGTGCTATAATGTCAAAGTCAAAGCTTCAAGTTAAAGAAATACACTTTCTGAACTTTGAAGCGACTTTATCAAGTGTTACCTGATGTTTATTTGTTTGGTTTACATTCATAAAAAACATTTTCAGGGCTCTGTTCGTACAGAGGATCTAAGGCTCGCTCTCCTTGTAACTTTGTTGGCTCGCCCACCTCTATACTCGATTATGTCAGAACTAAGCACTAGGTTAATTAATTTCTTATTGTGTCAAATATAAGAAAATATTAAATATAATTGTTCTAAATAGAAGGAAAATTGAGTTGTAACTGTGTTTTATCTTAACCATTCTCTCTTCTGTTTGAAGTAGGAAAATGGTTCTGATTTAGCTTTCCATTAACATGATGTGGTAATTATTAATTTTTACTACGCGCGTGCATGTCTGTGTGGCATCATTAACGCTGATATTGTGTTCCCTTTTAAATCATTGCTGCATTTTTGTCTTTACAGCACACATTGACCCCCGGGGACTCTCTCCCAGGCAAATTAAAAGCGAGAGTGATGACGACGACCTGCCAAATGTGACCTTAGATAGCGTTAATGAAACTGGATCCACGGCGCTTTCCATAGCCAGAGCAGTGCAAGAGTGAGTATCACATTCTCGCGATAGGCGAAGCGTTGCCAAGGTGTCCGATGTCCAATGGAAACACCCGTCGCAGGTTGTCATTCTAATTTTCTGCGAGTTCGCGCCAGCGTTTCCCCTTTTTTGGAGACTATTATCTGCCTTTTCATTTTGTATACGTTGTTAGAATTCTTTTAAAATGTTAATGTCTCCCGAATTACTCTTTTCAAATGTTAATTTGCCCGTTTTCATCTAGGTAATTTTCCACTGCATCGTTCATTGGGTGGATTTAGTAATAATATTAATGTAATTATTATAAGCAAACTATTGTTAGCGGTAGGTATTGTCACTCTTGTGGGCTTCTTTAACCCCGGAGTTAGTGCTAAAATGCGTGCAAACTCTATTTGTGCACACTGCTTAGCACTAACTTCGATTGAGAGCCCCTCTGTGCCCCTTGACCTCATGTGTCCTAGTAGTAATTCCACGGCCTAAACAGAGCAAAGAGGTCAAGCACACACAGAATAGGCACAATTGGCATATGCACCTGCTAATCTGCATTTTTTTACAACTAAGTGGAATTGGGGGTCCTTAGGACTGCATTTCAGGTGGGCAGGAAATTAACACTGTATGGCAGTGGTCTTCAAACTTTTTGATGCTGAGACCCCCCATCAAAAAATTTTAGGCATAAGGACCCCCTCCAGACAAAAAATTCTAGAACCTAGTACTCCTTATCATTGACAAACATAAATGTTTTCCAGAGAAACGTTCAATCTGTGGTTGCACCTCATTAGTACTAGTTTAACACCTAAATGTAGCAATAAGCAACAAAAAGGTGACCAGTACAGCTTTACAAAGGGCCTTCTACTGAGCGGCAACCAGGGCCGGACTGGGAACAGAAACCGGCCCTGGCAAACTGCTCAGCCGGCCCCCCCTGTGGTGAGGGGGAGTGCAGCCGAGCAGTTTGCGGGGGCCGGTTTCGGCCGATTTTGTTACAGGGGGCTGATATTGCCGACCCCCGGTAACAAAAACGGCCCCCCAGGGGCCCAAAACGAGCCCCCACCCTAGCGGCCTACCGGGGAAACGCCCGGTGCCCGCTATGGCCAGTCCGGCCCTGGCGGCAACACCTGTTGCTGCTTTTCAGTAACTTTTGAACCTTTTGAGTAAATAATTTTTGGGGGGTTAAAATCGGCAGATTATGCAGCAGATGATGGATTATGTGGCAAATGCGGCAAATCTATAATTCTGATCAAATCGCTGCAGCCGCACAATCACTTAATTCCAGTGGCCCTTGGTATAATAGCTGTAATTCATGGGCTGCAACTTTATTGCATGGCATTAGAGGAAAACCATACTATATTTCATGGGATGCTGACGGCTTGGCAGCTGAACATCATTCATCATAATTAAAACATACGTACGTTTTTTAGGTCTTTCCCAGTCAGGTAGCTACATATAAAATAACGGGCAGCTTCAATGAATGATAAATACATTTTAAAAAGTTGTTACTTTAAGGGAAATGCACTACAGTACATTATTAAACCTCTATTAGTTACTTCACTGCAAAGGTATGTGTGACCAGAGAGCTACTATCACAAAAGGAGAGATTAGGGAGTAAGCCTTCTCTGACTCCCCTAACAAATCTACTGTAACCCACAAAAAGAGAAGGACTAACAAAAAAAACCACCAGAGAGACTCTAATTTATATCTCTGGCAAAAGAAATAAAAACAGCAACACAGAGAGTTGAGAGAGAAGGAAGGGATAGAAGGGAAACCAGAGAGCCACAGAATTAAATCATGGTTGGTGCAGTGGAGAATAGTGACTTGTGTATTTTTAGTGCTACGAGGTCATAGCCTGTGACAGAAAGCCCTGTGAATATGTAAGTCTTTATTTTATATTTGCATTACACACAGTACAAGATAGATGGCTACAAAATGCGCAAAATGTTTTACGAAAAAATGGTGCTTTCAAAATATATGTGCTGCTTCCAAAATATAGGGGCTCATTTATAAGCCCCTTGCGCTGCTGGGGTGTCACTTTTTATGATGCTCTGGTTGCGCAGAGTCCAGACCTATATCAACGAGGCCACGCAAAGTCACTTTACGTTGCTTTTCATGGCCTCCTAGATATGGTGTAAGGCAACGCAGCGCAAGTCGATGCGTTGCCTTATACTGCGTCAGGGGCGTGTTCTATGGGCGTTGCTGTAGGTTTTCCCATGGGCTTTGACACATTCTCAGATTTACAAGGATCTGTAAACCTGAGTATGCGTCAAAACTGTACGCTGCCCCAGGGGATGGGTAACAAGGAGAAATATCTTTATTTCTCCACAATTGCTTCCACTTTCTATGTGTAGCACACATAGAAAGAGGACAAAGCCTCCATGGATTATTTTGGCGCAGGAAGGCATGCCTTACTGTACAAAAACAATCCTGCCAACAATGCAGACACCCTTGCACCATTGCCTGCGTTGGTGCTAGGCACCAAATTGTGTGCCAGCAGAAAAGACAGGAATGCACCGTATCTTATAAATACGGTCCATTCCTGCCCTTTTGAATTGGCGTAGGGCAGCGCAGCATAAATACTTGCGGAGCTGCCCTACACCATTTCATTGTAAATGAGGCCCATAGATTTTAGTAATAACCAAACCCTATGTAATGCATTTGTTTTTTACATAACTGTCCCTTTAACACCTTTTCAGTGGTAGTAAGCAATATGTAAATACAATGACAGTTAAAAACAAGCACTTCAAAGCTCAATTAACTCTGTGCACTACCATTCAAAAAGCTTCAAGTGATTCACTCTCCTATCCTGAGAAATGGAAGCCAGGCAGACAGACAGATAAACACACCTTTCTGCCAGTGTGCTACTGGCCTGAAAGAAATGCAAATGTGCACAACGAGTTAATCTGAAAATCCTTTACATTTGCTGATTAATTCGTTGTGCGCATTTGCATTTCTTTCAGGCCAGCAGCACACTGCTAGAAAGGCATGTTAGCTGTCTGCCTGGCTTCAATTTCCCAGCACAGGAGAGTCCCTGAATAACACTCCAGGGAAAGCATTTTATCTACCGGAAGAAACAGTCTGGGATGGGTTCTTTTTGCAAATGAAGAGGGCGACCCCCTTCTTGTGACTCCACGGCCCGCCCTGGGGGTGGCACCCCACAGATTGAAGACCTCTGTTGTATGGTTATATATAGTAATTCTAACTAAAGTCACAGGCAAAGTGTAAAATATGCAAAACCCTTTTAACATGTAATGGCCAGTGAAAACAAATATTTCACTAAGCATTTTAACAGCTATTTGCACATAGTATGTACTTTTTTATTATTTAAATGTGTTTCTCCACTGGTAGCAACAGTATTTGACATGAGGGGTCACTTTGCGAAATTATGGCCTCGGCTCAAAAATTGGATCAGTCCACATTGATTCATTGTTTACAGTTTGTGAAGCAGAGAATGGGGCAAACACCCCTAAAACGATTTTGCTCTAGTGCATATACACACAGTTATCGGTGTGTCAGAGTAGTGGTCAAGACAATCCTCGCAAGTGGTCAACATTCAGTCTTAAGTTGGTGAGTGTTAGACTTGGCATCTTTTGGCGTGTTTCCCCTGACTTTTTGCTTTCTGACCTCCCGGTTTTGACTCTATTTTTTCTGGTTTAGTGTCTCTGCACACTTTCTCACTGCTGTTCAGTGTTAAAGTGCAAGTGCTCCTGTTGTAAATTGTTATTATGGATGGGTGTTTCCATGATTTGATTTACTAGTCAGTCCCTAGTACAGTGCACCGTGTGTGCCCAGGGCCTGTAGATCAAATGCTGCTAGTGGGCTTGCAGCACGGGTTGTGCCACCCACACAAGCAGCCTGTAAATGTAACTCTGGCCTGCCATTGAAGAGCCTGTGTGCAGTCTGGTACTGCCATGTCGACTTGGCAAGTGCACCCACTTGCCAGGCCCTAGCCTTCCTTTTCTTACATGTTAGTCATCCCTAAGGTAGGCCCAAGGTACCCCTGTGGGCAGGGTGCAGTGTATGTGAAAGGTAGGACATGCCCTGGTGTGTGTGGCATGTCCTGATAGTGAATTACTGCCAATTTCGTTTTTCACTATTGCAAGGCTACCTGTTCCCATAGGACAGAATGGGGAGTTTGTTATATAACATCTTATAAACATAACTGCCCCTGGGAACAAGGTAGAGAAATAAAGTTTAGTATGCCGAACTCAGAATCTAAAGATGCATCTTTTAGTGAAGGTGATTTTTACATTCTGTGTTTGAAAATACCACTTTTAGAAAGTAGGTATTTTCTTGCTCAGCCATCCAGTGTGCCTCTGATGGGTTTGTGGATTGACTGTCTTGCTTTGGGATGACAGGGGCTGGGGAGGAGCCGTGACTCCAGAGAGTCTAGATGGGTCAGGGATGGGCTGAATAGACCTGGGCTGCATTTGGAGTAGGGGGAGGAGATTTCCTTTCACCTGAATGGGCCTGGTCTGCCTCTGACAATGCTGTTTCCACCTCCTGCCAGGAAACTGCACCAGAGAGGACAGAACTGGTTCTGGCTGGGCACAGACACTCTCTGTCTGAGAGGACAAAGTATTTTGGGCTTTAAAAAGAACTCTTTTGGAACCAAGAAGAAGAGCTGGAGAAACTGTGTGCTTTGCTGTGTTGGCCTGCAGTGGCTGCTTCTGTCTTGAGAAGTGAAAGGACTGGACTCAACTTTCTGCAACTTCCTTTTTGTGAGTTTCTCCAAGGGCTTGAGGTAGAGCTTGCCCCCTGTTCAAGAAGTCTCAGGATCAGCAAAGACTTCAAGTTATTCTGCCATCAGCACTGGGGACTGTGTGTTTTGTGCTGCAACAGAAGAAAAAGCAACCCAACGCCGTCTATGATGCCGCAGCCGACGACGCTGCCGACTCCGTGTCCTGAAGGCACCGCAGAGGCCACCGTTGCAACACCGCACTGCAACCCTGGTCTCACCGACGACGCCAGCTGATGCCGCCACTGAGCCACTGCTTGGATCGCGACCTGTGGGCACCGCACTGTGCACCACCTCGCTTCACACCGCCGCCCAGGTATCCCCGATGACCCCGCTCCACGCCGACATCAATGCCGCTGCTTGCACCGTGGTTCGAGGGCACCGCTCGTAAGTTACACAACGCACCGCCCTCATCCCGCACCGCAGCCTTGGCCTACTGACGCCGGAGCCATCTACTCCAGTTCGTCAGCCAACGACAGCGCTTCAGCAACGACGATGCCGTTGCTTGCACCGTGACCTGCCAGCACCGGGTCGAGCACCGCATCACTTCGCACCACAGCCCTAGTCTCACCGACGCCGCTGGATGACCGTCACCGAGCCGCTGCCTGCACCACGACCTGAGGGCACCGCACGCCGCACCGCTGCACTTAGCACTGCAGCACTCGACACCTGCCAACGCCGGCGCTCCCAACTTCAAACGCGAGGAGTTCGATCTGCAACGCGTGTGACTTCAAGGGCCTGACGACTCCTGCACCAACCTCCGGAACTGACGCCTGTGGACGCCGTGCTTTCGGAGCTCAACGAGAGGTCGCCAACGCCCTGCATTTCTAAAGGTACTGTTTTGCGGGTCTGCCCGACACTGTAGCTGGCCCGCGATTCCGCGGTCAGCCAGAACTGTTTGGATTTGTTGTTCACGACACCGTGATAGCCCCAGACGGAGCTATCGACTGCAAGGAACTTCATTTCAAGTTTATTTTGATAACTGAAGATTTCTAAGTACTGTATTGTGGATTTTATATTGTTTTTGGTCTTGTCTTAAGTATATAAAAATATTGGATATTTTTCTAAACTGGTGTGGTGTCCTTTTGTTGTGCTTTCACTGTGTTACTGTTGGTTATGTGCAAATGCTTTACACACTGCCTCTAAGATAAGCCTGACTGCTCGTGCCAACCTACCAAGTGAGTGAGCAGGGGTTATTTTAGGAGTGTAACTCCCTTATCCTGACTAGAAGGAAGGGTCCCTACTTGGACAAGGTGCAAACCATTGCCAACTAGAGACCCCCATTTCTAACAGTGAGTATTCACAACCATTTGCACTATATACTTTAAAACGTGTGTTTCACATGAAACATAGAATTTTAAGTGCCTCTAAAAGTGTGGGAACGTACACTCCCCATTTTCAGAGTAGGACATGGGAAATAATGTTTTAAACTAAAGTGAACAAATGTTTGCACATTTACTGACGTTTAACATGCGAGTCGTACGTAATGTGTAAAGTGTGCAGAAGCAGCATTAGGAAAACAAGTGTTAACCCTGCTATTTTTCTATATAAACATCATGATTTATGACGGCTTTTGCCTATTTTATTATCCCCAGCCCATGGTTTACATAAGCAGTTGCTACTAGGTAGTACTCAGTGATACTCGCTTCAAAGGTGAGTGCTAGTGTATAAACTGGCACAATCACATTTTGCACCCGATTTTAAACTTAAGACTTAGTCTAAATGTCCCTGCAAATCTCTGAATACAACTGAAAATGTTTGACTCTTTTTATATCAAGAGATGTAGTGAAGAAGCTAAGCTTCTGACTTCAGACTCAGGATAACTTAATTCTACTTCTGGCTTCTCCAGTTGAATGCTGTGATCCTGAGCAAATCGCTTAACATGCCTGAACTTTAGTATCCTTATTTGCCAAAATGATGAGTATTAAGTAACAAAATGCCCCCGTATTAAATGCTCCATAAGAAGAATGGCTTTTGCAGCACTGTTCACTGATTTAGATACTTCAATCCTTCCTCATGAAACCATAAATGCGATCATTTAATTTATGAGTTTTAATGTCTCTGTTCATGTGGAGGCCCTCGGGCTGACCCATGCATTACTAGTATTTGTTTGGCTTGGTGGCACTGTGTGACAGAGCCCATGTGACATGTTCTTTGTGGTATTATGGGCGGAACTTCCTTTCCTGTCATTAATGACAGTGCCCAGTCCTGTCTTTAATAGTCAATGTAATGACGCTCTTAGAGCAACCCCACGTTCATGAAGCAGTATTAACATATTTTCTTAGGGGAATTTTCCATTTACAGGAGGGAATCCTCGTTATAACAGAGCAAGTGCGTTTAGACTATACAAGCTTGCGGCATCATTTCTCCACCATAGAGCAAAGATTGCCTACCGCCTCCTGTGTTAGGGCAACGGGGTACCCAAAGGAGGACATTTTGTTGTGGACCACGAGTTTCATGCTTTTTTCTCAGTGATCTCTCTATCCCTCTGCTAAAGTGAGGCCAGTGTTGCCCCTTGTCAGCCATGTTTAAGAGTTGCTGGGCAGCAACCTTGTATGTCTGTGTGCCAGAATTCTCTGGCCATAGCTTACAGTTGGTGTTAAGATTGCCTCTGCAAGGGGTTTACAATCAATAACTTTTCTCACACTTGCAGATGACCTCAGCCAGCCAAATCTCCAAAGACTGGGGACTCGCTCAGAGCACAGTGAGAAAGGGGCAGGATTATTACTCCCCTGACATTCTGTGCCAGTTACAGGAAAGGGTAGGAAAAGAGGATCCTCTTCTCTGTTTAGCACTGTATCCAATTGGGTACCTTGTTCAAGACTACATTTTACAAAGGACAGTTAGTGTTGTATTGGGTACAATTTAAGACCTTGTGCACCTTAGGAGACAGTGAGTTCCTAAATATATAAACGTTCATCATTATTTGAAGGTATATTTGTGTTCAATATTGTTTGTGTGATGTGTTTTTTTTTAGGAAATCCTCCCTTTCTGCATAGTCAGCCCCAGATTTTTCTCCTTTTTTTGGACCATACTTTTTGCTGACTTTAGGACTCTGTGCAATGTACGTCTGCTAACCATGAGTAAAGTTTCTGTACTTCCCCTTTTACCATGTCGATAGGGGCTTAAACCTAATTGACTTATGTAACTTGCCTAAAATTCTCTAGTATATAGTGTAGAAAATTTACCCATCGACTGCAGCCTACTGTGCCATCACCAGAATGGGCTGTGGAAACATGGCTTCAGGCCTATCCTGTGCAGCTTGACAGTAGCAGCTTGAACCCTTCTGCACAGACCTGTTAAAATCACCATTTTGATGAGTAGGAAAACATGATCTTAAATATGAAATGTGTCACCCCTTTGGACACCTTGCTGGCCACAATGTAGAGTGCATAACATTTAATAGTGGAATATGAATTGCATTAGAAATGGCATGTCACCCCCATGAAAAGTTCAATAGCAACATTTTCACTGATCAGGCTGTAGCTGGCACATGCAAAAAGTCAAAGCATAGACCATGGCCCAGATTTATGATTTTTCCACGTAACGCAGCAAGACACCTTGCTGTGCTGCTTGAAAGGCAGAGGGCAGGAAAACACCATATCTATCATATGGCACCTTCCTGTCCTCTCATTTCGTTGGCGCACTCAATGCAGCCTAGTGCCAACACAGGGACCCGTGCGCCATAGTGCAAGGTTGCCTGCATTGCAGGTAGGATTGTGCAGGAAGGGACACCTTCCAACACGAAAACATTGCTTAGAGGCATTTTTCTCCTTCTAAGTGTGCTGCAAAGTGCAGCACACTTAGAAAGAGGAGAAATAAAGATATTTCTCCTCTTCCCCTCGTTGTGCCTCTATCAGGAAGGCGTACAATTCTGAAGCATTGCCAGGTCTACCAGTGTTGGTAAATCTGGAAATGCTTCAGAATATATGGATGAATGTGAGGGAACACCCACGCTCCACCCATGTAGCGTCTTCCTGGCATAGTGTAATGCACGGTAGTGACTTGCGCTGCCTTGCACTACACCAGATTTACCAAACCACTCTGGGCCACACAGGGTGCCTCTGTGTGGCATGGTAAATCTCATTCCAGGTTTTGCATTGCCCTGTGTCGCCTTGCGTGGCACAAGGACGATGCAAAACCTTGATAAATCTGGGCCTATATACTTTAATCTATAACTTTTGACCTGTACCACCTACAGACTAAATTCAAAGACTTATTTTATATTTATTAAAAATCCAAAGTAATGGTGAAGTTGAATTTGTATTAAATATACTGTAACTTTTAGAAAGTTAACTTTACCCTGCTTGAAGTGCAGGAGGCTAATTAGCATCAGCTCTCCAACAACTACATTTCTGCAGTTGGCCTGAATGAGATTTGAAACAGCTGTGAAAAATGCTCCTAGAGCAGATACAATGTGGGTGGGGGAGGAGTTTTCATCCCCCTTGCAGGAAGACCAGTTAGGGTGAACCCAGGAATTCATTCAAAGGGGCCTTCGCTGCTGCAAACAAATGTTAGGTGACACCTGGAAAGGTCCTGTCTTTGTCCCCATAGTCATGCTGGCACCAAATCTAGTGGGAGGAAAGCTACCACCATAACTTGTTTTCCTTGACTACAGAGGATGGGGAAGGCCATTACCATGGCCAAACCTCTTGGTAGGCACACCAGCTCTGCACAAGGGGAGATGCGCTTCTCTGTCTTGAATTTTGAAAGTGGGTGGCATTGTGGAATTGTTTGCAGTAGGGCAAACAGGATCTGCTGAAAAAGTGGATAGGTGTTGCCCCCTGAAACATTTACCCTATTGGTTAGGGAGTGCTAGGAATAAGTATGGCATCCCAAAAGCACCATGTCAGACTATTACCTGGACCTGCGGATGTTCAGAAGTACTGGACCTGCTGTCTGTTGGCTGAGAGGAGCCCTGAAGTTCTGGACCTGCTCCCTCATAAACCAAGGACAGAGAAGTGGACTCCAAGGCTCAGTTAGCTAACCACATGTGCAGCTGCAGGGGCACAGCAAGCTGCAAGAGGCCTTTTTTCTAAGGTGCCCGGTTGCACCAGTGGCAACTGGACCTGGACTGGACTTTGCTGTTGTTCTCTGGTTGACACCACAAGAGTCTCTAAATGCCCTCCACTGAGGTTGTTGGGGCCTTAGAAGTGCACTCCTATGGTTGTTTGCACACCGGAAGGAAGTTTGGAAACTTTTGAAAACTTTTTCTCCTGTGCTCCAGAGCTTCTGTGGGACCCACCGGATAAGTTAACACACCCGCAGTTCCACGGCATCAGATTGAATTTCAGCTTTTTCCTGATCAAGGCTTCCAGCATCTCTGAAAAAACAAGTAAGTCCTATTCTGTATTTGGATTTAGAAAATGTTTAATGAGAAATCTCCAAAACTCCAGAGGCCCAGTGGGACCAACCTGCTTCAGATATCCGGCCTTCAATTCCACTGCGGGGGCTCCAGTTTTGGTGCCAACCTGCTCAGAGAAAATGCTTCTTCTCAAAAACTGACAAAGTCCAATTCTGCATTGAAACCTAGAAGAAATTTCAGTTCTTTTCCTAAAAAAGGGACAAATTCCCATTTTAAAGTGGGACTTGGAAACTTTTTGGGACTTTTTGACTTCCAGATTTTCACTAGGACCAATACACTTTTATCCGGCCAGAGCTCTATCATGGTTGGCCTCAAATCATGCCTAGGTTCTGGTCTACTGCTTTCACTGGCTATCATTGGCGCTTTGCACTGCTATTTTTACTTAAAACTTTAAAAATTCATATCATCGGTTCCCCTCTTGGATTTTTAGCATTTTGATTTTGATGTGTTTATTAAATGTTACTCTATGATTCTAATTAGGGTTAGGATTTATTGCTTGATGTTTTGACATTATTACTGTTATGG
Organism: Calotriton arnoldi; assembly: GCA_963921515.1. Lineage (NCBI taxonomy): Eukaryota > Metazoa > Chordata > Amphibia > Caudata > Salamandridae > Calotriton > Calotriton arnoldi. The sequence goes on along the minus strand of CAWUFW010005746.1, from coordinate 1,147,422 downwards.
CACTGCATAAATACTTTGGGCCTCATTTGTGAACATTGTCGCATTGCTGCGATAAATTAGCAATGCGACAGTTTCACTGTGCCCTCCTTGCGACACAATGGATGCGCCGTATTAAATGTACGGTGCTCCATGTCGCAAGGAATGACAGATATGTCAGGAATCCTGACGTATCTGTCGGGGCTAAAGTCACACATTGCTGGAGTTGTGTCGCAAGGATGACGCAACTCCAGCAATGCATGGGGTAGGCCTTGGCAGGCATAAGACATGAGGCAGGCATAAGGTTTTGACTCAGTGGTGTCCTAGAAGTGTCACAGTGAAATCTCATAGATTTCACTGCAACACTTCCAGGAGGCTTTTTTGCGGGGTAATGCCCACCCTGCATACATTATACCTGATGCAGATATAATGTAGCGCAGGGCTTTACAAAGTGATGCATCTGCTCAGATGCGCCTCTTTGTAAATAGGGCGTAACGTGGCGCATTGTTTATGCCGCCACTGTGTCACGAAAAGTGACACACTGCTGGCGCAAAAGTGTCACAAGGCCTTCATAAATAAGGCCCTTTGTACATTGCCCAAAGTTAAAATTGTCATTTCTGTGCCATAGCTACCAGTAAGTCCAGCTCAGGTTAAGTTAGTGACTTTGAGGGTTCACTCTGACAAGGAGTGTTGTTATTCCTTCAGGTGGGAAGTCATCCCACTCCAAATAATAATCCACATTCTTATAGTTTCAAATCTGTGCCGAGATTTCATCATGATGCACTGAACCCACGCATTCATGTATCGATTTCTAGAAGTATATTATGCACTGCTAATGATCTTATTTGTATAAACATTCTTCTTGAAACTCTAAGGGATATCATTTTTTATGCCACTGGAAAATATCTGGAGAGAAAGTTCATGGATACATCATCGCAATGACCTTTAACAGTATGTGTTAGCGCACGTCAAATATAGTTCCCTTGGTACATTTGCTCTAACACAGACATGCCTGAGGTCTTTCTTAGAATGTAAATATGTCTAGTTGACCTTTCAATTATATGGAATTCTACTGACTTTGCATATTTTTGTATTATTTCTATTTGCAGCTGACCACTTATTTAAAATCGGTAGTATTAATATTGAAGCTACAGTTCCAATTATATATTTACTTAAAATAATTAATAAATGTAAAAGCTGATGTTTTTTTTTACTTCGAGTTTTATATAATAAATTCAGAATTATTTAAAACTCCTCATTGCACCATCTGCAAACAATATTTTGTTTGAATTAATAGTTACGGATGTCATTAAAATAATATCCTCAAGATGCAGTGTAAAATCTGCATTTTGTGTGTTTGTTGGGGGGGTGTTATGATTATATTTAAATATTGGGTTAATATATTGAAATATTTGCACACCAAGAACTTGTTTTAAGACTCAAATATGCACTAGTTATTTTTTATGAACTTAATAACAAGTTCTTCGGATGCTTGGGATGTGATAAAAGAACAGAGAGAAAGGCATACATGATGGCAAATAATTCAAGTTAACTACAATCTCTACAGGTTGTTCTCTGGGCATACAAACATACACTTAGAAGTGGATACCAGAAGACTCCCATCTCAGACAATTGCCCATATCTTTTTGAGGTTAAAATTACTATCTGTGTTAGGCAGAGCAAATACATTTTTCAGTCAACCAATTTCTCCTCTTAACAATAGTTCATGGGTAGGGTCAAATTCAATCATCATAAGTGGCTGTTGAGGGTAACAGGGTGGTGTAATTGGATGGGATCTAATTGTCTCTCACCTCCCTTGCTAGCACAGGTCAGCATAGTCTAACTGCTGATTGTGCGCCAGCAATGGTTATCATCAGCAGAGCTAACATGTGTGAAATGATAAATTGTTATCTAAAGTGGAATAAATCTAGGTGTAGTAGACTGAAGTGTTTGACATTTTTAAATATACATATTCCAGGTTATCTTCCTTTTTTTTATAAGCCCACAAACTCCCACGCCCTATTGGAGCTGTAAAAGCCTTTTGGAGGCTGACGCTTTTGGAAAGATCATCCTACACTAGAAAATTACATGATAGTAGCTCGGCAGTTAGATCATTTACAAAGATTAAATGCTAGAGCTCACCTATTGATTTCATCCTAAATATTGTGCTTGTTGGTAAAGAACGGTGCTGAGTGTAGAGACCAGTGAAATTATGGATATTATAGCAGTCGATAAAAAGCAACACAATTCACCAACATAAAATGCTTGTCTATTTTATGCTGATGACTTAATTCTGTTTGACCCCACCCAGGTAGGCCTGCAGAGGCAACTGGATGCGTTGAGCAATTAAAGCAAGGTTAACAGATTGACTATAAATAGTAAAAACTTTAGCTATTGCAATTTGGAAGGTGAAAAGCGAGGTTCTCTTGGTGTTTAGAGAACAGTAAGTTGGAAAGGTCGACTTTTTATAAGTACCTAAGGATTCTGCTTGAAGTTAAACTATCTTGTAAGTCACAGGTCCAAAGGCTTACAACTAAGGGTTTAGCAGCTGTCCAAAGACTGTCATTAGTTAACAAAAGGTATGGTGGACAATCGGTGGGACCCTTATTACAAGAATATCAAGATAAGATACTGCCGATTGTGTCTTGTGGACTGTCTGCTTTTTTTATTGAAAGCATTCCAAATATTGACATCTTTAAAGGCAAAACCCTGGAGAAGTTAGTTATTGGGTATGCGGTAGAGGTAGAAGCCTTGAGATGGAAACCGGGTTTAACTGCGTTGAATTGCCATTTAGAAACATTAAGGGGCAGATTTACAAGCCCCTTGCGCCACTTTTGAGTCACTTTTAACATGGGAAAAGTGACGCAAAAGTGGCGCAAGGGGCTTGTAAATCTGCCCGAGTATTTAAGGTCTCATAAACTCTGAGCTCAAATCGGTAGACACAGCAAACTTCCATCACAAAGCAAATAAGATTGAAATTGGAGAGTCAATGTACAAAATTTGACTTTACCATAGATAGCCACTTAGTCAAACACACAACTCAGTGGATATTGATAAAGCCAAGCTGAGAGAAAAAAGATGAGGAACACCTCAATCAATTCTAATCAGGAGCGAGGAAAAATACAAAAATGAAAAACAATTCTCTGCAAAATAAAGTATGGGAATCGAAGAAAATGTGTTGGGAAAATTAGAGCCCGCATTTGTCCAGATGTTTGCTTCTTTTCTGTTTAGGCCAACTAGTTCTGACATTTGATTCTAAAATATTTTTGGGCCTTCTGCATGTAATATAACATAGAATACTAAAATATATTACAGATGCTATAATATTTTTGTCTTTATTTCCTCTGTGGTCTTCGGTGCAAGAGGTTACAACTCAGTAGGTTTGAACCCAGGCCGCTGAGTACCCCCCAGAAAAAATTAAAACCTGCAAAATATTTTTAATCCCTAAACCCATCACAAGTTATGAGTCAGTCATTCATTCAAACTGTTATGTCTTCAGAACAATAGTCAGTAGAGATATGGCTCAAATGATGCGAGAAATATTGTGACTAGCTTTGGCCAACAGGATACTAGACAGACATCTAGAGTGAATTATAACAATTAGGGGTATGCGAAATGTATGTAATTTACTTTTGCATTATTATGCAAAACCTGTGCAAAATTAGGTGTAAATAAATATGTGAAATGCAAATATGTTATTTCATGCTGTATTTTAGCATGAAATGCGGCTGTGCATTATTTTTTGAAGCAAGGACACATTAGGTTCTAAGAAAAAGTGCAAAAAACACAAAAGCACAGCGAATAACAGTGCTCACATTCTGTTGTTCCTGTGCATTTGCAGTCAGTTTTAACCACAAATGGCATGTTTGCAGTATTTCTAGCTGCTGGCTGAAAAGGCCACATTGCTTTCTTCCTTCAGTATCCTTCAGGCAAACCTTAGTGCAATGAGCCTTGATACAATCATTACCTCAGCCCGTACCAATTGCTCATAGGAATGTGTATTCCAAGAAGGACAGAGCAGATTACCTGAGTCCTGTCTGAAGGAAGAGGCCAAAGATGGAACATGAATTCACATGGAAAAGGGAATGCCATGCAGCATTCCACCTGGTGAAACTGAGTCTGCACTGTTATTTTCCTTTCCTTGGAGATTTATTCGTAACTCGTAACTGCAGAGGTGTTCTATTGATTTACTGACCTATCTATGCAGACAATACTTTTATGGAGAAACACATTTCCATTAGCTTTCAGTGATTACTTTTTTATTGGCACAGTTTTCTAAACATCATAACCTTCCAAAAAAGTCATTCTCAAACAAAGATCGTGGTTTTACTTCAGAGGAAAAGAATGAGGAAACTGCAAGACTAACGGTGATGAATTAGTGCTTGACCTGATCAACGAATAAGACTTTTTTAGTTTCAAAGTGGACAGTACTCTTTCTAGAGGTGGGGCACAATTGTGTGAAATTAGATCTCCTATCAGATGCAAGAAGAAACGCCGACATAGATTTGCCCTTAAGTGTGGAGGAATTTAAATCTCTAATCCTGGGAAGGCATAGCTACTTAATTTGTCCCTGGTAATCTCGTATGGTGCAAATGATTCGTTCCATGAACAATAGGAAAACATTTTCGGTGTGAATGAAAATCCATGCTTACTCAGTGTGGGGGCAAGACATACCAGTTCATTTCATCAAATTTGAGCAGGTGGTATGCCAATAAAATGCCACACCTAGTACGCTCCTCTTCTTGCTGTACGATTCTATGCTAAATTTGCCTTGCAGATCAATATATTTTGCCTTGCAGATCCATATATTGGTTACCCCCACTTACAATGTCCTTTTGAGGAATTCATCTTTGCAGAGGGAGTGAGGCTACAACATTTACTTGGGTAGGTTGGAAATGCTTAGTAAAGAGCCATGTGCTAACAGTAAGGGATAATATGGTCCTAGGATTTTCTTAAAAGTGGCCCACTATAGAACATACAGAAAGAAATGGGCTACATAATTTGCATAATTTACCTTCTTATGTCTCTAGATGGTGGTTTACAAAACTTTGGTTCTAACATTTACTTGCTCGAGCTTGCGGGCTGTGGAAAGAATTTGAACCATGTTATGCCTCTGTCCCACCATGAGGAATAACTGGCATAGATGGCTCAAAAAGAGATTACATTTTTCTGAGATTCACACCTTTGCTGATTCTTGGAGGTTTCAACTGAATCTTTATGTTCCTTTGGTATGTGGTGATGAAAATAATTTTTAATTTTGGAAGTCTTTGAACTTAAAACATTTATTGCAATATTACATTACTTTTATTATAGGTGTACTAATGAATGCACAAAATGAAATATTAAGCTTTCTTTTCTGAAGAAAGACTTTTAATGCGTTTTCTATTTCATTGACATATTTTTAAGCCAATTTAAAACCATGAGGAAAGGTCGAAGTCGCTGTTTTAAATGGGAATTGCTACTTGTACGGTTTTGAAAAATTGCCATCAAATAAATGTCTCAACTGGTAGTTGATTGAGAATGGTCCTAGAATAAGATGCACTACGTCTACATTCACATTTATGTGGCCTCCGTAATTTATTCTGAGAAACGTGGGGGGGCAGGGTGTCACGTGTAGGGTTAACATGTAGGGGCCCTATTTTAATGTCGTTTAGAAAGCCTCTGACCTGTGGTGGAGGCTTTCTGACCAACATCTTTGGTTTTACTTTCGACCGCTGCATTACAATGCCGGCGATCGAAAGTGAAACCGGCTGGTCATTCCGTAATCCCTAAGGACGGCGTTTCCACTGTCAGGATTATGATGTCGGTTTCCGACAGGCTTTCCATGTCAGCCTTTCCGACATGGAAAGCCTGTCGGAAAGTGAGTTTGGGGGCCCCTAGCAGGGCCCTCTTCTCCCTGCGGCCTCCGGTTGGGGCCGAGTGGGCACCTATGGTGCCCCCCTGTTAATCCCTGCACTGCATGGCTTAACGCCTGCCATGCGGTGCAGGGATTAACAGAATCTCCCATTTCTCTACGGCCACAGCACAAGCTCCCATAGAGAAATGGGTGTATGGGACTGAACCATATGCGGTCGCATTGTAATAGCGGTGTCGGGACCACCGACCGGAGTTCAGTCGGTTACGAGACCGCTACGGTGTCGGGCGGACGTGAGTCCGCCTGACATCATAATCAGGCCTTTAGTTGGGAATAACACTAGAGATGTTAGGGAGGAGCGGTACATCACAGGAGCACGAAGGCACAGAGAACGTGTCTGTTTCTATAGCTCATTTTCACTTATGCCTGCCAGTGCAGAACTTTTAAGGTTTATCAACACTATTGTATTACTTTGGGGACAGACTTGTGTGGAGGCTGGTGTTATGTTATGCAATGGCAGTCAGTTACCATGTGTGGAGAGACTAATCCTCACAAAGCATGAGAATAATTAGCATCAGGAATACAGTAGATACATATTAAACAACTTGCCAGTGGAATCCAGACTACTGCTCCCTGAAATGCCTATCTTGTTCTGTTTCATTAATTTATTTCAACCACATTGTCATGAATTTGCAAAACAATTTTTATGCTGTAGTCAACTATTGTTGTGCATGACAAATATTATATATTAGATAATTGATTTTTTTCTCCAACTGCGTGAGTAATTAATGTTTAATATGAAGCATAATGACCAGTGGGTGAGAAATTTGCGTAATTTTCGTATGCAGTCACTCAGTCAAATAACTTTATTTCGGTTCAATGAACCATAAAAGTACACACTATAAAATGTACAATACATACAAGAACTTCATCAAACATAATGACATTCCTTTCCAGAATGGAATTCATAATATATAAAGTGCATCTTTATTTTTAATATATGATGGAGCCGTAAGAGTGCAAGCAGGACTTAGGTGACAAAGCCCTCCAATAAACCGCCCCCCCAAAAAAGGGCCACGTTAAAGTGTCCACCAAGCCGCCCAGGTTACTATTCTATTTCCAGGCAAAGCTGGATCTGAGAGGTCATTAAGATAAATGAAATAGATAAATAAATAAAAATGGTGCACCTAAGCCAATTCAAAAGACCTTAAAATCTTCAATAAATATCAAAACGACTAAACCAGTCCTTGTCTCCCACTCTATCCCTACATATAGGTGGGGGCCTCGTAATTAAAAAAAAAAAAAGAAAAGTATGCCCACAGAGGGAATTTGTGGGTGAACAGAAATCATTAAATGCCTATTACAAGGTAAATTAAAAATAATAATAATACTAATAATAAAATTGGGGCTATCAAGGATTAAAGTACAAGTGGGCCCAATTAACGATTCCTAGTTTTTACGCATATCGCTTTCTAATCACAGCGGCGCCCCCTAAAGAAGTTTGCTACTGCAATGCAAATATCAGTAGAAGCCAATGAGTGCAGATACCTAAAGCACTCCCTATACATGCACGGTCAAACCTTTCTCAGTAATGGGAGCAGGAATCTGGCACTCACTGACCTATAAAGTGCACAAAATGAAACAAATACTTTGCTTTGATAAGTCGTCACAAGGGCATGACATGAGCTTGTCCGACCATCCTCCTTGACGAGGGAAGGCTACCAGGAAATGCACGGTACATGCCCAAAACCTAGTGAAATAAAATCTAGTCTGAAGGTTTGTAGTAAAAGTTAGATAAAACTGCGGGATGGCCATAATGGGGGAGGGAACTCCCGGGTGGTCCGAAGGCTGACGATTTCTCATTTTGCCACTAATAAAGGAAACCTGTTTGACAATGTCTTTGGCATTTGGGGGGATATTATGGGGGTTTGCAAAAAAGTGACCTATGCCTAACTCATAAAACCTGCCTTTCAGAAAGTGAAGCCAGGGAATCTTTTCAGCACTGTGAGCAGTAAGGCAATCCATGATGATGTCCCTCGAGAACGCTAAATCCTCTGATAGCCAGATCTTAACCCATAGATACAACGGGGCAAGACCAATACGGTCCTTTATAAGTTCTAGACCCAATTCTGCATGGCAGAAGGTTGTGGAGGTGCTTTATGGTAACATCAAAAATCTTTTGATAAAGTTGTTTTCTACTACTTGGAGCTGCTGACATCTATTGTACCCTCATTTCCCTGCCCCATAAGTAGCATGAAGGAGGCATTCGGCTCTATAGAGAGTTAGTAATTCTTTTACTGGTTTTTGCATTATTGCACGAGATTTTGGTAAAATTAAGTGGAATTACGTGTAATGCAGATATGAATTTAGCGATATATTGTATATGACGCAAGGGCATAGTTCGCAGTAAAAAAATTGGACGAAAAACACAAGTGCCCCGAACAACAGCTGTTTCCGTTCTGGTTGCTAGCGTTGTACCCGTGCTCCTGACCTAGACTTTTGCCTCAAATGGCAGCGTAAATATGTGTCATGGCGTAATGACGTTATTTTGGAAATTTTGCGTAACAAGAGTAACACGAATTTCCCAAAATTATGCAAATGACACCGACATAATTTAAATTTCACCTGGGCCTAATAATGACCCTGGACAAAAACGTATTACAGATCCTTTGTATGCATTTTCATGATTTTATAGGTAAATGAAAGGTGAAAGCAGTGCTAAATTTGAGCCAGTGGTTTCTGTGCTCAGCACCGACACTTAATTGTCAACACCAGTGCTTGTGATGGTTTGCCACAAGGTGGTGCTGTCTGGTATGACCACAACAACATCATATATTAATTCAAAATGCATTAAAAATTACTATTACCTGGCGCCCAAGTCATTCTTATAGATTTGGGGGCCTGGAATAGTCCGAATTGTCACACTCACTGGAGTCTGATGGTTAGTAATTGTGTTGTTACTATCATTGGCAGCATGGCAGGGGCAATGTGTGGTGCAAGCTGCAGTGGCCATCTCACAAGAGCCCTGGCACTTAAGTTTTTTTTACAAATTAAGCACTGGGTGAAAGACGAATTATAACTTTCCTTTATGGAAAGCACTTAAGGAGCCAAAGCGCAACTCTTTTTAATGTCACTCCTAAGTTTTTTCCTTTCAGCTTCCTTGAACTGATAGAGAATTAATATCAAGAATAATAGAGTGATGTCCCCTGGCATATTATCTACGTCTAATGTTATAACTCCCTACTTAATTGATTCATGTTTTGCCCTTTTCTTTTCTTGTCATAAAATGTGAAATAGAAATGAATAGTCAATAGTGTAATACAGTTACTCGTATTCATTTTGAGTTATGCAGTACCTGTCTTTCATGATTGACCTTTTCAGTTTTCTACTTATGGATTGTCCTAGTGGGATGATGGAAAATAGGTACTTAATGACATTACAAAATATTGACTCGACAAAATAATAAAATGTTCTTGTTTCAGTGATTTAAGGAGTGTGCGCTACGCTGAAAGACTTAAAAATGCTTCATATTAAAGATAAATTAACATGAAGTTACTTGAATCTCTCGTGATGGTACAGGAAAACCCTACATAGTAAAAATAATAAAAATCGTCATCAAAAAAATGTACACTCATTTTAAAGTCAATTAAGTTTTTAGTTTGTGACATGATTTAATTTGAAACTATAAAAAATTATGTTTGGTAAAATATATTCCGTGCAAACCTTAGAACAAAGATTCAATATAAAAGGATTATTCAATTGCATTTACAACCTTTTCTTGATTCATTATGGCCTGATTCATAGAAGTATTGCCCATGGAAGTTTACTTTAGCTCCGCAAAAACATTTAATTTATGTGTGTAAAATCCCATTCTGATTCCCACAATCAAGATTGTTGGAATTATTCTCTTGCAAATGTGATTTACTCACACTACAAATCCACCTCAGTGGCGGAATATCAGAATTATACAATTTTTCCATGTTTGGCACCACCAGGGTGGAGTGTAAAGCATCAAGCTGTCTTCAAACATGTTCCATGACTAGCTTCAGCTCAAATAAAACCTTGTTTTAAAAAGATTATTTATCAAAGTTTCATTGAATGGACTCAAAAACACCAACCTGCTGAATAAACCTTTGGTAGAAAAGTCCTGGTTGGGGATGCTGATTAATCTGCAGCACCTAGTATTAGTAGATTAACATCTCAGACAAATGAGGTTTAAAATATGCACTGTTCACATTTACCTTTTATATTAAATTGCCCACCTTAAAGGTGTTAATGCATTTGATGTACTCAATTGTATGGCTGTTTTGCCAGCCCCGCCGCCCCCTTCCCTCGTGGTTCAAAACTTAGGGCTGAATTTGGATAATACCCTCTCTATGAGGGCTCAGATCTCTGTGGTGGTAGGCCAATGCTTTCTGGCTGCTCCGGACTATCAAGAAAGTTCTCCCCCTCCTACCTTTGGAGGCGAGAAGACTAGTGATCGATGCCTTGATCACTTCGCGTCTGGATTATGTGAATGTCTTGTATTTAGGGGCTGCGGAAGCTCAGGTGAAGCGCCTGCAGGTGGTCCAAAATGTGGCAGCCAGGTTACCTCTTCATCTGCCTAGGCGCTCTTCAACTGAAGCTGCACTCAAGGCCCTGCATTGGATGCCCGTTAAGAAAAGGATTCTATTCAAAGCACTAGCGATGGTTCACAGGGCAGTGTTTCTTCTCAGCCCTGGTTATCTGGCGGAGAAATTCACTCAGTATATTCCCTACAGAGTGCTGTGCTCTGCTTCACTTTTGGTTATCCCATGCTTTAAGTGTGTTTGAAGGGGCGACAAAGCCTTCTCTCTCTTGGCTACTAGGGTTTGGAATGAGCTCCCTCGAGAACAGCGCTTTATCGGTCCTGAGCTCATCTTCTGAAAAAAACGTAAACCTGTTTTTTTTCCTGGGAGGAAGTAAGTTTTCTGTTGTGGGGTTGTGTACCTGGGATATGCCCGCTAGCGCCAGAACACTCCGTGGAGTAGCCGTGCGCTCTATAAGTCCATCATTTATTCATTCAATTGCTCGCTCTTAGACTTGCACCAATAACTGAACGCATAGGGAACGTAGATTAACACGCCCTGTCATGTGCAAACTGAGATCCACAGTTTTAGCACTGTATTTGTTCTCTCATACAACAGTACGGTGCTGAATTCTGAGAACAAAGCTGTGGTGATTGTCCTGCTTGGCTAGTGGAATAGAATCCGCACCAGCGTCCCTCGAAACTATTTAAACAGACATCTGTTACTTTAAAACAAGATGACAAAGGTCCTTGGTACTCAAAGGTTTTGACCACACTAGGTTGACAATAAAAGCACCCATTCGGTCATAGTGAGAGTCAAGTGGAGAGTGCCTTATGCATCAAACACAAGATCTGCTGGAACAGTGGCCATTGTAACTCAATAAACAAGCATCCCAATGCATAGCACCCATTGCTCGCAGATCAGCAAATTCCCAGTAGATCCTCTCAGCAAAGTAAACAAGCATTGGCATAGCCAATAGGTCTCGCCTTTGGGACCTTATAAGTGTTTAGCCATGCAACAGTTGATGTTGTTGCACCAAGGATATTGTGCTGGATAACTAAACACTTATAAGGTCCCAAAGGCGAGACCTATTGGCTATGCCAAGGGAAGCTAAACCCCCACTGTACATATGGCTATTCATTCTATGCCGAAACGGAACATAAACTTCTGTAACCCAAGGAGAGTCTGGATCGTATGGGGGAAACCGGGACAGTTCAAGTTAGACAGCTTAGAGTATGTGCACCAAATTGCACGACTGATTCCGGTCCAAGAGAGTTTGTGTGGAAAGTATCCCAATAAATATTGAAATGAGAGAAACAGAAAGACAGAAATTGGGAGTAAGAGAATTAGTGAGCGGGAGAGAAAGACAGAGGGAGCGATAGAGAATGAATGACAAAGAAACTGAAACAAAAATTTGAAGATGGAATTTGGGAATTAGGAGAGAATGAGGGGAGGAGGGAGAGAAAGGAAAACGGCGGGGTAAAGAGAAAGATGGAGGGGAGGAACAGCGAGATGAAACAATGTAAGAGACAGAGGTGGGAAAATATTGAAGAGATAATGCATGCAAGAAAGTGAACCAAACCGATAGTGGAGAAGACGGAGATAAAAATGGGGAGTTGGATAGAGAGGAAGGGATAGTGAGGTGGGAGAGGTAGAAGGGGAGAGATCAAACGAGGGAAGTAAGAGAGAAAAGTACGTGATAGGAATGTAGAGCTTGGAGAGAGGTGTCAGCTAGAGAGGAATAAGGAGATATGGAAGTAGTAGGAGAAAAAGAGATCAGTGGGGAGGGATATAGAAATAGGAAACCTGGAGGTGGGTGGAAGAAAAAGAGTGAAAGAAAGGGAAGGAGAAACAGGTAAAGAGTGGAGGAGGAGGGAGTAGAAGAGGGAGTGGGGACTTGGGGAGGAAGAAATACATGGAGAAGGACTGAGAGATGAGAGTGCGCAAGATAATGAATAATATAGAGACGTGAGAGAGATAGTGGAGGCGAAAGAATGAAAGAAGGATTTTTCTCAGGTGGAGTTAGGTTCGAAAGAAAGAGACCAAAAAAGGAAAAGGAGAGTGTAAAATACAGAGGGAGGTGTGGGCTGAGTGAGAGAGGAACGCTTATAGAGATGTGCAGACAGTTGGCAGAGGGAAAGGGAGAAAGGGAGAGCATCGTGGAGAGGCCAATGGAACTAGAGAGAGGGAATTTTGAGCAAAGGAGTAAGTGAAAGGTCTAGAGAAAATAGAGAGAGTAATAAAAGAAGAGGAAGAGAAAAGGTTAAACAGGGAGAGACTAAAGGAGAGCGGAAGACTAAGAGGGAAGGGCACAGAAACTAATTGGAGTGGATAGGATGGGGTAGAGAGAGAAGAGGGGGTAAAGAAAGAGTCAGTGAGATGGAGTGAAACAAAGAGAGATGGAGAAAGAGTAAGGGAGAATGTGTCAGCAAAAAAAAGGGAAAGGTGTAAAAGGGTGAGGGAGAAGGTGGAGGAATGAGAAACCAAAGAGAGGGAATGGGGAGAAAGACATGTAGAGTGACGCAAAAGAGAAAGAAAAAAACAGAGACAACGTGTATAAGTAAAAGTGGAGAGGTTTCATTATAATTTAACTAAGAATAAAAATAAACTGATAGCAGCATGCGACTCCAAGTGCAGAAGCGTTCCTTGTACAGAGATGTAACGTGAATAATTGCGATAATTGCATAAGGTTGATATTGTAAGTACGTCCTCTTGTGTAATTCAACAACAGCATTTTTCTCAAAAAGTTCCAATTTATAACATAGGGCATTAAATCCAAAACGTGTTGTCAACGTTTCGAGCCAGTACAAACTGGGAGACAGGGCGTTCCCAGGCTAACGTGTTCCAGCCCCAGTGCCCACGGGCCAAAGGCATGGCGACCAATGCGCTATGCAAAAACAACTTAACAAAACGCCACTTATTGGGGGCGAAGTTGCCCTCTGTTGCGGCAGTAGCAGCAGGGTGCCAGAGAACAGAGGCGGTGGCAGGCCACCGTGCCCCTTTCTTAACACCCTACGTGGCCACATTCCTAAAAAAAAATACTAATGTCTCATCAGCCACAGTTCAATTCATTTCACAGAAAAATGCGAGGTCTGTGCTGTGCGTTCTTTAACCCAGCAGACCCTTTCAGATCTCAGCCCCCTCTCTCACGTTGGCTCTCGGGGGAATGCTAAGTAAGTCTGCCGTGATGGAAGCAAAGTGCACCCCTGTGTGTAAATACTTGACAGAAGCACCCAAATGTCACGTGCCAGTTGCATTCTGATGGACACACGCAGTCGTCTCCATGCGTGAAAATACGCGCAAATCTGAAAGGAAGCAAGTTCGGGGGGGGGGGGTGTCTGTGGAACATCCACATTAACTTTCAGAGGCCAACAGCGTGCCCTCTGCAGATTGCTTCCTTATTGCATTGTTTGCCTTTCTTGGGAAGAGAACCGAAAGTCACAGCAGGGTACTATAAAGCGGCCCGTCTGACTTTGTCGCTTCGGGGACTCTTGTGTTTCAGACTCCAGTGTCACAGAGGGGCTGCGCGCACTGGCTGCACTGCACCATGTGGGAGCTCAGTCAGCTGCAGCTGAACCGTCGCGGTGTCCATCAAAGGGGGTGTCTGGGGAGCACATGAAAGCTCAGCCCATCGGGGACACACTCAAAAGGAAGTCGAAAGGGCTCTTTTTCTGTTTTCTTTTTCACCACAACTTACATTGTTGTGCTCCACACAGAACATTGAAGAGTGCTCTAAGTGACACAGATTGCATACTTTAGGACATTTCACGCACGTTGTTCTGTGTTTGTGTATACACCAGAGGGCAGAAGGTGTGACTGCCTCTGTATGCGCTCCTGCGTGACGTGGAGCCCTGGAAAGGCGGAACACGCACTCAGGGACAGCAATAGGCAGCGAAAGTTAAAGCGACGCGCAGCATTTACCTTGCGGGAGCGAGCAGCGGCGTGTGCGATAATTACAAACAGATGGCGCCGCTGCTCGCTCCCGCAAGGCAAACGCCACATATGCACGAGGGCTCTTTGGGAACAGTGCAGTACATGCACGAGTTTCCCAAAAAGTCCTGAGCGATTCCAAGAGGTCCCTCCTAAGCAGCGCTTGCGCGCTGCGTAGGCGAGACCTAAAAACTGGTTAGGATGAGTTTGATGCCCCAATCTCTGGAAAACTTTCAGTTCGAAACTCATAGCAAAGTCCTGCCATGTATTGATTCCGGAAACCACTGAAAAAAAAGCTATGAAAGGATACCCGCAGCTAACTTAAAATGTCACAAAAAGGGCAACCAATGGTAGATGGGATAGATGTCATGACATGTCAATGCTCTGAGAATTCTTATGGCTAATGTCTGCATAGAAACACACACCCATCAACAACTTGTATCAAGAAGCTGTGTGAGCCTTCCTGATGCACAAATGAATAGGGCATTAAAATACTTGTGTTTTCCTCAACATCGAGTGATCAGCTTACTTGGCTCCAGCTTCAGCTCCAGCTCAGCTTTGATACAGACACTACTTGCTCACAGTAAACAATACTGGTGATCATCCAATAAAACTATGTGTTTCTCCATGCACCTCCTGACACCATACATCTGCAAGACCAAGATCAATAACTGTGAGTAATTATTTAAGACTAGAATATGTCTGAACCTTATCATGAACACTATTGTACTAATGCTTGACCTTCAATGGAATATTACAACTGTCTCCTAGCAATTTGAAGTGGCCAGGAGGTGACATCTCAGTATTGTAAATGACACACCTACTTACATTTTGTGACTACATTTTATATTAAGAATATTAAGAAATAAGATATCTAAACAGACTACAAGCTTTGATAAGTTGCTGTCTTGTCTAATACAATGACTCATTTGTGCTACGGCAACCAATTCACTTTAAAAAGGAGACACTTGCTTTATTCAAAGAATTAAATTTTTTACATTGTCTACCTGATAAACATTGAATGTCCACAAAGCCTGTCAAAGAGGAAAGCCCTCAAATTTCCCTCCAGATCTCTTTCTCTGGAGTTCTTAGGTTTTGAAATTATTATATTCAAACAAACAAAGCACCATCTAATTGTGGTGTGGCAAAAAAACGGTATCAATATATAGCAAATTTCCGTGTTTACCTTTTTGTCCTGATCGTGTTATGTGTTTACATCTGAACAGCCCTAGGGATGGGAGCACTTATCTCCAGAGCACTGCATCTCCAAGAATTATATGCGTCACAGAGCCGTATGTTCACACAGAAATGCTTGTCGCAGTATATCTCACTTAATTGCAAACATTAATCTAAGAGGGAACTTCCAAAGCCTCCAGCCAGTGATGTAATGTTGGGCGATGCACCGTTGACTAATGAGACATAGCAAAACGCCATGCTGAGCTACAATGTGGCTGGTTTGCCAGACTAGAACCTATTTTCACATTTAAAATATATGTATCCCGTTGGTGATACAATAGAAATGTAAACAAAACATCTATATATCGTTTTATTGGTTTGGTGTATTAGTTTCACAATTATGTATTTCAACCTAATAAAAAAAATAATAATAAACCAGTTGTGTATAAATTTCGGGGACTATATGACGTGTTCCCAGATTTTGGATTGGATTTCCCCTCCCTTCATGGTCACCGATATCAGAGGTGGTGGTTATGTTATGTTATGTTATGTTATGTTATTATAACTTCTATAGCGCACGATTACCCGGAGGTGTCTTGGCGCTGACTAAACCAACTCTGCCGCTCCTGCGTTTCTTAATTCTGGAAAAGCCACGTCTTTAACTTTTTCCTAAAAGCGCCCAAAGAGTTGGCGGTTCTGATTTCCTTTGGTAGAGTGTTCCAAATTTTAGCCGTGCCATATGCTATGCTTCGACCGCCCCAGCTCGCTGTTCGAATCCTGGGGACTACCATCAGCCCAACATTAGAAGACCTCAATAGTCTGCCTGGGTTATACCATAAGTATAGGCTTTTCAATGAAGCCGGTCCTATGTCATTCAGGGCTTTGTATGCTAAGCAAAGCGCTTTGAACCTAATTCGTTTTATCACTGGCAACCAGTGGAGTCTTCTGATTTCTTCCTTAACCGATACATATTTAGGTATATTCAGTAGGAGCCTAACTGCCGCATTTTGCACCATCTGAAGTCTTTTTAAAAATTGTTTTTGTAGTTCAAGGTAGAGGCCGTTGCAATAATCCAGCTTCGACAGCACCATGGTGGTGACCACTGTTCTCCTTGATTCCGGAGGAATAAAGGGGAGAACCTTCTTTAGTTTTTTATCAAATAGAAAGATGCTGAAACTGTTGCATTCGTTTGTTGAGAGAAGGTTAGTTTACTATCGATCAGCACCCCTAGGTTTTTGGCTTTTCCCACTGGTATTGCTATTTCTCCAATTTCTGTTGGCCACCAGTGAGCGTCCCAGCTTGGCTGGAGATTACTGAAGGTTACCACTTCAGTTTTATCCGAGTTCAGCTTGATAACTCTAAGGGGGACAGGGGAGTCTTTAGGACCCTGGAAGTTCGCTAATAAATGAGGAATTACCAGGGAGTATGGAACGTTGCACCGATACTCCTGGTAATTCATCATTTCTCACAGTTTCACACAGAGATTTCAACTGCTTTCAGCAACCAGAGTCCCTGGGTGAAAGGTGCCGGGTTTGCCTTGTTCAATTGGACCTAGTCATTTCTAGAAAGTCTGAGAGGGAGAGATGTGTTGCAGCGGCCAGAGCGGCTGAGTCCAGAGCGCGGGGTTCACAGTTTGATCGCCGGCAGCAGCTCAGCATCATGTGACTCTGGGCAATTGCTCACTTAATCTCCCTGACGACCCCCAGAGCCTTGAAACCCTTAAGGGGGTGATACGTTTGCGCTTTACAAATAGGAATTAATTTATTATTTTCTAACTCTATTACCAACGCAGTTGGGAATTCCAGGGACTTCGTAATGAGGGCCATAGTGGAAAGAAATGCACATTGAATTTAGAGATAAACTATAATGTATTATAAACTTTTACTGCATATTATGCACATTTTTTATGGATTGCATTGGGCCCATGCTATGTATTTGTGCACAGGTGTACACAGTTATAGAAAGGAGCTTTGCACGGTTTTCCAATAGACTCTTTTGTCAACAGGACAGGCGGTGCTGCAGTGAGTGCCTTTAGAAGCAGATAAGGAAAGTCTCTTCACAGGCACACAATGGAGCTGCCTTCTGGTTTACAATGAAATTGTGCTGATTACATTGCATGCACTTACCTGGTAACACCACAAGGTAGCGCAAGAGCTGCAGACGCTACGGCTCAGAAATGTAAAGCCATGGTTGCTGCACCTTGTTTCTGAATTCTTATGTCTGAAGCCCTTGCACTAACTCCCGGGGCGTATCATGAACGAGTGCGCATCCACAGCATAGCGTTTTGTCCTCACTTTCAATTTAACTGATCTGCCTATAGTGCATAATACAACAGGAACTGTGCAGGTTAGTCCATGAGCTGTATCCCATTTGTGCTGCTTTCAGTTTGCACTAACTTGTGCAGTTACCGCAATAGCTAATGTGCTATAGATAGCTCTGTTATGCACATACATTTGAAAAATTGACTTTTTTTCACCTCACAATTTTCACCAGATAAATCATGCAAGACTTGTTTGAGGAAAAGCTGCATCAATCTGAGATTTCACACCTCAGAACTTGTGTTAATACTGCATTATCCCCATTCTGAGGTGCTGTAGGTAAAACCCCGCAACACCTATTTTCCACGATTGTGGTATAACCACACCAACAGACCACAATACTGTCAATGTGCAACTTAGTTGCTACAAAGCGAAATCTGTTTCACAGTGTGCCACGAACCTGCTTCAGTTTACAATGCGCGTGATGGAGATCTGTTGCACAGTGTGACACAGACGTGCTTCAGTCCACAATGGCGTGATGGAGATGAAGGTACAAAAGATAGGGTCTCCTGCCTGCATTGCATCAATAGGCCTTAATTCCCTTTATGAACTCGTTTCCGCCTCAAAGAAATATTGAAGATGGCATTCTCCACCTTTCTGTAACATTTTCTCTTAAAGGCCCTTTAACCCTTAAATACGTCACATGAGTACAGTTTCAAACACATTCAACCAAAAGAGTAGCCTTTCAGTTTTTCCTGGAAAAATCACTGTAGTTCGATGGTTGAATGCAGCTTGAACCAATTTACAGCTGCACATACAAAAAACTGTGTTGCTACATGGACTTGTATTTAAAAAGAAAGAAAAGCGCAACACATGTTTGACGGTCTCAGCGTTAGATGCGGTCACCCGTTGGAGAACCAAGTTCTTGCCACATCTATGACCTAACAGCTCAGCCATTTCTGGGAAACACATGGCTATAATTGCCTCACAAACATAAGGAAAGAGTTTGAAAACATCCTTGCGCTCCACAGTTTTTAAAATAAACTGCTGGGTCATTTATTATTGCGTGTTGTGGGAAAAAAATCCTGTCAGTTTCATCTGGATTCCTAATTGACTGGCAGACTGCCAACTTTCGAGAGTGCAACTGCAAAATATGTTGTCATGCATATAATGGGCGGGTCAACGATAGGTCACTTTAGCCAGGAAGCACTTGCAAAAGTTGCCAAGTTAACATTTTAAGTATGCCCTCCCCACCTTACAGTACGGTTTAGCATGTTTCCTCTTGGTAGCAACAAAGGCACTGTACAATGTGTACAGTGTGCATTTTGGAAAAAAGTGACACTTGCAGGAATTCAAGTCAGATTCTTGTGACTTGCCTTCTCGAAGACACGCGTTTTCCTTGGTTGCTTGGGCTTTTGGGTTTATACAAACCAATATATTGGATCTCATTAGCAAAGCTATCTAACAATCAAACTGTAAACCAAGGGGCATATTTAAGGAATAGTGGTGCAGTGCAGCACAGCAAGTCAACTTGCTGCGCTGCACTACATCCCTGGGAAAGGGCAGGAATGGGCCGGATTTAAGGCATACAGCACATTTCTGACTTTTTCCTTTTTCCTGGTGCCCTTTTGGGAATTGCGTGGGAACACCCACTCAACGTCCATGGAATTCCTACTCAGGGCAGAGTAACACAACGCAGCGATTTGCGCTGCGTTAATCCAGATTTTTGGCACCACTGAAAGCCATGCAAAGTGGCTTTGCGTGGCTTCAAAAATCTGACTTACGGTTTGCGTCACTCTTGCACCACATTGTGTGGTGCAAGAACGATACAAACTGGGTCATAAATATTACCCCAAAATCTTGTTAACCTCTCCCTCCGGGAAAGCGGTCTTTTGATGCAAGCCTCAGTGGTTAAAAAGACTGGTCACAACCAGTGGTGATGTGACCCCCCCAATTTCGCATCCAAAGTGGGGGTTACCATGGGGTCCAGTGGACCATACATGCCAACATTTTAGAAGAGGAAAGTGGGAGATTTTGAAAAAATAAACGGGAGACTGTATTTCTCCCGTTGACTTCTGTTGAGGCCTGAATCTGGTCTATCGGCTGATGTGTGGGACTTGCAAGTGTGCTGCTGCAGGTTCGGATACTAGAAATGCAAATATACTTTTTATCCTTACCTGTCAGGGGTACAGAGAAAACACATTGGCCGGCAGAGAGAGAGTGACAAAAATGTTGTGCACTGGCCTGTAGGAGGAGGTTACTGGCAGTGCATGTTCTGTGTCACACAAGACCTGTACCTACTGGCTGAAGCCCACCGAGGAATCAGGTTTTTGTATGCAGGAAAAGGGAGGCAGGAGACTAGCCTTGAAATCAGTCTGCCTGAATCAGGAGGGTTGGACTGCCAAGCTGGATCACACTAAAATGTCTGCTTGTTCGTTATAGACATTTCTGTGTGCTTGCCTGCAGTCTAAGGTTTCTAAATAATACTCTAAGGCAACAGAATGTCAGATCCGAGGGGTGGGAGGGGAGAGAAAAAAGCAAGGAGAGAAAGAGAAAATGATGAGGAGAAAGAAAGGGAAAGGAAAGAATGAATGAACAGTGAACGGACGAGAGGGTGGAAGAAAAAAAGGATCAAAAGAAAAGAAGGAAGGATGGATTGGGAAGAAAGGAATAGTGAAACTAAGTAGGAGTACAAGGAAGAAGGATGGGTGAAAGATTGATAGATAGAAGGAAGGATGAAAAGAAATGAAAGATGAATGGTAAAACGAAGAAACAAAGAAATAATGGAAGAATGAGGGGATGTAAGGTGAAATGTAATAGATGGAAGATTGACAGAAGGATGGATACATTAATTGACGAAGTGATGAATTGATGAAATGCCTTTAGAAGTATGATTCAAAGTGAGGGGTGCTTTAATGTTCTGACTACTCCATTGCTCACAACAAACATTTAGCTAGAAACCAACAATGTTAAGACGAGCATCCTCTTACTCCCTACTGCCCGCTATTAAATAAACACAATGTGGGTACTGCACTCATAACTATGTGCCTGATATAGTATTGGATGGCAGCAGAACATCTTTAAATTTTTAAAGGAAATGTTAAACATGGAGGCAAATCCACCAGTGGGATTTCATCCATCAGAAGGATATCATAGTGGTGGAAATCCTATTGGCGTATTTTCTTTTAACTGCATCACTTTGTCCATAAATCACTGGATTCTCTTTTAAGATCCAGCTCTAAATTTGTTTATAAGACTAGTGGCACCCCTTGAACGCCATAATAATATAGAGCAATTGAGACTAACGGTAGAGAAAGAACATTCACAATATATACAATTAACCAATCCTATACAATTAATCAAACGTATTGGTATTTAAACAGCTGGCACTTCCTTGGTAACCTTTCCACTGTATTTCACATAAGAACTATGTCCTTTGTGAACTGCACATTTCACTCAGTTGAACTGAAACCAGGTAAATCACCATCTTAAAGTTCAACACTCGCTTTGCATGCAATAAAAAGTAGTGAAGAACAGTCAAGCCCTTCTCCTGCTGGAGCAGCAACTGCAGGCCAGCCCACCCCCTACAGTATACAAACAAGCATTTGCAATGCAATAGGTCTCGCATTTACGCAAGTTTTAGCTATTGGCATTGTAAATGACAATGCATTCTATTTATGTTTTAAAACCCAAAACATAAATGAAAGGCATCGTCATTTACAATGCCCATAGCTCAAACTTGCGTAAATGCGAAACCTGTTGCATTGCAAATGCTTGTTTGCTAATGGCACAGGGAATCCTGATAAGAATAGGCCATCTCATCCGCCCCGCAAAAAAGTATAGCAATAGGGACTGGCAGGATTGGGATCACAGTACACAATATGACTGCAAATCAAGCTTCTGGAGTGTGGTCCCATCAATTCACCAGACTGGAATTAGGGGGTGACCACCTGGGCAAGTGTGTGAGTTTACTGTCCAGTCATGCTTTCGATGGAAGATACAACTCAAAAATACACACACAGCTCAACACTATGGTTGATTAAAGTTGAGGTTTACGCTAAGGGAAGAGCACTGGATTTCTTACTTGCAGCATCACTCTGTGTACAACCTCCTGGTCACAAGTATGCATCCCAAAAATGACAACCTCTCAAGTCAATAGCACACAACATTGAGAAACCTTGCAAAAAAACCCTGTTCCGTAAACATCAACAGACAAATCAGTTTTGTGGTGTAAGCTACTAACACAGCCAAGCCAGGTCAGTTGATTAATGCATGCAAGCAGCGATCTGTGTTTGAACTCATGTCCCCAGGTTCAAATCCTGGCAGATTCACGCAGTCTTTCATGCTTCCAAGGTTGATAAAAATGGGTACCACTTCACTGAGTAGTAATAATACATTCTGTCAATAGCGCCAAGAGACTACTCAGAGGTGAACATGAGCTCTAGAAATACACCCTATATAAAAAATAATTGGGTTTCCAAAGCATGCAAGCTGTAACAAAATACGTCAACTGAACCCACAAAAGCCTCCAAGCCATTTGCCAATTTCTCCACTACCAGTAACACAAAGTTTTTGCGGAGTGGCCATACTACAAATATGCAGAATACACTGCATCAGGGACCACCTTTGCTTAATTTAAGGCTGTTGTTTCCAGTCCGAGGCACAGGCACTCAATTGTCAAAAATATCACTTATGACAGTGCACTGCATGGTGATGCTGTCGGTCTAGTTTAGAGCTCAGCACAACAGTTGTTTATTGATTCAATGCACAATAAAAATGACTAATACCTGCCACCTGAGGCATTCTCCAAGCTTTGGAGGTGTGGAACGATCCGAATTGTCGCAATTGTAGGAGTGTGATGGTTAGTTGTTGTGTTCGTACCGTCACTGGAAATGCTGGCTGGGGCAATCGGTGGTGCAAGCTGCAGTGGCCTCCTGACAAGGGCCCTAGAACTTATTTCACAAATTAAGCACTGGGAACAGCGCCTGACTTGGTAACTGTTCTGCATCACCTCTGGCTTGCTACTGGTGACAAAAGTCCCTAGCTTAAAATATCTTGACTCACCAGTGCCATTTGACACTGTGAACCTTAACAAGCCAGCTAAAAAAAAAAAAAAAAACACAAAAAAAAGGCATAAGGGCTATGTGCTGTCTTACCAATTCTGTTTGGTTGTCCTATATCTTAAACTGCAAGGTGTTAAAGGGTCAGTAGAGCAGGAGGCGGGCAAGTGGTTATAGAAACGACAATACAAGGGAAGTACAGCCCTTGCGTTGTTGTTCATTGCAGATGCCACAGTACAGGAAAGGCTTGGGGAAAAATAGTGCCACAGAAGAGAATGAGCAGAGGAAGGTTGGAGAGTACTAGGGCACAAACCACTGGAACCCCAGCTTTTCCAGGCAGCGAGTTTACTCATTTTGCGCTGGCAGGTGGGAGTGGGCACAATGTAGGTCGGTCTATTGGTTTAAATGGGGTCTTTAAGTTGAAAGGAAGAGTACATATTTCTGCTGCAATACATTTAACGGGACAGTAATAGCACTTAAAAGGAACAAAAAAACACACTAAATAGCAAGAACCTGCACTTCTATAATTCTATTTAAAGCACTGGGTAGGTAATCTCAGGACTCATGCTTCCAGGATCCCCTCCTCCGTGTACTATGATGAAGAGATTTCCCCCTTACATCTCTACTGTCTAGTAATAACACACAGTACTGCGGGAACTTTAAGGATGAACTACAGACACGGCTAGCTCCGGTACTTGCACCCCTAGGGTCAAGCACTTTCCCTATAATTTGGGAAGGGCTGCGTAGCATTCTAATAGCAATTTGGGGGCTGCTCTGAGGGGGGCAGTAGAATCTCCCACCCTCTCCCCTGTCCAGAAAAACATAGCAGTGCTCGGGTGGGGGGAAACATGGCACAGTGAAAAGGGCAGCCTGTGGTCTCTCCGGTACTTACACCTCCAGGATCCGGTCCCCTCGTCGGACACCGGTGCGGTTGGCAGCACCCCCTGGCAGAATGGCACTAACGTGCTGGAGCGGCGCGTACAGCTCTCCTCCAATGCTCCGCAGCTGGCCGCCCTCGCTCACCTGCCCGCGCACATTGAAGCTGTAACCCGAGTCCGTCTTTAGGATGCGGACAACGCGAGGGCCCCCTACACTGCGGACCCTCCACCTCCTCGTCCGCCATATTCACTTGAGCGGCGGCGGCGGCGTAACGGGACGCACGAACGGCGCAGGTGCTGCCGGGACGACGGGGACGTGTGGTCCCATCGCTCGTTACTTGCTTGAAACTACATGTCCCGTTAGCCTATTGAGAAGCTTGAGATAGACTACGAAGGTGCTTGCTGTGCACGGTATGCCGGGATACGAAGTCCTTTAACTTTGTGAGGTTCTTGACATTCTCTGGAATGGATGTCCAGGCATTCCAAAAGAAGTGGGCAGACTGCACTTCAAACACTCGTGATGGACACAGAATGGCGGGGCGTGGCTTCAGCGCGAAGTGGGCAGTTGCAATGCGGGCCAAATTAGCATGTGGAACAGTAAAAAAAGTATCACAGGACATGTGTATGGCTATACAATAATGCATAAGGGGCAGCAGGGAGCCAGCGAGCGAGCGAGCAGGAGGTGTGATCACGCCTTGCGCCGTACGCGTGCACATCTCCTGTCCTCCGTGTTGTTGTACGCATGCACAACTCCTGTCCTTTGTACGCGTGCACATGTCCTGTCCCCCTTCGGCCAAGAAACCGACAACAATAGATCTCGCCAAGGCGAACAGCGCATGCGCTGCGTCGCTAGGAGAGACCTAAAAACAAGGGGGTAGTGCTCCTCACACAGCTCTTCAGCTTTCTCCTCAACAAGCAGGTTACTTTTAGATCCAGCAAGGATCTTTCTGGAAATATTTTGTTTCCCTGAGACTCCCAACAGGAGGCCAGCACACACAAGCCTTTGGAGATTCTTCACAAGCAGGATACCTCAGCAGGGCAAAAAGAGTCAGTCCTTTTCCTCCACCACAGACAGAAGCAGCAACTGCAGGCCAACTCCACACAGCACACAGCAAAGGGGCAGTACTCCTCCTTACAGCTCTCCAGCTCTTCTTTTTGGCAGGGTCCTCTTGTTCCTGGAAGTAATCTAAAGTCCTGGGGTTTTAGGTGTAATACTTATACACCAAAAATGCCTTTGTTCTTTTTGTGGCAAGGGTCTCTGAACCCATTCCAAACCAGTTCTGCCCTCACTGGTGTAGCATGACCACAGGGGGTGGAGACAGCATTGTGCAAAAGGAGACACAGCTTATTCAGCTGTAAGCAAAACTCCTCCCACCACTCTAAATGCAGGTCAGGTCTATTCAGCCCTGCACGAGTCACCCAGGCAAGGCAGGGCACACCTCAACCCCCCTCCAGTGACTGTCTAGAGTGAATGCGCATCTCAGCTCCTGTCACTCACACACCAGACGCTTAATACACAAAAGAGCCAGAGGCACACTGAATGGTTAAGAAAGAAAATGCCCACTTTCTAAAAGTGGCATTTTCAAACACAGGGTTTAATAACCACCTTTACCCAAAGGTGCGTTGATAAATTCTGAGTTCAGAGTCTAAACTTAATTTTCCTATCTCATCCCTATTACAAGTTACACCTGTAAAATTGTCACAGTGCAACCCCAATGACAAGCCTATTGGACAGATAGCCTTTCAACAGTGAAAAATGGAATACACAGTATTTCACTGTCATGACATGTCATACACACTAGTACATGTCCTACCTTTCACATACACTGCACCCTGCCCATGAGGGTACCTTGGGCCTACCTTAGGGGTGCCTTACATGTAAGGAAAGGGAATGTTTGGGCCTGGCGAGTGGGTGCACTTGTCAGGACAACATGGCAGACATGCGCGCACAGACACTTCAGTGGTAGGTCTGAGATACATTTACAGGGCTACTCATGTGGGTGGCACAACCAGTGCTGCAAGCCCACTAGTAGCATTTGATTTACAGGCCCTGGCACACACCGTGCACTTTCCTAGGGACTTACCAGTAAATCAAATATGGCAATCATGGATCATTGTCACAATTTATACATAGAGCATATGCACTTTAGCACTGATCAGCAGTGGTAAAGTGCCCAGAACCCTTTATCCGATGAAAACAGGGTCAGAAAAATAGGAGGCAAACGGCATAAAGTTTGGGGATAAAGCTGTCAAAAGGGCCAGGTCTAACATGTGTGCAAGTGGGAGTCCTGCAGAGCGGAGATGTCTGGGTGATTGGTGGAAGGAGATGTGACTGTTTAGGTAGGTGGGGCCTGAGATGTGTAGTGCCTTGAATTTGTAATATCTTTAACTGTATATCCACTCGTTTCTGAAAGGAGAGTACTCCAACGTCGCACGTGTGTCGGCGTGTTTGTGCAATTGGCCATAAGGAACTGAACTAAATACGGAGAGGAAGACAACATTTCAGTTTAATACCGACGCATGGAGATACATGAACCATGGTCTTTTCCGAATGCTATTACTTTAGATCCAGCTATTTGTTTTTAGCCCTGATGAAGTCAAAGGTTGACACACCTAATGACACAAATGACGAAACAAGTGTTGCCTACTTATGGCTTTCGAATCAATAAAGGGATTACTGGATGTATGAAGGACACCTAATGCTTTGTGAAAAATAAAATAAGAAATACGAAGAACAAAGACACGCTTTTGTACTCATGGACTCTTATTTTGGACATTGAGTTGCTCGGGAGTAACATTAATTAGTTTGATTTTCTTGTATTATGATTTTCACAGTCTAGTGGTTAGGCACTTAGTATATTGGATAAAGTCCCCTCTGTATATTACAATACTATTGTAAGTTACCAAGGGTATCAATTACCACATGGCGGAACAAGGCTGTAGCTTGAGATCTTTTATCAGCTGATCGATCTCTCAGGTTACTAGCAATATTCTTTTAAAGTTTGGCAAAGACCATTTTATTCCCTATAATATATGGTCACAGTATTACTATTGACTCAAAAAGCTTAAACCCATGGTCTCTTGTTGATTTTTCTTTTCATGAGTGTGTATGTAAAATGAATGTAGAACCTATAGTGCAAATAAGCACACCAGTTCAACGCTAGTAATATTTAATATTAGTCACTTTCTAAAATAGTTAGAGATTAGAATGTGGTAACATGCAGAGGATTCTGCTTTTGTGTAATAATCTATGATAGTGAAACAACATAAACATGTTTCCATAAATGTTGTCTTTCTCCTAATGTCAGTTCAGTGCAGGTAAGCTGTTCGGAAGAGCTGGGCCTGTAATACAAATAGGGCACACTTTCCCTGTTTGCACCATGGTGCCAGCACACAGTTATACAGGGGTGCCAGGTGCAACAAGGAAAGTGAGCCCTATTATGATGAATGTGTTACCCGCAGGGCAGCTGCAATCTCTGCTGCACTGGGGGCAGTGCATTCAGTGAAATACGGAGCAACTGCTTCAAAGCTACTCCATGTTTCACAGCGCAGGTGGAATGTCGCATGCCCTTTAAAGAGGGGAGAGAGATCCTTCTGCAGGCAAGTGCAGTGAGTGACTGCACCTGCCTGCAGGCGAGTGTCTGGAAGGTCCATGGGACCCTCACCCCCCACCTCCTGTGGGATGCTCTCAGATGGCGCACTGACAGTACGCCACCTTTTTGTAGTGCACTGTGAGTATTCTTCCTAAGGGTCTGCTTGCTCATGCGCCCAAGTCTATAATACTGTGCTGCGCAGAGACAAATAGATTCCTTCAATTGCATGGGGTCATGCCCTTATGCAAATGAGGGAACGCCCTCTCTTGATAGTGCTGGTGCTACATATGCGCCAGCACTATCTGTAGCACAGAAGGGGCCGAGCAATTGTCCGCGGCCCATTCTGTAATACCATTGTACTCTGGAGGCGCACAAAGCAGGCGCACATGCCCAATGCTCCCCCATGGCACAATGTATAACACTGCCCCAGGAAAGTTGGTTTTCGTTTTCATTGCTTAAATAGAAGTTTTTAATGTTACTGTATGACCTGCCCTTCATACTCATACTCATTACACAATAATTTTAAATGTTATACTCCAATAAATTAGAATTGCATACGTTGAGACTGCACACCAATAAATTAAATTTGCATATGTTGAGACAATTGTTCATCCCTTAAGGTGTCAGGCACCAAATTGACCTCCATCAGATCAAAATGTATTTCCTTTACTCTGTGTCACTCTTGTCGGCTCAACTTCAATTACTTTTTCTGGGATCGCTGTAATTCTGAATTGAATCTTTTTAGAACTGTTAAATCTCCTCAATTCTTTACATTTGTATTTAAATCAAATTGGAATAAATGTAGCTGACACTCAGAGATGATGGAAATAGTGATTGGGCAGCCCAGCTTCCAGCATCTCTACATTATACTCTTAATTTTTTTAACCAAGTACTGCAAACAATATTAGTTGTTGTTGGTATCCACTAGTGGAAAGTATGATCATATACAATTCAAATAAGAGTACTCAGGTGTTCATCATTATCTTGTGAAGTATATTGTAATTCAGATTAAAAAAGCTAAGCGTATTTATGAAAAGGTAGAATATACCATTATTTCAAATAAATGTTGCATTTTCATGAGGATAGGCTCGGTGGTCTGCATCACTGTAAACAACCCCAGTTCGTTTTCCTTCACTAAGAATATTTTGGTGAAAAAGTGACAAAGAATGTTACACATCTTGGCAAGCTTGAAATAGGCCATTTCATAGCAGAGAATATTGCAACATCTGCAAATTTTAATACACTATAAATGAAGAAGGGTAGTTGAGGTTCAATGTAATTTGAGTTGTTCAAGTTCTATGGCCACATCCTTCACACAGTGGTAGATGGTGAACTATGAAATTGGCAGGGCATAAATAATCGTAACATAGACCGAGCGGGAAAGTGAACGAAGCAGGCCTGACTTTCTTGAAGGAGGTTCGAGAGATTCTCCTACAAGAATTTTCACATAATAATAGAAATAATAAAAGAGGCTTATAAAGCACACAATTACCCTCGAACAAGTGTTGTGGTGCTTTTCATAGTATACCTCCCTCTACATTTCTTCCCCATCCTTCTTCTCCCTGTTTTCTCTCTATTTCTCCACTGCTATGATCTATTTTTTTTATGTCTGTCTATTCTATGATTCGTCAGTTTAGTATATCTTTTCTCTCAGAAGTTTGTCTTTCTGCTAATTTTCCTTGCTTTGTCTTTATCTTCTTCTTAACTCTTTTAGCCCTTTTCTCTGCAGAACCTTCATCTGTATCAAGTGTCTTTCCTCTGCTATACTTCCTCCCTCTCTGCAGTATTTCACTGTTTCTTCTCTGTTATAATCCTTCTCTGCTTTCTGGTTCTCCTGTGCTGTTAAAATTCTGCTAAAAATATCAGCCCAAGCTCAAAGCTCTATGTTCAGCTGAAGGAGACCAAGCTTCAATACTGGAGGAATACAACGAAAACTAATAAAGCAGTGGTGTGAGTATTAATAGGGTTGCACATTGCAAATGCTTTAAGCTCAGATTGCGGTAATGTGAAATGGCTATATGAGGTTATGGGAAGTGGTTAGAGTCCACGTTTGGGTGATGCTCTTTATGCAGAAAAGTTGAAGTTGTTATCGGGTCCAAGGCGGCCTAAGATCCTGGCACATACACCTACGCATGGTCTCAGTGTGGCATACACTGAGTAAAGTTGTCTGCTGTGTTTGAAGGAGCCGTTCGTGAGATGTCGTTGACAGTACCACTGAAGAGAAGGGAATTTTCCTTTGTAAGAGTGAGGGATATGGTTATTGTAATTGCTCTCAAGGTACAGGGAGTAGATGCAATGATTGGAGTGAGATCGCGCTCGACGAGATTTCACTCGAGGTGTGTGGAGTAGATTGTCATATTTTGTTAGACTTATTGTTGAGAGGATCTGTACTGTCTTTAGTGGAGCACACAGAGTTGTTGAAATAGCTCGGATTATATGAGAAATTTGCTTAGAAGAAAACACGCTTGAAGGATTGTAAAGGAGGGGTAGCCACTGCAAGGAGTGAGATTGATGCCACAGTGTGCTGTGCTGCTATTGGTCAGTTGGTGTAACGCTACGCTGGGATAGGTTGACTACATCATAGAGTGCTGTGCTGGTATTGGTTGCGAAGAACCTAAACAAGGTTGTATAAGAAAACTTGAACAAGGTAAAGAATCATCTGTAAAGGATTTGCAAAAATTAGATTTTTTTTTAATTTGAAGAATTGAATGCACCGGATGTACCCGTACCCACTCGAGGAGGGGTGCCAATAACAACCGAGGGCATGCCAGCATTGTGTATGACACAAGAGAGAGGATATCATACGTGTACATGGCTTGAGAATTGGATGAAATACACTGAGAATGATGGACCCTTAGCTTTCCCACAATATGAAATATTTAACATCAGAATTCTTGAAAACTTAAGGAGACTGTTGTATGAGATCAAACCTCCTCCTAGACCTCTGCAGTTCGAGGCATTTAGTGAATGGGAGCATACAGCCCATGAAACAGATAAGCAAAATGTCAGGGAAGGTATAAAAATACTTTCAACCGATATGTCGAGGCTAGATGGGATGCCCAACAAAAGGCTTGGAGAACTGATATAGCAGAAGGAATTAGAATTAATGTTTGCAGAGAAGGATGGTGGAGTGAAGCATAAGGAAAAGAAAATACATTTTGAAGAATCTGAGACACTACCTCCGGCTGGAGATAGAGATAATGAATTTGATGATGAATTTCTGAATGAACTGTTACTTAACCGTCCACCACCTTATAATGAGGAGCAACCCAAGAATTAAACAAATTCTTATTTGGGGAAAATTCCTGCTGCACCTGTCATACCCATAGATCCAGTTCCCCATACACCTTTCACGCTAGTGGGGGGAACCACATAGACATCAAATGTAAATAATCAAACTGTTTTGAATGCACCATATGATTTAATTGTCCCCCTAACCATAGTTCCTGTAGTTCCTTTATATCAGCCTGGGAGCGGAGGATGACAGGTGCATACGTTGACTGTCCCTACAGGGATGAGTGGTCCAACTTCCACTCCTGAAGATTTGAGATTAAGACAGCCTACTCAGATACTCCTAATTCCAACTCTAGCTGATATTTCATGTGAAGCAAATCCTGGTTCAAGAGCGCGTCTCATCCCCATCAAGTGAAAGATTCGGACAGGTCCAAACTTTTTATGTGCCCGGGAATGGGATGGCAACTCCATTCCGGGTAAACCAGAATAATATGGGAAACTGTTCCTCGACGGTAATGCCAGATTTTGATGTATTACGTATACATTCTACACCTACGGCAGGGACAGAGGGTCAGCATGAGAATATACTTGGGAATACATCAGCAGGACAGACAGGTCCCACATCTCAAGAATTAGATGACTGGCTTAAGAGCATAGCCACTCCTGCAAATGATCAGTGTGTGGGGAGCAAAGAGATACATGTCCTGGGGACAAATAAAGATAAGTCCCTTGATGTTGCAAAACTTAAAGTGGAGCTGGAAGAGATGGTTATAGGTACAATAAGCCCCACTAGGATAGTTGCTTATCAGGATGATGACTTATTGTTCATTTGCAAAGACATTACCAGACGTTCCTAAAATACACATGAGAAGTTGTCTGAATCGTTGCGGAAATATGGGGTGGATGTGTAGAAGTCAAAGGAGTTACAGAAACCCTATAGAGTAGAATTTGACATGGATATCAAGAACATGAGACCTTCGGGAATGAGGCTACAGATCAAGGAATTATTAGCTATACTTAAGAAATGGGGAGGGATGGAAAAATGGGAAGGCAGATGGGCTAAGAAAAAAGAAGCAAAGAAAGTTACCATGCAAATGTTTCTGGTTATCAAGGATGATGGGTTGTGGGAAGAAGTGAGGATGCTTCCTGTGAGAAAAGTACCTGGAGGAGGATATGTACATGTCCCTTGGACTAGACCAGATATACTGTCCTGTACAAATGATTTCCCCAAATTGAGAGAACATGCAGTCAAATGGTACAAACAAGTTGAGCGATTTCTAAAGGTTTCAAAGGTTTTTTTATTTTTTATTTAATCTTAATTTTATTAAACATCTCGCAGCGATACACAATACAAAGTTTGCATCGTTCATTTAGCAATCAAATTGGAATAAAAGAGACACGAAAGTCATTCCATAGCATGCTTCACAGTAGCCCCAAGAATTTGACAGACACAACTTATAACAACGTTAACTGATACATCAGCACTGCAATCTTTGGCATTATCAATCTAGCACTAGCCCCATGCCAACTTCATCTGCCTTATATTGTTTTAGGCGTTCCATCTCTATTAAGCCACCCCCGTCTCATTCACTTCTTTTGCGGCTAGGTATTATTTATACAATCCCCAAAAGCTTTTTGGGCTACTTTGTGGGGAGCATCAAATCACTATATACTTCGGATTGTGTATTCCAAAAAAGCATGTCCTTATCCCATTCTGCCTTTGAGGGCGTATCGCTATTCTGCGTTTCGCGAGAAGTATAACCAACGCTACCAGCTTCCTTACATCTTTTTGTAGGGGCTTTGTGTATCCCAATAAAGCAAGCAGTGGGTCTGGAATGAGAGATACTCCTGTTATTTCTTTTAACTCCAGAAAGATTTGCCGCCAAAAAACAGCGATCTGAGGGCATAACCAGGAGACATGGAGAAAACCCGCCCCACCTTCACCACAGCGTTCGCAGCAATCTGATTCTCTTCAGCCATATCGGTACAGCCTTTCCAGCGTGTAGTACACCCTATTGAGAAACTTAAAATGTATTAGTCTATGCTTACCATTAAGCGAGACTTTCTGTGTAACCTCACAACAATACCTCCATTTGTTATCATCTAGCGTTACACCAAGATCAGTTTGCCACTGTATCCTAGCTTTAGAATATTGTGTGCGTCGAAACTCTTGCGACATATCGTATATATTAGATACCAGCTTATTCGGAGACTTCAAGCGTAGGAGGTAGGTGAAGGAGGGGAGTTCCGGAGGCTCCTGGTATTCGTCACCAAGCAGAGCATGCAGGGCATGACAGACCCTAAAATAATGAAATTGTGAAAGTAGAGTAAGGTCCTGTCCATTCGTAGTGGCCTCGTCCCACGTGCGGACCCTCCTGTCCAAAAATAAGTCACCCACCATGTGGATTTGTATAGCCTTAAGAGAACGGATCACCTCGCTATCTACACTCATTGGGAGCCACTGATACCACTCCACTAGCAGAAGGGGGGAGTACAATAGAGTACCAGCTTGTTTCTGTAGTAAGTCGTGCCATGCATGCACCGTCAAATTGATAGAGTCCAGCACTCTGTTACGTCTATTAGGGGGTTGGGACAGTCGCCGAGGGAGCGGGTCAGGTTCAACCGCAATCTTTTCAATTTGAAGGTGAGGGAGGGTGTGCAGGCCATGACACCAAAGATAGGTATGTGAGCTTTGATCTGCTCTATAATAGAGTTCCAGATCTGGGGCCCCCAGCCACCCCATGGAATACGGTAGTGTGAGAGCATCCATTTTAATGCACGGGTTTTTACCAGCCCACGCCAACCGTACCATCAGTATTCCCAGTCTTTTGAAAATGTATTTCGGGATAACCATTGGAATATTGATAAAGAGAAATAAAAATCTAGGCACTATAACCATTTTCATCAGGGATACGCGGCCTACTAATGAAAATAGGAGACGTATCCATCTATCTATGTCCTCCTCAAGCTTAGCTATGGCCTTACCGTAATTTTCCCTTATGACTAACTCCGAGTCTGTGTGCACCTGTATTCCCAAATAGCGCACTGGGTCAGTTGACCACTGAAGAGGGTATTCTAAATCAAATGGTGTCATGACCGGGGTTAATGGAAATATGATAGATTTATTCCAATTAATATTTAGCCCAGAGACTCCTCCAAATCTTATTACCTCCCGTATTATCGGAGCCAAGTTTGTGGCTTGCTCCCTAACATACAGCAGCGTATCATCTGTGTACGCTGATATTATCAAATTTTAGTTTGGGAAGCGTATCCCCTGATGCCCGTGATATTCTCTGATGGCGCACGCCAATGGTTCTGCCACAATTGCATACAGTAGCGGGGACAGAGGGCAGCCCTGTCTGGTGCCTCTGGATATCCTGAAGGGAGATGTGATGACATCCCCCGCACGTACTCTGGCCACTGGCTGATTATACAGTAGCGACACCAGTCTAATGAAAATATCACCCACTCCCAGCCTCCTCAGCACTGCCATCATGAATGGCCATTCAACTGAATCGAATGCTTTTTCTGTGTCTAAGAAAACTGCAGCTGCTTTAACATCCGGTTTGACATGTTGTATGGCCCCAAACACTGTCCTTAGATTATACGTTTGCGTGCGGTCTGGCACAAAACCCACCTGTTCAGGGCATACTAAAGTCGGGAGCAGAGGCGCAAGCCTGTTGGCCAGTATTTTGGCAAATATTTTCGTATCCACATTAAGGAGCGAAAGCGGCCTATAGGACGAGCATTCGTTTGGGGTCTTTTCAGGTTTGAGCAGAGTTACAATTAGGGCCTCCCTCATAGTATGTGGCATTATGCCCATTTCACCGATTCCTTCGAACAGCGTACTCAAATGAGGGACCAATAATTCTGTATAGGACTTATAAAAGGATACTGTGAGCCCATCTTGGCCCCAGGCACTACCCTCTCGCATGGAATTCAAAGCCACCTGAATCTCAGTAGAGTCCAGAGGCCTCATCAAATATTCTCTATGCACGTTAGTGAGCCAGGGACGTTGTATGTGCTCTAGGTAATCTAATATGGTTTTGTCATCTGCCACTATCTTGGAACTATACCATTCCTCATAGTACCTGCTGAATCTGTTAGCTATTTCAGTGGGGTCACGTAACAGGCTGCCGTCCTCCTCTAGTAGCTCTGCCACGCCACCGGATTCTCTTTGGCGACAGGCCAGAGCCACCAGTATCGACCCGGGTCTATCCCCCTCTCCATAAGTTTTAGCTACTGCATACTTTCCCATATGTTTTAGTTCACTGTCCGCTTCGTCATGATATTCTTCCAGAGTTTTCTTCAGTGCCTCAGAAGCCTGTGGGTCTTTCCCATTGAGTGTCTCCTGTTCTAGTCTACCCAGTTGGCCTTCAACGAATGAAAGCCTGCCCCTGATGGAGCGCAGGACACCCGCATGTTTACTTATAGCTACTCCTCTGATGTACGCTTTAAATGTCTCCCAAACTGTGGAAAAGTGTTCAACCGAGCCTATATTAGTATCGAAGAAATCTGTAATTGCTGTAGCCAGCTCGGCTTTGAGCGCCGTGTCTAGTAGCGAGTACGGGGGGAATCTCCATGCAAAAGGGGTAGCAGCGCACGGAGGAACCTCCACCTCTAATATTATCGGGGAGTGATTGGAGAATGAGCGCAGCAGCACCGTGCACTCGCGAACGTGAAGCAACAGCGACCCAGAGGTTAGCCAATAATCTATTCTGGTGTGTATATCATGAGGGGCTGAATAGTGTGTGAACCCTCCCGCCCCAGGAGACCTGGCTCTCCAGATATCAACCAAGCCTAACTGGGTAGCTATATCGCATATGGTTTTTGCAGCAGCTGACAGGCGTCTAGGGGGGCCCCCTGATCTATCCAAATGGGGTCTAACACGCAATTTAGATCACCTCCCCATAATTGTGGCAGTGACGAATTTCCTTGTATATGTGTAAGTAATGACTTATAAAACTGAGGGTCATCGTAATTTGGACCGTATATATTGACAACCTGTAAGTCTAGGTCTTTCCCATGGCACCTAGAGACTACATATCTGCCATTAGGATTCGCCTCTCGCTCGTCTAGAGAGATCCCTGATTTAGGGTTAACCCAGGTAATTACACCTGTGACATGTGAACTGAATCCAGCCGCCTGGTATGCTCCGAGGAGCCTCCTCCTAGTGAGCATGTTGCTGTCTGGGGCCAGATGCATCTCCTGAAGCACAGCCACGTCAATATCATGTCTTTTTTGATAGGCCAGTATTTTGCGCAGTTTTCTGAAATCATTCAGACCTCTTACATTCCAGGTTATAAAACGTATTCTGTCAGTGTGTCTATGCCCTGTGCCGCGTTGCATCATTTGTGCCTAGTTCTATTTGCCTTAGCTAGCCGCAGCTTACAGAGCCATCTGATTTCGAATGCCATATCTATCCTGTCCATGCACCCTGTAAAAACAAAACAAATACCCACCCATGCCATGCAATACCCAACTGAGCATAAGCGGTCCGTCTCCCACCCCCCCATTGGCAACCTTTACATTCCCTAAAGCTATAACAGTTATACAAAAAAATATATGGCATTCAGCCAACCAGTGAGTAACACGTAGGGGCGGATGTTACCAGCAAGCACCTCGACCATTTACAGCACTGCGCCGGCCGCCTTTTTTAAGTACATGTCACTCATCCGGGGGAGGGCCGCCCGCCCCGGGAAGCACCTGAAGCAGTCTGTATGGGCAGCATGTCTCTCCAGAGTAAGCTACAGAGTCAAAGAGACAATGTCGAAGTTCCCTTGTAATGGGTAGCGTAGCACTCATATCTTTTGTCCGCTGCTAGACTGATAGCACCCCTCTTAGTCTGCGATTTCCGTTAGTTCAACACAGTGCACCCAAATCACATAGCCCCGACCTGTCGCCTTTGGCAGTAGATAGATCAGAGGTCAGGGGATACCAGATCAATTTCAATCATTTTCTTCTAGATCACAGCTATGGCCTTCTGCTCCTTCCGCGAGTCAGGTCCTTTCTTTTGCGTGTCCGCCTTGCTCAGCTCCTTAAGGGCCTTCTGGAGAGATTTGGGATCCGTGAAAATTCTAGCTTTGTCGTTGAACATGACTCTCAGCTTTGCCGGGTACAGCATTGCATATTCTATGTGCTGCTCTCTTAACTTGCGCTTCATTGGAGCGAACTGTTTTCTTGCCTTCTGCACCTTTAGCGCGAAGTCCGGAAACAGCGAGATTGAGGAGCCCTCAAATTGTAGCTCCCCCAATTCTCTTGCTTTTCTCAATGCTGCGTCTCTGTCCCTGTAGTTTAGTAACTTAGCTATTATAGGCCGCGGCGGAGCACCCGGAGGAGGCCTGGGGCCTAAGGAGCGATGTGCTCAATCCACAACAAACATTGTCGAAAAGACTTCACTTCCTAGTAGGTTGGTTAGCAGTTTTTCCACAAATACCTCTATAACGCCCGTTGCTGTGGATTCCAGAATGCCCACAATACGCAGGTTGCTGCGCCATGACCTGGCCTCCAGATCCTCGGCCTTGTCCTGCAGGACAGCCAGGATTTTACCCATTTGCCTTTGTGCATTATCTGTGTCCGTCTGTGCTTCCTCCACTTTCGAGATGCGACGCTCTGCCATATCCAGGCATTCTGCGTGCTTATCTAACCTTTCGGACATTCGGTCCATTCTATACGATAGGGAGTCAATTTTCCCGTCAATTGTAGATAAACTTTTCTGCATTGACGCTAATATTTGCCTTAAGTCCCCGCTGGTATCTTCAGGCTCTGCAAAGGGCATTGACGTAGTAGTATCTGTGGCCTCCTCCCTATGCCTGGACTTACGCTGTTCAAATTGGAGTTTAGGCTGTGTCTTGTCTAGCTTACCCATCGTGTTGCAGCGTCCAGTAGTCATGGCACCTCCGAGTCGGGAACAGTGCCCATCTGCTCCCACCCGCAGAGCACCAGGCACGATAGCTCGCCAATCCCCTGCAGCTGGGGAGGTCTGCATTCAAACTATACCCGATGCAGCCCCTGTTTATGTCATCCTGCAAAGTTGCTATTGAAAGCCGGCCCGTGTCTCCATGCAGGAAGCCGCAGCAGGGCAGTTTTGTAAGGGAACAACACGCCAATATCAAGTACAGTAGTTCACAGCAAGTAGGGGGGAGTGATTGTGTCCAAATCCCGTACATCTACCTCCGGGCACCTTTTTTACTGTGCTGTGCTCTCTAGCACGAATATGACTCTTTACTACGCGAGTCATTACATCGCGTGCCTTTACAACGCGGTCGTTACAACGACCGCGTTGTTACAACACAGTACCATTACAACGCAAGTCGTTACAACGACTTGCTCTAGATGGCGCACTGGACTTAGGAATAGTATGATTTACTATTCCAACTCCAGTGCGTGCAACAGTAAGGAAGGTGTTGGAATAGTAAATCGTACTATTCCTTAGTCTAGAGCGCCATCTAGAGCAAGTCGTTGTAACGACTTGCGCTGTAATGGCACTTCATTGTGAAGGTATCGCGGTGTACTGTCCGTGTTGTAAAGGTTGTTTCCCTCTAGCACTCATTCGCCAGGCCTGCTTCGAATTGATGAATGCACATGTTGCCGGGGGGGAGACACATGCGATGGTTCCTACACCCCCCAGAACTCAGTACACTGACCTTTCACGAGGCCGCCCAAGTGTCCATCTTTTTACTTACGGCTCCTTTGACGAGTGTTTGCACTATGTACGGTAGAGGGCAGGAGTCCGTCCCCCTCTGCGTGGCACGCCTTGAGTAGGCCCGGGCACCGTTCGTCCCTCCCAGATGCGCTCAGACCAGGCCCCTGAGCGATTAGGAGTGACTCTACTCACCACAGCTTAGGGAATACCGGAGGGGGGGGCCCGGTCAGCAAGTCGCACACTGCGACCAACCTATCGATTGTTCTTTCGGCTTCAGCTCCAGGCAGTTTGCTTCTCCTTAGGCCTCGGTTCCTTGCAGCGTTAGGCCGCGTGTTGCCGACGCCGCTAACTCCCCACCAGCTGCGCACTTTAGGTCAATTTTTAAACTGTTGGAGCGCGCTTCAGTTGTTGCATCGATGGCGCTTCTTACTGGGCGATTACCCCCGGGAGTGCTGCGGATTAATGCCGGATTGTTAAGGCGGCATATGGAGCTTACTTAGTTAGCGGCCATCTTTGGCCCAGGCAAGCTTCGCCCTCAAGGTTTCAAAGGTTTTGCTGAAAGATTTGAATACTATATTTGACATTGTGGTCCCAAGTGATTTGTGGGCAGAATGTACAATTGCTGTTGGTTGGCCTGAAACAGAACCAGCTAGAAATGCCTGCCTCTGAAGCCCCATCTCCAGAGGTAATGAAGAAATATAACCACGCATTACCTACTTGAAGGGAAAGATTTCCCCCAAAGAGATTGATTGGGTAAAAATTGACAGAACGACTCAAGAATTGAAGGAAACAGTCCATGCTTATTATGAGAGACTATTACAGGCATTCAAGCAATACAGTGGAAAGGAGAATGTGTCCATGAAAGACATGGGACATTTTGTCTATCGGTTTGTGTATGGATTGAGACCTGAGATTAGCAGCATGATCCAGCAGCATTTGATTTGTTGGCAGAGTAAGCCAATAGATGAAATCCTCCGATATGCAAAATATTGTGGGGATGAGATTGATTGCAAACACAAAAAGCTCAAGGAGAAACTGATGATAGCTCAAATGAAGGCTGTACAGAAAGGTCAGAACGGAACAGGTGTTGAACACATGCTTGCTTTGCAGGGAGATTATCAGCAAACTCCAACGATGTGAGGATTAGGTGGAGTGCAACAGCAGGGTATGCCGCCACAGGGTTAAGGTCGTGGAGTTTCAATTGACATGTTGAAAAGGGCAAATCCGTGTCACATTTGCTGCAAGTAAGGGCATTGGAAGCGCGAATGCCGATTTAATCTGATAAATCAGGGAAATGGACGACAGGTTCAGAATGTTGGAAATGCACAGTCGCAGGGAGGAGGCATGGTACAGAATCAGCAGGCTCACAAACAGAGAAATCCAAATCTAAATATGCCAGTGGCTTCCGGTGCTCGGCACCGGCACTTAATTGTCAACACCTGCACTTATGACAATCTGCCACATGGTGGCACTGTTGTTTAATTTAGAGATGAGCCCAACAACAGTTGTTTATTAATTCAATATACATTAAAAAATGACTAATACTTGATCACCCCAACCCTTCTTATAGCTTTGGGGACCTGGAATAGTCTGAATCATCACACTTGTAGAAGTGTGATGGTTAGTAGTTGTGTTGCTAGTGTGATTGGCAGCCCTGGCAGAGGCAATTGGTCCAAGCTGCAGTGAGTACCTGACAAGGGCCCTGGCATTTTTTCTTTTTTTAACAAATTAAGCACTGTTGCTAACCGACAAATGTCCAATCTGGTAACTAAACCTCTACCTGTAAAAATAGATACCTTTAAAGATTTACATAAATTCCTTGTGTGTGATTCAAGTCCAGTTAATCTGTTGGGATGAGACTTGCTGTGCAAGCTCAATTGCTCAATTTACTGTACCCCAAAGGGAATGGAATTCCATACCAATGATGAAGATGTTTTTAAATTGGCAAAACAAAATTCAGAAATTGAAGGATTCTTCCTGTTACTGACCGCAGATGATTTGCCTTTAGAATTTAGAGAAACTGTATCTACAGAAGTCTTTGAATTCTCAGGAAAGGATATTGGTCTAATCAAAAGTGTGGCTCCAGTGAAAGTCACTGTGAAGACCAATGTTGAATTTCCACTCATTCCAAAATACAATCTGAGTCCGGAGATTATTGCAGGTATTACTCCACTGATTGATTCAATGTTTGAACAAGGAATCCATAAGGAAATAATGGGATGTCCATGTAACTCTCCTATTATGGGTTTACAGAAGCCCAACGGTAAATACTGTATTGTTCAGGATTTGCGCCCAATTAACGAGATTGTAGTCCCATGTTGTCCCGTGGTACCAAATCCAGCTGTGACTTTATTCCAAATTCCATGCAAAGCTGAATGGTTTTCTGCTATTGATTTGTGTCAAGCCTTCTTTACCATCCCGTTGCAAGAGGTCAGCCAATATTTGTTTGCTTTCCTGTTTGGCAGTTGTGTCTTGGCAGGGTGCAGAGACCCACAAGGGTATACAGAAAGCCCCTCAATTTTTAATCAGATCTTGAAGGAAAATCTGGAGTCTCTAGAAATGGCAAGTCACTCTGTCCTCGTCCAGTACATTGACAACCTGCTGGTAGCGTCAAGTACCCAGGAGGCTTGCACTCATGATATTATCGCTTTACAGAATCATTTGGCTGAGAATAGACATAAAGTATCACCGTCTAAATTGCAATTTTGCAAAAGAGGCTTTCTGTATCTTAGACATCATATTGAAAAAGGAGCCATGAAAGTGTCCCAAGACAGAATTACATCGATTCTGAACATGAGCCCGCCCAGTACACAACCAGGAAGTCTGCATGTTTTTGGGAATGGTTGGCTATTGTCGACAATGGATTCCCAATTTTTCCCTGACAGCCAAACCTCTTCAGGGGCTGACACACAAGGAAGTGTCAGATCTGGTACCATGGAATGATGATTGCATGTACTCTTTTACTGAACTGTGAAAGAGTCTTTGTTGAGCCCCAGCATTGGGAATGCCCAATTACAACAAGAGCTTTACTCAGTTTTGCAATGAGCGCGAAGGCTGCGCATTGTCAGTGCTAGCTCAAATGCATGGCACTGCACGCAGACCTGTTGCATATTTTTGGTCTACTCTTCATGCTGCAGCCGCCGCATTGCCTGGATGTCTTAAAGCTGTTGCTGCTACATGTGTGAGTTTGGAGCACAGTGAGAGTATTGTGATGGGACATCCATTAAAAGTATATTTACCGCACTCAGTTGAGGTGTTTCCTATTCATACTCGAACGCAGCATCTCCCTGGCAGCGGCTTCACTAAATATGAGCAAGTCGTTTTGGTAGCTGAGAATGTGACTTTGATGAGATGCACGAGTCTGAATCCTGCAATGATGT
Source organism: Calotriton arnoldi (assembly GCA_963921515.1). NCBI lineage: Eukaryota > Metazoa > Chordata > Amphibia > Caudata > Salamandridae > Calotriton > Calotriton arnoldi. Next base: position 1,105,891 of record CAWUFW010005746.1, on the reverse strand, counting down.
CCCTTCAAGGAAATGAGATTGTGGTTGATGAAGCTGATCATGATTGGTTGGATGTGACTGAGTTGTATACTGAACCCAGACCGGATATCCTTGACACTCAATTGGTTGAGTCAGATCATGTGCTGTTTGCTGATGGATCGTGTTTGCAAGATGCAGAAGGAAATCTGAAAGCTGCGTATGCTATCTGTATGGTTGTAGGTGTGGTTGAAGCTTAATGGTTGCAAAGTGTGTTTTCTGCTCAAGTTGCTGAGTTGGTTGCCTTGACACGAGCTTGTAACATTTCTGATCAATTAAGCGTCACCATCCTCACCGATAGTCAGTACAGGTTTGGTATTGTACATGACTTTGGGCAGTTGTGGTCACAGCGGGGGTTCATGACTTAATCTGAGTCCCCCATTGGGAATGGGGAAAGTGTTAGAAACCTCTTGCTGTCATTACAACTGCCTGCCCAAATTGCCATGGTGAGGTGTGCTGCCTATCGGCAGGGCAACGATTATGTCACAGCCAGAAACTGCTATGTGGATGACACTGCGCACTATTTTGCTCTAAATTATTACACCTTCAATGGAGATCCCATGGGAGAGAACACTGATGTCACAGATTGTAGTCTGTTGTTGTCTTCTATAGACACTTGGGAGGAAGTAAAAGCATTACAAGATGAGGTACCAGACACTGAAAAACAAGGGTGGATCAGAGCAGGTTGTACAAGGAGACAGGAAGATGAGGTATGGGTATATACTGATGGGAGACCTGTGCTGCCTGATAGTTTATTGGCCCATATGGCATGATGCTAACATGGTCCTGAACATGTTGGGAGGTATGCTATGATGCGTCTCTTTCAACAGACATGGTTCAATCCAAGGTTCAGGGCAGTGGCAGAGGCTTTATGTCACAGGTGTATGGTGTGTCAACAATAAAACACAGGGACAAAAACATCGGTTACAATGAGTCATGTAGGGAGATCAGGAGGTCCTTTCAACAGAATGCAGCTCAACTTCATTGAGATGCCGATGTGCAATGGATTGAAGTATGTTCTTGTAATTGTTTGTATATTTTCTCGTTGGGTGGAAGCCTATCCTATGAGACGAAATGACAGTTTAACTGTAGCCAAGCTATTGTTGAGGGGCTCAAACTGCATTTTGGATTTCCTGCTTTTTTGGAGTCAGATCGAGTGACACACTTTAACAATGAGGTCCTAAAGATGTTATGTGCAGCATTACAAATTGACCAGAAGCTCTGTTGTGCTTATCGTCCAGAAGCCTCTGGAATCCTGGAGCAAATAAATGGAACACTGAAATCCAGATTGGCAAAAGTGTCTGCTTCGACTTCTCTGAAATGGCCTGATGCTTTGCCTCTTGTGTTGATGAGTTTGAGAAGTATCCCAGACAGAAGGATGGGACTGTCCCCTCACGAAGTAATTATGGGGAGGGCTATGAGACAGCCTGTAGTTCCGGCTAATGCCTTGGTGAACATTACTGATTTGGTGCTCGATTGCTGTAAAGGACTGGTTGACGTGGTACGTTCTGTGTCTCAGCAGGTTGGGGAAGCTGCATCCTCACCTCAACAGGAGCAGTGCCATGACCTCAGTCCTGGTAACTGGGTCTTGGTGAAGAAACAAGTACGAAAATTGTGTTTGGAACCTCGTTGGTGTAACCACAACTGCTGTTAAATGTGGTGGTCTTCCCATGTCCTCTTGAAGATACGGTGCCTGTTTGGGATGTGCCGGTGGTTACAGTGAGACAGCCGACTCAGGTCAGCCAAACTGTTGAGGACACTCAAGCTTCTGGGACTTTGTGTACTGGTCCTGAGAAGGGTGCAGGAGAGTCAGCTCTTGTGGGTACCTAAGGGTCACAAGAGGAAGGATTGACTAGGCAAAATTACAACCTAAAAGAAGATATCAGTGCACCTGAAACACAAGTGGTACCCAGAGATCATTGGGCCAGAAGACAAGACAGATTGGGATGCATTTTAACAGAGGGAAAAGTACCACAGACAATTGCAGAAGTTTCGAGTCAGTCTGAACAAAGCAACAGTGATGGAGAAGGACCATCAGTGAGAAGGTCCAAAAGAGCAAAGATACCAAGTCAAAAATATGCTGCACCTGAATGGACTTACTTAGCCCTGAATGCTGGGAAACAACATATCGCACCTTTGGCTACATTAATCCAAGTTTGCATGAGCCACCTTGAGGAAGAATTGTATTCCAATTGAATTTTAAAAATCGATTTCCAAATTAAAGAACTGAGTCAATTTGTGTTGGAGAATCTCTACGATAAACAAAAGAACTGTGCATTTGCTAAGAGATTTGCAAGGCTATAAAGGAGCGTGTACTGTACTAAAGAAAAAGTAGTTGGAGCCTTGGAAAACTTTGAGTCTTACTTCTGCTGCAATGCTATTAACATCTAATCCAAATTTACTGATAAGGTTGTGAGGTCTGATTTTAAAGAGGCAATGGATCCAAATGTGATATCAGTGAAATGCAAACGCATATGTGCATACTTGCTGTGGGCCTGATTCACAGAACTAACTTACGTCAAAAACGTAAAGTTAGTACTTTTCGGTATTCACAGAATACACTTACCACTACTAACTTTATGTCCGCTCTCGGGCTGGAGATTCCGGCCCTGTGGCGGAATTTCCGCCTCTGGGCCGGAATCTCCGCCTCCGGGCCGGAATATCCTCATTTAGGCCGTTTGAGCATTGAAACGGCCTAAATGAGGGTATTCCGGCCCGGAGGCGGAGATTCCGGCCCGGAGGCGGAAATTCCGCCACAGGGCCGGATCTCCGGCCCGAGAGCGGACATAAAGTTAGTAGTGGTAAGTGTATTCTGTGAATACCGAAAAGTACTAACTTTATGTTTTTGACGTAAGTTAGCTCTGTGAATCAGGCCCTGTGTTTTTTATAATGATAGCAGTGTTCCTTATAATTTTGAATTTGCCCCATCATATATATATGGGAAAAGATAAACCTACTTCTGTGCCTAAAAATCCTTTAACAAATCAAAATGGACTTAGCCTTTTGGATGATAAGGTGCTACATAGCGATTTGTCTAAAGGAGACTTTTCAGCTTATTCTATGGCAAAGGACAATTTCAGTATTACTATTCAAATTATGATTTAATATCATAAAGTGCCTGTGAGAAAATACCTAAATCCTGTACCTGACACTAAAACTGCTGAAATATGGGAGAATTTTTCAAGCCTACCCAAAGCTTAAATACTGCTTATGCACATCAACACAATTTAACCTGTCTTTTACACAAAGTAGAGAAGGAATTTGTAGAATCAATAGAGGATAGATGAAGAGATATCATGGCTAAAGCTGCAAATCACACAAAGATATGACCTTGGGCACTTAAAGAACCAGATATTAAGATGTTGGGAAATCAAGCTGCTATTGCTTTAGCTTGGCAACATAGAGGGAAGCTATGTATATTTCAACGTAGAACAGAAGCTAATACAAACTTTGTTGGTTCCAGTGAATGTGACCACACATTTCAAGTTATGGGAAATTGGGGATTGTTTCTGGGAGGTGTGGATACTGTGTTCTGGAGTCTATTGCATTTGTGGAGAAAAATGCCTATTATAAGCTACCTAAAATGTGGTGTGGTTCGTTATACATGGGAATAGTTTCCCTGAAAATGTATCATGTGGGTCAGTCTGATGAAACGAACAAAGCTACACACAAAAGGCTTAAAAGAGGTGCAAGTGTGGGTGAAATAGTGGGAGATATTATTGGAGCTATAATACCATCTGCTGGAGTGATCCTAAATTTTCAGAAAATTCGAAGACTTTCCACTGTAGAAGACAAGCTGTTTACTGATACTGCTGGTTGATTCTTGGCAATAGACACTGAAAAGATTGCTATGAGATCTATGGTTCTTCAGAACAGACTTGCTTTAAAAGTCCTTCTTGCAAAAGAAGGCGGAGTCTGACGGATGTCAAAGGTGCAACATTGTTAAACTTATATCCCAGACAAGAGTAAAAACCTGATACATTAAAAACATTATACACCTAGAAAATGACCTGAGTAATTTAAAAACTGATGGTGCATGGGAATCTATTGGGAAAGGATTTTCCTCTATAGGTAGATGGTTTGCAGATCTTGGAAGTGGATTGGTGGGAAAAATCTTTAAGCCCACTTGGCAGTTGCTATCTGTATACTAATCTTGATTATCATCTTCAAGATTTATAGACAAATGAAAGAAGACAAAGTGGGTATTATGATGAAATAAAGGCTCTAGAGAAATCTATGTTAAAGATCATGAAAACCACAGAACTGTAATGTGTGGCAGCAGATAAGATAATGGTGTGATGGCATAATTCACCATCAAAGGGTGGACTGATGCAGTGGAAAAACTGGTAAACATTGTAAATGAGTCATAAACCGAATTTAACATCTTTGAGAAAAAAATGATAAACGTGCATCGAATACACGTTGGGAGAAAAAATAAAATGTTTGAGAAAACTTAGTTACTGCATGTAAAAGCATGTAGAAGAGTGTAGAGTAGGTGAAATGTTCAATTTGAATAACATAGGTTCATGTTTTACTAAACTGCATTGGTGTATTCTTTTAACGTGTAATAGGAAATGTGAAAATGATAACTCACGTGTTATGGAGGTTTTATTAACCATCCTCATTAAAGAATGATGTATGTGAAGAATTGATTAAAACTAATATAGTCTAGATGATTTTATGTGATAATGGAGAGATTTGTTATAAACTCCATCTTTTGCATATGAGAAAAGAGTGTACTAAGTGAGAAAGAGAAAATGGTGCTGCATATTCTTAATTAATGTGAATAGTCTGAAACTTTTACAGAATGATCTTCGTAGTTCATAGATTACCTGAAACGACATTAGTTATTAGAAATTTGAAATGAATTTACACGTTGGTACTTTGGAAATGCAGTAATACATCAAAGTTACAAATGCTATTTAGAATAAAATCAATGTTCTCTCTAAGTGCAAATAAGTTTGAAAACAATTTTTGAATGTCATATTTCACAATGAAAAGTTATATGTCAATACTTATATTCTATGCTTATATTAGCTTAGATTCAATATAGAGCTGCCTATTTGCACACATTTTCCTTGCTTTGCTCGACTTCGTTCTCATGGGAAAACATCCTAAGATTGCAAGTGAATTGAAAATATGTTTTATTCCAAGTGTTCCCACTCGCATACAAGGACTATTTGATACAAAAGAGGCATTAGTCATGAAAACCGTCCTTTCAAACTCACTTATGTGCCTTTGCGAAGGGTCTTTGTTTAAAAGTATACACCTACTGGATGAACTGACAAATTAAATATTTGCTCCGCCTATATTCCTATAATATGGGTCTTCTTTATGCCTCATGACAATCTTCCTATACGAACTGACCAATGGACTGAGTGGTCTTATCAAATGAGGTGACCAAGGAGGTATCACCCCAGAACGTTCGCCCTTTCAGCAGATGCGCTTATGAATTTCCTGAGGACTTCCTTGAAGATGTGCTGATCTGTTCCCTGATCCAGACTGGATTTGTGGACTCCATTGACTTCTCTTTCGGGCTGACGCATACTCTGTGTGAGCTCTGCCTGAACTTTCCCTTATGGGAGACTGCCTATGAGCTGTCATGGCTCATGTCCCTTCCTGAACTTTCTAGAGCTTTGATCATTCTATGATAACCCCAAATCAACTTAGATTGTCTTATACTCTTGAAATAAATGCCTAATATTAATCATCATCATCATCATCATAATATCTTTATTCGGATATAAAATGTCCATAAAAGCACAAACCAATCTCACAAAGTTAATCATAAAAATAATTCGATAGAACATCATAGGATTGTCACAAATATATAAAATTATATATATAGCAGCATCGTATAATAAAGTGCAAAGTGCGGATAGTTATGGGGGAATAGCAGCAGGGGGAAATATACTATTGAATTCCAAGCAGAAAAACTCCACACATTTGAATATTAGTCAGGATCCAATCAGCATATTTTTGCATATAATACAATCGAGTCCACTTATCAGGGGTTCATAGAAGCACGTGAAAGAATAGCCATTTTCAAAAAAGTACAAATACGAAGTGTTAAGTTTTCCCCATTAAGCTGAAGGATAGTCCCGTATGCAACCTTGAAGTCAGTTATTCCACTAGCCCTAAAAAACGGAATCAAAAGTTGCTTACTGTACTTTTGATAGAAATTACAAAAGAACAGAAAATGCAACATGGTTTGCTTACCTTGATTGCCACAAGGGCAAGACATTTCCTCAATGTTAGGCTGAAAGCCTAAGGGGAAACACAACAAGTATTTTAATGTACCAGATCTAAGGCGAAAGAGCAAACTTCGTTCCCAGCGAGTAATATCTCTTAAAAGGTAACTAACTGGTAAATAAGAAGAAGGACCTCCGTCGTCTACCATTAATATATAACGTGCGACGGATACTTTAGAAAGCTCTTGTGCATATCTTATGTCCCCATAATATTTATATATAGCCTCACGAATAATCTTTTTATTAATTCCTTGTAACTGATCTGGTTTGTGAAAAATGTATCCAAGATTTACTCTAGTTAAACTTGCCCTCACTTCTGCAAGCCACGGTATATCTCCACCCTTATCACATTTTAAACAGTCGACTATAATTTCCCTGGTTAGCGAGGCTGCCGGATTTTGCCAAACCTTCAACCAAAACAAGGCAGGGCGGGACCTAATATAATCTTCTAAATAAAATAATTTTAACTCATTATGGCAAACAAAAGAGGAAGAAGAGATAGGTATCCCCAAAATTCTCCTACAAAATCTGTTTTCTTCGACCTGGACGCTTTTAGAATTTATAAAGCCCCAGATTTCAGCCCCATATGTTACAGTGGGTACACACTGTGTTCTATAGATTTTGAGTAGGGACAACACTACCTCAAATATTTTCGGTTGGGGGAGATTTAAAATCGAATTAACTGCCTTTAAGAATTTACTCCGACCATAAGCCAAATGGGATACCCAAGATCCATTGTCTGAAAATTGTAAACCCAAATATGGAAAAGTGCGTGTGCGTAGTAAAATTTCAGAACCAGAATTAATAGCATTAATGAGACTTTTTTTAGGACCACAACACATTAAAAAGGATTTCTTAAAACTCGTACAAAGGTTCAGGCCATTCATAAAATCAACAAAACCCCTAACTAATATTCGCAATGCATTGGGTGTACGACCCATTAAAACCGCGTCATCCGCATATAAAAGAGCGGGCAGTTTATTACCATTAATCATTGGGACATCTGTAGTCAGTTCAGACAGCACATTGTGTAGCTCATTAATATATAAAATGAACAAGAGTGGGGCTAAGACACACCCTTGTCTTACACCTCTTCCGACCACTATATCCCCTGAGACTGCCCCATCCGTATTTATTCTCACCCTTGCCTTTAGATCCCTGTGTAAATATGCTAAAAATACACTATAGCCTCATCCAACCCGTAGTTTAAAAGGCATTTCCAAAGCTGTGATCTATTAACAAAATCAAAGGCCGAGGTAAGGTCCATAAATGCTAGGTAGATGGGGCCGTGTCGAGCTATGGTGTATTTACCTATGATCAAATTAAGGTTAAGACACTGTTCCACCGTTCCAAGATTGCTTCTAAAACCTAGCTGACATCTGTTTAAAATGTTTTCCTCCTCGGCCCAGATTCTGATTTTGTTAAATAGTACCCTCCCCAATATCTTAAGGGTATTATCAATTAAAGAAATTGGTCTGTAACAACTCGGGTTGGATCTGTCTCCTTTTTTAAAAATTGGAACAATAACAGATGTGGACCATGTATTAGGGATTTCAGTTATTGTTAAATTATTAAAAACATTGAGTAAAAGAGGGGCCCAGAACTCTGGCCTAGATTTTATAAGATCAATGGGGAGCCCATCTGGGCCAGGGGCCTTGTTACCCAAACTTTGATCAATAGCATCCTCAACCTCCGATATTGATATTTGAATTCGGGTGACAATGAAATTATCATCAGTATCTTTACACTAGGGCGTAGCAGCATATATATTGGAAAAGTGGGCTACCCAAGTTTCACTCATTATATTACAACTTAACGGAGTGAGTGTAATGCCCAGTGATCTCAGTGACTTGGCCGCTGTCCAAAAACCATTTGAGTTATTAAATCTTGCAGCACAAGCCAAGTTGTTCCATTGTTCTTTTAGGATCTCGTCTTTCCTCTGCTTAGTCACTCTCTTGTAAACAAGCCTCAATGATCTAATGAGGCTTGGGTCCCTAGGGGAAGCTGAGAGAGCAGCTCTAAGCTCTCTGTTTGCCCGAGAGCAAATGCTATTAAACCACCTAGGGTTAGAGTTGGATGCAAGTGCTGGTCCAGAAATCAATTTTTTAACACCTGCACATAATTGAACAAATGCGGAAACTACCTCTGGATTAGGATCAACAGGTGAAAGACAAGTCTTACAAAGTGATCGATGAGTTGTTAACATTTTATGAAACACACTATCATTATTAATACCTTTCCATTTGACCCTTAAATTATCTGTTGAGGATACTATGTTACCGGCCCCTATCTCTTTTCTAGGACCAGGTCTGGGAGCAACCCTAAATAAAACTAAAATTGGATTATGATCCCCAAAAGTAGATGGTTTAACCTCGGCTTTAACTAAGTAGTCTTCTAGTGTAGCCGTTATAAAAACGTAATCTATTGTTGAGGCGCAGCCATGACCTCTATAAGTGGGTACGGGGCTATCCACATTGTTTGTGGCTGCGATATCCATAACACTTGACAGGCTACTATTTAATAAATGGTCCAATAACTCAAGCCCCTTTTGCATGGATTGACCAGAAAGTGATAGGGGGATTTGAAATGTTTCCCCCTGCAATCTTTGCATTAAAATCACCACCCAGACAAATCCCAGCAAGTCTTTGATTTCCTGTAAAATTAGGTATATCCGAAATAAAGTTAAAAAGGTTAACAAAATTTGGATTCGGTGAAGTTAAAAAATCATTATTATAAAAATTAATAAAACAAATCGAAACCCCCGTGTGTATATCAATGCTTGGATGTTAGTATTTTTAGTGGGGATTATTTTTACACTGCCACCCGACGCAATGCTCACCCAAATAGATAAACCACCCGAGGGTCTGCCTTGTTTAGGGGGGGTGAGGTAATATTAAAGCATTCATACCCTTCAAGATATAACTCTATTGTTGCCCAAGTCTCTTGAAACATTAAAATATCGTATTTATTTACCGTCTTGACCCAATCGTCGCTACTTAATTTAGAAGCCAGGCCGGCGACATTCCAGCTTAACACATGTAACATTGGGTCATAAGCCTCAGAACCATCATTTTCTGAAGTGGCCACAGGCTCGAAGCCATCATTTTCTGGAATAGCCAACATAGATGTCAAAGGGGCAACATCAATGAGTTTTGGTATAATTGACGGTCAATCTAAGCTATCAAGATCAGAGAGGGCGGAGAACCTATTTGATGAGAGATATGAAGGGGTAATTAAAAGTTGCTGCTCAGAGTTTGGTCTATAAAAAAAGCCAAGAGACAATGCCCAAATATTTGTTGGTAAGGAGCAATTAATCTCCTTTGCCGTCAAAATTGATCTAACAAGTATTGGTCGTCGAAAATTAATGACAATACAGTCTCCTTCAATGGTTTTTTCTGCCGGTCCAACCCAGCCAACCCTACGTACCATTATAATATCATTTATGTTATACCTCCTGTACCCTTTATGTTTAGCCAACCAGTCAATACTTTTATTCCGTAATTGGTCCCAAGACTCAGGTTTGTTCTTCTCTAATGGGGGAACCCCTGCGAGAATCAGGACATACGGGCAGGCTGCTGGAGGTAAACTTAAAACATCTTTGCTTGACTCAGCATACCCACTGACATTAATATTAACAGTATTGACAGGAGCTATTGGAAGCGCTTGATTGAAAATTTGAGTAGATGAATGGAATGTAGAGTTAGAGGCTACGTTTTGGGTGTTAACGGGGTCAGTGCAAGGTTTAAAAGGGATGCAGTCTTTAACTTACGACAGGTGTCACAGGAGACTAGAGGCTGCGTAGAAATTGTAATCCCCTGTTGATCTTTAGGATCTTTAAGAATTCCATCACTCAAGGTCTGTTTTTTATGAGTGCTACCCTGTAAAGATGACTGCTTAGGTACCGTACAGGGCTTAATTTAGCTTATTAGTTAAAGATTCTAAACGGTCTAAACGCTTCCATAAAGCAGCAAAATTCTTATCTACAAGCACTTTAACTCGTTCGTACATTGTATCAATAATAATATCAATAGCAGTATCCCCAAGTCTAAGATTAGAAAAAGGTGTCGGTGCCGATTCAGTTTGAGTATGTACAGAATGATTTAATGTCTCTGAAGGTGTTAAATCATCCAAGGTGCTTGTGGTCACTAAGTCGGGTGGAACTGACGGACCCTGAATCCATGTAGTTAGCGCAGTACGCTGAGTATTCAAACGTGGGGGTTGTTTCCGTTTAGAACAGACCGGCTTAGCTGTTTTTCTTTTCCTTTTTGCCCCGATGACTTCTGGGATCGGGGATACATTCACGATTGCCGATACTAAAGTGTCCCTAGAACAAGTCATAGGTGCAGGGTCCTCCATTACCCCAATATGTCCAGAGGCCACAGTTCCCTCAGCCCCCAATTCACATTCTCGGGCTAGTAAGTATGAACTATGGTCAGTTTGTTTGGGCAACATTAGTTGAGAGTCACAGTTATCAATATTCTCAGTTTGTAGCGAAAGATGGGGGTTCGTTAAGCCCAGGGACAAGCGCCTCTCAGTTAGCTCAAATTCAGTGCTGACAATATCGACTGCTCTCTCCAGCATACTATCTATAGATGTGGTATTACGCAGTGCTGGAATAATATTATGTTTGCCCATGATGGATGCAGACATAAAGCTAATATGAAGCCCCACTCACCATTGCAAGGCACGGCTGATAAGAGATGTCAGAGGGGTAGCCCAGCCCGGCCTCTGACGGCCCCGGACGGGCACAGACGGGCCCGCCCTTGGTCCGGGCTTCGTCCGGGCTGCGTTCCCGCGCGCGTCCCGCGCCGCGGTTGGAGAGGCTGCGCTATGAGCGCGTTGGCCCCGCCTCCCACTCACTCGCGGCAGCTGCGGAGAACAGCGGTGCACTCTGGGGGTTGCAGTCCACCCCAGAGTGTGAAGGCTCGATTGGCGTAGATGGCGCGACTATGGCAGCGTTACCCCTGGGACCCTCGTCCCACCAGGGATATTCCACGGATGCTGAGTAGCGGCGGCAGCAGGGCGGCAGCAGGGAAGCACCACAAAGACCACGAGCAGCAAGAAAACACCCGCGCCGCGGTGGGAGAGGCTGCGCTATGAGCGCGTTGGCCCCGCCTCCCACTCACTCGCGGCAGCTGCAGAGAACAGCGGTGCACTCTGGGGGTTGCAGTCCACCCCAGAGTGTGAAGGCTCGATTGGCGTAGATGGCGCGACTATGGCAGCGTTACCCCTGGGACCCTCGTCCCACCAGGGATATTCCACGGATGCTGAGTAGCGGCGGCAGCAGGGCGGCAGCAGGGAAGCACCACAAAGACCACGAGCAGCAAGAAAACACCTAATATTAATGTACTTGCCCTTTCTAAATTGGATAAAATCTAACCTTAACTGAATCCTGCTCTTGTCTTGCCATGATTTATTTTACCTGTTGATAGTGCATTTTGAATTATTTATTAATGATTAGAGATAGAGGGATCTCAGAATATCAAGTATGAATATTATTGTTTTGCATTGCCTTAACATAATTATTGGTCTCTATTGTGTTAGCCAGACTGAATTTCTTCAGGAGATTTAGTCTAGTATTAATTCTCTCTGTGTATAGTGTAGTATAAATCTGATCACAGGGTTGTAGGTCGGTCATCTAATTCCTGGTCCTCATTGGATGACTGGATTGGATCCCATATATCCGATCCCTCTCGACACGAAGCAAGATCCATCGGAGGACCAAATAAGATTAGGATAAGGCAAATATTATAAAATCCTTATGAACAAATTGTAGGGAGAAACTTTGGACCCAGTGATGCTGCAACATATTGAATCTGATGCATTATTCATATATCTTAAAGGACATGTACCTTTCTTTTTTTATGTGTGTGTATGTCCGTGTGTGTGTGTGTGTGTGTGTGTGTGTGTGTGTGAGAGAGAGAGAGAGAGAGAAGTAGAGAGAGAGAGAGATGCAGTCCTATGTGGAAGCAGGCTTACAAAAGTTCATTGAGTGGCTCATTTGAGCTGTGTAATGCCTTACAAAGCGGTTAACGTTCTTGGTCCAGGTGCAGTATCACCACAGCTAGAATACACAGTGGTGTTTCTGTATGAGTAGAGTTCATGTGACTGCCACTTGGTGGCTACAATGCCTGGTAAAATGTTGCCCTTGTTTGGAAACAACAATAAAGTCATGCTTTGTAGTATTGTTGCAAACACGTATGTTTTCATAATAACAAATTGAAGGTATTATGAAGTGGTAATCAATACCATAGTTTTGCTTCAGTGCAGATAAGGGAACAAACACACAAGGAGTTCAAAACCAGAGCGCCCCTTTGTATTTAATCTGAATACATTCTGCGCAAGCTGCTTATTAAAATTATTTTCCAAACACGATGTTACAGGACTGCTGCAGCTGAGCTGCTCTGCATAGATGTACTGCTCAGCATGGGGGTTGGTGTTAATTATGCAGAAAAATGGAGTCATGCCAGACATCCCCTTCAGTGAACTCTCACACCCATTACAGTGCACTTCCTGCTGTTGTGTAGCGAGAAGGATCACCTGTTCGCATTGGCTTCTCTCCAAGCAGGGACTGGACGGAAATGACAGCATCAGCTGGATAAGAAGAGGCAGTCATTTCTACAGCTTCACCCATACGAGAAAAACAAAAGAGAATGATTGCGATAGAACTTTGCTTTTTCACCCTAGAACCAGGACACAACCCAAGAATCAGGACACAATCCAAGGATAAAAATTACACGTTCTTAAATTAAAAACATACTTCTTAGTGTTTAGAGTTTCTCTCACAGTTTTCAGTCCATATTCAGTATGTTGTTCTCAGTGCCATCTTAATGTATGGACACACTGGACAGTTGCCCAGGGGCCCCACGAGCATAGTGCCCCCATGCTAATCTATGCACAAACAACTGGCTCAGAGCCAGCAACTGAAAAATAAAATGATTTTTGAATATCGTTATATTTTTCAGGTGCTGGCTCTGAGCCAGTGTGTTCAGGGAGGAGCGGGCCGGGCTATGAGAGGTGGTTTTGTAGGCAGGGTCCAGTGCACTGCTTTGCCCGGGGGCCTATAGTGCTGTTAAGATGGCCCTGGTTGTTTTGATTGTGTCTGCACCTCCACCACCATCTGGGCACTTTGTGATTGAATACTCCTGTAATTCAGGAAGATGCCACGGGGAGACTCAATGACTTCACAACTTAGCATTTCTTTATTCAACAGTCATAGTCAGCAAAAAGATCAATACATTAACATCACATTTTGGCATAGATATTACACTCAAAGATTAATAATGCAAGATGCAATAAATAGTATATCAATCCCTTCAGTGACAAAAAATGCATTTTATACATCTGATACCAATACAAATAAACCAATACTCCCTATATCGTGTCGTTGCGTAAGTTATGACTTTGGCGTAACTCTACAAGTTGTGCTTTCTCACTCACTGGTGACATGGGTGAACTCGGTTCAATGCACCAGCGATTAATGTGAAAGACAGACTATTGTAGCCTCGCAAATCACTATTCAATGTGTAATTGCCATAGAAGCATTGCCTTTGGGTTACTAACAATCCCATAAAGGGATCAGGGGAACCGTGGAAAATTTCTTTATTCATCGTTTCACACACACTGTATTAACAAGAATGAACACTTTTAAGTTACAAGTATTTATTACTACAGGAACAATCTGTTTCTCAGTACATCTAAAACAACTACACAGAATATTATAAAAACAGCAAGAAGGTATGTTAAAAATAATGAGAATGAAATGAACATTTCTAGCATTGTTAAAATGCAATTTAAAATGTCATCTAGAACCTAGCACCCCAACGTCTACTGCTATGCGCTATACCAAGAGATCATGAAGGGGAGAGCAACTTGCAGTCTAGAAGAGACGTACTGTGCAGCAAAAGCTGTCTTTATCAGTGGAGGCACAAATACAGCCTTCCCCGTGAAGGGCAAACACACACTGCGGTAACAGTCAGTCGGTCTTCCTCCAGGACTCAGTGTTATGAGCTTCAGGCGAGATGGAGCATCTGCAAAGTGCAAAGGCAATAGGTGAGACAGTCTCTGGCAGAATCTTGGGCGATACTCTGGGCGAAGGACCTCTCCTGACAAGTGGTTAAGTCATTGTCCTTATATACTAAACCTTATCAGAAATTGGCATTTCTGACATAAATATAAGAAGGTCTGGCAAAGATTATATGCATCAAGGTATGCGTCCTAGGTGTTTCCATATGGACAGATAAGGTAAAAGGATGTCAATTCAGACTACACTATTTTGGTTATTTGTCGGTTTGTGTTCTTAATCAACATTGACATGGTGGAAAGTAGACATCTAACCCAGACTAATATCGCATTGATGGTTGTATCTGTGTCATCGATCGAAGGGCTTGATGCTTTCACAGTTCTTAGAACGATAAGGTCAGGCAAGATCTGTGTCTAATAGCAGACATGACAATGATTCTGCATAAATAGGAAAAGATCACGACTTCTATAGTTAGAAAGAAGGAAGATGGCGGCTTCCATTAGTCAAGATGGAGTTGAGGCCTACATAAGATGGAGTCGGACCTTAGGGACTTTACATCAGTGTCATCCATTATTTTCTTATTACAGTCATGTTCTAACATCAGAACACACTTGTAACAAGAAAATGGTGTCACTACTTGTAAAAATGTATTCCTTGAAAGTAATCAAGTGCCAACACATTTGCCATGAGCTGCTGGTGTGACAGTCTCCCTACTACTTCCTCTGCCACCTCACCAACAGGAAGAGGGAGTGCATCTGCAGAGCAACAGCATGTGTTTGGGAAGAGCATGATTTTGGAGAGGATCTGTATTTGTGCCTGGTAATCCAGCAGGCTCTAAGCATGGTGAGCCTGCACATGTGGGCAAACAGGGTAGGCACAGTGACGTGTCAGCCTCTGGAGAAATAGAAGCAATTCACAGCAGCACAGCAGCCTGTCATCTTGGAGAAGCTAAACACACTATAGATTTTATGAGATAAATTTTCCTCAAGTAGGTGCATTATAATGATATAGCTAGTCACCTTGGATTTTTATTCCCTTATAAAGGCATTTGTCCTTGGGTATCATATTATTGTATGGTGTGAAGCACACCAGAGACTTGCAATATCCTTATCATGTACAGTAGGGGATGTATTATTCCATATGTTATGTATGGCTCCACTGAGAGTCACTAGTGTGAAAACAAGATTCTAAATCTGGTTATTCACTGCTATGGCAAAGCAACAGTGGGTAACAAAAGTTGTTAACCACTGTTGCTAAATCATAAAGAAACTTCAGGCTGCTCTGTCAGGCCTGTTTGAGAGACTGTCAGTGCCACACTGCTTCTTTGCTTTGGCAGAGGGTGGAGGGCACAGCTTCAGGAGATCTGAGGGTCAGATGGCATAGAGAGTGGTAGGGTGGGTAGCTGGAGGCTGTTTTTTTTTTACATTTGGGACAGGAAGAAGACGCCATGTTATGGAAGGCTCCCCAGTGCTTCTCTGCCCCTGTGTAACAGTTGAAAGCAGGGGCTGATGAATTTTGGGGCCATACTTAACATACACATATGCATGAGAAAAAATTCAACAACAGGAATGTGTTTTCATCAGTGGTTACTGAATGCCATCATACACAATTCAAGCTTTGCTCTCATTGTGTATTTGATGTCACTCAGACACCATTGGTGAAAAACATCCCTATAATTGACTGTAATTATATATATAAAACATGGGAGAGTGTAATGTTTCTATATAGGCTTGTCACCTTTTTTCTATTGCATCAGAATTCGTGTTTGATAAGAAGAAATGCCTCTTGTTGCTTTTAAAGTTCTATTACAGGTAACCAGTGATGTCCTAAAATCCTTGCAGGTGTAGAGTGAACACTGACACACTTCTGTCACAAACTGAAAGTAATTTGACAGAGAGGCCACATTCTGCCCAGCAAGCTATCACTTTAATTTGCCTGATGAGAATCTCAACTAGGGAGGGGCATAACTTGCCTAATTTACTGTAGCATAATTACGTGAAGTTACAGCAAAATTACGGGGAATTATGCTAGTATTGTAACCCTGCATTAAGCGCTATTTTTCCAGGGCAAAATGCACCCTCGTATCCAAACTGAGGATGCATTTTACGCAAAGAAAATAGAGCTAAATATAACCAAATTATGTGGAAAGGCGTAATTGTGTAATTTTCAGCAATTTTGTACAATAAGGGTAGCGTACAATTACTGAAATTACTCTGATTTCTCGGGCGTATTTACAATTTCTGCCCAGGCCTACTTTCAACATTGCTTCACCTCGATTTATATTAAATAAATAGAATGAAAATGCCAGATCCTAATTGATTACTCTGTCTCATGTGTGTAAACCTCTGCTACAAAACCCATCAGTAACATAAACCATATGCCCTTCATTGGATGCGAGTCCATATGGCACCTCCGTATCCAATGTATTACAGCAGTGTCTGCTTGAACAGGCTTTCCACGTACCTGGTATGTAAACATAGAAAAACAATTGAGACATTTTATAATCAGATGTCATGCTTTTGTAACATCAAAAACAACTCTGTAGACGCCTTTGACTACACACCATAATAACTGCATTTATATTAGGGTATTTGTTGGGAAATACTGCACTTCACATTTCAAATTAATGTTTTATGTGCATCACCCTGTCTCAACAAGGTGTGCATGTAGAGATTGGAATATTCGATGTTTAATATTTTCTTTAATTTGTGTTATATATATATCAGAATTATAGCATCATGTATTAAAAGGAATCAAATGCTCTGAAATGCATGTAGAGTCTCTATATGTTATTGGAACTTATAGGAGGCTTTCAACTTCCATAGTAAGTAATTTGGGGCACTTTAGCACATATATATTAACAATTGCTAATTGTATACATCTAAACCTGCTAAAAAATATGGCATTATATTTGTCACCTTATGTCATCACAACTGTTAGATGATATGGTACTAAATTAACTGCCCACATCATAAGCAAATGGCGGTGCTACTCAAACAGCATTCTAAGGAGCAAAACACACTGGGTAACCCTTATATTTTTCAAACAAAATTACACACCATAAGTGTATTTTCCCACGTCAGAACTCCCCATCACAGTAGCTTTCTCCCACATAATGTCCAGAGCTACACCAGGATCCATAGTGCTTATATGTCCTCCTTTTAAATTAACAAAGAGGAAACCATTTTCCGCTCATAGTAACCATGTACGTGCTCAATTGACAATGATGTATTTTTTGTTTTATTGTCATCAGAGACGATATAAGTATTTCTTCTTGAAATGCTTTACCTAATTAACGAAGTAGTGCCTGAGATCAAACACATATTTGGTGGGCGGAGGGAATGCAAACAGCGATTATCAAGTGATGGTGTGACAAATTGAATTACTATGAAACATAGAGTTTATTACATATTATGTATTTTTGTTCCTAGCTCGTCAGGGCTACCAGGCTGGCCTATGGTATTGAGAGGTTATGCTTTGGGATCACGAGTAAAAGAAGAAGGACATTTGCTGTGCATTGGACAGTTTGTAGGAAGTGGCCATTTAGGGGCTTCTTCAATGGCTGAAAAAAGGAGACTGTCCATCGGTCAACTATAAGTGAGTTTCAATGTAAAGGATGCTGACAGACTGGAACCCGGATGGGATGTTGTTGTGGTTATGCTGTGAGCCAGGCGTGAGCATAGTCATCAAAATACTGTGGAACTGTTAGATGCCATATTAAATGTGTGGGCACTAGGTTCTAAGGTTGGCAGTTGTAATCTGCCTGTCCTGCTGTAAGGTTCATGGCTCTTATGCTGTAGCTCATTACGCCAATGAACTACCAGTTCCATTGGGGTGGTAAATCGGTTGACAGCCGGATCAGAAATATCGAGACAGGGTCATCAACAAGTAATTTCCCCATTGGGGATCTGTGTGCATATTTGTGAGTTTGGACATCTGTAGCTTACACTATGGTGACCAAACCTGTCCTCAGAGTGCTGTGGTAAACTGTGACAGAACCAGACAAACCAGTGTGCTATGAGGACCTTTCCAGGTAGTGTTGTTAGATACTTTCGAGTGAGTGTAAAAAAAGTAAAAGTGCAGTTATATTTGCTTTGGGCTGCTTTATAACCTACCCTAGTATCAAAGTGCGGGTGTAGTTAGACACACACGTGCAATGGCCAGTCCTCATAATTATAGGTATGAAATGTTGTGTGTGTGACATGAATTGTTTTGAAGTTGCTGCTTGATTGTATTAAGAAATCTACACGAGTCATGCTCTTTGCTTTTTCTATGACCTTGCTCATTTGTACTGCTTTGGCATGTAACCGTGGGGAGGAAAGAGAGACAAGGTGATGGAAATGTGATTCCTTACGGATAACATCTATTACTCTCAGTCTAACTGCTCAGGGCCGGACTAGGAACTAAAACTGGCCCTGACAAACAGCTCAGCCAACCCCGGGGGAGGGGCTAGGAGTGGGGGGGTCCTAGACTAGTGGAAGGCACCACTTTGTTAAAGAAGGCCGATATTGCAGCTATGCTGCAAAACTGGCCCCGGTAACAAAAAAGACCCCACAAGGGTCCAAAACCGGCCCCCACCCTGGCGGCCCACTGGGGAAATGCTCAGTGCCCGCTACGGCCAGTCCGACCCTGAAACTGTTCCTCACAACAATCTTTACCTATCTCCTTCCATTCGGTGGGTCTGACTTCCACCTCCAAGTAAAGGCCCAGCTATGTAGATGGCATAGGAGTTCTGAGGTGCAAGGATATATTTGTAGGTAGAAAACTCTTAAAGGGGAAGCATTTGCTTAAAGGTTAGGGGAGCAAGGAGTCTGGCTGCAGAACCACCTCACTGTGTAAGGGCTGCCTCACTGTGTAAGGACTGCCTCACTGTGTAAGGACTTTGAAGAAGAAAGGTTAGGGAGATAACCAGTAAATAAGTAACATGTATGTTACATGCATGATTGAGGCATAAACCGTCTTGCATTATAGCGCTGAAGAAATAAAAATATTGTTATGCATTGTCTCGGACTAAATATTTGATGGATTGTAAACAGTAATGCAAGATACTAGACATTAATTGAACTCAAAAGTTGTGATAAATTAGTTCCTAGTTATCTAGCCACCATTGCTTCTTGCAGTTTGTCCTGCGACATGGAATATATCATTGTATCTACTTGGTTTATGGTTAAAGTATTCTGATCATATTTGTGTAGCCCATTTCTTAAAAGCCTTTTCAATATAGGGGTTTGAATATAATATATGTACTCGACTTACGCTCTTTAAACTGTGGTGAAAAATGTCTAGATCTATAAATAAAGTTTTAAAATGTTACTCTGCTCCTTTAAGATTTACGATTTAGTCAGTGTGATTACAAGACATAGGTCTCAGCTGTAAATGACCTTTCAATAATCAAGGAACTATATGTACATAAGTCAAATTCAAACTGCAGACATTTTTTAAATTGACAGCAATTAAACAAAAGTCTGTTGGCCAATTGGCTAATGTCTGGCTAATATATATATACATTTATACAAATTTACAAGTGGCCTCTTAACACCGTTTTGAAAAAAAATATGAGTTTCTGACCAAAGTGGTATTATGAAGGCTGCATTGGATTCCAGGGACACATCCTCCTGGTCAAATCTGGAGGAATTTGTCCATTGAAAAAGACTCGGAAGTACTGATTGGCATGCAGAAATGAATGAGGTGGCACTGATTGCTGCATATTATTGTACCCTGCTGTATAGGGGCCTATTGGAGATTAGTTTGGCCTACACCTGATTGGCTCATTTAATTGACCCATAAGTCCCTAGTGAAGTGATACAACATGTACCTAGGGCCTGTAAATTAAATGCTACTAGTGGGCCTGCAACACTTACGGTGACACCCACTTAAGTAGCCTAGTAAAACATGTCTCAGACCAGCGACTGCAGTCTGTGTGCAGTTTTAAACTGCCAATTTGACCTGGCAAGATAACCCCTTTTCCATGCTTGAACCTCCTCTTTAATATATATATAAGTCACCCATAAGGTAGGCCCTAAACAGCCCATAGGACGGGATTCATTGTATTTAAAGAGTTGGACGTGTACTTTTAAGTTTTGCATGTCCTGGTAGTGAAAAACTCCTGAATTTGTTATTCACTGATATGAGACTAACCTCTCCCATAGGATGAAATTGGGTTACCTTATCGCATTTAATAAGTGATAACTTTTGTTTGGGGCTCTAAAGAATTGTAATTTAAAATCCTCCTGAAGGGTAAAGCCTGATTTTTAGTTACAATTCTGAAAATACCACTTTTAGAAAGTTGGCGTTTTCTTGTTCCAACCATTTAGTGCCTGCAGCCTGTGTCCTGGGTCACATGACTGTGATTAGCATGGCAGTCAACCTTTGTGTATTCTTCCTAGACAGTGAGACAAAAAGGGTACTAGGTGTTGGCAGGATGGGTCATCCTGCCAGGATTAGGGGTGGGAGGAAAATTCCACTCTGCCGGCGAAGTTCATGGAGTTTTGCACATTCCGCGCTACACGAGTATCCTGCAAAACTCCACCAAGTGCCGCATGGCAGAGTTTTATCCTGTGCGCAGCTCAACAATGTTAAGTTGGTGACCATGAGCAAGAATTTGCATCCCCAGCATGATTTTTGGGCACTAAAACGCATTAGGGTGACATTTTCTCAATGCGGGCGGTAACCACAGGTTGCGACCATTCACGTTGAGAAAGCTGCCGCTCGAGTAGAAAATTTCCTCGAGCACCAGAAAAAGCAGCATCCTCTGGCGCTCTGTGTGTTGGTGTTCACACTGATTTTACAGCACGGAACAAGCTGCCGCAGCTAAAAATTGGCTCAGGCAGAGCAACGTGCCGAATTCTGCCTGCTCGTGAAACTCAGCAGAATCTCGCTGAGTTTTTACGTAACTCTGCAGAATCCCACGGAGTAAAACTCCATGAGCTCTGCCCACCCTTAACCAGAATGTGCGGAGCAGAGCTGTTCCCTGCCCTGCTGAACTTTACCTAATCAGACATTTTTCTTCAAAAATTCTTCTAAGTCCGAATGTAAGCGAAGTCTGGGCCCAATCCAACTTGAGTATCCGAACCGCGCTCTATCGCAGTTGGCTATAACTTTCAACTTTGCTTGAGTCTTGCATGACTCGATGTCTGTGGTTGGTACTTTGATCTTGGGGAGAGGTGTGATGCAGTGGCCAGAGCGGCTGACTCCGGAGCGCGGGGGTCACGGTTCGATCGCCGGCGGCAGCTCAGCATCATGTGACTCTGGGCAATCGCTCACGTAATTTCCCCTTAACGGCCCCCAGTGCCTTGGAACCGGAAGGGGTGATATGCTTGTGCTTTACTAGTATGAATTTTATCTTTTAGGCATTAGCTTTTACTAAAAAAAAAATTTGATTCATAACCCTAGTTCTAATGATTGGGTTTTAGTCATTTTGGTATCAAATCATTTATTAAATTTTATTCTATTATTCTAAATTGGTGTAGGGTTTTATTGTGTTTTCACTTTACTGCTGTTTAAGTGCTCAATAAATACTTTGCACATTGTCTCTAAATTAAGCCTGACCACTTTTGTGCCAATCTACCAGAGGGCAAATCAAATTGGTCTAGTGACTTTTTGTCAACTTAGCTGTGCCAACCACGCAACTCTTGCCTCCCGAACAAGATTTCTTAACTTTAGGAATTACAACATTTTTTGTGGCCATGGTGTGTAGGGGTCTAGTGGGGATGTACCAAGAAAAGTTTTGAATTCAATAATCTGGTCCCAGATTGTGCAGCTCCTTGAAGGACTTAAAAGCAATTCTCTTTTTTATTCGTTTCTTCAGTGCAAAAGTTGCTGATTGATGTTTGGGTAGTCCAAACACGAGACTGCATTTTGGAGTGTTTGCAATATGGTTAACGGCTTTTGTTATATATTAATGTTCAGCGTATTACAATAGTCCAATTCGGACAGGAGTAATGCAGTCATAGCTCTTTTTTTTAAGGTTGTTAGGAATAAATGGGAGAATTTGTAAAATTGTTTTTAAGATGCAAATGACAGAGGAGGCAATTTGATTGAGCTGGCTGTTAGAAGTCAGTCGATTGTCAAAGATTACACCTAAATTCCTTACTTTGGCGGCTGGCTTTTGCAAGGCATCCATATCATGGGACCACCAGCTAGAGGACCAAAAGGATGTGATGTTTCCAAAAAAGGAGAATCTCAGTTTTTCCTGAGTTAAGTTTCAAACAATTATCATTCATCCAATCTCCAAAGCTTTTCATGCACTTATGGAGGTTAGTAGCTGTGTGATCTGGGTTTCCTGAGACAGAGACCACAATTTGGGTGTCATCAGCATAGGATATAACTGAGAACTCTAAAGTTTTTATAAGTTTGGTCAGTGGTGTTATATATAAGTTAAAAAGAGTAGGGCTTAAAGAAGCACCCTGTGGAACACCACATGGAAGAGTGAAGGAATGAAGTACAAAATCATCAATTTCCACATATTGCTCTCATTCTGTAAAAAAGGATGACAGGAGAGCAAGGGCTGTACTTCTGATCCCCAAGAAATAAAGACGGTCAATCAAAATATTATGATTGACTGTGTCAAATGCTGCCGAGAGATCTAACAAAATTAGGGCAGCACTTTCTCCGCTATCGATATGGACTCTTATATTCTCTGATGCAGCAATTAATGCAGTCTGTGCACTATGTTGGTGCCTAAAGCTGAATTGGGTAGCATATAAAAGATCATTGGTATCAACAAAGGCTGCCAACTGCTGCTTCATAACCTTGTTTATGATCTTTGCTGGAAATGGCAGCCGAGATATGGGCCGGTAATTACTCGGATCACATGACAGGAGATTAGTTTTTTTTTTTATTAGCGGTAGGACAGAAGCTGTCTTCCAAACTTTTGGGAAATAACCTGTAAGGAACATATTGTTAAAGATGTTTGTCAACTGATAAAAAAATAGTTTAGGTATTTGTTGAAGAATTTTAGGGGGCATGGGTCCTCCTAAATGCCAGATTTCATGAATGTTGGTAATTTGAGTACCTGCTCAGTTGTAAGCAGGGAGAAAGAGGTTAGAAGTTCTGAATTAGTAATAGGTGATATATCCTCTGGTGAACTGGATGTCACTATAAGTTTTGCTGAGAAGGCTGAAAAAGCATCCTCTACTTTGGTTTGGGAGAAAGAGGCAAATGTATCACAAAAATCTGTCTGGCATTGCAGTTGCTATTCTCCGAGATGTTAGATAGCAATTTCACAGTTTTAAAGAGTTCTTTAATAGAATCTTTGGCGGACTCAATTTTTTCAGTAAAGAAAGATGATTTTTCTTTGAAAATCATAATCTTATAGTCTTTTAGGGATTTTTTGTATGAGTCTTTACCTGCAATATTATAGTGCTGTTTCCATTGTCTTTCTAGTTTAAGGCACAATTTATTTTTGTGTTTTTTAAGCCGGTCAGAGTACCAGGGTTCAGAAGGTGTTACTCTATGCTTTGTTGATTTTATCACATGAACAAGTTGATTGGCAACATTGTCTAACCAGGAATGGTAGTTGGCAACAGTTTGGTCTAAATTTCCAACATGAGTCGGTAAAGTTTTAGCGGAGATAGGTTCTAGTCTTGAGGCATCTAATTTGTGCCAATGACGTATTCTCTTGGTTGCAAGCGGTAATGTGGGAGGAAGCTCTTTTTTCGTAGGTGAGATGTCAAACATCACCGCTGAGTGATCGGACCATGAGAGTGGTATGACCTTATGGAATTTTAGTAGGGGATTGTCAGTAAAAATCCCATCAAGGGTGTGTCCTGCTACATGGGTGGGGTTGCTGATTATCTGATTTAATCCTAAACTGTCCATGGTTTCTGTTAGTAATTCAGTGTCTATGTATAAACGATTCTCAAGGTGGAAATGAAAATCACCAAGTACGGTGCAGTTAGTGGTGTCAAATCTGGAGTATAGACCAAGACTGAGTTGTTTAGCAAATAGAGATCTGGGACTCGGTGGTCGATAGTTAAGGAAGCCACTGAAGGTGTTTTTGGCATTAAGACTGACTTTAAAAGTTAAAGCTTCATAGTCAGCATTATGAGGAAAGGGAGAAAAGGTAGAACTGAAGTGGCTTTTATAGACAATAGCAAATACTCCACCTCTTTTATTTGGATGATCTAACCTATAGATAGAGTAGCCCATAGGCAGAGCGGCTACGAGGTCAGGGCCTGCCGATGGGTCCGCCCATGTACCTGTTATAAAATCTAGATCTATTCTGTTAGAGTCAATGAAATCATTAAATTCTACTTTATTTTTTATCAGGGATCTTGCATTTATTAATGTACATTCCATGGGCTTTGTATGTGTTCTAATCATTGAATCTAATAGGGAGATATCCTTGATTTTCAAATTATTGAGCGCCAAATTACATAAGGGACATATAATGTTGTCAAGGTCTATCCTCGGGTGGAGAATAGCAAAAGAGGGATTTTTACTGGAAGTTTGAAATAAGAGAAGGTTATCCCTTGCATATGTCAGCTTACTGCTGGTTTCTAGGAAAAAACGGTCAGAGACGCTGGTGCTGGTCACAGACTGGCTTGCCTTAGGTGCAGCACGCCAGTGGCACACCCGCTGCACGCATCCACTGTACGAAAGTGCTGAGCCACTGAATTTGTAGTCTAGCATCAGAGGAGAGGGCGTGTCTGGGGGCGTGGTGACACGACGCTATGAGCGCAATCTAAAAACAGTGCAGGTGAGATTAAAAAATATTAACGGGGGTCCAGCAACCCCTTGTGGACTACTGCAGGCTCCCCTGCCAGTAGCCTCTACTGGTAAAGCAATATAAACTAAAATAAAAAGGATTAGAACAGGTAATCATAATTTAAACAGAATGGATGGGCTCAGAGACCTCTTGCAATATGGCGCTGCTAAGCACTTCGGGAGCCAGGCAAATCCAAAACTGCACTCTAGTGCGTACAAGGAATGAAAACAATCGTTAGCACGCTACCTTTAGAGCAGCTGAACACAGAATACAACAGACTGTAATAAGATGGATAGATGATGGTACGGAACCACCAAATCACCAATTGTGTATGAAAAATGGTAGATCCCAAAAAGTGACAAAGAGATACAAACAAGGGAGACAGTGATGACTAAAGTTACACCCACACAATAATGGCTTCTTCTCAAAAGTGGAGCAGAGTAATTGCTCCAGTTTTGTTGATAATGAAGTAATCCTTTTCCAAACACGTGTAAAGTTTTCAATTTACCTGGCAAGGTGATCCACCTTATCTTATATCAGTGAAATATTTCCATAGCTGATGTTTACTTTGACTGTATCAAGGGACCCGCTATGACTACAATGATGAATGAAAAAGATTATTTAATTTGTGTCTAGAGGAAATCAAATCAGTATTGACAACACTACTATTTGCATCCATACAATTTAACACATAAATATAAATATATACCTCAAATATGCTCCATGCCTGACGTTGCTTGGAGTGGCTTTGGACTCTGGAGATCCCTTTTCTGGAGCTCCCTCCCTCTTCTTATTTTTGTGAACTGCTAGTTATCTCTGATGGGCTAAGCTGCCTCAGAAGGTGGAAGTATATACTGATTGTGGCCACCAGATACAGAGAATATGTCATCCAGAAGCGATCCTTAACTGGGACTGCAATTACTATTTGAACTCTTTACTTCTGAAGGACCAATTACAAGTAATTAATCCTATGAGGAGATACTAGGCCCAAAATAAATGATTCTGCACAGTTTATATCCATGAGTTAAACTGGACAACAATTTGAACTCCCCATATGGGCATTAATTTACAGAGTTTAATGCTCCATTTGCTGATGGGTAAACTGGTAATTAGCAGGTGTAAATCGGAGTACGGGGGCACAACTTGATGCAGTACCGGGGTACTGCGGTGGAGATGGTGACAGGCATCTGGGCTAGTGGGGAAGCACTGCATGTTCCCATACTGCTCAGGATGCACAGGAAGTGGAGACTGCTCTCAGCCTGGGCTCACTTTCACTGCCAGACCGGAAGCAGGTGCATTTTTGCACCTGGTAAAACCAGACCCAGTGTTCCACCACCGGGTAAGTCCACATGCGGGAACTCTGAGCCACTCAGAATTGGCATGAGTGGCACCTACATAGTGATACTGGTCTGGCCAGCTTGCCTTCAGGAAGCATATAAAAAGCAATTTCGTCTTTCTCTATGTAAACTAAGATAAGCTCTCCTTTAAAAAATCGACAAATTGTTTCTGTATGAATTTTTTCCTTATGTATCTTATTTCTCTGCTGCACCTCACAACTACTATGCATCATTCAGCAAATCGGTGAGAAAATTCTCTCCCACTCTATGGTATTTCCCTACTATAACCCATCGTTACTATGCAACTGTTTACAAGTACCAATTTGTTTATTCCACGCTCTCTTTGAACAATGTGACATTTTGAGTTCTGTGTAAAGAGGCCTGCAAGCTTTCGGGTAGCAGTCATTTAGTTACTATGTTGTTAGATAAATAAGTATATAAATATATTTTAAAAATGTATACAAAATTGGTGGGCCAGCGATTGCTAATGGCCATGATTGTCAAGTAACTCAAGACAACATTGATGTGTGTAGCTGTGTACCTAAGAACTAGCGTCATGGGAAAGATGTCATAAAGAAAGTAGTGCGTGAGCAAGACCAACCTTGAATCCCTGAGCAATTTACTTTTGGGCTTCTTGGTGATGATGATGTCTCTGGGCATCCTCCCAATGTCCACTTGCTTCGGAGTACATTTCTCTCTCAGTAGGGTTTTGCCTATTGTCAACTTTCTCAAAGCCATTTTGCTCATGAGCAACTTGTGTGGATCAGCAAAGAAGCACAATTTGACTACTGGGGCAAAATTGCACATGCTACATTTGGTTCTATAGGAAAATACTTTAAGATTCAAACTAAAGACATTTAATGAAGCAGAAAATAGCAGAAACACAAAAATAGAGGGAAATAGGATCACTGCTGGCCTCCCTATTGCTACTATGATTCATTCACTGCCATCATGAACGTTGGAACACAGCGTTCAGCCTGCGCATTATTAGCACGCCTCACAGAAGGAAGCAGAGGTGGTAATGAATGGAAGCGTGGGCGCATTTTGTGACTGACAGAAGAAATACAGGATGAAAGGAGCACAAATAAGCTGCAATGAAAAGTGAAGTTTGCACAGAAATATACGTCAAGCAGAAAATTTACTCAGATTTCCATAACATGTTGGTTGTCACTCAAAATTACAGTGGGTTCCGAAGAAATGACTAAGCTGCTTATAAAGTATAATTTATATAATTATGGCCATTCATGCATTGAATCTCTTACTCAGAAAGACGTTTGTCTCATCATATTTTAGATTTTATCAATGAGAGAGCATCTGGGCATCAACTAGGGCTGGTTGAAAATGTTTTATTTCTCGAGTGGGTAAATCTGTCTACATGCCCACATAATCCATTTTTTGGATGAGAAGAACTTGGTTAAGCAAAATTATATGCAAACACACATTCTTATGAGGATAAACAGAGAAATCGACTGAGAAAGGGAGATAGGTAGAGAAATGGAAAGAGAGACAGAGATAGGGAGACAAAGACAAGGAGGGAAATAAAATAGGGACATTTAATTATATAGTGTGTTTACATATCTCGTTTTCTGAACACGGACTTTGTGTCGGAATCTTTACGCTCAGCGGTCCTTTCCGGAACCCCAACTTCACCTTCGCCATCCGGCTATCCCTACCCGTCGTCTGGATTGACTCACAACTACCATCTCAGCGCTATACTGAAATCAGTAACCATTGTCCTGATGATGACCTGGAATTGAACAGGTTGAAACGCCGTCGACTACTCAGCGTAAACCTTGGCGTTGATGTGGTCAACCGAATCAGTCAAATCAAAATACCCACCTTGTATATAATTTTCATTGTATCGTTGACCACTCAATTAAATAAAACTCAAAATCTTTTTTAAACGGAGTTAGACCAAATTTGGCAGGAAGCTATATCATGGTCCAGAAAGTATGCCTTTTTGTGATTTGGTGCAAATCCGTTCAGTAGTCTTCAATAAATTAAGCATAAAAAATATTAGTATATCTGGACCATTGGGTTTGAGGGATTCTCGAACCCAATTTAAAAAAGTAGAGCATTCTGATTGGCCTAGGTGGCTTTTTCCCTTTGGCCAACTCGCTCCCACTGAGGTAAGGCTCCTGGGAGCTAGCACTCTGGTTGGCTGCCTGCAACATGAGAAAAAAATGTTGCAGGCTGCCATTACAGGACTCAGGGACTTAGTCCTCTACCTTGAGTTTAATGATTAAAAAAAATATAAGGTGGCAAAAAGCTGCAATCCTGCTGGAGTCCCATGGGACGCCTGCTGGATTTAAGCTGATCCCCGGGTGGGCCAAGACTTAGGGGTCTTTCTTTAAAACCATTGGGGGTGGCGTGAGTGAGGCATCTCTCCCAGAGCTACTCCTGGCCCCAGGGACCCCCATCTCCCGGGGCTGAATTTATATTAAAGGCGAGGGAGGCATGTGACCCCACTCCCCATGTATTGGGCCCCGGGACCCCATGCCCCGGTGCCAAATATCAACAAAAATGCCCTTTGCTGGTATTCACCCTGGGGACCCCCGACCACGGGGCATGATACTACAGAGTGTACTGGGGAGCCCACCCCTGGGACACTATGGTTTCCTGCCCTGGAGAATGCAGGCATACCCTGCCTGCACTTTCCCAGGAAGGCACTCCACTTTGCTCTGCCCGGTGGGAGCAGTTAAAAAATTGCTTTCCCCACCTGGGTGGGAGCATAGGAAAGGTGCCAGCTCCTGCCAGCACCCAGTATGGTGCTGGTAGGGGAGCCTATGGGGTCATGGGTGACATGGGCCTTCCCTTGGTCCCTAAGGCAGTGCACTGGTGGGCTCCCCACAATGCTCATTAATAAAAATAAGAAGAGGTTGGGCAGCACAGGAGTGGGCTCCCTGCTCTGCCTATTGAATTTTGTTTTAAAAAGGCACCTTAGGAGTGGGTTCCCAGTACTACATATAGAGTATTTTTTTTTTTTAAAGGCAGTGGGTAGCAGTATATATATATTATCTACTGGCGGTCGCCAGTAGTTAGTTATAGTTAGGACCTATTTTCCATAGGAAATCCACAACATTCTATTTGAAATAACTTTGGCGCCGGTTGACGAATCTTCGTGAAATTCTCAAAACTTATGGCCCGCTCCGGTCCGCTCTTATCCTGAAAGTTTCGGGGTGATTCGTCAAGTGGGGGCCGAGAAAAAAGGGGGGTCCCAAAACGTGTTTTCCCCATGCAATTTTCCATAGGAACCTTTCATCGCAGCTACAGCCCGAACTGCTGAACGGAATTACACCAAATTTGGCAAAAAGGTAGCCCTTGGTTCAGAGTCGTGCCTTTTGCTTAAATGGTGTAAATCCGTTCAGTAGTTCCTGAGAAAATCAAAAATAAAATCACATATATATCTATGGCCGCCTAGGGTCCGCGTACCCTCCCGATCACGAGCTGTATGGTAATTGGCTGTCAACACTCCAAACCAGGAAGTGTTGGCAGCCATCTTGTGCCTCGGTAGAACCGAGGCACAAGAAATTAGAGAAACAATCGCGAAAAACGCAAAAAGGGGGCAGGGTAGAAACACCCTGACCCCCTAGGCCTGCTCAGGGCCCAAAAAAAAATATATATTTTTTTTTAAATCGGCGGGATGCGCTTAGGGTGCGCGGATCCCGGCGTAAAAAAAAAAACAAAGCACGGTCTCCCGCGCTTCGTTGTTAATTGGCCCCCGGGTGGGCCAAGTCCCGGGGGCATGTGGGGGTTTATGAAATTAATGTATGGGGGGCCTCTAAGGCCTCCCAAGCCCCGGGGACCGCCACTCCCCGGGGCTTTAAAAATGGTGCGGGAGGGCTCTCGGCCTCCCACAGCCCCGGGGACCGCCACCCCCTGGGGCTTCTTTTTTTAAATTCAAAGTACCTGTGTGGGGGCTCCAGCCTCCCACACGCCCGGGACCGCCACCTCCCGGGGCACTAAAGATTTAAATATGGGGGTCCGTTACGGACCCCAGAGCCTCGGGGACCACCACCTCCCGGGGCTTTCAAGATGGTGGGAGGGGGCCACGCGGCCCCCTCCTGGAGCCAGTGATGGCTCCTGGGGACCGCCACCCCCCAGGGCTGGCTCCTGCAGTGTCCCGGGGTGCCCACCCCCGGGACACTGTAGTTTGCTATGGCAGGGCGGGAGCCTCGCCACTGCAAACTGCAAACTGCTTTGGTTTTTCTCTCTTCCAAAAACCAAAGACAAATGCTTTTCCACACGGGGAGCTGCATCTTAGCAGCTCCCCATGTGGAAAAGCAATGCCGGCTCCCGAGGGACGCGGGTAGCCGGCGGGACCGTGGGGGGATTGGGGACCCCCCCACGGTCCCCAACGGAGAGGGCCAGCCCCGGGGGATGGGGTCCCGGGGCAAGTAGAGGCCTCGGGAGGGGGCCACGCGGCCCCCTCCCCAAAATGTAATTTAAAAAATAAATAAAACAAAGGCCGGCCCCGGGGGATGGGGTCCCCGGGGCCATAAGTGGCCTGAGGAGGGGGGCAACGCAGCCCCCCTCCATAAGTTATTTAAAAAAAAAAAAAGAAGGCCATGCCCTGGGGGATGGGGTCCCCGGGGCCGATTAAGGTCTCGGGAGGGGGGCCACATGGCCCCCTTCCAAATTTTTTAAAACAAAAATTAGGGGGCAGGCCCTGGGGGATGGGGTCCCCAGGGCCAATAAATTAGAAAAAGAAGGGGGGCCACACAGCCCCCCTTCTTAAAAAAAAAAAAAAAAAAAAAAGACCGGCATCGCGCCGGAGTCCATGCCCCCTCCTTGCAGCACTCTGCAAATGCGCCCCCTGGCGCGTTTGCAGATGGGGAACGAATTCTTCTTGAATACTGGGGTCCCTGGGGCCAACTAGCCCACCAGGAACCTCCAGTATGCGCCAGGGGCTGCGTTGCAGAGAGGTGTACAGAGGCCACGCCCCTTTTACACCTCTCTGCAATGCAGCTCTGTGGCGCTTTTGGAGGTACATGGTGGGCTAGTTGGACTCCAGGGACCCTCAGGATTCAAGGGGACTTAATCCCCAACTTAAAACACGCCACGGGGCGCGTTTGCACAGTGGTGAAGGGAGGGGCGGGGCTTCAGGTGACATGTGTGCAAACAGGCCCCGTGGCGCGTTTTAAGATGGGAATTAAATCCCCTTCAATCCTGAGGGTCCCTGGGGCCAACTAGCCCACCAGGTACGTCCAGAAAGCGCCACAGAGCTGCGTTGCAGAGAGGTGTAAAAGGGGCATGGCCTCTGTACACCTCTCTGCAACGCAGCCTCTGGCGCATACTGGAGGTACAGGGTGGGCTTGTTGGACCCCAGGGACCCTCAAGATTCAAGGGGACTTAATCCTCAACTCTAAAACGCGCCACGGGGCGCGTTTGCACAGTGGTGAAGGGAGGGGCGGGGCTTGAGGTGACATGTGTGCAAACAGGCCCTGTGGCGCGTTTTAAGTTGGGGGATTGAGTCCCCTTCAATCCTGAGGGTCCCTGAAGTCCAACTAGCCCACCAGGTACCTTCAGTAAGCACAACAGAGTTGCGTTGCAGAGAGGTGAAAAAGGTGCGTGGCCTCGAACGCCTCTCTGCAACTCAGCTCTGTGGTCCTAACTGTAGGTACCTGGGGGCTAGTTGGGCCCCAGGGACACTGAGGATTCAAGGGGACTTAATCCCGCAACTTAAAACACGCCACGGGGCGCGTTTGGACACATGTCACCTCAGGCCCCCCCTCCCTTCACCACTGTGCAAACGCGCCCTGTAGCGCGTTTTAAGAGGTAGTTTTAATCCCCCTGCCCTATTATGTACTAGGGACTTACAGAGGAGGTCATGCTAATCACAGGGGTACCCCAACGCATAGTGTTCCCTAGTGTATGTAGGTGTTTTCAGCATAGCACTTGCTCTGGTTAGTCAGTCAGTTACCACCAGTACACGTCGGAAAAAGTTGTGGGCACAGGATGATTTTGGAACAAGGCCTCTTTCTGCTCCTCTGTTGGTTCTTTCTGCACATCTTTTGCTTCTTCCTGCACTTTTCTTCGTCTTTGTGGAGTTCTGTTGCTTCTTTCTGCATTTCTTTTGCTTCTTTCTGTGCGTTTTTTCTTCTTTCTTCACATGTCCTACCTCTGTAGGCATAGTTAGAAACTAGCATTTAAAAACCTTTGAAATTCACTTAAAAAACCATAGGTTTCAGGCACGTTATAGTTAGAAATTAGCATTTAAAAACCTTTGAAATTCACTGAAAAACCATAGGTTTTAGGGACAGTTATAGTTAGTTGGACATTTCACTCATACAAAACCCATGAAATTCCCCTGTTATAGTTAGTTCAGCTAACTATAACTCGCGCCTCGCAATGCACTGCTGATGACATCACATATTACATCACTCATGACATGGTCAGTGACATCACTGATGACATCTCAAATGACATCACTGATGACATCATCCATGTGATAATTTGATGCATCTTCTCACACTCTAATATAACTTTTGATACACCCACTGTAAATTACAGACTGCCATTGTCAAAACCATAGACACTCCAACACCAATAACTACATACCCACTCACTGATTCTTAGGTCTACACACACATCCACTCACTCACCTGTACAGTCACTCATACTTACGGTCACTCAGTACGGGACTATCATATGCACTCATACACCTATATAGACACTCACACACCGCCACTCATCCATAGAGGTACTCACACACCTAGTCAGTCATGGAAATAATTAATCACACTGCCATTTAGTCACCTATATAGTTATACACACACAAGCTCACTTACTCATACAAATACTAGGACATTCTTACGCTCTTATACAATCACTGATACAAGTACACACTCATCCATACAGCCACTCTCACAATCACACACTCTCACTTATACCCATTTATATACTCCAACACACATATATACTGCCTTTCACATATGTAGTTACTCACACATGTACCACTGAGATATACATTCACTCACTAACACACCCATACACATACTCACCCACCCATACAGTCCATCACAGATGCACTCTTGAAACCATGCACCCAGTGAATCACCCACTCACACATCTAAGCGCAGTCACACACACCCCACCCACACAAACACTCAGGCACCCATACAGATACTGAGACAACCAATCAATAACTCATATAGACACTCATGTAGCTATTTACAAACCCATGCAGCCACTTACACAGCAACAGACAGACGGATAAAGACATTCACACAGTTTACTCACTAACCCATGCATTTAGTAAGATACGGTTAATCACTCACTTATAGAGTCAGTCACACACCTACTAAATCATCCATCCAGACACTTATACACCCACTCATTCTTCAATACACCTTGGCATATATATTAAACATATTTAAACTTTATAGAAACACACAGTCACTGCATGATGTCATCAGTGATATCATTTGAGATGTCATCAGTGATGTCATCAGTGATGTCACTGACCATGTCATGAATGATGTAATATGTGACGTCATCAGCAGTGCATTGCGGGGGCGCGAGTTATAGTTAGCTGAACTAACTATAAAAGGGGAATTTCACAGGTTTTGTACGAGTGAAATGTCCAACTAACTATAACTGTCCCTAAAACCTATGGTTTTTTCAGTGAATTTCAAAGGTTTTTTAAATGCTAATTTCTAACTATAACGTATCTGAAACCTATGGTTTTTTCAGTGAATATATATATATACACACAAATGACAACTTCAATAATATTGAAGAAACTGGCACTCCAAACACTGATATGCTCAAATAGTTTATTTGTGGCTAACAAATCGGAATCAACGCGTTTCGGTCCCTGATGGACCTTGGACATGTTCACGGGTGCCATTTTTCCCTCATTATTTATACATGACGTGTCATAGAAAAACTAAAAAAATAAACAAAGGACCGCAATAATAGATCCTTCGGCCTGAAGCATGACGGCCACCTTATAACTGGCAAAATAACATAATCGGCAGCACCTGATGTATTTCGTGCACATAATGCTCATGTCGGCTATTAAACCAAACTTGCGATATAAAACAAAATATAAGGAAATAAAGTAATCATTAATACATACATTTGCATACTTTAAAAATAACATGTTGCGACAAATGTGCCTAAAACGTAGTAACCATTTTATGACTTGCACAAACAATCTACTGGACAGTACAGAATAGATTTGAAACACATGATACCTAATTGGGCTTATAAACCAACCGTGCAGTACACCAAAGTACAAGTGGCAATAATGCAGTCATTAGTTCAACATTCATGTACTGTTCAAATAATACTTATATATTTTTGAATGCTCCATATTGCCCTAGTGGGCTAACACAAATAAAATAAAATAACACATTTTTTCATTTAAAAAACACCACCCTGTATTCACTTAAGAGAAGTGAAATGCCTAAATTAAAACATGTAATTCAGCATCCACATTTAAACCTATTGGTTCTAATGTGTCCAGTCTTAAAATGTACCCAGCTTCTAATCTGTGAAGATTTTTCTCCCTGTTGCCCCCGCAAGGATTTTTCAAGACAGTATCAATCACTGAATATTTCAGAGCATCTACATTGCCCTGTATGACAGCTAGAAATGTCTCTTTATGGGGTAGCTGTTATACCTGTTTTTATGAACCTAATGTGTTGTAGAATCCATTTGTTTGCCTCCAATATTGTGCTACCTATGTAGATTTTTTTTACAATCGCAATTCAACATATATACATCGTTTTCACTTTTGCATGTCAAGTATTTCGTCAACTTCAGTTCTTGCCCGAATGTTGTGCACAAAGTTTAACATGATACTATCTCCATATTTGCAGGCTTTAAATTAGTTACATTTTTGAAAGCCAGCCCTATGTCTCAGCCAAGATGTTTTTCCACATCTAAGTCATTTGTAACCAGCCTGTCTCGAAATGATTTAGCTTTTCTGTAAGTGATAAGTGGTCTCTGTGAGATATTATTGGCTATACAGAATCACTCTTCAACAAATGCCAGTGTTAGGACAAAATCGTTCTTACTGAGTAGTGGTCAGTATTGTAAGAAGTGATGAATCGCAATGTATTTGTGTTCTCTTTTTTGTGGTTTTCAGAGTGTTTGTTGAAGAGTACTCCCTCATGTGTAAGCTTCTCAACCCTTTGAAGGGCTGAATATCTTTACTGTATCCCTTTCGTCTAAATCTCTCACTCATGTTCATGCAGGTGATTTTGAAACCAGTGTCTGTGTTACAAATGCGCCTTGCTCTCAAGTATGTGAGTGAATGGTTGTGTGAGGTGGTTGTATGTGAGAGTGAGTGAATGTGTCAGAGGCTCAATGGAGGAATGAGTGGGTGTATGAGTACTGGTGAATCTGTGAATGGGTATATGAGTGGTTGTGTGGGTGTGTGAGTGGGTGTACAAGCGGTTGTATGCAGTTGTGAGTGGGTGTGTGAGTGGTTCTGTGGATGATGTCATCATTGATGTCACTGACCATGTCATGAAAGATGTAATACGTGAGGTCATAAGCAGTGTATTGCGGGGGTGTAACTTATAGTTAGCTCAGGTAACTATAACTGCTGAATTTCTATGGTTGTGTACGAGTGAAATGTGAGCCCCACTATAACATCCCTATGGTTTTTATAATTTTCAGAGTGGAGAAGAAAGGGGGCGGCGCCTCCGGCGATCTCTCAGCAATCCCACTGTGTGGGACTTACTGGAGGAAACAGGAGGGGTTGTTGGCCCACAAGGACCCTCAGCAGCCAAGATGACTTCATCCCCCAACTAGTAGTGTGGCAGGAGGCATGTTAGCAGAGTGGTGGAGAAAGGGGCGGGCCTTAGATCACCTCTCAGCAATCCTGCTGTGTGGGACATAGTGGATGTTACAGGAGGGGTTGTTGGCCTCCAAGGACCCTCAGCATCTAAGTGGACTTCATCCCCCAACCACTAGTGCACCTGGAGGTGCATTTGCAGAGTGGTGGAGAAAGGGGGCGGGGTCTCAGATGACCTATCAGCAATCCCACTGTGAGGGATGTACTGGATGTAACAGGAGCGGTTGTTGGCCCCCAAGGAACCTCAGGAGCAAAGGGGACTTCATCCCCCAACCAGTAGTGCGACAGAAGGTGCGTTTGCAGAATGGTGGAGAAAGGGGCAGGGCCTCTCACGAGCCCTCAGAAATCCCTCAGTGTGGGACTTACAGACGATAACAGGAGGGGTTGTTGGTCCCCAAAGACCCTCAACATCTAAGGGGACTTCATCCCCTAAACAGTAGTGTGCCTTGAGGCACATTTGCATAGTGGTAGAGAAAGGGGGCAGGGCCTTAGATCAACTCTCAGCGATCCCGCTGTGTGGGACTTACTGGAGGTAACAAGAGAGGATGTTGGCCCCCAAGGGCCCTCACCAGCCAAAGGGACTTCATAACCCAACATGTTGTGCACCAGGAGGCCCCTTTGCGGAGTGGTTGAGAAAGGAGGCAGGGCCTCCGGCAACTTCCCCTGGGGGCTGGCTTTAAAAAAATATATTAGTATTGGAGGGGGACCACAAAGACCTCCTCCAGAGCAATTTTAGGCCCTTGGACCCCATCTCCCGGGGCCCAGCCATATAGAAAAGGGGGATAGGGACCACGGGGCCTCCCTCCCCAGGTTGATTTTGGCCCGAGGACCCCATCACTGGGTCCCAGCCTTTTATATTTTTTATTTTAATAGGGGAAGACTGCCGCATGGTCCCCCTCCCTGGGCTGATTTTGGCCCAGGGGCACCATTCCCCTGGACCCAGCCATATGCAAATGGGGGATGGGAGTAATGTGACCCCCCCTCCCTGGGCTGATTTTGGCACCGGGGGGCCCGCCTCTTTATTCTGGGTGCCCTGGTCCCACCCAGGGCATCCAATTATGTCAGTTGCGGGAGCCGGCATTCCTCTGACACACAGGGAGCTAATAAAAATGCAGCTCCTTGTGTATCAAAGCAATTGTCCTCTGTTTCCCTGCCTACCTCTCTACGGGCAGGGAAACAGACGTAATCTCAGCTCTCAGCAAGTGGGAACGTTTTACAGTTCCCGCTTGCTAACAGCAGAGTGTTTGTTCTGACTTGGCAGGAGCTGTCAAAGCTCCCTCCAACTCAGGGCAAATTGCTATGTCCCGGGGGTGGGCACCCTGGGACATTAGAGGAGCCAGCTCTGGGGGTGGCGGTCCCAGGGTCATTTTGGCTCTAGGATGGAGGCCCGTGCAACCCCCCTCCTTTCTTCTAAGTGCCCCGAGAATGTAGAGCACCCTGGGGCTCGGGGGGTCTGCGGGCCACCCGCATCATAAAAAAATTCTCAGGAGGTGGTGGTACCCAGGGTTCGTTGGGGTCCGTGTGGCCCCCGCATCAATTTGCTGTTTCACCCTGAGGGGGGGGCGGTCCCCAGGGCTGCAGGGGCTGCATGGGACCCTCACATTAATTAGCTATTTTGCCCCAGGGAGGTGGCAGTCCCTGGGGCTGTGGGGGGTGCATGTGCCCCCATCTTTATTTAAAAACATTTGCTCGGGGAAATGGGGGTCTCTGGGGCATAGGGGGGCAAAAATTGAAAAAAGCCCTGGGGAGGTGGTGGTCTCCAGGTCTGCAGGGAGCCACACGGGCCCCCTACATTAATTTGCTGTTTCGCCCCAGGGATGCGGTGGATGCCGTACTGACCCACTTCGCATTATTACTTTGTTGTGCCCCGGCGAGGAGGCAGCCCCCGTGACTGTGCAGCACCCCATCTTTATTTACTTTGTTTTGCCCTGAAGAGGTGGTGGTCCCTGTGTGTGGGTAGGCCCAGCAGGCCCTCCCGCCTCCAATTTTCTCTCAAGAGCCCCAGGAAGGTGGCGATCCCCTGGGCGCAGGGGGTGTCACGCGGGCACCCCCGCATAATTAAAAAGAAGTGCCCCGGGGAGATGGCAGTCCCTGTGGCTTTTATAAAGCCTTGGATGGGAGCCCCATGCGCCCCCATCCTTTATGTTTGTAAAGCCGGCATGCCCCTAAGATTTGGCCCACCCGGGGGGATTCCTTACAAAGATCCACCAGTGATTTTGCGGCAAAATTGATTTAAAAAAAAGTGGGACCCCACCACCAATGGTAGGGGTCCCTGTCCCCCTTTCTTTATTTTTTACGTTTTTTTGTGGGACTCAGCTGAAGCCAAGATGGCTGCCAACACTTCCGGATCCCCATACATACAAATTTGGATTTCCCGTGATATTTCCAAAACTACTGAACAGATTCACACTAAATCACAAAAAGCACGATCGGTGGACTGAAAGCTACCTTTCTGCCAAATTTGGTGTAATTCTGTCCAGCAGTTCGATCTGAAGTCATGTTCTAAGCTCCTATCGGAATTAACATGTGGAAAACGTGTTTAGGGACCCCCCCCTTATTTCTCGGCTCCCACTTGATGAACCACCCCAAAAATTTCCTGACAACAGTTGCAGTAACAGGAAAATTTTTGGGGAAATTTTTATGAAGATTCATCAACCACCGCCAAAGATATAGTCAATGGAAAATCACCTTTTTGATAGAAATTAGGACCTAACTATAACTACCTGCTGGCGACCAGCAGTAGGTTATATGGATATATAAATATGATGTTCACAATCTTAAGATGCTATGGTCACCATTTCTCACAATCTTCCTGAATGTGTAATGGGGTATAGGTAAATAAGCACGCATTCTTATGATGAGTTTTTAATGAAACCCTTGTTAACACTAGGGTTTTGTTATGCTCTGTTCTGTGGTGGTTGAGCTATTTCATTCTTCCTTTGACATTGAAAATTTCCTACACCACTTACATCAGTTTCGAATAGGAATATAAGGGTTTAGGTTTATAAGTGCAGAAATGTGCCAGAAGGGTCTTAAAAATCTTTGTAAATCCCCATAAAATTGTGATTCTGTGGGTGTTCACCTTAGTTGCACCAGCATCTGCACTCTTAGTGAAAGTTCTTAACTTGCAAATTATGTCTCCATATGAACAAATATAACAATCCCACCTTTGTGACTCAGAATCTGATTTCAGATGCAAATGCACCCTTTTTAGGGCTCGCCTGAGCCAGCGCATGCGCTGCGCTGGCGAGACATTTTGTGAGTGGGCTTTTAAAAGTCCGACCACAGCTTTGTGTGGCATACAGTGTGCGGTTACGCGCACAGGCATGAGCAGAGGCGCCATCTGGCTTTCCTCTCGCTCGCCCAAGCGCGCGCGCCTCACTTCAATGCCCCTCCCCACCACAGAGCGCGTCTCGCAGCTTGTTTTCTTTGTAATCCAGCTCGATTGTTGACTGCATGTATGTTTGGGAGCTGTCTTTTTATTTTTTTTCCGGAACACATCTATTGTTTTTAAAGACTACGACTTTTTTTTGATGGAGCTACTAATCTAGCTTGTTTTTCAGGAGACATCCATTCTGTAACATTGCACATGGATTTAAATATTTGTTTAAAACACATATATTATTTTTAAATGCATATAGACTCAATTATTTTTTTACACTGTAGCTCACAGATTTCAATATTTGCCTTTTAAAAAAATTACGCTGTTTTGCAGAAGGATTTTCTTTTGTGCAAATGCACCTTTTTATGAACACATCCAGTATGTTACATTGCAAAGGACTTTATTAATTTTCAACTCACACGCTAAAAGATTTCAGTAATTGCCTTTTTTTAAACATTAATTGTGATTTGCCCAGACTCACAGAATGTTGAGCCGCTGCTGAGACTTAAAAGTGTTTCCCCAGCTCCAAAGTTTGCAGGTCTGACCATTACTCCACTTCAATCAATCAATCAATCACAGAATTTGTAAAGTGCACTACTTACCCGCGAGGGTCTCAAGGCGCTGGGGAGAAAAAAATGGGGGGGGGTGCTGCTACTGGTCGAACAACTAGGTCTTGAGTAGCCTCCTGAAGGTCAGCAGGTCTTGGGTCTGTCGTAGGCTTAGTGGAAGGGTGTTCCAGGTCTTGGCGGCGAGGTGGGAGAAGGATCTGCCGCCGGTGGTAGTTCTTCGAATGCGAGGGACGGTGGCGAGGGAGAGGTCGGCGGAGCGGAGTTGGCGGTTGGGGACGTAGAAGAGGAGTCGTCTGTTGAGGTAGGCTGGGCCAGTCTTCTGGAGTGCCTTGTGTGCATGGATGAGGAGTTTGAAGGAGATTCTCCTGTCGACGGGGAGCCAGTGCAGGTTCCTCAGGTGGGGGGTGATGTGGCTGTGGCGTGGTACATCGAGGATCAGGCGTGCGGAGGCGTTTTGTATGCGTTGCAGTCGCTTGATGAGCTTGGCCGGGGCTCCCGCGTAGAGGGCGTTCCCATAGTCAAGTCTGCTACTGACGAGGGCCTGGGTGACTGTTCTTCTTGTATCTGTCGGGATCCACCTGTAGATCTTGCGAAGCATGCGGAGGGTGTTGAAGCAGGAGGATGAGACTGCGTTGACTTGCTTGGCCATGGAGAGCGTTGAGTCGAGGATGACTCCCAGGTTGCGTGCGTGGTCGGTGGGTGTCGGGGCTGCTCCCAGCATCGTTGGCCACCAGGAGTCGTCCCAGGCTGAGGGGTTGGAGCCGAGGATGAGGACCTCTGTCTTCTCCGTGTTCAGTTTTAGTCGGCTGATCTTCATCCAATCGGCGACGGCCTTCATTCCTTCATGGAGGTTGGATTTGGCGGCGAGGGGGTCCTTGGTGAGGGAGAGGATCAGTTGAGTGTCGTCGGCGTAGGAGATTATGTTGAGGTCGTGCTGTCTGGCGATGCGTGCGAGCGGGGCCATGTAGATGTTGAACAGTGTTGGGCTGAGGGACGATCCCTGGGGTACGCCGCAGATGATCTCGGAGGCTTCGGATCGGAATGGTGGGAGGCGGACTCTCTGGGTTCTGCCGGCGAGGAAGGAGGTGGCCCATTCCAGGGCCTTGTCTCGGATCCCTGCGTCGTGGAGGCGTGCGCGTAGAGTGCGGTGGCAGACAGTGTCGAAGGCGGCGGAGAGGTCCAGCAGGATGAGGGCTGCGGTCTCACCGTTGTCCAGCAGGATCCTGATGTCGTCGGTGGCGGCGATGAGGGCAGTCTCAGTGCTGTGGTTGCTGCGGAACTCACCTCCATTGTGGGACCATTGGCTGTAGCTTGATGCCTAGCCTCCTCTTTATTATTCACATCCCGAACGATAGGCAAAAGGCAGTCAGCCATGGACCCGTGCTGTGCAACCGAGAGTGCTGGTTGGGGGTGGGAGGAGGGGACGACTTGAGTTACAAGCCCTATGAGAATCTTTTTGCCTCTAAGGGGGAGAAGAGATAGGGGTTTGTGATCTAGCTCAGCAGAGATTTGGGGT
Organism: Calotriton arnoldi; assembly: GCA_963921515.1. NCBI lineage: Eukaryota > Metazoa > Chordata > Amphibia > Caudata > Salamandridae > Calotriton > Calotriton arnoldi. Next base: position 1,064,279 of record CAWUFW010005746.1, on the reverse strand, counting down.
GGGGGGTGGGAGTGTTTATCCTGTCACAAACCTGCCTCCTTCTCTAACCCCAGTCCCTTCTCCTCATCTCGGTCAGGCTCCCCATGAAGTTCCCCCCTGCCTCCCCAGGTACATGGGCTCTGCAGCAACGGCTGCTTCTTCCATACCAGCCCCCTCCTTTGCTGCCCTTTCAGGCAGCATTAAAAACACACAGACCAGGGCCACATTTTTTATTAGGTCTAGCCATGCTGTATTGGAGTACGGAATAGAAGCTCCGACAATATTTGTCATTGGTTTGTGTCATTGTCCTTTGTAAATGCTGGCTTCTGATTCTTTAATAGGATTGTTAGTCCCTCCTTAGTACCACCTTGTCTTCATTCGTTACCTCCCATGAGGACTGGCCCTTTTACTTTGGTTATTACACGGTGAGTCTTTTTTAGTCTGTAAGCACTATTTTCTTTAATGCTTTTCTCCTACTGCAGGCACGACATGCTTTCCTGCAACATTCAGCGTGCCATGCGCCCTTTCACTTTCTAAGCAGCCCGGGACAATGGCGGCCGCTTCTTTGAATAGGTCTTGCATTTACAAGAGTTTGAGCTATTGGCATTGTACAAGACAGTGCCTTTTATTTGTGTTAATTATCAAAACATATAAATAAATGGCTTTGACATCTATAATGCCAATAGCTTAATGTCTCGCAAATGCGAGACCTGTTGCATTGCAAATGCTTGTTTAAATTTACCTCTGTTTTATATGCTAAGATTTTTGAGAATTATGCTTTTACCCTTTAGCTTCTTCATGCTGCTTAATGGTCATAAGTGATCTAGAAAGGTAACATTGCCTTGCTGGGTGCCTTAGAATAGCAGATGAGGATGCAGGGAGGTATATTTGGATTTGTTTTTTACTAAGCTTCATAACTCCTGCCTAGTACTGTTGCTAAAATTTGGAATAAAGAATGATTGGCATACATCTCTGATCATGATTAATCCGAATTGCAGTCAGATGTTGAGCCTAAAGCTAGTCTTGAAATGTCACAGAGATCTCATGCCCTTGTAAAATAGAGCATCGTACAGGTAGTCATCCACCATAGGAAATAGACCCATGGATTGAGTAGCTGATATACATGTATTAATAGTGAGCTAGGCTCCCTCTCAGCCCTGATCCATTGCAGAAGCATATAACCTCTTGATGTAAGAAAAAGCTTAAGACACATAAATCTACATTCTCACTAAGACCCAGTTTGTGGCATCGAGAAACACACCCTCAACACACTTTGAACTTTTTTGGCAACTGCACTACCACTTATAAAGAGGGAACAACACTGACTTTTCGATTACATTGAAATATATGTATAAACTTTTTTTAATTTTCCCTTTTTACCAAAGGGAGATATCTGGAGTCGAGACTGAAATCTCAGCTTAGGGAAATATAGGGAAAAATGTAAAACATCTATTAAATGTGAAAGAAGTTAGGATACATATTTTTATGTTAAATAATAATATAAATTAATTTTAGATATTTATTTCAAGTGTAGACCTAAAGAATAAATGCTACAGCATTATGAACTTAATCTTAGATTAAAAACTTATTTTAAATACATTAAATTAAATTTAAATTATTTTTCTGAAGTTTCCAATAACTATTAAATGCAAAAAGGTCATTAAAATAATTTATGAATAAATAAACAATTAGAACTATTTCTAAATATATTTTTTACATGAAAAATATTTTTGTTTAAATTTTTTAATTTTTAAATAATTTAATTCCATTTAACATTATTTCCTTTGGGGTTATATTTTTAAGTCCCTACTGCAATTGATTTCAATTGGAGGGTGTTGCACTAACAGTGGTTGGCCATGTGTGGTGCTTTACTTGCTAATTGATTTTTTTAGTACTTACTTGTAAATTCGACCCTACACCCTTTTTCAGGGGGTGTAGACAAAGTAACTCTACTCTTTTGAGTAACTTTACGATTGTAATTTGTGATTTTGTGAACAGCCAAAAGAAGGTTATTCAAAAGTGCAAGAGTAAGCTACACGTGTTAATTACTCACAAGGGTGATTCACATCATGAATAGCCCCAGTAGTACTTTGTCAAACTTAAATGTGATGGATGCCAAACCAGTTATTTGCACCTTTCGGATTATATTTTTAAGGTTAAGAAACACTAACCAAAGGGCAAAGGTCAAACACTTGAGCCCACTCCTTGGTCATAAGTGAAATTTTATGGGAAATACTTTCTGATTTTAGAGTAATGAATTCCTACTTTTTCAAAGTCACCATTTGTGGCATAAAATATTGGAAAAATGTTATTTAGTCTCTAGTTAGATCTTTCACAAGCTCCCAAACATGCAGAACCCTGGCCATGCAGTAACATTTCTGAAAGTAGCTTACATAACGTATGTTTCAAGAAAATATCATTGAAGTCATGCATTGCATTTGGTCACAAAATGTAGAAGGTTAACAAAATATCTGAATTGAAAATGAATTCATAACTAGAAAAGTGTGACGATGTACTTTAATTTGTGGTAGGTACTATATGTGTTCTGTAGGTAAGTTCTCTGGGTTAGCGTTTGACATCCACTCTCTTTGTTCTACAGATTTGGCAATGTGTCTTTTTCAGTCTGCTTTGGGGGAGAGATAGGAATGTGTGTGGGGTGGGGGGGGCATTCACAAAGGTAATTTCAGACAATAGATTGTCTATGTCCTTGTTGCCTCTGGATTGGTCACTGACTTCCTCAGTCAAATCACTAAGATTAATTTTCAACACTTCAAAACCTGGGCCGGGGAAGGCGCAGCTGGACCCAAAGGGGGCCCGGGGCAAATGCCGCCCAGAGGTGGGAAGCCCTCCCCCCTGTCGCGGAAGCCCACGAAAAAGGGGGCGACCAGGATTTGTCACCCCAAGGTAGCTGACGGCCCCCCAAATCAGGGGGCAAAGCGGCAAGCAGCTGGGTGGTTAAATAGGGACACAAGGCCCAGAGATAGCACACAACCCCCCCTGCAAGAGGAACACGGAATGAAGAGTTGCCGAAGACACCCTAACGACCGAGGGCAGCAGGAAGAAGCCCTCGCCCCATGAGGCTGCCAGGAACGGGGCGACAGAATCCCGCCGGCAAAGGCGCAGCTCGCCGGGGAGCGACCAGGGTACCGGCTATGACGGGCTACAACTGGCGGTGGCAGACTTTGCCTCAACACTTTGGAAACCACTGATGTCGTCGCGGGCCAAGCAGGAAGAGAGGGACAACGAGCGTTCGGGCAGGACTTACGGCCAGGATTACCGTGGGGGAACCGGAGACAGCAGAGCAAAGGGCGAAATGACAGAAACGGAATGGCAGCGGTGCTCAGAGATCAGTGATGACGATGCGTTGACTGGAAAAGGAGGGCAGGTCTCGCAGGGGAGCACAGGGCTGACACCAATCATGAGGGGTGCAGCGCACGGGGATCGCTGAAGAGTATGACCGGAACTGCTGCAGACGAGGATCGGCCAGGCGGGCTGGGCCGCGCCGCACTGGGGGTGGGTGCAGGTGGTGGTCCCCCCCGGGCCCGGGGCTGAGATCAGAAGGAGGAGGTAAGAACGGGGCGGGGGACGGGCCGCAGAAATCCCAATGCAGGTCTTGTGATTGATGCCCGAAGAAAGAAATCAATCGATTAACCTCTACTTGCAATGCATTTTGACTGCGAAGGGCTAAATGGAGTGAAAGGCTAAAGTTGGGAGCATCATTGGTCAGCATCGGCGGGTGCGTGGTCTAGTGCTGGTGCGTCTATGGTCGGTTGCCAGGAGCCATAGCTCAGAGACAATAGCTGGTTCCTTTGGGGGCACAGGCCCTCTAATATGTAGAGGTCCGAGTCGCACGGCAGTTGGTCGTCTTGCCATAATATGCTGAATAAAGCAATGCGAGGCACCTGGGCTATGGAGACAAATCTGGGTATATATAGGATTGGTACAGAATCAGAGTGAAACTCGGCATGCGGCTTTCACTTAAGAGACGAAAGGTGCGCGCGTGCTTCGCAGGTGGGCATCCTTTGCCTTAATACAGAATATGTTTGAGGAAACACCATTCCCAAGTAGTATTTCAACTATGGAGTGTAGCGCCCAAGAGCACCCGGGTGGTGTCTCAAGGCAACTAGCATCCCGAGTAGGCCTGGGCGGTGAACTCCGCTCCGCTCGCGGAGTTTGCGGAGTTTTCCGCACTCTGCGTTACACGAATCTCGCGGAGTTCCGAAAAACTCCGCTTCGGGCAGCGGAGCGGAGTTTTTTTCCTCGCTCGCGTGCACCAACGTCAAGTTGGCGAGCGCGAGCGAGGAAAATCAACCTCCCGGCGAGATTTCTCAACGCGGGGGGGTCATGTTTCTCATTGCGAGTGGTCGCATATGCTCGCGACCGCTCGCGTTGAAAAACTGCCCGTTTGCGTTGAGAAAGCTGCTGCTCGAGTAAAAATCTACTCGAGCGGCAGAAAAGGAAAGCTTGCGCTGTGCATGGTGCCGTTCGCAATGATTGCACAGTGCGGACAAGCATCCGACACTGTGCAATCACCGCGAACAGCATTTTTCTATTGAACTCCGCTGTTCGCGGAGCTCCGCGTAGTGCGGCGGAGTTTTTCTACCACTTTGCGGAGTTTCACGTAGCGCAACTCCGCGAACTCTGCCCAGGGTTAATCCCGAGGTATGTTTTGTGAAACGTGGTCTATTCATGGGATATGTTTAGGGAAACACTGCAATGTTCAATGAAGGGAAAGGGGCAACTGTGCTTCCCCAGACCATAAGAAGGTATTTCTGGGCACACTCTTACAGTTCCTGCCCAGGTTCTTCTCTGCAGAATGTTTGACCCAACCAGCTCAGAACAAGAGATCTATTTGGTCTTGTGGTCTTTCCGATTGGTATTTTAACGCTGGACCCACGTGGGCCGCTAGAGACTAACATCCTGAGACAGGCTTTGTAAGGAAAATGCACGAGTTGCTTGCAAGCAAGCCAGTAATTTCGAACGTACCCCCTTCAAAGTCAATTTCAAGCAGCAACACAGTGCATCAGTCGACCCGGGGCTGCTGGGTAGTCTGGGACTGGATGTAGGGCCCGCGGCCGGACACCAGACAAGACACTAGACAGATTGATTAGGTTTCTTTAGATAAATGACGCAGCAATACGTGTAAAGGAAGATTTATCTTCTGGCCTTAATTAGTCTAAACTCAGCCAAGATAGCAGAAAACGTGATTTAAGGCTGCAGACTGCTGGGTCGAGGAAGATGTACTAGTGCTCGAGAGTCGTGTTGGTGCGCTGCAGGAGGGCAATGTGTTAGCCATCCATCACTAAGACTGATGGACAGAAGTTCCACACAATGATAATAACACGTGCAAGCATGACTTAAAGGGCGGGATGGCAAACTTAATTAGCCGGTCACAGTAAGGGATGCAGGTTCATGAAGACAGCACCGCCTCACGATTTTGCGAGCTATCAAAGATTGGAAACACGTCACTTTCCCTGAAATACTAGATGTGACCACAGTTAGAAAATTGGATCAGAGTCCTATGCAGTCAGTGACTTGTCCAAAGGGGGTACGACAGAGCTGGAACTTGATAATAAACTGAAAGCCGTAGGCCAGCGGATAAATTATCACTAAACTAGCATAACATAAGGGAAAGTAATGAGAGCACCCGGCTTGCACTTTCGGAATGGCATCAGTTCTGATTTCCATAGAGCTGGCTCCTCTTTACTGATGCCAGCAAAGAACAGGCAAACATGAGATATCTTAGTGCCCAAGTCCCGAGGAGCCAGCTGGGGTTGGTTTTTTTTCCCATTAATCAAGATGTGTCCCTTTAAGATCCATTGTACAAGGATCACTGCAATCAGCAGAACACCGCTTCCCAGCCATGGGCAGCGTTTCATTGACTAATGTAAACAGCAAGTGCGTCCAATGGGTGAGGTTGAAAGTAAGCCAACACGTACAAAAAGGGTCTCTGTAATCCAAACAGCTGCAGCATGGCTAAAAAATGGAGGTGGCACAAGCCAAATGTCTTCTGCCCCTTTTACAATAGGCAGCGTAGAATATGGCTAATAACCGCAGCTGCGGTAATTCATTCTACCAGCCATACTGACTCCTAAACATACTGGGTTAAAACAGACACTACAAATTAGACAGGAAGAGGTTGACATTAAAACATTTCTTCACCCATGGACAAATGTGACCAGCCTCTTGCATCCAAGGCTTAATTTGTAATAAGTGCCAGGGTCCTTGTCAGGGGGGCCCTGAGCCTTGCACCACCCATCGCCCCTGACAGCGCTCCATATGACAGTACCAACACAACTACTAACCATCTCAGTCTTCTAGGTGACAACTCAGGTACGCTAAGCCACAGGGAGCTATGAGAAAGCGGTAAGGCAGGCATAAGATGCATCAGGGAGATACGGCCAATCATTCATCCAAATGTTTAGCCTATATGGCGATAGGGAGTACTGCAAGCATAGTAGATTCTTGCTGCGCTTTGATAGAACTCTGTTCAGGGTGGACCCCCAATGGGTATGAAACTCTCGGTTGTCATGAGTTCAGAGAGTAATAAAGGTTGAGATAGCATTGGTGAGTATTGTCATGCCAAGAGAAAGGACATGATGTTTGCCTAGTAGGGTGTTTGAAGGACAAAGGAACAGCGCAGGAGTTTCATACCCCTGCACCAAAGGCTGAGTTGCCAGGCAAATCACAAAGGTATTGCAGGGGCTGCTGCCTTGGCAAAGAGATATGGGCACGACTGGCAGTTATAACGTGACGGCTAAGTAAGAACGGTGAGCCATTACCGACAGCAGAGAGCTGCAGGCAACGTTAAGGTATTGGTTAGAGCATACGATTCCTCCAGTCCTGTGTTACCCGAAGGTTGCATAAAGGGTTAATTGGGGGAGAAATCAGTTCTTAAGTTAAAGAAGACCCCCTCAACACGGTAATACCTTTAATTCCTGAGTTAGTGCTTATCCGGACCAAGCAGGCGAAGTTACACTGCATATCAGTATGGGAAACTGGTTACCAATACAGCTTGTAGTTGGCTGTCCAAGATAATGTTGACAAGACACCGTAGACCCCGGATAACGGCAAATGTAATGTTGTTAGAGGAAAGCTCTCTAGCAGCCAGAGGCATAAGTGTGGGAGAGGGAGAGGGTCTCTTGCGCAAGCGGTCTACAGTACAGTGGATTGCAAGAGTGCTCCAGGGCTCGATACGGTAAACCCAAGTTTCAGTTAACATGAGTTAGTATTGGTAGTCATTCTTGTGCAGTCTCATAGCCTCTCAGGCAGCCAACATGCGAAGGAAGAGGAGGGTAGACACACATGAAGCACAGGGAACGGAGCGCTAAAGTGGCATTATTCAGTGGACGCGGCAACAGCGTACAAGGGGCAACTCGACAGAGAAGTGGGTCTGGTAACGTGGCGGATGGCCTACGGAATACATTCCAAGGAGATGCTTGTAGGAGCAAGGGACAACAGAATAAAACATCTGAGGGGAAGGATTAGCAATAGGGAAAGGCATGGAACCGGCTTCCAGCAGCTGTGGTCGTGTTCAATCAGATGCTAAATGAAAAAGTTTTTTGGGAGCAAACAGTAATAATCCATGTGAGTCATCAAGTGGGAGGGAGACATGTCACCTACTATGTTTCTGCAGGCAGGGGACATGACCAGTGATAGGTTTGGCATGCCTAATCCCTAGCGCATTTTACTTCATTGGTTGGCCACTGACTCCCCTCTGTGCAAAGATTAGTGGTAGTGCAAAGTAGTAATAACTTACAGGAATAACATACATGGGGTAGCATACGAGGAAGTCTGGGCAAGTCAGGGCTGACAATGGCAAGTCAGCAGAATATGGTAGTTGAGGACGGGGGACTCCTGACAGGGGTTGGGACGGTCACGTTCCTCCATAACATGGTAGGGGTCTTAGAGCAGATGGGTTTCTCTTGAAGAAGAAGGGGAGTGGAGAGCAGGGGGGAGCTCCCTCCAATCGTAAAACCGTAGGTAGCATAGCGGAAGAAACCCAGGAAAGATACACAAAAGAGAGAAAAATTACTAGAGGTAGATGGAAGGCTCACACAGTGTCCTTGGAATGCCTCACGGCAGGGGCACTGAGGGAGCTAATGACAGCACACAGCCACAGGCAGAGTAGATGGTGCTCCCACAGGGCCCTTGGGATGCCTCACTGCAGCGTTACTGAGGGAGCTATATGACAGGACACAGCCACAGGCAGAGTAGATGAAATGCTCACACAGGGTCCTTGGGATACCACACGGAAGGGGCCCTGAGGAGCAGGCGAGTGGCCAACAAAGGGTCCATGGCAAGCGGAACAACACTTGCAGCCCGGGCAGGTCCTGACGGACACCCACAAAATTTGGTAGCAAGGTGAAGCCTGGAACCGCAGACACAAAAGGCCCAGCAGAAGGGGCACCTCGCAAAATATGCTGTCTGTGAGCGAACAACGACAATGAATGTACAAAGACAATGAAAAGTATGCGATAACATGGATGTTTATAAATGACCATATGATTTGCGAAATGTACAACCATGTTATGTTCGAATAAACTGCGACCTTTTAAGGCACCAAATCACGTTGTCAGTGGAGTGATTCAAAGGTGAAAGGGACGCAGTTAAGTGGGCAGGGGGGGGGGTGAGGAGGACTCGCCCCTGGGAGGGGTTTATGTTGTCTATCCATTACACAAACAGAAACAGCAAGTCAGGTATTGTCCACCTGTTCACCTCAAAATGATTAAAAAAACCTCTCTCCCAAATCCAGCTCAGAGCGGCTGCATAATCACTAGTTTTCTCGAGACTTGACTTAGAAAATATCATCAGTGCCGGACTGGCAGTAGAGGGCACCGGGCGTTTTCCGGGTTGGCCGGGAGCTTGGGGGCCGATTTTCAAGCGGTGGGGTTGGTTTTGTTACTGGGGCTGCTTTTGCAGCAAGCAGCAGGGTGACTTGTTGCATTGAGTGACATATTGGTAAATATGCCCCTGAAACACCTACATTCAGTATCTCAGGGTCACTGAACCAGATCTTCTCTGACACTGAATTACTAGTTCTATTTCAAGCATACTCATTTCTCAAGGTAAATATTCGCTATATAAAACTTAAAAATAAATAAATAAAGATTTTCATTGACAGTTTCCAAAGCAAGCTGCTAGACTGTGGGTGAACCAGAGGAAGCTTTAGCACACAAAGCCAGCCCTCAAATCAAGCCACTGTCTCCCTCTTAAAGTAAGGCCAAAGTTTAATGCCTTCTGCTTCTTTCACAAGCGCTACTGGGGCCAAGGTCTTATGTTCTTAAAACAGCTGACATCTCACCACACATGCCACAGGATTCTGAGATTGTGAACAATACATTTGATCACATAATGGCCTTTTATTCAGATCAGACATGGTGATATGACCCTAGGAGTTCAGTGTAACAACACTGCGTAATTTTCTGAATTGAGGCTTGGGGAAGGCCCTGAAAACAGACCAGTTCGTACATTACCTAGTGTAACCCACATATAGTGCTTGCTTTCCAAGGAAAATACCATGAACTATGCAGTTTGTAAACGTGTACACATTAAGGGGCAGATTTACCACTTTTCCACACAGCGCAGCAGCCGCAAATGCTGCCCTGCCTGAAAAGGAGAGAGGAGGAGAGCATCGAATTTCCTGAAAACACTTGCCTCCCCTCTTCCTAGTGCCGGTGCTGAAATCAGCTGCTGTGCCCCACAGAGACACCTTTTTGCCATGGTGCAAGGGTGTCTCCGTGACTCTAGCATGGGTTTTGTACTGGAAGGGTACCCTTCTAGTACAAAATACTATGCATAGACTGACTTAAACCATTTTCCCTCATTTATGTGTGCTGTACAGTGCAGCACACGTACAAGTTGGAAAATTAAAGCATTTCTCCTTCCTTGCACCTACTTCAAAAGAGTGCAGTTTTCTGACGCTAAACCCTGTCTACTTCATTTAGTAAATTGGGTTTAGTGTCAGAAACCTTGGGTGGTTACATGGGAACACCCATGCTCCACCCATGGTACGCCCCCTTGGGGCTGAGTAATGCAAAGCAGTGCTATGCATTGCTTTGCGTTATTTTCACGTTATTTCCAGCGCTGAACAAGTTTAGGGCCAGATGTATCAACATTGTAGGTTGCAAGTCCTTAATAGCAAATTTTAGCGATTTGCTATTATGGACTCGCAAAATGCAATGTATGTAGGTGTCGCAAATAAAAGTGCGATTCCTACGCATTCCTTATTTGCGACTCGCAAATTGCAAGTCGCAAATAAGAAATGGCTTCCCATTCATTCCTGTGAAAGGCCCATAGGAATGAATGGGAATTGCATGCGCAATTTGCGAGTACCCAATAGGTACTCGCAAATTGTGCATGCAATTTCAAGGGTGCCAAATGGACACCCTGTTGCACCCCTGAAATATGCATGTGTCCACATATGGCGCACATACATGCCCTAAGGGCATGTATGTACGCCACATGGCACCGAGAAAAATGCAAAAAGGTGCATTTTTCTTGGAATGAAGCAAATTACCACCAACTAGAAGTTGGTGGTAGTTTGCGATTCCTTACAGCCAGGTCGTAATTAATTTTTGCTTCCTGCATTGCATTTAAGGAATCGCAAATTGGGATTCCTTAAATGCATTCGCAAAATAGGTAATCGCAAAAATTGCGATTCCCTATTTTGCGATTGCCTTTTGGGATGATACATCCCAAAAGGCTTTTTCCCCGTTCGCAAACAGGCCGATTCTGCGAAATGGCCCTTTTGAGAACTGGAAAATGCTTGATACATCTGCCCCTTAGCTCTGGAAAGTAAATCGTAAAAAAAAGATTTTGCTCCGATTTGCGTCACTTTTGTGACACAAACACGGCGTAAAATCTTACTAAATCTCACCCTTAGTTCTACATTTATCAGTAGTGCAAGATTTTTTCCAAATACCTCGGATTTAACGTAACTTTTCATCCTAGTGAAACTGGTTTATTAATTACTGTTGCATAATATAAACACAATAGCACAAACTTAGTTATTACTGTGGCAGCAAAGACAAGTCTTTGCATGCAAACACTTCTTTCCATCACTTCTAATCTATTTGTTCCAGTATGCAGAGACATATTGAGGTCCATAATAACTCTCGGCCATGTCTGCTTTGTTTTTTCAAAATTGCCTTAGGGCAACACCTGCAGTGAGTGGCTCACTAGTAAAGCTTCTGATTATAAACATGACGAATGTTCTGATTTTAGGGCACTTCACCATATTAGCATGCACAACTTGTACATCTACGTGTAAAATGTATATCATATAAAGCTTGCATAGTTTGAGAAGTGTGTTGAACACTTTTTAGAATTATGTCCATCAGCTCCAAGTTGCAAGAAAAGTCATGGAGTAACAAATAGGCTCAATAAATGAACTAAATTAACCATTAGGGAACTTGAATTAGGGCCACAAGAAGCAAGCTGCACTGGAATTGTTGGTAAGGTTACGGTTTCTTTCGGTATCACAGCAAGGGTGACATGGGCTCTAGAGCGAGAAAGGAAAGTGACTGGGTCGCCCACCCCATGGTTTGGCGACAACACTTTTCATAATTGGGGAAAGAGCCCCCTCCCCTTCCCATCCCACCACACCTCGCCGGCCCCTGGGTCACTGCACCTGCTGCACTGTCGACAGCTTTCAAGAGGAATAATAAGAAATGACAGAAATCTATAAGTAATTTGGTCTTGTAAACTTTTATGGTGTAAATTGTAGAAGTAATACATGACCGCCATCTAGTGGCACCTACGTGGACATACTGACATCAGTAAATAATTCTCAAATCTGATTTACTTTAAATCATTCCGATTCCATGAGCTTAGCTGAATATCGGGGATTGGTAGTTTTATAGACGTATGTTGACAGATTTGATAGCAAGCCTGACAACAATTCTTTTGAAATGAAGGAATAGGTTTTGTTATCGATTACTTAGTTAGACTGCTTTTCTCCACTTAACATTGCAGCCTTCACAGACTTGTGACAGGCAGGAGGAAACCATACAGTTACGTAGGAGCAAAACTCCCAAGTTCCTGCGATTCAAGAAGAAAAAGAAACCTTGTTGAAGTTCTATGTTGACCTTCAAAAAACAAGGAAAATTGTTCTTCCGCGTCGGTGATCTTGTACACCTTTGCTTCCTATCCTCTCTTTCCCTATTCTCCACTCCTCTCCATTTTTAAAGCAGCCTATCTTGCAAGCGCTGTGAGCAGGGCTCGAGTCGGGGTACCACGCGGGTGGGCGGCGTCCCACCCACTTATTTTACCGGGAGCTCGATAACTGGAGCAAATGGAGCCACACATTCACTCTTTGGGCTCTCTGGGGCGAGATCGGAGCTCATTCAGAACGCTGCTCACGCGCTGGCTTCTCTGATGCAATCGCATCTAAGGGGTGAGCGAGGGGAGGCAATGAGTCTGATGGTGCAAGCCACCTTTCGTGACGTCACTTCCTGTCGTGACGTCAGCGTCCCCCCACTTCTTTTTTTAGGACTTGTGCCCTGGCTGTGAGGCGGCTCTCGTGACATATGGCACAAATCAATCACATAAATAATTAGAATAAAAAATGAAATGAATATATATGTAAATAATTAGTTAAATAATTAATTAAATAAAGAAATATTCATGATTGTTTGCCAAATAGGAAATGAGGCAAGTTAAAAACAAACCTTTGTATATCGTTTAACTTGCCTACATTACAAGAAGAGAAATACCTAATCGATGATTTTACTCAGAAAGCAAGTTTGATGAAATGTCATGACTGAAATGGCATACGGTAAAACTTGTAGTGTGTGTCTGGGAAAATGAAAAATACAAATTGTAATGAATTGAATAACCTTGTGCATGTGCGTATGTGTGTATTTGCATGTGTGTGTTTGTAAAGATTTTTCAGGAAGCATGATTGAATGCTTAGGGGCTTATATACATGGGGGCAGATTTACAAGCCCCTTGCGCTGCCAGTATGTCACTTTTTGTGAAGCACTGGCAGCGCATTTCACTGCCCCATATTTACAAGGACAGGAAAAGCCACCCTGCGTGACTTTTCCTGTCCTTGTAAATACGGCCCCTGTATACGCAGCTCCTTGCGTGAAAGGGGCGTTCCATGGGTGTTGCTGTGGGTGTTCCCACTCAACACCCATGGAACAAGACACATTTCCAGATTTACAAGGATTCGTAAACCTGGAAATGCGTCAGTATGCAACGCCACCCTAGGGGTGGAATAGCGAGGTGCAACGAGGAGAAATGTTTTCATTTCTCCTCGTTTTTTCCTCTTTCAATGCGTGTTGCATTCTACAGCACGCATTGGAGGAGGAAAATGCCTGAAGTGATTGTTTTCGTGCAGGACGGTGCCCCTTCCTGCACAAAAACAATCTCCCCATGACGCAGGCATCCTTGCACCATGGTGCAAGGGTGCCTGCGCCGGCGCATGGCATCTGTTTGTGTGCCAGCGCAGGGGAGAGCACAGGAATGCGACATATCATTGTAAATATGTTGCATTCCTGTGCTCTGAAGTGCCGCAGCGTGGCGCAGCCAAAGGGCTTGCGGTGCCACGCTGCGGCACTTTCTCGTAAATCTGCCCCATGGAGCTTGAGCCTTCTGGTGCGCCACTTTTTTTGATGCACCAGTGGCACTTTCTTTGCTCCATATTTACAAAGTGATGCATCTATGCAGATGCGTCACTTTTTAGCGCGTTGCGTCGGTTTGTTCCTGCGTCTGAACAGGCTGCATTAATCATGTGCGAGGTAGGCGTTCCCTTCTATTTTCTATCGTAAAACGGATGCTGCGGTATTTAATAGATTTAGGGAAAGCAACGCAGCATTGACAAGCCTCACGTACAGCATGCAATGCATCAAAATTCCTATGCCAAAAGTAAGGAAGTCTTATGTAAGCTAAACTTTGATAGATGCTAATTGAATTGAACAATTTTAGGGTTCCCACATTTAAATGTAATTTTGAACCACGTCCCTTGGCCACATACCAGTTTAAAAATCAGATATTATAAATGACAGGCCTAGATTTATTAAGGGTTACTCAGGCGCTCACGTGGTGCTGTATTATTTTAAAATGAGTGCAGGAACAGCACGGGAAACCAATGAAGAGTAGTCACAGTTGCCAGCAATGATTCTGTGTTCTGTATTTTTTGCTCGTTATAATTGTTTAATGCAAACCCGCAGTCCTGAATAAACTACCCAGCTGCTGTCGTTCGATGGTTTGAGCGTAGTAGCGGGAGAATTATCTTGAGTTGGTTGAGATGGAAATAGCAACTGCTAACTACAATGCTAATATGAGGTTCGAGAGTTCTATTTGCGGCCAAAGTAATACCGAGATTGTTTTTTACCTTCTCAGCTCTTGTGAGAGGAAGGTTAAAGATCTTAGGGAAGGGGGTTGAATATTGGCTAGAGAAGTCCTGCCCTTCCATCCAAATAAACTGGGGGGCTTATTTACAAGCCCATTGTGCCGCCGGTGAGCCACTTTTTTTGACGCACCAGTGGCGCAGGGTGCCTGCCCATATTTACAAGACCACGTAAAGCCAACCTGCATTGCTTTTCTTGACCTTGCATATATGGGCCCCTTTCACGCATTATTCTGCATGAAAGGGTTGTTCCATGGGTGTTGCTGTGGGTGTTCCCATGCAACATCCATGGAACCTGATGCATTTCCAGATTTGCAAGGTTTTGTAAACCTGGGAATGTGTCAGATTCCTACGCCTCCCCAGGGGAGGTGTGAGGGAGGCGCAACAAGGAGAAATACCTTTATTTATCCTTGTTTTTCCCTTTTGTTTGTGTGCTGCATTCTGCAGCACACATAGAAATAGGAAAACACCTCTCATGATTGTTTTTGTGCAGGAAGGTGTCCCTTCGTGCACAAAAACAATCCTCCGTAGATATTCCTGGACTTTTCTTTTGACGCACAACAGCGCAGCGGAAGGCTTGCTGTTCTGCCGTGCGTCAAAATATTGTAAATGAGGCCCTTAGTTTTGCAACTGGCTGACATACAATCCTGGATGTCAGTCAGAAAGTGCTGTTGGAGTAGGCCTGGGATCAGAAGAGAATTTGATATAAACCTGGATGACATCAGCATAGGATTGGAGCAACACTTGGAGTTCCAGAAAAAGACTGAACAGTGGGTACAAATAGATATTAAAGAAGACTGGAGACAGAGCTGATCTTTGAGGAGCACCAACGTCCAGCCTTCAGCGCTCAGATCTAAAGGTTTTAGTTACACTCGTTGATGGTTATTCAGTAAGTAGCATAACTATCATGCCATCAAGTCTTGAGCCCCAAGCATGGTGATCAGACGCTCTATCATTATATGGTCATAAACCTTATCAAAGCAAGCAGAGGGGCCTAGGACCATGAGCAGGAAACTGTCCCTGCGTTGTTGAACCACAAGGTATTGTTCCAAAAGGCCTGGGGGGCAGGTTCGGCGCAATGGCCATGTCTGAATCACGACTAACTGGTGGAGAGAATGTAAGGGCATTTTTGGAAGAAGCTCTAAATGTGCAATCGTCTTTTTCCATTATTTTGGCTTTAACTGGCCTGGCAGGTCCGTGATAAGCCAAAAATTAGACCGTTCGCAGGTCCATAGATATGACTTTTCAATACAAGGATGAGAAGACTTACAAGAGAGATTGAAAAGGTTGAAGAAAATGTGAGCAAGATATATTTTTATATTGCTTGAGAAATGTTGCATTAAATTGTAAAATAGCTTTATATATGAACACGGCAGATGCACCTCTAGAGGCAGCTAGTTTCAGGTGCAGCAACATCAGGTTCGTAGGTTTGAAGGTCATGCTCCACCCCAATTATGACTGCCTTTTAATAGCATATCAGGGAACATTAGGCCATTTGCCTTGAATGCACTAGGCTCTGGGCACACTTGCTGCACTGCTGGGCCAGGCTCTGCTACACTAAAGCAATACTAGACATCCATGTAGTGCTATAAGAGGAAGGGGAACCCCAGATTTTAAGTGTGGACTGGGTTCTTGGTTAGTGATAGGCAAGTAATTTTACCTAAGGTGACAATCCTTGCTCCCTCCCTTTAGAGATGCTGTGCACATGGACTATATCACATTTCCAGACCTATGTCTAAATACAGTTTAAATATCATGTTAGATTGGTAAAACTACATGGTCTTTGTAGGAGAATGTGAGGAGAAGGAAGTGTTGATTTCTACTGGCTTTTTAGAATAATTTGAGAAGTGGTAAAATAATTATGTCTGATTCTACCACTAAAGAGGAGTGAAAGGTAGCACTTAAGGGAGTTGGGGTAAATTCTCTCAATGCTAAGAATACCACCAATGACGTTACCACAGCTACCAGAGATTTTGACAAAAAAGTATGTCATCTCAGATGGCCTAATCCGATATGAAGTCATTGTTCTGCTCCTGCCAAAGACATGCTCTTTGTGTCTGAAGTGGGTTGCCCTCGAGCTCTTTTATGGAAAATTGTATGAGAAGCAGACTTAATGGCAAGTTTCCCTTTTCATTTTGATCCAAGCAATTAATTTGACCAAAGCAGGGGTGGGTCATTCAACTGATAAAAATTGTGTAGAGGTAGGTCTTTTAACTTTATTGTTAACCCCATACCACAATATTAAATAAAAGTGTTGTTGGAAACCCTTCTTGTGTTTTACTCAGCTGACAAGTTTCTGCCTTACTAACAGCCTATGTAGTTTTTGGGCTGTCCTGAGGACTAGGACCCTGGGTCCCTTTCCTAAACCCTACACTCTATGTGTCATGTAAGGTGTGGAAAAGAGAAAAATATGTCCAATGCAACTGTTGCCGTAACAAGCAGTGGGAACTCTCTGGTGTGGTAGATTTTCCTGCCTATAAAAATACAACAATAATTCCAATAAAAAGCCATTTTGAAGATGGGGGTTGGACTCCTAAGACCCACACGGAGGACAAGACACACATTTTTTTCCAAAATTCCATTGGTACACACTACAAGCTTTATTGTCAAGTGCTTGAGTAAAGAAACATTCATTACAGCACCCTTACGTGTTATCTCCCACCTAGAGTGGTAACTTGATAAACAGCACACTCATATATTCACCCCACCTATGTGGCACAGCAATCCATGCAATATCGCAGTTCGTTTGCTTGTACAGAGTTCATTCTGTTGTAGGTGTATGTTCACTCACCACCCTCATAAGACAGGCAAGTCATTTGCGTAGGGCATGGCAATATAATGGCAAAAATGCCTTGAAGACAGACGTGCATAATGGCATGAACATCTCCATGTTTAAAGTCGCAATAAGTTATAACCTCCTGTTAGACTTGGCATCTTTGGCGTGGTTTCCCCTGACGTTTTGCCTCTACCACCTGTATTTTTGACACTGTGCTGGATTTCGTTTTTGCTGACTTAGATGCTTTGGGCACTTTGCCACTCCTGATCAGTGTCAAAGTGCAAGTTCTCCCTGTGTAAATTGTTATTACAAGTGGTTCTCCCTGATTGACCTATTTGATTTACTGGTAAGGCCCTAGTAAAGTGCACTGATTGTGCCAGGGCCTGTAACTCAAATACTACTAGTGGGCCTGCAGCACTGATTGTGCCACCCACATGAGTAGCCCTGAAAAGGTATCTCAGACATGCCACTGCAGTGTCTGTGTACAGTTTGTTAACTGCCATGTCGACTTGACAAGTGCACCCACTTGCAAGGCCCTAACCTTCCCTTTTCGTACATGTAAGGCACCCCTTTGGTAGACTCAAGGTACCCCCCTGGGCAGAGTGCAGTGTATGTAAAAGGTAGGACATATACTGGTGTGTGTGACATGTCCTGATATTGAAATACTGCCAATTTCATTTTTCACTATTGAAAGGCTATCTGTCCAATTGGATAAAATGGGAGGTACTTTGTAACATCTTACAAGTATAACTTCCCATTGGGACAAGTTAGAGCAATAAAGTTTAAGCTCTCTGAACTCAGAATTTAATAATACATCTTTTAGTAAAGATGATTTTTAAATTATGTGTTTGAAAATGCCACTTTTAGAAAGTAGGCATTTTCTTGTTTAACCATTCTGTGTGCCTCTGCCTGTTTGTGGATTGACTTTCTGGTTTTGGGGTGACAGGGGCTGGGGATGTGCATTCACTGTAGACAGCCACTGGGTGGGTTGAGGTGTGCCTGGCCCTTCCTGGGTGAATCAGAGCTGAGCTGAATGGGGCTCGGCTGCATCTAGAGTTGTGGGAAGAGATTTCCTTGCACCTGAATAGGGCCTGTCTCCCTTGCACATTGCTGTCTCCACCCCTGTGGTCATACTGCACCAGTGAGGACAGAACTGGTTTGGACTGGGATCAGAGACCCTTGCACAAAGAGAACTAAGACATTTTGGGGTATAAGTATTACCCTGAAACCCCAGAACTTTAGATCATTTCTGGATTCAAGAGGAACCTTTGCCAAGGAGAAGAGCTGAAGAGCTGGGAGGAGGAGTACTGCCCCTTTGCTGTGTGCTGTGTGGGGTTGGCTTGCAGTTGCTGTTTTTGCCAAGGAAAGGACAAAGACTGAAATTTTGCTGTGAACCTACTTGAAGTAGAATCTCCAAGGGCCTGTGTGTGCTGGCCTCCTGTTCTAGGAAACTCAGCGACATCAAAGTTTCCAGGTACTCTCTCTTCTCTGTGTGCTGCCTTGGCACAGGACTCTGCTTATCTGTGACCACTGACCTCCTGTGTGCTACGCCTTCACAGAGCCCTGTGTGTTTGGTTCTGCTAGGGCTCTGGGGGCATTCCTACTTGCAAGGATAGTGAGCTCACTTTCGCTCTGGAGCTCTGACTGCCCCTTATAAGTGTGGTGAGTGCTGTGCCCCCACCGTGCTGCAGCTCGGCCCTCTCCGTTCACCAGAGGGCTCTCCCTGATCCTCCCGGCGGGGGGAAACAGAACGGCAAGGTCACCGTCCAGGGCCCAAGTCCTGGGTTGAATTCGTCATTTGTTTTCCGTGATGCTGACAGGGAACCCCCGCAGCCCAGCCGGATGCTAGGAGTCACCCAGCAACGAAAACCACAGAGAGAGAGAGAGAGAGAGAGAGAGAGAGAGAGAGAGAGAGAGAGAGAGAGAGAAAGAGAGAGAGAGACGCAGCCGACACAGCCCCACCCAGCAGGATGGCGCATCGAGCATCGGGCTAGCGGAGACGTGCTCTAGCCCGGAAGGAGCTGTCCCACTTCCTCTCTCCGTGCTGTCAGCGTGAAAAGAATTCCAGGCCCCAGCCTGAGGATCGGGCCGCACCTGCTGTTTCTAGCCTCTGTCCCTGAATTTGCCCCCAACCCTCGCGGTGCTGCCGGAGGAGCGAGCAGCCGTCTGAGGGAGTTGGACTGAGGGGGCATGAGCTGCCCATGAACCTGCAGTCCGCGTACCATCTTAACGGCTCATAGCCCAGGGCCTCGCCGAGAGCAGAGATCACTGAGGTGCACTGCAAGTGTCGCGAGCCCCTAATTCCCACATACTCAGGTAACAAGCGGGCAGACCAGTAACTTAAGGTCTATTCCAGGGCAAACCGCCTATGATTTATTCCCAGTAACCTGATTTTAACCAATGATTTAATTGCCTAAAGTCAATACCAAAGTGAACTGCATGAATAAGCAATGGTTTGAATTGCCTAAAGTCATTACCAAGATGAAATGTGCGCATAACCAATGATCTGATTTCCTAAGTTCACTACTAAGTAATGTGTATGCAAAGCAAAGATTGATTTATACGTATAATACAAAGGACATATTTGTATATCCAACCTTGTGTGAGTCTGTTTTGTGGTGTGCCTAGTGTGTCAGTGTGTGTGTGTTGCGCAAACGCTTTACACATTGCCTGTGGGATAAGCCTGACTGCTCTGGCAAGCTACAAAGGGGGTGAGCAGGGGTTATCTTTGGTGTGTAACTCCCTTACCCTGACTAGAGTTGCGGGTTCTGCCTGGCTAAGGTGTATGCCCTAGCCAACCAGAAACCCCATTTCTAACACCTCCCAACGGAGTTCCAAGGTTGCTTACTTTTTTTTCTGGTCAACAGTTCTACTGGCTGGTCCCCACACAAACCTAGTTAGGGCCTTATTATGAGTTCCCCAGTAATCCCATTAGAGCCAGCAAATGGCGCTACAGGTTCATCGTGATTATACTATACGCAATAATGGGTGAAATACAGGAGGAAAATATGCAGGTATCAATACGTAAATAGACTCCTAATGAGTAATTGTGCCAAACTGCAGTATCGGTAATTCGTGGGTTGTAGTGGAGAGGAGGGGTCAATTGCCAAGCAATTCCTATATCTGTTACCTCTAAAAATATATTTTGGAAGTATGATTTCAGATTTTCAGATTTGCTTTCATACCAGCATTATTACTGTTCTTAAACATTATAATTTCATTAAAAAGGTGTGATGAACTTTATGCAAATCTTGGATTTTAAAACTGGTGCAACATCAGAATAAGCGTCACATGATAACATGATCTCTTTAATCTCTTAAAGTTACATGTGCTTTACTTGATGTATAACATAAGAGGATAAAGTGGGAAAAGTATGTTCTGTTTATTACATGTTTATTGCATGAATTGCAAATCATTATCATCAATGGGAACAATCCTGGCTTTAATTGGTTTCCGACAAAAGCTTACAGTAGGGGTTTTCAAAAGAGTATTTGTATATGAATAAAGCACCAGAAAAAACTGTCCTCTAAGTGTAAAATGTGTATTGCAAGCACATTACGGGCCGATTGTCAAAGATTGGTGTGTGAGTAAGTGTGACCTGTTTTTGCTGAATTTGTTTTTGTTGTCTTTAAGATTCTGTGCATTTCTACCACTGCTAACCAGTGCTAAGGTGCTTGTGCTCTCTACCCAAAATATGGTAACATCGGCTTATACCAAATTGGCACATTTAATTTACTGATAAGTCCCTAGTAAAGTGCGCCACATGTGCACAGGCCTGTAAATTAAGTGCTACTAGTGGGCCTGCAGCACTGATTGTGCCACCTAGTTAGGTAGCTCCTTAAACATGTATCAGGCCTGCCATTGCAGAGCCTGGGTGTGCAGTTTAAACTTCCATTTCGGTCTGGCAAAATAAACCTTTTGCCAGGCCCAAACCTTCCTTTTTAATACATATAAGTCACCCCTAATGAAGGCCCTGGACAGCCCTAATGGAAGGATGCAGTGTATTTAAAGAGTTGGACATATCATGTCACAAATATATGTATGTGTGTGACAGGGGGTCAGCAGGGGCATGGTCCAAGGCCCCCGGGGGCACCGACAAAGGCCTATTACCGCCGTGCAGCTCCTCAAAGGCAAGACCGGAAGACCAGGAGGGGTGGGCGGAGACAGGAGAACGGAAGAAGGAAGACGGAGCCGACGAGACGGAGAGAGAGGAAAGCGCAGAGGACGACGCAGAGTTGGACGAGACGACGGACGGCAGGGGGCCAAGAGACAAGTCGGAAGGAGGACGAGCGAAGGAGGAGACAGCCATCGCGAGCAGAAGAGTCAAGACGGAGGGCGCCATTAGAGGAGGAGTTCCCCCAGGACAAGAGGCCAACCCTCAGGAGGACGCGAAGGACGAGACAGCCGTGACCCCGTTGCAGGGTCACGGTATCAGGCAAGTGGGGATAGGGATAACGGGTGCATTGCGCGGCTGGGGAGTTTTGAGGGTGGCATTTGGGGGCTGGTAATACCTTCAGCTGCAGGCTTCTCCAACCGCGCCAGCGACTCAAAGAGTGTTTCAGGAGACGCAGAATAGATGGGGCACAATAAGTATTGAGTGAAGACAACTCACTGTGTTTTGTTGATAACCCCTCCAACACGGGCGGGAGTCACGTCCGTCACTACCCAAACCCTACAGGAACCCCTGGTCATCCATCCTTTTACCGGGTGAAGCAACCCGCTGGAAACAACAAAACCCTCACACGTTCTGCACTAAAGAGGGAGGGAGCACATAAAGCCGTCATAGGCCAAGCCACTAATTGCCCCCCTTGTCTTTCTTCCTTTCTTCCTGAGGCGAGGACCTATTCATCCAGCTGAAGACCCCCGAAGACACCCGAAAGACGCCAACGAAGCGGTCACAGACGTAGCCAACCCCTCTGTTGTAGTGTTCAGAACAATAAATACCTTTTCACAACCATAACGGGGTGCGTGTCAGTCTTCTTGCGTGACAATGTGGTTTTGACTTTTGTATTGTATATTGATCTGGATTGAATAAGTGTTTGTTTCTTTCTACATGTTTATGAAAAACAGAAAAAGATACATGAAAAATACATATATGAAAAGGTTAAATAAATAACCAGATCAAATGAAAATGGTTACATTGATCTCTGCTTGAAGTAAATAGCAGTTAAATAAAATAGTAGCCAGGTTCCAATTTTTGCATTACATTTAGAATGTTGGCATTTTCTTACCTTAGCCATTTGGTGCCTGCAGCCTGTCTCTGGTTACATGACTGGGTGAGGTTGGCAGGTGGGTTCTGTGTATTCCTTCGAGACAGCCACACACAATGGCTGCCTAGGTGTGACTGGATGGGCCATCACTGACAGAATGGGAGGGACGAGCTGGGCCCAGCCTCACTAACACCTGAATAGGCTATGTCATGTCTGCACACAAAGGACTGCATACACCCTGTAGCTAGTCAAAAGCCAGAGCGAGGAAGGCAAGGCATCTGTGCACTGCAAAGGCATGCCTCCAGAAGCTTCAAAGGCACAACTGTCCTTAAAAGAAGGACCTCAGGCACTACCACTTCAGTACACTTCTAGACTGGGGGATACCCTGCCAAGAAGAAGGATTGCTGTGCTGCTGAAGGACAGCCACTCTGTTGGACTACACATTGCTGGACTCCTGCTTTCCATGTTGACCTGCTGTATACTGCCCTCTTGCCTGGGTGAGAAGGACTGGACCTGCATGACTTGAACCTGGAACCCAGAGTGACTCTTGAGGCTAGTTGCCTGGCCTCCTGATCTGACCACTCAGGGACATTACAGGCTTCCTACAACCTTGTATCTGCACCTAGACTCTGCCATCTGTGAGTCTTCCCTGCCAAATGGTGCCACCCCAGTCCTTGACCTTTGGAAGTGGGCCTAAGGTGTTCTGCCAGCCTCTGTGGATCAAGCAGAACCAATGCATCTCCTCTGCTGCATGGCGCAAACCTGAGTAGAACCGAAGCATTGCCGCACTGCGTGGATCTGAACCGCCGCAGAAGACCTGCATCGCATTCCAGCCCGATGCAGCATTGCAAGCACTGCTGTGTGACGCATCCCCACGCAGGCCCTCACATCTCCCACTGACAACAGCCACATCGATGATGCCGGACTCCACATCACAGCCTCACAGCTCTTTTGAACCGACTCATTGCCCGGACTGCATGCCGCATCCCCAACGCCAGACTTCACATTGCAAGGCCCATCAACGGAATCCTCGATGTCAATACAGCAGGACCTCGCACTGCAGCCTCACCGCATCTTGGAACCGATGAATGGCCTCAGCTGCACTATACATCTTTGACACGGATCCACACAATGTTACGCAACCCAGGATTTAAGGTACTCCCATTCAGTGGGCCTACCTTGGTCCCTGTAGCTGGCCTGTGCTTGAAATTGAAATTGAAATTGAAATTTGTACTTGTAAAGCGCACCCATACCCCCAAAGGGGTGTCCAGGCGCTGTACGCATACCGCTGTGGAACCCTTCCTGGCTTTTCCCTGTGAAATGTCCACTCCTGGGCACCCCCAGGGTGAAGCCAGGCATCCCAGCGCTGTTGGGGCCGTTGTGGAGATTAAGCAAGCTATTGCCCAGAGTTGCAGAGTGGGACCCATGATTAGAATAGGCACCGAGGCGAGAATTATCAGGTCCGAGGAAATTGAGCCCAAGACCCGCCGAGGCGGGAATTGAACCCTGGTCCCGGGCCAGATCTCTGCATCAGGGTCTGCCGCTCTAACCATTGAGCCACACTCTATCGTCTCGATAGGCCTGAACTTGTCACTTTGTACCGGTCTTGCTCGACCAAATATCCACAGCTGACCCTTTAAGCCTTTTGGCACTATTTACTCTAAAAAAAATAAAAATTCAATATCTCCGGTCCTACTAATTGGATTTTTGTTGTTTTGGTCTTATTTTATTTCTTAAACTTTGCTTTATTTTTTTAACTGGTGTGGGATCTCTTTATGTGGTGGTTTCACTGTTTTACTGTTTGCATTGTTGCACAAATACTATACACATTGCCTCTAAGTAAAGCCTGAATGCTCCGTGCGAAGCTACAAGAGGGATGAGAACAGGTTAATTCAGGGTTGGCTTGTGCCTCACCCTGACAAGAATTGTGGTTGCTGCTTGACCAGGGCTCAAACCCCAGTCAACCAGTAACCCTATTTCTAACAGTTGGGACCTATATTTATATTTTTTTAAACAATGACATTTCAGCAGCAGGTACACAGTCAAAAACATAACTGTTCATTTATAGTTTCTTAAAGTTGTAGAGCCTACTAACATTAAACCAGTGATACAAAAATTCAATAACACATTATCATAAATGAGATAAAACACCAAACACAAACATTGTTGTTTAATAATCTCTGTGCAGCCTCACATTCCTTAAGCGATAAGATGAAAAAATAACCCCCTGACTACATTTGTGGGCACAGAGGGTCAGGGCCAGACTGAGCTACCGGGCGTTTTGGTGTGCTGCCAAGCTGGGGGCTGATTAGCACACGCAGGTCCCCATCAACGAAATCAGCCCCCAGCTCAGTGAAGTCAGCCCCCAGCTCGCCAGCACACCAAAACGCCCGGTAGCCAGTCCGGCCCTGCAGAGGGTAATTCAATACAAATTGTCTTTGAGAAAAACTGCATAGAATTCTCTTGCTACAGCAGTGTATGGAGTTAATCTTAATCGAGGAAATACTGCCACCCAGTGGCAGATTGTAATAAATATGTTTAGTTATTTGTTCCCAATCATTTTTAGGTCTCGCGCCTAGCGTTGCAGTGCGAGACCTCTTGTATGGGCTTCAGAAAGCTAACCACACGCTCGTGCGTGTGGTTTTGCTTTCGGAAGCCCACATTGGCTGTAGCGTGTTTTTTATTTTTTTACAAACGGCACGCAATTGGGCAAAGGCGGGCGCATGTCCCGCCTTTGCTTCGCCCATTCCCGTCCGTGTCTAGGACGCGCATCAGCGTGCGGCCCAGACGACAGGCTCCCTCGCCCCCCCGCTCCTCTGTAGTGCGCGCGCACCACTGGTTTCACTTTCACGATTACTTCGCCAGGGGCCGGGGATTTCTGCCCTCCACGACTGTTTGAGGTAAAAAAAAAACAGAGCCCGGGATAAAATGTTAAAACGGGCCCCTCCCTATTTGTAATTGATATGTAAGATATTTAGGGTCAGAAATTGAAATTGGTGCATATAGGTTTTATGTAAGGTATCTCATTCTTGCGGGAATGCAGAGGAGCTGCACTTGTGTATGTGTTGCAAGTGCGCTTGATCCCCTTTGTTCCTGTACTCAACAGCATGAACCACATGGAACTAAGGCAGGGACTGCACGGAGCTCATGCAGGGACTACCCAACGGTCACGCATGGATTTAACGAGCTCACCCAGAGATGTGCAGAGCTCGTGCACGCACCACACAGAGCTCATGCAGGGACTACCCGGGGCTTATGTAGAAATGACACTTCGTTCATGAAGGGACCGAACGAGCTAATGGAGGCACCACACGGCGGTCAGAGAGGGACTATATAGGGCTCATGCAAGCACCACACGGAGTTCTTGCAGAGACTTCACAGAACTCGTGCATGTACCACATGGAGGTGAGGCAGGGATGACACAGACTTCACGCAGGCGCCACACGGGGCTCATACCAAGACCACACGGAGTGTGTGTAAAGGCAGCTCAGACGCTCCAATAGTATCTTGTATTGGCCGAACCATGTCCCTGCGTCACCAGGGAGGTTAGGCAGGCCCCCAGTGAGATCCTGCAGACACCCAATGCAGCTCGTAAGTGAGCACAGCTGAGTGCTGCAGGTACCCACTGAGCTCCTGCAGAGAGCGGCATCGGCTACAACCAAGCACACAACACCTTCATTTCTTCACCTCTACTTTCTTAGTTCTGTCCGATTCCTTCCATATACCTACCGATTCTCTTCGTTTCACGTAGTATCCCTTCTCTACTGCTTTCTCTCTCTCTTCCCTCTTGTTGTGTCCAAACTGATTTTCCAAAACTACATATTTCTTTCTCTCCTCCAAATCCCTCAGCCTTTTCCCCCTTCCCCTTCATGTTATATCTCTTTCAAACACTCATTGTTGCTCCTTTTAACTATGCGCATTTCTCTTTCTTTCTCATTCTGTGCCCTTCTGTTAAATTGGGTTATAGTCAGTGTAACTGGAATTATGTGGCAGGGGAAGACCACAGTATGCGGCAGGGTTGTTTTTTAAAGATCCCGCAACCAGAGACCGCTCCACCTATGTCTGCTCTGCCCTCCCCCCGCCACTGCTCCCCTGTGTAACTGGGAATTGTCAAGTGACAACCAACCAAATCATTTTGGACTGAAGCCTTCATCCTGACTTCTCTATTCTTGCAACGCAGACCTTGTGGTTGAGTCGGGAAGCCCATTAAAAGCATTTTGATGGTATGGAAATTCATCTTCGTGAAGCGCCCAGACCTCAGAGCCGCATGCTGTTTCGCTGTGGTTACAGATCAGTCATTCACAAAGAAGGGCAGTAATTGTGCTGACGGCCAGTGCGGCAATGGAAGTACATTAAAATAATCTGAGGCCTTCCACCATGGCACTGCGGGTTAATCTTATTTAATGCAGATCAGCTGTTGCTCTACACATGACTTTGTGCTGGCCTGTGGTAACTCTGCCCGGCTTTGGATTAGGTAGCTGGAGTGGAACCATCTGCATTCACTTCATTTGGTTACTTTGCTATTGTCTGGCTTCCCCTTTGCCCATCACCTCCCACTCCACTACGAGCATTTATCATCACTTTTCATAGTTGCAGGCTGAGTCTGGGGCAAGGAGGGCTTGGAACTTGTGCTTGCGTTTCAGCTTCTCTTCCTCATTGGTCTCTGCACTCACTTTTATTCCGATGATGCTCAAGCAGTGCTCAAGTAGTCTTTTCTGTCATTTGTGTTGCTTGTGAGGCTCTGACTTTTTGCTTTTGATTGCACTCTAGTTGCATTGCCCTTACATCCCCACACAGGGCCGGTCCTAGGATTTGTGGGGCCCCGGGCAGGATAGAAAAATGCGAGGCCCCTCTAATTTGCATAAAATGTAATATCACAGGAAGTGACATCATAGGAAGTGCCAACTGACCAATCATTTTCTAGCACTGTTGAAGTAGCTTTGCAAGAAGCTACTTCTCTAATGTGGATATCACTGAGATGGCTACAAATACAAATAATAGCCTTAATAAAATAAATGTTATGATTTTAAAGCTCTATTATGTGGAAATGCAACACATTAAACTTTATTGAAAAGCTACGCCTATATCTCTCCAAAACCGATGTTTTCAGAATAGTGCATGATTAAAATCCTAAAACAGATTATCCCACAGCTATACAGTGGGTCTTCAGGTGACTCCCTGATACTCCTGTTGCATCAGTGAATTTCAAGGTTAAGGCATTTGGTTTTAGCAGGCATGGGCATCAACACTAAGGGATCCATGCTGGTTGGGTGAGTGGCCTGCAAATGCTCCAGTAAACAACAGAAAGCACTGATTAAAGAAAATAAGAGGATGAGATGGCACAGATGACATACACAGGTGTTGTAGCTAATATATTGGCAGGCAGGAGCACCAAAAGCTAGACCATTCCCACAAACTGAATGCCTAAACCCACTAACTACTCTCAAACTTCATTTTTAAGAGATGAAAAGAGCTGAACTAACTCAAAGATATAAAGTTAGATGGCTAAATAGAGACAAGAATGTGTATCCAGGGGAAAAACTGCCAAAAGCTATAATGGGAGCCAGACACTAAACAGACAAGTAGTAAATTAAAGCAACAAAAGAAAAGGGATCTATTATAGCCAACTCAGTGCAGTTTTCCCTTACAAGGAAATTAAATCTAGCAACGTTGAATAGGTTGGGGGAGGTGGTGTTTGACTTTCAAAATAAATCTCCCATAATCCCTGAGATTTGCAGTTTTAAAGATTTTAAGTCACATTTTAAGTCACATGTCCTTAATATCTGAGAAGACACTTGCCAAATTGTGAAGGGTCCAGTGACATGTCACTTGACTCAAATTTAGCCTAAGAAGTAACAAACAAATTGCACCTACCCTCAGGTAAATCCACTGGATCTTGGTTAAAGAGATAATTGAATGCAAGACCCTTGAACGATCATCTCCATCATCCATAAATTTCTCCAGTCATGGCCCAGGGTACCTAATCATACTATTTTGATCCTTCCAATCACCAATACAAGATTTGCCTTCCTAAAACTACTGGCCACCTACTTACCTAAGCTCAGTGACTGGCTAATCACTACATGTGTGATGATGTACTCTATGGAATGAGGCACTCACTCCTCAGTCAGCTCCCCTCTGCAGCCCCCTTTTCCTGTATTCTGCCCCTTCTTCTCATCTCCAAAGCAAGGCTAATTCAAACTGTACTGCTGAAAAGCAGCAATTTCTTCAGGCCTCGCTGTCGCTATTTGAGTTTTGGTATAACTTATAGTGGGAAGAGGCGCACATCATCTTGTGCTTGCCCAGGCCTCCCCATTGTCATTCTGCACTTGACAGTGATCAGGCTATCTTTGGGAGCATGACCAGACAGACCCTGTGCAGCAGCCTGCTACATGTATTTTAATACTCTTTTGGACATGATAACTCTAGTGTATTATGTATGGCTCTAGTTTCTTGGACAGTTAGTGACAAATGAGGAACTTTAAAACACACTGGAGCAGATATCTAATAGGCCTTCAAACTACTTTTACAAGATATTTGGGCCTCTTCACCTTCCCCTTTCCTCAGGGTGTTATGTCAAATTACACCAAATTGTGCAGCGAATGCAAATGTCTTTAGTTATTGTTCCATTGAAAGAGATGAATGAAAATACCACACCAAGAGCGAATCCTGGTGCTAAGGGATTTCGAAGGAAAAGGTACAGGCTATACTAATGTATGGAAAGGCCAGTTTTACGTTTTTCCCCAGAAGATTTAAGATGCACCATAGCTCAAGACTGAGACATTTCCAGTCCTGTGCAGCTAGAAAGGAGAAGGATCTACCTCCAATATGTTCTCTCTTAATTTTAGGATGGCAGAGGAGCATGGCTGTTACAGAGCGTAGGATTCTGAAATAAATGGAAGGAATAATACAGTACTGAAGAATGAGTGGGCCCTTTATGCACTGCACAATGGCAAATGGATAGATCGTTTGGTAGCGGGAATCAGCAGAAAGCAGAAAGAGCATCTAGGGCAGCCTCAGATGAGAATCCAATCACTGTTCTTAATGATCTGAACGGTACCAAATGCAATAGGTGGGAAGTTTAAGACAGAGAACACTTGCGTAATCTGGTTGTGAGAAGATAATTGACTGTACAACTGTCTTGCGGCAGCGAAAGGGGTGAAAATGCAGGATTTTGTGTTGCATATGGATGTAGTAGAAGTAGATAATACACTGTTTGTCCAGACAAGGAGAGAAGACGGCGTCTTCTAGACGGAGTATTCTCCGTGAGACGGATAATTCTTCTCTTCCTTTACGAATACTGTATATTTAACGTGTCCGCAACATACTGATAAGATTGTCGCTGCTGGAACGTTTGGAATGGCTTCTAAAAGAATGATATTTCTTTTTGGGTTTTAACTTAGATTGTTGTAAGTGCTGTATTTCGTCTATAGCAGACATCCCGGTTTCTAACTCATTTGGATAATAAGTGACCGTGCCCTGAGGAAGTCTTGGGTGAAAGCCCATATAAGACGAAACACGTGTTGGCATTTGTGTGGCTATCAGTTGTGGAAACAAAGAATATGAAAACTGAAATACTCATCTGATTTGAAAAATAAATTGAGAAGAACACTGAAGAAGACCATTGTGGATTTATTGATGGTGCAAATACGAATATTGCTCAGGACATTGATTTTGTTTGATATTTTATGCGTGTGTTGACATTGTCTTCACCCATTTAACAACGTCAGGTGGTCGTTGTTTGATGTCCTTAGGAGCAGTCTAATGGATGATGGGCTTTGATTTATACCAGGGTAAACCATATTGCGCAATCTAAACCCCACCACCTATTCGTCCCTTGTTTTTTCAAGGAGAGAAGACGTTGGAAAATAAATCCAAGATGTTGTTGTTAACGCAACCATGGTGGTTGATTGGCCCAGCTCCACAGGCCACCAAAGAGCAGTGTGTATGGAACCAGGCCCCTTAAAGATGCAGATGTCTGATGTTTTGCTATATAGTTTTAATGAATTCGTCTTTATCTAAAAAGCTACTGATTGCATGTAAGTCCAAAACATTTTCTTGGTTAGAAACCAGGCCTCTTTGAAAGGATAGAGATAAGCGACGCCAGAGGAATACCTAGAATTCCAGGTTGTTCCAGTTGATTCCATAGAACCGGATGGGAAACTGACAAATGTGACACTATAATTTAGTAATATCAAGGCTGCTCTGCCTTCCTGATCAAGATTCAGGCTCAAACTGTTCGACACAGCAAGAAATGCTACTTTCAACACATGGAGAGGTCAGAATCCAACTGGCAAGCGATCAATAAGTAAATTATTTCCTATGAAAGAGATTTATGAGTTGACTTCTTTTTCAAGGATTTTTCAGAAAAAGGCAGCAAAGAGTTGTTAGAAGATGCTGAGAAGCTTCGTGCCTGCTGAAGGATTTTTGAGCAGAGGAACAAACGCAGCTTATTAGGTTTTTTTCCTACAATGTAGGGACAGATGACGAGGCAAGGGCAATATTGCAAATGGAGGTCAGAGCAGGGGCTGTGACCTTTAGATATCCATTCATGAAATGGGCAGGAAAGGGTCCCAACAGGGAACTAGATTTAATAAAAAAGTCAAATTTGAATAAGAGTACACAGAGAGCAAGCAGGCTGTAATTCCACAGACATGTTGAGGATAGTTCAAGATCACAAACCTTTGTGAAGGATGGCACACATCGCAAATCTAAGCCAAATTTTCTACTTGGAAAATAAAGAGACAGGTTATGCAAACTTTGGCAGAAGGCTCAATGTACTTAGAAG
Source organism: Calotriton arnoldi (assembly GCA_963921515.1). Lineage (NCBI taxonomy): Eukaryota > Metazoa > Chordata > Amphibia > Caudata > Salamandridae > Calotriton > Calotriton arnoldi. Next base: position 1,033,170 of record CAWUFW010005746.1, on the reverse strand, counting down.
CACATGCTAGTTCAAAGACTCTTTTACCTCTCCTCCAACCGCGTAAGTTTTTTTGTTGATTCTGCCCACTTACATCCACCTCTCTCCTCTGTGTTTTACTTTTTACCTCCCCTCTTGCTCAGCCTATTATCTTCTCTTGCTGGTTCAGCCCCTCTTACATCCACCTCGCTATGCATGCTCTCCTCTTAACGTCTCTTCTTTTCCCAATCCCCAAGCCTCTTACCTTTTCTCTCTGGTTCTGTCACTCTTTTATTGATCTTGGCCCTCATACCTCCATGCTCTACTCTTTACCTCTCATCTTTCCACCTTTCCTCTCATATTCACTTGCTGATTCTGCCCCTCTTACATTCCCATCTCTCTTCCCTGCCCTACTCTTCACCTCTCAACTCTCCACCCAGTCTTTATCTTCTGTGCTTGTTATGCCATCCTAAATACAGCTATGCCTTTTCCTTCTCCCCTTTCCTTTTATCTTCTCTTGCTGCTCCCGCCCCGTTACATACACCTCTCCCCTTCCTCCTTTCCTCTCTCCTCTTGCTGATTCTACCCTTTTTACATCAAACTCTACCTTCCTGATCTAATCTTCAACTCTAATCTCTCACCAAGCCTTTAACTTTCTCTTGCTGGTTCTGCACATCTAACATCTACCTTCCCCTCCTCTCTCGCTCTTCATCCAACCTCTATCTCTTGGTGTTTTTCTCTCTTCCATCCACTTCTCTCTCTTGCCACTCTGCCTATGTACTCTTGCTGGTTCTGTCTCTCTTATAGCCATGACTTTTATCCATACACTACCTTCACTGCTCATCTCTTCCCCAGCCTTATAACCTTTTTCACTGGCTCTGCCCCATTTACCTCTTCACTACATTTTCATCCTCCTGAACACTCTAATCATTTCCCACTGATTTTGCCACTTACACCACCTATTTCCGTTCATGCTCTACTCTTATTCTCGTCTCTTCCTCAAACCTTATTTTGTGGATTCTGCCCCTTTACATCAATCGCTGTGCTATCCCCAGCTTTGTTTCTTCTCTTTCTCGTTATGTCCCTCTTATATCCACTTTTCTCCTCCATGCTGTATCCTCATCTCTCCCACTGCCTCTTACTTTTCTAGCTGATTCTGGCCTTCTACATCCACCTCTCACCATTCCCTTTCTCTTCTCTGTGTAAGGTTTCTTGATTGTTCTGCCTCTCTTACATCTGCATGCCCAATCCATGTATTGCCCTTCACCTCTCATGTCTTCCTCTGGCCTCCTACCTTTTTGCTGGTCTCTCCCCTTTACATCCACCTCTCCTCTATGAGCCCCCTGCCTCTCACCTCGTCTCACTGTTTCTGCCTCTTACATCCACGTCTCCCTTCCATGCTCTACACTTCACTTTATCTCTACTACCGTCTCTTACCTTTCTCACTAATTTTGCCTTTATTACACCCACATCTTAGCTACCTGCTGAACCCTTCACCTCTCATCTCTCTGCAGCCTCTAACCTTCTCTCACTGGTTCTACCTCTCTGAAATCTACCTTCCCCTGCCTCTTGCCTGCTCTTGGTTGTCCTGCCCTCTTACATCCAACACTCACCATGCCCTCTCCATGACACTTAAGTTCTCCTGATGGTTCTGCTTCTTTTATACTTACCTCTTCAATCCAAGCACTGCCTTTCACCTTTCATCTTACTCTCCAGCCTTAACTTTGTTCACTGGTTCCCCCCCCCTTTATGTCCACCTCTCCCCTTCATGCTCAACTCTTCATGTTTTATCTCTCTCTCACCTCTACCCTTAATTCGCTGTATCTGCCCCTCTTCCAAATCTCCCCTACGTGCGCTGCTATTTATCACTCTTATCCCTGGCCTTTTACCTTGCTTCACGTCTTGCGCCAGGACACAATGCAGGCCCCTGCAGCACAGATGGGCCCACAACACTTCAGGGGGCCCCCATTCAGCCCAGGGCCAATAAATATCTGTGAAATGTGGGAGAGTCAGGGGCCCATTATCACATTCTGCAGCGAGGTCCCCATCATTTTGTGTTACACCACTGCTCTTGTTACTTTACAACATTCTCTCCCCTTCCATCCTCCCACTCTCCCCAAGCCAATTACATTCCTCTTTTGCATGCTATTCCTTTTACCTAACCAAGATTCTTCCCTTCTCTCATTGATTCTGCCATTACATACACATCACTCCTTCCCCAACTCCCTTTCCTTAAGCCTCTTGTTCCATATATCTGGTTTGCCCCTTATGTTCAGCTCGCTCCTCTCTGCTGTACTCTGTCATCTCCTCACCTCTTACTGTCTTTTGTTTACCTAACCCCTTTTAGATGGGCCTCTCCCTCAATACTTCTATTAAAAGCAGAAGAGAGCACCAGACCTCCTTAGATGTACCCAGGACACTGGAATTCGGGATTTCAGATGTGAACAAACATGATGCCGGGGAGTAGTGCTACCTTTTCAGATGTGTACAACAAGGAATGGTGTGTGGTTTGACAGGTTATATAGTTTGGGTGTATCTTGGAGTGGTCGCTGCACTCCCCTCGGGGTGGTGAAGATGGATGTGGGGTCACCCCTCCTTCCCTGCTACCAACTCAATGTTATCTCCACTATTCTTTTACCGACCCAATTTTTCATTATTCCTTTTTTTCATGTAAATTACATTAAAATAAAAAAACACCAAGCGCTTGTCACTTATGTATGTTTAACTCTGTTTATGTTTCTTTTGGATGAACATGCTTGTTTGAAAGAAAAAAAAACGGAGTTGCAATAAAAAAAAGAAAAGAATAATAACCTCTCACTCCGTTTTCTGCTCTTCTCCCTTTCCCTTCAGTGGAAGGAGCAGCGCCCATCGTGACGTGAGGTCACTCTATTTTTTTGTTGTGAGCCCTGCAGGATGCTCTGCCTTTCAATCATGCAGGGGCAGGGCTCACTTCTCACCTCACGCCAGTTCAAGCATCTGCAATTATCATGCAGATGCAGCGATTAGGATAAGAGAAAGGAAAGCTGATCACGGCCACAAACCCTGCCCTGCCCAGTCTGCCGCAGCTGAAAGGGATGCGGGGGTCATATTTCACCCTTCAGCCCCTGGCAGCCGGGTCCAGGTGAGGGGGGCCCGCCTCTGGCCTTGAGCTGCACCAGGTTTACACACCCCGAGGGAGGACGCTTCCCACTTGTAAGTGGTACATTTTCAAAAGGTAGATGGCCTCGTGGGGGGCCCCGTCGTAATTAGAAGGCCGCGGGGCCCTGGGCAGCTGCCCACACTGCCCATGCCTAGCGCCGGCCCTGTGGACCCCACATTTGCGTGGCTAGTGTTCTGCATTGTCACAAGAAAAGGCTGGATTGGTGGACGTAAGTCAGATGGTCAGTGCATGCTTCTGAGTTTGCTTGCATGGATCGATTGCATATTTCTTCCCATAATTATATATCAATCTCTTACCAAGCAACCAGATCTCACTGACTCTGCTACAACTCACGTAGTTAAATGCTCTCAAAACTTATACAAGCTTTGAGGGACTGACCCCAATAGAGCACAACTCGGGACTGTTCTAGTACTGACCAGACTACCACCATTCATTCTTTCTACTGTCCTTTCCTGTTCCTGAATGTAGCACTTACGTTTCTTCCACACTTTCATAAATCGATAGGTATAGTGACTTCCGTTTTCAGTTTATGAAAAAGATATTAACAAGCATTTGCAATGCAATAGGTCTCGCAGTTACCTGAGTTTAAACTATTGGCATTGTAAATGACAATGCCTTTATTTATGTTTTAAAAACGAAAACAAAAATAAAGGCATTGTCATTTACAATGTCAATAGCTCAAATTCGCGTAAAAGCGAGACCTATTGCATTGCAAATGCTTGTTACATAATGCAATCTGTCAGCATTTAAAATCATATTTACATGAGCTGCATGTTATTTGTTTCAATTTTCGTTCTTCTTTTGGTTATTTTTGCCATGCAATGTATTTATGGGGCAGCTGCATTCTATTATGCTTAAAATACATGCACTGTGAATAAATAAATCTTGAGAAAATAAAAGGAATGCGAAGAGTGCGAAAGATTACATCAGCATGATCACATCAACTTTAAAAGCATGTTGGAGCACACATCCTTTGTAACTGACTGTGCAGAGACATAACATCCTTCAGCTTTGATTGGTGCTGGTTCGGTTCAACCAATACAGTGATAGTTCAGGGAATGATGACACTCATGAGGAAAGTGGTATTTGTCTGACTCACTCCCTTAAAGCAATAGTAACAGTTGCTCTTGGTTGTCGCTGTCTCAGCAACATTCTGAAGGCAGTGTAATAAAATAAGGTTGTTTTGGCTGATCTCTGTAATTGCAAAGGCCATTCTGAAATATCCCAAGTGAGACTGGGAAAGCACATTACGGACCTGAAGCTTAGTGGCTGCTGGCAGGGAATGGGGGTGGCAGGGCGGGGATGGGGGGGATTTAAAAAAAAGCAACAAAAAAAACCCACTTACCTTTCTGCAGCCGCCGTCTCTCTGTCGTTCCTTCTCTTCTGGCAAGTCCAGAACCAAGAAGCACATGGGCTCCCCTAAGCCAATCACAACGCTTGGTCTGAGTGCCGTAGTTCAGTGCTCAGATGGGACTGGGGGCCTGGGCATGTTCCCCACCAGGCTGTGTAATGCAGCCTGGTGGGGATCATGCTAAGTGTGCATGACGCTTTGGCCAGGCCAATACGGCCGGCCAAGCAGTCATGCGCACTTTGAGAGTGCGCACTCACCACTCCCCAGGCTCCGATTCCAACCCCGCCCCACCTTGACCAAGCCGCGTAGCAAAGAAAAATAAAATGATAATGAAGTTATTATCATTTTATTTTTATTTTTTTTTGCTCTCAGAGTAGTGGGGTGACGCTTCTCTGTCTTAGCGGAGGAGCCGCCCCTGCTGAAACTGTACTTGGGTCCAGATTTGCCAAGTAATCAAGCAATGCAGTGCAGCATGTAAAGTTTCTGCTCTGTATTGCATGAATGGGGGGAGAGCAGGACAGAGCCATATCTACTGAGATGTGGCGTTGGTCTGCTTTCACCCTGCACTGGTGCACTTTATGCTGCCATGCACAAATGCAGACACTGTTCCACAATAGTGCAAGGGAGTCTGCATTGTGATAGGCATAATTATTGTACTGGAAGTGGTCCCTTCCTGCACAAAAAGGCTGCTTTAAGGTGCTTCCTACTGAAAACATTTCTCCTCGTTATGCCTGCTTCCATGAGGTGCAGGATTTCAGCACAAATCCCTGTCTATAATTCTTTGTAAATAGAGGGGATCTGCGTCTAAAGACATGAGTGGTTGCATGGAAACAACCATGCACTACTCATGGAACGACCTCTTGATGCTTATGTAATGCATGCAGCACATTGTGCAGCTTTGCCACACTTTTGCAAACCTTATGCAAAGTCTTTGTAAATTCTGGTCCAGGTCAGCTTTAGAAATTTTCCTTCCAATGCTTTCTTGACTCTTCGGGTTAGTCAAGCAGTCAAATCTTACCTTAAAGGGGGTGGGGAGATATATGATAACACTGTCATCATTGATTCTGTAGAAATCGAATAACCAGCCAGAGTTGTTGGGACAGATGTACAACCGTTTTTGCATGCGCAAACGGGTTTGCGAACCCGTTTGCGCATGCAAAAACAGCATGGGCCATGTACAAAGCCTATTTAGCGAGTCGCAATTTTTTTGCGACTTGCTAAATAGGTTTTGCGACTCGCTATTAGGAAGGGGCGTTCCCTTCCTAATAGCGAGCGCAAGCCCATGTATGAATGTTTTGGGACCTCAATTGTGGTCCCAAAACACTCGCAAATTACCACCCTCTTCAAGAGGGTGGTAATGCACTCGCAAAGGGAAGGGGTCCCCAGGGGACCCCTTCCCCTTGCAAATGCAGGAAAATATTTTTAAGGGCAGGCAGTGGTCCCAGGGACCACTACCTGCCCTTAAAAATGAAATGAAAACGTTTCATTTTTTCTTTTTAAATGCATCCCGTTTTCCTTTAAGGAAAACGGGCTGCATTCAAAAAATAAAAGCTGCTTTATTAAAAAGCAGTCCCAGACATGGTGCTCTGCTCAGCCCAGCAGGCCACCATCCCTGGGAGGTCTGTCATTCCCAATGGGCTCGCAAATTGCGAGAGGCTCATTAATATTAATGAGCCTCGCAATTTGCGACCCCATTGGGAATCGCAAAACAGTGTAATAACACTGTTGTACAGTTCATTTAGCGCCTCGCAATTTGCGACTCGCAATGAGTTGCAAATTGTGAGGCGTAAAATGAAAGGGCCGTACATCTGGCCCGTTATCTTTTATAAAAAGAACAGTACTTCAGTTACGTCCTAAATATTTAAATATACATACAGTAAAAAAAAGAAGCAAGTGATGGGAGTTACACAAATCAATAAAGAAACTAAATATCACGAAGACATTATAGTGGCAAAACAGGGCACCCATGTTGCACAATAAGTATTGTTTGTGATCACTAATCAAGAACTAGGATGATGTTCATAATTTTTTAAGACCTAGGAGGACTGCAAGTCTCCCACCAAAGACAGGACTTCCTAATAGGCTGTTCAGGACCAGCAGTAGATTACAATCCCTAGGAATATTACACTAAACAAGCCGTATAACCAACGCGCTGGTGGAAAATGAATAGTGTTTCTGTGTTCATAATTAAATATTCTGGATTTGGGAAACCTGATTTGTCTTCCTATGCAAGTTTAGGATTTTCTGGTACAATGCAGCTTGGATACCTCACAACCCAAATGTGCTAGAGGCACTGCACCAAGGGTACCATGTCCATAGGGGGCAGATCTTGTGACTGAATGGGTCAGAGAAGGGGGGTCTAGCGGGCCGTAGAAGGAAATTCAAGAGTTGTCCAAGGAAACAAAGCACACAGTAGGGCCAGGAAGGGCCTCTCTGAACTTCTGGAACAGGGTCGAGCAAACATTTCTATCCATTAGAAAAGCAAAAACAAGGGGGGGGCTCTGTTTAATAGGGATAACTGGATTTAATTCCACCAGGACACCTTTTTTGGTAACATGATCTACAAATGGAAATAATATCAATACAGCTACTACTGCTGCTACTACTACTACTACTAATAATGATAATAATAATTACTATTAATATTATTAGTTATACAGAGATGCACCCCGATGCAATAAATAAATACTGCCTCTAGCAAGGATCCCAATAAATGGGTCGAGGAGCCAACCTCCTCCAGACATGGTTGGCAGGTAAGGGTCTCCGCCTTCCTAAGGTACACCAAGAGAGGGCCTAGGGCGCACTTGGTTTGCAGTTTGTGAACTCTGTTGGGTTTATGGACTCCTCAAATGTAGCCAATAAAGGACAAATGCAGGTGAACCTCAGGTCCAGAAAAAAACATGACAGCGATGGGAAAGTTGCATTGTCAGTCAGATACGTCTGTCCCTAAAGGCACCTGGGTCCTCCTTTAACTAGATCCACCGCGGACCACAGGATGTTCACAAGGAACACCACCAAGAGGTACTCCTTTTTTCAGACATCGTAATACAGAATGTAATGAAATGAGAGCATCCCCATTCCCGGCTCAGAACAGTATGAACCCTTTTACACAGGTGCAAAACACACACAAAAATCTCTCCAAGCACAATACATTTTCTCCAGAAACCTCAGCATATGCCATCTCCACCTGGTACGCACCCACAGGTCCTCTGCATGAGCAAGTAACGGGCGGGAGGCTTGAGGGCACCTTTCCTCCTTCTTTCTCTTCGATCAATGCTTTTTTTAGTACAGAACATTTGAACTGGAGCCTTCAAAGATCTGATCCTTGTCCAGGGAAATCGTGTGTTGAATCTGAAGTACATTTTTACACAATAAACACAACAGTAAAAGAGACTCAAAGTTAGTTGTTTACTTATCTCCTGCAATATTAAACAGGAAACACTGCTTTTCTCATTTTCCAACAACATAAAGCCTACGGAAATCTCCCGCCTTCTATGATCAGGTCATTTCAGCATTAGGTTCTCGATTCTTCTCCCTCCTACCCAAAAACAATTTTGTACCCGGAATCTCCTTAAAACGCCATGGATCAAAGTTAGGGTTGATACTTTTTCAAACCACTTCTCACCGCCGGAACTGGACACTTTCATGCCACTTGACAGCTATTTAGGACAGCTTGACATAGCCATAACGACAGCCCTTGATGCCAGCGCTCCCCTGAAAACGAATACTTCCTGTAGGACTACCCCATCTGAAATATGGTATCCCCCTAAATTAAATGACAGGAAAAGGAAATGCAAAGTGGTGGGAAGACTATGGAGGCACTCAAAAAATCCAGCAGATCAATTATCATATAAACTCCAACTAAACGACTACTACAAACAGATTAAAAAAAGCAAAGAAAAACTACTTCATTAAAAGACTAAATGAAAACAGAGGTTCCTCGAAGGAGTTGTTTAAAATAGTGAAAGAACTATCCCAGCCAGGTAGCCTGTCCCAAACCATTATTCCCTCGCCTCACCACTGTGAGGCTGTAGCTAACTATTTCTCCGATAAAATAGAGAAAATATAGTCTACCTTTAGCACACAACCCTCCCTAGAAGATGTTGCTGGTGCCCTGCCAGGTCCCCATGCCAAAGCCAAACCTCTTCTAGGTAACTTTACCTGTGTATCACAGAGCAGGTGGAGAAAACCATGATTGAAATTAAATCAGGTCCCCCTTTGGACCCCTGCCCTCACTTCATTTTTTCTCGCTTAACACTTATCCTAAGTGCATTCTTGACCCAGATTTTTTTTGTTTAAAATTTCTTTTATTAATTTCCAAGACAAAGAAAACAACGAACGAGCCAATTTGCTCTATGGTCATCGCAGCATCCCGGCACGTGTGTTATCATGTGTGGCCCAAGAAATAACAAGAATAGCAAAAAAGAGAACACCCCCCCCCACCCACCCCACCCTCCTCCCTCCAGTTATAAGCTATGCTTCCAGGAAATGGCAACAGCAAGGTCAAACTGGAGAAGACCCGCAGGGAAAAGTACACTAGGTAGCAGAGATGTTTGAGGCTGGCAACCTGGGGGGGTCCGCAAGTCGCAGGACCCCCCCATTCGCAAATATTTGGGACAAGTGAGCTCTGTAAACTCGGACGTTAGTAGTGTGAGGTAAGGTTCCCATAAGTCATGAAAGGAGGCCCCAGGATGAGTTAGAGAAAGTGAAATCTTTTCCATGCCCAAGATGCCCCACATCCTATGAAGCCATCCCAGCCGGGTTGGAACTGTCTTAGTGCCCCAGTGAGCGAGGATGTTCTGAACCGCCGCCCCCAGAGCAAGTGCAATCTGTTTGCCCCTTCGAGATTTGAGGGGAAAGGTAATAGCGTTAGGGATCCCCAGAAGAACATACACTGGGAATCGAGGGATCTGCATGTCAAAATGGGAGTCCATATCGTCAAGGATCTGCTGCCAATATGTCCCCAGGGAAGGGCAGTCCCACAATAAGTGAGTTAGGGTACCCAACTGGCCACAGTCACACCAACATTGCGGGCTACGTGATGGATTGCCTCTATGAAGTCGTAGGGGAGTAAGGTACCAATAGGTGGCTACTTTAGTAGCTGTCTCAACGGAGGACACATTGCGTGCTGTGCGGCGGGCCCTAAAATAGAAGTCATTCCACTCTTTCTGCGTCAGGGCTCTACCTAACTCCCCCTCCCACCGCAATTGGCCAGGAGTCTTCACGAGATCTGAGGTGCACCTAGCAAACCTATATAAGTCCGAGGTCAGGTGTGTATCATTATGACGTGCAGCCGCCACTTCTCAAACGGAGTGAGGTGTCTCTCCGCACCCCCTCGTACCTCCCCATGTAACACCCAATGGCGGACCTGCAAATAGTGGTAGCACTCCGTTTCCGTAGGGCCTGCTCCTTGCGAAGATCAGTAAAGGAGCGGAGCCCAGAGAGATCGAAAAGATGCCCTATGGAGCGACATGATTCCTTGGTCCAGTGTCGAAAAGTCTCAGAATCAAGTCCTGGTGTGAAGTCGGAGTTATGGACTAAAGGCGTAATCAGTGACGGGTAGGTCGTAAGCCCTCGAGGAACAGCAACCTTATCCCATGCCAGCAATGTAGGTCTGGTCACCTCAGAGAGGTATAGGTTTCGGGGCCGGCCCGTTCGTGCAAGGAAGGGGACACCCCACAGGGGCTGGCCAGCAAGCGACCGATCCATAAATAACCAATGTTTCTCGGACTCCGGACGAGACCACTCCACCAGAGCTCTCATTTGGGCCACCCACCAGTAAGCATGGAGATCGGGGATCCCCAAGCCTCCTTCAACAGGGTCTCTGTAAGTGAGCTCCCGGTGTAACCGAGCCCTTTGGTCGCGCCAGACAAAATGTTCTATGTCCCGTTGCAATGAGCGTATGACCCCAGGTGGAGGTACAAGTGGCAATGTGTGGAATAAATAAAGAAGCTGGGGCAATATCACCATTTTCACTGCAGCTATACGTCCCAGCCAGGAGAGAGAGTGTGGTCTCCACTTGCGGAGGGAGTCCCGGACCTGTCGGGAGATTGCCGCATAATTTGTCACTCTGGTGGCTTGTATAGTAGCGGAGACTTGCAATCCTAGGTAAGGGATTGAGTTGCGAGCCCACTGAACCGGGTACAAGCGCTGTAGGAGCCCCAGCATCTCAGGTTGCAAGGAAAGATCTAAGGCCTGAGATTTATGTACATTGGTCTTAAACCCCGAGGCCAGGGCAAATCTGTCTAGCTCAGCCAGGAAAGTGGGCAGAGATTCCCAGGGATGCTCCAGCGTGGCTACCACATCATCTGCGTATAAACAGAGTTTGTGCTCCGACCCCCCAAAGCGTGCCCCTCTGATGCTTGGGTCATCTCGGACCCGTTGGGCCATAGGTTCCATATACAGGGCGAACAGAAGTGGTGACAGGGGACAACTCTGTCTCGTCCCCCTGCATATGGGAAAGGCCTGCGAAGCGATCCCATTCACCCGCACTGTGGCCATAGGGCTAGCGTAGCTACTAAATACTCAGTCAATGAAGCGACATGGGAGACCAAAATGAGACAGAGTTGCCTTGAGATACGGCCAATGAACCCTGTCGAACGCTTTCTCAGCGTCGACAGAGAAAATCATGCGTTCCGCCGGGAAGCGTTCAGATCTGTCCACCAAATGCAGGAGCCGCTTGGTGTTGTCAGAACACTGACGTCCGGGAACGAACCCGGATTGGTCCGGGTCTATTAACCCGGGCAGATGACGAGAGAGCCTACACGCCAAGATCCCAGTGAAAATCTTTAAATCCACGTTCAGAAGGGATATGGGGCGAAAGGAACCACACAATCGCCTGTCCTTGCCCGGTTTAGGTATTACCGTGATCAATGCCTCCAGCATGGAGGGTGGGAGAGAGGCGGCATGAGCAGTCCCGATCGAGTTGTAGACCCGCACCAGCAGTGGGGCTAGCAGCGCGCAAAACTTTTTATAAAAAACGGAGGAGAAGCCACCCGGTCCCGGTGACTTGTGAAGTTTCAAACGAGAGATGGCGGAAATGACTTCCTCTAGGCGGATAGGAGCTGCGAGCTCCTCCGCTTGGCTTGGTAAAAGTTTAGAGGTAGCGACCTCTTGCAGATAGCGGGCTGGCTCCTCATCAGGTAGAGTCTGGGCCGTATATAGGGTCTCATAGAAGTGTTGAAACTCCTCCACAATTTCATGATCGGTATTACACTCTCTTCCCTGTTGGTCTCGGATCGTAGTAACACAGGACGCCTGTCGCTGCACACGCAACCTATTGGCAAGAAGCCTCCCACACCTGTCCCCCCCCCACATAGAAGACGTGTTTCAGGCAAAGGGCTGCATATTCAGCCCGGTCAACATCCAGCCCCGCTAACTGCGCCCTAACAGTCTTAAGCTGTTTCCAGACTCTGGGAGCTCCCGTCCGCTGGTGGATGCACTCTAGTTCAGCTACTTCCCTGGATAAGCGCTCCCTTTTCTCTCTCCTATCCTTATTGTCTGCTGCGGCTATACCCAGGAATTCCCCTCTAACTACTGGCTTTAGGGCCTCCCAAAGAGTCGTTGACGAAATGGAAGGGGAGTCATTGAGATCTAGGTAGTCAGTTATGCACTGTTGAATTTGCTCTACTACTGAAGGATGCTGTAGCATAGTCTCACGGAGGCGCCAAAAGCGCCGTGAGGGCCAGGGTTGATGCAAGGATAGAGAAATCCGCATCACCGAGTGGTCTGATAAGGGGCAAGGAAGGAGTTCAACATCTCGTGTCTGTTGGGTCAATGTGTCAGAGGTGAGCATGTAATCAATTCTGGCATATGTCTTGTGGGGGTGGGAGTAAAAGGTGTATTCCCTGGACCCTGGGTGGCGCAGCCGACAAATGTCTGTGAGCCCAGCCTCTGCCAGAAGACGTCTCCCGTCCCCAGAAAGAGCCCCCGTCTGCCCCCATAGCTGCCCCGATCGGTCCAACGTGCCATCAAAGGCCAGGTTAAAATCCCCCCCTAAGAGCACAGTTTTGTCAGGGAGGCCTGTGAGCTCATGTACTACATCCCGGATGAATCCCTCTTGGCCTCCGTTGGGTACGTATACAGTCGCTACCGCAAGAGTGTGTGTGCCCAGGGTGAAGGTGTGGGCCAGAAATCTACCCTTGATCTCGGCCCGTTTGCAACCTATCAGGCCCGGGAACTGAGCGGAGACCAGGATCGCCACCCCCGCTGTTTTAGAGGAATAAGAAAAGAACACTTGAAAAGGAAAGGGCCTGGACCTCAGCCTATGTGTGTCGGCCGGGAGAAGGTGTGTTTCTTGAAGCAGGCAGATGTGGGCTTCAGAGTTTTCGAGAAAGGACAAGACTGCTCGCCTTTTGGTGGGGTTGTTAAGCCCCTTAAAGTTAAGGGACAGGATCTTAATATCAGTCGGCATAAGGGGAGATCCTGAAGTAAGCTACAAAGAGGTGCCCCTGGGTCTGTGGAGGCGTACATGGGGGGCCAATCGCAAAGCCCATCAATCCAGTGTGGCTGGGGGGAGGAAAGGTGAACCCTAAAACCCTACAACAAGAAACTTACAACTGAAAACATAATTGAGGAAGTTCACAAGTGTCCCGGGCAAACAGCTCTGTGGAGAGACGTGAGATGGAAGCAGGAGCCCCCCGCCGCCCCGACCCCGCACAGAACCCAGCCAGTCAAATCAATATGGATCCCAGAACATTTTAGCAAACGTTACCAAGGTCGGTGCATTTCAGTCTGCAGTATTCGAGTCCTCTGACAGAGATTGCAGCACAGCCGTACGTTCCTTGGCGATGGTCTCCGGATCCGGACGGAGCCGCTGTGATGAGTTCCCAATGCTCTGCCATCTTCAGAATCGGAGCGACGTCCAGCGGGGGCATCTTTCTCTGGCGTGTCGCGATCCTCTCCCGGTAGACGAAGAAGTGACGTGGCCTCATCAAGAGAGCGGAGCTGTCGAAGCCTGCCCTCCCATTTAAAAATAAGCCGAAATGGGTGGCCCCATGAGTAGGAGATGTCCTTGGAGCGCAGAAACGCCATCACAGGCCGGAACTCTCATTGTTTCTGCAGAGTCGAGGCCGCCAGATCCTGAAAAAGAAGGGGCCGGCAGGAGCGACAGTCTATGGGATGCTTAGCCCGCGCCTCCCGCAGAATACGTTCTTTGAGTTGAAAAATCATGTACGCAGGTCAAGATATCAGGGGGAGGGGCTGTCACAGGCCGCTTGGGCCCCACGCGATGTGTGCGATCCAGCTTGATCCGTGGTTCCAGAGAATCCCCCAGGATATGATGAAATAGTTCTACAACAAAGGCCTCAATATCTTGCCCCTCCAAGCCCTGAGGAACCGCCCGGATCCTGATGTTATTCCGGCGGGAGCGATTCTCGAGGTCCTCTGCGTGAGATTGGAGATCCAAGTGCTGGTCCCGGAGTCGCAAGACCTCCTGTTGAAGCTGAGACATCTCCTCGTCCCGTGTGGCCGTATGGTTTTCCAAGTCATTGACTCTCCCACCCACCGAGTCCAAGTCCCTTCGCATCTCTCGGATCTCCATGGTCAGGTCTTTCTTCATGGAGTGGAATTCCCTCGTGAGGACTGCAAAGAGGGATTCCAGGACACCACGCGTGACCGGACCCTCTGGATCGTCTAGGCCATGTCGCGCCAGGGAGCCACTCTGTGTCGCCGGTGCCTCAGCTCCTCCAGACCCAGCCTTGAGAAGGAGGTCCTTCACAGATCTGTCCTTTCGGGATTTGGTGGTAGCCATCGTGATGGGACGAACTCCCTGTATCTACAAAGGGAAGAACAATCTATACCACAGCGGGGGCGCAGGCGCCAAGGACCGGGCAGACCTGCACCCAAAGCGTTACGCTGGCTCCTCCGCCTGTGATGTTTCAAGGGTCCCGGGTAACTGCGCCTCCACGCTCCGCTCCCTGTGCACCGTCCCCTCAGCTAGAACTCCCACGTGGGCAGTGCTGTGTCAACTCCTCAGGTCCTCTCCAGTAGGCGCTCTCATCAAAAACACGAAGACGCCTCCGAGCTGACCCACTCAAATTCTGGGCCCTGCGGTTGTGACTGCAGCGCTAGAACAGCTCACAACAACATCTCGCAGTCTGTTCAGCTCCCGGACCCCTCCATGCACCAGAAGGCCCCCACTCTGGCCCGCACGCTGGGTTGGGCCTCACTCCCACGTGGATTTCGGCCCAGCACTCCACAGGGCCGCAACCAGGGCACCCCGTCGGTCAGAAGGAGGGCGCCCCTCAGAGAGTCCAGCCCGTGGGTCCCAGTTCCCAGGTCCTCTAGTGGGGGCAGATCGCAGCTGCAATAGGTGCCCCGGGCTCTTCTGTCGCTGTGGGCGGGCTCACCTGCTGGGAGCGGCGAAATCAGTTCCGCCATCGGCATCCGCCGCAAGCCGCCATTTTCTCGCCTCACCGGCGGAGCCGCTGCGCTGGTGTGATCGCGGTCCCGGTCTGTGGCGGTTCGCGGCGTCATCCCTCTGCCGCTGCACCCGCTGCAGGCTCACCGGGGACCGCTGGGAGGATCCTCACAGTATGCGCCACCACCCGCAGCGCCTCTCCGCCCGGCCGCTGGATAGGCCGCAGTTCGCTCGGCATCGGACGGGACGTCAGCCGTCAAAAAAGGTGCTGGCGCTGCACTGCCGCCATAATTACGCCTCCGCAGCTGTCACCGGACCAAGATGAGATCTAAGGCGAGGTCAGGGGGTCTGCTATGCACCGCTGTATGGCATGGGCATAGGCCAGGGATTGGAGCGACGGGTAGGCACGTCCTACTCAGTTGCCATCTTGGCCATGCCCCCTGACCCAGATTTTTAATGTATTTCCTGACTAACGCTCTTTCGCATCCTGTCCCCAGTTCTTTCCTACTGATGAAGCAAATGGCAGTATCAGCACCGTGATATCCCTCTGGGGATGATTGTTAGCGCTTTATAAGAACCATAAAATAAATAAATAAATTGTGATTTCCTCATTAAAGAGACCGCCAGGCATCCAGCCACCTTGGTTACTACCTTATTATACCAATTCAGTACATCTTTACTTTCCAGCAGTAATATTGCCTGGATCAACAGCCAATTGCAAATTAGCTAATAGAGCAAGCTGCGATTCATTTATACGGGTAGTCAACTTTCTTGGATATTCAATTCCCAAGGGCAACACTTGATCCCCATTTAAGATACCAATTTGTAATCCTGTACATAAAGGCCAATGATCACTCCCTCTTACCTGTACAATCTGAAAGTTAATACTAAGATCATAAGATCAAATCTGAATAAAAATATAATCAATAGGTCCTTGCTGATTTCCGTCAGAGAAGCATTTACTGGCTGGCATATCAGCTAATGATCTTCTGTTTAAACAGATGAATCCCTGTTTTGCTAAATCTTGTTGCTTCTTAGTGCCCACTTTGGAAATTTGGCCCTAGATATATTGTATGCCTCCACCTTATCTACCTGATCTATGTCTGTCCAAAGCCTTAAACAGCACCACCGCGGGACCACCAGTACACGTTCCTGCATGGAAAGGAATGCACCATGTCGTGCATTCCTTCCTGTGCAGGAACTGTGGGTGCAAAACTACAGGGGGCACAACGTGTGCCCCCCCTGCATGTACCCCCTTGCAAGGAGGCACAAAGGGGCCCTTTTCATGGTGGTGCAACTGCCGTGAAAAGGGTGGTGGTGAGGCAACTCGAAGTCAAAATATGCTTGGCAGTGCCGCTGCGGCACCGCCAGCACATTTTGCCAACGAAACGCTGCCAGACAGCTGCAAGATCCTTGATCTGCGGCAGTAGCAGTGGTTCAGTGGCGGTCCGACCGCCCCACTTATAATACTGTGGGCCGTCCCCGCAGTGTGGCGGTGGTCGGACCGTCACCACGACTATGGCAGTCCCATTGACCGCCGTAGTCATAATAAGGCCCTTAGCCGAAACACCCAGTACAATTGTCTGCGGTGAATGGGAGTCTTTTCTCTCAAGAACGGCAGCTAAAATGGGCTACAGTGATCCCTGAAGCCTTTCTCAGAGATATATTTAGTAAATTTTATACTGATATCGACTTATGCTTAAGTGATAATTCGGCCAATACTGTTATCGTGAATTCTTTTAATGCTATCTGCAGTAGCATACAATCTTTGCTAACAAGTAAGAATAGCACAAAAAATGCTCTATAAATGGTTTGACTCCAATTGTTCTAAAGTGCACCATGTCGTACTGCAGGCAGTTAAGGCTGACCCCAGAGACTGAAGTTGGGTCTCCACATGCAGAGCCTCTTAGAAGAGCACATTAGAGGAGCAAAAAGGTTGTTAAAAGATGAAGCTTGGGAACAGCTTTTGGTCACAAGCCATCTTAGGGACAGTGTCAGGTTTTGGGAAATTGTCAACCGCCCTCTTTTTAGGACCTGTTTGGAAACCGCAGAGCAGCTTACCATCCTGTCTAGCGCATGGGTGGAACACTTTAAATCCATATATGCCTACTCCTTCTATTACTGTTCGGCTACATGTAAAAGTGTTAACCCCTATCAGTTTTACAATAGATGAGGTCCAGAATGCTATTTGTGTCCTCCCTGTAAATAAAGCTCCTGGTCCTGATGGGGTCCTGCTAGATTTATTCAAATCCAACATAGACTTTCGGGCTCCCCTATTAACATTATACTTAAACACAATAGTGAAAGTTTACATCCCTAAAGCCTGGTCCACTTCTGTGGTCATACCTATTTTTAGGCAACCGTTCAGACCCTAAGTGCTACCGGCACGTTTCGCTGATCAGTTCTACAGTCAAGATAGTAGGCCGTATACTGTTGGACAAGCAATAGAGCAGAATGTTTTAATTGACTCTCAGTATGGTTTCCGCCCGGGCCTACGCACAATTGGCCAGAGCCTTAACATGTATCTGATTGCCGCAAAGTACACTATTACAAAACAAGAGGCGTTACATCTTGCATTTATGGAAGTTTAATGGGAGAAACTTTGGGCTATTTTGTTGATGATGGGGGCAGATTCATGGTTAGTTTTCTTTTTTGCAAGATATCCAATTTAACCTTACAGCTTTCGTGAGATTTTGTGAGGAGGGTCAATGCACTGAACACTTTAAGCTTAGCCTGGGGGTTCACCAAGGCTGTTTTTTAGCCCAGTTTCTTTTTATATTATATTATATATTAACAGCCTGGACAAGTCATTGATTGAAGTCGATAGGAACATACTTAAAATCTGTTCTCGTCCAACCCCTGTTCTGCTTTACGCAGACAATGCTGTTCCTATTTCGCACACTGCTTTGGGTCTAGACGGTTTGGTTAACTGATTTGAAGAATTTATGGATAGTCTTGACTTAAGTACAAATTTGTCCAAGTCCCATGTCATGGTAGTAGGCCCATGGTCTACTAAGACAAGAACCTACTGTGTCAAAGGCAATCCTCTTAGAATGTCCCTGTGTTTTCTTATATAGGTGTCCTATTTGACTCCTCCCTATCTAGGGGTCTCCTGGATATTGGTTAGAGGGCACATGTTTTACATGCGCACGACTTCTAGGTCTGACTTTGCTTCCAGGATGGGCCATAAGCCTATTAAACCCATGGCTGATATTTATAGAGCGAAATGCATTTCTGTAGCAGTCTATGGTAGTGTTATATGGGGGTATGTCAATGTGACTTCCTTGCAAGTTCTTTAAAATACGTTTTTAAGAACACTCCTTTCCCTCCCCCAGAGTGTATCCTCCTTTATCATTCATGAGGAGCAAGGTCTTGATTATATAGAGAATGTATTGATGTTGCGGCCCGTACTCCTATGGATTTCAGCATGGGTCTGCCCAGCTAAGCCTTTTAATAATTTAATATTAAAACACTGTTTAGCCGTAGATGGAGCCGCTAGTATCCAATGGATTAGTTATAATAAGGGATGCTTTATTAAGTTGGGTGACGTGAGTTTTTTTTATCATCCGCAGCCCCTAGTTGTGGGGAACTACACTTGGACCAAGAGAGCTTTTGCGGCTTGGAGGGCAAGTGAGAGAACACTATCTGTTGAAGATAAATCGTCTATTAAAGTCTGTTTATTAGTGTAGACAACAATGGTGATCGAACCATACCTTGTTTACAATATGCCAGATCACCATCGATTTCTTTTAACATGATTTAGACTGAATGTAATACATCACTTATTAGCAGTTCTGAGAGGAAAATCTTATGGTCCTACTCTTATCCCAAGCATTTGTGATAGTATCTCGGCACTTTACTATGTTTTGCATAAAAGACTTTTTGCACAAGTTCGACCTGCACTGTTTTATCTAACGTTATTACCGAATGTGATGACTTGTTTTAACCTTGCTCATTTTTTATCTAGTGCTGTCCATTTGAGGAAGCCTCTATTCACTATATGATGTAATGTCAGAATACTCACATGCAGTTTTGGCAGCGTTATTTTTATCCTGAATTGTTTATTCTTTGCTGATTTAAACTGTTTTGTATATGTGTTCTTTTATGGTTTTCTAGTAAAACCGTATAAAGACTGTTTTTGATGATGATGAAAATAGACATTTTAAGAAAGATGGGGCATATTAGCAAGGGCAGTATCGCCACTTTAGCGGCACTTTTTGCCGCTAAAGCGGCGATATTTTTATCGCCCTATCAGCAAGCTGTCGCTAACAGGCGTTAGCGACAGCTTTCTGGCGATAGCGGCCGGTTTTCCTATCGCCTTGCATGCCAGCGATAATTATCGCTAATGACATGCAAGGTAGGCGTTCCCAACTAAAAGTGACTGAAAACAGTTGCTAACACAACTACCCCCTATTAGCAACGCACGCGAGCGATAAAAAACTCGCGCTAAGCGCGATTATCGCTAGAATTTAACACCTGCTAAAAACATGACTTACCTGTTTGTTCAATGGGAGGTGGATTGTCAGGCTAAGTCCCCCATGGCGTTAATGCGTGAATATCGCTGGATTTCCAGCGATATTCCACGCATTCACCGCTATCGCTGGATATTTTATCGCATTGGAGATAAACGTTGCTAATAACGTGTTATCTCCGCGATAAAATCCAGCGATATGCGGCGATTAAAAAAACGCGCTAAGCGCGGTTTGCGATAATTATCGCAAGTTGTTGCTAATATCCCCCGATGATCTATAAATAACGCTATTCCTAGTGGATCTAGGTCTGCCAACAGATGGGGTAGGTGAAAGCCAGAAGCTCTTCCTGAACAAACAAAGGAAGACGCCTACAATGAAGTTTGCTAGCTCTCCTGGGGGCAGATTTACGAGCCCCATGCGCCACATTTACGCCGCCGTTGCGTCACTTCTGTGACGCAGCGGTGGCGTAAAGCTAGCGCCATGCTGCGGGGGATTTACAACGTGACGCATCTAGGGAGATGCGTCACGTTGTAAAGCCCTGCGCCACATGAAACCTGCGTCAGGTTTCATGTGGGCGTTCTGGCGCACGGGGGGGGGCGTTCCGTCGCAGGAATGCCTCGGAAAAGTGCCTGAGTGAAATCTACAAGATTTCACTTAGTCACTTTCCGACGCCACTGCGTCAAAACCTTGCGCCTGCTTGAAGCAGGCGTAAGGCGTGATGCACCATGTTGAGGATAGGCCAGGTTGGAACAGTGCTGGGGTTGCGTCGCGCCCGCGACACAACTCCAGCACTGCGCCAACCTTACGCCCGGCAGATGCGACACGCATCTGTTTATCCTTGCGCCATGATGCGCCGCATTATAAATGCGGCGCATCTGTGGTGGCGCAAGGGTTAACTTGCGTCACTCATCTTTCTGGCGCATCCCTGCTGATTTGCAGGGATGCGCCAGGAAACGTAAATCTGCCCCCTGGTCTTTTGTCGTGTATCAGATACCGCCCACAGGTTAATTTTGATAGGGCCAGGTCGTTCTTCCATAATTGATGAAAATAAATACCATAGTGTGGGGGTTGTGCTCAGCCTTGATGGCAGTTGTTCTCAATTTTGAGGCTTGAATGATGGGATTGTCAAGGTAATTTTGAACATTGTGTCTATGGCAGTGTTTAATGCCCCCAAGTGTGTTTCTGGTTCCAATTAGCACTGTGGGCCCAATGCATTAAGAATTTGCTGTGAGTGGAAGTCAGGTAAAAGGCAGGCGACAGAGTACGTCACAACAAAATCTTTGTGGCTATATCCTTTAGTGTAAAGTGGAAATAATGTGCACAAAAGGTTTTCATCTATATTGCAATAAAATCATAAAATTGTTTTTATTTTCTGTGTGTACAGCTACCAGCAGATAACAACCAGTGTTGAGGTTCTGGGCAAAATGGGAGCGAGAGCCATTTCCACTCAGAGTTGTTTTGCATTAGAGCTAAAATGGATGTAAATGCCCTTTACACCTGTACTAGCATTTGTGCTTACTGAAGCTGCATATGAAAGATTCGTGAATAGTTTGATCAAATGCCGTGATTGGCCTGCAGCACACAAGTTTGCATGAGGGATGCAGCGAACGGATTTAAATAAACGGATTGGTTATTTCTGTAATGCCAATACGTTGATTTCCACGGATATCGCTGGCTGAAAGTTGCTCAGCTGCATGCATTCCATTTCAGGAAAAACAAACGCTTTCAATTTTCTTTTTGAATGAAGATATTTATATGTTTGAAATAGTAAATATCGTCCTAAACATGAAATACTACTTGTTCTACTAATTTGAGATCAGTTTGGAGAGAGTGAAACCGATGAGTTGCTTGCTAACCATGTTGCTTGCATGTATTTTTAAAAATCTTGCCAAACACGAAATGCCCACTAGGTGGCGATCTGTGATCATGGATGAATTATATTAGCGAAATGTATTAGCAGCTCTATAAATGCGTAATTTATTAGACTAAACCGTGTGCTCTAACAATTATTTAAAGATCTTTCTATTCCAGTGCCATATGGAACTCTTTTTTAAGGTGATGTAAAAATGACTCCAGCTGCACAATAAATATTTTAACCCCGCCCCCTGAAAATATGGGTAAACTATGTGTACAGTGATTATGTGCACAGTGATTAGAAAATGGCTTGTGATTTTTGCCGTTTGAAAGTCCAATCAAATGTGACAAGAAATAAAAAAAATTTTCCATTAATGCTAACTGTTAAATTCACATATGTCACACAGGGGGACCAGACCATTAGAAGCAAAAACCTGGACAGGTCTGACATTAAAGTAGGACTAAAGCCTTTAGTCTTACTTCTAGATCTGGCCTGTCCCATATATATATATATATATATATATATATATATATATATATATATATATATATATATACGGTCGCCAGTAGGTAGTTATAGTTAGGACCTCGTTTCTATTCAAAAAGCGTTTTTGTTTTCCCAATAACTTTGGCGTCGTTTGATGAATCTTCGCGAAATTTCCAAAACTAGTGGCCCGCTCCGGTCAGCTCCTGTCTTGAAAGTTTCGGGGTGATTCGTCAAGCAGGGGCCGAGAAAAAAGGGGGGTCCAAAAATGCGTTTTCCCCATGTTAATTTCCATAGGAAACTTTAGACAAAGCTACAGCCCGAACTGCTGAACGGAAGTACACCAAATTTGGCAAAAAGGTAGCCCTTGGTTCAGAAAGAGTCCTTTTTGTTGAATGGTGTAAATCCATTCAGTAGTTGCTGAGAAATTAAAGAGAGAAAAAATGTATATATCTGAGCACCGAGGAGGGTTCGCGAACCCTCCTGGGCACGAGCTTCACTCTGATTGGCTGCCAACACTCCAAACCAGGAAGTGCTGGCTGCCATCTTGTGACTCGGTAGAACTGAGTCACAAGAAAACAGTGAAAAAGAGGGTAAAAAAGAAGAAAAGGGGGCAGGGTAGAAACACCCTGACCCCCTAGGCCTGCTCAGGGCCAAAAAAAGCATATTTTTTTTATAATTTCGGCTCCATTCGCGTTGGGGTCACGAATCCCGCCGAAATTTTTTTTAAAAATGAAGCGCGGGCTCCTGCGCTTCATTTTAATAAGGTCCCTGGGTGGGCCAGGTCCTGGGCGCAGTGTGTATTTAACCCCCCCCACGCTGCCCCGGGGACCGCTTCCTCCCCGGGGCATTGATGAAAATGGGCAGGGGTGCCTTGCGGGCCCCCCCTGAGCCCCGGGGACCGCCACCTCCCCAGGGCTATACAGAATAATTAGTGTGGGGGGGCTCAAGCCCCCCCACACTGCCCCGGGGACCATCACCTCACCGGGGCACTTAATATTTAAATACAGGGGTCTGTTGCGGACCCCCGGGCCCCGGGGACCACCACCTCCCCGGGGCTTTGAAATGGAGGGAGGGGGGCCGCGCGGCCCCACTCCAGGATCCCTCGATAGCCCTGGGGACCGCCACCCCCCAGGGCTGGCTCCTGCAGTGTCCCGGGGTGCCCACCCCCAGGACACTGCTGTTTTCTATGGCAGGGCGGGAGATAGCAAACGCTGCTTTGCTTC
Organism: Calotriton arnoldi; assembly: GCA_963921515.1. Classification (NCBI taxonomy): domain Eukaryota; kingdom Metazoa; phylum Chordata; class Amphibia; order Caudata; family Salamandridae; genus Calotriton; species Calotriton arnoldi. Next base: position 1,010,305 of record CAWUFW010005746.1, on the reverse strand, counting down.
CTTGAAGCGAGAGCAGGGAAACCTGCTCTCGCTTCAATGAAGCAAAGCTGAATTGCTTTTGAGTAAGGGGAGCTGCATGTCAGCAGCTCCCCTTGCTCAAAAGCAATGCCGGCTCCCGCAGGAGGCGGGGAGCCAGCGGGACCGTGGGGGCATTGGGGCTCCCCCCATGGTCCCCAACGGAAAGGGCCGTCCCCGGGGGATGGGGTCATCGGGGCCAGAAGTGGCCCGGGAAGGGGGCCACGCGGCCCACCTCCGTCATTAAAATATTTGGAAAAAAAAAATAGAGGCACAGCCCCGGGGTATGGGGTCCCCGGGGCCAATAGAGGACTCAGGAGGGGGCCATGCAGCCCGCCTCCTTAAAAAATTATTTAAAAAAAATATTTAATATGTGGCCGTGCCATAGGTTTCAGGCACGTTATAGTTAGAAATTAGCATTTAAAAAACCTTAGAAATTCACTGAAAAAACCATAGGTTTCAGGGACGTTATAGTTAGTTGGACATTTCACTCATACAAAACCAGAGAAATTCCGCCGTTATAGTTAGTTCAGCTAACTATAACTCGCGCCCCCGCAATGCACTGCTGATGACATCACATATTACATCATTCATGACATGGTCAGTGACATCACTGATGACATCACTGATGACATCTCAAATGACATCACTGATGACATCACTGATGACATCATCCACGTGAAAATCTGATGCATCTCCTCACACCCTAATATAACCTTTGATACACCCACTGTAAAATACAGACTACCATTTTCGAAACCATCGACACACCAATACCAGTTACTACATACGCACTCACTGATTCCTAGGTCTACACACACATCCACTCATTCACCCATACAATCACTCATACATGCAGTCACTCATCAATACAACACTATCATATGCACTCCTACACCTATACAGACACTCACACACCACCACTCATCCAGAGTTACTCACACACCTAGCCAGTCATGCAAAGAATCAATCACACTTCCATTTACTCACCTATACAGTTATACACACACCACATCACTTATTCATACAGAAACAAACGCATACTTACTCTCTTATACAATCACTGATACAAGTACACACTCATCCATACAGCCACTCTCACAATCACTGACTCTCACGTATAGTCATTTATATACTCCAACTCTCACATACACTGCCTTTTACATATGTAGTTACTTGGACATGTACCACTGAGACATCCATTCACTCACCAACACACCCATACACACACTCACCCACCCATTCAGCTGTTTCCACATGCACTCTTGAACCCATACACCCAGTGAATCAACCACTCAAACATCTATGAACAGTCACACACCTCTCACCCACCCACACACACACTCAGGCACCCATAGAAATACTCAGGCAACCAATCGATAACCCATATAGACACTCATGTTGCTACTGACCAACCCATGCAGCAGCTTATACAACAACAGACAGACTGATACAGACATTCACACAGTTTAGTCACTAACCCATGCATTCAGTATGACACATTTAATCACTCACTTAAACAGTCAGTCACGCACCTACTAAATCCTCCATCCAGACACTTATACACCCGCTCATTCTTCAATACACCTTGGAATATATATAAAACATATTTAAACTTTAAAGAAACACACAGTCACTGGATGATGTCATCATCAGTGATGTCATTTGAGATGTCATCAGTGATGTCATCAGTGATGTCACTGACCATGTCATGAATGATCTAATATGTGACGTCATCAGCAGTGCATTGCGGGGGCGTGAGTTATAGTTAGCTGAACTAACTATAACGGCGGAATTTCTCTGGTTTTGTACGAGTGAAATGTCCAACTAACTATAACGTCCCTGAAACCTATGGTTTTTTAAGTGAATTTCTAAGGTTTTTTAAATGCTAATTTCTAACTATAACATGCCTGAAACCTATGGTTTTTTCAGTGAATATATATATATTTATACTTATATACATTGGAGATATGGGTTTATTTATATGTCTCACAAGTGATAAGTTTTAATATATGTCGGTTTTTTTAAACCCGATTTATTCATGCATTTTTCAAGATAAAAATGAATTCCATTTATCTGTTAAGTTTCATTCAACTAGAATGGCTGCAATCCTTAGATTACAAGCTGTAATGTTATTTTTTTAGCCAGCAAACAGAAGAGAAAATATGTCAATAGTATTCATGAAGGTTTCTTCTATATCTATGGTCATGTGACATGGGAAAGTGCACACCCAGCAGTTTAAAAATTGTTATGGTGGAATGGTTCTTGGTGTGTGAACAAGGGCACGGCTGTGCTCGAAACGCGTCACTAAGTGAGGAAATAAATCTTACCTGCCGTCGCTATTTGGGTCTGTTTCCCTCTGTTCGCCGCTGCTGTTGCTGCCAGCGCTGCTGTGGAAGTTCGGAGAGTTTTCGGCGGTATATATATATATATACATAACTTCACTTAAAAAAACAAAGGTTACAGGGACGTTATAGCTAGGCTCAGATTTCACTTGTACAAAACCAGTGAAATTCAGCAGTTATAGTTAGCTGGGCTAACTATACCTTATGCCCCCGCAACGCACTGCTTATGACCTTACATATAACATCACTTATGACATGGTCGATGACTTCACATTTTGTAATGTGACACAGATGTAGTGAAGGATCAGCATCCACTAAGGACTCCCTCAAGGTACCAAAAGTTACAGGTCTGTACCTCAGAAGGGCCAATCAGGGTTAAACTTTTCCAGTGGCAAGATAATTCCAAGAACTAGGGGCACTTACTGGAGTCACAGGCTTGATCAGACCCAAACAGGTACTGAGGAATAGAATTAGATTCCAACACAACTTAAAACTGTGGTATCGCCGGAACTGGAAAAGATAGCTTAAATGGTCCTGAATCAAGTAACTGGGCAACAGCTATTAGAACATGAATTAAATAGCAGGGGTGAAAAGGAAAGAACTCACTCTTCATCTAGAGTTTGAAGGGGGCAGATATAGTCACCCCACGGTTACCAGAAACACCATGGACAGTATATATACACACACACACACTATTCTAACTCCACGCGCGCCTTGATAGTAGGGAAGGTTATAAAGCGGACCGAAGCAAGTCAAACTGCACTTTTAGTTTTTTGATACACTCGCTCAAAAGTACCTAAACACACTACGGGGACCGGTCCTCATAACGCACCGGTCCTCACAAAGATAGTGTTTGTCTGGTTCTGTCATAGTTAACCCACGCTATGAGGACCAAACCGGTCCCCACAGTGTGGGTTACACACACACACACACGCACGCACACACACACACACACACACCCTACCTCTATTATTATTAGGACTGGCCATTGACTGTGATGAAGTGTGCAATTACTATTCTAACTCCACACGTACTTTGATAGTAGGGTAGGTTATAAAGCGGACTGAGGCAAATGTAACTTCACTTTTACTTTTTTGATACACTCGCTGGAAAGTACATAAACAGACTATGGGGGCGGGTCCTCACAAAGATAGTATTTGTCTGGTTCTGACAAGGTTAATCCATGCTATGAGGACTGAGCTAGCCCCACAGTGTGGGTTATACATTTTCTCTCTCTCTTGCTCCTCTCTCTCTATGCAGTCTTAACACTAGGGCTGCAAGTAAAAAAAAAACCTCTAGCCTAAATTACTATCTGTTATCACGAGTACCACTGTGACCCAAAATGTACCTGTTAGAAATGGGATTTTTGGTTGGCTAGGGCAAGCGCCTAAGCCAGGCAGAAACCACTACTCTAGTCAGGGCAAGGGAGTTACACACTGAAGATAACCCCTGCTCACCCCCTTGGTAGCTTGGCACGAGCAGTCGGGCTTATCCCAGAGGCAATGTGTAAAGCGTTTGCGCAACACACACACACAGTAGCGACACACTAGGCACACTACAAAAGAAACTCCACACAAGGTTATATAAAAATAGCCTTTGTAGTATCCAAAACACATTAGAATCATAATCACACAATGTACACTGTGCCAACTGGCACTAGGCAATATTCAAAGGGGATTATATACATGACAGGGCCAATCGGGCCACTGTCAAAACCATCACAAAGCACAAGTAGTAAAAATAAACCACTACCAGTAACTACTGGCGAAATACTGTACTCAGTAGAAATAAACCACTACCAGTAACTACTGGCGAAATACTGTACTCAGCATTAGCATTAGCAACATAAACATATTATGGCTGCATCACATTAGGCATAAAACACATTATGCATAACCATAGGCATACATACATTAGGCATAACCACTGGGCATAAACACTGGGCATAAACACATTATGCAATCCCTTAGGGCCTAGCGCCCGACCAGTACACACAGGTACCCAAAATGACCCAGGCCAACTGGCCTTCTCTGGGGGCCAAATTCCCGTTGTCCCGAAAGTCAGGGCTTGCCTAGAAGGCAGATTGCTCAAAACAGGACCAGCAGTAGGGTACTCTAAAACGCCTATCGCAGGGTATCTCTCCTGTACTCCTCCTGCCACCAGGTCAGCACATTTCCAAGCGGGGACCCCGTCCTGGGCTCGCCCCGCACAGCCCCTTTACACACGTGGGGGCTTGGGCCAGTCTGTGTCCCTCAGGCAGCTGCCCGCGATCCGGTGGTGCAGCTGTGAACACCAATTCGTGCCCACAAACTTAGGGCACAAACCATAAGTGATTCCTGCAAGGGCAGCTGCCCACTACCACTCGGGGCAGCTGCTCTATGTGGCCAAAGTGGTGCCCTCGACGTTGCAGTTGCCCGCGCTTGCGGTGCAGCTGTGCTCGTTTCAAACCGGCACCAACAGTGCCTCCTTAGCCCCCTTCACCTGGGCTTCTATGCGGCCCAACAATGCTTCTGGGGAGCCCCCCTCAAAGGGGCTCTTCTTGCCTAGTGTGTCACGGGTACCCGTAGGCACCGACAGTGCTCCTCTCCCGGCCCCCACTCACCGGAACTTCTCCTTGGTTCCACTCGCTGGGGAAAAGGCGGGGAGCAGCAGAAAGGAGCCCGCGAGGCTCCTTCTCTCTTCAGGGCAGGTGCGTGGGGCTTCTCCTCACTTCTCTGGTCCTTCCTGGGGACAAGGCACCGTCCTCCTCTTGATGACCCGCGGGGCTCCCACTAGCACACGGGGGCCCCGCTCTCCTGCAGACACGGTCAGATTGCTGCATCACTCTGTCTCTCCTCCGGCCGGCCGGCAGCTTCCGGGTCTTGGCTCCGCCCACAGTCAGGCAGCACTTTCCTAGCGTCCGGTTCACTCTGCGGTGGTGGCAGCTCTCCTCACCGAAGCACGGGGTAGGCTCCCGCCTTCGAATAAGCACAATTGCAGGGTGGGCTACCGCCAACGGGAGCACAAAACAGCGAGGTGGGCTCCCGCTTCCTTAATACTTGTAAATGCGGGGTGGGGTCCCACTTTCCTCACAATGCGGGGTGAGCTCCCGCTCCTCCTCAGAGCACGGGGGAATCCCTACGCTGGGGATTCCCTCTGAAGCGATGTGCAGCTCAGCGCTGCAAAGTCCCAGCACTCCCAACCCCCGTTGTGGAAGCGATTCACCACTCTTGGCCCATGAAGATTGGAGGCAGGGACGTAGGCCAGCACACAGGACCCTGGGACAGGGAAACAGTCCCTTCAGTATATCAGTACCCCAGGCAAAGTCCTCAGGGGCACAAGGCTGGGCCCAGGCAGGCCAGCTCACAGGGCCCTCCAGCAGGGAGGCAGTCCCTCGTGGCGGTTCCTCCTGGGGCCCAGCAGCAGCAACAAGTCCCCCCCAAGTCACAAGGAAGCACCTTTTCATGGGGTCACAGCCCCAATATTTATACTACATCTCTTCTTTGTTCTGCCCTGGCACAGGGCTTGGGGTAACCAGTCTGAACTGGTTCTGGGGGGTGTTGGAGCACTCTGTGTACAGTGCTCACACCCTCCTTTGTCAGATGGGGGCTCGGTCCTTAGACACACCACAGGGGGGTGGAGCCAGCATTCACCTAGCAGGCACAGACCTATTCAGGGTCAGGGGACTACTCCTCCCACTACTCCAAATGCAGGTCTCCCATTCAGCCTAGCGCTGACTCACCCTGCCCTCCCTGGAGCCACACACACCTCACCAGCCCCTGTCACTCCAAAGCCAGACATGCAATCCACATCAGGCAGGCAGACACATAGCACACAGAAATGCCAACTTCTAAAAGTGGCATTTCTAAAATAGTGATAATAAATCTGCGCTCACCATTGCGCAGCATTTATTATGACTATTCCAACCATATCAAACTTGACCACGCTGCTCCTCTCATATCAGGAATTACCACTGAAACACTTATCAGGGAATTCCCAATGCATTCCTATGGGAGGGCAGCCTCACAGCAGTGAGAAACAAAAATGGCTGTTTGTCACTACCAGGACATGTCACACACTTAAGGTACATGTCCTACCTTTTACCTACAATGCACCCTGCCCATAGGGCTAGCTAGGGCCTACCTTAGGGGTGACTGATATGCAGTAAAAGGGGGGTCATAGACATGGCACACACTTTAGGTGCCACGCCACAGCTGCAGTAACACTGTGCGCACAGGCCCTGCAATGGCAGAGGCCTGAGACAGGTTTGAAAGGCTACTTTGGTGGGTGGGGCAATCAGCGCTGCAAGCCCACCAGTAGCATTTAATTTACCGGCCCTGGGTATCTGAGATACCACTTTACGAGGGACTTACAGGTAAATTAAATATACCAAACAGGTGTAGACCAATCTTACCATGTTTACCACAGAGAGCACACGCACTTTACACTGGACAGCAGTGCTAAAGTGCCCAGAGTCCTAGAACCACCAACACCATGTCAGAAAAAAGGCTAGGAAGAAGGCAAAAAGTTCAGGGATGACCCTGCAAAAAGGGCCAAGTCCAACAGTACCTTTCCAATGTGCACAGGTACACTTTGGGTGTATCTTTTTTTAGGACAGCTATTGTAAAGGATCTCTTTTTAAAATGGAGAGCACCACCAGTGAGCCCACAAATTGTTAAGTCCACTGCATGAAGAAGGTTAGAAAAACTGCCACGGTGGCACAACTTTGTAAAGCCATGCAATGGACTTCATTCTCAACACAATCTTGCATACAGTAGTCAGGCATAACATCTCACTATTAGGCGCTATCTCTTTGAATTTGCGTTTGATTCAGAAACAACTGCACAGTGAAGTAGACATTATGGCCCAGATTTACTCAGTTGCCCTTGTGCCATGCAAGGTGACACAAGAGTAACAAAACAAAAAAAAGCCCTTAAGTGAGATTTTACTGTGCCACGCAGATCTACCTTGTGTGTAAGGGAAAACATTTATACCCTTAGAATCCGCAAAAGTCTTAAATCTTTTACAGACATATGAGTAAACCTTCTCTGTTTGAATGTCTCACTTAAGATAATACATCCACTGCTCATAATTTGAAGAGTTGTTTGATGTTTTATTCTAATTTTTCTATTCTAAACTTTCCTTTAAATAAACATTCAGGGCTAGAGTTTTCATCAAAGAGATGCCACGTCAGTGTACTGTGCATAAGTTAGAGATGGTAGTACACTTATTGAAAGTGAAACACCACAGCCCAAGATCAGTAATGTATGCTACATATTGACCTGCTGCATCTCCAGGAAAAGTATCTTACGCATTTTTATATTTGAAGAAGGAAGTGAGAATGTTCCCATTTGTCGCAAACACAAACGTAAGGAATGCTAATCTTGAACTGAGTAGCATTTCATACTGATATATATATATATATATACACACACACAATCCTGGCTCATCACTTTCCTGATGAGACCTCACAGGTACGGACCTCCAGGCGTTTAAAGTTGAATATCAAAGTGCTTTATTTCCAGAACAGAAAATTATGTATATTGACACAAGGTCTCCTCCAGGCCAGTGCCTAGCATGACACATTTCAACTGCTCAAGCGCGGTCATGATCACATAACGCGCTGCCATAATTGTTCTCTTTAAATAGTGACCACCCACCACTAGTGAAAGAATCAAAAAAAAAAAAAATATATATATACACACACTTAGAGGCCTGTTAACAAAGGTAAATTTGGTTGTAAATGTATGAGAGGCATAAATAATTGTATGAGTGACTCTGCACTCGTAAGTCCCACTCAAGGGGTGGGAAGTGGGTTTCCGAGGCTTTGTTTGCCTTACAAGTATGAGATTACTCACAAACACGTGCAGCTGTGGGCATTCCCAAACTTTGTTCTGACCCCTTTCCACCCGGGAACTAGTCAGAGATTTACTCCAGCACATGGCTGGAGTGGCTCCTCGTAAAGGGTGAAAAGGAGATGGATGGCCTCCACATTTTTTGGTGGTGTAAAGACTAGGCTTTCTTCATAGGGAAAAATGTATTCACCATGAAGAAACAAAAGATTGTCTTTTGGACAGAGGACTCCGTTCCGCCTGTGTGGACTTCACTGCTTTGAAGTTCTCCAGACTGGGAGAAAAGGAGGCTTTTAACAAAGTCATATGATATTCCTAGATGTTAGCCTGGATATCAGTGCAGGTTTCCAGGTGTACTTTTGGGAATATTCATGCCGAGGCGTAAATCTCCACTCATACTTTTCTGGGCTTTTCTTGTGAATAGATATCGTAAGCCCTCATTACGAGTGGACCCCATTCAATGCTATTATGTTCAGTAACTCTGGTTCCCCCACATAATTGAATTCTTAGTTTTGCAGAATAAGCCACAGTCACACAGTTTTACCCATGTAAATGTGCAGAAGGTCAAACCTGCTAAACGTTACTAGGCGAACATGCCTGGTAAATACATGGACATGCAGATTTTGGTGCACTGCATACCAAAATATACGTCATACCCCACTTTTGAATAAAAATCTCATGATAGGCCATGACAATCACAAAATAAAATCCCAACGCCTTAGTCTCAAATTTTTTCAGATACAATATATATTTCATCCAACGCAAGGCCATTCATAATGAGGGATGTAATGTATAAATGGGAGGGGACAGGAGGAACTATATTTATTGCTATAGAATACCCCTTCTCCACCTGGTACTATTTCATCTGACAATGATACAGTGCTACACATTGGCAGACAGAAGACAACGTTATCACTTTTTGGAAATATATATACATAGTAATTGCCTAATCATATTGGGCCCATTTCTATGCGTATCAGGGTAATATAAACATTATATATTATAGAGTGTGTCCAGCCATCAATAGGCTAGTGACACCCAACTATAGCCTGCAATGTTCTGGCAGGTTGATCTGCTCCACCTGAAGGACTGTCTCAGTTACTGAAAGCTTGATGACAAAGGAAAGCTGTAAATTTAACCAAAACATATCCTGGTTTCCTCAGGTAAAGTTAAGACATTACTTAGGTCTTGGCTTTACATTTTAGCATAAAATCACTGTCATCCCTTTGTTGCTTGAAAAAGCCAGATTAGATTCCATCTCACCATACAAGCACATGTTGCCAAGAAGGCATAGGCTGCTCTTTTTGAATTATCTTTCTTTTGTCTTCCTTCAATCACATTTAGGAGCACAGTATCTCTTGCATTCTGATGGTGGCTATGCATTGTTAATTGGCCTTGGTAAGGTCCTCATTACGAGTTCCTGAGAGGCATTTTCCTCTTTCTAAGTGCGCTGCATAATGTGCTGCAGAATAGAAAGAGAAAACAACGAAGAGAACTAAAGATTTTTCTCCACATTGCTCCTCTGGTGGGGAGGCATACAATTCTGACACATTCCCAGGTCTAAAAAATGTTGGTAAATCTGGGAATGTGTCAGAATCCATGGGTGTATGCATGGGAACGCACACGCTCCACCCATTGCATGCCTCAGTGCAACAGAGTAACGTAAGGCAGCAATTTCCGTGGCCTTGCGTTACTCTAAATTTATCAAGCCACTCAGGGCCTCACAAGGTAGCCTTGCATGGTGTAATAAATCTCATTTAGGTTTTGCGTCGCTCTTGCGTCCCCTTGTGTGGTGAAAGGGTGACGCAAAACATTGATAAATATGCCCCAGGATTTATATATCTGAAATATAACATAATTTTATACAAGTGAAATGCAATGTAGTTTTTTACTTCAAACATGTCCATCCCTACATAAAGCACACATTGTTGTATCATCTCCAAGTAGTTGCCCCATTAATGGACAGTGACCTGTTGCTCAGACCTAGGTTGCTACTACATAAATACCAATATACAAATACATATATTAAATATTAACAGACAATGCAGTGGGTGAATAACCTACATTTAATGTTGGTGCTCTTTTGCCTAATCATAGAAAAGGAAATGGAGCACTGAACATCAGATTTCTGTCTTCAGATGTTTTTGTTACCATGACAACTTTTGACAATTTTGTTTGTAGTCGCAGTTGAACTCACCATTCCTGTCTCGACTGCTGTTTAGCTGGAGACGTGATTTACTCATTTGTTCTATACATTTGATTATCATTATATTTTACTGCTCACAGAACGCCCTTTGGCCTTTTCTCAGAAACTGCAACTGGTTCATCAACTTTCACGGTAAAGGAGTTGACATTCTACCATTGTCTCTTTCGACCTGTCATACCTCTGTGTATTTGGCACAGACTGGATTTGGCATTGCTTTAGCACTGGCATGCTACAACATGTTATTTTTGTGCCTGATAATGCTGATGAGAAGTAAAATCAAACTTTTAAGAAGCTTAAGGTATGAATTAGATTTATGCTTGATATGGCTCTATGTATATTCCAACAGAAACTTCATTTCACACAGAAACCCTTATAAGAAAATGAACTGTGTATCCCATGTGCGTTTAAGCTCTTCTAGGATGATCATTTCACAAGGAACAACAAAAAGAAGCCTGTGTTCATAGGTGCAGCCTGTTGGTCAGGTTCACAATTTTTGTGCACCTTATTTCAATGAAACGTGCTCCTGCTACTGTAGAAGGTATATTGTCATTCACAGAATCAAGGTCAGTTTATGCACACAAAAAACCTGCAAGTAAGCCGGATCTTCAACAGGTTAATACTATGTTTTTATTTTTAAATAATTTTTTTAGTTTGTCAAAACACAAAAAAGATAACATAAATATCACTCGGGCCACAATGTGCAATTCAATATATATCACTGATTCCTGTGAACTTAAACTTTGCAGTTACAATTGGAAGAACAAGTGATCCAAGGGGAGGGGCAATGGGATTGCTATTTGGGAGGCAGTGAACCTCTAAAATGTTGCAATTTTTGTGGGAATTCCCAAATCTTGACAGTGCTTTTTCACATCCAGTTTGGGAGCCACACTAAGGAAGTCTTTCGGGCATCTATGAAAATGCAGCAAATGTAATTGATACCATGTCTGCCAAACCTGCAGTTCCCTCGTACTATAGCGGGAAAAACCAGGTTTGCAACGCTGGAGCTTCAGCTGGCAGAAATATTTGACCAACGTTCAGTCCAAACTACCGCAGAAGGTCTGTTCTATTTAGTTCTTTCTGACCTATACTTTTCCTGTTCAAGACAGCTAGGGATAGTGTGGCGGTCCTGAGAAGGAACCAACAAAAATTACCCCAGTGCGCTTGAAGAACACTTCCAGCGCAGCCGGGCTATTGATTTTTGCTTCATAGAAATAACCTCTTCGTTACTCAGTGTTTCAACAACCAACCTCTTTCCGCATCTCCTAATCTCAAGAAACATGAACTTTCAAGGCGAAAGTTAGACCGAAACCTTTTTAGATTGCCCCAAAAGCACTCCAACTTTCTTCTAGTTCAAAATGATCTGTCTAGCCTTGAAATAGAGGCTGGTATCTCCACGTACCTACAACATAAAGTCATGCTCTACTCATCCTGCACCTCTTCACGTTCACCAGCCAACAGCTTTCTTCAAATCCCCTCCAACTGGAAAGGGTAACATACATTTCTTGGTGTCATTCACATTTTCACATTAGAAACATGCCTGCTCCAACTGAATAGGAACTGTAAATAACTAATCTTCACAAACGTCCACACAGCCCCACCATTTCTGTGACATTCTATGTTACCCAGGGTACCAAACTTCGTTAAAAGCTGCTCCAAAATGTGCTCTATTTTGGCTACCAGGACTCTGTACTCATGTTGCATCTAATATTGCCCATGTCATATTCCCTCTTATTCAGAACAAGGCTCAGTCTTAACATCCCTTGAGCAGAACGTATGATACAAATAACATATTAAATTAAATAAATAATTCATTTTTAGGCTATGCTTCCACTACATATTTAAATACATTTTAGCACATTCCTTAACCTATGTGTATTGTTTCACATCCAAATGCTGTAAATTTAAATAAACACAAATATGGAACGTAGCTATACATCCACAATTGAGTGAAATGTGTGAAAGAATGTAGCAGTCTTCTTTCACTGGTGGTCCACTGCTGTGACAACAAGGAGGCATTACAGCCATTTATGACACACAATCTGATGTTCTCAGGCCAGAGAGGGATACAGCATGGACAAATTGAAAGTGTTAACCACTTCTTCAAATTCCCAAGAAGAGCTAAATGTACTAAAACTATGCCTGATTCCATCTGTTAAACATTTATTCTTGTCTGTGTCCTTCGTGTCATCATGACATTTAATATAGAGATGTCTCCAAGTTTTCACTGTACTTTAAGAATTTCTGCAATCTATCTAAAGATTACAATCTAGAAGGAGATAAACTGTGTGACTACATCTGTTGATTTAATGCATCACCTGCACAAGTATTTCTTGTTAAATTGATGCGCTTCAGGTATAGTGAGAAACATAAACTGTATTGAATTAAACTGAATGTTACCTCCTTGCTGTTTACTCGCACAGAAGGTGACCGAGTTGCTGTATTTACATTGGGCTCAGATCGCAATGCAATTTGAGTGTCTATGAGCGACTTACATGCACAAATGACTGTGTTTATGAATGCAAGGATGTCAGAATAGGTGATCTTGCAGTGAGAAATCCATGTATTAACACATATTCTTACTTCACGGTGGTATAGCAACAGATGCTAGCAAGTGGCATACAGAGGGGGAATTTGGGCATTTCAAGGCAGGGTTTGTCTTCAAAGTTTGAGAACAGTTACATATGTGAGATTGTTAGTATCCTTCCATCGGACCTCATGTGTTTGTATTATAATTTGTTAGCCTGCAGTGGTGTGTTCTTTTATTAGTACATTTGGTGTGTACACTATTTGGATTACACTACAACATGTGAGAGACTAAATTCCTTAGTTACATTTCCAATTTACATTTTGGGATTGGATTGTTGCACATTAAAGCTGACTTGGAATAGCACCATTTTGTTCTTCCAGGGAACATACAAACGTTGTCTCTTTCTACATTCTACATGCTTGCGGTGGGTATTTCATCAGTTTCTGGTGGGAGTTGTTAAAGTGTCTTAATTTTGTGGAATGCTAATGTAAAATGATGGCTAACATTAGCTAAAGTTATTATATTGAAAGCCTTGAAAAGACTGTCAAAGTTCAAAACGTGTTGGCAATGGTTCTGAAATTCGATGAAACATTGAACAATGTCACTGTGGTCTTTATGGGCATATCACATTTTAAATTCAAATGAAATGATAAAGACTTGTTAAAAAAACATATAATAGAATTAGTATTTGTTGTAGACATTTGAGAAGGATGTGCAGCTAACATCAATTAGATTTTTATTTTTCGTTCCTAGTAGTTTGCATGAAAGGTTGCACCATTCACCGTTTTCAGGCTTTCTACTACCAATACTTTATGACATTGTGTGTGTATAATTCCTGTTTGAAGAAAGGCATCCTTTTTTTTTCTTTTTCTGCTTTAAAAATTAGAGCACACCTGTTTGTTAGGAATCACTTTTTTAAAAATAATTTTTATTGAGCAGAATTAAAAATGACAATGCATACTTTTAACAATACCAGCAGTTATTATTAGTTTGTACAAATAAAATTCGATCTATCCTCTTAACTTATATCTGGAATCCCTTTCCCTCATTCCTCATCACCTATAGATTTTTCTCAAATACCTATCAAAGAGGGTACGGTGTGCAAATAATGAGCAATAAAGTGCTGTGCAGAACCATTTTACCATAATCAAGATATTGAATTCAACTTTTCCCAGAGGGTGGGGCTAATCCCTCGCGTTCTATATGCATAGAATAAAGTGCAGTGCATAATAACATTTACAAAATAAAACACAAAACATTTTCACTAACACACTTAACTCATCCCACTTTGATCTAAAACACTGAATAATAAAGTGCTGTGCAAAGCCATTTTTACTATAATCAAGTTATTAAATTCAACTTTTCCCCGAGAGGGGGGAAGCTAATCCCTCGCATTCTAGATGCATAAAATAAAGTGCAGTGCATAATAACATATTACCATAATCAAGTTATTAAATTCAACTTTTCCCAAAGGGGGGGGAGCTAATCCCTCGCATTCTAGATGCATTGAATAAAGTGCAGTGCATAATAACATTTCGACTATAAAACACGAAAATTTTCACTAACACACTCAACTCATCCCACTTTAATCTAAAACACTGAACCTTTTACTTCCCATTTTTAGTCCATAAATTTCCAAACTGCTAAATATTTCCTAGTGGCCCCTACTCTTTTTGCATAAATTTCCTCAAAGGTTTTCGTACGTTGCATTTTTCTATACCAATCAAGTTGGGTTGGGATTTTCGCTGTCTTCCAATTCTGGAGGATCAAGGAGCGGGCCACCAAAGCGGAAATCGCTATAAATGATTTCTCTCCTCTGGGGATTGGGGTATTCAATCTTTGCCTTACAAACCCAAATAATGCGATCTCTGGTTCTGGTTTAAGTTTTCTCCGTAAGCTTTCATTAACAGCGGAGAACACTTCTTCCCAAAACTGGGTTAAAGACGGGCATGTAAAGAAAATATTAAGCCAGCCCCCACCCCCATTTGTTGACAACGAAAACACTTGTCCTCTACCTCGGGATACATCTTATGTAGGGTAGCCGGTGTGTAATAGGACATCCAGCGGGATAAAAAAGCCATTCTTTTAAAATTAGCAGATCTTAATAATTTATGGCCATGCAGCGAAATCTCCTGCCACTCTAGTTCTGAGAACGTACATTGGGTTTCTTGGGAGATTTTATCTAGAAACCTAATTACTACAGGGTTTCTCCGTTGGTCCCGCAGTAATCTATACCAGTTCCCAATACCCCTTTAGTTAGCTCTAAAAGAGCTGGCAATAGAGAGGCCGAAGCACTCAACAGGAAACAAAATTTCTTCACCAATTGAATAATCTGGAGAAAACCAAAAAAATACAAATTACAGCTAGTTCCACATCTAGCCTGAATCTCCTCCCATTTTATACATCTCCCCGCAACCACAAAATTACCTAGCTCCTTAAAGCCTTTACTTTCCCAAAATCTTATCTGACTATTTCTAATATAAAGGCCCAGTGTTTTACACTCCATGAGTTTCAAAAACTCATGACCCCCTGTATTCGCCTTTGTATGGTAAAATGAACGTATTCTTTCTCCTAGCCCCTGCAATGTCTTGTAGCGAGTCTTTTCGGAAGTTTAGCCGTCTTAATAAAAACTGAGGTATATGATTCCGCTTCCTGCACCATTTTATCCATAAAAAACTATCCAGAGATTCCTTACCATCTAACATTCTAACCATTATGTCCACCAGAGTTGCCTCATAGTAAGTTTGTAACTCTGGAAGTGCCAAACCCCCTTGTCTGATATCGAGTTGGAGGAGTGAAAGTCTTACTCTTGATGCTTTTTTATTCCAAATAAACTGTTTGAAGTATGTAGTGTTAATTTTAATGGGAACATTCGAGAATAGAAATATTAAAAATGGTAAGATGGACATTTTTATAAGTGCTACCCTACCAATTATTGTGAGTGGTAGAAGGGTCCATCTATCTAATAAATTTATAATTTTTGTAGCCATTGCTAAGTACTTCAATTTAAAAAGTTCCTCATAACTTTTTGTCACATCAATCCCTAAATAACGGATAGTCACTGAAGATTGGGCTTGCTGTTGCAAAAACTCAGGCAAAGTTTGACTACTGGCGTTAAGTAATAAAATTTCTGTTTTATTATGGTTAATTTTATTCCCTCCAATACCTTCGAACTGCTTAAATTCAGTTAAGGTTGTCCTGATATTCTGTTCTTCTGGCCTAAGGTACAGAATGATGTCATCAGCGAATAATTTTAATTTTGGCATTCCTTCCAAAGGCGCTTGAATCTGCAAGTTAGCCCTAATTTTTGCAGCAAGAGGTTCTATAAAAAATGTGAATAAAGCGGGTGATAGATGACATCCCTGACGGGTTCCTCGCCTTATAGGCACTCTTCCTGCTATCTGCGAATTTATAATAACTTGCGCCTGAGCCCCTTGATCTAGATTTGCCAATATTTGTGTTATTTGCATTGGGAACCCGACCTTTGTAAGAACTAAGAAAAGAGTTTTCCAATTAACTAGGTCTAATGCTTTTTCGGCATCAACCGTCATTATGAGAACAGGTAGTTTATTTGAATTAAAAAAATCAAGCGCTTGGACCAGGAACCCAGTGTTGGATGACATGTGTCTGCCAGAGATGAACCCCATCTGATCTTTTTGGATAATCTTCTGAGCTATTGGAGAAAAACGATTTGCCCAAATCTTCATTAACATTTTATAGTCAGCATTCAGCAAACTAATTGGTCTGTACGAATTAACGTTTTTAGGGCACTTATCTTTTTTAACAAAGCTTATTATCGTTGACTCCCTAAATATAGAAGGAACTTCTCCCCCTCTCTTACAAAATTGAATAACTCCAATAAGAAAGGTGTTAATTCTTCTGAAAATACCTTATAAAACTCTGTGGGTAAGCCATCGTTTCCTGAAGCCTTGCCTCCCGGCATTGAAGCGAGGGCACCCTTAATTTCGCTTGAGGTAATTTCAGAATATACCTCAACTCCCTGATCAGTCGTCATATACGGAAGATCAATGTCTCCCAAATAATGGGTTATCGCCTCATTAGATACCATAAACTCAGTTGCATAAAGCTTGTGATAATGACTCAGAAATGCTTGTGCAATTTTTTCCTTATCTATAATCAATGCCCCTGTTTCAGGCTCTATCAGTTCTGAAATTATCATAGACTCCTGCTTGGCTTTACTTGACCAGGCGAGGAGTTTTCCCACTAACTGACTCTCCTCGTATACGCGCTGTTGATATGTCCTGGAGCTGGCTATTTCCTCAAGAATAAAAAATTCCCTTAACTCCTATTTTTTTCTTGTTAGTTGCTGCTCCAATTCTAAATGCTCTCCCCTGCAACTATCCCTCTGCATTAAGGCTAAATCTACGGCGTGTTGTAGTTTAATTATTTGGTTCCCCCGCATCTTGGATTGTAATGCCGAAACGGCTATCATCTGGCCCCTTGCTGTAGCCTTGAACGCCCCCCATATTGAGAACAAAGTCGCCGTACCCTTATTTTCCTGAAAAAATATCTTAATCCATTCCTTCATCTCTTCTACCCATTTAGGGTTCGAAAGGAGGAGCCGATCCGTCTGCCACCTGGATTTCTCCTGCCTCGCCCCCTCTATTCTAATCTCAATAATAGGCAAAGAATGATCTGAAAAGGAGTTGGCTCTAATTTTAGCATTCATACAATTAACATAACGAGGGATCAAAAAAGAATCTATCCGAGAAGCTGTCTTGTATCGCTGGGAGTAACAGGTAAACTGTATATCGCCTGGATGTAGCTCCCGCCATGGATCCATCAAAAGATAATCCTGTTTCATAGAACATAGAATCCCTTTTGTCCTCGGTTTTAGCTGTTTTTTCCCTTTATTGGAGGTATCCTTTTTAAGATCTTGAATAAATTAAAATCTCCTCCTAGCACTATCGGGCCCTCTTTGCCTCTAACGAGCTCATTGATCTTTATAAGGGGTGTTGGATCATTGTTGATTGGAGCATAGTAGTTTACGAAATTAAACAGTACCCCGTTTACCCTAGCAGTAACCCAAATCCACCTCCCTTGAGGGTCTCTCGTAACTTGATATATCTCACAGTTAGTTCCTTGAGCAAAATAAATGGCTACCCCCCTCACAGCAAGCCCTGCAGAGGCAAAGAAGGCTCTAGAGTAGTATTTAGGTATATAAAGTTTAGGGGTATTAGTTTTCAGGTGGGTCTCCTGAAGATACAAGATCTGAGGAGAAAAGAAGCAAGCCATCCAATCAACCCACCATATTTTTTCTTATTAGATATCCCATTAACATTTATCGATATCGTCCTTAGATTTGGATCCATATTGCATCAAAGAACAAACTAACATCATACCATTTATATCTAATATCTGCCTTAATAGATAAGATTACTTCTCTAATTCTGCTCACTTTTTTCCCGATTATCTGCCATCCCCCCTTCCCCGTGCCCTACCTCCCCCCATCCCTCACCACTCCCCGTGACCCTTCCTACTCCTGGCAGATAGGGAATTGCCCGCCTTACCCCCTGCCTGCCCTCTTTGTGAACCCCCTATGTCGGGTGCCATGTTGTTGCACCCTAGTGTGACCCACCACCCCGTCCCGCCCCAACTCCCTGATCAGTCGTCATATACGGAAGATCAATGTCTCCCAAATAATGGGTTATCGCCTCATTAGATACCATAAACTCAGTTGCATAAAGCTTGTGATAATGACTCAGAAATGCTTGTGCAATTTTTTCCTTATCTATAATCAATGCCCCTGTTTCAGGCTCTATCAGTTCAGAAATTATCATAGACTCCTGCTTGGCTTTACTTGACCAGGCGAGGAGTTTTCCCACTAACTGACTCTCCTCGTATACGCGTTGTTGATATGTCCTGGAGCTGGCTATTTCCTCAAGAATAAAAAATTCCCTTAACTCCTGTTTTTTTCTTGTTAGTTGCTGCTCCAATTCTAAATGCTCTCCCCTACAACTATCCCTCTGCATTAAGGCTAAATCTACGGCGTGTTGTAGTTTAATTATTTGGTTCCCCCGCATCTTGGATTGTAATGCCGAAATGGCTATCATCTGGCCCCTTGCTGTAGCCTTGAACACCCCCCATATTGAGAACAGAGTCGCCGTACCCTTATTTTCCTGAAAAAATATCTTAATCCATTCCTTCATCTCTTCTACCCATTTAGGGTTCGAAAGGAGGAGCCGATCCGTCTGCCACCTGGATTTCTCCTGCCTCGCCCCCTCTATTCTAATCTCAATAATAGGCAAAGAATGATCTGAAAAGGAGTTGGCTCTAATTTTAGCATTCATACAATTAACATAACGAGGGATCAAAAAAAAATCTATCCGAGACGCTGTCTTGTATCGCTGGGAGTAACAGGTAAACTGTATATCGCCTGGATGTAGCTCCCGCCATGGATCCATCAAAAGATAATCCTGTTTCATAGAACATAGAATCCCTTTTGTCCTCGGTTTTAGCTGTTTTTTCCCTTTATTGGAGGTATCCTTTTAAGATCTTGAATAAATTAAAATCTCCTCCTAGCACTATCGGGCCCTTTTTGCCTCTAACGAGCTCATTGATCTTTATAAGGGGTGTTGGATCATCGTTGATTGGAGCATAGTAGTTTACGAAATTAAACAGTACCCCGTTTACCCTAGCAGTAACCCAAATCCACCTCCCTTGAGGGTCTCTCATAACTTGATATATCTCACAGTTAGTTCCTTGAGCAAAATAAATGGCTATCCCCCTCACAGCAAGCCCTGCAGAGGCAAAGAAGGCTCTAGAGTAGTATTTAGGTATATAAAGTTTAGGGGTATTAGTTTTCAGGTGGGTCTCCTGAAGATACAAGATCTGAGGAGAAAAAGAAGTAAGCCATCTAATCAACCCACCATATTTTTTCTTATTAGATATCCCATTAACATTTATCGATATCGTCCTTAGATTTGGATCCATATTGCATCAAAGAACAAACTAACATCGTACCATTTATATCTAATATCTGCCTTAATAGATAAGATTACTTCTCTAATTCTGCTCACTTTTTTCCCGATTATCTGCCATCCCCCCTTCCCCGTGCCCTACCTCCCCCCCATCCCTCACCACTCCCCCGTGACCCTTCCTACTCCTGGCAGATAGGGAATTGCCCGCCTTACCCCCTGCCTGCCCTCTTTGTGAACCCCCTATGTCGGGTGCCATGTTGTTGCACCCTAGTGTGACCCACCACCCCGGCCCGCCCCAAAAGAAGAAAGAAAGAAGAGAAACCCAAGAGAAAAGGAGAAGAGCACAAGAACATAAGAACCAATGCCCATCATGTCGAACAGTCCAATCTCTTTACTTCTCCTTAGTAATTTTTTGCAGTAGTTCCTGGGCTTCATCAAGGCTTGCCTTGGACCAAAACTCGTAATTTCGATTGTTGAGCAATGGCCGCTTGAGCTCCCTGCGCTTTAAACAAGTAGAGGAGTTTAACAAACTCCTTCCGACGACGCGCTGCCGCTGCACTCATATCCAAAAAAATGCGACAGTTAGGAACATCTCGAGAGGAGAATTGCTTTTTCTGAATCTCTCTGGTCAAAATCTGCTCTTTTAGTCGATAGTCCACAAAGTTCACTAAGATAGTACTAGGCAATTTTGAATTGGGGAATGGCTGTGCTGGAACTCTATGTGCCCATGTGATCATGAGATCCCCTGAGAACTCGGGAAGGGCATTCTCTTTAATAAAGGATTCGACCCACTGGAGTGTTTGTGATCCTTTGCAACCTTCGGGGACCCCAACTAGCCGCAGATTTGAACGTCGGGAATGATTCTCCAATTCTTCTAGCTTGGTTTCCAGCAAGTTTTTCTGCTTTTTATCTATTGAAACCTGCTGCGGCATCGAAGTCACCTGATCTTCCAGGAGAGAGATTCTTGATTCAGCCTCCTGCAGTCTTGCCGGGTAAGATCCAACTACCTCTTCAATTTTTGATAGACGTGCATGAAGTGCTGCTATCTCGGTTGCTTGAGTAGCTTTCATTTCTCTTATCTCGTCAAGAATAAGGTTGAGCATAGCTTTTATATCACACTGGAAGCTTGTCCCGGTCTCCAAATGCTAAATTTGACTTGATGACAAAATTCCATCCGCCACTACAGACGACACTGATGATAATGAAGGATTCACCAATGGTCGAAAGAGTAGAGGGAGTTCCTGAGCAGGCGACTCGAGACAAGGTTGAGCCTGTATGCCCTGTGCATCCTGAATGTCCTGATCCGAAGCCTGATGTAATAGAGGGAGTAGAGGCTGCGGAGAAAGTGGAGGCGCCTTTGATTTCATAAATAACGAATACTCCTTGACTTTGCACAGAGGCGTACTGGAAGGATTTTCCTGAATACTCTCCTGATTCGCTGTTCCATCCTGATTCATCACCGGAGAGTTATTATCCAGACTTTCTCCCATTGTTGCCAAACCAGAAGATGCGTTGCCTCGTTCTAATACCTCTGGAGTTAAGTTTATTCGTCTCTGACTGGGGCTTTCGACCCTCTCTTGACTAATGGCCCCTTGGCCCCCCTCACCATGCTCCAAAACATCGTCTTCAGAACTAATGGGACTGGTAATGGGGGCTGATCCTCGGCGCACTTTCTGCGCACGCTCATCTCTTGCTGTCGCAGAAGCTATCTTCAGCTGTGTAGTGCGAATTTTAGTCTTAGGCGCCATATTTAAATCTGGTTGAGCCAGTGTATTAGTAATTTTTAGATGTTTTCCCATTCTGAGTGGGATTTGTTTCTACAAATAAACCCCACACTGCCCAGCGCAGCCTAATTCCTGGGAAAGGGTTTGGCCCCCCAAATTTTGTTTTTTTTCCCTTCTCCTTTTTCCTCCTTCCCCTCCTCCTTAGTCCCAAGTCTGCCTCTTCAATGAAAGCAGTGAAAGCAAAGTTCAGTCACAATAAAAAGAAAAAAGGGGGGCGAAAAGAGTCCAACTCTTTTAATTTTACAATTCCTTCTTTGTTCAAATGCAATAATATCTTGTAGCCGCCTTCTACTCCCTTTTACTCCCAGCACGCTTACCGGCTGAAGCTGATGAAATCTCGCTCTCCTTTGGAGTCTTGCACCTTTCACCTTTTACACCCAGCAGCTGAATGCAACTCCAGACGCTGCTTGCTCCGCTCCGCCTGCTGAGGGAAGTTCAACTCACAAACACCATCTCCATGAAACCCAGAGGATCGGGGCCTTTTCAATTAAGAAGCCCGAGTTTAAACGCCATCTCAGACTCTCTGTACTAACGCAGCTCTGTCTTCTAAATCTCCAGCGGCTGCTCCGTGAAAGTAGCAAGCGCCCAGAGCCCAAAGCTGAAACAGGACCGGGCGCATGTAGAGCCATCACAGCCACGGTGCGGTGCGCTTTTTTTCCCCCCAAAACCACACACAGAGCAGCGGCAGCCGCAGTCCGCCTCGCTCGGTCTCAGAGAGCCTTGCACAGCCACAGATTCGCACCAACGGTCGGAGCTTCCAAACGCGGGGCGGGGCGATGGTCACCTGAGGCTACGTGCAGGCGGGATTCGCCATAGCCGGCCTCTGAAAGGCATCCTCATTGTGCTATTGCATATTTGGGTTTTTTTGTCAAAGAAGAAAGCAGTTTTGAATTGAAGAAACTCCTTTCCCTGCACACCCAGGAACTTTGGTGTATTTTCCCTTTCCTATTACTGCCCTGGAAGAGGATTTACTTTAGCCCTTAGATGGAACAATTCGTTAACCATGTTCACAGTATGAAATGACTAGTGAGGAGTATACTTATGCTCACAAACTCAGACCTTTTCGTTCCAAACACACAATTATGGCTAAAAGGGAATGGTGAATTGATTGAGTGTATAGTGTAGTATGTATGCACATACTGTTCACATTAGAATCCATATTTAAAGAAGTTGGTAAATCTGCATGCAGAACGTTATTACCTTGAATGGGTGTAGATTTACTTATATCAGGAATTCAATTTTTTTTTCAAGTTACACTTGGATATGTGTATTAGTCACAGTTTTCCGGGTATAGTCCGTCAAACGTTTTGGGAATTCCTTTTTCCCATGGGAGACTACTTATGTTTGTATCCTCACATGCTAAACATAGCAAGAGCAAATGAAATTGAAAAGCTCTTTTTTTCTCCACAATTTCCTCATGGAGAAACCCCTTATCCTACACCCCCCATAATCTTTGGAGTAGATTTCTTTCCCCTTTCCCTCCTAAGTATGTGGATTTTGCAGATGTTATACAATTGATACCTGATGCCTGTACATAACTGTAGAGTAGAGAAAGGAGAAATAAACTACAAAAATCCCTCATAGGGAAAGTCCTCCCAAAGAAACTTTCAGTGGTGTTTTGATGCAGGTAGTGTGGTGTGCTTTAAAAATAAAAAAGATCATTACATGTTAAATTGTTCAATTGCCTTTGTTGATCATACAGCGTTGTTAAAATGTAATTCTCTTTGAGGTTCTAGTTCTTTGTCCCTTTCTTCCCTGAATGGACATAAACCACCTCTTCTTTCACTTTAACTGTTCACTTAAACAAGCATTGCCTTTGAGTTCTAGCTTAAGACCCTGATGCTCGGAACTGCTTTATTGCCTGAGTTAATTCGGTTTGGATTTAGGATCCTTTATGAGTAATTGAATTATGTGGAATCCAATTGTTTAATGAGTTTGCTTCCAGAAGTAGTTAGGCTTAGAGGTTTGAGTCACAACCTTTAACTAATACCTCCAAAAATCCTCTCATTGAAACCAACGAGACAGCTCTGTCAGCTGCTCCCCATCCGCAGGTTCCTAAACTTTGGCTGAGCAGTAAATTGATGTGTTTTCCTAAACCGACTTTTTCGTTGTTTTTTTTCGTACCAGGTTGTCTCGGAGATGCACCCAAAATAATGTGCATAAGAAGATTAGCCAAGCGATCCTCCTTAAAAAATATAAGTCCAAGAAACACAGCCTTCACTCATACCCGCCACACTCTTCCTGCAACTTTAGAACACGCGCTGGATTAGGCGGTAATACAGGATAATTACTTTAAGTGCATGCTACTCCTGTTCTTCCAGTCTGTGCTCTTTTGTTAGCTTTAGGCGCAGGCCCTGTGTGTTTGCTTGCGTGTGTGGAGTGGAGACTGCCAAGACTGACAATAGAAAGCAGCAACTTTTCGAAAATATCAGAATGAAACAGCACCTAGTCAGAGAACGAAAGTGGGTGGGATTTGTTGTCAGCGTCAACCACTCCGTTGAAAATCAATAACTGCAGATGTGAGAGAACAAAGAGCCAGACCAGCAGATAATCATGCCTGGTGACCATCTATAGCAGTAATCCACATGAGTAGATGATACACCTAAATGCAAAGTCAACATCTGGTAAAAGTAGGAATACAAAAATAGTTCATAGTTAGTGTGAAGGGTGCAGAAAAATTAACAAGGATTTTGGAATCAGTTAAAACAAAGTAGATATTTGGAAATTATCACAGCTTGGGATGTACTGCGCTACTGCTTACCACTAACATGTCTCATGAGAGAAATAAAAGATAAATGAATTCCTTTGATGAGCATACTGGGGCACAAAGTAGCCACCAAAATAAAAGTGTCCCCATTAGTGAATTAGATAGCTAAATAAGTGGCCCACATTTTGAACCTAAGGCAGTGAGGAACTTGTTAAGACATGCTGTATATGTGTTTTGCAAGGTTTGGGGAAATTGCAGCAATGTTTGTGGTAATGTCAAAATAAATCAACTGTAACAATAAAACAGGCCCACAAACTGCGAGAATACCGGCCCACACACTGACCTGTCAGACCAGGACTTATGCTGCCTGATTGCCCTGCAGGCCAGTCTGACCCTGATTTCCTTTCATCTCTCTCTGTTAAGAACATCTGCTCTAAAGTGGGTAAAGCTGCGGAAATCCACTATTTACAAAATACCTTGGGCCAGATGTACGACCATACTAAATTGCGATTCGCAATTTGCACTCGTTTGCGAGTCGCAAATTGCGAGTTGCAATTTAGTATGCACAACAGTGTCAGAGACACTGATTGCGATTCCCAATGGGGTCGCAAAATGCAAGGCTGAATATTAATGAGGCACTCGCATTTTGCGACCCCATTGGGAATGGCCGGCCCTCCCAGGGATGGTGGCCTGCTGGGCTCAGCAGACCACCATGTCTGGGACTGCTTTTAAATAAAGCAGCTTTTTTTTTTTAAATGCAGCCCGTTTTCCTTAAAGGAAAACAGGATGCATTTGAAAAAATAAAAATGAAACATTTGCGTTTCATTTTTTAAGGGTAGGCAGTGGTCCCACCTGCCCTTAAAAAATATTTTCGCATGCATTTGCAAAGGGGAAGGGGTCCCCTTGGGACCCCTTCCCATTTGCGAATGCATTACCACCTACTTGAAGTAGGTGGTAATTGCGAGTGTTTTGCAACCGCAATTGCGGCAGCAAAACACTAGTACATGGGTTAGAGAGCCGCTATTTGGAAGGGAACGCCCCTTCCAAATAGCGAGTCTCTAAACATTTTTTTGCGAGTCGCAATTCATTTGCGACACGCAAAATTGTGTTAGTACATGGCCATACCAATTTTAGCATGTGCAAACGGGTCGCTAACCCGTTTGCGCATGCTAAAATTGGTCATACATCTGGCCCCTTATGTTTTATTTAGCACGCCATAAAGTTCCTGAATTTCACAAAGTGAGCAAATGAGTGGATAAAATAATCTCCATTTTTTTCTGCAGGTAAACCAGCATCGACAGCTTTTTTGTAGAATTTGTTTTTTCAGACATGAAGTTGGGGGTCCTAGTTATTGCTAAGGTGCTATTTCTATTTCGGGTGCAAACTGCCATTTGTACCAGAAATGGAATTCCAAGTCGGATTGTGTTTGTTCGTGTGCTATTTGCTCGTGTGGGATCTGATTCTATCGGTGATGCAAAGTGTGGGTGCAAATTGCACACCTGCTAATTATATTTAGTGTGGGTACACTAATTTGCGGGTTCACTATTTGCACCTGATCCAGAGTTTAACAACCTGAAATGTTGAATTAGCGCAAACTGTGTATGAATTCACCCATTCCCTGGCATGCTAAACGGCATTTTGTGCTTTGCGCCCCAATGCTTTAGTGACGGGTTTTACCTGCCACCAAGTTGCAGGTGCAAAGTCCTTCATCAAGTGGTATTTACACTTGACTTGTAATCTTGTCATCTTAAACTGCAGTTTCCACCCAAAATGGGATAATCACCCCAGTAGGAAGGAGTCCCATGCTTATATGCCCACGCCTAACCCAACGCTATTTGCTAACGAGTGTACAGCAGCTAAAACCTGACAAGAATCTTGTTGGCAAATGGAGTAAAATCCTGTTTGCAAATCAGAATTTCATTTGCTATTTGCCAACAGGTTTTTTCCAGATTTTTCCTGCCGTAGGCTTATGTGCAAATATTGCCAGGTATGCAATTTGGCCATGGGCATACAATACAGGTTTGAGGAGCGCATGGGCAAATAACAACCGACTTGGAAAGGCGTGACAGACACCAACTGGAGTTAGCACCAGAAACAGAAGTATCTCAACAGTTGTAATCAGTGCCTCAGCAGTAAAATTCTCTCGCAATAACTAGGAAAAGTTGAAGGAAGTACTGAATTTTAACAACTTTGCAAATGGATGAATTTTCCCACTTCTGCTGTCAAATTCAGAACTTTGCCCACGCCTAACCTGAACATATTTGAACACAGTTAAAACGCGCTTAGGGGCATATTAACAACCCCCTTGTGCCGCTAGAGCATCACTGCTACAGCAGCAAAGATCACCTATGAGGTCACGCAAAGCCACTATGCATGGGTTTGAATGGCCTCATAGATATGGAGTAGGCTGCATTGCCTTACTCTGCACTCGGGAGGCGTTCCATGGGCATAGCAGTGGGTTTTCCCATGCAACACCCACAGATTTTAACCTTTCCCCAGATTTATGAGAGCATGTAAACCAGGTGAAGTGCCAAAACCTGATGCCTCCCGAGGTGAGGCATAACGAAGAGAAATAACTTTATTTCTCCTCATTTTGTCCTCTTTCTAAGTGTGCTGCATTGTGCAGCACACATAGAAAGAGGGATACGCCTCCTAGGATTGTTTCTGTGCAGGAAGGCCCCCCTTCTTGCACAAAAACAATCCTGTGACAACACATGCACCCTTGCACCATGGTGCAAGGGTGCTTGCATTGGCGCTAAACTGCCGAAATGGCACCAGCACAGGGGGGGAAGGACAGGAATGCACCGTTATAAAAATACGGTGCATTCCTGCCCTTTCACTTTGGCATAGGGCAGTGCAGAAAGTTAACTTGCTGTGCTGCCCTATGCCAAATCTCCATAAATGAGGGCCTAAGTTTTGCAAGGATGACACCCCCTCGATTTCTAGATGCGAATGGCAAAAGGAAAGTCACACTGAGCACCACACTGCCAGTCTACTTCGGTACATCCTGATACATGTACCTTCTTTTGAACACTATTACAAATTTATACCGCATGGATCACTGTACTCAAAATTACACTTTGGCACACACACACATGCACACACACACTAAACACATCAATCAATACAATGCATAATTTTTGAAGTGATTATCTTACAGCTTGCTCTTTGCTTCCTTCTGTGCCACCTGCAGAGGGCGTAGCTATCAATGTTGTAACAGATGCAGTGGCACCAGAGCCCAGAGGCTTGTGGAGCCCACTGAACCCAGATCAGATTATTGCTATATGTTACTAACAATGCAGCAGGTAGTGGGCCCATTTTCATTCTTTGCATTGGGGTCCATGGGGCCCTTCCTACACCACTGTTCACCTGTAGATACTTTGTCCTTCTCTTGTATGACCCAATCAGCTGCTTCATTCTTCACAATTGGGGTTTTGCCCCGGTTTCAGCACAGAATCGCTTTAATTGAAGTCTCAGATGTTAATACACTTTCTGTGGATAGTGGAAGGAAGGTGGCCTTACTGCTGCTGGAACTTTCGGCTGCATTCGATACAGTCTCCCATCCTATCCTGCTGCAACACTTGCAGGATATCGGGATAGGTTGGACTGCTCTGTTGTGGCTACGTTCTTTCCTTTTGGATAGCTCTCAATCGGTATGGATGCCACCATTCGCATCTGAGGGCAAGCCCTTGACGTATGGAATTCCCCAGGGCTCTGCGTAGAGCCCGATGTTGTTTAATATCTACCTTGCTCCACTGGCAACTTTGGCAGAGTCTTTTGGGGTGCAGATTATTTCCTAGCCAATGACACACAGTTATTGTTAATGTGGGAGGACGATATTTCAACTGCCCAGGTTAAATTCAAGTTGTGTCTTTCTGCGGTGTCTCAGAACAATCTCCGATGTAACACTAGCAAGACAGAGGTGTTGGTTTTTGGTTCCCTCCCTCCGTGGTGGGGAGGTGAGACGTGGCCCAATTTATCCCCCTTTCCTCGACTCCTTCCACTGTAGTGCGAAATTTAGGAGTAAAATGTGATAATAATCTCACCCTCAAATCTCAAGTTGAGAGCTTGGTCAGGACATGTTTTGGCCTCCTCAGGATGTTGAGGAAGTTCCTGTATATGCTTCCTGCTTCCTGTCAAAGGATGGTGATCCATAACATCCCGGTTGAACTATGTGAATGCTCTTTACTGGGGACTCCCGGAGTACTTGTTAAAAAGACTGCATGTGGTGAAAAATGCTGCTACTTGGCTTTTACTCAAGATTCCTAGGAGTAGCACTGTATGCCCATCTTAAAGATTTGCATTGGTTGCCGCTCAAGGCAAGAGTGAAATTTAATGGACTGACTTTAGCCCACAAAGCATTTTATGTACTGGGACCTAACTATTTGTCCAAGAGGCTACTGCACTACCAGCCTACAAGAGCACTGCTCTCTATGGAGGCGTTGCTGACAGTAGTGCCCAAGACAAAGAGGAAAGGATGGAGTGATTCTTCCTTTTCTGCTATGGCTACCAGAGGCTGGAATTCTTTGCCCTTGTCTCTCAGAGCCATTAAGGACCCAGAGTCTTTTAGACGTCAGTTGAAGACTTGGCTTTTTAATAAAGTGTTCTAACTCTCCCCTGTAGATCCTTTCATCTCACCAATCTGTTAGCGCCGGGACACTCTATATAGTAACCGTGCGCTCTATAAATTCTTTTTGATTGATTTGATTTGATCTTGGCAGTTCACAGGTAATATTGAGGCAGTCACTAAACAACTGACATCAGAGGACAATGCTTACAAAACTAGATGGAAGGCACATACTTCACTACCACTGCATGGCACCTCCCATATTTCTATTGAAAAAACCTTATTAATTTGGTAAGACCGCAATAATGCATTCAACATACAAAACATGACATAAATAAGTCTTGATCGCATAACATTGAAAGAGCGCTGGGCCATACAACATAATCTCTTAGTCAAGCTGTTAAAGATTTTTCCCATTGGTCGAATGGACCTTTGTTAGTTGACGTAAAGCATTGAAAGGGAGTAGAGATCAACAATGCATTTCTAATTTGTGAAGCCAATGTGACTCCAGAATAAGGACCAAGAATCGATAAATGTGGTTAAAGGGTTTTATTTTGGATTTACAATCAATTTAGTATATATGCAATCTACATGTAAGTTCAATAAATGCAGAAATAAAATAGGTACAATGACATATCTCAATAGGTTGAGGCGCATTAGAATGAGATACCGAACCATGAGAACTTCAACAATAAAAAACAGATTAAGGCAAACAGGTGTTAAGTAAAGAAACGTCCCTTCTCTCTTATAAACATTGGTCAATTGTAGGATTGTCTATTAAGGGTATTTAATTCGAAAGCATAGAAAGTGTCAGCATGATCAGACTTCGGTAAAAGTCTTGGGAAAAGGAAATAAGCGTTTAGCATAAAGCTTCACACTTGGAAGAATAAAATAAGCAGAGTGGTCTGTACCTCTCAAAGTCTAAAGGGAATCTCTCTGACATCCAATTGTGAGAACACCAATTTAAAAGTAACTGAAGATAAAGAAACATCCTTATCTCCCTTCACACCACCAGGAACCAATCAAATCATTACTCAAGTGCAACTGCAACATCCCTTCAGTTTCCCATCACATCGATCTAGGACTGTATTTCTTAACCTTGAACATCTCTCCTGCCTGGTACATGATGAACAGAAGGCCTCTTTCGACCATTAATTCTCCACGTTGACTTCCAAGTTCTTCCCTCCAAGGCTCCCTACAAGCACGTTCTCTAACTATCGAGAATCATGATAATTCACCTGCAAAAGAAAGGAATATGCTGGCAAAGCAAAATGCATTTCAAATGAGGCCTGTAGTCAGGCTAAGTTTAGCTAAACATTTATTGTGCACTTCAAATACATGGTTATATATGCACATGTGTAAAACTTTAAGAATAATTTCAAAACGTGAATGAACAATGCATATTTACATATGGAAACATAACTTGAAGTGTAAGTGTAAAAACGTGAATGAAGAATACATGATTGAATGTTTAAACTAAACAGTGTATAATCTCTAGTCTCTACAGTGAATGCATTTCAGCAATGCATTTAAATGCTTCACATGCGTTAATAAAGTTAAGACACACAGGGCCTGATTCACAGAACTAGCTTACGTCAAAAAGTCCTAACTTTACTACTCCTAAACTGAGAAAAATCCTAACTTTAAGACTTTCGGTATTCACAGAAGGCATTTAGGAGTCCTAAAGTTAGGAGTCCTAACTTCTGTGAATACCGAAATGAGTAAGTTCATTCTGTGAATACCAAAATGAGTAAGTGTATTCTGTGAATACCAAAAAGTACTAACTTTACGTTTTTGACGTAAGTTAGTTCTGTGAATCAGGCCCACAGTGAATATAATCTCAAATGTGAGTATATAATTGCATTTCTGTGATGTGTAAGGGTGGAGTCTAAATTACACTGCTCCAATATCATATTCATAGTTTAAAAAACATTTTAAAAATGTGCATAACAGTTGATGTGTTTTTAACTAGTTCTATATACCACCAAAATAAGCCCAAATTCCACATTACTAACATTAATTCATACCCCTTGAACTTGCAGCTTTGTATTACATGCATTTAGCTAACTCCACAATATAGTTACCACTTTGTGTCATGCATAAAGTATACTGGGGAAAAGGGCTTTTCTTCCTCCACAAATTACTTATCACCATGTACAAGCCAGGAAATTTCAGGTCAGCCTATTTTCTGCTAATCCTGCAACACTCCTAGAGAATAAAAAACGCCCTTTAAGAAGTCTAGGCCCCAAAATACTTGACCACGCCCAGCCCTGGACTCTAAAACTGAAAATAAACAACCTCGATACAGGAAACTCTTGAAAACAAAACTAGCCCGTGCATCATTCAATTAGATTATTCCACACCACAGGAAGAGATTGAAGGCTTGAGTTAGGGCCTTCCTATACATCGTCAGAACTCTAAACCTCTTTCATAGAACTCTAGTGATTCCCTGTCTTTTGCTAATATGCCAGTTCTCTCAGGTGACATGCCAGCTCTTTGCAAAACTCTGTTAAAAAAATTAACTTCTCGCTTATGCCTATATTGCCCTTCTCAGTACTCTGTTTAGGGCGTAGCAGCAATGCTGCCTACTGCTATAAATTCCATCTCTAGTGGTGTGGTATAAAAGGCACACTAATCTGTTGTGCTGTTTGTACAATGCAGCATGGTATTACTACACCTGCAATGAGGGATTACAAGTTTAATAAATAAAAAGAGAATCAACATACAGTCATAGTGTCCAGGTGAAACACTGCTGACCCACAGTGTTTCCAATCGACTTCTAATTCCGATGGGCACAGTCACCCGCCTTACAGCCCTTTTGGGATTAAGTGCTCACTTATAATGATGGCCTATATGCTCTTTGTTTACTTGGAATAAAAAAGCTGGATTCTAATAGTAATTAAAGTCAGGGGCGTATAGTGATCTTGTTTTCTGCACTATGCCAGTGCAGAGTGGTTCTGTGTGCTTTTTTTTGGGTTCCTGAGTGCATCCATTAACTTTGCATGTTTTGCTGACAGCAGAGCTTAGAAACACAGACAGGAAATTAGTGCTATGTGTTTCCAAGATTTGCTGTCAGCAAAACATACACTAACCGGCAGCCGCTGGGAATGGTTCAGCAGCCCACAGCGCACCAGCCAGAGTCCCTGTACAGCTGCTGCTGAGCCTCATCATGCCTGGGCCAACTTTTGCAGAGGGAGTCATTGCAAAGTAAGTGAGTGCCTGTGAGATATCTCTCACTCTGCTAAATTAGTTTTATAGCGCTAGGCTAGTGCCGGTGTCGCCTCCAAGGGACACGTGTATATATCAGCGGTGGTGAGGGATGAGCGGCGACCGGAGCTGATCTTCTATGTGAAGATATTATTCGCCAATCCGGTCCCGCATGGTTAACTTCCAACCCTTCCTGCTGGCGATTATTGAGGCCGAGAGCTCTCTCTGTGTCATTATTAGCAGACTGTGCCCCTTGTTAACCCTGGGGTGACACCTTGTCTTCCTGTGATCATGCATGATCTGATTGGCCAGCGGCAGATGCAAGCGGGCCTTTTCCTCCAGGTCTCAGCTTGTGTTAGCCTGGGCCTGTCTCTGTTTGGAGCCAGTGCTTACCCGGCCTCCTCCTCTCATGTACTGGTCACCAGGTCACTAGGCATCAAAAGATTCATGCCGTCTGTGTGTTGCTAATATGGCTCTCCTATCCCTGACCCAAGGCAGTATTTCATCACAGGATGTGCTGTGTGGTGAGTACAGTGCTGCTCATATCACCCGATAAAACGAAGTGATGGTGTCAGGTGCGTGCATGTTGTTCGTGGTAGTGTACGCACCAAAATGTAAAAAACAAGTGTTTTGCTATTAGAAAAATGAAAGGTACCTATGCTGATAAAAGGAGCACACGTATGAGTTAGTTTTTTGTGCAAACCAATCTGCTGAAGTGTATCTGCAAGCAGTACTGTCTATATGAACGTGCACCTCTTCTGGAAGCAACTTGTTCATTTCAGTTTATTACTAAAAACTTAAACAACGCTTCTCCCGAAGTAACGTGAATTGTGTAGTCTTGCTAAACTGTTTTCTTGATGTCAAATGAACCAGTTATGCAAAGATTGTGTAGTACCTTTTAATATGCCCACAGGTGGAGTCTGTACTGAAAAAACACAATTTTATTCCATACTGTGTCAAGATTAAAGTTGGGGCCTGTGATATTTTCTCCCAGTTAGTAGTGTATTTTAGTATTCTACATGCTAATCTAAAAGCTGTTGAAAATGCCAGCTTTTAGATTAGCCTCGAAGGGAGAAAAATCGCTCACACTGATAGGCTCAAAGGCATGGAACAAACTCCCTATTCAGCTCCGCCAGATCACATCCGAGACCCACTTCAGGAAAGCCCTAATAACCGGATCTTCTCTGCATCAGACACTCTTTGCAAAACTCTGATTTGATGCCTCCTTCTCACCGCCAGCAGTTAACCAGTTTTGCCTCCTTCTCTGGGTTCCGCTCAGCGCCATGATGCTCCTCGGAGTGACAGCCGCGCTCTACAAATAGCCTATTACATTTTACATTACATGCAAATCTGTTTTTAACAGTGGGACTCATGATCCTTTAAACGTTCACTTTAGCTACAAATATATTTAGTATTGAGGCGCATTCCCAGAGTCTGTGTGACCCCCAGCCCCCATAAGTTGCTCCGCTGCAAGACTGTGGAGTATTAACAAAATAAGAGTGTGGAAGAAACTTTGATAAAGTTCTTGGCATGAGTTTTGCAGTGGACCATAACTGAAGCAGTTTACTTTATGAAATATTGTTTTGCCCATAAAGCTTAGATTACTTTCAGATTAGTACATTGAGTTGGTGTCAATAGTCTGTGCAGCTGGACTGCAAGGAGGAGTCTCTGGTTGTGCCCTTCCATTTCTGGTGCTTTGCAGCAATCTTAGAGTTTTTCATTGCTCATATGGGTGTGATTTCTGATATGTATATGTTTCCCTTGTCTTCATTGCTTGATTTTACTCCAGAGAAATTGTTACTCGTAGTCATTGAAATGTCACTCATATTTACACTGAAATTATGAAAATGTCACACATAGCAATCTGAAACCTTGGCAGCTATGACTAACTTGCAGATATTTCAAGTTAAGGTACGTGTTAAGGTCATAAAAAAGAAATATAGAGATCCCTTCTGCACTGGAGCAGTACAGAAAAAGGGCTCATGATACGATCCAGGAGCATCCGACAAGAAATCATTATTAGGTGTTTTAGGTATGGGAGGAGACAAACTTTGCCTTTAGGTGTGTGCATCAGATTTAGTACTAACGATTTGCTTTATAAAGCTTAAAACTGTGTTCTGATTTTTAAACTAATGTTTTTAAAGTGTATTTGTTTTTCTAACTTCTGTAATAAATTTAAATATGGAGCGTTGTAATGTTGTCTTTTTAAAACATGGCACATTATGTAATTTTAAACCCTGCATCTTCCCTTCTCTTTTTAATTGATTTACAGGTTAGATTTCTTTCCAGCCACATGTAATTAAAAAAAACACAAGTAGAAAAGAACTACTTAATGGGACTTTGGGTCAGCCTTCTGCTCTATTTGTCTGTTTATTTGTCATTCACATTTTACTTCTATCCACCACAGCATACAGCATAGGGTAATGGGACAGCCCACTTCAGCTACTGGCCCCCTTGCACTCTGAGTGACAGCATTTTTCCTGTTCAAATGAAGTGCACTTCAGTGCAGGGCTGGTGGACAAATATTTTTTAAAGTAATTTATGTTTATTCAAATTATGTCTTCAAGTTACAGTAATTAAATATCAATGGTCCCTTTTTTTGCACCAATATGTATCATATATTCCCGATGTTAGAAATCGGGTTTCAAGTTGGCAGAGGTATACACCCTGTCCAAGCACAAACCACCGCTCTAGTCAAGGTAAGCCAGATACACGCTAAAAGATATCCTGTGCCCACCCTCAGGTAGCAGGCTTCTCTAAAGAGGCAATGTGTAAAGTATTTGTGCAACACACTCACACAGTAACACATAAAAAAACACCACAAAAATACTCTGCAAGGTTAGAAAAATAGATTATATTTTTATGAGTAAATCAGGGCCAAAATGGAAAAAAATCCAAGACGTAGAACCGGAGTCATGAATTTTGAAGATTAAATCAAAATATAGTGCTTGGAGTCATAAAGCATCAACCGTAACATCTGGTCATGCTAGACCAGGGTAAATCCAAAGTTCAGGCTGACCGCGATGGAGAGAAGGCCAGCTGCAGGACTTACGCAGGACCCACTGAAAAAGTACCTTGGATGGAGTTAGCGTCTACGCCAAGGACCTGATGGGAGGAGCAGAGGAGGAGATGCGTCATCGTCAATCCTGTGGATGCAAACGATGCATCTTGTTCTGAAATGCTTAGTCATTGAAGCCTCCTCAACTATCCCCTTTGCGATAGAGGCATTGCATCATCATCGAGCCATGCAGGCCGTCGTCAACGAGCCGTGCAGTCTGTTGAAGGGCTGTTGTCAGGCAGCAGCTGCATCAGCATTTAAGGGCGATGTGTCGGTTTCGATCAGTGTAAAGTCGTAGATGTGTAGATTCTGCTGGGTCTGCACAGAAACAAGCACTTCCAAGGGTCCAGTACTCAGTTGACACCACTTGGTAAGGCAGGACTCACAGATGGCAGAGTCCAGTTGATGTTGCAGGGTTGGTAGGAAGTCGTTGATGGCCCTGAGACTTAAAAACAGCGTGCAAGCCAGCAAGCCCTTGGAGTCACTCAGGGTTCAAGTGAGATGCGTCCAGTCCTTTACCTCAACAGGCAGCACATCAGAGCAGAAAAGCAGTTCTTCCTGGGCAGCAGTCCAGCAGAGTGGCAGTCCTTGTAGCAGCACACAGTCCATCTTTCTGTCAGAGTTATTCACAAGTCCAGTAGTGTACTGTCTTTTTAGGGTCAGAGACCCATTACGTATATCCAGTTGTGCCTTTAAAGTGAGGGTGACTTTCAAAGAAGGGTCTTTGAAGTGCACACAGGTCCTTTATTCCTAGCCCTGTCTCCAGTCTATCAGTAGGGGGTAATCAGACCTTTTTGTGGGAAACAGGACACTGCCTATTCAGGTGTAAGTGTCAGCACCCCCTCCCTTCCTGCTCAGGAATAGCCATCAGAATGCAGATGAGTATGCAGACAGACCCAACCTTTCTGTATTTGTGGCTGTCTAGAGGGAATGCACAAAATGTAGCTGTGACCCACCCATACATGTATTGGAGACAGGCTGCAGGCACACAGAGCAGTAAGAGCAAAGAAATGTCCACATTCTAAAAGTGGCGTTTCTAAAATAGTAATGTTAAATCCAACTTTACCAGTAAAGAGGATTTATCAATACCATTCCAAAGATATAGAGCATGATGCAGCTACTCCTTTCTAATCAGGAATTACAGCTTAAATGTCTATTAAGAAATTCCCAATGTTCCCTTATGAGAGGAGTAGGCCTCACAGTACTGGAAAATGAATGTGGGTGTTTGTCACTACCAGGACATGCAAAACTTAACAGTACATGTCCTATCTTTTACTTACACATCACCCTGTCCTATGGGCTACCTATGCCCTACCTTAGGGGTGACTTATGTGTAGTAAAAGGGGAGTTTAGGGCTTGGCAAGTAGTTTTAAATGCCAAGTCAAAGTAGTAGTAAACTGCACACACAGGCCCTGCAATGGCAGGCTTGAGACAGGTTGGAAAGGCTACTTAGGTGGGTGGCACAATCACTGATGTAGGCCCACTAGTAGCATTTAGGTTACAGACCATGGGTATATGGTATACCACTTTACAAGGGACTTATAGGTAGACTAAATATGCCAATGGTGTAAACACAAACTTTACCATGTTTAGGGGAGAAGCACATGCACTTTAGCACTGTTCAACAGAGGTAAAGTGCTCAGAGTCCTAAGGCAAACAACAAGTATCAGCAAAAAGAGGAGGTAAGCAGGCAAAAGGTTTGGGGAAAGACTACCCTAAGGATGACAGGTCTAACACCTGGGATATACACTAAAACTAAAAAGGGTGTCTATTCAGTATCCTTGCGTGCTAATAAACACCCATACTGTTCAATTAAAATAATTTGTAATGATTATTATTTTTTAACCTCAAGATTTTTATTTGCAAGCATACGATTGCCATGATTTATGTGATCAGCATGTTTTCTTTATCTTCTTTTTATTGTGTAGCAAACGCTTTCAATAAAAAATGCAAAAATAACAATCACTCCAATTTGCTGAGGACAGACATGTTGGCTTTGCCAATGCTTAGCTATATATTGAAATGGACATGCTAATAAATAACGAGACAGGTCTAGCAAAGTAATATATGTAACGGTTTGTAATTTTACTGTGCATGCATGACTTGCTTCAAATGACATCTAACGCAGATAATTTTGTGTTTAAAAGGAAAATGTAATTCTTACTGCAGAAGACAGCTCCATTTGTTCAATGCTTGTCTTGATACCAATGTGGCTAACACCTTTTTGTGTTGGAAACTCTATGCATACTGGAGGATACATTACTAAATACTATGGCACTGGATGTTAAGATTTGCTATAGGCTATAATTCTGAAAGGATGCACTGCTATTTATACAGATGCAAATCTACAATATCTCTTAATTTATCCTGGAACTGCAGTACTAAAACTGTGCAGCCAACAAATGAACCCCCGGACCTTATGCCCTGCTGGGACAAGGTTTGCTATTAGAGAAAGAGTAAAAGAAAGGAGACATCCACTGTACTACATAGTGATACATTTTATCGCCAGGCAAGTTTGTCCATGTAGAGTGGCCTATTTTATCACCTCAGAACCAGAATACTGCCAGCAAGCTTCAGGGGCACCCAGGGCTGTGCAGCTGGTGTCATACCACCCTACAAGTGGTGCAGTGACCTGCTGGGCTACAAACACCATCCACTGCCCTAGAGACGTACTGGTACACTCAGCCCACAGCACCACAGGAAATGGATAGGCATTAGTTGGGTAGAAATCTGCCATTTCCACAGGATTCAAATTCCAGGAGATTAAATTTGAGTGTCAGAATTGCGGGCAGTGAATCAGCTTACCTTTTTCATGCCTTGTAGAAACTGTATTCACTGTCTCTGTCACTACAGTCATGGTACATATCATTGGAAGGCATGAGCACTGCAAGCCATTGCTTGTTGAATGTAGTCACTTGTCATAGGAGGCAACCACCTTAAACCCTGTTTATAGGTCATATTCCTTCACTTTCTACACCCCACCCACCTCAGTGCACTCATAATCATCTTTGAAAGAACAGATGTAAAACAATTCTCAAGGGATAGTGGAGAATGAGCAGCCCAATAAGGCGGGTCACTTGAATATGTTTGTGGGAGAAGTATTGGGCCCTGTCTATGAGTGCATTAATGGTCCCACTCTGTACATAGGAACATAGCATCTCTTCCTGACCAATCACAAAAAAGCTAATACACATTAGTGGGTAAATTTTCGATTTCAATGCAATTTGTGGATTAAAGAGGAAGGGATTTAGGGGGGCTATTCACAGAGGTATTTTGGAGTATGTAAAATAGCATTCCAGTAGTACTATTTTATGTACTCCTACATGCCTTTGTGAATTGTCCTCAAAATATCTAAAAAGGAAAGGAAATTGAAATATTCACTGATTAGTCATATACAATTAGCACAAATGGAAAAGATTTGCCCTCTTTTAACTTTTACTAAAGCAGGTATCACCAACCAGTCCAGTTTCTTGTTTAAAGTTAAGGAAAGGGTGTGTTTATTTTAAATTTTTATCATCCAGCTGCAGGTAGCAGGGCCTAATAATGAGCAGTGTTCTGTCAGATTTATGACCCAGGCTGGGGCACAGAGGTGAAGAACTGAAGCACTGATGTATTTAACTCTTACATAAAAGTCCTTGTCAACTAAATATTGGAGCAGGAGAACAAAATTATGTTTCTGAATGCTGTTAAATAAGAGAAAATTAAAGTGAAAAGTTACCTTAATAATTAAGTTAACTCTTCATTTTAATTTTCTCCCATTTCAAAGTGTTGCTTCGACAAACATCATGCCTCTTCCTCCCAATGACCAACAGACACTGTGCCCTATTTTTAAAACACAGTCTTTTTTTAAAATAGGAGAAATTTAAAGGGATTTTCTCCACTTTCAATTAAGCCAATTACGTCTCAATATTTTATGAAGAACGTTTATTCATTTTAAAATACTCCCATTTAAAAAAATGGCTGTATTTATTCTGTGATAAATATGCCACTGTGTCTAGAGGCCACTGGGAGCAAGATGCCTGCTTTTTGTAAATGCAACACTTGGAAATGGAAGACAATTTCAATGATGAGTTTTATGGAATCCATATAAACATAAAGGTAACTCTTCAGTTTAATTTTCTCCCATTTTAAGTGTCACCTTTTTACAGAGCAGGCATCTTGTTCCCAGTGGCTGGTAGACATGGCACCATATTTATAACTGAAAAATACAGCCATTATTTTAAGTAGGAGAAATTTAAAGTGCAGAAAAATGTTTCATATTATCAATACGTTTGCAGAACATTTTTCTGCACTTTAAATTCCTTCCATTTAAATAAAATTGGCTGTATGTTTGTGTTATACATGTAACGGTGCCACATATGGTCAAAGGTATGTCCTGTGCCACAAGTACATATGATACAGGCTCTTAGTCACCCATACACATATTTCCCACTCATACACACATATTCATACACCCCCAAAGGCCACGCTCTCATTTACACACATGGCAGCCCTGTCGTAGTGCCCCTAGTCAAAGTATTTTTCTTAAAACCATAGTATCTAAGTCTATGGACATTAGGCTTGAAGTCAATGAGACTGGGCATGAGGGCATCTGATAACAATGGACGATTTTCTTAGCCTTCAGTAGCTCACGATGATTTTCACTGATCAGAAGTAGCTCTCACTACAGAAAAGGTTGCAGACCTCTGGGAGAGTTGGGTATTTCAGAGTCAATTCACAAAGGCATCTAAGAGTACGTAGAAGAGTACTTCTGTATTACTGCACCCCATACTCATAAATGCTATTGCGAATTGGCCCCTATGTTTTTTGGTATTGCTGTAATAGGTCAGCTAGAAATCAACAGTAAGCACCACTCTCCTTACTCTTTTGAGTCAAAACATACTGTTTCACTTCGATTGCGTGTTTATTCCACCAGACATTTTCCCAGTGTGGTAGAGCCACTTGAGGCCAGTTTTTGAAGGCAGAGGGCTGCTGCTGGCGTCTCTTTCACTTTCTCTTGCTCCACTTGGTAATTACAGCTGGAACAGCGGGTGCATCAGATCAGAGAAGGGAAAAAAGAGGGCACAGAGTGGTAAGGAGAGCAGAGGAAGGGAGCAGGCTGGTTTTAACATTTGTTTAAGGGTTGCTTTTGGTTCCCAGCCTAGCCCTGGCAAAGGTGATGAATTGTTGACTTTCCTCTGTACTGTGAAAATGGGGCAGTTGAAGGTTACTTACAGGTAATGGTTTATATCACAGCTAATTATAGCGTGACAATCAATCTCTGTTAGTATTAAAACATCTTTACTTACTTTGAATAGTACGCTCAGTAATCACAGAAGATCACCAAGGGACTGCAAAACAATATTACTGATGTAAAAAATATTACACGGCCACCAATGTGGGAAATCATAATTTTTTAGCTATATCAACCAAGGGTTTATTCTGCTAGGCTCAGATTCATCTGACAAATCAGATTGTCTAATCAGCATTTAAAATCCAAATCAGCATCTTTGGTACACTTGCTGGGGTGTCCTTATTGGAAAAATAAGTGCTTGCTTCAGTATGCTTGCTAGACATATTCGCAGTGTTTTGGCACATATTGATTGTAGAATTCAAACACTAAACTGTAATATCATGTTGATATGGCATGGCTCTAACACAACACCAGCAAACTGTGATCTTCACTATCTTTTTAATAAAGCAAATGTTCTCCAAAAATAAGAAAATGTGTTACAGATAGAAAAGGCACAATCATTTAGTGGATGAAATTACAATCCTTCTTAATGGAAGGCCTGCCATTCTGTCCTAGAGATGGGGTAAATTACTCTATCCCCATGGTGGAGGGACCAGCAGTCAAATTTATAAAAGCCGGCCAATCAGGCAGTAATTTATAATCAATGTGCAGGAGCTGCCGTTACAGCAGTTCCTGTCAATGCATATCGCTGTTAGGTGCAGAGCTTACTCAGCATGACGCAACCATGCACCAGTTTTCTTTTTTTATTCCCAAAAAGAAGATCCCAAAACGAGATTTTCTTTTTGGAATTAAAAAAAAGTAATGCTCCCTTCACCAAGGAAGTCATCTATCATATAGAGAGAAACATTATTTGCTTTTTACTGCCCTTACCGCTAGGGTTTGCCTGCCAGTGACGGACAGTAAAAAATAGCTAACTATCCACCCATCCTGTTTGGGTGGACAGACATGTAGCCATTTTTCAGACAGCCCTTACTCCATTGAGCTGTCAGAGAGGCTTGACAATGGGGGTGATGGAGTAATTTGGTGTGATGTAGAGCATGTGAGTGATGCCAGAAAGATTACGTGATCAGTGAGGTCTTCTCAACCCTCCAACTAGTGTAGGAGGAAAGGACTGCCAAAAATGTAGTAGTGATTTTAATTCATTACATCATTACCTTTCTCTGCAGAGAAACTTACATTTTAGGGTTGCATAATATAGCTGCAGCATTCTTCTTAACCACAGCATTTAACCACAACTTTGGCGTTGTCAAATTTCTATGTCCACATGATATATAATGCAATCCCTAATACTTAACTGTAGTGCGACTGATTGGAATGTCATGCAGGACAATAGGTGTGCACTACGTACTAAGGGGCATATTTATGAGCCCCTTTGCCTCGCTCTTGCACCATGCATTGTGGTGCAAGAGCAACGCAAATGTAAAATGAGATTTATGAAGCCACATAAGGCCACCTTGCATGGCCCTGCGTGGCTTCATAGATCTCAAGTAATGTAACGTGGCACAAGTCACTGTATTCCATTACTCTGCGCCAGGGAGGCATTTCCATGGGTGTTGCGTGGAAGCATTTCCAGATCTAAAAGAACAGGTAAACCTGGGAATGTGCCAAAAAGATACACCTCCCCAGGAGATGCATAAA
Source organism: Calotriton arnoldi (assembly GCA_963921515.1). Lineage (NCBI taxonomy): Eukaryota > Metazoa > Chordata > Amphibia > Caudata > Salamandridae > Calotriton > Calotriton arnoldi. The sequence goes on along the minus strand of CAWUFW010005746.1, from coordinate 968,246 downwards.
GGGGAGAAATATCTTTATTTCTCATCGTTTTGTCCTCTGTCTATGACTGCTGCATTCTGCAGCAATCATAGAAAGAGGAAAAAGCCTCTTGAGGATTGTTTTTCTCACACGAAAGGTGCCCCTTCCTGCACAAAAATCAATCCTGCCTACAACACCATGGTGCAAGGGTGCCTGCACTGGCACTAGGCTGCCAAAACGGCACCAGTGCAAGGTAAAAGGAAAGGAATTTGCCGTATTAGATAAACACTGAACATTCCTGTTCTTTCCCTGTGATGTGGGGCAGCACCGCAAGGCGACTTGCTGCGCTGCCCTGCCCCACAAAAGTCATAAATATGCCCCTAATTGTGGTAAGTAGACTCTTTCTTATAGCACTGGATTATTTTATATGGACATTTCAGGATGCAAAAGTTGCTACTGACGCAATTGCTTCATTTTAGGGGGAGGCATTAAAATAACAATCTGGAACATTCATCCGTGCCCCAGTTTCTATAGATCTGCCACCAATGGCTGCTTGTTATGTTTTCTCAGGAGTATTCTGACCTATATTGAAAAAAAATATCTTGACCCTCTTTCAAACTCTCTGTTTAAGTAAAAAGTACATTGCATGTAAAAGTATTAATCTTTTTGACATTTAGAATGGTTTGAAACAATAGGAGTATACTAATATTTGTTGTGATGGTTGTGTTTTTCCAGTTCAATCTCCCCATTCAGCATTGAGAGCACAAGGCGCCAGCGGCGGTCGGAGTCCCCGGAGTCCAGGAAGCGGCGCATTCACAGATGTGATTTTGAAGGATGCAACAAGGTGTACACAAAAAGTTCTCATCTGAAGGCTCACCGGCGAACTCACACAGGTAGTGTACACTTTTCCAGTTGATGCAAGAACGACGTGGATCCTGTAAAAAGTTGACCCCTGCCTACGCACACACTGAGTCAACATTTGGCATCAGTTAGATGGTCCTTCTGTAGAAGTGGCCTCCGGGGTTTGGTTCATTCTGGTGTACTCTTCAGCCAGCACGCTGATGATGCGCGTCCATCCTGAAAGCACCGGGCATCTTCCCACAAAGGTCTGGCGGAGAGCAGCATTCTTACAATTATGAGATTTCCAAACAGTCAAAAACCTGAAATAATGTGGGTTAAGGCTCTTTTTACTTAGATCCTTAGTTTCTCTGGTACTGGCTGTCGGGATTATTTTAATATTTGTTTTACTTTTTGTTTACAATTGAGCGCAGGGACTCAGTCGTCAATAATAATTGCATAGAATTGATCACCTGGATTAATAATTGGAAACTAGAAGATAAATCCTGTAGTCAAGAATGACCTGTGCAATTAGAGTTTTGAATATGAGCCCAAATGGTAAAAATATTATTTTGGCACATGCTTGCAAGATTAGCTTTTTCAAGAGATTATATTTGGGATATGATTTCTTGCAGCTGATTATGAAAACGTAATACAACGCACTCAAAATACAATGTCTATCTAAAGTTCTCAACAAACGTAACTTCATCCCCTCTTTTTTTTTGCCATGATATTTTAGAATCCCTCGCTTCTTTTTTTACATCGACTAATACCACTCTTCATCACTCATCTGCTGAATGGAAAGTAAGGGTCTGATCTACATATACCCATTGACAAACCAAGATGTTGGTCTAAGAATGGGTGTACAATTTGCAGTGTAACCTATGTAATAATAAAAGCAAAAAGAACAATTGATGGACGGAATGCTGAACAAAGTCAAACATTCACCACCAGTATAGAGATTTGGGCCTAAATTCATCAGTTTTTTTCTCACCACACCATTCCAGTTTGGACCCAGTCATATACAAATCAGCCTATTCCCTGCGCCCCATGAGAACAGTCCAGCCCGAACTGCCAGGCCAGGACGCCCCCGGACTGGAAACAAGCATCCTAGGACTCGTTTCGTGCATCACCCCTCATCAGCCAGGATAGCTTGACTCCAGTGGCATGGCAAGCACAGGACCCACGTCTGGGCTTACCTGTCCCACTTAGGGTGACAAATGGGAAAAAACAATTGATGGACGGAATGCTGAACAATGTCATACATTCACCCACAGTACAGAGATATGGGCCTAAATGCATCGTTTTTTTGCTCCTCATGCCATTCTAGTTTGGACCAAGCCAAATGCAAATCAGCCTTGACCATGCTCCCCATGGGAACAGTCCATCCATACCTGCCAGGCCATGTCCTCCCCCGACTGGAAACAAGCATCCTAGGACCGAGTTTGGGTGGCGTGGTGAGCAAAGAACAATGGATTTAGGCTTCCATCGCTGACTGGGGGTGAGTGTTTGACATTGGCCTTATTCATCTCTCACTCATCGAAGTGATGCCAACAGCTGCAGGCCACACACCACAGGCATGGCATTTAGCAGTCAGCTTTTAGGAGAGCTGCCAACTAGCACTGACACCCTCAAGGGACATATGCAGCGCCTCACATGGTCATGCGGCCCCGTGCCCCAGAGACTGCTATCCTTGAACACATCATCTTCTGGTAATTCTCAACTAGCGAGGGAAGGGACGTCCTGTTAGCCAAGACAAAAACATCCAGAGTTGTCGAGTCATTAGCAGCCTAAGCCCAAACAGCAGGAGGATCTACCATTTTGCACATGGCACATTGCACTTTACTCCCTTACCCTCAAATATTTGACACTGTTTCTTAAAGTCCTATGGTGCTAAAATTATTTGAATTGTCTTTTTGGCATGTTTTAACCTTTTGCAATTAAGAAACACCACAGTTTGCATATTTTTTTTAATTCCTTGCAACACTACCCTCGTTGTAATATCGGCTGTTTTATTTCATGTGTAATTGCAATGTACAGTTTTAGACATGTAGTGATTTTAATTAATCAAACACGAATGAATAAAATGTACTGAAATGTGTGAGCTCTGTCCTTTAAACATGATAAAATTAGCTTCCACCCAATCAACACACTTAATTTACTTGTAAGTCCCTAGTAAAATGGAATTACATGGACCATGGACATGTAAATTAAATGCTACTAGTGGGCCTGCCGCACTGATTGTGCCACCCACTGAAATAGCCCTTTAAACATGTTTCAGGCCTGCCAATGCAGCCTGTGTGTGCACTTTAAACTGTGGCCTAAACCTCCCTTTTTAGTATAAATAAGTCACCGTAAGGTAGGCCCTAAACAGGCCATAGGGCAGGGTGCAATGTACTCAAAAAGTTGAACATGTACTTTTAACTTTTACATGTCCTAGTAGTGAAAAACTCTTAAATTCAATTTTCACTACTGCAAGGCCTACCTCTCCCATAAGATAACAGTGGGTTAACTTGTAACATTTAATAAGTGATGACTTTCAATTAGGAGCAGGTGGGAATATCGAGTTTGCTATCTAAAGAATTGGAATTTAAAATACTCTTTATTGGTAAAGTCGGATTTTAAGTCACGGTTCTGGAAATGCCACTTTTAGAAAGTTGTTATTTTCCTGTTCAAATCATTTAATGCCTGCAGCCTATTTCCTAGATCATATGACTTGGTGTAGATGGCAGTGGACCTTTGTGTATTGCTTCTAGACAGTGAGACAAAGGAGCATAGGTGTTGGCAGGATGGGCCATTTCTTACTTGACAAGAGGGAGGAGCTGTCACCTACCATACTTGCACATAACAAAGACTCTGTCTGCGCACACTCACAAAAGGTTTGGCACTAGTCTATTGTGACCCCAGGCAATTTGGGGCCAGGACAGGGAGGCAGGAAATTCCAAACACCTCTGGGGCGGAAACCTCAAGAACCTTCTCCTACATCAAAGCTTGCACCAGGTACGAATATTGGACCCTCAGACCCAACTCTTCCGTACACCTCTGAACTTGTGGAAGACTCAGAAAGACATCTGTGCTGCTCTGCAAGAAGGAATGCTACTCTGTTGTCCTGCTGCTCTGAAGCCACCTGCCCTGCTATCTGAATGAAGGACTGGACCTGCTTCTTGAACCTAGGGCCACCAGAGTGACTTCAAGGGCTAGTTGGTGGGCCTCGTGATCAGAGCCTCAGAGACAGAAAAGGCTCCAACCACCTTGAAGCCAACACCTGGGCTCTGTCTGCTGTGAGTCCTAGCCCCCAATGGTGTCACTCCAGTCCAGGACCCTTGGAAGTGGGCCTGAAGGTGCTCTGCCAGTCTAGTGGTGGTCCTGTAAGCATAACCAGTGCATTGCGATGCATCTCCTTGCAGCTGCATCGGAGCCACCTCAGCTCGACGCATCCCAGATGCCGGACTTCACATTGCAGTCTGCAGTCTCCTCAAAACTGCTGATGCACAACACATCCTTGGCACAGCATTTTGCATTGCAAGCCTCTCGTTGATGGCATCCTCAACAATGACGCACAACTCTGCATCGCAGCCCCACAGACCCACCTGTGCGCAATGCATCTTCGACGCAGTAGTATACATTGCAAGCCCCCTCATCGACCGCATCCTTGACAATGAGGCAGAACCTCACATCACAGCCTCACAGCTCATGGGACCTGCCATAGCATGACAAATCCTCGACTCGGTATCTCACAATGCTTCCCAAATAGGATTTAATTTACTCTTGTTCAGTGGGCCTAACATGTTCCCTGTATCTGGCCCACGCTCCATCTCGGTGAGACTGAGCTTGTGACTTTGTTCCGGTCCAGCGCGACCAGATAACCACAGTTGGAGCTTTGTGCTTCTAGGCACTATTTTTACTTACAATGTTGATGTTGCATATTTCCATTTCTACTGATTAGATTTTTGTCTTTTTGGTGTCAAATAATTTATTACATTTTAATCTATTTTTCTAAATTGGTGTGGAATTTTTTTTTTGTTCTCACATTATTACTGTTAAAAATGCTGCATAAATACTTTACACATTGCTATTTTTTAGAGAAACCGCAGTGTGGGCTTAAATGGCTGCACCAGTATATTAGTTCCTATGAGTGTTTAAATCGTAATGCTCCACTTTTCGTAACCCCACTGCTATAGAAGTCACACTATACGAGAAGAGAACTTCTCTTAGAATAAAGAAATAATGAAAAGGAGCATATAATCAAATATAGTACATTTATAGATTATAAACAATATCAAATTCATGCGATTTGAAACAAAATTAAAGTGCGAGAGTCTTGAAATTTCTTTTCTTCATATAATCTTTATTTTCATTTCCAATCAGAAGCATAAAGCCCAGCCAACGCGTTTCGTCCAATAGATGGACTTCATCAGGGATGTGAATCAGATCACGAAGATCAGCAAAGCAATCTACGAATGTGAAATCTTGAAAGCCAAGAATCTCGTGACGTCTTGTTAGAAATATAAATCCAAGTTGGGACAGCTCATGTAAATCACCAAACAAGTTTAGTGATCTATATAAATATGCATCGATATTCCAATCGCACCAATGTCTTCTGGATTTTCTAAGGATTATTGCCTTCTATCTATGCCGGTATCATATGAAGTCGTGCCCAAAGTACCGTCTGTCTGATCGTGGTCCTCTAAGTTAAGCCTGACTTCTTTGTGCCAAGCTAACAGAGGGTTAAGTGCAGATTAATTTGGCGTTTGCCCTTACAGAGATTGTGGTTCCTGCTTGAGGAGGGTTTCACTCTCATTAACCAGTAACCCAATTTCCAACAGTGACATAGGTGGGAAGTGTTTAACGTTGTTTGTAAGGTTATGTGAAGTTCTTTAAATCATGTGCATGGAAGCTGCACGTATGCATGCAGGTTGCAAGAAGAGCATGAAGCAGATAAAGCCCTTACGTGCAAACCTGGTGAAGGTAGGAAGTACCCTAAATATATAACTGTTTATGATGTATCACTTCTTCGTATCTAACAATAACTTCCCATGAGTTAGCAAGGATATGAGAGGGGATAAAAAGGGGGGCATGTTATTTTTGCTAAAAAAAAAGCAAGACTATAGCTAGATCTGATTGGGCAGTGAAGGCATAGAACTAGTTATTAAACTTCACATTGCAGTGACGCTGTTGGCTAATTTTTTTCTTCTTCAAAATATGCTTCATTTCAGGTAAATAAGTTGCATCCTCTGGCTTTACTAAACAGTGGTAATCAATTTAATTTCTGTGAGGATATTTAGAATTGTTTACTTTTTAAGGTACAGGTTTCTGAATGTCTAGATGCTATGTTATTGAATGAGTATCTCTGCAAAGTTTATCAAAACAGTGAAAGGTAGAATTCTTAAAAATATGCACAGTTATGTGACATATTACACAAAACGTCGCAAAGACAACATTCAAATACAAGTACACATGTAATGTCTGACATTTCTAGCTGTCCTTAACTATAAAGTAATTTGTTCTTCAAACTGACGACATGTTCAGTAAGTAAAGGTGTTGCTCCAGATCTGTTTCCAAATTAAATCTTTAAGTACTGTGATTATTTTTGACACTGATGCAGTTTCCTCTTCGGACTTGTTCACATGAGTGTTGCGTGCTGGGATTTCGTAATACATTCCTATCAATTCAGCATAGTACATTAATTGTTGTTCCCATGCCTATAAAATACTGACACAGAGTGCCCGAAGCATACATTTGGATGACAACAATTTTCATTATATGCAAACTATGGTTATTGCCCAACTCAATTATTTCTGCTGCACTTGAAGCAGAAATATCAATTAATTCACCTGAGTTAAAAAGTACAACTGAGACTGTCAAAGCAAATATTCATACTCGGGCCATTTGTTAGTCATTAGCTGCCACTGCCAGTGGAACACATCTTTTTATTCTGTCCCATAAAACTCTGCTATCTTAGCATATGTGCCAATAATGTAGGAACTGCAAAAAACTTGTATATCCTTTCAGAGACGGAAGCAAGGAACAGGCACATGAAATTTGTGTGAATATGATACGTCCATCCAAAGATACTCCCACCCCTTTAACATGCCAGACATGTAACACTTATAAATGAAACAAACCATAAACTCCATTTAAAAAGTGGAATACTAGAAATTGTGTATTTAAACTGTAAGGTTAATTAACATTATGTGAATTAATTCACTGCATACATTCTCCCGGTGGAATGTTTTCTACTCTGATCACCCAGGCTTGTTCATGAGAAACTAAAAACGTTTTTGCCATGCCTCTCTATATATATATAACAACACCATAGAATATAAGTATTTCATAAAGGCAACAGTAAGTTTATAGAAAATATTAGACTACACAATGTATACACCTCTTTACTGCTGTGATTCGTCCAAAGATCTAGCCTAAACAATGTTAATTGTAAAGTGGTACACATTTCAAGGTGGCCCATAGGTTTACAAGTTAAGGAGTCATTGTGCTGTCCACCAGACAACAAAGGGATCGATCCGTTGGCAGGTGAATTTAGCAAGAATAGAGGGGTTTTAGGAAAATTGAGTTGTTTTTTTATCAGGAAAAATAGTGCATGCCTAACATTGATTCTAAAAGTCAAAGATATCTACTGTATTTCAAATTCATTTGTTAGCCTTGCTAAAAATTAAAACACAAATACATGCAATACTTGTACTATGATAATGCATATGTTTTGCTATCTCTGTCTAAGAGCACTATAGGAATCTACATCATGCAAAAGACAATTTGAAAATGTGTGAACAGCTTCATACACAGAACCAAAAATCACCCTGACAAACAACCATTTTCAGATTGTACACAATTCCTCTATACTGCTCTATAGCCTCCCAGTACCATGTCACCAGCATAATTAGGCATTTTAAGACTGCTTTATGAGAAAAAGTCTCCTCTTCCTTTTATTCCATTTCTTGTAACCTAATGGCTTCACATTGTTAATCAAGCCGTCAGTTGGTAAGATCATAGGGCTATGTGACAGCCTCAGAGATGTAGATAGAACCTGTGGAACATATGTCTAAGTCAGAACCTGGACAGCTCTCTCTTACCACTTTAAAATAATAAAACAGAGAAAACTAACTTAGGTAACATTGCCCTTCTAATGTGGGCAACTGAAGACTATGTAATGTGCTACCAATCCTTGCACAGCTGGATCACATTTAGAACTTCCTCATATGTGGAACTTGGAATCACAATCTCTTTGACTGTTCCTGCGGTCAGAGTTAGTGCATTGACCAATGAACGGCACGTTTCAGCCTTCACACTTCAACTCTCCAAACTAGTGATGAAGGTTTTATTTTCACATGTTTTTATTTGAAAATCATTGTATAGTTCTCATTCCACCCAACCACATACTTCTTAATTTGTGCCTGTGGTTGCAGATAGTTGGCACCAACACCCATATTTCGGGACCAGGAGTTATTCTGCATCCTCAGACTTCGACACTGATCCGGGAAGGAGGAAGAGAAAGCTAGGAAAACTGTGACCACAGAGAAAGTGAGGATACAAAAGAACCTGAAAGACTGGAATAAAGTGACAGGAAGGGTAGGACGGCAGAAGAAAGAGGCATGGTGTGAAATCAAGACTATGCAGAGGGTGTTTTTACAACCTCGCATTCAGAACTCCCAATAGTGTACTTCTAAACCTCTGCACTTATTTTTCAATTTAGTAATTCACATAGATGGCAGACATATGCTAACTTTAGGGCCTGATTTAGAGTTCAGTGGATGGGCTACTGTGTCACAAACGTGACGGATATTCTGCCCTCTATATTACACAAGTCTTTTATATTCAATGGTATTTGTAATCCAGCAGATGCCATATACGTCACATTTCTGATGAGTAACACGTCCGCTAAGCTTTAAATCAAGCCCTTAGAATCGTTCTCAGTATATTCTTGTACCAACATTTCAACATACCACATGATGCAATCAATGGGTGCTCCTCCGCTATGGCGGAGGAGCGTCGCCCCCCCCGCCAGCAGCCTCAAAATTTGAAAAATAAAACGATAATAAAACATGTTTATTATTGTTTTATTTTTCCTTTCCTACTGCGTCTTGTGGGCTGGGCCACCACGGGGGCAGTCATAGGAGGAGTGGTGGCACTTACGGTTTGACTGGCTGTCTCAGGATGGCAAAACGGTCATGCGCACTGACATCTCCCCAATCCGAGCTGCATTGCTGGGTGGAGAGAATAGAAGGCGTAGGCTCACAGTCTTCTTTTAAGCGGAAAGCAAGCCCGCTCAGGCCAATCCCAGCGCTTCTCTCATGCTTGAGAGAAGCGCTGGGATTGCTCAAAGGTGGAGTCTGGGAGCCTCAGCAGAAAGGAGAAGAGCAGCGATTGGTGAGGCAAAGGTAAGCCCTTTTGTTTCTTTATTTTTGTCACCTGTCCGTACCCCCCACCTCACACCCCTCCCACCCCACTCTGTCATGAAGCAGCAGCTACTGGATGCAATCCGCTGAAGAATATGTGTCTATTTCTCCCATGTATGTACAGGAGCGGCTTGTGTCACGGAAAAGAGGCGGGCGGGGTGGAAAGAGGGACGAGGGGGATCAATGTAAAAAACTAAAAATAAACTTACCTGTTGCCCTCCATTGCGTCGCGCTCGACTTCTCCTCTCTTTTTCCGTCTGAAGGCACAGGCTCGCAGCCGGCCCTACGGCCAATCCTGAAGCTGCTCTCGCATGAGAGCAGCTTCAGGATTGGCCTGAGCGCCCTCAATTTGAGCTCCAGGACAGACTGTGAGTCTGTGCCTGTTCTCTCCAACCCAACAGCGTTGCTTGGTTGGAGAGAACTTACAATGCGCATGATGGTTTGGCCGGCCTGAAACGGCCAGCAAAACCGTCATGTGCAGTAAAGCGAGTGCACATACCACTCCCCTCAGTGCCTGTCGTCAGTGTGGTCCCGCCCCCAAGACTAGGGAAAGGAAAATAAAACAATAATAAAACGGGTTTTATTATCGTTTTATTTTTCATGATTTGGAGGGTGCTGGCGGGGTGGGAGGGGGGGGACGAGGAGGAGCCGCCCCTGTGTATGTAACTAACTCAAGCTGACCTCCTCCAGAGTCCTTCACCTCAAATACCGTCCTATAATCTGTGTTATTGGAGGAGCCCCTCTGACTTACCCGCAACCCTCCACACAGTTACATCCGAAAAACCTTATCATCCCCAGTCCCCTTTCTACTGTATTGTCAGATAAAGTCGCGTTTTGGGTTTTTCCTTCCCTGCTCATGCAATGCGTTGTTTTGACCTATATCCAATTCAGAAACAGGCACAGTATGCATGCATCTTCCCCACCGCCTACCACGAAATCTTGCCATTGAACTATTTGTGAAGTGCAAAATCCACATTTTACTGTGTACAGAAATCCAGTGCTGTGAACTCTATTTCATTCCGTACATTGAGCTATGCTAAACACTCCTGACACATCAAGCACGCAGACAATCTTATACGTGAATGGTATTCAATAAAAGCAAAGCTAACATAAGCTAAAGTGATAAAAGTTGTTTATTTTAGAGTATAAATAGAAAACTGGTTCAGTTTGATTGCTTGACGTTTGTTCTAAGCATCGGTATGTCACCGGGACGTATAGTGTTGCTTTTCTATAGTTCGACTGATATGTGCATTGCTGACAAACTTGTTGCCGCGGGTGCTGCCAAGCAGCATCTTCTTACTCGAATGCTTGATAGCTTAATTAAATGACCACTAGGTGGCAGTCAAAAACAAGCAATGGTCAGGCACTGGCTGGACGAAGTTAAATTAAATCGTGTTGTATACAGTGCCGCTGGGGTAAAATATGTTTTTCTAAAACAAATATATCAACAGAGAAATACAAAAACATATCAATTAATAAAAACAAAATAACCAAATGAAAAGGCACGTTTTGTAGTTCGGAAAAATAAATGACGGTTCCCTGCTTTGCGCACTATAGTGGCATGTTTACCGAGCGGTTTTAGTGTTGCGCTATGGAAGTAAAAACAATGAGACGTTTTAGCGCCTGCAAATGACAAACCTGTATCAGCTCATCTAAAAAAATACCCCCATTCGTAAAGGGAACCCACTTGGCTGTTCAAATTGAGTCTTTTAATTTCTTGCTGTTCCTTGCTTGATTTAGCAGGTGGGTTGAAAAAACCGAGAGGCCTCGCAAGGGGGCGTGACCTATGAACTTAAGGGCGTGGCTTAAACATGTAAGCTAAACATTTGTGCTTGCCATAGTGTGTCACCCAACTGTTTTTCTGCCTCTTTCTGTTATTGCATCCAGGTATATAGTACAATAATTGACATCACACCGAAAACAAGCCAGAACTCTTGGCTTTGTTGTTGTTGTAAAAAACTTTATTTCGGATAACATATCCATAAAAGTATTTCAGACAGAATCATACATTTCATTTAAAAACAAATAAAAACAAACAGTATAAAAACTTCTATTAACAAATATGTATTAAAAATAAGATGCTTGTACAATTTTTAAAAAAGAAAAAAGAAAAAAAAACATTGATAGTGCCTAATCTAGTCAAAGGAGATTCTACTACTATCAAGGAAAGACTAGCTAAACATTATCTACTATCGGACACTAGTTCTTCTTTTAACTGACCTACTCCCCAGATACTATACAACTAAGTGCCTAAGAATTCTATTGGGGTGTAGTGTACTTAAATTGAGTCACCAGCTATAGGGGACATTTTTAATAAGGCTCTTCGGGTGCACCACATAGAAAATAGAAAGCCTGCTACAGAGAAAACTACTGGTAAGCTAGTGTCGTATTTCAGCAGCCTAAAGGCCTCAGAGCAGTGCCTGGTTCCCAGATTGCGACATATCTGGATCAGCCATCGTTTTCTAACTTTCATATAGCCGGTGCAAAAAAAAAAACACGTGGAGTTCAGTCTCTTCCACGTCATTGCATGCCGGACAACCCAATGATAGGGAACCCGCCCATTTGTTTGTAAAGGCACGCAATGGCAATACCCCGTGCCTGAATTATAGGTAGAGCTTCCTGGCTGCCGCCGGCTTGATATCATTAAGCACTGACTCTAGAATATACTGCTCTTTTATATTCATAAATACTTTGGTAGCATTCCCAATTAAATGGTTCCCCTGTAGCTGTAAGAGTTTATGCTCCCAGTATCGACCCTTTAGCTCTTTCCTAGAGATTGCAAAGCATGTTGTCTCTGGGTTATCCCACAAATTACCTATACCCATGGATGTGAAGGTGATCCTGACATAAGTAAACCATGGTAGTCTCCTGGCCCCAGGTAAGTTCAACACTTCTCTCAATTCTTCTTGGAACACAGACAATTCGGGGGTAACCCACAATCGTCTCCAAAATAGAAGGGGCCTCAAAGAGACTTCATCTGCCACTGACCTGACCCCAAGATCTAATCGCAGAGGTATAAGAGGGTTACTGCGGGGGAGACCAAACAATTGTCTCATAAAGGAATTCTCAATACGGGTTAGGTTATCAGTGCAATCATGGCCCCATATTTCAGCACCATAAAGGGCAGCACCTCTAGCTTGAGTTTTATATATTTCCGCTGCTGGGCCCACATGTTTATAGCTGGAATTGCGGAACACCTTAGAAAGACCCCCTGATGTTTGCGCTAGCTTCAGACTGTTTTTCTTTATTTGAGCCCCCCAATCCATTATTTCTGTTATTGTAATGCCGAGGTAATCTATAGTGGATACCCTCTCCAGGGGTTTGCCCTCTAGGCATGGATTTGGTCTGGTGCTTTTCGCAGCATTGAACACCATAAATTTAGTTTTTTGCAAATTTATCTCAAGCCCCATTTCTTTACAGAAGGCCACAAATTTGTTTAGGGCTCTCTGTCTGCCCATTGGCGATTTTGATAGAAGCAAAGTATCGTCCGCAAACATCATGGCCGAGATGTTACGGGCTGCCAGCTTTGGGGTGTCTAAGTCCTTCTCGGAGTTAAGAAAATCTACTAACCCATTTATAAAAAGACTGAAGAGTGTCGGGGCGAGGACACAGCCCTGACGTACTCCTCTTTCTATAGGAATTGGGGTAGTAAGTTCCCCCTGTTTACCAAATCATATTTGCGCGAAGTTGCCCTCATGTAGCCGTATTATAGCTTTGCACAAGTAAGGGGGAACTCCCATCTCTAACAGGACTGCCCACAACTTGTCTCTCGGGACCAAATCAAACGCAGATTTCAGGTCTACAAAAATGAAGTAGAGGCTGCCATCCTCTACACACACGGTCTTCCAGTATAATAATTGTAGCCTAAAAATCTGGTCTAGGGTGGACATTTTCTCTCTAAACCCTGCTTGTAATGGGGTAAGAACTTTCTGCTCCTCCATCCAGCTCTGTAGCCCATGTAACAATACTCCTGCGAAAATCTTTTGACTGATGTCGATCAAGCTTATAGGCCTGTAGTTTGTGGGCGACATCGGAGAGCCTTTCTTATATACAGGTATTATTTCTGCCCCTAACCAGCTACTAGGTAGGGCCATGCCTTGCATGCCAGCATTAAATAGGATCCATAAATAAGGAGCCCAAATACTTGGTTCACTTCTAAACAAATCCCCAGGTATTTTATCAAGGCCAGGGGCCTTGCCAGGGGCGATTTGGTTCAAAGCGCCAGTTACCTCTTTGAGGGTAAACAACGGTGAGTCATCTGATGCTCTACGGGAGGTCTCAAGACCGTTAGTCGAATCGACTTGCAGAGGGTACTCTGGGTGGATTGGTGTAATTCCCTCTGTCTGGGCCCTTAAGTAGAGGGACTTAAAATGGTCCCTCCATACTTTTGCCCCTAAATTAGGGATTATTGCCGGATTTCCTTCTGGGGTGCCCGTATTTACCACATTCCAGAAGGTCTTCATGTCGTGATTACCCAAAGAACTTCTGAGGGTTTCCCACTTATCATTTTCCTACCCCTTTCGGGCCTCCTCGATATTTAATCGATAGGCCGCCCTATAGATTTTAATGCGGGGTCTATCCTTGGCCCTAATGGCAGAGACTAAAGCAATTTTGGCCTTTCGACATTTTTTATTGAACCAGGGGTGGCACATTAATCTTTTTTTAGTGACCTTTTTAATTGGGAAAAAGAAGTCAGCCATAATAGACATTAATTTGATGTGGTTTTGGGCTACCTCCGGTACATTAATTTGGGTGTTTTCTACTGAGACAGATTGAAAAGAGTCCCTAAGGACCGATATGATACTCTGATACAGGGCACCAAGTTTTTCTTGGGATTTACTTAGTTCCGCCCATCGGACCCTCTTCCTACAATTAGTAAGAGTCAAATTACAGTCCGTTTGCGCAGTCCGATCGACCGCGCTCTCTGTGGTCAATGTGAGCAGATCTAAAACCAATGCATTGTGATCGCTGTCATGGCGCTCCGCGATCCTAAAGTCAATAACCCTATAGCAGGATGATATGCTGACCAGAATGTAGTCAATTAATGAACCGTGGCCAATCCGATTAAAGGTGTGCCTGCCAGGAGTGTCAGACTTAGTCCGGCCGTTACATGCCCTCAAAGAATGTCTTAGCACTAGGGAGTTCATCTGGAGTACGAATGGGGTCCATGCTTTAACTAACGAGCAGGTAGTGTCGGGTACAGCCCAGTGAAGATCTTCTTCACACAGGTTATCCCTGTTTAAACCGTCTAGGGGCTCGTACTGGCAATTAAAATCTCCCCCCACTATCAGCAAGTAATTATTGGGAATGGTGGCAATAAATGTGGATAGTTCATCAAGGGTCTTGGACTCTTGGCTACGGTTTACGGGTCTTGAATAAACATTAATGAGGGCAATAGTAGCCTTAGTAGGGAAACTAAGGAAGACACACAGAATATCATCTGAGGATGTCTCTATTTGGGAAGATGTACAACCCAAATGAATCCCCATCCAAGTACACAGCCCCCCTGATGGCCTCCCCTTTCCCCCAGAAGACGCTGCTATGGTGTATGAGGCAAAGCCTGATCTAGTAATAACTCCCCTTGCCCACGTCTCCTGGAACATACAGATCTCGTGTTGTTCTATGAAACTCCCCCAGTCAGGATTGTCCATCTTGGGTGCGAGTCCTGCTATGTTCCAGGATAAAACTCGCAGCCTCGGGGGCTTCAACTCACTGTCCTGGGACACAAGTACGGGGGACAGGGGGGGCAAAGTTCCACCCACACAAGGGCCTAGTTCTAAATAGATTTCCCTAGTGGGATCACCGGATTGGCTGGTAATTATGCCCTCCTTAGATTCAACAGCCACGTCACTGGGAGCCCTACTCCGACTGCCAACGATCTCCCTCCCTTCAAGTATCATAGGAGGATCTATTAACACCCTTACGCTAACCGTGTGATCCTCCAACCCTGACCCAGTTAAATCGTGTCAATCGACAGCATCAAGAACACCATACCTATTTGATGTGGGGATATTAAAAAGTGGTTGCCTAAATCGTCGCGGACCCAGGTTGGCCAGTTGATGGCTTTAGGTTAATTGCCTCTCCTCCCGTTCATCCCTGCGATATTGTGGTTGCCCCGGGGGGTAAAAGTATCCTAGCGGGAGAGCTCTTATGTGCCCCTCCTGTCGCCAGTCGGCCCTACCAAGAATTTCTCGGGCAACAAATGGATTTCTAAAATTGATCACTACACAATCCCCCTGCTGATCCTTAGATCTCCAGCCAACCCACCCAACTCTCCTTGTCGTTAAAATTTCCCCCGCATCCTCGTAGCGGAAGTACTTGTTGTTAGCCAACCAGGACATACATTTATTTAGTAGCTCCAAGTGAGTTTCCTTTTGCCCCCTCCCAAGTTCTGGAACACCTGACAGAACAACAACATAAGGGGTTGAGGCTGGTGGTAAATTAATGCTAGGAAGTGAGCTATAATCGTTGAGGGTTCCAGCTGTTTTGTTTAGGCCCTCCCCCTCCCCCTGTCGAATCTCTTGGCGGGGACCACTGCTCTGCTGGGGGGAAGATATTGGTTTGGGCATACCAGGGGTTAAAATGTACTGCCTTGGTTGAGCATTAACAGTAGTGGGTGGATGACTTTTCTGCGAGGGGGTGGGGACAACCTTGATGGTGCTATTTGTAGCCTGTATTACTTGGCCACTACAAGACCCTTCGCTACCATGTGCAACCCCTTCCCGTTTCTGTAAGAGCGTGGTCAGTTTATCTACCCTTTCAACCAGGAATTTAAGTTCGTCCTTGACAATAGCTCTGACTTGGAGTTGTAGGTCCCCCACTAATTTAACTACCCATGCAGGTCTATCCATATCCCTTTCAGTGTTACTAGACAAACATTCTTCACTAGTGTTAACATCATCCACAGTATAGTCCGTAGCCTTCTTCTTTTTTGCCCCTGTTCTTGCTGGAGCTTTAGATTTTCCCCTCTTCACTTGGCGTGTAGGTATTACCTCCCGCGGAGAATCAACGCTGGGCACCTCTTCTCTGGTTAACTGGGCCCTGGGAGAAATACTGTCAGAAGGGCCTGCCACTTGTGATGAATCAAGAACAGTCAAGGGAAAATCCAAAGTAGGGGTAAGCGATAATCGCCTCTCAGTCCGTTCAATTTCTGTTGACACCACCCCAATTGCTCTTTCCAACATTCGGTCAATGGAGGTGGGTTGGGCTTTAGACTTGGAATTTGAAGGGGCAGAAAGTTTCTTATCGCTACATAAACGTTTGCCCATAGTCAATTGCTTTACTTTGATAGATTATACAGATACTGAGGTTGACCAACCCATCTGGCGAACTAAGAAGGCTACTACCGCCCACTCTTGTCCAACTCAGAACATCAATGACTTATGTTGGCCACAAAAAGGCAAGGTAATAGATGTAGGTGTGGGAAGTAGCCCACAAGTAGTAATTATATGCTTGTGGTCAGCAAAACACTAACCTGAAATCCTTTCAGTGCCGAGGACAGATCTGCATACTTTTTTTTTTTTTGACAAAGTGCCAGGGGGGGGGGGGGTGGCCCAGCCCGGCCTCTTCCAGCCGCTGACGGGCGCAGACGGGCCCGCCCTTGGCCCGGGCACGCCCGCGCGCGTCCCGCGCCGCGGGTGTGTTGCGGGGCTTTTAACGCGCCTCCTGGCGCAGCTGTGGCGTCACTGGGGGCGCGGAGTCAAGGGATTCTGGGGGTTGTAGTGCCCCGATCAGCCGTTCCCCTCACAGCGCTAGTTGCGGCGCTGAAGAGCCGCTCCCCTCGTGGCAGGAGTAAAGGGCAGAGTAGCCGTTCCCCTCCCGCAGTAATTTGCTCCCGGTGCTGGCGTCCCACGCCGCGGGTGTGTTGCGGGGCTTTTAACGCGCCTCCTGGCGCAGCTGTGGCGTCACTGGGGGCGCGGAGTCAAGGGATTCTGGGGGTTGTAGTGCCCCGATCAGCCGTTCCCCTCACAGCGCTAGTTGCGGCGTTGAAGAGCCGCTCCCCTCGCGGCAGGAGTAAAGGGCAGAGTAGCCGTTCCCCTCATGCAGTAATTTGCTCCCAGTGCTGGCGTCCCGCGCCGCGGGTGTGTTGCGGGGCTTTTAACGCGCCTCCTGGCGCAGCTGTGGCGTCACTGGGGGCGCGGAGTCAAGGGATTCTGGGGGTTGTAGTGCCCCGATCAGCCGTTACCCTCTCGGCGCTAGTTGCGGCGCTGAAGAGCCGCTCCCCTCGTGGCAGGAGTAAAGGGCAGAGTAGCCGTTCCCCTCACGCAGTAATTTGCTCCCGGTGCTTGGCTTTGTCAATGGTTGTATAAGATCAGGGCCACTGAAATTATGCGATTGTGCTGCCACAGCGTTTTTCTCAATATTATGGATCTTCCACATTTGCCACATAGTCCATCATCGGCGGCATCATTTGCATATTTTAACAAAAAAAATGTTTCTAGCTCACAAGCTTCAAAAGTTACTAAAATCGCAGCAACACATGTTGCTGCGCAGTCAGAGGTCTTTTTCAAAGGTTGACTTCTCACCTTTCTGTTGCTTATTGCTATGTTTGAGTGTTAAACTGAGGTGCAACCTATGCCCAGACAGTGTTAACAAGTGTAAAAATTACAAAATAATGAAGTAATACTATCAGACAATATGCCGCATTACGCCACATAATTTGCCTTTTCTTCCCGCATAATTTAGTCAACCCTGCCACATAATTTGGCCCTCTCCTGCTGCATAATTCCAGTGGCTCTGAGTAAGATAAATGAAAAACAATAACTTAGTTGTAAATAATATCGAAAATTCTTAAGCAGGGCCAGACAGGCAATAGCTGGCACCAGGCATTTCGCTGGTGGGCCGTCAGGGTGTGGGCCTGTTTTGGACCCCTGGGGGGTCAGTTTTGTTACCGGGGGCTGGTTTTGCAGCATAG
Source organism: Calotriton arnoldi (assembly GCA_963921515.1). Taxonomy (NCBI): domain Eukaryota; kingdom Metazoa; phylum Chordata; class Amphibia; order Caudata; family Salamandridae; genus Calotriton; species Calotriton arnoldi. Next base: position 950,126 of record CAWUFW010005746.1, on the reverse strand, counting down.
CTGCAATATCGGCACCCTGTAACGAAAGCAGCTGCCCCCCCACCCCCAGTTGCCAGCCCGACTCAATTGACAGGGCCGGTTTGCGTTCCCAGTCCGGCCCTGTGCTTCAGTTCTGCAATTATGAGGCTGTGAAATAACTATAACGCTCCATTAGAAACCTTAAATCAAACTCTTTGTAAAATATTTACTTTTATTTTTTGTGTGCTTGAAAAAATGACTAGAAGCTGCTAATACTGGGCAGTAGCAGTCAGTGCAGCCGCTATGTCAGTCTCCAGTAGGTACTGATATATAGGTGTTACATTTTGAGCCTAAAGATTCCCACGCCGTGCACTTTTAGATCCCTACCAGGTGATCATATCTTACAATTAGTTCCTGATCGTGCCAGCATGCACAACAAAGGAGTCTCGTCAAAGTTACATTAAAGGCCGGTGATGGGTGGTAGTGCCACTGAGTTAGATTTTTTTTCACACTGAGGTTGAGGGCGAAAATGGAGAGGCCAATAGGGACCCACCTCAGCACCTGTTTTTTAGAACTGCCAGTGCTGAGCACCAACAAGACCCAGCCTACTTAAAGCCCTGCTTGTGAGTGCTTTAATTGGGCGAAAAAGGTGGGTGGTTCTCTAAAAGGGGAGAGGTCAAAGACTCATGCAAGGAATTCTTTCCAAGAGGCCTTTGGAATTAAAGGCTTGATCTAACTCATTTGAACTAGAATCTTATTTGTCACAGTGTGCCTCCTGACCAGTACTTGGGAGCCTAACTGTGAATCTTCTGTTATAGCATCCAAGCAGACCACACAACAACCAATATAAAGTCGAAACGAGGCAGAGCTGTTGGTTTTGTCAATACTTGTTGTCAGTACCAGATAAGTGAGTAATGACCTGGGGCGGACTGGGACCGCAAACCAGCCCTGGCAATTTTATTGGATCGCCCCCCGCGCTTGCTGGTGGGAAACACTGCTGCTGCGCTTTTGTTACAGGAGGCCGATTTTGCAGCACTGCTGGAAAACCGGACCCCAGTAACAAAAACGCCCCCCGCCGGTCTAAAACCGGCCCCCAGTAACAAAAACGGCCCCCACTGGTCTAAAACCGGCCCCCACCCTTCCGGCCCACCGGGAAAACGCCTGGGGAATGCTACGGCCAGTCCGGCCCTGGTAATGACAATGGTAATGTTGCCAATAGTTAGAACTGAAAAGTGTTTTAAATCTGAAAGTATGAGGCTCTGAATTAAATACTGCTAAGGTCTGCGGAATTACTAGTGGTATTTGGAGTGTCTCAGTCACTCTTGTTTGCCCCCTTTCCTCTCCCCACATCTTTCTGAAATCATGCATTCACACATCATCTTCTTCTTCATCGCTGTCTTTTCAATCTGTCCTTCTGAAAGTACTTCCTTGCACTGGTTCCCCTTCAACGTACTCTTTGTGTCTTTCTTTCTTTCTTTCTTTCTTCCTCTCTCTGTCTCTCATCTGCAAACAAAGCATTTTCTTTTCTGTTGGTGTTATCAAAAATATAACAAGGGTGTATATTTTCTTCACACAAGATGCTAATTACAATAGGCCCATATGTGACCACCACCCCTTGTAGAAAGTCTAAGGATTGGAGGAGAATGTAGGCAGAACAGCCTCATGGGCCACTGACAGACACTGTGAGAAACTCATACTGCCTTCAGCCTCAACTCCAGAGCTGTCAATCGTGCCCCATCTTGAACACTCATTCAAACAGTGACATCACCGAGACACCTAGAGGTGACTCAGTTCACAGTATGCACAATATATGATCATATGTTGCAGGAAAAAAAAACTACAGAGGTACCACACCTGGAAAAGTAAGTAGTCTTGGGGAATGCAAGATGAAGTAAAACATAAAATGTAAACAGGACTGCCTCTGTTACCTTAGCGGTTTTTGATGCCATGTTGAGAACTCAATCAGCGTTTTTGCCCACAAAGTTAAAAAGTGAATAAAGGCCCCAGTAGAGACCAGTTTCAAAGTCAATTTTTAATTACTGCCTTATCTGAGACTTGGCAGGGCTTGCCTCACTTACAGCCCTGGCTTGGTGTGTTACATTTCTTTTTCATAAAGTTTTATATAGCACAAACATGACCCTAAAAGGGTATCAGAGCGCTTTACAAGAGGTCAAGAAATTAAATAAACAGTAAAACAGATAACAAAATCTAGAGAGAGGATGGAAGGGAACCAAAATGAGACAGGAGGCCTTCACAGAGCTCATGCCACCCGCTACATATACATATATTTGATCATTGGTGTCCAATAATTTACATGGTTATAGCAGATGTGGTCTAATATGAACAGCTTTGTCACAAAATGCATTTAAACTTTAAACACATGTTTTGAATTGACCTTGCTTTAACTAAAAGTAGATAGCAAGCATTGGCAAAGCCAAGAGCCTGGCCTTAGTGTGATAATCCATGTAAACTGCATTTGTGCATTAAAGCCACACCTTTTAGATTTGTCAATGCTTGTTTTGTTTCAAGCAGCTATATTGAATGGAATTATATACATGTGTTTCCAAGCGCATAAGCATACATGTGTACGTGTGTGATTTACCCACACATAATTTCCAACCAAAGCATAAATAAGCATGCTGCTGAAAAAACCCCAATAATGGATTGCTTTCTGTGTACAATACATATATGAGATAATGAATGTAATGTAACAGTAAGAGGCACTCCTTGAGGGGGGCTTCTTGGCAATCCTGAACATTATATTTTAATTTAAACAATGCCTTTTGCTGGAAAGAGTAGGCCTGTAACAAGGGAGCTTACTATGGTCCTTACACACACACACACACACCCTGATTTGGCAAGATTAGTAATACGGAACAATAACCTAGAGATGTTATTAGATGTTATTGAGAGAAGTTTAGATGGGAGGCTATTGTTTCCCCACTCTGAGATGTGGGAGTTGGGTTCACTTGTTCATTCAGTAGGTTAAGTGATGAGTATTTGGTAGAAGGGTTGTTAGGGGTCACAATCATGATGACAATGTCAGCGAGGTAGAACCCTAAATTATTTCGGGCGCAACACTTTATGGCATGCCTTGGAAACACGAAAGAAAAGTTTCTCCATTAAAACATGAAATGTGCTAGGCCCAGGCTCTGCAACTAAATGACACATCCCGATGCAGGACCTTGCATTTCAGCCCAAAATCTCCCTAGAACCACTACTGCAGGACACATTGCAAGCCCCTCATCGATGGCGTCCTCGACAATAATGCAGCTCTCCGCATCGCAGCCTCGCAACTTCTTCGGAAACATCCGGTGTGTGACCCATCTTCGACACAGGACTTTCCATTGCCTATGACTGAACAGCTCCATGGTGGCCCCACCCCATAAAGGATGAATAAATGAATGTGTCACTTGGTATGGGGAAAATAATGAGCTTGGGAACATAAGTAAACGGTGTGTGACTAAGTAATGGCTCACAGGCAGCGGGGCAACACTTCTACGCTCTCATGGAGCAACTGCCCCTGCTATTTTCACTTAACTCTTTAAAATTGCATACCTTCAATTCTACTGATTCGATTCTTGCTGTTTTGTTGTCAAATTATTTAATAATTTTTATTTGATTTTTTCTAACTTAGTGTGGGATTTTTCTTGTGTTGTGTTTTCACTTTATTATTGTTTGAATTGCTACATTCATAGTTTACACATTGCTTCTAAGTTAAGCCGGACTGCTTTGTGCCAAGCTACCGTAGGGTTAAGCGCAGGATAATTTGGAGTTTGCTTGCGTTTCACCCTGATGGAGATTGTGGTTGCTGCTTGAGTGGCGTTTCACCACCCTCAATCACTAGCCCAATTTCCAACAATGGATTTCAGCGGTCAGTATTTGGACTTGTTTTGTGCAGTGTCACACAGTGATTTTGTGTTACTCTAAAATCCCAGATAAATAATCTAATACCAATGAGTTTTTTAAAATTCTTGAATGGCTATTTTTGTTTTTTCCATATTCACTCTCATTCTACGTGACCATACCTACAGAAATGGAATTCAAGCTCATCAACCCGGAGAGCTACACTGTGGTTGAGCTCAAACAATTTAGTAAGTAAAGAGGACTTACAACCAAGATAGGCACTGAGAAGTTGGAGTTTCAGAAAGCTGTGAGGGCTTGGGCGGAGGATCACCAGTTGCTGACAGCAACAGAAGATCGGAATGAGGAGGAGGATGTGGAGGAGCAGTAGCAGGGCCTGGATACCAGCCCTGAGATGCAGCACTCATGGGAGGTGTATGACACATCCCCTGAATTAAAGCTCCCTGCCAGAGCGGAGAGTGTGCCTTCACAAGGCCTGTCCCCAGAGCAGTTGGCAGACAGAAAGGCAGAGAGGAAGTTTCACCCAATATTAGCAAAGTTACAAATAGAGGAGAAGCTTGCTTTGAAATGAGTGGCTCATGAAAGGAGCCCCAGAGAACTGGACATCAGAGCGAGATAAGCAGAGTCCAGCAACCATGATGGCAGCATACCTACATTACCCTCTAAAGACAAGAGTGTCCACATACCAAAGGATCTGGTGCCTACATTTGCTGTGGGAGATGACATCAACAAGGGGCTTGAAGCCTATGAGGGTGAACTGGAGATTAACAGGATCTCTGAGGAGAATTCGGGAGCTAGTCTTTAGAGGCACATGCCGAGAGATAGGAAAGATGCCCTACTGGCCCTAGAGAAAGGAGACAGGATGAGTTATCCCCCTTGAAGGACACCATTTGTCAGAAAGTATCATCTCACCCCTGAAAAGTACAGTCAAATGTTTAGGTCACAGTCAGAAGCTGCCTCAGCAGTCCTAGGTAAATGTATATGGATTTCTTTTGAAAGACACTTGATGGTTGGATGAAGGGCAGTGGTGTGAATGATTACAAATGCGTGTATCATCTGTTTGCAAGAGAGCAGATGTTCAGTAATTGTTTTCCAGAGCTGCGCCAACACTTTATTGATAGTAAGCTCGCTGACCCCAGAGAACTTGCTAAGGAGGCGGACCGCTGGCTCAGCACTAGAGTCCACAAAATGGTATCTGGGGGATCACCAGAGGATGTTCAGGTGTTCCACCAGAAGAAACAGGGGGTAGAAAAACCTGAAAATAAGTAGTTCTCTAAAGGTCCACAAAATACTTCCCAAGGGAACCATAGTAACCACTTTCCATCTGAACCGAAGAAGAAGGGGTTCTCCAACAAGAGGACAGGGAGGTTTGTCCCCCAGTGTACTGAGTGCTACAAATATGGGCACTCCAAGGGAGACACCAAATGTCCCAAGAGGGCATAGCCCCCCAACGGTGGGCAGACACCTGGGTTGGTGAGTGTAACGCATGGGGAGGAGGGGGTCCCAGTTTGCTTGGGGGAGAGGACAGAGGTTACCTTAGTGTTCCAAGGGCAGTTGTTCCCAATCTGTGTGCCGTGGCTCCCTATTGCGCCGTCAAAACTAGCCAGGGGAGCTGCACACCAAGCACTTTAATGCATTTAATGTTGAAGGCTTTGTTGGCTTCAGTTAAACTAATTAGACTTAAACGCATGATGTTGATGATTTGTAAGTCACATGGCTTTAACTGGAAACGTAGTGATTAATTGATGGCATGTCAAGGGAGATGACCTCCATATTTCACTGGATCCCAACATTCCAACACTCCCAAAGTAAGCGGAAGATGCCTGATTTACTTTGTTACACTCATTGATAGTTTAGTTTTTTTCCAAATGCATTTTACACCTGTGCAAGTTTTCAGGAAAGTAAAGCTGTCCTGTCTGTCAAGCACACTATGGGCCCGATTATGATGTTGGGCGGATATCCACCGACAGACCGTCAGTCAGTCCGACATCTTAGGCTGCGGTCCAACCGCCACATAATGATGCAGTTAGTCAGAGTGCAGCAGGCGGAGGGACCGACTGACGTCTCCGACAGGCTCAAGGAGCCCATCAGCCATAGCGTAATCACTACAATGGAGGGGGTGCCTGTGGAGGCACAGCCTTAGGGATAACAATGACCCTCTTCCCTCTGCATTTACATGGTGGTCCGACTGCCATGTGAAGGCAGATGGAATCGGACTTTAGGGGCCCCTAGCAGGACCCCTGTCCCTTGTGGGCCTCCGCTAAGGGCCCAGGGGGGCACATGTGGTGTCCCCCCCCAACATCCATTTACCATGTGCCAGGCACCGCATGGTGCCTGGCACACGGTGCATGGATGTTTAAAAATTGCCCTTTTCCACTGTGGCTTGTGCTGCTGCCCTTTTCTAGGGCCGCAGCACAAGCCACAATAGAAAAGAGCAGTTTTCCGACCACCTACATGGCAGTCGCATTGTAATCAGGCAGGTGGAACAACCGACATATAGTCTGTCAGACTCCTGTGCCATCGTAATGAGGCCCTAAGTATTATTAATTATTGACATGTGTACTCGAACAATAGTTACTTCCAGTACACATTTCTTCCAGTACACACACATTTCCAGAGAGGCATGCTGGAAGCATGAGCTCAGGGAAGTAAAACACCATCTACAGTATAATTCCAACATTTGGAAGCAAGAAAGAGCGACCTTTATAATCAGAATAATTTATTTGGCTTCCATTGAATTGGAGGCAATTTTAGGGGGAGACAGCTAAAATATTTGGCTTAAAAATAGTGAGTCACCCTGTTGAGACAAGTATGTTGGCACGTATGACATGGGTAGAAATGGAATTGCACGCATGTATTCTTCAAGCGTAGAAGCACTTTGGAAATGGGGCCTACATGCATAGAAGTGCTATCTAGTACTGTAAGTGGGATAAAACTGTTTGAGAGGGTTCTCTAAAAAAGGCATGGGCAAAGAAGTGTAACTAGGAATATTTTATTAGAGGCACCGCCTTAGTAATATGAAACACCCTGCGTATATGATTATGAAACCTTCATCAGCTTCCTACCAATTATTTTCAGGGAGAATAATGGAAGTACTCCTGAGGCCAAGATTACATTCCCCCCACCTTCCAAAAAAAAGTAACATAGTGTGGAGCCGCGGCCAACAGCCAATAGGTCAAGGGAGCCATGGGTCGAAAAAGTTTGGGAACCAGTGTCCTAGGGGATAGAGCGATGGTGTCAAAAGCCCATATGCCTTCCAACACTTCTAAACGCAGGCAGTGGGTCACCATCAATGGGCAAAGGGTGGAGGCTCTGGGACACACAGGAGCAAGCATAACTACTGTGGCATGTTATCTGGTGTCTTCAGAGTAAGTCCTCACATATTTATACATTTAAAACCAGATCATAGTCACAGACAACCATGACAGTCACTACCCTGTGCCTCTGGATACCTTTGAGTGTGGATGGGGGGTTGCAGGTTCTCTAAACGTAGCTGTGAGCCTTGCTATGCCTGTAGATTGTCTGTTGGGCAATGACCTAGAGCGCATTGTTTGGAAGAAAGCTCAGCTCACACCTGGAGATGTTACACTTGCCTGAATGGGTCTGTATGACCACAAGGTCCATGACTGCCCAAGAGGGGACTCACAGAATCCTGGAGCCTGGAAGAATGGCCCAGGCAGCAGTCAAGAAGAGGAAGGGCAAAGGGTGTGGAAAATAGCCTCTGAAGTTCCCATAGTCCAGGTTGATGGAGCACCTGAGGAAGACATCCCTGAGCCTACCGGGGAGGACATTGATGCGCTGAGAGACCTGCCTGAGTTTGCTGGATGGCAGGTTAAGGGGTTCTGCAAGGTGCAGAAAAAGTCCCCAACTCTAGAGGGCTTGAGGGGTAAGCTGAGGCCTAGGCAGCAGGTGATATCTCTGGGGATCACCTTATCTACTGGGAGAATGATGTCCTTTACAGTGCACCTACATTTCCTGGTCCAGCATTTTTGCTTGTCGTCCCTCAGAGTTACCAGGCTTTCCTACTGGGGTTGGCTTGTGATTTTCCCCTGGCAGGACATCTGGGGAATGGCAAGACCTTTGCTAGGCTTGTACCACACTTCTAGTGGCCCTGGAGGAGGACAGCCACCAATGTCTTCTATATGTCCTAAACCCCTCCTGCCAGGCCAGCAGGAAATCATGGAAAAGGTTCAAGGCTCCCCTGAGTCCCTTGCCTGTCATTGGCACTCCCATTGAGAGGGTGGGCATTGGCATGCTTGGTCCCTTGGACCCCAAGACAGCTTTAGGCAACAGGTTTATCCTGGTCTTGGTGGACCATGCCACACAGTACCCAGAGGCCATCCATCTGAGGTTGGCGACTGCACCCACGGTTGCTAGGGCCCTGATGGAGATTTTTACCTCATGAGGTTCCCCAATGAAGATGTGTTTGACAGAGGTACTAACTTCATGTCAGCATATATGAAGTCTATGTGGGATGATTGTCTCAACTTTTCTAGTCCAAAGTTCGCTTTTAAGAAAACATTGTTTTATGAGTTCTAAGTCCTTTTAGTTCATTTGAACTGAACCAAGGTTAAGACTCACAGAAAACACATTTTTTTCTTAATTTGAAACGCAGGGTTGATAACCAGGCTTGCCGGTTATGTTTAGTAATCTATTAACTCTAGTTTTTTATTTTTGTGTAACAAAACCTACACTGGGAAATTACAGCGCAACAGAATATCTCTGTCACACATTTATCAGTCTCCTCCCATAATTGCTGTCTAATACGGTAGTCATGAACTCAAATAGGACCTTATGGCGTTCTTCTAACGAGGGCCACGCTGTCAAGTGCTTCAGATAAACCACTCATTTTAATAAAGAAACTTACAAGGCATCAGGCAAATAAAATGCCAGTAAAGCATTATTTCCAGTAACGGTGACCTTCTGTTAGCTGTAATTGGTGTCATCTATGTAATAAGTCACTGATGCTAGATTTAAGACTGCAGCCTGCACCCTTCTACCCGGGAACATGGCTGTGTATTTATGTATCTATACATCCAGTGGGTGCCACGCGCATGTCCTGACATGGTCGAAGGCTCGCTGTGCCATGGGATTCAAGTTGCACCACACTGATGAGTGTTAGAACTGGGGGCCTCTAGTTGGCAGAGGTAGGTACCTTAGTCCAAATAGGGACCCTTGCTTCTAGTCAGGGTAAGGGGGATACCCTACTAAAATAACCCCTGATCACCCCCTTGGTAGCTTGGCACGAGCAGGCAGGCTTATCTCAGAGGCAGTGTGTAAAGCATTTGTGAACACATACAGTAACACAGTGACAACACTACAGATGGACACCACACAGGTTGTATTATAAAAATAAGTATTTTTATATAGACTTAACACAAGACCCAAAACGACAAAAATCCACAATACACTATGAAAAATATGACTGTCAATGGTAGAAAATAGTTCAGTTCAATAAAGATGGTAAATGCGACACTCAATGTTCAATGTACCTTTGGATGCGTAACGCGATACAAACAAAAGAGTTGCAGGGAAGGTGATGCGTCGGTTCCTTACACGCAAGAACGTGATGCGTCGGTTCCTTGCTCCGGGGGAGGTGATGCGTCGGTTCCCTACTGCTGCGTAGGGGACGGGGATGCGTCGGTTCCTTACCGGAGAGGAGGTGATGCGTCGGTTCTGCACCACGTGGGGAGGTGATGCATCGGTTTCTTACTGCGCTTCTGTGGCGATGCGACCAGCAGCGCCGCGATGCGATGACGACCCGGTGCAATGAAACAAAATGGCGTCTTCCTCTCGATGCGACACTCAGGGGGCGATGCGTGCACGCCCGACGGCCGCGCGGCGGCTCGGTGAATCTTCTGAGCCGCGACAGGCCCTGCGACACGCTTCTCCGATGATGCGTCAGCGTCTGATGCGACGGCGACGCTCTTCCCCAGTGATGCGAGGCGCTCCGGCGATGCGATGGCGACAGCGGCACACTTTGTCGGCGATGCGACGACAGCGGCTGCGGTGGCAACACGCTTCTCCCTCTTGAGTCGCGCTTCCAGCTCCAAGCGACACGCAGTCTCTCAGAAGGCCCAACACAACAGCAGGCACTTCAAATTCCCAGCAAGGGAATTCAGGGGAGCTGGTTGGTGAAGTCTTGTGTCCCTGAGACTTCAGCAGGAGGCAAGCTCAATCTTCAAGCCCTTCGAGATGTTCTGCAAGATGATGAAAGTAGCACAAAGTTCCTTACTCCTTTCTTTGGCAATCAGGCAACCACTGCAGGCCAATCCCTCAAACAGCACATAGGGATAGTCTCCTCCTTCAGCTTCTCTGGTTCCTCTCCTCAGGAAAGGTTCATCTTGTTTGTTCCAGAAGTGATCTAAAGTCTTGGGGTCAGGGCCCCAGTGTTTATACCCATAAATCCTTTGTCCTCTGAAGGCAGAGGGTCCTGTACCTAGTCCAAACCAGTTCTGGGTGCATTCTGCCAGGGCACATCTTCTCTCTTTGTCAGTGTGGGCCAGGGTCATCAGACACACCACAGGAGGTGGAGCCAGCATTGTGGAAGGCAGGCACAGCCCTATTCAGACCCAGGTGCCATTCCTCCCACCACTCTACATGCAGATAGGTCTATTCAGCCCTGTGCTGACTCACCCTGTCTCCTGGAATCCCCCAGCCCCTGTCACTCACAAACCCAGACATACAATACACAACCTGAGCAGAGGCAGCTGGATGGTTAGGCAAGAAAATACCTACTTTCTAAAAGTGGTATTTTCAAACACAGAATGTTAAAACCAACTTCACTAAAAGATGTATTTTATCATTCTGAGTTCAGGCATACTAAATTCGTTTTTCTACCATGTTCCCTGGGTCAGTTAGGATTATAAAATGTTATAATCAAACTGCCCATTCTGGCCTATGGGGACAGGTAGCCTTGCAATAGTGAAAAACGAAATTGTCTGTAATTCACTATCAGGACATGTCACACACACCAGGGCATGTCCTACCTTACACATACAATGCACCCTGCCCTAGGGCCTACCTTAGGGGTGACTAATATGCAGGAAAGGGAAGGTTTGGGGACTGGTAAGTGGGTGCACTTACCAAGTCGACATGGCAGTACCAGACTGCACACAGGCTCTGCAATGGCAGGCCTGAGACACACTTTATAAGCTGCTCCTGTGGGTGGCACAACCAGTGCTGCAAGCCCACCAGCAGCATTTGAGTCACAAGCCCTGGGCACAACCAGTGCACTGTACCAGGGTCTGACAGTTAATCAAATAGGCCAAACATGGAGTCACTAATCCATACATCCATTTATCATAGGGAGCACTTGCACTTTGGCACTGATCAGCAGTGGCAAAGTGCCCAAAGCATCTAATCCAGCAAAAACAGGTCAGTAACAGAGGAGGCATAGCGCAAAAAATGGAAGGGAGACCCACGCCAATGGTACGAGGTCTAACACATGTCCCCTCCAGCTGAAATGTGGGGAGAACTACCCATCCCCTTGGGAGTTCTCATCGCTAAGGCAGAAAAATCTGGACAGACCATCAGCATTGGCGTGTTCTGTACCAGGGCGGTGTTCCACCGTGAAGTCCATCCCCTGTAGGGAAATGGACCACCTTAACAGCTTTGGATTCTCACCCCTCATCTGCATCAACCATCTGAGGGGCCTGTGGTCTGTCTGAACCCGGAAGTGAGTCCCAAACAGGTATGGTCTCAACTTCTTCAGTGCCCAGAATACAGCAAATGCCTCACGCTCAATAGCACTCCACCTCTGTTCCCGTGGAAGTAACCTCCTACTAATGAAGGCTACAGGTTGGTCTAGGCCCTCCTCATTTAACTGTGCCAGAACAGCCCCTACACCATGCTCTGAAGCGTCTGTTTGAACAACAAATTATTTTGAGAAGTTGGGCGCCTGAAGCACGTGGGCCGTGCACATGGCAGTCGTCAAGGCATCAAAAGCTCTCTGACAGGTGTCAGTCCAAATCACTCTCTTGGGCTGTTTCCTGGAAGTCAGCTCTGTCAAGGGTGCAACGATGCTGCCATACCCCTTGACAAATCGCCTGTAATACCCGGTGAGTCCTAAAAAGGCTCTCACCTCTGTCTGGGTCTTGGGGGGTTTCAAAGCCAGAATGGTATCAATCTTGGGCTGTAGGGGCGCCACCTGGCCGCTCCCAACCTGGTGTCCCAAGTACACCACGGAACCCTGCCCGATCTGGCACTTACTCACCTTGATCGTGAGGCCTGCCCTCCGCAGCGCCATCAACACTTCCCAGAGGTGGCACAGATGTTCTTCCCAACTGGCGCTGAACACTGCGATGTCATCCAGGTAGGCGGCACTGAAATCTTCCAGTCCAACCAACACCTGGTTGACCAACCTCTGAAAGGTGGCAGGGGCATTCTTCATCCCAAAGGGCATAACCCGGAATTGGTAGTGCCCATCTGGTGTGGAGAATGCTGACCTCTCTTTGGCCCCATCAGTCAAGGCGATCTGCCAGTACCCAGACGTTAAGTCAAACGTGCTGAGGTACCGGGCAGCCCCTAACCGATCGATGAGCTCATCAGCTCTGGGGATGGGGTGCGCGTCAGTCCTGGTGACTGAATTGAGTCCTCGGTAGTCCACACAGAGCCGAAGTTTGGGTGTGGCACCAGGCGCGGCAGTCTTTGGGACCAAGACCACTGGGCTGGCCCAAGGGCTGTGAGAGGACTCAATCACCCCCAATGCAAACATCTTGGAGACCTCCTCCTTGATGCAAGCTCTCACCCTGTCAGTCACTCTGTAAGCCTTGTGCTTGACAGGAGGACTGTCCCCAGTGTCCACATCATGGACGCACCAATCAGTGACACTAGGAACCAGGGAAAACAGGTCAGGAAACTGTCCCAACAGTTGGCGACAGTCTTCCTGCTGCTCAGGTGTCAGGGAGTTAGAGAGGTTCACACCCTCCACTGACCTATCTTGCTCTGTTGCAGACAGGAGGTCAGGAAGAGGTTCTGTCTCCTCTTCCATTCCATCATCCGTTGCTAGGAGCATGCCCACTTCAGACCTCTTAAAATGGGGCTTCAGGCGGTTGACATGTAGGACCCGCAAGGGTTCCTGGGAGATCGCAAGTTCACCAGGTAGGTGACGTTACTCTTGCGCTCCACCACCTCAAATGGTCCGGTCCACTTATCCTGGAGCGCGCAAGGCTCCACGGGGGCCATGACCCACACTTTCTGCCCAGGCTGAAACTCGATCAGAGTGGCATTCTGATCATACCATCGTTTCATCTCCTCCTGGCTGGCTTCCAGATTCGCCTCAGCGAGTTGTCTGAATCACCTAGTTTGGTTTCTAAAGGCCAGCATGTAGCTAAATACATCCTGGGGAGGTTTACTGGGAGCTTTCTCCCAGCCTTCTTTCACCAAACTCAGAGGTCCTCTTACCGGGTGATCATAGAGCAGTTCAAAGGGACTGAACCCTAAGGACTTCTGTGGCACCTCAGGGTAAGCAAAGAGAAGGCATGGCAAGAAGACGTCCCACTTATGCCTCATGGGTTCTTCCAGACCCATAATCATGCTCTTCAGGGTCCGGTTGAATCTCTCAACCAGCCCATTTCCTTGGGGGTGGTAAGGAGTGGTGAACTTATAGGTAACACCGCACTCCTGCCACAGGGACTTCATATACTTGGATATGAAGTTTGTACCACTGTCACTCACCACCTCCTTGGGGAACCCCACACGGGAGAAAATCCCCATCAGTGCACGTCCCACCACGGGGGCCGTCACTGTCTGAAGAAGGATGGCTTCCGGGTACCGGGTGGCATGGTCCACCAAGACCAGGATGAACCTGTTGCCCATGGCTGTCTTGGGGTCCAGTGGCCCCACAGTGTCAATACCCACCTGTTCAAAGGGGGTGCTGACCACAGGGAATGGCTGGAGGGGAGCCTTGTGCTTCCTCCCACTTTTTCCACTTGCCTGGCAAGTCTGACATGTCCTGCAGTGAGTGTCTGAACTCCTGCACATCTGGGGCCAATAAAAGTGGGTGACAAGCCTTTCAAAGGTCTTGCTCTGCCGCAGATGTCCTGCTAAAGGGACGTCATGAGCCAACCCCAGTAGGAAGGCTCTGAAGCGCTGGGGTACCACCAGCACACGGGCTGACCCAGGCTCAGCAACCTTAGGCTCGCCATACAGGAGACCATTCTCCCAGTAGATCCAATGTGATCCAGACTGATCACCTGCTGCCTGGTTTGTGGCCTGTTGCCGCAAACCCACAAGAGAAGGGCACTTGTTCTGCTCCTCACAGAACTCCTCCCTGGAGGGTCCTCCTTGTTGCTGCCAATGGGTCAGCTCAGGCAGGTCCCCCAGTTCGGCCACTTGCTCCCCTGTAGGTTCCAGAGAATCCCCCTCAGGTTCTGCTTCCTACTGGACCGTGGGAACTAAGGGGGCCGGTTTCCCGTGCCCCCTGCCTCTTCTCTTCAAGGCAGGTACCTGGGCCCCCCTCTCAGGCTCCAGGTCCTCTTGAACACCTTTACTGGCTGCCATAGACCGAGTGGTCGTGCACGCCCACTCAGGCAGACCCAACATCTCTAAATGAGACCTTCTCTCCACCTCTCTCCAAGGTGAACTTTCTAAATCGTTGCCCAACAGACAGTCTACAGGCATGGCTGGCCTCACAGCTACTTGAAAGGTACCTGAGACCCCCCCTCCACTCAAAGGGAACCTGAGCCACTCTGCAGTGGCTCTCTGAGTTGTCCGCGGCAACTACTGGGCAGAATGTATTGGGGATCACCTGCTCTTCAGACACCAGCCGACAACTGACAGCTGTCACACTGGCTCCGGTGTCTCTCCGAGCCTCCACCCTTTGGCCATTGATGGTCACCCACTGCCTGTATTTTTTAGTGTTATCAGGCAGTTGGGTCCTGGGGACCATCTCACTGTCTCCTAAAGAGACCAAGGACATTGCTACAGGACCCCACCCACCTTGGGCACCCATCTCCTCCCACAGGGCTATACTAGCTACCTGCCGGGGTGGTGCACCGGTGGGTGCTGTTTTTCCATACAAGGGACATCTAGAATCATAGGAGCAGTGGCCCACTTGACCACACTTAAAGCAAGTCCTGGGCCCCCTGTGAACAGGCTTATCTGTCGGGCCCCTGGCTTCTTTTCAGGGGGAGGCTGGGAACCTTTCCCTTGGTTCCCTTGGGGATTACTTTGGGGCCCTTTATGGAACTCCTTCTGGTTACCCTTGTCCCCCCACTCCTCTGCTGGGAACCCTGCCCACCTTTGGCGGAGTCTCCCACGTGACCCTTGTGGACCCGGGTGCTCACACAGCGGTCCGCCTCCTCAGCAAGCTTCCTAGGGTTAGGCAGCCTACTATCAATAAGGTGCTGGCGTAGCTCTGGAAAACAATTTCCTGACAAGTGCTCCCATGCAATCAAATCAAAGAGCACTTCAAAATCATTCACTTTGCTACCCTTCACCCAACCATCCAATGCTCTGCAAAAAAAAGTCACATATTCTACCCAGGTACTGCCCTCCAACTTTTTGCAATTCCTGAACCTCTGCCTATACAGTTCAGGAGTCATCCCATACCTGGACATCAATGCTTCTTTCATATGACCATAAGAATTGTGGACATCAGAGGGCAAGTCTAATAAGGTATCCCGCCCCTCACTAAGGAACCGCCCCCACAACCCCTCTCCCCAATCCTTTTCAGGGACCCGGTGTGAGGTCATAGCTACCTCATAGGCTTTAAACCATTGCCCAATATCATCATTCTTATAAAACTCTTTCACCACATCTTTAGGTATATACACTCTTGCTTCAACAGGCATGGACGGTGTGCTGCCACCAGAGGGAGTAATCTCTAAGCTCCTAGCTTTCAACTCCAACTCCCTTAAACTTCTCTCATACTCCATTTGCATCCTCTTTTCCTCTAGGGCCAATTTCTTAATTTCCAATTCTAACTGCCCACCCATCTTAAGCTTGGTCAGCTCCATTTCATGCATCCTACTTCTCTCCCTGTCCTCCGGCTCTCCTGGGGACAGGCCCTTGGAAGAAACACTGCTACCTGCTGGGGAAGGTGCTTTCCTCCCCCCTGGACCCAGTGGCCCATCTAGCTGCCCTTCTGCATTCTCAGCCCCCTCCTCCTGCTCTTCCACATGCTCAGGGGTGCTCCTTGCTTCCACCCAGGCCCTCAGCACCTTTTGGAACTCATCCTTCTTGGAGAGACCGGTCAAAGCAACTTTAAATTTCCTGCAGAAGTGCTTCAGCTGTTTCACAGTGTAACTTTCTAGTTTCTCTTCCTCAAAATCTAAATCAACAGATGCGATGGACGCTGTTTTGCTCATGGTGAAACTTGGCAGTTCTTGGCAAAAATAGAAATCCCAGGAAAAAACAATCTACCAAAATGTAAGTGGTTGCGTTTGGTCTGCACTCACTAGTAGTGTACACCAATCACTGTATATGAGTCACAAATGCAAGTCCAGAATCCTCACCGCTGACCACCAATGTTAGAACTGGGGGTTTCTACTTGGCAGAGGTAGGTACCTTTGTCCAAATAGGGACCCTTGCTTCTAGTCAGGGTAAGGGGGATACACTACTAAAATAACCCCTGCTCACCCCCTTGGTAGCTTGGCACGAGCAGGCAGGCTTATCTCAGAGGCAGTGTGTAAAGCATTTGTGAACACATATAGTAACACAGTGACAACACTACAGATGGACACCACACAGGTTGTATTATAAAAATAAGTATTTTTATATAGACTTAACACAAGACCCAAAACGACAAAAATCCACAATACACTATGAAAAATATGACTGTCAATGGTAGAAAATAGTTCAGTTCAATAAAGATGGTAAATGCGACACTCAATGTTCAATGTACCTTTGGATGCGTAACGCGATACAAACAAAAGAGTTGCAGGGAAGGTGATGCGTCGGTTCCTTACACGCAAGAACGGTGATGCGTCGGTTCCTTGCTCTAGGGGAGGTGATGCGTCGGTTCCCTACTGCTGCGTAGGGGACGGGGATGCGTCGGTTCCTTACCGGAGAGGAGGTGATGCGTCGAATCTTCACCGCGTGGGGAGGTGATGCGTCGGTTTCTTAATGCGCTTCTGTGGTGATGCGACCAGCAGCGCCGCGATGCGATGACGACCCGGTGCAATGAAACAAAATGGCGTCTTCCTCTCAATGCGACACTCAGGGGGCGATGCGTGCACGCCCGACGGCCGTGCTGCGACTCAGTGAATCTTCTGAGCCGCGACAGGCCCTGCGACACGCTTCTCCGATGATGCGACGGCATCTGATGCGACGGCGACAATCTTCTCCGGTGATGCGAGGCGCTTCGGTGATGCGATGTTGACAGCGGCAGCGGCGGCACGCTTTCTCGGCGATGCGACGACAGCGGCTGCGGCGGCGACACGCTTCTCCCTCTTGAGTCGCGCTTCCAGCTCCCAGCGACACTCAGTCTCTCAGAAGGCCCAACACAACAGCAGTCACTTCAAATTCCCAGCAAGGGAATTCAGGGGAGCTGGTTGGTGAAGTCTTGTGTCCCTGAGACTTCAGCAGGAGGCAAGCTCAATCTTCAAGCCCTTGGAGATGTTCTGCAAGATGATGAAAGTAGCACAAAGTTCCTTTCTCCTTTCTTTGGCAATCAGGCAACCACTGCAGGCCTATCCCTCAAACAGCGCACAGCATAGGGATAGTCTCCTCCTTCAGCTTGTCTGGTTCCTCTCCTCAGCAAAGGTTTGTCTTGTTTGTTCCAGAAATGATCTAAAGTCTTGGGGTCAGGGCCCCAGTATTTATACCCATAAATCCTTTGTCCTCTGAAGGCAGAGGGCCCTGTACCTAGTCCAAACCAGTTCTGGGTGCATTCTGCCAGGGCACACCTTCTCTTTTTGTCATTGTGGGCCAGGGTCATCAGACACACCACAGGAGGTGGAGCCAGTATTGTGGAAGGCAGGCACAGCCCTATTCAGACCCAGGTGCCACTCCTCCCACCACTCTACATGCAGATAGGTCTATTCAGCCCTGTGCTGACTCACCCTGTCTCCTGGAGTCCCCCAGCCCCTGTCACTCACAAACCCAGACACACAATACACAAGCTAGCAGAGGCCGGCTGGATGGTTTAGGCAAGAAAAAACCTACTTTCTAAAAGTGGTATTTTCAAACACAGAATGTTAAAACCAACTTCACTAAAAGATGTATTTTATCATTCTGAGTTCAGGCATACTAAATTCGTTTTTCTACCATGTTGCCTGGGTCAGTTAGGATTATAAGATGTTATAATCAAACTGCCCATTCTGGCCTATGGGGACAGGTAGCCTTGCAATAGTGAAAAACGAAATTGGCTGTAATTTACTATCAGGACATGCCACACACACCAGGGCATGTCCTACCTTACACATACAATGCACCCTGCCCTAGGGCCTACCTTAGGGGTGACTAATCTGCAGGAAAGGGAAGGTTTGGGGACTGGTAAGTGGGTGCACTTACCAAGTCGACATGGCAGTACCAGACTGCACACAGGCTCTGCAATGGCAGGCCTGAGACACACTTTACAAGCTGCTCCTGTGGGTGGCACAACCAGTGCTGCAAGCCCACCAGCAGCATTTGAGTCACAAGCACTGGGCACAGCCAGTGCACTGTACTAGGGTCTGACAGTGAATCAAATAGGCTAAACATGGAGTCACTAATCCATACATCCATTTATCATAGGGAGCACTTGCACTTTGGCACTGAACAGCAGTGGCAAAGTGCCCAAAGCATCTAATCCAGCAAAAACAGGTCAGTAACAGAGGAGGCATAGCGCAAAAAATGGAAGGGAGACCCACGCCAATAGTACCAGGTCTAACAATGAGGCTCCAGGATCTGAAACTATTTTCTGGATTCTTTGTGATCTGGTATAAATGGAGCATGGCTGGCAGTTGGGGTTTGGATTGTTTCTGTTAGTGCATCACTAAGACTGATTTGCATATGGTCGCTCTTTAAAATAGTGCGGTGAAAAATAAACATAATGGGCTGGAAAGCGGCCTCAGCAATTGTGGTGACTGTTAATTATGCAAGTATTGTGCCCTTTTACCCATCACCTTTGGTTGTTTTATACGTCCATCCATGCCAGCACAAGTGCCCTCATTGGTGGAGTTTATCCTGCCATTACCATGCCTCTATACCTCTTTCACCCTCAGTGGATGGTGTAGTTAATCAGCAAGTACCTGGGTTTCATACTGTCATTTGGCAAGGCCTTTGTCCTTAATGATGTGGTGTAATTCAGTGGCGTAGCTGCGGGGATGGAGTAAGGGGGGAGGTTAGTTCACCCCGGGCGTCACTCTTTTTGGGGACGGCGGAGGTGAGCAAGTCGTCTGTCAACTACCACCCCCGCTCTTACCTAACCCAGGCAACAAACTCAGGGTCCGCTCCAGGAGGGAATAGGTCTAGCTACGCCACTGGTATAATTGTGTGAATAGGAAGCAGGATGACCTCACAACACCACAACACGTTATCGAGGATCATCCTGCAAGATGTATAGTTGTATAGGTGAAGGAGTACACTGATAGAAGCAACCATGCTTGTAGCTGAAGGATGTGCTATAGCGTTAATGCACATTAAACAGAGAAAGGACATGAATCCGTAGAATCCTTAAGTTTCAAGTCACAATGTTACAAATGTAAACAAGTAAACTTTGCAATCTGCAAGTTACGTTAATTTGTAGTTTAGAGCTCTTTGGCTATAAAGTCTGCATGTCTCCATGTGAGCATGGATGCAATAACTCCTGTAATTAATTTGAAGCAGTGGTTGCGGGTGGGGCCCACCAGCATGCTTTTTTGGGGACCAGCACTTGTTGTTCCTCATAAGTCTTTGACTCAAAGTAAGGGAGAGAAAATACAAAAAGAAGACAAAAGGAGGAAGAGAAAGTTAAAAAAACAGTGACAAAGGGAAGGTAAAGAACCCTCAAGAGTAAAATAAAAGGGTAAGTAGTGTAGGGTGATGGACGAAAGAGGCACGTGGTGGAATTAAGATTATGCATCCTAGGTATTTAGGTGCTTATTTACAAGCCCATTGCGCTGCCATTGTGTCACTTTTATTGACGCCTCGGCAGCGCAATGGGCTTCCCCATATTTACCTGGTCATGTAAAGTCACCCTGCATGACTTTTCATGGCCTTGTAAATATGTTTCCCTTTCATGCATAACTCTACGTGAAAGGGGCGTTCCATGGGTGTTGCTGTGGGTGTTCCCACACAACATCCTTGTAACAACATTTTGTAAACCTGGGAATGCCTCCCAAGGGGAGGCGTAAGGAGGTGCAACAAGGAGAAATACTTTAATTTCTCCTCGTTTTTGAGGTCGAGCCTGGGCAGCGCATGCGTGCTCTGCGAGGCATGCTGTATTCCGGTAGGGACTTGAAGCTCCGCCCACTCTCCTCCGATATTTTTCATTGGCTTGTGTCATTGTCCACTGTAAACTGTGGCTGTTCATTGGTCAATAGGCTTAGTAGTCCCTCCTTAGTATCGCCTTGTCTCATTTTGTAACCTCCCATGGCGACTACCCCTCTTACTTGTGTTGTTACCCGGTAGGCTTTAATTACAGCCTCCGAGCTATATTTTCTCAAATAGCTTTGTCCTGCCTGCTGTGGCAGGCAGAACACGCTCTCTCCTAAAGCTTTTTTTTTTATTGTATCTTGTAGATACGGCGCATTCCTGCACTTTTATTTTGATGCACAGCAGCGCAGCAGGAAAGCTTGCTGCACTGCCGTGTGTCAAAATATTGTAAATGAGGCCTTTTGCAACCCTGACATTCAGCAAAGTTGGCTGCATGCTTCTGAGAAATCTTTGGGCACCAGCACTTATTATTTTACAAATTAAGCCCTAAGCCCTGAGTCATAAATGGACAAATTCTTCACTTCAGTGCAGAAACACTGCTAGGAGGAGTTTGGCTTAGTACACATCGGGCCTGGTGGTTTGCAAATTTGGATACCATATTTTATTAAAAGGGCACTTTAGAAGAGTTCTCTCCGCATTTAGACAACATCCCTACCAACTACTAAAGTGGTTCTGGACAAAATTGTAATTCTCCTCAACATACTTACACTGTTGGCACACGCGTGCCTTTCTTTTATTGTACTTGATGATTTCCGAAAAGGAATATGAAGATGTTTTTGTACCTAACATGTACACCTTCATCTCCTATTTTTGGAAAATATATATATTTTTATTTTGCAAGGCTTAAATCTGATAATGATTTTGAAAGATATAGTTCAGGAAGGATATATTTTCAGAGGTTCACTATGTTACTCTATTTGAGACACCCAGTCTGATGTACACTATTATGTAAAGGACAGGCTAAAGAGACCCATCCATGTTAGTCAGCCTGGGAAGGGATTTGTCGAAATGTTACACCCATGAGGGACCATCTATGTTCTGACTAGTCCAGGGGCCGTATCACAGAGAGTGCCCCGACGGCGCAACGGGCATTTGCACCCGCTTTGCATACCCTGGGCACTTTGGTATTACAGAAGGGGCCGCGGATGCTTGTGCGGCCCCTTCTGTAATACCGGTAGCGCTGGTGCGCATAAAGCGCCAGTGCTATCTGCAGGGGGCATTCCCTCATTGCTGGGGGGAATCCCTTTGCCGCTGTGCCTGCCTAATATTACAGATGCTGGCGCTGAGGCAAAGAAGCTGTCAGGAGGCACACAGAGTGCACCACCTAAAAGGTGGCATACTGTTAGTGTGCCCCCTGAAAGCAGCCCTCTGGGGGGGTCCTATGGACCCCCCAGAAAACCTCTTTCAGGCGGGTGCAGTCACTGACTGCAACCACCTGCAAGGGGATCTCTAATCCCCCTTCAAAGTGCAGGCAGGTTGCTGCCTGCACAGTGAAACATGGAGCGGCTGCTTCAAAGTGCTCCGTATTTCACTGGAATGCGCTGCCCATAGGGCAGCACGAGTTTGCGGCTGCCCTGGGGGCAGCGCATTCTATGTAATAGGGCACACTTTCTCTGTTTGTGCCTGGCACACCTGTTTTAAGTTGCGCCAGGCGCAAGCAGGGAAAGTGCACCCTAATAGATAATATGGCCCCAGGTGGCTGGGGTATGTTTCTCAAAGTGGCCAAATTGGACAAGTAGCCCCACATCCAGTGAGTCATATGACTCCTTGGTGCTGAGTGGCAGATTACCTGGATTGTGATGTCTGTAAGAGGAGAGAGCTGAATTCTTCAAAGGAAGTGAAGACATGAGACATTTCCATAGTGGGAATGCTTAGATCATAGATTACATACATACATGGCTAATCACTTCTTGCAACAGTCACTTTATATTAGGGGTGGGCGGCAAATTCCGTTCCGCTCGCGGAACTTGCGAAATTTCGGCATTTCCGCGTTCCGCGCAGAACGCGGAAATGTCAAAACGTCCGCGATCCGCGGCGGAACGGAATTCGGGTGCATGAAGCACTTACAGATATAAATAAAGCAGGTGCCCGAGTTGAAGCTCAAATTCTGTAACGCATTAATCAGCACAAAAAATTCGTGAGCAAGGTCGAGGCTAAGCAGGAGTGCTTTCTGCCCAGATCTACCGCCAAACATTAGCTGTAAACCCTGATGGAGGACTTTGCATCCTTGATTTTCTCGAGCGCAATCCCCGTGTAGGTCCAGTGGCCAGGAGGTTCTTTCTCCTCATCTGCTGCTCAGATCGTGCTCTGACCCTTTATAAACAAGATGCATGTGAACTCGCATGGATGCCCCGCCCGTTTTGCCCCGCCCCACATACACTAGCGGTATGCAACGTCTTGCCGCCCTTTCCCCACTACGATGGACAGCTTACTCAAAGGACCCCAGCGCCTTTCCGGCGCGGTGGCAAAGTTACAGACACACGAGGTCACTGGAGACAATTCTTCTGGTCCTTTACGCAGCTGCAGTGTAGGAAAGGCACTATACATTTACCCAACGAGGTAGCACTTACTGATTAGCCAGTAGAAAGTACTCCAGTTGAGTAGAGGTAGTGCACAAAACGGTGGGATCTTCGTGGATAAATATGCAGGGCAGGATTCATTCTGGCACGATGCTACGATGCTCCTGTCACAAAAATTAAACCTCAACAGGAAGCACTTACAGATATAAACGGGCGCAGCAAAATCTCCGCGAGCACGCGAAATTCCGCATGCTCGCGGAGATTTCTTGCCGTTTCGCGGAATTTTGCGGAACGCAACTCCGCAAATTCCGCCCACCCCTGCTTTATATCCCTTGTATGAGATTGTATGGGATTTACTACTGCAGATTGTTCTGAACTTGTGGAGAAATCCACATTTGTAGAGGCATTTAAGCCTGCCAGAATTACTTTTGTAAAATCCTTGCAGGTGTAAATGAGGTATTTTTGGCCATACGTTCATGCTTATGGCCATCAATACCTTTGTGAATAGAGGCCATTGTTTTTAGCGGTACGTTAATCAGGTGTAAAAATGAACCTTGCTTAAGATATTAACATAATTTCAGAGACCCATAGCTTTAATAATACCTGTGATATTATAATGGAAACATCCCTAATATTTTCCTGTTTTCCTATGTAAAGTTCTCTGAAGCAATCCAGGTTCTTTAATTTACTTTATCAAAAAGTATAATCCACAAGTTTTTTTTTATAAACCTCAAATGTAGCAGTAATAACCTAAAAGTGATGTGTCACTCTTTTCAAGATAATGTAAAGTGGATCAAACACATACTGAGTAAAGAGTATTGAAAACATACAGACATGGGACTATTTCATGGCAGGTGTAGAGGTAGAGTAGCATTGTAACATGGAGTGATTGTTCCATTTCACGTTTCTTCATTGTATAATTTGTATTATAAGAGAGTTAGCTGTGGTGTCTTAGGCGTAGGTATTTCAACAGTTGAACATAAGCACTGTGCAGATCTACTCACAGTACTTGAATGAAAACAAAGAGGAAGTGAGACGAAATTGACTGGGGTCACCCCTACTTGCTAACTAGTTTGGTGGTTCATTACAATGAAGAAAAAGAGCTTTATGGGTCAGTGCTTAATTTGTAAAAATAAATAAGAGCCTCGTCAGGAGACCACCGCAGCTTGCAACACCCTTTGCCACTGCCAGCGCTACCAATGACAGTACCTACGCAACTACTAACCGTCACTCTGCTACATGTATGACATTTCAGACTATTCAAGCCCCAAAAGCTATAAGAATGTCTTGGGCGGCTGGTATTAGTTGTTTTTAGTGTACATTGACTTAAAAACAACTATCGTTCGGTTCATCTTTTAATTGCACAAACAGCGCCACCATGTGGCAGCTGTCATAAGTATTGACAGTTAAGTGCTGGTGCCGAGCACCAGAAACCACCAGCTCTAGTTAAGCACTGGTATTGGTCTACATAGTATTAGGGGTCCTGATGAAAGCCACAAGACTGAGGCAATACGGTGGCTGAAATAGTTTACCCAGTGATGCTTTAGACTAATCTATTAATAATTATACCAAGGAGTATCCCCTATTAAAACAACAGAGACGCCTTAAGTATGTTTAACCTTATGATCCCTTCCATTCAATCAAAGAGCTCCCTTGTCTTACAACGTCCTGCAGGAACAATAGAGAGTTATAGGGTGTCCCTGGTTGTGGGGTCAGTAGAGTGTTTTTACATAGGCTGTGAGGAAGTGAGAGTTGCCTCCCCTTTTTGGTGATCGAGGTCTACTCACATTGTCATCTTAAGGATTGTGGGGGTCCTGGGTAACCCTGGCCGGTGAACTCCGCTCCATTCGTGGAGTTTGCCGCACTCCGCGGAGTTCTCAAAAACTCTGTTCCGTGAAGAAGAGGGGAGTTTTTTTCCTCACTCGCGCTCATCAACGTCAAGTTGGTGAGCGCGAGCAAGGAAAATCCACCTCCAGTGAAATTTTTCCTTATTCGCGCGAGTCAAGGTCTAGTTGGTGAGCTCGAGCAAGGAAAATCATCCTCCTTATGAGATTTCTCAATATGGGTGGTCAGATTTCTCAATGCGAGTGGTCACTGCAGGTCACGACCACTCATGTTGAGAAACCTTCTGTTCACGTTGAGAAAGCTGGTGCTCAAGTAGAAAATCTACTCGGTCAGCAGAAAGCAAGCTGCGCCCTCTTGCGCTGCACATGGTGCCATTCGTGATGATTTTACAGCGTGGGACAAACACCCGGCGCTCAAAATTACCGTGAACGGCTTGACCCTAACGCACTCGGCTGCTCGCGGAACTCCGCGTAGTACGGCGGAGTTTTTTTTGTCACTTCGTGGAGTTCCGCTATGTGGAACTCTGCGAACTCCGCTCAGGCTTAGTTCTGGGCAAGTAATCTTTTCAGGGCCCTGTTTGCAACAGCCTTGAATTTTATTACCCATTTTCTAATTCAAAACCCCATGTGGACAAATATTGTTGACTTATACGTTAAAGGTTGAGATAGAAAAATAGACAGAAAGTGAGACAGAGAGAAAGTTCACTTTCCCAGTGGTTTCTTCAAAGATGGAGGCCCTGGGCAATTGCCCACTTTGCCTACGCTTTAGTACATCTCTGTCTACTCCATGAGCAAGGCACTGACCAAGGTTGTGCGTCCACCATGACATACCCGATGGAGTGCTAAGGGTAGAAACTCATACTAAGAACTGTGTTTCAAGGTGTTGAACATATCAAATGACTTGAGTACTCATGAAAAGAAGACATCTAGGATCAGTTGCAAAAATAACATGTTTTCTGACTCAATTAAATCTATAAGGCTGAGCAATTATAACGTGTCTTTCAGGTGCACAAAAAAGTGACAAATGTCAGAGAGCTGGTGGCAGGAAAATCAAGATTTACAGAAATCCTGTCTAAACAGTTCACATAATGCCCATAAGCACCGTTTTGTTGTCTAAGAAAAGCATTAAAAAAAAGATTTAAGCTACTCATTGTTTCAAATGCCCTTCCCTATAAATTCCTTATGTCTCCCAGATTAGCGTGGGCATGTAAAGTACTAAAATAACTAGTTCTAAGACATTGACAAATGGAGTTCTATATGGCCGAAACTAGAAAGTGTTTACTGTAATCTGAAAGTGCGCTTTTAGAATCAAAAACCCAAATATTAGTTTTTTAAAGCACATATTTTTATATAAAAACTAATAACAAGAAACATGTGCATGGTTGCCTCCAATAAGGACTTCTAAAAGCTATGCATAGTTCTTCAATTTAAAAAGTCAGGCCATAGCAAAACTAGGAAGAGGTGTGTATTGTACTCATCAATTTCTAGTTTGTGTCTCCCTGTGAACAATGTCTGTAATATATAGAGGCACTGTCTAGTATATCAATGGTTTTTGCTGTAACTCAGTGTCTCGAAAGTGCCATTTCTTCCCTAAAATTCTGCACCTAGTTCAGTGTATTTTTATGCGTTTGGTTGATCGAGCTAATGTATCTCCTATGTAAACCCTAAACATACAGGGGCATATTTATGATAATTATGGCGCAGGGCAGCAGAGCAAGCTACCATGTTGTGCTGCCCTGCATCACAGGGAAAGGGCTAGAATGTGCCGTGTTTATCCACTATGGTGCATTCCTGTTCTTTCCACCTGCGCTTGTGCCGTTTCTGCAGCCTATCGCCAATGCAGGCACCATTGCGCCATGGCACCGTTGTAGGCAGGATTGTTTTTGTGCAGGAAGGAGCACCTTCCTGCACAAAAACTGTCTATAGAGGTGTTTTCCTCTTTTTATGTGCAGCACACATAGAAAGAGGAAAAAACGAGGAGAAATAAAGACATATTTCTCTCACTATGCCTCACCTGGGGAGGCGTATCTTTTTGGCGCATTCCCAGGTTTACCAGGTTTGGTAAATCTATGTATGCATCAAAGACCATGAGCTTGTGTGGGAACACCCGCCACACCACCAATGGAATGCCTCCCTTGCGCGTAGTAATGCAACCCAGCGATTTGTGCTGCGTTGCAATACTCCGCGCAAGGGAGGCCTTCCATTGGTGGTGTGGCGGGTGTTCCCACACAAGCTCATGGTCTTTGATGCATACATAGATTTACCAAACCTGGTAAACCTGGGAATGCGCCAAAAAGATACGCCTCCCCAGGTGAGGCATTGCGAGAGAAATATGTCTTTATTTCTCCTCGTTTTTTCCTCTTTCTATGTGTGCTGCAAATAAAAAGAGGAAATCACCTCTATAGACATATGTGTTATATGTACTTGCACGCATAGCAAGCGCTGATAAACACACACCACTTCATTCCGGGCCGCAGAGAGTTCTAGTTCAGGTAAAAAAAATGTTAGTTCGTGCATTTGCAATTATGCTGTTGATTTTTCCATACAAACATATACGTTTTTGTAACTCAACATAAGAAAATGCAATTCACTAAATAGGGGGAAGGGTTTATGCATATGAAAACATATTTTCCTTGTGGAGAAAAAAATATCAAGTGCATTTGCACTTGTACAGACGATTTTACCAAGTAAAAACATATGCATACATATTTTGGCACAGAAAAATAAAATTCACAATTTTTTCCCAGGAGTGCAGGTGGAAATTTGTTACTGTAACAGGTTTCCAGGGTAACAGGGAAAATTTGGGAAACATACATGAATTTCAAAGAGTTGGCACTCTGCGCCTATGCAAGGTCATAACCTGAGGATGCAGATTTCCAACTTTTTTTTAATAAGGCCAGTTCTCTTTCTTCAGTAGGACCACTATGATTCCTGCTTGTGGCATGTGCATAATGTTCTTAAAGATAACTCACTCTCTGTTCATTTGGGCGTCATAGTGAAAATTAATTGCTTTGGGCTATTAGTTAAATAGCCGCTTTTTACAGTGGCCCACTTTTGTTAAGTTTTGCGCCAGGTTGCCTAGTAAAGTATTGTGCTTACTGTCTATAATATCTTCTTCACTGCAGAAAAAGTTTTTGTCAATTTGGAAGCTGCTGTTCTTTGACATTGTTAATCCTATGGAAAGTTTGTTAGTGTTGGGAAATTGGCTACTAGTGCAAAAGTCATGTAAAGAGCAAATGTCAATCAAAATTGTTGAGTGCGAGCTCAAAAGAAGAATGACTGTTGTGCGCCTGCAAAGCTTAGGCATAACAAGTAGGAAGATTATACTGGACCACATATCTAGACTATTTCCTGGTAGAGCAATACTTTTGCCAGGTGAAGTGGAGAGGACAAATTGAAGGCTGTTTATTTCAAGCGGAATGTTATGCACTGGATGCCACTAGACACCCACACAGATTTTAAACAGGTTTTCTTTTTGTTTATTTTAAAAGCAAGAGGGAACAGGCAACCGCATTTGAGAAATTCGATTAGAACAAAGATTGTTAGACATATGAATGAAAGATTTACTAACACCGTGAAGAAAAACACTGATGCAAGGAATCTGATATATTGCAAAGGGAAAATGGAGAAAAGAAGAAAAAAGTGTGTGCTTGCACAGATGGCAATTTATTATTTTATAATTATGTAGAATTACATACAGCAGGAAAAGGAGTCAGGAGAATGTGTCACGTGACTTTTCTCGGAAGTACTTCTGGGAACTTGCATCTTTTGCAGCTTTTCAGAGTACATCAGGGAATGTTTGTGAATTCAAAAAAACATAAGTTGAAGATGTAAATTACTGCCCTTTTTCATGAATTTGGCCTAATAACTATTCCTTGAAGACTTCATGTAGGTGGTGCCTGCGATGACTCAGGAGGGGATGTCATAAGAGACTGCCTCATGAACGTCAGTACACCAAAAGACCAGGGGTAGCGGAAGTGACATCACACACAACACACAGAACTTTACGTTCTCTCACACACACATGCTTACACATTTGCACATAATCACACATACACACACTCTCTCCAACATAAACACAGTCTCTCTCACCTAACAGAGACTGTGCACACAACATACATTTAAAAGCATTTTTTACTTACCTCTGCTTCTAGAGAAGATCATATTCCATCTAATTGTACTCCATTTTTTAATTAAACTAATAATAAATAATACATTATTATTCATTTTTAGTATAGTTCAAAAATTGACAAAAAACAAGGAGAGTGGAGCCCCAACCCATGTACATAAAGAGGAGCTGCTCCTGTGTTCCTTGCACTGCTTTGTCTACCTCTGAGACCAGGGGTCGGAAATGCAGTGCGAGGGGTCGAAAGGGGCAAGTCGGGGATTAAAGTTGAAATTACATTATATTGTTCAATTCTGAATTTGGGATTTTTTATTCTGCAAATTATTTGGCTACAAAGCTTTCTGGTTCATATGGAGATCAGAAGAGCAGTAAAGATGCAGGGGTATGACTATGAAATGTTATACCCCTGCATGTTTGTTTGAAATGCATGACATTGTACAATTCTAGCTTTCCAATGTAGCCCCTTTAATAATAGAGTACCAGAGCTTTAGACTTCTGAGTACACTGCTGCCTTCATTGGCGTCACAATGGAATCTAGTAGACCTGACGCTTAGTAGAGCCCAACTCGATTTGGTGGATTACTAGCACATTCCTTACAGACTGGAAGTGTGCTGAGAGTAATGTGCATTTTCATTTCACATGAATTTGCAGCTGTAAATTTTAAGATTTGAAACCTTATTTGACATTGTGTCTTGAACGAGATGTAACTTTATCAAGACTTATAATGATTTTTCATGAGGGACTGAGGTTAGGGTGTTCAATCTAGAATCTGAGTATCCAAGCTGTATTACATTTGTAGCTTAGACGTTGATGATCATGTAATAGTTGTCCATTAACAATTTGAACATCACTTCTTTTTAGTGTTGTTCATCTAGTGAGGTTCACATTAACTGTGTTGATCTTTCTTTGAAGATTTAGTTCCATAGGCCCTTTTATCTTCACTCATTAAGCTAGTCTGACCAAATCTGCAGACAAATTTCAAAATTGTAACTCACCAAAATACACTTTGAAATCTACCTGACCTGGACCAGTGCCTCGATGGTTGGTGTTCCTGCCACGATCCGATCTCATCTTCCAAGCTAGTAATGCACCACTATTCTTCCCATACTCAAAGTTTTGGAACCTGCTAGCCTCCCACGTCACTCGTAACACTTTTTCCAGATGAATCTTAAGCTTCAACTGGAACCCCTCCAGTTTCCTCTCAAAGAGGAGTTAAGATTTGGGTTAGAGCTCTGCCTTGCCTGAACATGCAGTTACACTTCCTTCTGGGCTATCTTTGCCAACAGGTCCTTCTGCAACTCTGAGTTCTTTCTACCTTGGGCATGCAAGATCCTTGAAATGCAGCCTCTAATATAGGCCTTGTATGTATCCCACGCCATAGCAGTGCTGGCCGTTCCCTGATTATGCTAAAAAAAATCTGTTTGCTCTCTTAAAGTTTCCAAAACTTCCTCTTCCAATAAGAGATCCCTTCCCAAAGTCGATCTCCGGGACACTCTTCCACCGATGGTAAATATAGGACCAGCTCCACTACTGAATGATCAGATATCCCTGCAGGAACATGCACTATTGAATGAACTAAGTGGGTCGATATGCGATCTAAAAGAAAATAATCGATAAGTGAGTGGTGCCCATATTTTTTGCTATAAAAAGTATAGCCTCTTACATTCCCCCAACTCTTCCTCTAAATATCTATTAAAACCAGAAAATGAGTAATTTCTATGAATGGATCAAATTTGAGGTCTTGGTGTCAATGACCTATTGGATCTGCATGTTTATGTCATTGGATGATCCAAGCTAGGCCTTTAAATAAAAACTCCCCATATTTAGATTGAAATTCAAGCACATCTTTAGTTTCACTTTAAAAGTGGCACAGTTATAAAAAGTGCTTACCTACATCTCCTCCACCTGAATAATGGTGTCCCACTCTTCACACTGGATGGCAAAAATAGCCTTAGACCTAAAACAAATTAACTCTGCAACTTACAAAACAGAAGATCATGTACAGCCATTGACTGGGGTCCCTTAAACGCTAACCATTTGCCAGACAATATTCTTCAAATATCACTGCTTTTTTCACAGTGCAAATTGGGCCTCACACCTTGGCGAGCTGCTCTCCTGCCACAAACTAAAGAGAGTCCTCAGATGCACCACAATACTTTACATGCCAGCTGGTAATTGCAAATATTTCTCAGTAGAAGGACAACTTCTCCAGTTTAATGGATCAAAAGCCTCAATTGCCCTTGCTTCTAGTTAAGAAGACAAAGTGAACACTTAAAGCTACACGAGAAAATTTAAATCATCTGTCATGCCACCATTGTAGTAATCAATTTTACCCAACTCTACCCAGGTGATTATACTGCCCATGTCTGTCCTACCAAAAAAACAATGGCCCATGACATGTGATGGTTGTTATGTTATCTCTTTTCTCCACCTCTTGTAAACTTGACTGTACTCTGTAGGTTGAGCTCTTGGTTACAGTGCACTAATTCTGGAATCATCATAGAAGTAAATTCATGGCAATATGAGACACCCTATAAACGATTAAAAAAAACGTTAATTAATGGAAAATAATTTTCACATGACATACACAACTTGCCAACATCAACCTAGATCCCAATCCACAATGCTACCCACCAAAGAATACCACATGAATGCAATGAATAGTCTCCTTAAATAATAAAATTATTTGACATCATAATACTCTCTTGTCTCATAATCCATCTCTTATCTTAAACAACTCATCAGTAAGAATGCTTTCGCACAATTGCACCCTTCCTCATCCTATATGCATGATTATATGTATACATTCATATTTGTGGATCACCACTAAAGCTGGAGACCTATAGAATGCTGCACATAGCCAGAAGGGGACATAAGAATTATGTCTGGCTAGAGGAAAATGTTCAAGATTACGTACAATAGTAGTAGAGGGAGGGGGCGATTCCTGTTGTTAGGAACATGGGCAGACATGCTAGGAGAGGCCTTGTTAAAGGTGATGATGATGATGTGTGGGGCTTTAGCTGGTCTCAAAATTGCAGGACTGAGATTGCAATGATGAAGTGGTGCGATGTTATTCCACATCTTTTGGAAATACAAATCAGAGTTGATGCCTGTTTATTTCTCTTTGTTACATACCATAGTGTTGAGCCAGGTTGTGCTATGACACCTTGTGTATTGGCAACCTGCAGTGGTGAGTGTTTTAAACAGGTATGATGATGCGTTAACTTATCCTGCTTTTTATGGGGTGAAGCAGGTTTGGAAGTTATTGTTACATTGGAGTCACACCCATTGTAGGTCTTTTATGTTGTGGTTAATTTTATTCAGTGAGCTTTCAGATTAATTGGTTTACGGTGTTGAAGATGCATTAAAAAGTGTCCGCACAGTGAATGCACTGCTCATGAACAGGGTATTTGAAGGAAAGGACAAGGGTGTACACAGTAGGTCTTAAGATTACTTTGTGGAGGGTTAACTTTCCATAGCTGTACAGCCTATTTTTCCGTGGCAATCTATGTTTAGATGAAGAAGTCAAGGGTGAACCTCAATGATTTGGCATTTGTGGCTAATGGCGAGGTGAATCCATTCAGATTCATGCTAGATGGCCATTCTTGGATCCTAGCCTGTCTGGTTCTGTTGACAAAGATGGGGAATAATGTTTTTGTAGAATTCAGGTGCAGGACAACCCTCAACATCTAGTTCTGTATGAGGATGATGCACTGGTTGAGCTGTTCTGTCGTAGTTAGAGAGACTACTACCAGATACTGTTCCATATTATAAGTGTATTTAAGTATCTTGATATCATTATCTGTGAGCAAGATCCTTAACAGCTCAATACAGAGGTTGCAGATGATGGTGGAGTATGGGTCCCTGGAACACCAGCCCATGTCATGGCACGAATATCCAACAACTTGAAGTCCCTATTTGGATGAGTGTTGTTGACAGTCTCCCTCCTAGTGAATGTTTTGATGTCACTTGGAGAACGGGACACTCAAGTGGCAGACCCTATGATGACAATATCCACAAATCCATACTAGGCGGAGATTATATATACCGCAGGCTGTGAATATGTGGTTGAGGGTCTCCGAGGTGATAATTTCTGAGACTTTGGCATGAAGACCATTGTGGTTCATTCTCCCCCCTTCTTTCTGATTGATAAAAAGTATCATTTGGAAGCTCAATGGACCTCTGCTTCTTCCTCCCTCCAATTTTTTATTTGTACTACATCTTCATTACATAGCATCCTCAGAGGCATATGAAAAATTATCATAGAGTGTAAATAACCCCTTCACCTGGACCTTGTTGCATTGCCTTGTGTTAACATTATCAACAAATGTTCAAAGCTGGCTTAGAGAAAGCCCAAATAGAGAGAAACTTTTCATTAGTTATCGTTCCGACAATGCATCTTTTGATCCAATGAAAAAGGTGGTTATAACAGAACCTTGTTAGCTTCTTGTGCAATCTACAACAAAAGTGTGATTTTGGAACTAGGAGCATGATGTCAAAAGGCGCTGGTTCCAGCACACTCTTTGTGAGACGCGCTGAGCAGACATTTTTGAGCAGCATTTTGTGATTTGCTGTTAGGGAGCATGCAGAAGTCCACCACTCTCTGCTCCACCAGAGCCTGAGCCCACATTTACAAAGTGAAAGACGTTCCTCACGAACATGGGCAGTGAAAACCCAATACAGTGACATTAATGGCCCTAGAGCAAGGATGGAAATGAGCTCCTGGTCGCTGTTTGAACTCTAAAAAAACAGCATGCTGAGTCCTCTTCCCCTCTGGGCCCCGGTGCGTTGCACCATCTGTACCAATGGTAGGTACTCCCCTGACTCTAAACCACATCCTTTGAGGAACCAACTGCAATTGCAATTCTAAAGCATTATTTTTACAAGTCATTGCAGTTGACAGGAAGGCTGGATGCCCCTTTAAAGCTTCCTTCTCCAACTGAATCACAAACTATGTATCTGTCGTAAAGTGCACACTGCTAGTCGTAAAGCTATTTTTGACTTTCAGCCTGCCTTTTCTTCCTTGTAACCTGTGGTTTTGCGGTCAAAAAGTGTTTTTGAGAATAGCAAGCTTTGCAACTGAAAGAACATTTAGTACATGAGGCCCTGTGTAACAAACTTATAATATTTTTTGATATAGCATATTTCGCTTCTTCATATGCGCAAGAAGTATTTATAATGGAGTAGTGTAGCTACATTGCTCCTTTCAGTGGCAGACTCACCACTCTCCTAACTACTTCTTGCCTCTTACTGACTGCTAGGTGCAAGCATGGCATATAGACATGAAGAGCTCACAGCAAAACCAAAGGGGATGATGGACGGAGTGTTGACATTGCAAGCACTCACCCCCAGTCAACTGATCTGGGTTTAATCCATGATCATTCTTTAGCTCACTCCACCACCCCAGTTCAGACATGGCCATATGCAAATCAGTCTGACCCTGTGCCTCATGGGAACAGTCCAGCCCGAACTGCCAAGCCATGTCTTCCCTGGACCGGAAACAAGCATCCTGGGACCAGGTTCGGGCTCACAGCCCTCATCAGCCAGGCTATCTTGAATCCAGTGGCAAAGTGAGCAAGGGACCCACGTCTGGGCATACCCTGCCAACTTAGGGCGAACAAAGCAAAACCAAAGGGGATGATGGACGGAGTGTTGACATTGCAAGCACTCACCCCCAGTCAACTGATCTGGGTTTAATCCATCATCATTCTTTAGCTCACTCCGCCACCCCAGTTCAGACATGGCCATATGCAAATCAGTCTGACCCTGCGCCTCATGGGAACAGTCCAGCCCGAACTGCCAAGCCATGTCCCGATGGCTTTCGAAAGTGAGTGGTGGAAAGCTAGAACAGCTTTCTTACGCTGGCCGCTGTTCCATCGTTTATTTTGAGATCTGTTTCCAATTGTGCTCGACTTCTGTGGGGCAGCCGCCATGTGTGCTTTTTCCCCCTTTGTGCTGAGAGGTTGAAGTATGAAACGGATTAGTTATATACTATCAGTTTCAAGACATACAGTACAGATTTTGCAGTGTCAGCAATTGCAGTATCCAAATGCACAAATTACTTTAAAAAAACGATTTCACTATTGTGTGCAAGGTCTGGGAGAACAGCTGCGCGCGAGAGAAGTGATCCCTCGTGACATCAGAGGCGTTTCTCTCTTCTAGCCAGAGCTTCTCACACAACAGGCCCCTCGAGCGTGGACAAAAAAGCCCTGTTTCGAGTTTGCCTAATTTAAACCCAGGCCATTGTCTCTAGAACGAGTACCTTCTTGTTTTTGAAAATATTCTGCAAGGCAGTTAGTAACTTTTTAGTGTTCCATCCAGCGTATTCCTTTGATAATGTAACAGCCACCGTCAAGGGCACATTAATGGATTCTTCTTTATGGACATGTGACAAAAGTGTGTGTATTACATGTAGTCATGCAGGGTTTACTACCAGTGCTAAGGCTACTACTAATAACAACTTGTTTTTATGCAGCGCTTCATTCAGTTTATGCAGTTTCTAATAACTGTATATTGCTGATGTTATGTTATCCCCTGACTTATTTTTGTTCTTATAAACAACGTCTAGCACCTACTGTACCAATTCTATAGAATGAGAAGAACTGAAAAATTAGCTAGCACCAGAAAAATACTCCCACAGCAGTTAACTAATATAGACTATATTCAAAAGGTGTTTTAATTGATTCAAATGACCTTTTCAGGGAGTAAGGCCCTGATTTCCTTCATTTTGCCTCTTTGGTCCAAGCTTTTGTTATATATTGTCTTATGCTGCGTCAAATTTCTAGGTATTCTGCTGGAGAGGGAGAAATCTCAGAATTTTATTTTTGTGCAATCAGCAGACGTGCCATCTCCAAGCCCCCTCCCCTCCTGCCAAAAAAAGTTCTCGGATGCCCCACCTCGAGGGACATTTTAACAGTGATGTCCTAGCAATGAGACAAAGGGAGGAGAGGATGTGGCCCAATGGCTAGAGCGGTCGACCTCGAAGCTGGGTAACCGGTTTCGAGTCTTGGCTGGGATGCTCAACATCTTGTGATTCTGGGCAAATCGTGAAATCTCCCCATGCCTAACAAAATTAATATGTCCGTCTGTAACGCAACTGCTGCTCATGTACAGCGCTCCGATACCTTCCGGTTGAGTTAGCGCTATATAAAACTCCCCCCCAAAAAAAGATTTGTCACAAACTCAAGGTGCAAACTAAATTTGGTAAAAATAGAATATCAATAATGTTCTAGCACCAGGAATGCCCACACAACTTTATTCCATCTGTACAAGACTATTTAACATGGATAAATGGATAGGAGCATTTTTTCAAAGGCCTACATAACTGCTCTAGTTTACAGTACAGCCGGGACAGTGGTTAATACTGTACCCAATAGACCTAATAGGAATGTGATGTGTCTCTTGACTCCGGTATCTCCAGCCCCATTCTGCTAATGCTAAGCTGATAGCTTCTGCTCCCCTCCTATAACTCTTTTAGTCCATTGAGCTCGTAAGTGATTTACATTTTTCATTCACCCCATCTTCTGTGTCCACTGCTCTGGAGTCACAAGAAGACTGCCTCATAGACTACTGATGGAGCACTACCATGATGCGAAGCTAAGTATCTGCATTCTTTAAAGTTTTTGTAAAAACTCCATCTAAAAACAAACTAATTTCTTCTGGAGGAACAAAAGTGGGAATTGGACCACTGGACTAAGGGCCAGATGTGCGACGGTTTTTAGCGTGCGCAAATGGGTTTTAGACCCGTTTGCGCACGCTTAAAACCTTGGGCCCAAGTACAAAACCTATTTTGCGAGTTGCTGATCAATTAGCGACTCGCAAAATAGGTTTTGCGCCTCGCTATTAGGAAGGGGCGTTCCCTTCCTAATAGCGACTCATGAGGCATGTATGAATGTTTTGCGACCGCAATTGCGGTCGCAAAACACTTGCAAATAACCACCTACTTCAAGTAGGTGGTAATGCAATCGCAAATGGGAAGAGGTCCCCAGGGGACCCCTTCCCCTTTGCAAATACATGCAAAAATATTTTTTAAGGGAAGGCAGTGGTCCCAGGGACCACTGCCTGCCCTTAAAAAATGAAACGAAAACGTTTCATTTTTTTTTTTTTAAATGCATCCCGTTTTTCTTTAAGGAAAACGGGATGCATTTAAAAAAAAAAGATGCTTTATTTAAAAGCAGTCCCAGACATGGTGGTCTGCTGACAGTAGCGGCCCGTAGTGGGAGTGCTGCCGGGCGGTGACGTGGGGCAGGGGAGGGGCAGGGTGGGGGGTAGTAAACTACGGAATACGGCGCACAGAGGTAAATAAACAAACAAATTAAATAAAACGAATTTCGTTGCGCGCGCTGCATCGCATTTGGCGATGCAGCGTGCGCAACGAAATTCGTTTTATTTATTTGACTGACTGTACTCGACTTAAGAATTGTATATAATTGTATGCTCCTTTTCATTTTTGTGATTACATTGTCTTCAATTGTTGTGAAGACTAAAGGAGTATGGAACTGATTATTTATTTCTTTGATGGCTTATGAACGTAAGCCTAATGATATAGAGGT
This sequence comes from Calotriton arnoldi, assembly GCA_963921515.1. Taxonomy (NCBI): domain Eukaryota; kingdom Metazoa; phylum Chordata; class Amphibia; order Caudata; family Salamandridae; genus Calotriton; species Calotriton arnoldi. Next base: position 912,922 of record CAWUFW010005746.1, on the reverse strand, counting down.
CCATAAAATAATTTTCTACATTTGGTAATGCCCACCCTCCTTCCTCTATCTCCATACACCACTTTTGTAGTACATCCAGGGGTCATTTCCTACCCATATTACTTAGACTATTGCATGATTTAGTTTACTAAAGAACGCGTTACTCAAAGAGCACGACAAAGTCTGGAATATGAACAGACTTTGAGGGAGGGTAATCATTTTACTGAGTTATATAAGTCTACAAGGGAGCGTGAAGCATGTTGCCATGTCTGATAGACCTTTTTGAATGTAGCCAGGAGCTGTCCCATATACAGCCTATTTATTTAGTCTGTCTTTTCAAAGGCCCAAATGCCTTAAGACAGCCTTAGACCTTTTCTCCCCCCGAAGCTCAACTCGTAATACACTATAATTAACATTAACTAAAATAAAATTGGTTTTGGACTTATTTTCCTAATAGACAAAATTCTAATAAAAATCCACCCTCATGGAAAAAAATGTTGCTCATGTTCACTGTCTCTGACCGTAAATAATTATAAACAACAGGAGAAACCCATGCACCCAGTTGAGACCTGGGTAAATATAGTATCATCCAACAATGTCTCAGTGGATAACAATAGAAAGGGTACAGATTAGGAATAAGTCAATTATAGAAAAAACACAACATGAAACCCCAGCTTTTTGTAAATGCAATTATATTTTTCAACAGAGGCAAAAGAATGCTTCAAGAGCTATAAAGTAGCTTCAGTAATGATTAAGACTTGTGTACTAAGTGCAAAGTGACCACATTGCGCTCATGAGAAAACATTAAATGGTGCAAGTGAAATATGTGAGAATAAAAGTCAAATAGCGTATGGAAGTATTTCGAAAATTATTATGCATGAATCTTTTGAATACAATATTGTCTTTATGAAATCATGTCATAATTATTGATCCATAAATGTGCTGGTGCATAACAGCGTTTTGACCTTCATGAATTAAGGTCATCATCAGGACAATAATAACACAAAAAAGAGGTTTGCTGCCTAAGGGAAAAGTGGAGAATCATTTAAAAGCCGGACTCAGAGTGAAACTGGGCCAGTGAGTTATACCAAAGGGATGTGTTGTAGGTGCCTGAGTGGTGTGTAGGGAACCCAGAGGGAGAAATTAGAGAAGACAGGCTAATGTTAGCCGCAAGTAGTGAACCACAGACGGTGAGGCCCTAAATAACCGAATTAGACAAGAACCGCTGATACACTCACATAGAGAAATTCCCGCCGGTGAGTGTATGCGTCTGACCTGGGACAGCGCAGGCTGTCACCAGGATAAGTTTCAATGAATCCATTATAGATGGTTTGACAAGGAATCTCGAAAGAGCCAATTTGCTCAAATCCCAATGGATGAAGGAATGAGTCACATTGCTGGATGCCAACCATTTCTGCAGGGGATGTAAAGCACAATGCTGGCTCTCAATGATGTGTACAGTGAATGCTTAGGAAAACAACTGGTCCAGTTTCATTCTGAGCCAGGCTTTTAAAATATTTTTCAACTTTTCCCTTAGGCAGCAATCCTCTTATTTTGTGTTATGATTGTCCTGAAGATGACCTTAATTCATGAAGGTCGAAAAGCTGCCGACATGCGCAAACAAATTTATGGATCACTAATTATGACATGTTTTCATAAAGACAATATTGTATCCAAAAGATTCATGCATACTAATGTTCTAAATATTTCCATACGCTGTTGTTTTACTTTTATTCTCAGGTGTTTCACTTGCGCCGTTTAATGTTCTCTCACAAGCACAATGTGTTCACTCTACACTTAGCACACGTCTTAATCATTGCTGATGCTGCTTTATAACTCTTGAAGCATTCTTTTGCCTCTGTTGAAAAATATAATTGCATTTCCAAAAATTGGGGCTTCGTGTTGTTGGTTCTTCTATAATTTACTTATTCCTAATTTCTGACTCCAAATACACAAGTTATTATATATATATACTAATTTATTCTTAGTGCCAATGATGATAAGGCTAGAATTTATGTTTTCTCTCTCCTTATGCTCCTAGCTAGGTGCTACAAAAAAGATAGTAGAAAGGAGATGAGAAGATGGCATGCGTGCTAGTTATGCCTTCCAAGCCTTCTCAAGGGGCTAACCCACACCCATTAAAAATAAGGCTGGTAAGGGCACCCCAGTGCAGGGATAAGATCAACATAATGAACTGTGTCAGGAACTTCATTTCATTTTAACAGTTTCATGGTATTCACAGTTTCCAAATGCCAAGGCAAAGCGTGAGCTTTCAGAATATTGTAGAGCCTCAAAGACATACCAAAATACCACCTGATGGATATGTTTGGCTATCAAATGATGTATATAAATTAACACTTCCTGTTGGTTATAAGCCCTTTTTAATTACTGATAATAGTTTCACTTACCCCATTTTGAAAATCATCACATGAAACATGCCTTTGCTTCCTCCAGGCACGGCCAGCACAGGTAACAGCGGTGGGGCGGTGGGGAAGGGCTGTGTAAGTGGACAGATGACGGGATAGGGAAAGTAAAATCAAAAAAGTAATAAACCCACTTACCTTGCACTCACTGCATTGCCGCCTCAGGAGTACTTTCACAGATGCAAATGTCCCAATTTTGTTTAGCTGCTCGATTTTGCAACAAATTACATATACATGGACGTAATACAGGCTCCTGAAGCTGTTTCAGCACAGGGGGCCCATCATTCTTCCAGGGGGGCGGGCCTAACCGTCCGGGGAGGGGGAGCATTCAAACTTAATTTGCTAAATATTAAATTCAGTTGCTCAAATTTTTGTAGGAGGCCACACCCACTTTCCCCAGCTCCTCCTACTTCCTCTAATGGCTCAAACCACTTACTCTGTTGACTTCACCCACATGCTCAACTGGCACTGCTGAAAGCCAGACATAATACCTATATGAGTGGAAGGTCCAGAGCGTCGCAGTTAGCTGAATGTAGTCAAGTGGGGTTTTAATGTGGGGTTTTGTGGGTGGCATGCAGTCTATATTTGCAAGCAGGAGCAGGGTTCAACAAATCAACAGGCGCATCTCAATTGCTTCTTGTTTGGGGGCAAGATATAATATTAGAAGAGAGTGATAAAGGTGGAAGTGTGACAAGCAATGTCTGTCTTCATGTACTAAGGAGAGGGCAGCAGGGGCGAAGGGTGCTGTGCATGTCAAGAATCCAGTAAGGAAATGTCTGGATCTGCAAATCCAGTTAAGTGGCATTGACAATACACATTCATTTTAGGTATGCAGGACACGGGGAAATTAAGTGATTTGTCCAGATTCACAGGATGTGTTCAGCCAATGCCGAGACTTGAACTGGGTTCCCCAGTTCCAAGGTCGGCAGATCTGGCTGTTATGCCACATCCTCTTGTTCATGCCATGCTGCGAAGGAGCTGGTTTAAGAGAAGGCATGAGGTCAAGGCAAGAACTTGATTTGGCCAGATCAAAAATGCTGAATACCTGTTGATTGTTTTTTTCGCTCGCTCAATGTTAGGAAATCATTCACTGCCTTAATTAATCTAAGGCCTGCTGCTTGCTGCATGAGTCACGGCTCCGAAATGCTGCTTGCTTCTTCTAGTAACTGGCTGGCTAGGGCTGCAGCTGCACAGTGTGCTGGGGCGCAGGGGCGGGCGTAAAGTGGGTACATTGATCTCTACATTGGTCCGACTTATACTAGCGCTGTGCTACTATGATTGATGGACCTGTCGGCCCCCTCCCAGTGCTGCCAGCAGGGTGACAATTACCGCTCCACTGTCGCCAGCCAACATCCTCCCTTTTTAGGTCGAGCCTAGCGCAGCGCACATGCGCTGCTCTATGGGGAGGCTTCTTGTAAGCACTCCCAACTTCCTACAGACTTCTCCGTGTGAGTTTATTCTCACCCACACATTTTATTGGCCATTGCGTGTGGCTTTCAAAAATGAAAGCACGCAAATGGGCAAAGGTAGGGGTGTGTCCCGCCTTTTCTGTAAACGTTCACTCCCATGGCATATGGGCCTCGGGAGCGAGCAGCGGCGCGCAGTGTGCCAGCTGCTTTCCAGGATCAGGTTACTAATTAACCCAGTGCGGTCGCTTTCACTTTTGCGACCGCGCTTGTTTAATTAGCAGCCTCCGCTCCATGTTTGCACCCCCTCCCACCGAGCTCTCCCACACAGCTGGTTCGGCACCGTCGCTGCGTGGGAACAAAATAAGTCACATTACAGATGAGTGCCCTATTTAGAAGGGACGGCAGCTCCTGAGGCGTCGCTCCCCAATGAAAGGCAGAGGCGGTGGTGTTCCCTGAGACTGTTCCTCGCCGTGGGACATCAGACCACACCGCTGCAAGGAATGTCCCCCTGGAGACCCAGGCAGCGGGGCGCACCTCCTGCGCTTGGGGGACTGGGACTGCGGGCTAAGCAGGGCCTCGAACTCCATGGGCTGCTTCAGAGTGGCACCGCACGCCATGTCCGCAGCCGCTTACACAGCAGCCCCCCCCTCCCTCGCCGCTCCCACTGGCGCGCCTCTGACTACCCCTTAACCCGATTGCCACCTAAACCCAACTCCCCATTGAAACCCTCCTCCCGATCCTCTGTGCAACTCCATGGGCCGCTTCAGAGTGGCACCGCACGCCATGTCCGCAGCCGCTTACACAGCAGCCCCCCCCTCCCTCGCCGCTCCCACTGGCGCGCCTCTGACTACCCCTTAACCCGATTACCACCTAAAACCAACTCCACATTGAAACCCTCCTCCCGATCCTCTGTGCAACTCCATGGGCTGCTTCAGAGTGGCACCGCACGCCATGTCCGCAGCCGCTTACACAGCAGCCCCCCCTCCCTCGCCGCTCCCACTGGCGCGCCTCTGACTACCCCTTAACCCGATTGCCACCTAAACTCAACTCCGCATTGAAACCCTCCTCCCGATCCTCTGTGCGTCACCCCAGGCCAAATACCCGGTCTGTGGCACTCCGAGAAGACCAAATCATCTGCACAGTATCGCCGTATGTTGAGCCGCTCCAAAGTCGGCAGGTCCGCACATAGGGCCACCTCGCTTTCCCCTAGGTTCCCGCATTTGCTTACGGTTGACCAGAGGGCCCCCATTGACCAACTTGCAACTCCCCAAAATTCAGCCCGCATCCCGAGGCACCGTCCTCCCTCACCAGCAACACCCCCCCTCAAGCCCTTCGCCTCACCCACGCCAAACCCCACCACACTTCACAGCCACCCACACCCACCCCCTGGAATCAACCCCACTGTGCCCAGACTGATCCTTTTGAATGCTCAACCCAGCGCCAAGCCTGTGGTAAGCACCACAACTCCTGTCCTGCAACCCCCAACACCAGGATGTGCACCTCCCCACACAGATCCCCCGCAATATTGATGCCCTCGGAGCCCCACATAATACCCACGAATTGCAAACTTCAAACCACCACCAAGCCAGCCCCAGAACCAACACCCCAGCCCTACTATCCTCACACATCATACACCTACTCTCCCGCAAGTCTTATACATCAGTTTTTTTTTACTTATAAGGTCCCAAAGGCGAGACCTATTGGCTATGCCAATGCTTGTTCTACCTTTTTCTTAAAGACGAGGGTCCAGATGCCCCGGTGGAGGACTGGCACAGGGGCACACTGAATGTACTGAAGTGGGCCTCTAGTGCCTTGTGCCAGAGATCACATCTGTTGTTCGCAGGAGCGCTGGATGTGCACAATGCCCATTACTGGTATCTACATGTCAATGTTCTGATTCATGTCAGACAAATGCAAGTAGGAAGCAGCATTAGTATGTCAGGGGGACATAAAACAGGTAGTGACACAGTTAGTCAATATGTGTGCTGGTATCCACGCTTCCACAGAGAGGGAGGGCTCAAGACTAGCCCCGCTGACTATGTTCAGCTCTGTCTGTGTGTCTGATGTAACCAAGCCATATGTTATTCCCAAAAAGAATCGGCCCACATGTATAATTGTTGGGCATTTACACATGTGGTGTGAAACATTGTTATTTCCCATCACACTGAGCGGTGGCTTGTGCCACTTCTGCTGTGCGCACCACATAGGTGTTGTGTCACTCTTGTTTGTGATTTCACACCACTGTAGCTGAGGCCACCAGGGGCATAACACAGGCCCTGCAACCCCGAAATAATAGTGCAAACTCGACCCAAGTTATGGGCCCGCTTTGCGCACCAGCTATATTACACACGGTCACAATTGGTTACAGATACATCAATTTAAATAAAAGCGCCTGGAATCAATCCTTATCTTGTTCATCGGCCTCAGAGAAAGAGAGCTGGTCACCCCAGATATGATCTATATATTCCCCATAGTATATTGGGCTGCTATTGCTTGCACTTTTACGAATGTCTTTGTAACTACAAAAGGCTTGTTGCATTTGGGATCTGTAGTCGTATGTTAATTATTTCCTTTTCAATTGTTGAACAGTTAAAAAAAAAGACTCGGCCCTACAACAGGAAAGTGCACTGCAAACTCAAAAACAAGCATTTGCAATGCAATAGGTCTCGCAATTTTTAGAGTTAGAGCTATTGGCTTTGTAAATGAGAATGTATTTTATCTGTTTGTTTTGGTTTAGAGTAGTGGATGTATGAATAGAGACACAGCTCCAGTAGTGCATAGAGGACTTAGAATGAGGAATTACTACTGGGACCAGAGAAGCAGCTGCTGCACTATTTAGCGGATTTACAATGAGGAATTGCTGATGAGACCAAAGAAGCAGGTAGCAGCACTGTGTAGAGGAGTTAGAAAGAGGAATTACCGACAGGGCCAGAGAAGCAGCTAGACCTACTGAATAACAGAAAAGATCACCCTTAGACCAGAAATCCAGCTGTTAAGACCTCGACTACTGGCAGATAGTGGAAAAACACTGAAACAAACTATTAGAGGCACAGAGAAGCAGGCCCAGTGATTATATTGTATTTGTTAATGAGGAGTTATCTGTGCTGAGGTTAAGAAACCTGTCTTACTTTATGACAAACACCCTCCGTTTATATGCAGTTGGGCCAGAGCTGGGGCCTGGTCACATACAGCAGGTAGAGAGAGGTCTGGGATGCTGAGATCGGGGAGGGAGAAAAAAAGAGCGCAGACTAAAGAGGTGGGGGAGGGGTAACAGGCAGGAGCAAGAAGAGGGAGCAGGGAGATAAGAGGCAGTTTTGCTGAGTGCATTCGCAGGGGATAGAAGTGTGTGTGTATAGGAGAGATGTAATAGCTGGGGTAGAGAGGCTGCAGGAAACATGGGGCTGTGTGGCCTAAGAGGCAGGGAGGACTTAAAGAAAGAGACAAAAACAAGGGGCCACGAGGGGGAAGAGAGGCTGCAGGAAACATGAGGCTGTGGATCGGTAGGCAGGGGGGATTTGAGAAGACAGCAAGGGGCCATGTAGCAGCCTGGGGGGGAAAGAGGCTACAGGGGCTGGAGGGATTTGAAGAGAGAGCGGGAGAGGATGGCAAGGGGCCATGAGGGGTAGAGTAGGCCACAAGACGGAGGACAAGTTGATGTGGAGGTTGGCTGGATGAGAGAAAGAAAAACACACAAAAGGCGAGCCTGCAAATGAGACACCAAACATTGAATTAGTGGAAGCGAGGCTGGGGGTTACTATGTTAGAGATTAAAGATGAGAGAAGCCAGGTTAGATATTGAGACGGGGACTAAACACGTTTTAAACTACAGAGAGTAAGTGAAACACAAGAGGCGTTATGTGCGTACCTCCAGACATGTGTAACAAGTGACATTCACTCAGCCGGGTTAGTCTGTTCAGATAGAAAACAACCCCTTAGTTGAGCAAACAAGTCAAGGCGTAGAAAACTCAAACTACATTTTCTCAATGTATCTATGCCATTAAAGTATAAGGATTTATATGCTCACCAACATCATGGCTAGACATAAATTTGTTTTATTTTTAGATGTAATATGTACATGTAAGGTTTCTTAGTCCTGCATTTGTGTTAACCATAGTTGGAGGTCGCAGGACGAGGATCATTTGGAATGTGGGCTCATTTATCTTCATGCAATAAAACTTCTACAAAGACATGCCATTTGTTTAACTCCTAACTTGACAATGAGGTGTAGGTAGAGGCAGGTAAAGCAAGTAAGCAAGATGCTTGGGGGAATGAGGGGACGGTGAAACGCAATCAATTGGACAATCGTGAGTTACGAAAACTAGAGAACGAGAGGCCTAGCGAAAAAAAGTAGCGCATAAGCTTTAAAACCCATCTGGGGACTTCAGGAGCTTTACCATTTTTTTCCAACACCAAAGAGAAACTTGATGGCCTGCAGACGGAGGGAGCAAATGTGAGACCGATTAGATATAGGAATAATGACTACACCTCAGGGAGGCCGATTAAATATAGGAATGACTACACCCTTTACCCTCGAGTATGCCAGTTATGTGGGCAAGTTGCATCAGCGCCCTGGTAAATGCTGCAATCCAAAAGCCACAACTGATGTGGGGGGGAAGAGTACTCCAAGTTATATAGAGTACTACTAAGGAAGAATGCTGTAAACACCATAGATTGCATAAAAACGAAGATATTGTTATGATACACAAACGAGAGCATTTATATCGTAAAAACACGAAGTTAACATCCTCTTAAATAAACGTACTTAAAACATGAGAAAATGTAAAACACTACATCCACTGAACAGGGCTCTGGGAAGAAGTTGCCGAACCTCTTACCACCACTCGCCCCAGTAACACACAAAGAAGTGCCATGCAATAAACCGACAATCCTCCTCCTCCCTTAATCCGAGAAACCGTGGTCCAAAAATAATAGGGCGAGAAAAACCTCCGTTAGCTGTCCCACAGAATTATGTTACAAAAAAAAAATACAAAACGGCGCAGAAAAATGGAACACTACAGTGCGGCAAACACTGTTCCGTAGGCGCACCGAGCAGTTCCACCATTTTAGGTAGGTGTGGCCTTCCGTGAACTAACGATCCGACAGTCGGCCCCCAGGCGCCAGGACTTGTGGCGCATAAGTCACACAGCTCCGCCTTTCCTCCCGCCCACGGGTCGCCACCAACCGCCGGACAGGAGCCGTTGAAAGTGTCTCGCATTGACCAATCACAACCTTTGGCGCCGCCGGAGGGAGGCGGGCTTCGTGCCTTCATTTTGTTTTGAGGGGGAAAAAAAAGAAAACCTAAAAAAAAAAAACTGCGCATCCTCAGTTGCAAGAGTTTTTCATTAAAGGTAAAGGCGCCCGCTATGAATTTTAAAGTTTTAAATTACTGATCCGCCTAGGACAGTGAGGTAAGATAAGTGACTATTTATTTCATACGCCGCTTTGTCTTCGGCTGGGAAACGTTTGTTGCGGGTAATTGAACGGGTGCATGTATTATTGAATTATATGCTTTTGGGCGGGTGTGAGCGAGTCCTGCAGAGGACCTCAGCCATTTCCATGGTCATTGCTTATTTGTTGTATAGTTTAGATGTGTGTGCATTGAAAACACCTGTCGGTTGTGACTTTGCTTCCCTGCCTCCCTCCTTTAAGTGGGTGGTGGCTCCTTTACGCTGTCGTTTCGCTTGTCTCTCGCACAACCTTGCTGCAAAATACCGTTATAACCACTGCTCAGTATACTACTTTTCTACCCCGCCGCCTCGGCTTAATTTGTCGTACAAATCTGCATTGCATTTTTTTGCAAATTTAATACAGATGTTTTGTTTGTAATAATTTTCTTGTGTTTAAATTACATATTGTATTTTTGTAGCAAACGGAATGTGAGATTATTATATTATGATTATGGCGCACATGCCTTATACTACTATTCTTTAGCCCGCATCTTTTAAAATAGCATTCGCTGCAAAGAAGGCTGCGGAGAAGCTCGGTGGGTTCTGCATAACATCTATCTCTGCGTGCTCGAAAACATTGGCATGTATGTGCATTCCACATATATGGCCTCGGGGGGGATAGTTCAGCATTCCTCTCTTGAGTAAGAACCCGCGATCCCTTTTCTTTCTTGGAATGTAGTAGGAAGTTTTTTTTTTAATTTTCATTTAAAGAAAAACGAGAAAGACCGCATATTTAAACGTGTTTATAGTGTTGAGTTTTCTGCCACCTGTTCTTGAGTTTTGAATCTGACAGCTTTAAACAGCACAATTTCTGGAGTAGTTTACGAGTATAACATTTTGAGGAACGCGCTACAGTTTTAACTCGCATATTAATGGTTAGGGATCCTGCACGTGACCACTAAAACCAGTGGGGCGCGCGCACCACAGAGGAGGGGGGGAAAGGGAGCGCGGCAGCAAGGCGAACGTGCGCTGCTGCGCGTGCTAGACACCGGTGGGAATGGGCGCGGCAAAGGCGGGACATGCGCCCGCCTTTGCCCAATTGCGTGCTGTCTTTCTTATAAAGACGCACGCAAAGCCCAATAGCCGGGGGAAAAACGAATCGCACACGCACGAGCGTGTGCGATTCCAGGTCAGTTTCAAAACCCCATACAAGAGGTCTCGCGCTGCGCGAGCAGGTCTGCGCACTGCAACGCTAGGCGCGAGACCTAATAACCTGTTCTTTCTTTTTTGCTTACAATTAAGTTGAAACAATCCGGAAGCTGTTACTGTGCAGTGTGATGTTTTCCATGCAGGTTATGTAGGGTGGTGCCAAAGACAGAAGGTGGATTCCAAATTGCTGAGTTGGTGAGATGCTTCGGTGTTAGTAGCATTGTTGCCTTGATAATTGCCAGGCAGTTTATAATCTAGTTTGTTTATGGTGGCATTTATGCAAACTACTTTGCAATTATTATCTGTATAAGTTCTGCTGGTAGAGCAACATAGGAGCTACATGGTCCAAGGAGCGAGGACTACATTTGTTAAAATTAGGAGGCCATGCTGAGAACTGATCGGGTACTAACATTTGTTATGAAATAAGGAGCCTGGACTACATTTGATAAAATCAGGAGGCCATACCTAAACCTGAAACCATTCAGGTGAAATTATGAATCAGCCACCCTTGTGAAGTAAGGGAAAGAATACTTGTCTCGTGTTCATGATTAATAGATGATCTAAAAATAGTGGAAATAGTGTTCCAGTTATGGGTCTTCGTTTAGTAACATAATGCACTCTGGGAGGTGTGGTCCAAATTTTCTCCAGTTCTTCCAATTGAACTAACACAGCTGAAAGCAATGCTTTGTAAAACAAAGACCTAAGACTGGAGCACTGAGCTATCGGTGACATTGAGCCTTCTTGGAACCTCAAGCCTGGCAGACGCAGCTGTACTGCTGTTGAAATGTTACCCTGCGTCAAGCTTGTTACTGTCACGGAAGTGTGAGGTCAGGTTGTCCAGAGGAACAAGTTTAAATCGTCTTCCTCACGTGGTCTTTAGGACTCTCTTTTACACTCCCAATGCCAAAGTCATCTGCTCATATCGGCTCTTCACCGGGAGACAGTGTGAAGTGCTAATAGTGTGTGACACACGTTTCCACCCTGTCAGTTGGCAGGTATTTCATAGACCCAGCCGTGAGAAATAAGTGCCGGTGCTAAGCACCGGAAGCCACTGGCACAAATTAAGCACTGGCCCAAGGCCAATGCTTATCTGTTAGATATGGGAGACTCGGTGGCCCCTCATTACTTTCTCCGGGAGGGGGGGCATCTTTTTGCATTATGCCACTGTACATATTGTGTTATTTGCTGTGGTTGCTATTTTTTTTATTAAAGAAAGTTTAAAAAAATTCCAAACTGCAACTCACGACTTCCGCAAAATATATAGGGGCTTATTTGCAAGCCCCTTGCGCCACTTTTGCGTCATTTTTAACATGGGAAAAGTGACGTACGGGTGGCGCAAGGGGCTTGTAAATAAGCCCCATAGTCCCCAACAACAGACAAAATATTAGCAAAGAAAAAGGAAACATGCATCATGAACTTACATATTTAGTAATAATTCTGAAACCTTAATTGGGATCAAGACCTACCTTAAACCTTTTGTTTAAGGAACAGCTAGGGCAGGTCTCACAGGTTTCACAACTATGACAATTTTCTAAATGTACAGAAACTGAAGGGAAATCGACTGCAGACGGGAGCCAATAAATCAACAAATGGGTTTCCTATTTTGACAAAAAGTAAAACCTGGACGTTTACGACAATAAAGTCCAATTACACCTGAAGTTGGCAAACAATTCACATTCACAAAAACAATGTGCTGTACAATCCAAAGCAAGTTTAGAAATGTAAGGTGTGTTGCCAGAAAGATTACTTGGGTAATATACCATGAGTATAAAATTCCGAAAGTGTAGACTAATTAAAAAAAAAAAAATTGAAGCAGCAGAACAAATAAATGCATGTTAATATGTAAACATAGGTATACGGGGTGTAAAGATAATTGAAAGCAATGTTACGATGAGCTGCCTGCAATCCATATTACACCATAGTGGTACATGACAAAACCATCAACACCCAAAGATGTGCTACAATACCAGAGTATAAAGAGGTTTGCGGCACCACTTCAAATGATACAAACCGGTGGTAAGATATAAGTAACTGTATGTGATTAAGTGCACATTATGTGATCTGGCCCTATTAGTTGTGGAAAAATCAGTTGGCTGCACACACACATTAATGACAGTGCTTAATTGGAGCCGGTGGTTGCAGGTGGGGCCCACCGGCACTCATTTTTGGGAGCCGGCACTTAAAATTTTTGTTCAACAGACTTTGATGACGAGCCAGAGAGAAAAAACAATACTGCGAGCTAAGGAGGAGGAGAAAGTTGAAAAACAGCGATTGAGGGGTGATGCAGGTAAAGAAACAGAACACGCACAGTGAGATAAAGAGGCAGGAAGTGTCTGAAGGTGGATTAAAGAGGCAGGAGGCGGATTTTTAAAGCACGAAAATAACTTGCTTCTTATGCCCAAACTCATGCATGTGCTTTCAAACATTTAACTTTAATCTTCTTTGTTTAAGACAGTTTTGCATCCTTTCTGAAACAGAGCCTTCTGGAATTTTTGTTACAGACCAATATGCCTAGATATTATGTCACTTTCTTACTCTTGACTCACAAAAAGTGATGTGAGGAATGTTTGCAAATAGTCTAATCTAAAGGATGGGTTAGAACGCTACCCAGAGCGATTGCCAGTGGTTAGATTATTTGCAGGCATTCTTCCTATCATCTTTTATTTGTTTGATTTTAATACTATTGTCACACCACCATCCAGCGGCGGCTCCTCCGCAATGGCAGAGGAGCGTCGCCCCACCGCCTGGCTCAGAGCCAGCAAATGAAAAATAAAACGATGTTCTAGCATCATTTTATTTTTCATTTGCCGGCTCTGAGCCAGCGCGTTCAGGGAGGGGCCGGGCTGAAGCATGGGATGGGGAGGACGAGTGCTATGTGCACTCCTTAAGTGCGCATATGTGTGTTGGCCGGCCGCATGTGTGTTGGCCGGACGTCTCAGACCTGCCAAACACACATTCGCACTTAGGTTTCTCCAGCCCGGCTGCATTGAACAGCCGGGCTGGAGAAACCCTACAGAATTCCTGGTCTGAGCGGAGCGTCTTTTTCAGCCCGCTCAGGCAAATCACTGGGATTGGATGGTAGTCTGTCCCAGGGACTGCTGGGACCGGGAAGAGGACAAGAGGCGTGATGGGATGCAGGAGGCGGCCGGCGGCTTCAGGTAAGTTTTTAAAAAATAAAATCATTATTACTAACACCCCCCCCCCGCGTGACCCTCAGCGCTCTCTCCACCTGCCCTACCACCCTTTGTTTGTGGCAGTCGCACTCTCACCATCAATACAGGCACTACATCTTTAATAGTTATTATAAGTAATGAAAACATTTTCTTAGTTGCATGTACCTTATTCATTCCACATCGCCAAGGTGATTTATTTGTGAAAGCATCCGTTTTTTTGTTTAAAAGAAAAAAACATTTTCTAATTTGAGCTTAAAGAACGGACCTTAACAGGTTGCCAAAAAATTGTATACGTTATGAATAAAAAAAGAATTCATAGAGTATTAAAAAATAAAAATATTCACATTTTCCTGGTAACGAGTATGCAGATTTGATGTAATATTTTTGAGGATTTGTGTTCGTACACCACAGCCTTTCAAATAATCACCCTTTCAGTTACACTCAACGTGATTCAAGTGTTAATGACATTCAAAACGAGGAAATTATCTCCTTTTTAATAAACTGTGCTAATTACAGTATTTTGCAAGAACTCATCGTTATTAAACTGAAATTTCCCAGTAAAGAGGAACATTCAGGTTAGGTAGAACAACAAACAGTTGACTGGACCACTAAATCCAGTTAGAGGCAATAAAAATAACGTTCAACTAGTAAATCATTGAAAGGAATCTTTATCTCTGAAAGAGAATAATCTGGGACTCAAATGCCCGGCTTGAAATCCATTCCCCTTAAAATGTTACACACTTTGCTACAACAAGAGTTGAGGTACAGGTAAGAAAATGGAAAAAATGCAATCCTACATTAAATCATTGTTTTCAGTGGCTTCTTTACGAAAGAGAAAATTGAAAATCAAGTTTGGTGGGGATGTTAACACTTGTACAATTAGTACAACAGTTAGATGAATGCAGATTCGGGTGAGGTAATGTTTAATTCAAATTAATGAGGATATTGGTTGCTCGGAAAATCCTTCCCGTGGAGCTCAAAAATCTGCTGACGTTTCTTGTCATAAGACTTTTTAACTTTACTTAAATATAGATTTTACGAACAAAAAGTTTGGGCACACCGCTTGCATCCCGTGACATCTTCCATCATCCTCTCCCTCTAGTAATTTGAAAAAAACTTTACTATGGAACAAGATAGGATTTTGTCCCTGAGCAATTATTGTACAGTCTCATGACAACATGCTTGGTCGGCATGGACCCAAAGCGCAATTATCGATGTTCTGCAGCAATGGGGTTATTTTTTATGCCCTACCCCTGAGGCAAACCAGTTGATATATTTGCATAAGTTCCCAGAATGGTGTGATGAGACTTGCTGTGCCATACACAAACTATCGGACAAGGATTCTCTATTCTATTAGAATGTCTGCTCTAGCAGCCATGAAATTGACTAAACTGTTCATGGTATATAAATGTATTACAAATATATATTTATTCTGAAAACTTGACCTCTAGGAGGCCTATTCACAAAGGCATTTTGAACAATGGAAAGTGGTACTCATCTACTAGTCTCTCACATACTCTTACATGCCTTTGTTAACTGTCCCTAAAACATCTAAAATGGGTATACATGGGAAAATGTAGTGAATAGTCACATATAGTTAGTACAAACAAAAAGAACTGTGCACACTTTGCACTTTTACTACTAGGTAATTGCTCCTTTTGTGTCCAATTCACAAATGCAAGTAAGAGAACATACAAGAGTACTTCTGTCGTACTACTGACAGGTCGTTTAAATACTTTTGTGAATCCACCTCAAAGAGTTTGGTTCTGTAAAATGTACACTTAGGTTATGCTCAACGTGATTCCAGTGTTAACGAGCATTCAAAACGAGGAAATTAGCACCTTCTTAATAAACTGTGCTAATTACAGTATGTTGGAAGAACTCACCGGTATTAAACTGAAAGTGCCCAGTAAACAGGGACATTCAGGTTAGTAAGAACAACAAACAGTTGGCTGGACCACTAAATCCAATTAGAGGCAATAAAAAAAACGTTCAACTAGTGAATCATTGAAAGGAATCTTTATCTTTGAAAGTGAATAATCTGGGACTCAAATGCCATTCCCCTTAAAATGCTACACACTTTGCTTCATTTAAAAGTTGAGGTGCATGTAAGAAAATAGAAAAAAATGCAACCCTACATTAAATCATGTTTTTTCAGTGGCTTTGTTATGAAAGAGAAAATTGAAAATCAAGGTTGGAAGGGAAGTTAATACTTGTACAATTAGTTCAAAAGTTAGATGGATCCAGATTCGTGTGAGGTAATATGTAATTAAAATTAATGAAGATATTGATTGCTCGGAAAATCTTTCACGTGGAGTTCAATAATCTGCTTACATTTCTTGTCATGAGGCTTTTTAACTTTGCTTAAATATAGATTTTACTTATAAAAAGTTTGGGCAAAATGTAGAACTTTTAAATAAACCTTACCAAGTTGCCTTGAAATAAAGATGTGGTAGCTCCTAACAAACCTTTACCCTCAGAAAAAGTATTTATAGACAACATGCACAGGGATTTTAGCTCTTAATGTATGTAACCCTTACGATATTAAAAAGCAGTACAGTGGGCACAAGTTTAAAAAAACCTAGCTGCCCTCACTGCCCAATCTGCTGCATTGTCCGTCCAAACCACTGAACTGAGTGAATACTGTGTGAAGTGTTTTTTCACATGCACTTTGTATTAATTCCTGTTTCACATATTCTACTATGTTGGCTTTTGTACTATATTATACATGCCTTCGTTGACTATTCGGAATGGCAGAAAGATTTATTTTCTCTTCATTATCATTATAATATTGGCAACCTTAAAACATGCTTTTACATATGAATGGTATATTATTCTGTTTTGAAAAAGTTTGTTGTTGACACAATCAATTTGCTTCTTAAAACGCTGTCATTCTTCCTGTTTCGCACAAAGGTTTTTGCACTCACAAGTGTTGCTTATGTGTGGAAAAGACAGTTTGCAACTGTAAATTCTGCGGCCTTCCAAATTTGTGGACTTTGGAAAGGAAAAGCCAAAAAAATTGCCGATATTTCACCACTGTATATTTAGAGTTAGGCGGCAGAAGTTGGGTATTGTTAGAAATGGCCTTTTTCTTCAGGGTTATACCAAAACATTTGGCCTTCCTCTCCCCCTTTTTGCTGAATTCGTTTTTGGTATCTTTAGGACTCTGGGCACTTTACCGCAGCTGACCAGTGCTAAAGTGCATGTGCTCTCTGCTTAAAGCATGGTAACATTGGCTTATTCACAATTGACACATTTAGTTTAGTCTCTAGTAAAGTGCACTACATGTGCCCATGGTATGTCAATTAAATGCTACCAGTGGGCCTGCAGCACTGATTGTGCCACCCACTTAAGTGGCCCTTTAAACATGTCCCAGGTCTGCTATTGCAGAACCTGTGTGTACACTTTTAAACTGCCATATCGACCTGGCAAGTGAACCCTCTTTCCAGGCCCAAACCTTAGTTTTTAATACATATAAGTCACCCCTAAGGTAGGCCCTGGACAGCCCTAGGCAGGGTGCAGTGTACTTAAAAAGTAGGATATGTACTTTTAAGTCTTACATGTCCAGGGGCGTGGCCAAGATGGTGGCGGGAGCGGACGAGTAGCGCAGAGCTCCGCAACAGGCCGACCCAAGATCCTGATTAACACTTGGTCATTTACTAGCCATATGTTCAAATAATTGTGGCGCAACAACACCAGACAGCACGTCACCCTCCGATAGCCGGTAATTGTGCATCCTGGCGCCCGAAAAGCCGAGCTGGTCTGGTTGCGACTCGGCGCGGCAGGGCCCTGAAGCTGCAGCGGAGCCCTCCATCCCCGGCTGGGGGCGTTGGCGTGGCTGTTCGGCCTCAGAGCTGTGGGACCGTGGCAGCGGCGGAGGGAGGCGAAGCGGAACCCGGATCATCGGTAGTGTTCGACGCGACGTGGCCTATCGCCAGGGTGTTGGCTGCGTACCTCGCATGGCGCAGCTGCTCCGGGCCTGCCTCCGCTGATACATGCGGGTGTTGGGCGCGCCGGAGTCAGGGCTTGGCTGACTTTCCCCTTCTCCTGCCGGCGCAAGTGACCTCGGCGGTCCCCCGGAGGGTTGGGCGCCACTGCAGAGGGAGCCATGCAGTAACGAGGCACCGGGCTGGAGACATGCGTCTCTGATTGGTAAGATCTAGCGCAACCCCGAGGGGGCCCATACCTATCTTGCGTGCTGGGATGGAGGATTACCTTGACTTATGCCTCACAATTAACACTTTGTGCTAACGACCGCCGCTGTCGGCATACTCTGCTCACCTGGAGCCTCAATTGTACTGTGCTGTGTGGCGAGACCCCTAATCATCGAGAGCAAACTGATCCTTGCTTCTGGATCCCCCGACGCATAATGGCCATGG
Source organism: Calotriton arnoldi (assembly GCA_963921515.1). Lineage (NCBI taxonomy): Eukaryota > Metazoa > Chordata > Amphibia > Caudata > Salamandridae > Calotriton > Calotriton arnoldi. Next base: position 894,964 of record CAWUFW010005746.1, on the reverse strand, counting down.
TGCATGCGGCCTGCTGGTAGCTGGGGTGCCCCGGAGTGTGGAGAGACGAGGCAGTGGAGACTCGCCGCGACCAGTGCAGCCCACATGGTGAATTCCCCTGCCACGCACAACACAAGGGCAATGATACTGGCGCCTCGGAATAGCTCTCGTGCGTAATTGAGCTCGGCGGGGAATGCCTCCTAGGTGAGCGACACATTATTGCATGGTCTCTATGTGTACCTGGTGGCCGCTAGACCACCCTCTCGCTTTCAGATACATGCGTTGGCAGCCCCTTGAGCTACTTGTGCAAGACACATATTAACTAGCTGCAATGAACATTGGAGGGTCCCCAATCAGGCCTTAAGTGGTCTTCACTGCCCAGTGTGCATGATCCCGCTACCAGGACATCTTGGATGTATGTTATAGCGAGGGATAGGGTCACTCTATCGTGGACACTTGGACATTTAGAAAGCATTTCCCACAGCGGCCTCGATGTGACCCGCCCATCAGGGGGGAAGGGGAGCCCGTCCCTTGAACAGATTGTCAATTCTAGTGAGACAGGTCGAACACACGGCGTTCCAACCAGATCATTGCACTGGGTAAGCCCAGAGCTGACAGGGCACAGAACCAACCAGGGACTTGGTGGCCCAGACCTCTCACCCGGATAAAGATACACAACCGGCGACTACTATGCCAACTGACCACGCGGATCTCTCCCATCGGTTCGACGAGCTAATGGCGGCAGTTTTAGACATCAAAACCACTCTGGGCCCCAAGATAGACACACTGTGTGTGGATGTAGGATTCCTACGAGAAGACCACAAGAAATTAAAAGGCCGAGTTGAAGAGACAGAATCGGCGATGGCCAGCTTAGGCCCCACGGTAATGTCCGCAATGGAACAGATTAAACTACTGCAAAAAGAAGTGGAATATCTAAAGAACAGGGTGGATGATCAAGAGGGCAGATCCCGTAGGAACAATGTGCGAATAGTAGGGCTGCCAGAACGCATTGAGGAGCAAAGTATAGAGCTATATTTGGAGGCATGGTTTGCAACAGACATCTTTAATGGCAAAACCCCCAATGCCGGTGGTCGCGCGTTTGTTCAATTATCAGGACAGGGACCATATTTTACAGGTTACTATGGCCCATGGCAAATAGAAAATGCTACGGTACATATATATCCTGATTACACCCTAACAGTTCAACGGCGCAGATCCTCCTATATGGACGTTAAGCTATGCCTAAGGACACATGGAATACAATATGCACTGCAATTTCCTGGCACTTTGCGAATCCGACATGAAGACAGAACCACTCTCTGCCACTCTCCTGATGAAGCCTGGTCCTGGGTGGAGCAGAACGGATTTGCTGGTGCCCCGCCAGCAGCGGCTACGGCATCTCACTGACAATGGCGTAATAGAGGCAGGCGGGGAGGCCGCAACAAGACGCAGGCAAGGCACCCCACTAAAGAATAGGTAGCACGAGAACAGGTGGAGGCTATTAAACAGGCAGAACAGCATGGTAACCTGGACTCGCCCTCTAGATTCGGATCTGACACGGATACTGTCTTGGATCAAGCATACCAATTGACAGAGTCACAACACTCAGCACTGATGGAAGGCGGACCCACACTCACACTGCAAACAGTGGATGAACTTGGATGATCCATCCTGGCGTCTTCCAAGGAACTTAGGCTGATGTCCATCAAGTGGTCATTCTTTCCTGCAGGCTGCCTTAATATAGGGCACTTCTGTTACACCAAGTATCCACTGTCATTATGCATATGACGGACATACACAGATATGGCGGCCACTATGCAGACAATAATGCAGCTCGACTACGCCCCCACATAGATGATAAGTAGCAGATACAGCATTGTTATGGTTTTCTTTTCTCTCCCTGCTCCTGTATTCCTTTTTTTTTTGTTACAATGTCATCTCGGATATGCTTTTTCTCATTATTTGGTTTGCTATTGGATATTTCGTAAGTTTGCATTAAAGTGCAGATGGCTTTTTGCCCGTTGGCAAACAGGCCTGGGATGGGGAGTTGGGTATTGTAAATGTTATTTGCTGCCTGTCCATTTTGTATTGTCACACATTGCACTCAATGTACACTATAGTTCTAAGGCACTATCCGAGGTACACGTACCGAGGAGGGGATCAGATTCTGATTGGCTATGCTGGATGGGGGACTTTCTTACTGTTATTTGCTATCCATTAGACGATGATGGCGAGTAACACATATCTTTCACTCACTTGGAACGTGCGGGGATTGGCTGGCTGTGTCAAGCGGCATAAGGTCTATCAGCATTTGCGCAGACATAAGATCACTATTGCGATGCTTCAGGAAAACACACCTCACCCAACAGACGCTCACATCAGTAAGTAAGCATTGGAGAGGTATGGTGATAGGGACCACGTACTCGGGCTATGCTAAGGGTACTCTGATATGGGTGGCACCTGGAACTCCCCTGCAGGTATTATACACCCGGGTTGACCCGCAGGGATGGTATGTAATTCTGGACGGACTCTTAGATGGCTCCCCATTGACACTTGTTTCCTTATATGCACAAAACTCGGGACAGGCTGCGTTTCTACAAACCATGACCCTTTCCGTATTGTGTAACTCATCGGCTCCAATGTACTGGGGGGGCGACTATAACTGCGTACATGATTTGGAATTAGATAGATCAGGCCCACCATTACCAGGTGCACAATCAATAGGTTTGACACAACATGTGAGTATTGGGCTAGAGACATGCAATTACGGGACGTCTGGCATAGCAGACATCCCACGACAAGCAATTACTCACATTATTCACCAATGCACGATTTATACACTAGGATAGACGCAATTTACTGTTCAGCAGATGCTTTGACTAAGGCATCGGTGCAGAATATTTAACCTGCACGTTGTCAGATCATAACCTCCTTCTGGTACACTTGTCATGGGGAACACATCGTACTAGTATTCCAACATGGAGTCTCTCCCTGGAAGCACGCAAGGATGTGCCATTGCGCACGTCCATGGCACAGTCCATCACCTCATACTTTCAAGAAAACGCAGGTACTGCTGCGTCAGTGGGCATAGAGTGGGACGCATTTAAAGTGGTTCTCCGAAGATTAATGATTAAAGCCGTACATGGCTCCCGACTGACGCTATTGAAAGAGCTACAGGACCAGGAATCTGAAGTTAGGCGTTGCAAACTCTTAGCTCCTGTCGACGTGGGTATCGCGCCTGCATAGGCCAAGGCCAGATTGGCATACAAAGAGATGCAAGACAGGCTCTGTGCTCTTGACTATAAGCAATACCTGGCCTGACAACATGCTGACGGTGACAAAGCAGGCAGGACACCGGCATGGCTGCTTAGGTCTGGTTCCTCACAACCTCCAATTGCGGCCATATACACTCTAGATGGACAATTAGTAAATACTCAGGAGAAAATCAATGACTCCTTTGACAAATATTATGTCTCTCTATATACTGCCCCAGTGATTAGCACACCTCAGGTAATCCAGCAATTCCTGTCACGCGCCACACTGCCGCAGATATCGCAATCCCAATATGAGTCGCTAGAGGCCCCTATATCTGAAACTGAGATTTCAGAAATGCTTAAACAACTGGCAAGAAATAAGGTACCGGGGCGGATGGTTGGCCGACGGAGTTCTATGCGACGTACGCGGAGCTCTTGATGCCCCGCTTATGCAATGTCTATCATTAGGCGTTTGATCGTGGCATGCTCCCACCATCTCTTTGTGAAGCCATATTGGTGGTACTGCCAAAGCCTCGGAGGGACCCATTGCAAATGGGCTCATACCATCCTTTGTCGCTACTGAACACCGATTATAAAATTCTGAGTAAAATACTAGCAGACCAATTGATAGATGCGGTGCAGCTATTGGTACACAGCGATCATAATGGGATCATACCGGGGAGAAATACTGGTCTGAACCTTCGTCGGCTTTTTAAATTGTTAGAGTGGGCACGAACGGAGGCAGAGGCACCCTGAATTGCCTCTTTAGATATTGAAAAAACATTTGACACCTTAGGCTGGGAGTACTTAATGGCAGTCCTGTCAAAGTTCAGTATGGACCCCAGTTTTCTTCGTTGGGTACGAATACTATACACTAGCCCGCAAACTAGGGTAAAGACAGGACGCACTATCTCCCCTTCCTTTAACATTGAGCGTGGTACGAGACAGGGATGCCCTCTATCACCCATTATTTTTGCACTGGCCATGGAGCCCTTGGCGAGCGTACTTCGCAGCCATGTCCTGGATTGGGGCATCCAAGCATATACCCAATGGCACATTGTTTCTCTCTACGCAGATGACGCGCTGTCTAGCTGCGTGGTCAGGGCGAGATCCTCCAGGGCTTAATGAGAGTATTGGACGAACATACCCAAATATCCGGTCTAAAAGTAAACTGGTCCAAATCCGTAGTGTTCCCGATGAAGCACCTATCTGAGACACAGAAGACGCTCCTGCCCACTACACCACTCACATGGGCTTTTCATTCTTTTAAATATTTGGGGGTCCAAATTTATCACTCTCGGACAGATTTAATAGAGGGTAACTTGGGCAGAGTCCTTACTAATGCTTGTTCCACGTTACCATTCTGGACTGGGCTGCCTATATCCCCAATGGGGAGAGTGGCCATCGCTAAGATTTTGTTACTCCCTAGACTCCTATAATTTTTTGCAACCATCCCCTACCAACTTCCACGCAAATGTTTTCAAGATCTGGAGTCACTCCTGATATCATTGATTTGGGGTGGTGCTCGGGCCAGAGTAGCTCTTCAGAAACTATACCGCCCCCTCTCGGAAGGGGGCTTGGGTGCACCCAAATATGAGTATTACTATGACGCAGCGCAACTCCTATGGCCCATGAGATGGCTTTCAAATGGTAACCTTGTTGAACTGGACCCCTGGGCAATGAAGCTCCAAAGACCAGCCATGTTAGAGTGGTTGTCAGGCACTAAAACTTTATTACAGAAAAAGCAGGGCAATCTGTTGATGATAGCGGCTCGGGACAGCTGGGTGAGATATGTTCTGAATGCCCATCGATCCTTACCGTATGCACCAGATTTACCCCTTGAGCTGCAACCCGGCCCCTGCGCTTGCCTTAAGAGAGCGGAGATTAGTGTGTGGCGCACTGCTGGACTCGAAACATGGGGGGATCTATACATCGACACGAAATTATGTGAATTTGAAAATTTGATGGATGATTATGGACTACCACCAGGGACTTTCTTGCTCTATGCAATATTGAAACAACAAATTGTTCGGAAGTGGGGAAACACACACACCGGACCTTCCACATGCAAGGTTCTACAAACACTGCTGACCCATGGCCAGTGCAGAAAAGCGATTACAGCGCTATACAATTCCCTTAGGCCTGACCCCGTCCCCCTACTGACACCTTTGCGGGCATACTGGAACAGCGCCTTGGCAGTGGACATCACTGATAAACAGTGGGCCCAGTGCTTAGGTCACACTAAATGTATATCAACCAACATTAGACTTAAATACACACAATTCAGTTATCTCCACCATACATATTTAACTCCACATAGGCTGTCCCTCATGTTCTCTGCCTCCGTTGATATATGTCCTAGATGCCTGTCTGCAGATGCCACATTCCCCCATATGCTCTGGACATGCCCTCAACTTAGGGCTTATTGGAATGGAATTGCTGAGATACTCACAGAGGTGGCGGGATCTCCAGTGGAACCTCAGACACTACACTTTATTCTTGGAGTTACGAAGCGAAATGCCCGCCGAAAAAACCTTAACAGATTCTTGGACATGGCGCTGGGATTGACCAAGCGTATACTAGCCATGTCCTGCAAATCATCCGCGGGCCCTGGCATACGCATGTGGCTCACGGACTTACGTAGATCGCTGGTCACGGAACACATGAACCAGCAAGATAACGCTACACGACACCCCTCAGCAACAACAAATCTCACGCAGTGGCAAGACCACTTAGCTGCCATAGGCTCAAAACTGCAAACCATAGCTTCTGACATACCATGATCCGAGCGCCAGACAGTATTCCCGTAGTGTTTCACAGGCCAAGTACTGCATACAAAAGAGAATAAGTATTTAGTACATATCGACACATCTAGGTCCATCTCAAACAGTTCAGCAAATAACCACCTCTGTCACGGATTTCCCCCCTCCCTCGTACATACATAGGCGGAGGCCTGGTAGAACCCCCAAGCAGGTATACATTGTGCATACACGGACAACAAGGGACATGTTTTATTTTCTCTTCTTTTTTATTAATTGATATTTGTTAATAAAGTTGGAGACAGCATACTCACGATATAGAATGACAATATTGAGGTGAAATTAACGTATTTGTGATGGTATATTGCCATATTGATACTGCATTTGCTCTCTATTTGTCTCCACCAATGTATTTGGAAATATATAATCTTCTCAATATGTAACAGTATGGGGATATTTGTTCCCTCTCCCTGTTGTTTTTTTTCTCGAAAAATCAATAAAGATAATACAACAAAAAACGTCTTGCATTTCCTAGTAGTGAAAAAACTCTTAAATTCATTTTTCCCTACTGCAAGGCCTATCTCTCCCATAGGTTAACATTGGTATTACCTTACTACAGTTTATAAGTGTAATTTCCAATGGGGTAAGGGATGGGACCCCCAAATTTGGTGTCTTTGGAATCACAATTTAAAGAATACAACTTATGGTGAAGTTGGATTTTAAATTGCAATTCTTAAAATGCCACTTTTAGAAAGTTCTACTAAAAAGTCAAAACATCTAGCTGACCATTTGTAGGCTGCTAACTTTTAGGCAGACTCAGACCAAATTCACAAATCAGTTGGTCTATTACATTTAGTTAATCATTTTAAATCATTTCATTTTATGGATCCTCAAGACAGAAATCAGATACACATAACGTTCACATTGCATCAAACCAAAACAAAATTGAGACATAGTGACAAATAACAAATAACAATAACTTAAAATAGTTTCCAGTCCAAAAACAGAAAAAACAGGTAACCCACGGATCAAATTTTTAAGAAACACTGAGGTTACCACTCAACGGGGGTAAAAAACATTTTGGGTAACAAAGGGTTACAGCATTCAATACATATATTTCCCTAAGTTGCTACATATTCTTATTTAAATTCTTCCCCTGATGGTAAAAAAAGTGCCAACGCGTTTCAAGTCCCACTCTATTAAGGGGGCTCTCTTCAGGGCTGTGACTGGATTCTCAAATAGATCTTGGGCATCCCTTCAAGGAAATGGAAGACTGTTGTGGGGTTGTGATCTTGAAGAAAAAGAAGAAAAAGTTTCCTTTTACTTCCAACTGTCACCACTTCTTCAGTTTACCATTATGTTTAACGTGACTTGTGGTGCTGGTTTGTTTATCACTTGCTGTTTGGAATTACGAATAGCAGTAGGTGCTTGCCGTGGCAGGTTTTAAAGGGATCTTAATCAGTCCTGTTCGTAATCCTAGCTTCTGAATTGCTGACATTTTACAAACATGTCTTAGTCATTCCTTCCGCATTCCGCCGGCTCTCTTTGCATTTTCTTACTGTAACCATTTGGTGCCCTCTGCCTGTCTCTGAATAAGCATCTGGGATGGGTGACAGCTGGCTTTGTGCATTCCCTCTAGACAGCCACACACAAAGGGAGCTTAGGTGTGACTGATGGGCTATCCACAACATGATGGGCCACCCTGGGCAGGTTGGGAGGGAGGGGCTGACATTTACACCTGAAAACTGTGTCCTGTCCCTACACAAAAGGTTGCGTACCTTCCTGTAGTGAGCTTGGAGCCAGGGCTGGAAAGAAAGGGACTTGCGCACTCCAAATGCATCTCTTCGAAGTCTCACCCACTTCAAAGGCCCAACTGGATATAAGTACTGGACCTCTGACACCTCCATCTCAGACCACTTCTGGAACTCACACCGCCGACTGCGCTACTCATCATCTCCAGTTCCGATGCATCTCAGACTTTACATGGCTTGGCACTGATGAATCACTTCATGCTGCTCGTATTGCCTTCAGCCCTGTGATTCTATCTTGACTCTCTCCGTATCCTCGATTGTGCGCACCTCAGAACCAACGTATCACCTCCCTTGCTCCCCGCATCGCCATCGACGTCAACACATCCAAGGTACTGTTCAGCGGGCCAAGGCTGGATCCTGTGTCCGACCTGTGCTCCATCGAGGTTGGCTTCAACTTTTGGACTGACCAGGTCAAGCGTGACCAAATAGCCCCTGTTGGCGCTATTTGTTTCTAAGCACTACAAAACAGTTTATTCCTTACAAAAGCCTTATCTTGACTTCTACTTATTGGATTTTTGTCATTTTGGTCTTGTTTTACTCATACAAATATAAGGTATTTATCTAAAATAGTGTGGAGCCTTTTGTGGTGTTTTTACTGGGTTACTGTTTGAAGTGTTGCACAAATACTTTACACAGTGCCTCTTAAGTTAAGGCTGACTGCTTTGTGCCAACCTACCAGAGAGTGAGCACAGGTTAATTTAAAGTGTGTTTCTTACTTACCCTGATGAGGTTGTGGCTCCTGCTTGGACAGAGTGCATACTTCTGCCAACTAGAAACCCAATTTCTAACAGGGATGTTTTAGGCAATGATCCTTAAAAATTCCTTGAGATCTTATAAACTTGTAGGTTTTACACATTTTTTTGCCTGTAGCTTCCAACTCAGGTAATACACACACACACATTAACTTCTGTAAAAGGCAGGAAAAAACTACTTTACTGTAAATGAAAGTAAAGAACCACTTCATAACCATCCATAGATTAAGCATGTCTTGCCACCTCATGCTTCTTCAATACAGTGCTCATCATGCATTGTGCAGTGCACCCACACCTTAGACAAACATACAACTGGCCACCACCTTAAGAAACAAAAGTGAACATGTTCCCTATTTATCAGACTATAGCCTTCAATTCTCATCTGCGCTCTTAGAGGAGATATCCTAGCTTCTCCGTTCTCCTTCCTCCTTTGTTTCTCTCTTTTTGAATGTGTTTCACCAGAGTACTCTCTTGTCCTTCAGATTTAATTTATACAACATTGTGTGAACTTTCTGTCACAATACAGGAGACTTGCCTTCTTGCTTATGAGAATGGTTTTACAGTTTCCTGTTATTTGTGGAGCCTATGAAGGGGCATCAAGTTCTTGCTACTGGACAACATCCTCCTCTTTTGTTCTCCTGAAAGTATCTTTTTTACAGTACATGTTTCAAATGTTTTTTGTCATACCTGGGGCAATATTACACATAGGGCACACTTTCTCTGTTTGTGCCATAGCGCATCTTAAAACAGGCGCGCCTGGCGCAAACAGGGAGAGTGCGACCTGTTACCCTCAGGGCAGCCGCAAAGTCATGCTTTGAAGCAGCCGCTCCGTGTTTCACTGTGCATGCAGTGGCCCGCCTGCACTTTTAAGAAGGGAGAGAGATCCCCTTGCAGGCGAGTGCAGTGAGTGGTGCACCTGTCTGCAAGAGGATATCTGCGGTCCATAGAACCCCTTTTCCTTCCTCCAGAGGGCTGCCATCAGGGGGCATTTAGGTGGCACACTATCGATGAGCATACTGAAAGCTTTTTTGCCTCTGTGCCCACCCCCTTGTAAATGAAGTAACACTCTTTGGTGATAGCGTTGTCGCTATATGTGCGCCAGCACTATCTGTATTACAGAAAGAGCCGCACAAGCGCCTGCAGCCCTTACTGTAATACCAAAGTGCCCAGGGGCGGGCAAAGCAGGCGCATATACCAGTTGCGCCCCGGGACACTTTCCATAATACAGCCCCCCGTGTTTGATGAGATTCAGATTTTGGCTGGGTGCATTTCTTTTTGCCAGGCATCCAATATGATAATATAATAACATGAACCAGACATTTGAAGTGCACTGACTGTATAAAAGAAACACATACTGAGCCTCGCTTTGATGGGCCATACCTTGTTTGAAGTTCTATTGGTCACACTTTAAAAAAACCTTCACTGTTAAATTGTCTGTTATGCTTGGTTATAGCCCTTGTGAAAAATGTATACCTTCTTTTCATATGGATTGTGATAAAGACAGGTGTTTTGTGTCCCTCGCCTATAACTTAACTGTAAAAGGTCCTTCTTTGGGAGTGGACAACACCTACCATAGAAAATAGGTGTTTTTCTTGGGCTCTACTCATCCTTTCCTTTGAAGTAGTGTCCTCACACTAAGGGCCTGATTATGAGTTAGGTGGATGGGTTACTCCATCACAAATGTGACGGATATCCCGTCCGCAGTGTTACGAGTTCCATTATATCCAATAGAACATACTGGAACTCATAATAAGGCGGACGGGATATCCGTCACGTTTGTGATGGTGTAACCCGTCCACCAAACCCATAATCAGGCCGTAAGTCTGGACTAGTAGTATTACGAAAGGCTGTTATTAGAAGCCTGACTAGTGCAGAACGTGTACAGGATTATAGTAGCAAACATCACAATTATGTTAGCAGCACAGAATGAACAAAATGTGAATAATTTCAAAAGAGGTAACATGGTATTTTCTATAGCTCTTCTTCCTACCGACTCTCTGTTAACAAGAATTAACACCCAACAGGTCTGTTGTTGTAAACAGTTAATATATCATTGCAAGACAAGCGTGGGCTGCCTCTGGCTTGCAAGGCCAAAATCTGTCTGTGAGAGTCCATCTGGGTTGTCAGCCAGTGTACCTGGAAAAGTAGGGTTATTAGCCAGTGTCCTTGAAAGAACAAACTCCCTAGTTACAATCATTTGTGCCTATCTTTCTGAGAAACTTGTGCTGTTACACAGGATAGCTGTGAGAAAGTGTTTCTCATCGAACCTGGTTCATCTTCTGAAGTCCTTTAAGGCCTCAGACCCTCAGTGGGGTTTTCACTTTAACTTGGACATTCTCATCTGCCAGTGTGAGGTATAGCAAGGTGTTATTCTTAAAACTAGGGCATTCACTGGATATACTCCAGATCCCGTGGTTGAATCTTCACGTCAGGAAGCAGTACAGTCCATTGTTCTCTAATGGGCTTCTCAGGGTAAAATGCATAGCAAGATAGTTGACTTGAACTTAGTCACTGTTTCACTCTTTATTAACTAAAATCGTGAGTATAACAGGATCAACCTGTGCAGTGTTTTTTTTTTAATCATTTCATGAATGTCAGTAGTGGGGTGAAAAAACACGATTCAAGGGGTGACATATGACTATTTACCATTTCCCTACTTCACTCCACATTCTATTCCTCCTCCTCCCAGTGGTTAGGGTCATCCCTGCATGTAAAAAGTGTGGCATGAGGAAGTGGCATTGGTATCTAAACAGGAGAGGAGGAATCTGACCTATCTCTTATTGGAAATAATAATCATAATACTCTGGAATAGCATGGACGAACGCCTTCTGCCTATGATGTGGTCTTGCAGTTCTAACTGAAGTACCTTTCAAGCTTTGTTGCAATGGTTCCGTTACAGATTCATTCAGATCCAGCCTATGAATGTGTGTTATCAGTGATACGATAGGGTCTGTTCTTCTCTTAAGTGAGTGTGTCAATGAGTTGTGAGTGAATGTTCCTGCTGGTCATTGGGTGAGAGCAGAGGGTGGCAAATGTATATGTATGAGAGGAAAACGATCCTAAACAGTGTTATCCCTTGCTGTGATAGCCAGCTGATTGAGTACACTGCTAAGCTGGAGGTATGTTAAACGTTCTGTATGAATGTGTTCTGTTGTAGGATGGTATGTGGTGACCCCCAATTGGAAGTACTTTTGTGAGCGCTGTAATATCCAGTGTTGGGGCATATTTGTTTCATTTTGTAGTCACTACTGGTTACTTTTTTTTAAATTTAAACTTTATTTACCATTTTCAATAAATGTTTACAAACATTGCATGGTTAGTCACTGCGACAATGCAAGCAAAGAAAGAAGTATTTACTGAGAAGATATGTTCCCACATATACCGCACAATTGTCTCGGGGCAGCATATACATCATATACTGTACTACCAACATCTGATCAATCCTGGCAACAAACTTCTCCCCATAGGCCCACCGCCCATCTTCCTTGAAACAGTAAACATATCCATAGAGAAATTTAGTAGTGCAGAATTACCCCACCCCAGTGGGAACTATCCCTGCGGGCTGCTGTGAAGTAGGGGCTGAGCCAATTTCCAGCAAGTAGCTCTTTAGGGGGCCCCAAATATCTTTAGATCTAGATGCACGCTCCTGAGGCTTGAGCCGGGAGATAGTATTGCGGGGGAATTGTTTGGAGCACTTTTAAACGTTTTTAAATACTGCTGCTATATTTTATGCTGGTTTTAAATACATTATTTGTATGCACTGACCGCCTGTATTGCTCGCGCTGAGTCTGCTGCACGTCGCAGGTGGGCGGGGCAAGCGGCTCCCACGAGTTAGAGCGGGCCGCCATCACTAGGTTAGCGGGCTAGTCTTTCTGCCACACTACAAAAGCAATCGCTGGGGCGGACGCGCAGCGTTCACTCTCCTGAGGCTTGAGCCGGGAGATAGTAAACGTTTTTAAATACTGCTGCTATATTTTATGCTGGTTTTAAATACATAGGGGCTTATTTACAAGCCCCTTGCGCCACCCTTACGTCACTTTTCCCATGTTAAAAATGACGCAAAAGTGGCGCAAGGGGCTTGTAAATAAGCCCCATTATTTGTATGCACTGACCGCCTGTATTGCTCGCGTTGTCTGCTGCACGTCGCAGGAGGGTGGGGCACAGTCTCAGAGCAAGCGGCTCCCGCCAGTTAGAGCGGGCCGCCATTACAAGGTTAGCGGGCTAGTCTTCTGCCACGCTATAAATGCAAGCGCTGGCGCGGACGCGCAGCGTTCACTCTCCTGAGGCTTGAGCCGGGAGATAGTATTGCGGGGGAATTGTTTAAAGCACTATTAAACATTTATAAATACTGCTGCTATATTTTATGCTGGTTTTAAATACATTATTTGTATGCACTGACCGCCTGTATTGCTCGCGCTGAGTCTGCTGCACGTCGCAGGAGGGCGGGGCACAGTCTCAGAGCAAGCTGCTCCCGCGAGTTAGAGCGGGGCCGCCATCACTAGGTTAGCGGGCTAGTCTTTCTGCCACACTATAAATGTGCGCGCTGGCGCGGACGTGCCGCTGGCGCACCGAAGGCGTGCCTAAGGCAAGCCCATCTGCGCCCATCCGCGCTCGGACCGCGCTCAGCGCCAGCAACCCTGCCTGTTCCAAACCGGATGATGGCCCATTTTTAAGGTACTCCAGAGCCCAATTGCTTGACTTGGATCCGGGTAGAGGGGGCAACAAATGTAAGGGCATTTCTTTATATTCCAAACCTGCCACCACTCCAGACATCTGTCCCAACTGCTATAGCCCTTTTCCCCTGGTTCTCTACCAGGGAGTTAGACCCATTAAGTTATCAACTGGGACTGCTAATGCAAAGCCTAAGGAACACGTGTTAAAGTGCCCTCTGGTTAATATCAGATCATTGGTAAAGCATAGTTTTGAGTGCGCCAGGCTCCTGGTGGACCAAGATATAAAACTGGCGTTCATCACAGAAACGTGGATGGAGGAGGCCTCAGGGCCTGACCTATTTAATGCCAGTCCACCTGGTTTTCTGTGTCATACCCTAGACAGGCCAACCGGGAGAGGAGGGGGGTTAGTGATAATATACCACAATACCCTCAAAATAGCGCTTCAGACAGCCGACAACACGGCCTGTGAAGCACTCTCGTTTAATGTTGGCCTATCTCCCCATCACTCATTTTGGGGGAGTTTAATTTCCATTTGGAAGCCCTCATGGATCCAGACACCAGAGCCCTGTTAGACATGATGGGTAGCGCCGATCTGGTCCAACTAGTGAATGAGCCCACCCACACCGCAGGACACACTCTGGATGGGATTTTTTCCAACCATCCACACCTAACCTGCACGGGAACGATCCCCTGGTTTGGAGAGACCATGCAGGAATTCAATTTGAAGTGATCACCCCAGCCGATACAGAACTGCCTGAAACTAAACTCAGGCAAAACTGAGATCCTTATGTTCAGAAATAAGGCCAATTTCTGGACCCCGGACTGGTGGCCAGTAGAACTGGGTACACTCCCTCAACCCACGAGGAAGGCTAAAAATTTGGGTGTTATAGTGGATGATAGACTGAACTTCGAGGATCAGATAAATGCCACGACCTCAGCCACTTTTCACTCTCTTAAACTGATTAAAAAGGTTAAACCATTCCTGCCGGAAGACAGTTTACGAACTGTCGTCTCATCCCTCATTTTATCACGGCTGGATTACTGTAACGGGCTCTACTTGAACATTCAAGAGCGACACCTTAATAAACTGCAGATCCTGCAAAACGCGGCAGCAAGACTTGTGACAGGTACTTCCAAATTTGTATCTGTCATCAAGGAAATTAATAGACTACACTGGCTGCCTATCAGGAAACAGGTGCGTTTCAAGTCTTTATGCACAGTTTTCAAGGCGCTACATGGCCAGGGTCCTGAATTTTTGAAACGCCGGCTTCAATTGTACACCCCTAAAAGAACTCTGCGCTCACTAGGAGCCAAACTAGTGAGCATACCACCCACAAAGAAAGCTACGTGGGGGGAAGAAGTTTCATTACATGCGCAGCCAAGGCCTGGAATGACCTCCCTTGGAATCTGAGGAACTCCACTGACCTCCTCATATGCAGGAAAGGACTGAAAACTTGGCTTTTTAACCTATAGAATCTCCCACTGACAACTCCCCTGCAATCTTGATCTCAGAAGAGTTAGCTACCAGCGCCAGGACACCCCCGGGTAACCGTTGCGCTTTAAAAAAGCAATTAACATAACATAACATACATAACATGCAGGGGGTTGAGTTATTGCATAAAGTTCACAATTCGTGTTACAAAATATGAGGCTATTAAGCCAAGCTTTCGTTGAAGGGGTGACTCTACTGCCCCATTTGATCGCTATTTCCCTTTTTGCAAGCAAAAGAGCAATGGCAATGAACTTGCGCAGCTTTTTTGGGAGTTTGTGCACATATCCCAACAAGGCGACCTCAGGCGTAGGGGCTATATCCAGTTGTGTAATTTTGGATAACAATGTGAAAATGGCTCTTCAGTAATCCCCAATCTTAGCACAATTCCAGGTCATGTGAGCGAAATCGGCCTGCGGCCCTCCGCACTTAGGGCACTTGTGCAGTCGGTTGGGGTCGATAGAATAAATTTTCACCGGGGACATATAAACCTTCCACAAAAATTTAAAATGGATTAATTTATGTCTACTGTTTAGGGAGACCTCTTTGGTCTGAGTACAACAAAAGGACCAGTGGGAATCCTGTATTGGGTGCCCAAGGTCCCGCTCTCATGCCTCACGGATCTTGGTATCTTTACTAGGGACTAAAGACAAACATGCTCTATATAACTTAGAAATTAGGTGGTCACCCCCGATACTCATGATTAATAGAGTTAGTGGCGGGAAGGACTCGAGCTCCAATGGGAATTCCAGAATCTTAGCTCTAAGCGCCCTACGAACCCTACTGAGAAAACATGACCCTCCTGGAACAGGTCTCCAATCTTGTCTAAGGAATATGAAGTGAGTGTGCGTTGAACCAGTTTTTCCTCCGTAATGGGAAGCCATGGGTTGTTGATGATGGGGATCTCAGAGGAGTATAGAGCGCGCCCTCCAGTCACGCGTGCTAGCTTCTGCCAGGCCCAGCTAGTAGTGGATACTGTTTGGATTTCCCGGGGGTCTCTGGGATACCCCTGCGGCTACACCATACGCAGAGGGGCTGGAAGCACTAGGTCAGCCTCTGGTCTTTTGTAGGGAAGCTGCGCATCTGGGTGGTACCAGGAATGTGCAAAACTGCACTGTGCAACCAGATAATAAATTTGAAAATTGGGAACCCCAAATCCCCCTCTTTCATACGGTAAGGTCAGTGTCTCCCAACTATCCCTGGCCCTCCCACCCCCCCAAACCAGCCTGATGAGATGGGATCGGAGCGTGCAAAAGAAGCTATTGTGGAGTGGAATGGGAATATTGTGAAACAAATACAGGAATTTAGGAAGGACTACCATTTTTATGATTGCAACTCGGCCAGCCAGCGAAAGTGGGAGTCTCAGCCAGCGCTCCACTTGCTTCTCTAGTCTATGCAAAGCTGGGCCGTAGTTTAGCAGAATAATCTGTTCCATTTCTCTATGGATCTGAGCGCCCAAGTATCTAGTCGACTCTTCACACCATGCCAGGGGGAACTCACAATCCCACTGATCGGCACTTGGCGTCAGGGGAAAAATTTCGACTTGCCCCAGTTTATTCCCAGACCAGAAAACCCACCAAATCGGATGATCTCTCTGATTAGCGGTTCCAAATTCTCCTGAGGATGGCGGACATAGAGAATGATATCATCCGCGTAAAGGGAGATTAGGAGAGGACCCGTTTTGAACTGAAGACCTCTATGCAGATGTCACTCTTAAAACTGTCGAACCAGTGTGTCCAGCGCAATGATGAAAAGCAGCAGGGAAAGTGGGCAGCCCTGCCTGGTGCCGCAGGTAAGAGCAAACGGAGGTCACAGGGTGCCATTCAGTCGAAGCCTAGCGGTGGGTGAAGAGTAAAGCAGTGCAGTGAGGTCAATGAACCCCTTAGGGATGCCCAACTTCCTCATAACTGCTAAGAAAAAATGCCACTCCAAGGAGTCAAAGGCCTTTTCGGTATCAAGTAGTACGGCAGCCGCCGGGACTTCCAGTGAGATTCTATGTATCACTGCGAATAATGTACGCAGATTCAGGGCTGTTGACCTGTGAGGAACAAAGCCCGACTGGGAAGGGGAGATAATTCGATCGAGCAGCAGGGCCAGTCTCAACGCAATCATCTTAGCAAGAATTTTATAATCCAGATTTAAAAGTGACAGCGGCCAGTGCGAGCCGCATAAGACCGAGTCCTTCCTGGCCTTTGGGAGAAGGATTATTACCGCCTCACGTAGTGTGGGGGGCAACTCCTTGTGTTCAAGTGCTTTGTTATAGACCTCAAGAAGGTATGGCGCTAGGAGGTTCTTGTATGTTTTATAAAAGTTACCAGTAAATCCATCCAGATCTGTGGCAGTCGAGCTGTTCATGGCATCTATAGCACTGATAATTTCCTTAGCGGAGAATGGCTCAGCTAAAAACTGTTGCATGAACTTATCACGCCACACCATAGCAATTTCTGCAAGATATTCACTGCGGTCCTCATCGCTGTGTGTCACATGCGTCGAGTGCAAATTAGAGTAATATGTTAAAACTTCGTCCCGTATGTCCGGGGTGCCTGTCAGGGTCTGTCCACTGGAGAAGCGGATACAAGGAATGTATGATTGCCGGGCCGAGGGTCTCAGAAGTCGTGCTAAAGTGTGGCCAGGTCTGTCACCCTCTCCATAACGCTGTGCAACATCATATTTACTTAAGCAGTGTGTTTCACGCTCCGCTGCTTCCCTAAACTCTGTCAAGAGCGTCAACCGGCGGCCGAGCCTAGCCCGCACAGCCTGCTCCCTATCCAGTGCTTTTAGTTGTTGTTCAATGCAAACTAACGTACCTCTCAAGTCTTTCAACATCCCAGCATGCTTAGAGATACAGACCCCCCGCATGTAAGCTTTAAAGGCCTCCCAAAGTGTGGCCCATGAACTCACCGATCCATTATTTAGATCGAAATATTCCCCAATGGCCTCCTGAAGTTCTGTACGGAACATCTCGTCCATCATCGCCTGTCCGGGAAACCTCCACTGTCTCTCACAGCCCTCAGGTCTGGAGACCCTAACTGTCAACACGACAGGGGAGTGATCAGAATACGTGCTAGGGAGATCTTGGGATGATCGATACCAGGTTGCCAAATTAGGGGTAACAAGCCAATAATCGAATCGTGTCCAGGTGTCGTGCTGTGCAGAGTAGTGGGTATATGCGGATTGTCCCGGGCGGCAGTGTCGCCATACGTCAACAAGGCCGAGAGAACTGCACATGTCCAACACTGCGCGGCGCGCGCGAGGCTTGGTCTCCGGGGAGTCGGACGTACTGTCACGGGCGGGGTCTAATAGGAGGTTAAAATCCCCACCCATGCAAATGTAGTCGACGTCTAATTGTATGAGCTGTGCATGGAGGTCATGAAAAAATTCTGGGCTGTCCACATTAGGCGCGTAGACACAAACAAATGCCATGCGGTGGCCCATCAAGTGTTCAACTACCATCGTCTAGCGACCCTCAATATCACTGCGGAACTGGGAAAATTGAAAGGGCAGCCGTTTATGAATCATTACGGCCGTGCCCCTCACATATGTGCTATAATTCGCAAAGTAGCGATGCTGGCCCCAAGCCGAGACAAAATTGGTGGGAGCGGACTTGGGTAAGTGCGTTTCTTGTAGAAATGCAATATCAACCTGGTGCCGCTGCAAATAGTGCAAAACCTGTTTCCCCTTTCTGGATTTATTAAGGCCCCTTACGTTCCAGGTGATCAGTGTCAGATCCGAAAAAGTAGACAACATACCCCACACCGACATGCAGATAATTAAACAGTGACTGTGGTTGTGCGTCGCAGTTAGAACACAATATGTTACAGTGAGTAAACTGAGATAGAAGCAATGGTACCAGTGATAATGAACAACTTCCCCCGCCACCCCCTCCCATCCCTGCGCACCCCATCGCAGGGAATAACCCTATTGACAAAACAGTAAAATGCATCATGTAAACACCATAGAGAATAAAGAAGGAGAAAAACAAGATACATTCCAACTATTATAGCAGACTTAAAGTGATACACACTTGGGGTGGCCAACTTTGCAGAAGATCAGTAAGAAACGTATTGTTCGCCCTTATACAAGAGTTCACAGATTACTTAGCCGTTGCTTTCTGGTGAGGACAGTGTTGATTATTCAGAGGAGAAGAGTTCCACACTGGCCACCGAGCCACTGTGAGGGGGAGAAGCTCTAGATGTGACTTTATTCTTGTTACTGCTGCTCCCTTTATAGTCCCTGCAAAACTCTTGCACCGCTGTAGGGGTGTCAAATATACGGGGACGCCCCTTGACATCCACCCGAAGGCGCGCCTGGTATATCATGCATATCTGAGTCCCAAATTGCGGAGCGTTGCCTTCACGCCAATGTACTTCCTCTTCGCCTCCTGAACCATGGCAGTAAAGTCCGGGAACAGTGCCAACGTCGAACCTTGCCAGGATATGGTCCCATGTTCTCTCGCCAGTCTTAACACCGTATCCCTGTCTCAAAAGTTTAGAAGGCGGGCTATAATGGGCCTAGGTGGACAGCCAGGGTTGGGTCGAGGGCCAAGTGAGCGGTGAGCTCGCTCCACCAAGAAAGTGTCAGTGAAGGCCTCTTTACCAAAGAGGTCTGTGAGCAGGGTTTCAACAAATAGGTCCATGCGCCCTGTATTGGCCGACACAGGGACGCCCAAAATGCGTAGGTTGTTGCGCCTACTGCGCGCCTCCAAATCTTCATTTTTCATGGCGACATCTTTGAAGATCTTTTCCATTTGGTCTAGGCGCTTGGTAGACTGAGCAGCGCCATACTCCAGATCGGACACCTTGCCCTCCACATTTTCCAGGCGCTTCTCATGTGCATCCAATTTGACACCCATGGTATCTAGATGCTTTTCTAAGGTGTCAAAGCGCCCATCTAGGGCCTTGAAGCCCGCTCTCAGTTCCAGCAACAGAGCGCCCGATCCCGAAGGGGCGTCGCCCGAATCGGCCACCTCTGCTCCCCCCTCGGCCATGGTGCCTCCAGATTCCACAGACGTCTCGGTTGGTCTGCTGAATTGCAATAGCCTTTGTTTGGGGTCTTTGCGACCCATATCTCTCTCCGTGAGTCTTGTGTTAGTGGGCGGTCGGCCAGCGGGACCCCGAGCCTTGTAGTATGTGCGGGTTTCGGATGTGGCAGCAGCAATGAACCCGCTTAGAATATGGTGGCTGAGTTTACTCTGGGGCCCTGAGATCAGGCAACCCAAAACAGCAGAAGACTGTGAGTCCTTCCTTCCGGGTCTCGCATCAAGGTGAAGTGCCAGCCAGCGCCCTCATGGCGCGGTTCAGTTTCAATCACATCCCAGTCAGGGTCAGGGGAGAAGGGCCGCAGCACGCCGGGCCGTGAGAGGCAAACGGATCTCTAAGACAGGCATGCCATGCGCAGATCAGGCCAGCGCCTGCAATTTGCAGCTTTCAGCGCCTAGCGGGGCTCGACGTCATCTTCCCCCAACCGGTCAGGCAAGCGTACCCCAAGCGACCGGCCCAACCAGCCTGGTAGCTGGCCCCCAGGCTCACCCATGGTCCCTCTCACTGCGGGGCCTCCGGGAGCAACTCGGGCCGGTCTACTTTAGGGCTGCAGGATTAAAGGCTGAGTCAGGGGGGCCCAGCCTTGGGACGCACTCACCAGCACACCGGCAGGAATTTGTTTGTCTCCTCTCCTGCAGGATAGTGCGGTCGGAGCTTAGGGAGTCAGCCGATGCGCGCTGCGCGGCTCCGCTTCAGTCCACGCACCACTCCGGCCTCCGGCACCACCCTCGCATGCCCAGAGGTCCCCAAACACACGATCTGCCACACTTCGGCCACCCAAGTCGGCACCGCAACAGAAGGGCACTTCCCTGCATCCTATACAGCCGTCAGCAGGTAGGATGGCACAGATTAATGGCAGGATGGGGCTAGGATGTCGGGTTCACTGGCGGAGCTTCAGCGCTGCACGGCCATCTTGGTCGGCAGCCTGGCCACGCCCCGTCACTACTGGTTACTTTCATGGCTAGGAATGATTGCTGTTGTGAGCCTGATAATACTATATTGTAGATAATATTGATTATGAGCTGGAACTGGTGAAGTGTGTTATATGACACCTCCTAGAATATAATTACATCAGAAAATCACTATATAGAAACCACAGTAATGAAATGTCTACCATTGATAATACCACTAACTGAAAATACAGCTACATTGAATAGGTTAAGAATCTGGCTACGTGTAATAATCCCAAATCTAACCCTAAACCTTGTACTTACCCCAATGCTAAATGCAGCCTTAAATCTAACTCAAAGTCTGAACTGTTGACTAACCCTAGTGCTGACACTAAACCATACCTCAAATCTTCCCATCACCCTGATACCTGGCCAAAATATATTCCACACCCTAATCCTATCCGTAACCCTATAACACCCCTCTTTCTCCCTTTAAACCTTTGGCAAAGCCAACCCTATACCCTAACCCCAGCCCTAATCCAAACCTTAGCCATGCTCCTTTCCCTAAGCCTAATACTACCCCTTAACCTATACCTAGCCATAAATCTAATAATACACCTTCCTCAGTCCCTTATCATTACCTTGGTACCTAGCTTATTTCATCTTCTGATATTCTCAGTAGTGGTATACTCATAAGAGATAGTTTCATTGAAATGAAACCTAACTATTAGTACATTGATGTAGTGGATTTTCTTTAGTGGGGGTTCCCTGCATCAATTTTCTAACACGTCTTGTTGATTAGTTGCATGTATTTTTCTCTGTGCACACAGTGATAACCAACAGTATAGCACATCTTTGATAAATTGCATGTGTGTTCAATATTCTGTCCAACATGTTCTGTCACATAGTGTTGTTTTCGAGGAAATTTCTAAACTTTTTCTATAAAAAATAAATCATGTGAGGACTTTCAAAATAATGTGTGTGAGTCATGTCTTATCTCAACCTCCAATAGGTTATGGATCCCGCACTCTGTGGGTAATCTTGAGTTTGAGTTCACTTTGTTAGCAAGTGTATTAATTTAATGGGCGTGCAGCGAGGTATCGTCCTCTGAACCTGGACGTGGAACTCAATGAAACTGTTGCGCTACCCCACTGGGAAGCGTCCCTCAGGTGGACTGCCTGTGTCAAATTGGAAATGTCTTTAAATCAACTTTGATCAAAAATCAGGGGTGATGTTTCAATTGAACTTTTTATTTTGATTCACTATGATTGTCTTTCCATTTCATGAATTAACCACATCATTCATGTAGAAACGTTATATTCATTACTGATGAAGCGTCAAGATAGGGTGCAAATTATCCCCAATGCACTTCGGGCATATTTGCCCTTCGTCAGGGGGTATGCTCCTAAAAAAATCAAAGAAAGCAAAAATGAAATGACTATACCAGGGTGTGGGCTTTCCACTTTCCCCAGTGTTCTATGTGTCATGGTAAATAGTCCACGTGTGCTTTCTGCAAACTTCTGGGTGACTTCAGTGAAACACGTGTAAAATTAAATTAACGCGTACTAGTGAGGTGTCGAATGACATGCCACTAAGTTGGTGGAGAAAATAATGGTAAAGGGAAATTTTAAGAAATCCGCTGAGTGACACAAAAGGTGACTTTATGCATGCACCTGACATCACAAGTACACCAGGTGTGCTGGCTATGTGTGTAGGTAAACGAAAAAAACTCTTTGGAATACACGACGACGCGCTGTCGTCAAAAGTAAAACAAACATGCAGGCTATGCGCGTTATTAAACTGAAAAAGCACTCCTGAGTGTAAGAACGACCCGTCTTAAACAATAGTATGGTGTCGATCAATATACGCCTAGACGAAGGTTGTGAACAAATATACTATTGTTAACAGTGAAATAGACATGCACACTGAAAAGACTCCGGGGTGCAAGACGTGTAAATACCTTATCCGATCTCGGGTTGCACGTCTAACTCCGATCAGGAATGCCAGCGGAGTGTTCCGATGGAGTAGTAAAAATAGAAAAGGCCACGTGTGTCGGTCGCCGGGATAGCCGCCATCTTAGAATGGTGTTCATACAAATGAGTGAGAATAAAAAGTAGAAGAAGGCTACGAACATTGACCACCATGATAGACACCATCTTTGTATGAGTGTAATGAGTGAATGTTGGTAACAAAGCCATCAATACATTAAACGATGTTATCCTCGAAGAGGAAGAGTGAAAAGAAAAAAATGAAATATGAAAAGAATTTTTTTTTTTAAGGAAGAGTAAAGAAAATGGATTAATAAAGATAGCGTAAATGCTAAAAGAATAACATTCTTAAAGGTTGTGTCCATTCACAGTTGGTGTTTATGGGAAAAGGAAGGGTGAAAGCAGATGAGATACTGTGGTAGAAAATGAAGTTTAAACAAAGATACACATATTAAATGAAGCAACTGTATTCAATGCGGTCATTCAGACCGTGAGGCATTAAGGTGTTCATCTTCCTGATCCAAAAAGTTTCACGCTGTATGAGGAATTTACGATTGTCTCTTCCTTCTTTTAATTCCACCATCTCCAAAACCAGGAAACTCAGTTGGCTGATGTTGTGATTGCGAGCCATGAAATGTGTCGCCACGACTGATTTGGTGTTACTGTTTCTAATGTTGCTTTTATGCTCGTTTATTCTTGTTTTGATTTTCCTTTCGGTCTTGCCTATGTAGGCAAGCCCACACGGGCATTTGAGCAGGTACACTAGATTCTTTGAGTCGCATGTGGCTGTGGTTAAATGTCTAATTTTGTATCCTTTTGGTTGGATGATTGACGGTGTTGCCTTTGATGGTGTTATTGCAGTTACTGCAATTGAGGCATGGAATGGTACCTTTGTATGTTTCCACACTGGTGTATGGTCTTTTAGTTCTTAGCAGCTCATTAAGGTTTTTGCTCCTTTCGTAAGCAAATAGTGGTGGATCCGTAAATGAACCCTTAAAATCTGGCTCCAACTGTAGCATTGGCCAATATTTGAGGATGATCTTCTTACATACTAAGAATGTATGCAGAGTACCACAAAATGGCTCAGACATAACTCCCTGCAATTTAACGGAGATAAGACCGAGATGGTAGTTTGTTCCACTGCCAAAGTTGCTCGCCCACTTCACTCGGAATTTAGGCTCTCTCCTACTGATAAACCTTTGACACCAAACAAAACAGTGCGTAACTTGGGAGTTATGCTGGATGAGGACCTTCAGCTGGAGACTCAGGTTAATAAGCTAGTGGGCACCTGTCTCTCCCTGATCAGAGCATTACGCACAATCCTTCCACTCCTTTCTACTAACACTAGGTCAGAGATGGTGAGAGCAGTGATACTGAGTAGATTGGATTACTGTAACTCTCTCTACTTGGGGGCTCCAAACTCACTGATTTTGAAGATCCAGAGGATCCAAACTATAGCTGCCAAACTGGCTCTCAATAAGCATCGTAGGTCATCTACATCGAGGGCTTTGAAGGACCTTCATTGGTTGCCAATTGGCCAGAGGATTAAGTTTAAATCACTATGTATAGTTTTTAAGGTAATCCATGGGTTAGGCCCGAAACCTCTGCAAGATAAATTTAAATGGTACGCTCCAAAAGGAATCTCCGGTCAGCAAACACCAATTTGGTGATTATGACGAGATACAAAAAAACAAGAACTGGCGGGAGAGCCTTTAGCGTTGCGGCGGCAAAGCTCTGGAACGACCTCCCTGTAGACATTAGACAAACTCAGGAACTACTACCATTCAGGAAAAAGCTGAAGACATGGCTTTTCCCAAGGGAGGACTAATTCTGAGCTATCACTCATTGCAGGCTGGGCTATTTGTCCGTCTGTTTTGCATCCATACATCTTCTGGTCAGTCTCAGCGCCAGGATACCCTTGGGGTGACAGCTGCGCGGTATAAATATATTTTACATTACATTACATTACATTAAGTACACCACTTTATGTTGAGAATTTGGAGACCATGACCATTCTGTTTGGTTTTGTTTTCTTTTTGGGAATGGGCAATAATTGCATGCGGGAGACAGCTAGTGCACGGTTAGTGGCTGCTGCAAGTACATCGGTAGGGTACCCTCTGTCGTTAAATCGGACTGTCATGTTGGTTATATTCGAGGACAGTTGTTCTGAATCCGACACAATTCTTTTGACACTCAGAAGTTGAGAATAGGGTAAATGAACCTTAAGGGCATTCTGATGGAAGCTGCTGTAATGCAACAGGTTGTCGCAGTCTGTCTCCTTCCTATATAAAGTGGTCTCCAATTGTTGATTGTGAATGTAAATGATTACATCCAAAAAGTTGATCTTTGAGTTGTTGATGTCATAAGTGAGCTTAATGCGATCGTTTACTTGATTCAAGACATCGATGGCCGATGTCAAGTCTGTCTTGGACCCTTGCCAAATGACGAAAATGTCGTCTATGTACCTTAAAAAAGTGACCAAGTGTTCCTTCCAGGCTTCGTTGTTTAAGACATTATCCAATCCAAACTTATGCATGAAGAGGTTTGCGTAGCTGGGAGCTGCACAGTTTCCCATGGATGTCCCCGTAAGTTGTAAGAAAAACTTGTCATTGTGCGCAAAGTAGTGATACAAGGTAAATTGGAGCAGCACCAAAAGGAAGATTTTCAAGTCCTGCTTCATGTCAGAATTTAGTAAGAAGAATTCAATTGCTTTAATGCCCAGGTCGTGAGGGATAGAGGTATAAAGGGCTGTCACATCGATGGTGCACAAGAATACTTCCTTGCTCCAATCAATTTCGATGTCTCAGATTTTCAACAAGAATTCTGTGGTGTCTTTAATATATGTAGACATACCTTGTACGAATTCCTGCAGGTGTCTATCAAGATACTTGCCAACTGGTTCGTGTATTGAACCCCGTGTGGAAACTATGAGTCTCATTGGTGGCTTCCATAGGTCTTTGTGAATCTTAGGTAACATGTGTAGTGTGGGGGTTTTCGGAAATTCCTGTATTAAATATCTCCAGTCTGTGTCTGTGATGGTGCCCGAGGTTACTACGTTGTCAATTAGCACTTTGAGCTCACGTCAAAAGGCCTCAGTTGGGTTGTGTCCTAATTCCATGTATGTTGTCAGGTCCTCCACATGTTCATTGCTTCTATAATTGTAGTAAGATGTGTCCATTACAACTAAGGCACCACCTTTGTCCGCTTTAACACATTTGATGTCTGGATTGTTGGCCAAGTGTTGTATAACACTTCTTTCTTTGGTAGTCAAGTTTGATTGTTTAGACCTTCTGGTTTTGAAAAGGTCTTGTGCATCGTTTTTTACAAAAGTTTCAAAAGCATCCAAAATCTTGTGACTGATGGGCGCCATATATAAACTTTTGGGTTTTAACCCTTTCCGGGTGTTTTCAGTCTTAGGTGGCTGCTCGGTAACAACGTTGTCAAAGAAATGTCTTAATCTAAGTGATCGCATAAATCTGAATATGCTCACTTCTGCTTCCAATGCGTTGGATTTGTAGGTAGGCACGAATGAAGGTCCCTTTTGTAGAATTTTGGTTTCCAGTCGACTCAGGTTGGTTGAGGAGATGTTGACAATCAAGTTATTCTGACTTATGTCTTTTGACTCCTGGTTATCCGCTTGGTTGAAGTTGGGTCGGTGTTCACATCTCCCCTTAACCCTCCTGGTTCGTCGTTGCCTAGAGGGCCTGTTCCTAAAAAAGGAACGACTGTGGTGTTAGATGTTGCTGATGTTGTTGGAGCCAGTTGTGTGTTGTCCTGGCTAGAGCGATCTTTTGGACCGGTGTGTAAGTTGGTTCGCTTGTTGATCTCTGAATCACTACCTGCTGATGAGGTGTCTGTTTTGTTTGGAGGCCTGTTTTGTCTCCTTCTTGCGTAAACTTCAGCCTCCCTCATCCTTCAAGCGTAAGCATTTACCACTCAACACCGCTACTCACCGCTCTGAGAGTCAAAGTCTAAATATGATGTTCTTGACTGTCATTGAGTTCAGGAGAATCCAGCCTCCTCATTTGTCAGGGTACTGGCATTTGCATGAATGACAGGCAAATGCTATCCAGTGCTTAATGTGAAAAAGAATGAGTGCTGGAGTCCAATGTTGTGCTCAGAACCCCATGCCGGGTGCTATCAAATGTCGTGGGTGCTGAATACCAACTCTGCTTAGTCATGATTCCATCTTATGCCTCTTTCAGCCACCACTAGGCACATTATCTTACTTATGTAGGTTCTTTTTCATCCTTGCCATCTCCTTTTGTCAGTTTCTCAGTCTTTCTCTTACTCCTTCTTTCCCTCTTATGTGTTTTTCTCTCACTTGCTGTGGGACAATGTCTGACAAGGATAAATAAGTGCAGTTCTCCAAAAATGAGTGCTGGTGGGCCCCTCCTGCAACCACTGGCTCAAATTAATCACCAGTACTATCAGAGTTCGTGACTGACAGCTTTTCCTGCAAAGTGGTCATGTAGTCACCATAGACAACAAACTCCATTTTGTTAGAGTCGAGTTTTAGGTATACAACTTATATCCAGTACAGAAGTAAAGGAAAAATATTGAATCATTGATTATGATGTGACTTTGTGGAATTTGGGGTATAATGGAGTGCTACCCAGGAGTTTCAAATGCAGGGTTAAAGACAACTAGTGTTAAGACGGAGACTTTATGAATCACAGCAGTGCTCTGGAGATGTGTGTTTATGGTATTTCATTTATACTGTTATTTGTCTGTTGGACCGTAAGGAAGTAAACTACAGCAGTACGGAGTAGTTGAAGTCTGCATGTGAAGGAAGTGTAGAGCGGAAAGCCTGGTGGATGAGATTTTGAAAAGCCAAAGTAAGGTAGATTGGATTTAATAATCAGGGCTCCCATGTGTTTGTCGTGCAGAGGTTGTCACTGAACACCTAAATTGTGGTAGTCTCTATAATGCAACAAGGGTGAAATCCTGTATGAAAAGTTTTAAGCAGTTGGTTTAGTTTTTTAGAATATGCACAAGAAAAGGAGGTGAGAGATTGCTCATTAATCTGAGAGTTCTTATGGGTTGAAATATGTTTTTTGTGGTCAAAGCAGAGTGTGCTCATGGTGAGTAAAGAATTAGCAATACTGAGGAATGGTTATGTGCTAGTGTCCCAATATTGTAGAGCAGTGTACCAGGGTTGGACTCCGCAGAAAGGAATGAATTGTGATAAATTATTGTCCTATAAAGTGTAACAGTGTGATGGATTATTGGCCCTGGGCTGTAGTAAAATGTTTATTTCAGGCAAAGCCCATAAAAACATCAAGCAAAAAATTATAAGACATTCTTGAGTACATTAAAAATTTGTGCGAAAATACATTATGTCTAATTTCCAATTACCATGCTGTAAATCATGTTAGAAAATACATCTTAAAAGTTCAAATAAATGCATTTCATTCGTTACAATTAGTTAAGTTGCAATTTACCAAAATCCTGCTATTTTCCTTATTTGCCAGACTGCTTGCAAGCAGCTGCTAAGATCTATTGCAATTGAGCTGCTGCAATCTGTCCTTATGATTCACACCAAGCAGGAAGCAAATGGGTCCAAGCCAGGACCTCCTGACTTTGATGTAATTCAGGCAGAAATATAGTACATGCTCTACATCTTCCGTACCGCAATTGCAGAAAGGGCAGTTTTGGGTTTTGTGTGGCTGGCGTTCCACCTGTAAGTGAACGTATTCACAAGAAGTGTACCCACTCTCCGTTTCAGAAGCAGTGTACATGCTAAGAGCAGCACAAAAATATCTATACACATTTATAATCTAGAGGTAGGTTTAAATGACAAGAACTCTTCAACCAACCCACCCGCCTTGGCATTTTGATGGTAAGAATGGGTCTTATAGGTCCAATATTTCTCTTTGAGCATCATCTTTGTGTTGTTGTTTTCTAGGGTTGGTTTAGACCAGTATGTACCCATTCTTTACATTTCAAGTTGCTGCCTGATGTAATGAAGCCATGGAATAGAACTTCTATTCCTTAGTCTAACGACCTCTTCCAGCGGTGCTCTATATGAAGCCAGTTCCGGGTTGGACCACTGTCTAACCCAGAAGAGTATTGGCATCAGCCTTGCTAGATCTCCTATCTTTTTAAGGCCTGTGTCAGAGAATATTGGAACAGTCGGAATACTACTTGGCAATTTGAATAGTGATT
This sequence comes from Calotriton arnoldi, assembly GCA_963921515.1. NCBI lineage: Eukaryota > Metazoa > Chordata > Amphibia > Caudata > Salamandridae > Calotriton > Calotriton arnoldi. Next base: position 866,162 of record CAWUFW010005746.1, on the reverse strand, counting down.
TAATAAGACTATTCTCTTTCATAATCATCCCACTCAGGTTCCCTATACCCCAAATTTCTGAGCCATAAAGGGATGCAGATTTTGCGTTTGCCCTACAGATCTCTATAACTGGGTATACTGACGAATATTACTCATTACATCGCATATTAATACAACGCGTGCCATTACAACGCGGGTATTACTACGCAATGTCAATGACAACGACATACCATTACATCGCAGACTTTTACCACGACTATACCTTTACCACGCATGCCATTACAACGCAAAGGCATGCGCGGTAAAGGTATACTCATGGTTAAAGTTTGAAAGATAAGTGACTTTACCCTGCCCTACCCTAAACCCTAATTTAGTACCCCTGCACGACCCTCCCCTGACCCCCAGTCCTCTCCCTACATTTACTCTACACTGCATGACCCCCCGACACTACCCTAAACCCTAAAACACTACCCTACCCTACACAAACACCACAACACTACCCTAAATCCTAAAACACTACCCCCAGCACGACCCTCCCCCTTCCCCCAGTCCGGTCCCTACACTCAAACACTACCCTGCACGACCCCCCGGCACTACCCTAAACCCTAAAACACTACCCTACACTACACAAACACCACAACACTACCCTAAACCCTAAAACACTAACCCCGGCACGACCCTCCCCCGCCCCCCAGTCCGGTCCCTACACTCAAACACTACCCTGCACGATCCCCCAACACTAGCCTAAACCCTAAAACTCTACCCTACACTACACAAACACCACAACACTACCCTAAACCCTAAAACACTACCCCCAGCATGACCATCCCCCTACCCCCAGTCCGGTCCCTACACTCAAACACTACCCTGCACGACCCCCCCGACACTACACTAAACCCTAAAACACTACCCTACACAAACACCACAACACTACCCTAAAACACTACCCCCAGCACGACCCTCCCCCGCCCCCAGTCCAGTCCCTACACTCAAACACTACCCTGCATGACCCCCCGACACTACCCTACACCCTAAAACACTACCCTACACTACACAAACACCACAACACTACCCTAAACCCTAAAACACTACCCCCAGCACAACCCTCCCCCGTCCCCCAGTCCGATCCCTACACTCAAACACTACCCTGCACGACCCCCCGACACTACACTAAACCTTAAAACACTACCCTACACTACACAAACACCACAACACTACCCTAAAACACTACTCCCTGCACGACCCTCCCCCTACCCCCAGTCCGGTCCCTACACTCAAACACTACCCTGCACGACCCCCCGACACTACCCTAAACCCTAAAACGCTACCCTACACTACACAAACACCACAACACTACCCTAAACCCTAAAACACTACCCCCTGCACGACCCTCCCTCTACCCCCAGTCCGATCCCTACACTCAAACACTACCCTGCATGACCCCACGACACTACACTAAACCCTAAAACACAACCCTACACAACACAAACACCACAACACTAACACTATACCCAGTACGACCCACCCCCCTACCTACACTACACAAACACCACAACACTACCCTAAACCCTAAAACACTACCCCCAGCACGACCCTCCCCCGCCCCCAGTCCGCTCCCTACACTGAAACAATACACCCAGCACGACCCTCCCCCTACCCCCAAATCCCCTTACCTCTCTCTCCTCATGGTTCCTCTCTCCTGGTTCCAGCGTCGTCTGAGGGGCAGTGCACGCCACAACGTCGTTGTGTGGAAACGGAAGAGCCCCAGTTTCCTCACAACGATGTTGATAGCCATTACATCACATGCGTTGTAAAAGCGCATGCGATGTAATGGTATGCATAGTAATGGTACGCGTTGTTACATCGCATGCGTTGTAAAGCATGTGATGTAATGACTTGTGGTGAAACAGCCGCGTTGTAATGGCTGTTCACCATACTGACTTCGGGGTAGTGGCTTTGTAGAGCTTAAAAATTGCAGAAGCACTGTGAAGAAGGGAGAGTTCCGATTTCAGTATTTGGGCCTTCCATTTGGTGGATTTATCAACCCTAACTCCCAGATAATCGAAATAATCTTCTTGTTGGAGTTTAGTCCCTCTCATATAGAACCCCCCCTTATGAGCTTTCCAAGGCCATTATCTTTGTTTTGGAAGTAATTACTTCCAATCCTCGTTGGTCGCAGTAGTCGGCAAAGCTATTCAGAAGGTTCTGTAACTCAGGTGGGGTGCGAGATATTAATACAGTGTCATCCGCAAATTGTAAAGCAGGAATAGGCATACCCCCCCAGTTTCAGACAATCATGAGTGCAAGTTGACAAAAAGTTGACCACATCATTTATGTATAGGAAGAACAAGGTGGGGGCGAGCACACATCCCTGTAGCACACCGTGAAGAATGAAAATAGGTACTGTGAGCTCCCCCTTTCTCCTCACCTTACTTGGGTTAAGTTCCTCATTATGAAGTCTGATGAGGACATGAAATAGGCTGGATTCTACGCCCATTCCTGCTAGGGAAAGTCAACGTTGATGTTGAGGGACCAGGTCAAATGCGGCCCTCAAATCTACAAATTCTATGTAGAGATGGTCATTAGAGAGCTTCATATATTTCCAGACTATAAAATTTAATCGAAAGACCTGGTCAATAGTGCCTATTTTAGGGCAAAACCCTGCTTGAGCAGGGACAGGAGCTTTGATTCTTCGAGGCAATTTTCCAGTCTGTCTAGATTTTCTCTGAAGAATACTTCTTGGAGGTTGTCAATCAGACTATAGGACTGTAGTTACTGGGAAATACCCTTTTACCCTTTTTATAAATAGTAAGTCCATGCTCCGCGTTACGCGGAGCTTGCGGAGTTCCGATGGAGCGGACTTTTTTTCCCCGCTCGCGCTTGTCAACATGAAGTTGGCGAGCGCGAGCAAGGGAAATCCACCTCCCGGCGAGATTTTTCCTCATTCGCGCTTCGTCAACGTCAAGCTGGTGAGCGAGGGAAATAAACCTCCCAGCGAGATTTCTCAATGCGGGCAGTCGGATTTCTCAATGCGAGTGGCCGCATATGCTCGCGACCGCTCGCGTTGAGAAACCGTCCGTTCGCGTTGAGAAAGCTGCTGCTCGGTAGAAAATCTACTCGAGGGGCAGAAAGGAAGCAGCGCCTGCTTGTGCCCACTTGCGCTGTGTATAGTGCCTTTCGCAATAATTTCACAGCAGGGACAAACACCCGGCGCTAAGAATCACTGTGAACTGCATTTTTCTAATGCACTCCGCCACTTGCGGAGCTCCGCGTAGCGCGGCAGAGTTTTTTTTGCACTTTGCGGAGTTCTGTGTAGCGGAACTCCGCAAACCTCACCCAGGTTTAATAAATAGGGATAATTTCGGGACCTAGCCATGAGGTAGGTACACTGCCGCCTTCCATGATTTTATTGGAATGCGCATTGGTATATGGACCCCATGCCTTGGGCTTGGAACAGAAAAGGTCCCCCGGGACCATATCCAGGCCAGGCACTTTGCCTGGGCATAGTAATGTAATTACCCTAAGTGTTTCTTCTAGTGTGAATGGGGAAAATTTGGCAAATGTGGTACTACCCAGATCATGTGAGGCAGTTACAAGTTTGGCTGTTACTGGTGCCATTTGAGGGGATGCAGCATATATAGCCGAAAAATGGTCAACCCATTGCTGGGGTTGTACTTCCTATTCAAAAGCACTACGTGTTGTTGCATCACTGTGTGAAAAAATCTACGAGAACAATTTTCTGGTCTTTAATTTTAGATGATTCAATTAAGGGTAGCCAATCTGAATCAACCCATTCCTGTTTATGTGGGCAGTATTTAATTTATAACTGGATCCAAGTTGCTTTATTTGATACAATCACCCTGATTGATTACCCATATTAGTTTCTCCTTAGCTTTGCAGCACTCACTGGAGTACCAGGAATGGGATTGGTTTATTCTTCCCTTGTTCATCTTCATTTATTTAGTACAAAGGGAGTGGAGGACCTTAAATAGGTCCTCGTGTAATTTACCCAGTGGTATCTTGCTGGGGGAAAGTGTCTCAATTGAGCCCAGAATGCTGTTAAATGCACCATAAATGTGTAATTTCAAAATCTATTGCAAAATTTCAGAGGTCTATATCTATAATAACATAGTCAATGTGACTCTGACTAGTTCCTCTTTAAAAAGTGGACGCGAGTGGAAAATTTGACATAAATCTGTTGCTACAGGCACATAAGCCAAAAGTCATGGGGGCATATTATCAATGAGATGCGATAATTATCGCAAATCGCGCTTAGTGCGATTTACTCTATCGCTGGATTACATCGCCGTGTTAGCGACGTATTATCAACGTTTTGCTAACAGGCGATGTAATTCCAGCGATAGAGGCCGAATCACAGGAATAGCGCGTGAAATCCAGCAATGATTTCACAGCGCTAAGGAGAGGCTTGCTGATAGGGGAGTGTGGACCTAACCTGGCAATCCACCTCCCATTATCAGTATGCCTAAGTCACTTTTAAAGCAGGCGTTACATTCCTGCGATAACCGCGGTTAGCGCGGTTATTTTTATCTCTGTGGGGGTCTGCTGCATGGCTTGCTAATATCGCGAAGCCGTGTTAGCGAGGATTCCCATGTTGTTTATCTCAGGAACGCCTACTTTGCATGTCATTAGCGATATTGATCGCTGACATGCAAAGTCGCAAGGAAACACGCGCTAACGCTTGTTAGCGTGTCCTTGATGATATTGAGATAATAAAATCGCCGCTTTTTCGGCGCTATGTGCCGAAAAAGCGGCGATATTTCTCTTGATAATATGCCCCATGGTGAGGGACAGCAGCTGTGGCGCAGTAGACAACCAATTTGGAAGTTTTGCTTCCAGCCTCCCAATACCCCTTGCCTGATCCTCCCCATCAGAGATGGCTGTCAGCCCTCCCAGGGGCTCAAACGTGGTATTAAAATAACCTACTAGTATGACAGGCAATTTGTCAGGGCATTCTTGGAGATAAAGAGCCAACAATTTTAATGTAGGTGAGTCAGTATTCTTATTTGTGGAGTGATTAAAGATGTTAAAAACTTTTATCCTTTGCCCATTTTGACCATTGATAATAAGGCCCATGATGTCTTTGCTATTGAGCTCAATTCTTTTTAAAGCGATATCTGCCATACTTCTAACCCAGATCAAAAGCCCATTTGACAGGTGACCCGTTCTTGATGGAACTTACTCTATGCTATAATTCGTATACCCTTCCAGAAAAGTTTTATCCAGGGCCCATGTTTCTTGCAATTATACCTCATAAAAGTGGCTAACAAAATCACCCCATTCAGGGTCAGCAAGTTTCCCACTTAGGCCTGCAGTGTTCCATGACAATAGTTTAAATGGAATAACATGGCTTCCCTTAGGACGAGTTTTAACTAGGATAACATTTCATAGCTTCGTAATGCAGAGTCTCGTAAATCAGTCTCAGCAGTGGTATAATGTACAAAAGTGTCAGTTGTCATGGGAAGCTGCTGGAACATGGCAGGCTCAACAGTGGGGTTCTCGGTGCACAAAATTGTGGACAGAACATGGGGCCCATCGTGGGAAGTTGGTACTTGGGTAAGGCATAAGAAGGTACTTAGGCCGACAGGGCTGGTTATAGATGGTATGCCCAATAGTCAATCGACTTCATTCAAGTGTGACATCTTGAGTCTGGTTGGATGAGTTGCCTTCTCGTGAGCAAGCACCCTGCCCAGTGCGCTTTGATCTTGATCTTGCAGTTGTTGTAAGATACGTGTTGGGGGAAGCTGGTTCCAGTGAAATAGTCACCCAAGGTACTCTTAAATTGAATTATTGAGCCCGTGGGTGGGTAAGAATGAACATCCAATGACAATAAGCCTTTGAAATGTCCCTCAATGAAAGCTTAATTATGTCCCAAGTCTACTTAGGGTTGGATAGACATTGTGCGGAGACAATGTCGGAATGCACAATTGAGAGGCATTGTGTTTGTTTTTTTATCCACTGGATCACCCTGTTCACCATGTTTTCATGGGCTCAAATTGATCTGGTTTAAGCCTTGGCAAATTGTTCTTGTAAATTAGATGTTGGTTATTGTGTCAACGAGCGGAAGATGCCATCCAATGATTAATAGCTGTTGAGTTAGCTCATTTCCTGCCATACTGTTGGGTTGAAGACCCATGAAAACTACATACTGCTGCCCGACAAGCGAGAGTCTTGCAAATACGTGACGGAGGGAGGCAGGGCCTTTCGTTGGTCTCAAGTCTGTAGAAAGCTGTTTGTAGCGTATGAGGTTTTGGCCAATGTTCCCTCTAATATTTCTCCTTTGAGCAGCAATGAAGGTCTTTTGTGTACTGCAGCCAAGGCACCTCCCTCATGCTGCTTGCCCACAGCCCTCTTCCCACCATCCATATGTGTGTGTATATTTACATTCACTAAAAAAAACAAAGGTTACAGGGACAATATAGATAGCAATTTGAATTAAAAAAACCTTGGAAATTCACTAAAAAACCCAAAGGTTACAGGGATGTTATAGTTAGGCTGACATTTCACTCGTACAAAACCAGAGAAATTCAGCCGTTATAGTTAGCTGAGTTAACTATAACTTGCGCCCCTGCAATGACCTGCTTATGACCTCACATATTACATCACTCATGACATGGTCAGTGACATCACTGATGACATCATCAAGTGACTGTGAGTGTTTTAAAAAGTTTATGTGTGTTAAATATTTATACCTAAGTGTATTGGTGAATCAGTGGGTGTATGAGTGACTGTTTGGATGACTTAGTGGGTGTGTGACTGACTGTATAAGTGAGTGATTAGCTGTCTCAGTGAATGTATGGATGACTGACTGGTTGTGTGAATGTATCTGTCAGTTGATGTCTAAGTGGGTGTATAAGTGTGTTAGTGGGTACGTGAATGGCTATATGGGTGATTGATTGGTTCTCTCTCTCTATGGTTGTCTGGGTGTGTGTGTGTTTGGTTGAGAAGGTGTGTGACTGCCTGTATGGATGAGTGAGTCAGTGCCTGTATGGGGTAGTGAGTGCGTGTGTGAGAAGCTGTATGTCTGTATGGCTGTGTCGGTGATTGAGTGCTTGTGTCAGTATGGGTCAGTAACTGTGTATGTGAAAGGCAGTATAGGTGAGTGACTGGGTGTATGAGTGACTGTATGCATGAGTGAGTGAATGTGAGAGTGGCTACATGGATGAGTACATGCTCCTGTCAGTAACTGTATAGATGAATGAGTATGTGTTTCTATTTGTATGACAAGTAAGTGGATATGTATGTAACTGTTTGGGTTAGTACGTACCTGTATGATTGACAGTTGGGTGAGTGTGTAGGTGTGTGAGTAGTTCTATGGGTGACTCACTCAGTGTGTGAGTGCCTCTATGGGTATATGAGTGGACATGTCAATGCTGTATTGGTGACTGGGCGGGTGAATGAGTGGCAGTATAGGTGAGCAAGTGGATATGTGTGTAGATCTATGAATTAGTGAGTGGCTGTGTAAGTACTGGTATGGCTCTGTCAATGGGTTTGTGAATGGTTGTGTGGGAGTGGCAGTGGGTGTTTAAAATATTCTATAGGGGAGTGAGTGGGTGTGTCAGAGATAATGCGGAGGAGGTCATCACTGATGTCATCACTGATGTCATTTGCATTTGCAGAGTGGTGGAAAGAGGGGCGTGGCCTCTGACCATCTCTCAGCAATCCCAGTGTGTGGGGCTTAATGGAGATAACAGGTGGGCTAGTTGGCCCCTAAGGACCCTCGGGAGTGAAGGGGACTTCATCCCCCAACCAAGAGCGCGCCAGGAGGTTTGTTTGCAGAGTAGTGGAGAAAGGGGGCAGGGCCTCCAGCGAGTTGCTGGCTTTGTTTCTTTTTCTTTTTATTTTAGGAAGAGGGGCTGTGTGGCCCCCCTTCCCTTTACCCTTTTGGGCCCCGGGGACCACATCCCCCAGGGCCTCACCCATTTTTTTTTATTATTGAAATAAAAAGGGAGGGGCCCCTGAATTCGGCCCCAGGGACCTCATCCCTGGGGGTTAGGCCTTTCTTTGTATTTTTATTTATTAAGAGGAGGAAGCCGGGCGGCCCCCCTCCCCATGACAATTTCAGCCCCAGGGACCCATTCTCCCGGGGCCAGGCCATTTCTTTTGTTTAATATTTTATTTTAAGGGAGGGGGTAAAAAGCAAAGTGTGCTCGCTTTGACCAAGCAAGAGCAAAGTGCTCTTGCTTGGTCAAAGCGAGCACACTTGTTTGCTTTGGGATGGGACCTCCTCCCGCCATCCAGTAGCAAACTGCAATGTCCCGGGGGTGGGACATTGCTGGAGCTGGCCGTGGGGGGTGACGGTCCCCAGGGCCATTTACAGCCCCAGGAGGGGGGCTGTGTGCCCCCCGCATTTAAAAAAACTAGCCTCACATCTTTAAAATAGCTCCAGGGAGGTGGTGGTCCCTGGGGCAGCGGGGGTGTGTGTGGCCCCCGCATGTTTACTATACTAGCCCCGGGGAGGTGGCAGTCCCCGGGGCTGCTTGGGGGGGCTAGACCCCCCACGCTTTATTGTAAATATTGCCCGGGGAGGTAGCGGTCCGTGGGCCCCCCGCATTAAAAAAAACTAGCCCGGGGAGGTGGTGGTCCCCGGGGCTGGGTAGGGGGGCTGGAGCCCCACACACATTCTAATTAAAAATAGCCCCAGGGAGGTGGCGGTCCCCGGGACTGTGGGGGGCTGTGTGGGTCCCCACATCTCTATTGTGATTGCCCCCGGGACCTGGCCCACCCGGGGGCCTAAAATAAACTAAGCGCTGTAGCCCTTGCTTCTTTTTTTTAAAAAATCTGCCGGATTCGCAGAACCACCGTGAATCCCACTTATTTTTTTGTTAAAAAATGCTTTTTGGGGGGGTTTTGAAAGTGAATTTCCAAGGTTTTTTTAAAATTCTATTTCTTAACTATAACCTCCCTGTAACCTTTGAGTTTTTTCTGTGAATTTCATGGTTTTTTAAAACTTTTTAATCTTAACTGTAACCTTTCCCATTTGAGAGTGGATGTGTGAGTGGCTGTGTTGGTCTGTAAGTGGGTGTGTGAGTGGGTGTGTGAGTATCTGGGTGAGTACCTGTGTGAGTGGCTGTATGAGTGCACATGTGTGTCTTTGAGTGGGTCTGTGAGTTCCTGTGTGGGTCTGTGAGTGGGTCTGTGAGTACCTGTGTAAGTGTCTGAGTGGGTGTGTGAACGCCTGTGTGGGTATTTGCATAGTTAGGGTATTTAAAAAGGAGAAAATGGACTCTACTCTCACCAGGAGATGACAAGAAAGAAACCTCTCTTCACATTCAATACATATCAGATTGTGCTCTAAAATATCAGTGATGAATTCACTTCCATTAAGGATTTCATACTGTTTTTCAATGCGAAATACGAGAGGAAACATACTTGCTTTGCCTCTCCGAAGGCCAATAAGTTAGTATTGTTTGTGCTTGAATGGAATCTCATTTTTTCAAAGAAGAGTGCATACTTTTGCCATCTACCCAACAGGAGTACTTTCTACTGGTTAATTAGTAAGTGCTACCTTTTCGAGTTAATGTCTAGTGCATAATCTGCACTACAGCTGTGTAAATAACCACGAGGTAATGTCTGTAGTGACCTTGTGCGCGCCAAGAATCCAGATGCTACCGACTGAACGCTCACCTGTCATTGATAGCTTTTAGAAATGACAGAAGTGCAGTTTGAAGTGCTATATAATAGCAAAAGCAATTATTACTGTTAATACTAGCCAAGTAAATCGTGTTTCCCAATTGCATTATGGTACGTGTAGTTCTGCTTGCCCCATTTCAGATAATTAGTTTTCATACCATTTTGTATTGCACTTATGTCGTTTTTAAGCAGTGTATAACAGGTGTTACTATTATCGAATTACAATACTCAATTTACAGATCTCAAAAGGATTTTGCCTTGCTGGGGTTCAAACTCCCAACGCTTTCAACTCACTGCTCCATCCAGTTACCTGAGCACAAGTTGACTGCAGTTGATCAAAGAAGAAAATAATATAGAACGGTTTGAATTTCTCACACCTGAATAATTTGGGGGGAGTCAGGCAGAGCTCAGTGTCGGGGACAGAACTAACCTGAGGGAGACCCGATTGCCCTCAACAAGCTTAGAGAGTGGTTGACCTGTGTTTGAAGGGGTGCCTGGACCCAGCACCCATTCCATGACTGTGCAAGAAGACTATTTGCATCATTTGAAAAACACAGCCGTTTGCGCTCTTGTAGTCTCCAGCTAAGACTCAGGAATGCTGTTCTAGGAGTTGTCCCGCAGTCTCCAGTTGCTCTAAAAGAGTGTTATAAAACTCCTGGTCAGACTCATCGCCATTCCTTTACAGAAATTTGACGTCACTGACCTTATACTTCACAACATTAACTGGCATCCAATTACAGTTAAGATACATTTAAAATGATGTTACATCCCCTATTAAGCTGGAAAACCCCCTTACCTGTCAGAACGGCTTTCCTCATCCAAGACGGACAGAGACCGTACTGGTTGCTTTAAGCATTCAGACTCAAAACCTCTTCTGCCCAGAAGCACTCCTACCAAACACATCTGCCTAGAATCCTCAGCCACTAGAAACTAAAACAACAAGCCTTGTTAAAGCCAATAAGCCAGGCCTTGGCAACCATGCATTGTTTTTTTTTATATTTTATTTTATTCATTTTTTGGAAGCATGTGCAATTGAACTTCAAAGATTAAAATACAAAAGTAAATATGGCACGCTCTAAAGGTTGCAAGCATATGATTTCAAAGTCAAAAGAAGTCAAAAATGAACTGACGCAGAATGTTGGCCCATCATTTTGGCACTCTAGCCCTGGTACTGAAATGCACTATACTTTTTTTAGGCGGATGTGTCCTTGTGATCAGGAGGAAACCCCATCACTCGAAGTGCAATACAGCCAATGACCGAATTTAGCTAACCGGCTGGCTTCTGTATGCTGTAGTGGGCGAAAGCAAAATCTGATTGACAATTGAACAGATCAATGGATAAAGAGGACTGACCCAAAGCCCCTGTCTGTTTGCATTTACTTAAATAGTTCACCTTTCCCAACTATTTCTGAGCTAGTCCTCACCTCTCCGGCAGCTTTCAAACCAACGTCATGAGGTTAAGTTTTTCTGTGTTATTTCAAGTTATTTATTTTGACGTTTTATAAGGAGAGGACGATTCACTCTCCATAAATATAAAATGCCTCCATGTGTTTGAATAGAATTGCATTCCTTGCAGGCCGCCATCAGACAACTAAAAGAGTTCACTCCGTTGACCATAAGGTGATCTCCCCCTCCCCTTCTGCCCGCCCCCCACTTGGAGAGTCCTCGGTTGGTAGGTATGATGCGGCTGTAACTGTATGATTTGCCAAGCTAATCACACGGTCTCTTTTTCAGAGCTGAAGCCTCTGCTCTGGGTGGGTAGGTGGAGCACGGCTGTGGTGTAATATCTAACAGCAGAAGGTTGGTGGGGGTTCGCCAATGTGGTTAAGGAGGCTGTGGATCTGTTGTTGCAGCAAATACTTACATACAGGAAACAGAAAAGACTCGAGGTGATCGATAAAGGGGCAGGGGTGCCCTGTAGTGAGCAGTTGTGCTATGCATAGATGTCATATAGTGGGAAAGTCTGTTGTGCAGGGGTGGGCAGGGGCGCAACACAGGACCCTGCAGCCCCTGCAGTGGGTGGGCAACCCTTCAGGGGGCTCCTATTCAGACCAAACCATATAATTATTTGTGAGATATTGGCTACTCAGGCCCCTTATCACATTCCGCAGGGGATGTCCCATCAATGTGCGTTACCCCACTGTGTCCTGGGCGTATCCTGGGAGTGGGAAAAGATGCAGTGGTGGGGGTGCAGGCTGCGCTAATGGTGGGCAGTGCTGCAGTTTGGATAGGATGTTGGGCTGTCCTGTGGTAGGGAGGAGTGCAGTGCAGAGTGGGCAAGGCTGACCCGAGCAGGAGCACAGATGTGTGCATGGTCAGGACTGTTCTGGGAGTGGGCAGGGATGTTGCACAGGTGGTAGGCAGGACTGTACTATGAATGGGCTACGGTCATGTGGAGGGAGTGGTGGGCATGGCTGCCTCTGCTGACACTGGTGCAGCTCATCCTCCCCGGGTGGCGCTGCCTGGGCTCCTCTGCCCTCAGGCTGCAGAAGAGGCTGCCTCACCCACCAGCGCAGACATAACTCACCGGGGTTTGAGGAGCAACAAGCAGGTGAGGGGTCAGAGACCAGGCGCTGATGTTAAAAGAGTTTCAGCCCCATATTCACAGGGGCTGGCTAAGACTTTGTAACGTTTGTATTGGTATTTGTATCCTGCACAGCCCGAAGCATTAGTGGGAAGAGGGCAAGTGCCTGGCCGAGAGCCTCCACAATATTCTTAACAAGCCCCGGGGAGGTGGTGGTTCACAAGGCTAAAAAAAGCCCTAGGAGGGGGTCCCGTGTGCCCCTCCTTAATTTAAAAAAAAAAATTCTGAATGTCCTTGGTACCTGGCCCACCCGGGGGCTTTTTTAAAACAAGCGCGGGAGACCACGCTTTTTGTCTTTTACCACGGATTTGCTTTTTAGACCTGGTGAGGTCCCAGGGGGACCACAGGACAAGGGCTAAGTGGTTATGGTATTCCTACCCTGCCCCTCTTTCTTTTTTTTCTAACTTTTTTTGTGGGACTGTGAAGCTGAGTCCCAAGATGGCTGCCAACACATGCTGGTTTAATTGTTGACAGCCAATCAGATATCAGCACCGGGACTGTTGGATTCTTGGAGGATCCGCATCCCTAGGTATACAAATTTGGTATATCTCGGAAACTACTGTGCGGATTTACACCAATTCACAAAAAGGTCACTTTCTGTAGCAAAAGTTACCTTTCTGCCAAATTTGGTGTGATTCCGTTCAGCAGTTCGGGCTGTAGTCGTGTCTAAAATCCCTATGGGAAATTGCATGGGGGAAATGCATTATAGGGACCACCCCTTTTTTCTCAGACCCCACTTGACGAATCACCCTGAAACTTTCAACACAGCAGCTGAACCAACTTTCGTACTAATTTTGACAATGTTGTGTAGATTCGTAAAACAGCGCCAAAGTGAGTGGCAAAACAAAAACAAAAAACGCTTTCCCTAAGGAAACTAGGTCCTACCTACAACTACATATATATATATATTCACTGAAAAAACCATAGGTTTTAGGGAAAGTTATAGTTAGTTGGACATTGCACTCGTACAAAACCCGTGAAATTCCCCCGTTATAGTTAGTTCAGCTAACTATAACTCGCGCCCCGCAATGCACTGCTGATGACGTCACATATTACATCACTCATGACATGGTCAGTGACATCACTGATGACATCACTGACATCATCCAGTGACTGTGTGTTTCTGTAAAGTTTAAATATGTTTAATATATATAGGGAAAGGCGTATTGAAGAATGAGTGGGTGTATAAGCGTCTGAATGGATGATTTAGTAGGTGCGTGACTGAGTCTATAAGTGAGTGATTAAATGTATCTTACTGGATGCATGGGTGAGTGACTAAACTGTGTGAATGTCTGTATCCGTCTGTCTGTTGTTGTGTAAGCAGCTGCATGGGTTTCTGACTAGCTTAATGAGTGTCTATATGGGTTATGGATTGGTTCTCTGAGTATCTATATGGGTGCCTCAGTGTTTGTGTGGGTGGGGTGTGTGTGACTCTGTGCATAGATGTGTGAGTGGGTGATTCACTGGGTGCATGGTTTCAACAGTGCGTCTGTGATGGACTGTATGGGTGGGTGAGTGTGTGTATGGGTGTGTTAGTGATTGAATGTATATCTCAGTGGTACATGTGTGAGTAACTACATATGTGAAAGGCAGTATATATGTGTGTTGGAGTATATAAATGGCTATAAGTGAGAGTGTGTGATTGTGAGAGTGGCTATATGGATGAGTGTGTGCTTGCATCAGTGATTGCATAGGAGCGTAAGAATGTGCTAGTATTTTTATGAATAAGTGAGCGGGTGTGTATAACTGTATAGGTGAGTAAATTGGAGTGTGATTAATTATTTGCATGACTGACTAGGTGTGTGAGTACCTCTATGGATGAGTTGCGTTGTGTGAGTGTTTATATAGGTGTATGAGTGCATATGATAGTCCTGTACTGAGTGACTGTAAGTATGAGTGACTGTACGGGTGAGTGAGTAGATGTGTGTGTGTAGACCTAAGAATCAGTGAGTGGGTATGTACTTATTGGTATTGGAGTGTGTATGGTTTTGAGAATGGCAGTCTGTAATTTAGAGTGGGTGTATCAAAAGTTATATTAGGGTGTGAGAAGATGCATTAAATTCTCACATGGATGATGTAATCAGTGATGTCATTTGAGATGTCATCAGTGATGTCATCAGTGATGTCACTGACCATGTCATGAGTGATGTAATATGTGACGTCATCAGCAGTGCATTGATGGGCGCGAGTTATAGTTAGCTGAACTAACTATAACGGGGGAATTTCACGGGTTTTGTACGAGTGCAATGTCCAACTAACTATAACTTTCCCTAAAACCTATGGTTTTTTCAGTGAATTTCAAAGGTTTATTAAATGCTAAACCCTAACTATAACAGGCCTGAAACCTATGGTTTTTTCAGTGAATGTCAAAGGTTTTTAAAATGCTAATTCCTAACTATAACAATCCTGAAACCTATGGTTTTTTCAGTGAATTTCAAAGGTTTTTTAAATGCTAATTCCTAACTATAACATGTCTGAAACCTATGGTTTTTTTCAGTGAATTTCAAAGGTTTTGTAAATGACAATTTTTAAATGTATTAATTGTTATATTTATTTTTTTGATACTGATTTACTACATTTTTTTAAAGTATTTATTTTTAGATATTTTATTTTTTAAATTACATTGTAATTACATTATACATTACATTACAAAATATACTTTCTCAGAATGAATTACTTTAGTTTAAATACTTTGCAAATAGGCAATAGACTTTTAAGTACAGTAGTTACAGTTGTTGCAATGGGCAACACAATTTCAAACACAATGCAACATTGAGCTCAATGTGAATTTCTAGCTAAATGCAATTAGTTACTTTATGGATTACTTTTTCTAACCACAGGACTGGATCCTAGATTCAGTCCTGGGACATCTCCTGTAAACAGTTGAGTAAAGCGTTTTGGTTACAGTAGTGATTTTTAAGGAATATTATTGTATTTTAAAAGTTGACACTTAGAAACTTTTTCACATAGAATCACCAATGTTATCCTATGGGAGGAAATTCACTTAGCAGGTAAGTAGTGTTATCGTTAGTTTTTCTTACTCAGTGGTGGATCCTGGATCCAGCACTGGTGCATCTCCTGTAAACAGTTGAAAGAATGCGTTTAAGTCATACAGGCGATTTTTAAGGAATATTTGTAGTTTGTGAAAATCAACACTTTGAAACTTTTCTGCTGAAAACCAGACAATGGATTCCTACGGAAGGAAATATAAGTTACTGGTAAGTACGGTTAAAATTACTTTTCAGGATCAGTACTGGGCTGAAAGATGCAGCACTGAGGTCTCTCCTGATAACAGGTGAGTAAATCAGAATTCGTATTTTGGCTGATTTTAGAGGAATATTTGTATGTTTCAAAAATCGACACTTAGAAACTTTTTCAGCAAAAAGCAGGCAATGATATCCTATGGAAGGAAATTCAAGTTACTGGTAAGTACGGTTAAAATTACTTTTCAGGATCAGTACTGGGCTGAAAGATGCAGCACTGAGGTCTCTCCTGATAACAGGTGAGTAAATCGGAATTCGTATTTCGGCTGATTTTAGATGAATATTATAAAGTTCCAAAACTCCACACTTAGAAGAATTTCCAAGTGAAACCAGTCAATGATATCCTATGGAAGGAAATTCAAGTTACTGGTAAGTACGGTTAAAATTACTTTTCAGGATCAGTACAGAGCTGAAAGATGTAGCACTGAGGTCTCTCCTGATAACAGGTGAGTAAATCGGAATTCGCATTTCGGCTGATTTTAGAGGAATATTATAAAGTTCCAAAACTCCACACTTAGAAGAATTTCCAAGTGAAACCAGTCAATGATATCCTATGGAAGGAAATTCAAGTTACTGGTAAGTACGGTAAAAATTACTTTTCAGGATCAGTACCGGGCTGAAAGATGCAGCACTGAGGTCTCTCCTGATAACAGGTGAGTAAATCGGAATTCGTAGTTCGGCTGATTTTAGAGGAATATTTGTATGTTTCAAAAATCGACACTTAGAAACTTTTTCAGCAAAAAGCAGACAATGATATCCTATGGAAGGAAATTCAAGTTACTGGTAAGTACGGTTAAAATTACTTTTCAGGATCAGTACTGGGCTGAAAGATGCAGCACTGAGGTCTCTCCTGATAACAGGTGAGTAAATCAGAATTCGTATTTTGGCTGATTTTAGAGGAATATTTGTATGTTTCAAAAATCGACACTTAGAAACTTTTTCAGCAAAAAGCAGGCAATGATATCCTATGGAAGGAAATTCAAGTTACTGGTAAGTACGGTTAAAATTACTTTTCAGGATCAGTACTGGGCTGAAAGATGTAGCACTGAGGTCTCTCCTGATAACAGGTGAGTAAATCGGAATTCGTATTTCGGCTGATTTTAGAGGAATATTATAAAGTTCCAAAACTCCACACTTAGAAGAATTTCCAAGTGAAACCAGTCAATGATATCCTATGGAAGGAAATTCAAGTTACTGGTAAGTACGGTTAAAATTACTTTTCAGGATCAGTACTGGGCTGAAAGATGCAGCACTGAGGTCTCTCCTGATAACAGGTGAGTAAATCGGAATTCGTAGTTCGGCTGATTTTAGAGGAATATTTGTATGTTTCAAAAATCGACACTTAGAAACTTTTTCAGCAAAAAGCAGACAATGATATCCTATGGAAGGAAATTCAAGTTACTGGTAAGTACGGTTAAAATTACTTTTCAGGATCAGTACTAGGCTGAAAGATGCAGCACTGAGGTCTCTCCTGATAACAGGTGAGTAAATCGGAATTCGTATTTCGGCTGATTTTAGAGGAATATTATAAAGTTCCAAAACTCCACACTTAGAAGAATTTCCAAGTGAAACCAGTCAATGATATCCTATGGAAGGAAATTCAAGTTACTGGTAAGTACGGTTAAAATTACTTTTCAGGATCAGTACTGGGCTGAAAGATGCAGGACTGAGGTCTCTCCTGATAACAGGTGAGTAAATCGGAATTCGTAGTTCGGCTGATTTTAGAGGAATATTTGCACAATGGTGAAGGGAGGGGGCGGGGCCTGAGGTGACATCTGTGCAAACGCGCCCCGTGGCGCGTTTTAAGTTGGGGGATTAAGTCCCCTTGAATCATGAGGGTCCCTGGGGTCCAACTAGCCCACCCTGTATCTCCAGTATGCGCCAGGAGCTGCGTTGCAGAGAGGTGTTCAGAGGCCACGCCCCTTTTGCACCTCTCGGCAACGCAGCTCTGTGGCGCTTTCTGGACGTACCTGGTGGGCTAGTTCGCCCCCAGGGACCCTCAGGATTGAAGGGGATTTCATTCCCCATCTTAAAATGCGCCACGGGGCCTGTTTGCACACATGTCACCTGAAGCCCCGCCCTCCCTTCACCACTGTGCAAACGTGCCCCGTGGCGCATTTTGAGTTGGGGGATTAAGTCCCCTTGAATACTGAGGGTCCCTGGAGTCCAACTAGCCCACCATGTACCTCCAAAAGCGCCACAGAGCTGCGTTGCAGAGAGGTGTAAAGGGGTGTGGCCTCTGTACACCTCTCTGCAACGCAGCCCCTGGCGCATACCGGAGGTTCCTGGTGGGCTATTTGGCCCCCAGGGACCCCCAGTATTCAAGGGGAATTACTTCCCTTCTTAAAACGCGCCAGGGGGCGCGTTTGCAGACTGCTGCAGGGAGGGGCGGGGCCTCGGCACGATGCAGGTCTTTTTTTTTTGTTGCTTTTTTCTGCCCAGGGGGTCCTTGTGGGACCCCCTGAGCAGACCTAGGGGGTCAGGGTGTTTCTACCCTGCTCCCTTTGTGCGTTTTGCGCACTTGTTTCTTGTGGGTTTTTTTTAATCAGTGGGATCCGCGCACCCTAAGCGCATCCCGCCGATTTTGAAAAAAAAAAAAGTTTTTTTCTGCCCAGGGGGTCCTTGTGGGACCCCCTGAGCAGACCTAGGGGGTCAGGGTGTTTCTACCCTGCCCCCTTTGTGCGTTTTGCGCACTTGTTTCTTGTGCTTTTTTTTTTTTTATCGGCGGGATCCGCACCCTAAGCGCATCCCGCTGTTTAAAAAAAAAAAAAAAGCTTTTTTATGCCCAGGGGGTCCTTGTGGGACCCCCTGAGCAGACCTAGGGGGTCAGGGTGTTTCTACCCTGCCGCCTTTTTGCGCTTTGCACACTTGTTTCTGTCCCTCGGTTCTACCGAGGGACAAAATGGCTGCCAACACTTCCTGATTTGGAGTGTTGACAGCCACTTGACAGCCAATTAGCATGCAGCTCGTGATCGGGACGGTGCGCGCAGGGTGCGCTCAGGATACGCGGACCCTACTCGGCCATAGATATATATGTGACTTTACTTTTGATTTTCTCAGGAACTACTGAACGGATTTACACCATTTAAGCAAAAGGCACGACACTGAACCAAGGGCTACCTCTTTGCCAAATTTGGTGTAATTCCGTTCAGCAGTTCGGGCTGTAGCTGCGACTAAAGCTTCCTATGGAAAAATGAATGGGGAAAACGCGTTTTGGGACCCCCCTTTTTTCTCGGCCTCCGCTTGACGAATCAACCCGAGACTTTCAGGGTAGGAGCGGAGCGGAGCGCCCCAACAAATTGGAAGCTTTCGCGAAGATTCGTCAACCGGCGCAAGAGTTATTTCAAATAGAATGTTGCGGATTTCCTATGGATAATAGGTCCTAACTATAACTATCTACTGGCGACCGCCAGTAGATAATATATATATATATATATATATATATATATATATATATATATATATATATATATATATATATATATATATATATATATATATATATATATAATATATCTCTCTTACCTTGTGTGGTAAAAGCATGTTGGTGGTAATAGTATGCATGGTAAATGATGTGTGGTAAATACTGTTTCCCTCTGTCATGCCCCCCTCCAACCTCCTGTCCACCACAAAAGCATTCAACAAAGCCACATAGCACTCACATACCTGAGAGCTATTTGGCTTTGTCAATGTTTTTAGATATAGAGCATAGCAGTACCAGCTGCTATGCAACATGGCTTAAGGAGGAAAGAAATTGCTACAGCATGGTCTACGCTGGCTGTGTCATAGCACTTTTTTTTCCCTTTACTTTAAGCCTGTGCTGCTGTGCATCATATTTAATAAAACATTGACAAAGCCAATAGATCTTGCTTGGTGAAACCTATTGGCTTTGGCAATTCTTGTTACTGTAGCCATTCATGTGTCTTCATGTTTGGACTGGGCAGCAACTGGCCTCCATTAGTGACTGAGATCGATAAAGATATGGCCCACATTTGCAAATTTGGGCAGTTTTGAAAAGCATTTGTAAAGTCATGCTGTTTAAGTGTTTTACAAGGTATGCAACACTCAATGCATTTTTGTTTAATGCAGACAGTGCTGTTGATAATATCAGGAAAATCAACAGTAAAAACCGGCCCACCAGCCCATAAAATAGGCCACAAATAGCCCCCAAAAAATGCCTGTAAGACCAGCCCGATTGCCCTATATACCAGTGACCCTGCCTGTCTCCCTTGCAGCCTGTTGACATGTTAATGCACGCAACATCTCGTCAAGTCCTTTCAAGCAAATGGATAGAGCAAAAGGGCTTGTAAAGTTGTTAAGTGCGTTACCATATATATTTAAAGAGCTGCCTCGTCACACTGCCAGCCTGAGGGGCCCCATCTGAATTCTGATGAGACCTCATCAGGATCACTTACAACTGGATTCCCCATTTGCAGTGTGCACATGAAGAAAAATCTTCCTTCCACGCTGCTGCATTCTTTTTAAATGAGCAGCTAGGGACGTCTTTCTCTTCATGATGGTTATCCGATGTGTGCTCCTGTAGAGGTGCTGTGGAAGTGTAGGGTGCGCGCACGTGCACACCTTACAGGGAACGTAGGTCTTGGCCCTTCTCTACTGTTTTGTTGTGCTATGTTACCTCCATGGTCGAGCAATATTACAGGTTGAGAGGCTTTTGGTAGAATGGAAGATGTCTGCTTCCCACAATTGCCCCCCCCCCAACTTTGTATGGAATGGCCGACAAGCTAGGGAGTATTGGTTTGCTTCGCTGATCAGTTCATAATGTTCTGGGCCTTTCTTTTGACTGGTTATTTGCAAGATGGTCTTCAGATTGGTAACATCCTTCTGCAGCTTCTCAATGAGTAAAATTACACCCCTCCCAGACCTGGCTGCTATCATAGCATTGGGAGATGGTAGAGGTTGGTAATTTCTCAGCTCAGCTAGTACGGGAAATTATTACTACATGTGACATTAGCTACCAAGGTTGGTTGCTTTGCTAGTAATCCTGACTTAGATAATTTTTCGTTGCCAGTAGATAACTGCTTTAATTTAGGTTCTACTGAGCACTCAGGCTCTGGTACTTCCAGTGCCATCATCGGCATAGCAGGCAATGTCGGTGATTGCCCAGCAGCGATGACGATGTGCAAATAATAAGATGGGGAAGTATCCTGAGCATTCAGTTTGGTGTGGTGGGTCTGTTCTTAGGTGATGCAGTGGGGTGTGGTAGGATAGTGTCCTTAGGATATAGTGTAGCTAGTAGGCTAGTGGCAGAAAGCACATACTACAGTGTGTTGGGTTTGTGTTGCTAGGGTTTAGTGTAGTGAGGCTGTCTCCCCAGTAGGCAGCACAGTGTGTAGCATCCCCTTAGTGCAGAGTGTTGGACAAATGTCCTTATAATGGAGTGCAGTGTCCCTACAGTGTACAGTGTTGTGATTAAGTGCTCCTAGGATGCAGTGCAATGTGATGGATTACTACCACATTAATGCAGTATAGCATGCTGTGTTAGTGTCCCTAGGGTGCAATTCAGTGTAGTAAGTTCAATGTGGTGGATTAAAGTCTCTAGGCTGTAGTACAATGTAGTGGACTAATGCTCCTGAAATCCAGTGAAATGTGCTATGTTAGTGTCACTATGGGCATTGTATTGTAGCATTTCATTGTGGTGCCTGATGTCCCTAGGAAGGAGCGCAGTGTGGTAGTTTAGTGGCCCTATGTTGAATTTTACTGTGATGGGCTATAGTACCTTAAATACAGTGCAATATTGTAGTACCTGTAAAAGGACATGGTGTAGCTTGTTAGTATTCCTAGTGTGCCATGTTTAGGCCTGGGCATGAAATTCTGCTCCACTCGTGGAGTTTGCGGAATTAAGTTGGTGAGTGCGAGAGAGGAAAATCTTACTCCAGACTACTGCCTGGCGGGATTTCTCAATGGGGGCGGTCACGGATGGCCGCTACCGCTCACGTTGAGAAACCTTCCATTTGCGTTGAGGAAGCTGCCGATCGAGTAAAACATCTACTCGAGCCGCAGAAAGAAGCAGCGCCCTTTTGCGCTGTGCATGATGCAGTTCGCACTGATTTTCCAGAGCAGGACAAACACCTGGCTCAAAATATTTGCACGAATGGCGTGACCTAACGCACTCCGCCGCTTGCGGAACTCCGCGTAACACATCGGAGATTGTTTTGGTCACTTTGCAAAGTTCCGCGTTGCAATGCATTGAGTTGGTGTGCATGAGATGCAATGCATTGTATTGGATCAAAGTTGTAATGGAATACAACAGGGGGGAAATTTTTAGAATAAAATACTGTGTTGTGTGCTAAGGACCAATTCCTACAGATGTATCTGTGACTTATTGTGACGTATTACTCACCTAGGTCAGATGTACTCCTACATGTCCATGTAAAAAATACATTTACTCATGCAAAAAAGCATTGTGATTTGGCTACTAGTACCTTTTGAGTGCAATGAATGAATGTGGTGGGTTAATGTCCAAGTGATGGAGTGTAACATTACTAGTTAATGTTCTTATTAGATAGTTCAGTGGTTCTCTTAAGATGTGGTAAAAGGTGGTGTATGTTTCTTAGTTCAGTGGTTCCCTTACGATGTGGTAAAAGGTGGTGGATGTTTCTTTTAAGATGTGCCAAAAAGTGGTGGATTGATGTGGGGTCTTTTGTTGAGTTACTTCCCACATGACGCAGTGCTTGTGCTGGGTTAATGGTCCTATGATGTAATGCAGTGTGTTAGTTAGTATCTTTATGATGTAGCAAAATGTGAACGGTTTGCGTCCCTTGAATATAGTAAATTGTGGTATATTCATGCCCTTTCCCTGTAGTGCAGTATGTGAAGTTAGTGCCATTGTGGTGCAGGGCACTGTGATTAGCTAGTGTCTCTGGGATGCATTGCACTGTTGTGCACTATTGTCTCTTCGATGCTTTGAATAATGAGGTGTTAAATTCCTTAGACTACATTGCACCATATTATGGTAGTGTTCAAGAATCCAGTGATGCAGTTAGACAATATCTCTATTGTGCTTGGTGGTGGGCTACTTTTCTTAGCTGTGCAATGGAGTGTGGTGGGTTAACGACCTTAGAGTGCAGTGTGATGAGATGGAGTCATTTGGATTAAGTGCAGTTTTGTAGATTAGTGCCCCTTAGAGGCAGGGCAGTATGGTTGAGTTGTACCTCAAGGGTGAAGTGTATGTGAAGTGCTAGTGTCCCTAGGATGCAATAACTTGTGGTGGCTGATTGGCCCTATGATGCAGTGTTGCTGACTAGTCTTCCTATGGTGCAGTGCAGTGCTCTCTGTTAGACACCCTTGAATGTGGTACATCAGATTATTGTCACTAGAATTCAGTGAAATATGGTTGACTACTTTCCGTATAATAAGTTGCAGATCATGGTTTAGTGTCCCTAGGATACAATGAAGTGTGAGTGCCTAATGCCGCCGGGGTGCAGTATGTTGTGACAATTTAGTGACTCTGGGATGTAGTGTAGTGATGTGGTATGGTGTCACAGTGATGTAAGTCAGGGTGCTAGGTTGGTGTCATAAATCAAAAGTACTGTGTGGTGACCTAGCACCCTTGGGTGCAGTACAGTGCAATGGATTACTGTTCATATGTTGGTTGTTGTACATTGAATATGTTGATAAAAAGAGATAAGGTTCTTTTAAGCCAGACCTAAATGAACCTCTAATAAAATCCCAGAGCAATTATCTTGCAAGTACTTCTGTATGTATTTGCATAAAACCCCTTTTTTGTTCTAGATGAGTCTCACGTATAGTGAATTCTAAAGCTCTCTTGGCCAGATCTAAATGTGAAATCATATCTTTATATGTTACATAGTCCGGTTTGTCCTTTGGTTCTTAATTTTGAACATTTTATTCAACTACACGAGAATTGAACATGATCATGCAAGGCAAAAGGTGCTAGTGGAAAAGATGTTTTGTAGGAAGCAATTAGCTATAAGTGTGGATTAGCGCATCTATAGGCCAGAAACAAACACGCCTTACCGTATTTGAGCTAAATTGTAGATGTATCACTTTACTGAATATATTTAATGTATGAGTTATGTTCGATTAGTTCATCATTATCTTGGTTTGTTGTGCGATCAAGTAATATTTTTATTGAAGGTGGCGTAATGTTGTTATACGATATACACAAACTACAGAACTCTCACCTTTTTCTTTGTTTTACCCCAGGCGAGAAACCCTACAAATGTACCTGGGATGGCTGTACCTGGAAGTTTGCTCGCTCGGATGAACTGACAAGGCATTATCGCAAGCACACAGGAGTGAAGCCCTTTAAGTGTGGAGACTGTGATCGCAGCTTTTCCCGCTCAGATCATTTGGCACTACATCGCCGGCGACACATGCTCGTCTGAGGTAGCAACTCCTGAGGAGAGTGTAAGAGCCGGATCTCTTAGCTATGCTGAATTCAGCAGGACTGAATCTCCTCTTCAGTGTTAAGGAACTGACAATTCAGGATGTCTGAACCAGAAACAGCAGAGAAACAAGTGCCACTCTTCTCCATTTTGTCGTGTGTCTGCTTTGTGACTACATTAGAAAACGTCATCTAGTGAGGTCACGTGGGGAGGAGGTCCAAGGCGATAAGATAAGCACTATTTTTCATGTCCGCACCAATGAAGTTGGAAATGTTTGAAGCCTCCATTTGTTCCTCTAGCTACCGCTGGTTTGATAATCACTTTCTACAAACTGATAGCACAACTGCACGCTAGGGGGCTTTGGCGCTCCATTATTTCCACACTGAACCGATTTGCATAATTTTAAAATCAATCCCAACCTATGTCACCAGCTGTGAAAAAAAACAGAAGGAGAATCCTACAAAGTGCCACAGAATTTTGCAATAAGGATGATGGAAAGTGGTTATTGTATTCTGTTCATGATAATGAACACTGACACATTGTTTGAGAAAAATGCAGATGGAAGGACAGACATTCAAGTGTACGATTCTTTCTCTGACATGGACGTGCTTTAATATTTTTCAAAACCATTTGCTGGTCATTAAAAAAAGAATTTTGTAACAAAGGCTACCATTTCATATTCGACTTCCTGGAAGCTGCTTCTTTGTGAATTTTTAAATCCACCATCTTGAACAAACAACAGTTTAAAGAGTGTATAAATTGTGATTACTGAAGTGAATGTACTAATCAGACTGATGAACTTCTGGTTGATAAAAAGCAATAATGCAAATGACTTTCCTGGAGTAGCTCATGGGGTTTTACAGATATTTTAAAAGAAACCTTTTCCAAACAGTAATATGCTCCTTAATATAAGGTGTTGCTAGCTGGTAATTAAGTCTACCACATATGTCATCAATCCTTTCCCTTTTTGTGAAGGCTTAGCCTTATCATCTATGAAAAGGTGTTTGCTTTCGATTTTGGCTTATAATTCTAAAGAAATGTATCTCATGATGTGAGATAATCATAATAATATTATCTTTCGAAATCATTCAATACTTGATTTATCTGCCATAAGTGTAGACAGTGGGTGGTTTTTTTTGTAAAACAAAAAAATCGGCCTCGTAAAGTATGTCTCTTTCTGAGTCAATATCTGGGGAATGGGAAACTTTGCCTTCCCACAATGCCCATTGCCTTCCTGATTTTCATTTCAATCATGATATCATGCTACTTACTTTGTTTCTGGTGAGATGCACAAACCTGACATTGTGGGAGGAAGTTTAAACAGTCTGTGTCATTCCTTTTTAGATGTTAGGCAACAGGCAACAAGCAACAGTATCACATGGTGCTTATTTTTAAAGTGGAAGGTGACGGTTGAGAAAAAAAATTAGGGTAGGGCTTTGATGAAGAGGATGTGTGGAGGGATGGTAAGAAAGGAAAAGGGTTAGAGCAGGGATGTCCATGTCTCTGTACTGTGAGTTTCAAGCACACCGCATCGGTCCATGTATCACTCTGGAATTTCCGGTTCAGAGCAATAATTCCCCAATCAAGATTCTTAACAAAAACAAAGAAAATAAAATCAGCAATATTTTCTTTTTTTACTAACGCGTGATGTTTTTAATGCATTTTCTTTAAGAATGCTGATGATTTTTAAGATAAGACAAAAAAGACCCACAGCAATAATTCTATTTATCACAAAATGTTTTAGATACATAAGTTGCTTTTCAGAAAAATGCCTTGCATTTTTCACCATTACAAATGCTCTAAAAGCTCGTCTCCTTTGTATCGTATTTTGGAAAACAAGGTGGAGTAATCATTCAAAGAATGTAGTATAGATTCATGATTAGCAAAGAAAATTGGAATTCCTAATAGTCATTAGTTGATCTAAATACAGATGAAACTTAATTTATTCGCAGCAATATTTTCCCATAAATTGTAAAATTATATGTGTTCTTCTACCTGTTGATACTCATTAAAAACTATATGCATGTTTTTCCGCAGTGATACCTTAAATTTAGACATGAACAATTTTGCAGTCTGTATGCCCCTTTCCGGGTCCCTACAATTGACACATTTTTCCAGAAGAGATGAGGCGAAAGCCTACAAGGAAGGTGTGAGAGGAAAGGGAAGGCCTGAATGAAGACAAATCAAAGTGAAGGTGACCAGGCACTTTGTGGAGGAAGTTGGCACAACCTTGCACTATGATGAGCAGCAAAGCATTTTCCTAAAATGATAAAGAAAGGGCACAAAAGTATGTAAAAATATTAAGCTTGTTGAAACCAGCCAACGGAATGTCACAGTCAAAAATATGACTATGCTGTACTGCAGGACTTTATCTTGTTGCTGTTGAGTGTTCCTTTGATAGGATTAGCGGACATTTCACCACGTGGCCAACACACACCTGATGCTGGTGTTTGCCCCGCAGTGATTGCCAATGTTGTTTTTTGTTTTTACAGAGGGGTTGCCCCTCCAACTCCCACTGCCCTCCCCACCCTACCCATAGGCGTTTCGCATCCTCCAACTGCAGTGATGTTTAATGAGGCACTGCAGTGGTGACGACAAAATGTCAGTCGGCAAAATAAATGCGCACAAAGTCTGCACACTCTTTGATAGCATAGCTAGATAGCTGAGATAGCAAGTTCCAAGCCATCAGTTTATTGAACTACACTGTGATGTAGGCAGGTAGCAGTTTACATGCTGGAGTAATTGAAAACAATTTGGGCAAAAACGTCTGAATTTCACACTAGTGATAATCATTTTAATTTAGATCAAAAACATACAAGGCCCAACAAATGGCATTTTTTAACAAGAGAATAAGAAGATATTGCAATTTAATGGAACAGTCGCATAGGTGCTTCTCTGTTTGTTTCAGGAGGAACTGGCATTGATTTGGGACTAGTAGAGAAAATACTACGTTTATATCTTTAATAGTTTCCCTCCTCCATCAGATATACATTTTTTAAAACAATATTTTTCACCTTGTTTGCACTTTGATGTTTGAACCTCAAAAGGCATTGTGTTCATGTCTGTGTATTTAGATTCAACGTTATGCAATGGAGTTTTATCTGTTTTCTGTAATGCAGCTTTTTGCTGGAATGAAGTTATTTTACTCTGGTCATTGCAGCAGGTGACAAAGGGAGATAGGTCTATATATGCAGCACTTTATTTCTACTCATGTAGTCATAACATTTAATATGGGATCAAAAGTACACTTTAGCAAAGCACTTTAGTTGTGCCATTAACATGAGATAATTAATTATGAACATTATATAACAGTTTGGCAGGTGGAGGCATCTCTCATCACATACAAAGTGTACATGCTGCCATGCTAAAAATAAAGGTTATGACCATGTTGATTCAGAGCCAATATAATGATTAAAAGATTAAACAAGAAGTACTAAATGAGCAGAGGAAACACCATAGTACTATGATATTGTTCTAAAGGACTTCTTTAGATATTGGTGGATGCTGAATATACAACAAAAATTGACAAATGTCCTATCCTCTAGTGCATTGATGTTAATGCCACTATAAATATGGCAGACAGTGCATCCAAAACTCTTTGGCAGTTGTCCCACTCCATCAATGCTGTTTAATGCCCTAAATCATCAACATGTATTTTAACTGTAAAAGTGTAAACAACCTTCATGTGTAACCTCTGTCTATTTTTGAAATCTCCATATGCTAACGTTTCCTTTCTTGCATTTACATTTGGAAATTTGAGGCAACAATGCAGAAAATATTGTCAAAATCTGTATGATGCATACACTGTTCTCTATATCAGACTGATCTTTTTTATTTATTTTATTGTCAAGTGAAACTTGAAACTAACCTTCTAGTGGCATAAATGTTCGAGGAGAAATTATAAAATGACTATTGTGCTGCACAAAGACAATTATACCACAGATGTTTCCATGCTGTAGCATTGTATATTAACATATATTACTATTACTCAAGCTCAAAGGTACTCATTTTTATCTGCATCAGAAAAATAATAGGCTGCCTCATCAAGCTCTTCGAGCCCCAGGACTCAACAAACTTCAAAAACTATGGCTCTTAACAGTGGCAATACTCCCATAATGCTGCGAGCTAAGCAGCAGTTTGGGTGCTGGTGTCAGTGAGTGATAAGGAAACTGGCAGGATAAAACTGCTGTATCATTGTCCAATCAAGGCGATGGTGCAAATAATTTTGGTTACAATTAACCAGAAAGTGCCCTTTAAAAACCTCCAATTTGGTGGAGAAACAAATATCTAACATATGTATTGGTTTGTGTGTTCTATTTGAAAAACTGGTGTTCCTCAGGAGAACGCTGCCTACTCCCAGTTTCTACTCATGCCTAGATTTTTGTCTGAAAATCCTTTAAAAAAAGCTATTGAAAGTACAGTGTATTGTAGAAACCTCATTCATAAACAATATTTTTTTATATGTGTGAATTAACACATTTGTTTGTTGTGACTTTCAAAATTTTGGAGTAATATTTCTGAGAATCATAGCTCATCCCAAAGTTGTCATGTGTATAATTTCACTTTATGTATAAATTAATCCAGTGTGACTCTCCACTGTCAATTCATATGGCCCAGACCATAGAGTAATCTCTGATTTTCATCCAGGGGTAGTCAGTGATGTTAAGGTTCGGAAGTAACAGACACATTACTTCAGTCTCTAAATAAGATCATAATAAAACTGGTAATTTTCATGCTGATCAGAAACATATATGATCTAAAAAAAATGTTAACATTTGTTCTCTATGTAGTAATCTTTCTTAATGTAATGATGTGGTATAAGTGGAGCATTGGTAGAGCTGAAATTGATATTACACTAATGCTGAAACCCAGAAGAAACAATTTTGCATATCTTTTTATTTTCTTTTATTGGAACTGCAGCCCTCCCCAACTCATTTTATTTCATTGAAAGATTATTTTTCTGTGTTTGTGTTTGAAAAACCATATTACAACAGTGTTACAAGCCTCTATAATGATAGTGGACTTCAAATTCTGTTTTTATTTGCACTTGTATACACTTTACCAACGTATTAATCCTTTTTCCCCAGTGAAACAATGCATTTGCCTCATTGAGACTGATGGGAAACTTGAAATGTTAATCGGTAATGTTTGAGTCGTAAGCCTTTAGGGTTTCTTTCATCAAAACCATATTATACAAATATGTGCATTTTGCCCAACTGACAAAGGTTGAAAGATGCATAATACATGCATGTAATGTGTGCATGTTTGCAACATATGTGTCCTCTTAGATCACCCTGTGTTGTACTTTCATTAGAGCTATGGGTGTTTGAGAATGAAGTAAACAGTAAACACTCACACAGTTAGCATTTTATGGGTGTTTACAAACATTTTCCAGTGCATTTTTCTAACATTTATCTTCACATCTGGGATTTGTATTCATTTAAAATGAACAGTGTTAGGAAGTAGAAAATTCATTATATATTTTTAAACTTAAGAATGCATTATGCGCAATGCATGCACAAAAGTGAAAGATCAGTCCTTTAACATGTGTCTAGATTTTACACCACCACAATGAGGTATCTTTCAAGTCATATTTCAATTGAGCTTCAAATGAAAAAATACAACATTAACAAATAGAGGAATAAGCTAACACTACTAATGTAAATCTGATACCCTTTGTTCCCATAATGTAAGCTCAGGCCTGAAGAATTTTCAGTTGACGTTTTTCCAGAAATTCAGAGCAATGTTTAAAAAGGTCAATTCCCTTTGTTTTCTCACAATTAACCAATTTGTGTACATTTCCCATTGAATAACATATTGTTTTAGCAAGCCGTTATATTCACATTAATCAATTTCATTATTCCAAATTTCAGTTTTCTTTGGAAAGGTCAATTTTTCTAAGAAAGAAAAAACAGTCTTGTATCGCAACTTAAAACAACTTTTCTAGATTTACTTATTTTATTACCCCTATGAAACTCATGGCACCTAAAACAGTTTGCATTCTATTTTCCAGAAGATGAAGTAGAGAGATGTAACAAAAGTTTAGCATTGAGTAATGCTTATTAAGGCTCACAAGAAGAGCATGAATTCAAGTTGACGAGGAAGCAATATTAGTATCAAAATCACTTCCTACTCGGCAAAAAATGTATTCCCCTGCTGTAAGTAAAATGTTCTTCTCTAATTAGCAATACAACTTAGGCTCTTGTTATGTTATGTTATGTTAAAGGTGATTTGTAGAGCGCTCGTTCACCAGGCGGTTTCTTGGCGCTGAGGGAGGGCGTCCGTGGTTGCAGATGATAGTTTAGTTGTATGCTTGGGTAAAGAGCCAGGTCTTAAATAATTTCCTAAACTTGGTGTAAGAGTCAGCAGTACGCAAATGGGGGGCAAGGTGTTCCAAAGCTGGGGGCCAGAATCGTATATCTCAATCCACCATGTTTTTCCGTTTGAAAGTGTGGGGGATCAACAAATTTTTGTTAGAGGAACGTAGATCGCGGGAAGGGATGTACCGTTGTATATTAGAAGCAATGAAAACGGGTCCATGGCCTGAAAGGGCTTTATAGATGATGCAGCCCAA
Source organism: Calotriton arnoldi (assembly GCA_963921515.1). NCBI lineage: Eukaryota > Metazoa > Chordata > Amphibia > Caudata > Salamandridae > Calotriton > Calotriton arnoldi. The sequence continues at coordinate 835,742 of CAWUFW010005746.1, read as the reverse complement.
CTTAAATAGGCAGCGTTGGAGTAGAGGGAGCCAGTGGAGACTTTTCAGCATTGGACTCACTCGTTGATGTTTGGGCTGACCAAAGATGAGCCTGGCTGCCTGGTTCTGGACGAGTTGCAGCCGATGTAACTGGTAGGCTGGTATACCAGTATAAAGGGAGTTTGCATAATCGATCCGCGAGATGACAAGGGCAAGTACCACTTGGGTCAGAGCTGCAGTGGAGAGAAATCTGCTGATTTTCCGAATTCTTCGGAGTTGAAAAAAGCACGCAGAGACCACTGAGCTGATCTGGGCCTTTATGGTAAGATCGTTACTGATGGTAATTCCTAAGCTTTTTACCGAGTTAGCAGGGAGAGGGGGGCTCCCTAACAGCGGAGGCCAAAAGTTGGAATCCCAGGGATTGGCCAAACCGCCTGTGAGAATCAACTCTGTTTTATCTGGGTTTAATTTGAGTTGATTGATGTTCATCCAGTCGCTAATGAAATTCATAGTGGATTTGAAGTTAGACACAGATGATACGGAGGTGTCGATGTTGAATATCAACTGAAGGTCGTCAGCGTAGTTAAAGACTACGACCTCTCTATTTGCAGTAACATCTCATTTCTACCCATAGTTTGAGGTATTTCATCTGCATGTAGCAAATTATGAGAATACATTGTGGATCTTTGGCATTAGTGAGCTCTCCAGGAGCCTTCTTATTCAACTTCTGCCATAGTTTACCTAACATTCTTCATATGCCATGGCAGTAAATGAGTTGCTCTGATCATAGAAGTCAATGGTGTCCCTCAATCCCCCCAGACTCAGAATGCAACTCCTTAATCTACAATGCATGTCAATTCCCTCTTTGGCTGTCTGTAATTATTCATTGTTCTTTTGAGAAAGGGTTGGTTCTGATGACCCTCAAACCAGTGTGGATAATGGATTTTCATTACAAAACCATGTTTGTACCCTTTGTTTTCTGCTTCTCGTGCCAATATTATGAATGGTGCAGTATTCATTTTTAGGTCTGGCCTTAGCCAGGACCTTTTGATTATATGAAAATTGTTTATAAAATATACCTATTCGTTTGGCCTTTCTTCAGCTCTTATCATTCATGCTTCTGTTTGGTGTTCACATATTTCCTTCCCCCACTGCAGCATACAGCATAGGGCAATGGGTCAGCTAACTTTAGCTGTTGGATAACTTTACTGTAAGTGACACCACTTTGCTTTTGACAAGAAGCACACATGCACACAAAGCAGTTCCATTCTGTACCAGGGACTACTACAACAATGTATGTTTTTTGAGACCAAAACCATATTTTCGCTTTTATCCATTTTTTAAATTTATATATGGCTGAGGGCCTGGCATTTCCCCCAAAAAAGGTTTTACAAAATTCAAATGTACATTGGTCAAGATAGTATTGTTATCATAATTGGTATCTGAGCATGTTGCACAAACAAATCACTTCAGCATCACTACACAACCCAGGAATAAAATATCTGAAAAATCTGGTAAATCAAGTAGGTCAAATATGAAGAAGTCTTCAATAGAACCAAAATAATCTGAATAGTTATGCACACACCAGATCTATATACTTTGCCACTCAGTACAATGTAGCCATCAACCCATATCTGTGACTGTGTAAACATTGATTGAGGACTGCACGCCTTTCTGATTACAGACTTCATTGCAGGGTCTTGTCATTTTGTCACAAATGGACACTTGTCAACAACTGTATTTAGTTGGAAGAAAAATACGTTTTTTTAAAGAAAATTAAAAAAAGGTTTGAGTTTCATTTATTTCATAACTCATTATTGTCAAGGTGTTGACTTGTTCCCTAGAAAAGCAGAGTAAGTGGCAAGCCCACTTTGTGTTTTTTTTTATTTCATGTTTGCAAACGCATTAACTCATCCATACTGTTTTCAGTTGATTCTGCCCTTGCATTGGCCCATTTAAGTTCAGTGTCTAGAAGAGCTATGGTGTCACACTATGATATAAGTAATACCTGGATGATCTTTAAGCTCTTGTGGTTAAATTGCTTGGCATTTCAACATCCACTTAGTAATAGAAATAGTTTCTCACTTGTGAGCAGTTGGCACAATCCACTTTGATTTATGAGGTGGATGGTGCATGGTCAAATAATTTTCTTGTTGGACTCATTTTCACAAAAATGGTATTGAAGATGATGTTCCGACAGATAGTCATTTTTTCATCAGTGACAAAATTGTTGCTTATCATCATAATTACAGAACGAATTTCGCTTAATGAGAGTCTAGTAGGATGCATGGCACTGTATCACACAGCACATCAAGTAGGAGGATTATTCCTGCAACATATTTAGTTGTAGGAATGTTAACTTCCCAGTTAGTCTCTCAGTAGTGTCACATTCACAGATTTGTGTTTGGCTCCCTCTAAAAGCCATGGTTTAGGACAAAGTGGCCTATCTCACCCAGCCTGAGCGTGAGGCAAGCTTTAAACAGTTTTTGCTATGCAGTGGCTCCACAGTGATCAGAGTTCTGCCAGGCCTATGGCGGGCATCTCTGAGTTACCCCATGAGCTACTGTGGAGGGCATCTCTGAGGTCTCCCGTGAACTACTTCTCTTTGTATGAGTAACTGAGAGATCTATTGAAAACAATAGGGTGACTTGGATCTCGTGGATCTCTGTTCTATATGATAAGTGCCATATTGAATCAGATCATAACATGTAATGGTAGCCCCTTGGAGACAGCTAGGTTATTGATTATTTGTAACTTACGTCCAGTGCAGAGTAAAATGTATTAAGCGCTGATTTCTTTTCAGTAAATGTTTGGCTTGAGAGTGTGCATTGGAAATGCTGGACAGAGAGGATTGGAATTGTGTTACATTTTCTCTTTCTTCAATCTCCTTACAAATGATACCTTATCCAACAACCATTCCCAGTGTGCTGTTTTTGCTTTTAAAAGGCTATGAACGCATTGTTACTTTTGCAACAATTGGTTAACTGGGGCAAAACCTGTTTCCAATTGCTTAAACTATGCAGGATGAATTATATCCATGAAGGCTGTTAATGTCAGATTAGCGACTTTCTTTAAAACTACTAATTTATTTTTAAAAAAGCACTGCTCTTTTTGAAGTATAACTAGAAAATGTCACTGCCATATTGCCCCTTTATAAATATTGCAGTCTCCGAAAACTGAATAATACTTACCTTCTTGATTGTGACTTACATTTAGCCTATGGCACCTGAGATCCAAACTCTAGTGACTTTCCGTCAGCCTAGTGGCATAAACACAAGGGTATGTAGTGCAGTGTTCTGTACCCATAGGTCCTTGTTTTCATGTAGATCCCATTATTAACTTTATGCTTGCTTAAGTATATAATGTCCCTTCATGATTTTTGTGAGGTCACTGTGCTAGTAAGACTAAACGATATGGCAGTAAATATGTATCTAATTTAATGTGGTTGAGCTATACACTTTAATTATGCTCCTTGCACAAAACTAAACAAAGGTAATAGTGTTGCACAATCTTTAATCTGCAGGTTGAAAATGCACCCAGTATTGTCTCTGTGAGTCATATCAAGAACAATGCCCGGAGGTGCAGAAAGGAGCCATTTGACTGATTTTATTGATCGTACTGTCTAACGCTCATGCATCTAACTCAAGAACTCTTCAAGTTAATGCCTGAGCTGCAGAGAGCACAGCTTGGAAATAGAAGTAACGACCAGCAATACTTTCTGGAGCCCATGCATTTACTCGTGTTGATGGTTTAATCTATGCATGGTAGTCAACAGGACTCCCTAGAAAAGAGGAAAACAGCTCTGTTCTGCACCTGTGCAATGTTCAGGATGTGACCCTGTTTATAGATTGTTAACTTCTATTTACTAAGAAAACAGGAACACAGAGATAGAACCGCCCACCCCATTGTGCTACATCTAGATTTTGAAAACGCTCTCCATATTTTATCTTGGGACTTAACCATAAAGAGACTGACAATGTGAATTCAGGATCAAGCATGATGACACAATAATAGCAATGAAACAAAACATGATTTACTAAGGCTTAAAATAATATTACATCTCTTACAACCCACAGTGTGCCCACATTTTGCCAGAATTTACACAAAAACTCTATTCATAACTATGTCAGACTTGAAGAATCTGTCCCTTCAGTCAGTAATTGTCAGCTGTTTCTGACTGACATGGTGTGATCGTGGTAAAATAATGTAATTTCCCTGTGGCTCTGGTTCACTTTAACCATTTCGCGCAGCATTTTTGTGAGTAAGCATGTCGTACTCCATTCTAAAGTGTGATTTACTCATGAATTTCCAGGAGAAGAACATATAGACTTGATTGATGTATGAGTAAGCATGACTTACTCTTGTAGCACTTCTGGCTTTCTCTGAATGTCAGCAGTAAGGAATATTCCATGCTTACTCCCGGAATGCAGGAGTAATACAAGAGTAAGTCACAGTAAAATCTATGTGAATCAGGCCCATGTGTATCTATGGTTCCTGTGAGTAACTTTGTCTTATCCCTGGAAATTACTCACAGAAATTACTACTGAATTGGGCCTGGATATAAAGGTGTGTCTCACACTTATGCCTGAAGTGAGACACAGCTCCTCATCGAAGACATTTTTTGTGAGCTAAGTACTAAAGGTTCTTTTATTGTGGAATGCCATTGGGCTTAAAAACACATTAAAGTGTAAAATTGCTGGGAAACTTTCTGCATACTTTTTTAAATATGCTTTCCTAATGCTGGCAAAAACTTTTTCACAAAGTAGTCTTTGGAAACTCCTCATCCTTAAGGGTGAAAATCTAAAGCTCGAGACTAGAGGAAGGGCAATATGATGTGTGTTCTTAATATAGATCACTCCCAGGTTGTTATAATTAAGGGGCATATTAGCAAGGGCACTATCGCCGCTTTAGCGGCACTTTTGCCGCTAAAGCGGCGATATTTATATCGCCCTATCAGCAAACTGTCTCTAACAGCAGTTAGCGACAGTTTGCGGTCATTAGCGCCCGTTTTTTTACCGCTTTGCATGTCAGCGATATTTATCGCTAATGACATGCAAAGTGGGCGTACCCGACGAACAAACCTGGGAAACACTCGCTAACAGGCCTATCGCCTATTAGCAAGGTGGCCATGGCCCCAGTTAGCGACGTGAAAAGTCGCGCTAACCGGGGTCATCGCCATTTATTTAACACCTGCAATTAGCAGGTGTTAGCCATACCTAACATGGGGGGGTGGATTATGCTGATACGACCACAGGGTCGTATCAGCAAGGTGTTCTCCCTTCTCCATGCAACATCGCTGGTTTTTCAGCGATGTTGGCCCATTTCCCCCGCTAGCGCTGGAATATTCATCGCCATAGCGCTAATCATTGCTAATACAGCGTTAGCGTGGCGATATATTCCAGCGATAGCCGGCGATAAAATAAATCACGCTAAGCAGGGTTAGCGATGATTATCGCCTCTTCTTGCTAATATGCCCCTAAGTCTTTCAAATGTAAATCAATAGAGAAGACTGGATTATAGAATGTTTTACAATGCATAAGTGTCTATTTATTGAGTGAATGGAGAAGGTGTTGCTCCATAGCTGACATTTCATATTAACAAATAAAAATACGTTTTTCCCTATTTATTTTTTAAGCACTGAGCAAACAAGATACATACAGTGTTACATTAAGGATTTTTTAGTTTTTCACTTTAGTTTGTAATATGTCGATGGCTTACTGTTAAAGTGAGACTCAAAGTAACTGTTGTCATTTTACAGGCTTAAAACTTCAAATTTGCAGTTCTAGATGTGTTCATTTCTCCTGAAAAAAATCTAGTTCTAGGCTATGACTTTAGCAACACTGACACCCTAAGACAAAAAAATCAATGAAAACTGTAAAAAATAAATTAGGTGATTTACACAAAAATGTAGTTTAAAAAAATGTGGACCTGTTCTGCCTGCCACATATACAAATCCTTAAAAATGACTCATGGGAACAGTGCACCACACATGAAAGGATTTTACATACTGCTTACTAGAGAAGTTAATTGAATATTGGATCTTGGAGACGCATCCACATTGCCTCAGGGATGTAAAAATGTATTTTAGCAGTTGGATTACACCACGTATTAGGGAATCTGAAACTGACTCCCAAAAACATTCTTTGTGGTCTGCTGCTGAAATTATATGCTTCTGCTTTGCTGTTCACGCCAATTTTTTTTTTATATTAATAGAGAGTCAACAGACAAAAACCTACTTTCAGGCTTCTTCTGTGAAAGAAGAATAAATGGTGGATGCAAAAATTCTTAGCCACATTACCTGTATACTCAGGCATTATTTAATTCATGACTTTTAAATCAATGCGCCACCTTGGGCATTGTCTGTCCTATGTATAAGAAGCATTGGCAAAGCCAATAGGTCTGGATTTAATGTGCCAACAATTGTAAACCTAGACATTCAAAAATGCTTGCTTTATATGTGCATTGAACACTCAAATGCGGTTTATAACATTAAAACATACCCTATTTGCTTTGACAATGCTAGAAAAAGTAGCACATACATTTGTTTCCTGTATGAAATATATATAGCAGATAAAAAACGGAATGTAGCAAACCGCATATCAATCAAGTGTGCTTTTCAAATGTGAAATAGTCCATCATACATTTCAATGTAAACAGTTACTGGGAGGCAAAATGATACAGCAAATTGCATAGCATGAGAAAAGAGAGCCATAGGCCGCTCTATGTACATTTTAAAATATTGGTAACAAAAGGTCAATAAGACAGTTTCACTGTCTAGCCAGGCCTAAAAGGGTCCCTAGAAAAGCTTTACATTTGGTAAAATGAGCTTTCTTCTTGCATTTGTAGAAATTTCGGAATTTTCTAATCATTGCTGATCCCTTCTATAATAGAGAAGAGGCCAGGAATTAGAAAAGTCAGTCTAAATTCCTGCATCTCTTGATTAATCCAACCCAGTTACTTAGAGCTCAACAAGTAACAAGACTTCTGACAGGAATCACAGGATGCTAAATAAAATAGAGTTACCACTTTCTGTGGTAGCATGGGACAAGGGAAGTGGTCCAATGACAACAATTGTTATGATAGGGACAACCGAGCTGCTTTGGGATCCAAAAACACCATGTGTATTTCGTCACGAAAGGTGCAAAAATGGCAATGACAATTGGAAATTTCAGGATCAAAACCACAGCTGACTGACAAAACAGAAAATTCAGCTCAATGGATTTTCCTCGCCTTTAGCATGCAAGTTTTCCTTTGATCTCGAGCCCTATTTCAGAACAAACGCAAGGGGGGGAAAGTTCACAACTACAAACCGCATTGATGTGTTTTTGCTGATTTTGTTTTTTGCAAGAACTGTGCTGAAGGTCTTTCTTTAGGGGCGTGTCTTCATTATTTGTACTTTCGAAGATGTAACAGGCGTATGCTGTTTATCATTATGGGGTTAAAGTCATGGCCACTCAGTGTCGCGAGGTGACAAAGGATTTATGAGTCAGGAAGTCCAAGGCCTAATCTTGCTGTTACTGATTTACACCGGTTTGGTGTGGCAGTTTCACCCTTAGGTAGGAAGCAGCTGTACAATGTTTATATTTATGCGTGACATTTTAGCCATTGGTACAATAAGTCGTAAAGGACAGAGGGACCCAGGCATATGCTATGCATGTAGGTCACTGTTGTGATTTCCAACCTTTTTGAACAAGGCCCTGGAGCTGAACAGCTCAGAACGTCTCAGTTAAATTCATATGCAGTAATCTCTGATTTCGTATATAGCGCTCTATCAAATAAATGCCAAAGTGCTCAATAAAAGGTTGACACTTATTTTATTCACCTCTGAAAAGTGAATGGCTGTAGACACAACAGGATCCATACTTGCTACCTTAATACTTCTCACACATCTTTGTAGTTGATGCATTCATCCCCTGAGAATCTCACATACTCGTTACACAGCATAGAAGAGGGACAACACTTAAAGAAGGTACTTGACCTGTCTGAAAAGCATGCAGAGGGGAACATTATTAAAGTAAATCCTGGTAGCGATATTAGAATGTGATACATGGGAGCCTGCACTTCCTGTATAAAAGCCAGTCTATAATGTCTTTATTATAGACGTCTTGTGACTTTTATAGTCACCTCTTATAAAGAAATTACATAGCCGCTAAACTTCAATAACTTATTATAGTTGAGTTCTGACATCATAATGTCTGCTGTTAGATCCAGCAGCCAATGGGAAAGACAGCTCAGAGAACACAATTAAAGTTGCACTTTAAAAACGAAAACAAAACGTGCATTTTCCTTTTACTATTGTTTTCTAGATGAACAGTGATAACCACGCAGGAGATATTTATGCAGCATGTTGATCATTTCCACACTTTAGGTAATTATAGGAAAGATAAACGCCCAGACTTTATAATGCTTTGTGCTGGGTTTGCTTCACAAAGTGACGCAAATCCAGAGCAAAGTGTTGGGGTGGGATTTACTATCCAACGCAAACCAGGATTAGCATGGGAAAGTTCCCCAAAGTAACGTAAAGTTGCACTCTGCACTATTTGTTGTCAATGGAGCATTCCATGGGTGGTGCAGGGGGGTTCCCAGACAACCAACCATTCGTTTTGACAGAATTCCTTATATACTGGCATTCGTAGACAGGGATTTGCACTAAAACCTTAGACCTCCTTGATGCAGGTGTATTTTTCCAACTTTGCATGTATGCTGCATTGCACAGCACACATACAAAGTGGGAAAAACCTCAAAGGATAGTTTTTGTTCAGAAAGGGTCCCCTTCCAGTACAAAGCCTATGCCTTAAAGAACACACACACCCTTGCACAAAAGTGTAAGATGTGTCTGCTGGTGCTTGGCAACCAAAAGTGCTCCAGTGCTGTTGGGGGGAAACATGTTCCATATAATAGTTTTCTCTCTCCCTTTGACACAAGGCAGCACAGCAACTCTGGTTGCTGCACTGTGGTGCCTCAAATATTAGTAAATCAGGGTCAGAATATCTCTGCATGTTTCTACACAGCCACTGTACAAAAATGCTACAAACATAAAATGTGCTTTTGTGAGGGCGTGACAAAGTTCCACCTATATCCTTATGGGTAAACAAACAAGCTATATGATGAACTTGTATCTAGGCATATACTACCATTCATGTATTGCACAACACAAACGTTGTCACGAGACTCCTAAATCATAAGTGTGAATATTGTACATACCAACAGCATTTTTTGAAGTCCGAAGGGTTAGTGATTGCTTGAGCCCTGCAACATATGAACATGCACCTCACCAGTTAAGTAGAGATCCCAGCAGCTGGTGCTAGGCCCACTGAGCTACCTTACTGCCAAGTATTTTTCCCCTTGTAAAAGAGGCACCTTTTTGTACCTCCTCGAGCTCTGTACTCGTGGGAAGGGAGAGGCTGCCTCTTCTTTCAGAAGGCTCTGTTTTGGGAAGGCCTTGCCAGAATAAACAGCCTTTGACTAGGTGCATGAGTCACTCACATAGCTGTTAAACCTCCTCAGCACGTTTAGGCACAGCTCTCTCTGCCAGTGTGAGAGTTTGGCATCTGACAGGCTCATGCTGCACGTACAGAAACTCTCGATTATAGACTAGACATTAAACAGACAGCAGTAACAATACATAGTGCAAAGGAATGGCTTTCAAACCAGGCTAGGTGAACCTCAGAGAGAACAATACACCTACACCGAACTTTGAAGTTTTTAGAGTAAAAAGGCTCGAAAATAAATGTTTAATTTTGCCCTTTCTTGGGATGGCAGCAAAGGCATATTGAATTTATTATACTGTTAATTGTGTTATCACGTTGTCAAACTGACAGTTTCAGAACTCTTGCACTGTGCCTTATGGTGGTATTGCAAATTATGCTATAGTCCCTGCAGTTTTCTTAACACTCCTCTTAACCGTTCACCTCCCCAACCGTACTGAGGGTGCTCTGGAGTGTTTGTTCTGTGGACTGCTCTTTAGAGTAGTGAATTGCGTTGTAACTGCTTTTATATCGAGGTTACTACCCCTAGCAAAGCACTTTATGGGTGGTATCCTGCTACTCCGAACTCAAGGTTAGTGGTTAATCTAGTAATTGTTGGTTAGTAGACAATGAAACTCCCCTACTCTGGGAGTACTAAAGACTAGTGAAACGTGTTAAGGTAGATGCCGCTGTATTATTAATTTCCATCTTTGGAGCTAGCCGATAGTATCAAAAAGTAATTGAAATGGAAAAATAGAAGTTCAGGTACCCTATTCCAGAGAACCTGTTTGCTTCTGAGAAGTGCCGGTATTCTCCAATTAAAAGTATTGCACCTCTGCTGAGAAGTGATCTGAAAATAAAGAACAGTACATGTCTATTTGAAGCACTGGTACTAAAAAGTACTTTGATAAGGCCTTTTGAATGTAGTGGTTCCACTGATGCAACACACCTACAGGCTAACTGTGCTCAGGGTCACAGCACATCCAGATCTCTGACCTCTAAAGTGCTATTTGCTAAACTGCTGCTTGTTGTGAGGTGTGGATGTGAGTTAGTCTCTGAAAGGCTGAGCGGTGGGAGCGTATAAACACCAGGACCTGCAAATTTCAAAACTTAAGCACAAATTCAAAAGGCCTAACACTGCATAACATTGCCTCGTGCCCTACTAACCTTTCCTCTGGTGATGCACAAAAATGCTTCCCTAATAAATGACTGCATAATTCGGTCCATGCATAATAATATACTGACTGGCAAGGAACTGTGAAAAGGTGATCCCTTCCATGGAGGCCTTTTTGAGCCACAGCGCCTCTTAAAGAAACAGAATCCTGCACACTCTCGCCGAGTCGCCTTTTTCTCCATGAAATGGGAGGCTCAAAGCACAACGACTGTGATGCTCCTTCTGTGACCTAAAAATGGGGCTGTTGACGCAATTTGAATGCTTGAAAACAATTAACAAATATTTGGAAATAATCTTTAAGGCCGTGGTGCCACATTGCATGGCCACGTGCATCCACCATATTGCAATCAGTGCCCTTGAGTGACATAGCTCATATCTCAAAGGGGACAGTCATGTATTGGGATTTCACATTGGAAAACAAGTCACTGTGCCCCACCATATCATTTGCAGGAAGACTTTGGATGCTTTTCAAGGTTCAGGCCTTCTCTGGTTCCTTTGTGAGTCCTGTGTGTGCAACATTCATAAGCCAGTCTGATCAACATTCTGGGGGAATTCAGAAATAGCATCTCACCATAAGCAGATCCGTAGCAGATCATGTTCTGAAGATTGAGATCTAAGGGATTATCAGATATTAAGAGAACTAATAATAACGTGTTTTATATAGCGCTACATACCGAACCTCTGCCGTTTCTAAGTGCTGCGAATGACAGAAGTTATTATTACCTGATTTATGAAGTACTTGATTAAACGTCAAAGGTTAGGGCCTACAGGCACATTTGCCAATACCTCTATGAAAATAACAGCAAGTGATGTACTTGAGAAAAGATATCCAGAACTTGAATTCACAAATACAGGTTGGTTTCTTACAAATAGCTTACTTGATTTGCTTGAAGTTTGGAGCGTTTTAATTGCAAACACGTTTCCTTCTGCAGAGATCACCGGAAGACCTGATTTCCGACAGTTTTCTCTGCTTTATATACTATGTAGTGTTTATGCACCACCTATGTTATAAGTTTATTAATATTATGTAATTGTTGTTCTTGTATTTATGCATAGTGTATGTAATGTAAATAGGCTCAGAGCTTTTTCCTCTTTCTGTATAACAGTGACTTTGCCCAAATACAATGTAAAAGGAAGACCCTCTCAATTTAATACCGTAGGAGGAGGCAGAGGCCAGTCTAGTCTCGAAGGTTTATATGAACAAGTGTTATGGTTTAAATATTGTCTCGGACATGTTCTGTCGGTGCAATGCTTTTCTGTACTCAACTTTCCTATGACTTGAGCTGTGAACTGAACTAGAGTTTAAAACCTTTCAATGTATGCATTTGTATAATTATCTGGATGGTGGCATGAAGGCAAATAAAGCATTTTGTATGGAACAAAAACATGATTTCCCTTTGGCGTGGCTGGAGTTATTATGTATTAAAACAACAGTGAGTATATAAAAGTGCTCCTTTCAAGCATCACGTATTTTCCATGTGCCCTATAAGACCATAGCACCATCTTGTATTTTTAGCATACCCCCCAGGCCCCCTTAGGAGTAAAAGTAAATTCCTGGCTCAAGTCGATAGGTATAAATTACTGTAGCAGAATTAATAAATCCCCTAATGTTGAGAAAATATATCTCTGTAAAATGTACATTTATTTGGTTATCCTTTATACGGGGTTCTACGCAGCGAGGTTAGGGCAAGAAATACTGAGCACGTCTTACGAGAAAGTACATTGCTTTGGTTCACAGCAAAAACATGATCACTGCATTATTCTTGGTACTCCAACCAACCTTTGTGGCCAAGAACATACAAGTTCAACCTTTCTGCCTTGAATATACCATTATGTTCAACATCCGCCCTAGTCATGTACATGTATCAAAATAGCCATACAGTTAGATTTGTGATTCAGGCCTGATTTCAAGTTTGGCGGATGGGATACTCTGTCACAAATGTGATGGATTTCCCGTGCGCCACATTGCCAATGCCATCGGACATAATCCCCTTTTGAATTTGTGGCAGAGTAGCCCATTGGCCAGACTCTAAATCATGCCCTTAGTAGGAGAACGAAAAAAAAGAACTAATACGTAGCACGTATAGCCTTACATCAAAGAGCTCTCTTTTGCCACTTTAAACAGGTGAAGTTCCGAATACAGGATGTCAAGAAGTCCATGTGTGTAATGAATTGTACCATTCACATTGACAATACTATTGCACCTATTACTTTGATCTGACAAATAATACTTAATACGGAAGATAAGTGTGGGTGGAGGTAAGAATAGTTATAATATACTTACCTCCCATGGTAAGTATGGGTGGAGGCAAGACCAGTAATCAGGTATTTACTTGAGATTTTGTGGTAAGTGATGTAATGGATGAGGTACAATTGTATGGCTATAACATTGACCTCAATTTAATGTCTATAGTGTTTTGTAATAAAAGAACGCTGGAACTCTTTTGGTTCCCAATATAAACCATAGGACTGTGATGTAAGCGTTGGAGGGATAAGTTGAAGGCCTGCTTAGAATGTTAAGTTCTGACTTACTCACAGCAGTAAAAATATGTGTAAAATGACTCTCCTTGTGAGCTGTACTTATTGGTGTGTGCCTAGGCTGGCAGGACGCTACAATTCCATACCATCTTTCACTGGTTGGAAAATTGTGGAGTGTGTGCCCTTTACATAGCAACATACTAAGCACAGCCTTTTTTCTAATCTATTATTTATCTCTTGTTTTACTACTTCTAGGAGTGCTTGTCTCTATCACTCCATTGGCTTAAGGCAACTATATAGTGGCCTTCTGAAGTCAAATGTTTGGGTTTCTTAATGGATATTTATTGAATGGAAGGCCATTATCAGTTTTTGCAACTTTATGAATTCCCCATGCAGAAAACATTGAAGTCCTTGATGTCACTCATTTGTGTAAACTACCACAAAAAGTGGGAAATATTTGCCTATCACAGCCAGTGCGTATATCTATGACTGAAGGGGTCTGATAAGTTGAAGATTATTTACTTCTCTCCAGGTGCCTTCCAGCACAAGTAGCATCTGTACTGGCTCAGATGAAAGTTACAATTTTGGCTCCAGACTGACAAGACCTGAAAATTGCAAATGCTCTCTCAAAGATATCATTGTGGGTATAATTCTACAATGTGTTTGTACGTCAGGTTTGAAACATTTTGTCTAAGTGCTGCAGATTGGCTCTCCTATGGCCATAGAGAAGTATGCTGCATTGGTAAAGTCGACAATTTTACTTGGATATTTTTAAATGCCATTATTTCTTTTCTTCCAAATCTAGTTAGCGAATCTCGTGGACATTGATGGAATGGGATTGCTTATTGCTGAGAATATGCTTTACCTTACCCATGGCGATGTGTTATAACCACTTATGACAAAATATTGGCTATAACCGGTAAAGGCATGAATAGAGATCCTTCTTCCTTAATCATAAAATCCATGCCTCCTTCCATTGGTCACACATACGTCTTTTGGTCTGGCAGCTAGTCAGTCTCTGTATATCTAAGGTGGATTGCTGACTTTTTCTGGTTTTTAAAAAATGCATTGTGTATTCCATCAGTCAACTACCTGGTTTATTAAAGTATGCTCTCTCAACCTCAGTGGGCCTGCCATGTGTCCTGTATTTTAAGAGGGCTCACCCAGTAGATCTACAAAGCACCAAGCGGAAAAGTGTATCACATCCTTTTTGGTGAAAAGCAAATCTGGCAGGTATCTCTCACTCCTCTTTGTAACGAGCTATGTTCTTTTAGCTAGAAAGTGTTAGGAGTAAGACAGCCCTGTCAGAAGATCTCTTATCTTCAGGAGTGTAGTGAATTCAGAGCCCCGCCCTGGTCCCCAGAAACAGCAAACATACACTACAGGTGGTATTTTACTATATGTAGTTTTTTACTATGCAGCATTCATCTACAAATCATGTGCATCAGAATTATTATTATTATTATGGACATCGCAACAGCTATTACAGTGCAATAGCTAAAAAAGCTTCAAGCATATTTCATCACAAATCTCTACTCTGTTAATCTAATTCCTACCTAATTTGCATATATGCTTCTGGCCATATTATTATTTGCTGTGTTTAATTAGGATGGCCAACTGAATTATATTATGTCAAGTCATGTTAGTTTTCCTGCTAAGGTTACAAAGTTGTTGGATCTGCAGTTGGATATCGGCTCTTTGAGATGTCCCCTCAGCAACCAGAAGCAATGTCTGCCACCTTTCCCTAATTCTAGAATGCCTACAAAGATTGAACACTGACAACATCCCTTTTTCAGAAGTGTACAGAAGACAAGCCTTTCCATTCACATCTGTGCAAGGCAGGATGGCCTTGTGGCTGTAATCAGTAGACGTAGTTCTGCAGGTTTCAGAGAGAAGAAATTTCCCAGTTCTGTTTTGGTAATGCAACTAATATAAAAACCAGTTCTGAATAAAATATGCTGAGTGAGCACCCATTTGTTAGCATTACCATTCAAATAGCCAGATACCTTTGTAGGCCCTAAGTCCTTCAAATGCACACTCTAAGGAATTAGTACGTTCATGTTGACATACAATCAGGCCTGACCTGTATGTAACGTATTTATTACTAGGAAAGCCCTACCAGACATGGCATCCATGTTTTGTGTGACAATCATCAGATTCACAAGCATTTGCTCTAGCTTTGTGATATGTAGTCACTTATTAAAACTGTAGCTATATGTATGTAATACAAAATACTACAATGTAATGGAAACGCTCCATAATCAAACAAAGAAAAGCTCACTGGCTTTAAATTGATACCCATTCCTGCAGGTCTTATTTCTTAATGGTGTTATTCTGTAGTGGATCCACGGAGCTTCATGTGTTCCACAGGGTAGCAATTCTCAGATCAGAAACTCTCATATGCTTGTTAGCCCAGGGCACTTATTGTTAGGATTTGAACATTAATTCACTTCTTCAATCAACTGATCCACATTTAGAATACCTTTTTTGGTCTTCTGAGTTTAATTAATTTTGTCAGTATCAATATCAATTATGATTAGTCTGATCACACACTACTAATTAAGAGCCAATCCTGCGGAGAAAGGGGAAAGTACATACACCAATGTATGTGAAGTTGACCGTAATGTTTCCTAAATATTTCTGATATTCCATTTCCTAACACTTTTTAGTGTGTTACTATTCCTGTTGTGTTAGAAAAATGAGTATAGTTTTCAATCTTTTGATGAAAGAAGGTGGATACATTGTTTGTAACAAATGTGTTATTTTATTTGCACTAATTTGTTTTGCATAGTAATGACTTGGTGATTCTAGCACAAATTCTTGTCTGAATAATAAGAAAACAATATTTGCTTATTGTCAACATTTTCATGTGAGAAATTATTAGTATTTGGCGAATGAACTGCAGTATCCACTACTTGTGTTGTTCGATATCATTTATAACCTCAATACTCAATAATTTCACTCACAGTCACCACATACGTTTAACCACCCTTGAGTGAAAAACAATTTCTTGTGAATCCTACTAAATGTGAGCCATTATTCATTTTCATAAATATTTCAGTAATTTCTGCTTTCGAGGAAATCTTAGTTTGTAAATATCATTTGAATTAATTTGTTGCATTAAGTATAAAAATATCTGATCACATACGGATAATGCTCCCAAAAGGATGAAACAGTCATTTGCATTTAAGAATACAGTTTTCTTTAAGCAAATAATACACGGAGCATGAAATTTCCCAGGTACATCTCAAAATGAAATTCCTCATCTGTGTACATAGCTCTACACCTTTCCATATGAGACGCCCTTCAAATTGTAACACAATAATTGCTATTTAACCACTAATTGAACATGTTATCCTAGATTTTTCAAACGGGTAAAAGGAGACAATTCCAACTCCTGCACTGAGACTAAACTATATGTGTAACATATTTTACTTAACATTCGATGATGATCAATATATTGTAAGGTTCAAGGATTGCAAAATAATCAATCAGTTCCTTGGCACTCTGTGTAACTCAGCACCTGCAAAAAATCTTTCCTTTAATGAAAATGGGCTACATTTAAAAAACAGATTGCTTTATTTAAAAGCAACCATAGATGTGGTGGTCTACTGACCCCAGCAGGCCAACATTCCTGTAATGACAGTGAATCATAGAGGCTTATCTCGTTAATATTCATGAGGTAAGTTGAATTGCTACCCACTGTGGTTTGGAATTTGGTGAACCAACCTACTAGTACATAGACCAGTTTGAAAAATACCATAGGGCCAGCAAAAAGTTGGTGCACAAATTGAGACCACTTTTTGCTAAGTCCAGTATAGTACATTTGGTTCTAGATTTGTTAAGATCATCCAGGGAAAAATACCCCGTGGGCAGTTAAAAAGTAATTTTGAGAGGGTTGGAAGCCCCACTCAAATAATAATAATCACAATCCTTGTCAGGCTGAGCCTCAAAAGTCACTAATTTAACCTGTGCCTAAGGCGCTGATAGCTCGGCACAAAAGCAGTCACGCTTCACTTAGAGACAATGTGTATAGCATTTATATAGCACTCAAACATTAATAAAGTGAAAACACAACATAAAAAAAACCCCAAACCAGTTTAGAAAATAGAGTAATATTTAATAAATAAACCAAAATGGCTAAAGCCCAATTGGTAGAACTGGAGATAAAATAGTGCCAAGAAGCACAAATCACGCCCTGCATTATCTTGTTGTGCTGGACTGGGACAAAGTCAAGTTCAGGCTGACCACGATGGAACGCAGGCCAGGCACAAGTCTGAGTTTGACCCTCTGGGAGTTGTACCTTTTTGTCCTTGTTGTGCAGCACGGTTCAGTGAGGCTCTGCATCCCTTGGCATTGGATACGATGAAGCTCTCAGCTATGTGGCTCTGTGAGACTCGACGTCTCGCTGTATTGGATCTATGGTTTCCTTCAGGTACGAGCTGCATGGCTCTGCAGGGTTTGGCTATGGATTTGTTAATGCCTCGGGTATGAGCGGCACATCCCTGAGGGGCTCGACATGACTCTGCATTGGGACTGGTACAGCTTTCAACCAGGATCTGCACAGCATGGCTCTGTGAGGCTTTGCTTTGCGTGGTCACAGTTCCAGTGAAGCCTTTAGTTGAGAGCTACACAACTTTGTGGGTCCCTGTGTCGTTTCGTGTCAGATACGATGGAACCTTCATTTTCGGCAAGGATGCCAGCCAAGGGTCCAGGACTTGGTGTGTACCTCATGGGGATCAGGATTCACTCCAGAAGAGGCCAGCAGCAGGGCTCAGGCAGGTCCAGATGGACCTGCCGTACTGGTCAGATGGACAGTTGCAGGGCAGGCCTCTGGAAGCTTGTTATGTCTCTGTAGCTCAAACAAGAGGTCAGTCAACTGACCCTTGGAGTTACTTCTGGAGATCCTTGGTTCAAGGCAAGCAGGTCCAATCTCCTTCTTCAGACAGCAGGGCAGTCCTTCTTTTGAATCTTCCACAGGTCCAGGAGTGTTCTGAATGTCCCAATTTTATACATGGTCCCAGATTTTCCGTGGGGGAACTCAGTGACCTACCGCCTGAACTGGTTCTGGTCCGTTCTTCCCCTTCCCCTGTCCTGGCTTCAAACTGTCTAGGGTGACAAAGGCAAGGGCAGGCCAGGTGATAGGTTCCTTTATATGTGCGCTGCAGGCAGGGCCCTTTGAAGAGTAATCAAGGCAGGGAACATCATTCTGTCAGGAAGAATCTCTCTCCTCACACCTAGGCCTTCTTTGTTCCCATTCCTGGAATGAAAACACAACCAACAACAGGAGAGCCTTCCACAGTCATGTGATCCCGCACACTGGCAGAAAGGCACAGTTGGTTTGGGCAGAAAAATGCTATCTTTCTAAAAGTTGGAACAATGGGGGGTTTGGGCCCTTATCAACAGCCACCTTGGGCCTCTACAAAAGTACAAGAAACAAACAGAAAGGTGGCTGCATGGGTTCACATCACTTTACTTAAGGACAGGGACAAGTTAGTCAATAAACAAGGCCTGTGTATTTATTTCACAGTTCATTAAACATAATTATTGTGTATTAACATATCTAAAAAGGAAAAACACTCATCTTTAACATTATTCAGGTGTACCACACCAAAGACAAAGAAAACAATGACAGCACATCTCTTCACTTGGTACTGAGAATGGCGCAATGGTCACAGTACAGTGATTGTTATACATTCATTTCTGACATAACTGAAGTGCTCAACATATATAACAAATAAGTGTTCAAAGGTGCTAGTGCATTTAGATAAACACATTAAGGTCAAATGTTTTAACCAGTCCAGTGTTTTTTATGCCCGAGCTTTTTTAAAATAAATTACTCTGCAATATCATGACCTTCTTGGTGCTATCATAGGGGTTTCAAAATCATCTAATATGGATGGGTTCATAATTTCACATTGTGTTAGTCACTGTCCATACTGATGAAAATGAGAAGAAATCCCCAATGGTTATCGCCGACACGTTTCGAACCGCTGGTGGCTGGGTGTTCTCATCAGGACTAGGGCTGGTAGTGTTCTTGTGTACCTGTCATCTTCAAGGGCAGGCCCATTCCATGCTTGGAAACATTGTGCACATATGAAACCTCTGTTCAATCCTTTTTCAGTTTCAAGGGTATCCTCAGTCTTGTGGGCGTAGATTTTTATTTGCAAAATGTGGCCTGGCAGGGTTTCACAATGCCATGTTAGAAAAGCTGCTCTTGTGACTGAGGAGTTACAAGCCAACAGAAAAATAAAACAACAGAATGCTATAAATATAAATGATTTCTCCACTCGTTAGTCCAAGGACTAATCAATAAACTGAATGGACCACAATATAACATTGCATCCTGATATCTGTGACAATGTATACATGTGACAGTACTTACAAATAAATTACTTTTATCATCTTTAATGTGTGTTGCCTCCAAGGGTCAGAATCATAGCTATGATCGCTCAAGCCAATGCAACGATACACAGGCATAAGTTCTGACGTCCAGGCCCAAATAATTGTATTTTGGATTCACTTTAGACCTCCCACCGATAAGGTTTCAGAAAAAAAGTTCAGAGATCCTAATATTGAAGATGGAATCCTCGCACCTACCTATAACTGGACAAGTGGCATACCACCAGGTTCTTATCTGTTGTTTATTCTCATCAGTAATATATATGTAGGGGTATTGTGGACAATACCCAAGTGAACTTCAAATTGACTGATTCAGATAAGGACCACAACGTTATTAAATTAATCTTTGCCACCTTACTGGCCTGAGTGATCAATGATTGTATTTGCTTAATTTTTAATTCTTATACTTGCATACTTAAATGGTTATACTTGTGGGCCCTGTACGCCTACATAAAGGTAAAACAAGTACCTGTTTGTATGTTTGTTAAACAAGAACCTATTTCATTTCATTGCAGGCATGCACAATCTTCTGGCTTCTCCTAAAAACCTGTCTCAACTTAACTCTCTTTCCACTTCAGACTCACAAGTCTTTCCTCACTTCTTCCCTGCTTGCCTCCTCCTACTTATTTCACACTTTGCAAAGGTTTGCTGCTATGCTTGTCGACTTCAATCAAACTACATCCCTCACAGAGCTCATTGTTATACTAAAATCTGATAACTGCTCATGTGACACATCTGATGCTTTCAGTCACACAAACCATAAACAAGTGCTATAACCTCAAGTGTAATATCTTCTCTAATCTCCCTATTTAACCTCTCACTACACTCTGGTACCTATCCCTCTTCCTTTAACAATGCTGTTGTTCTACCTGTATTAAAGAAATGTACAGCTAACCCTCCATCTCGTTCTACCTACTGCTCAGTGTCTCTACTTCCTTTCTTTACCAAAATACTTGAAGAGCCCTCTTTCCAACTGTGTGACTCTCTAAATCAATGTCATCAATCTACTCCATCCCTTCCAATCTAGCTTCCATAACTTTCACTCCACTAAAACAGTCCTCACAGGTCGCTAACGTCATTCACACCGCCATCACAACCAGCTGTCATCCATCTTCATGCTCCTGGATCTTTCTTCAGCTTTTGACACCGTCAACCACAATACCTTACTTGTACCTTAACGACCCTTGGCCTTACAGACTCTACTCTCAAATGGTTATACTATTATCTCTCTAACACGTCTTTAACCATAGAGAGGCAATTTATCATATCTTCTTCTACCACACTAGAGGTCAGTGTCCCCCAAGGCTCATACCTCCCTTAATGATAACATTTCCTGGTTTTGTTTCTCCTACCACCTGTTTGTGTGTGACACTCACATTTTCTTATTCACAAATTTTTGTCTCCTTCGGCCTTCTTGGATGTCAGACTGGCTTGCTACCATTTCTCACTTGATAGCTTTACAATTGCTCATCTTGAACTCTTCTAAAACCGAGGCCCTATAGCTTACCTCCTACACTCCAGAAAGCCTTCCACTGCTAGCTTCATCTCCTTCCTGACAGATATGATCAATTTTGCCTACATCGGCCAAAAAATTAGGAGTACTTTTCTACTTCATTATGAAGATGGAATATTTTATTACCAACACAACCACTAGTAAGATACCAAATCTTAAATATTCATAGAATCCGTCCCATTTCCCAAAGACCTGGTTAACTCTCTACTTATTAACAAATTTGACTATAGCAATTGACTATTAGTGGGTATTGCTTTGGTCCTCTTGCAAAAGTACTCAGCTATGCCACTTTAGTACTTTTGAATTGCCTCCAAATCACTCCTACTTCATCATGCTGACAACACACTGGCTGGCCCGCTGCCAGGAACAGAGCCCTCTACCAAATTTTAACATTGGCCTTCATAGCCATAGAAGGCACAGGCCTAAGCTATCTTTCAGAAATTAAAGAAATTATATCCCTTTTTACCCCTATGTGCAATTTAAGATGGGACAACCATCACCGCCTTACAAAATCAAAAACACCCACACCACATCCAGATTTCAACCCTTACACTTTCTCAGACTGGCACACTGGAAAGCTCTCCCAGTGAACATCAGAGCTAATCCAACACGACAGGACTATAAAACCGATCTAAAAACACACTTAAAACTTGAAGGCCATAGAAAATAAACATTTTTGTGGAAGGGCCTCACAATGTAAATATATTGAGCTCTGTTTTATATTTGTGCTTGTATGTACAATCTGCTGACAGTATTTCAGATGTCTGTTTGTGCTTGAGTTCTTACTCGCCAAACAACAGATAACTTTTATATAGGCTCATTGGTTAATGTGGCTCCCCACTCTCAACCTGTTGCCCTATGGAATGCTACTTGATGTTCCTTTAAATCAATAAAAATAGACGTGTCACCTAAAAAGATACTGGTGTACCTGCTCAAAACAAAGTATTATTTTTGAATCTCTCCTCATTAGCCCCAATTTTTTCAAATCATTAGCCACTAAGGGCCTCAGTATGATTGTTGTCCCCCAAATATCCCCCCAGAATTACCAGAACCAGGAATATTGGTTACCAGATGGGGGATTGTGGTATTATGATGTGCCCGCTGGGAGCACTCTCACAAATAAGGAAATACCGGAGTAATCCGTAATTATGTGCTTAATCCCCCCTACAATTCCTTATGGACTTTCACCTGGGGATTCCACCTTCTTGGAGCAGGTGAGGTTCCCTGGTGAAACACAGTGGATCTACAGTATACCCATTGCCTTTGTTATTCAGTGGGTTTGGTAACTCCTGTTACTGGCCATATCCAAATGACAGGAACATTAAAACACACACACACACACAGACACACACACACATAGATATGGCAGAAGTGTTGTTTTGATCAAGACTATGAAACATTTTCACTTCTCTGTGCCTGCTGTTTTGCTGAATGTAAATCTGGCTCCCTCAAATTTTATAAAACTAGTGTCTATAGTCTTTGAATCAACCTCTGGACATCTTGCGAGTAGTATGTGCACTCATTTTGTTCCTTCCTCTTGATGCTTGTTTCTGCCCTGAGCATTTTTGGAATGCTTTACAGTACATACATGTTAGACCTGTCATCCTTAGGGTAGTTTTCCCCCAAACATTTTGCCTTCACCTCTCCTATTTTTGCTGATCTCATTTGTCTTAGCCATTGGATTCTATGCACTTTTCCACTGTTAACCAGTGCTAAAGTGCTTGTGCTCTCTCCCCTACACATGGTAGCATTGGCTTATACCCAATTGGCACATTTAATTTACTTGTATGTCCTCAGTAAATCAGTACCCAATTTACCCAGGGCCTGCAAATTATACGCTGCTAGTGGGCTTGCAGCACTGATTATGCCACCCAGTTAAATAGACCTGTAAAGCATGTCTCAGGCCTGCCATTGCGACCTGTGTACACAGTTTTAAACTGCCATTTCAAACTAGTAAAATAAACCTTTTGCCAGGTCCAAATGTTCCTTTTAAATACATATAAGCCACCCCTGTGGTAGGCCCTGAACATCCCAGAGGGCAGGGTGCAGTGTATTTAAAATATTGGACATGTCCTTTCAAGTTCTATGTGTCCTGGTAGAGAAAAACTGTTAAATTTGTTTTTCCCTCCTACAAGGCCTACCTGTCCCATAGGATAACATTGGGTTTCCTTATTACATTTAATCAGTGATAGCTTTCAATTGGGAGCATGTAGACAGATTGAGTTTAGAGTCTCTTTAATGGTAAAGTTGGATTTTAAGTCACAATTATGAAAATGCCACTTTTAGAAAGTTAACTGGTGTGTTTAGTGATGTGTGATACATTCGCACATTAGCAAAACATCATTAACATAACACATATAAAAAAAGATAATCCAACAATTATTCGTAGTTTCATCAATTCATTGCATCATGAATCTTGTTTTATTCGCTTGAATTTTCTTTTGAGCTGGGTTCCTTACAACAGGAAAAATCATGCGTAATGGGCGTAAGTCACTCTATCCCAATGCATTTCAGGGGAAGCTATAAACAAACAATATTACAATCAATGAATGTCACAATACATACTAATAACAGCAACTGAACATGCCATAGGCCTGCTTATACGTGAGGTATAATTCAGTAATATAATGCGTATTCGTAGTATGCAAGAAGAGAGACAGGTCTTACAAAGAAATAAAAGATTCAAAAATAGTGGATGTGCTCGATAGGAAGATGCTCCACATGCTTGTAACCATGTGTCCCTCAAGATGCTATACCCGACGCAGGACCGCAGTACACCCTGCCTGCATAACTCAACATAAAGTGATATGAGCAAAATGTGAAAAGTGTTAAGAAACGTGCTCTTAACCAAAATTACATGCTGAGTGAGAGTGTCCCGAGTTAAAAAAGTGTCTGTGCGCTGCTCATACCTTCACGCCCATTATTCATCAACCGACTGCAGAAGAGATTAAGTTGGCGCTCCGAATGAGAAATTGATTAAACAATGAGCTCACCATCCGTAAAAATATGATATGACTGTTTTAGTCCCTAGATGGTGTCACAAAAATGAAAAGAGAAACCATGAGCTGATATGAAGGCATATCCAATCTATAAACCACTAGCTACCGACAACTACCTACTCGTTAACTCACCGGTATCACAGAAAAAAACACAATATCTCTAGGAAGCCTGTGAGCTGAATCCTCTGCGTAATGCCTGCTGCAAGAAAGAACACCGTAGCCGAAACCCTGATGTTAATATATTCAAGTAAACTGCCCTCTTGCCAACCCATCCATACCAGACTGATGCTTACGTTAAAAGTATATCGTAGAGTGCTCCTGTGCCAAGAGTGGTTTATAGATTGGATATGCCTTCATATCAGCTCATGGTTTCTCTTTTCATTTTTGTGACACCATCTAGGGACTAAAACAGTCATATCATATTTTTACGGACGTGAGCTCATTGTTTAATCTATTTCTCATTCGGAGCGCCAACTTAATCTCTTCTGCAGTCGGGTGATGAATAATGGACGTGAAGGTATGAGCAGCACACAGACACTTTTTTAACTCGGGACACTCTCACTCAGCACGCAATTTTGGTTAAGAGCACGTTTCTTAACATTTTTCACATTTTTCTCATATCACTTTATGTTGAGTTATGCAGGCAGGGTGTACTGCGGTCCTGCGTCGGGTATAGCATCATGAGGGACACATGGTTACAAGCATGTGGAGCATCTTCCTATCGAGCACATCCAATATTTCTGAATCTTTTATTTCTTTGTAAGTCCTGTCTCTCTTCTTGCGTACTACGAATAAGCATTATATTTCTGAATTATACCTCACGTATAAGCAGGCCTATGGCATGTTCAGTTGCTGTTATTAGTATGTATTGTGACATTCATTGATTGTAATATTGTTTGTTTATAGATTCCCCTGAGGAAGGGTGCACTCTGCACCCGAAATGCATTGGTATAGAGTGACTTACGCCTATTACGCATGATTTTTCCTGTTGTAAGGAACCCAGCTCAAAAGAAAATTCAAGCGAATAAAACAAGATTCATGATGCAATGAATTGATGAAACTACGAATAATTGTTGGATTATCTTTTTTTTATATGTGTTATGTTAATGATGTTTTGCTAATGTGCGAATGTATCACACATCACTAAACACACCAGTTAACTTTGGCATGACGCTTTTCTAAGCGCATAGTAGTGCACACTCTGTCTGAGACTTTGTAGTCCTAGTATTTCCACTGTTTTTGAATAGGCGGGGGGGGTAGTACCGCCCCAGAGGGTGCACACTGAAACTTTATAATTTTTGTTTCTTTGGTTCACTTGTGGATTATCAAAAGGTAGAGTGCAAAAAAAGCTGTTTTCTTTTCTTCACTTTTAGAAAGTTGGCATTTTATGGTCCTAACCATTTGGTGCCTGCAGCCTGTTTCTGGGTCACATGACTGTGTGTAGCTGACAGTTGGACTTCTTTTTATTCCTTCCAGACATCCACCCAATAGAGGGAATGAGTATACCTGGGTGGGCAATCAACTTCCAGGATGAAGGGTGGAGCTGGACACAGCCCTACTTGCAACTGAATAGGCTGTGTCCTGCCTTCACACAAAGGACTTGTCACCACTGCATTGTTCATGCAGCCAGCTTGGAGCCAGGACAGGGGAGGCAGCAAATTTCAAGGACTTCAAAGGGAAATCGTCTAGAAACTTCTCCTACTTCAAAGTGGGCACCAGGTGTAAATATTGGACCCTCAGACTCAACTCTTCCATACAAAACTGGACCTGTGGAAGACTCAGAAGAAGGGCTGCTGTGCTGCTTTCCTGCAAGAAGGGACTCCAGTTCGCTGACCTGCTGTGCTGCCCTGCTGCCTTTCTGCCTTAGTGAGAATGACTGGACCTGCATCTTGAACCCAGCACCGCAAGAGTGACTTCAAGAGTTAGTTGTCTGGCCTCCTGATCAGAGCCTTAGGGACAGTACAGGCTCCAACATCCTTGTGCCCAGCACCAGGACTCTGCCAGCTGCAAGTCCTGCCCTCCCAAAGGGTACCACTCCAGACCCTTGGAAGTGGGCCTGAAGGTGCTCTGTCAGCCCAGCTCTGGACCCAGCAGAACTGCCATTGTGCAACACCTCCTCTACACTGGTCTTTGCATCGCAAGTCTCTCGTCTACAGCAGTCTTGACAAGGACGCAGGACTCAGCATTGCAAGCCCTGTAACTTCTTCTGAACCAGACAGTGCGTGACGGATCTTCTTTTCAGTACTTCGCATCACAAGCTCCTCATTGATGGCATCCTTGAAGATGACATAGGACCTTGCATTGCTGCCTCACAGCTCCTCAGGATCGCTGCTGCACGACTCATACACAACGTTAGATCTCGTAACACACCACAACCGGCATTTAGGGTACTTTGTTCAGTGGGCCTAACTGGGTCCCAGTAGCTGGTCCGCGCTTCACTGCGGTTGGCCTGAACTTGTGACTTTGTTCCCGGTCTAGCACGACCAGGTAACCATAGTTGGCGGTTTGTGCTTTTAAGTGCTTTTTTCACTTATATTTTTTTAATTGAATAGCTCCGGTTCTACTGAGTAGATTTTTGTTGATCTGGTCTTAAATTATTTATTACATTTCACTCTATTTTTTCAATTGGTGTGGGATGCTTCTTGTTGTTGCGTTTTCACTTTATTAATGTTCGAAGTGCTCCATAAGTACATTCCACATTGCCTGTAAGATAAGCCTGACTGCTTTTGTGCCCAGCTCCAAAGGGTTGAGCACAGGTTAATTTGGAGTTAACTTGTGACTTCACCTTGACAGGAATTGTGGTTGCTGCTTGAGTAGGGTTTCTCCTCCCTCAACCAGTAATCCAATTTCTTACAATAAATATTAACAATATTGTTAAATGCAAACAGACAACAATAGGTTGTGCAACCTCTACCCTGGCTAGTTCCACCAACCTGAATGAAGAATGCACCATTTGTCTCGAGGGGCCCAATTTGACAAACCTAGCTGTTGAAACACCAGCACTGAATATTATTTTTTTCTGACCTATGACCTGTCTTTGGCCTGACCTGTAGTTATTTTGATCCAAGACAGGTACTTGTGTCTAACACTTCCAATTACAGGTTTCTGTTTATTTTTAAAGAAGACAGACACTGATTATGGTCTTGGAAAGTGTTACACTTCTTTGATGCCTGAAAATTTTGCCTGGTTTCAACTTAAAAGAGATGAACAATGGTGTATCCAGGGGCATAGCTTCAGGGAGGTGTTACACCCCCCTAATAAATGTATTTTCTGATGAAAAGTTTGGTACAAGCACTTTCAGTCCGGTATAGTGAGATGGCTGTCGAATTTCACGTGGGATTTTTGCATGCACACACTGACAAAAACACATGCACAGTCTCTAATCTGTTTTGAAAATACTAAAAAATGTTGATGATTTTTCAAAATATTGGGCCATATTATCAAGAACGGCGATAACATTATCGCCGCTTTAGCTGCAGGAAACTGCCGCTAAAGCGGCGATAAGGGGCTTGATAATATGCCCTATAGAATTCCAATAGATGCCCAGGTTCTGGTGTGAAGGACATCAAACCTGGGCTTCTATTGGAATTCTATAGGGCATATTTTTAGCGGCAGTTTCCTGCCGCTAAAGCGGCGATAATGTTATCGCCGTTCTTGATAATATGGCCCATTGTGTTTTCTCTCACTAAGTATCCCCACCAAACCGCATTCGTCTCCCTTTTCACTGCCTCTTCAGCCCCTTTCATGCGCCCTGCTTGTCATATAATGTATTTTAACATTATATGCCAACGATATTGTCGGGAACTCTGACCCTCACTCCCACCCAATCTTACTGACCAAGCTACGCCCCTGGTTGTATCACGTAGATCGTCAGACACACGTGGACATCTTCACAAAGGTCGTTCCTGGCCACGTAAAACTGGGAAAAGTCGTTATGTTTGCACGTGCACATGCACATGAACATAACTCAATACACCAAAGCATGATGCATGCACGTAAGTCTGACATGCGAAATGCGCGTATCTGTGAATGGAGCATAGAACAAGATTAATCTGATTTCAGCATATTTTCCTTGTCTAACCTCTCGCCATACAATTTCCACACCCACCCCTTGACACACCAAAATGGATGTTATCTTTATCGTGCAGGAGGTGTGGGTAAATGTGCTAAGCAGTTCAGTGTTCCAGGATGTGTGGAGGAAGTAGAACCATTTTTGGTAAAACATTTATTTAACTGGAAAAAGACAACATTTAAAAACATCTGCCGAATTCCAAGGCTCCGTTCTTCTGCGAATTTGTGGAACCAGCTGATTCTGCACATCCACCTAATTGCAGACAATGGGGCACTCCACCCACTTCATGACTAAACTGTTCCACTCAGTCTTACAGATCTTTGGAATACTGGGGAGTTCTGGGAAATATCAGAGAGTCGTTTGCACAATTATACCGAAACCTTGTGGTCTTTTGGGTCACATTTGCAACTAGAAGTCGGAAATGTTTTACATAGTTAGTGTGTGAAAAATTAATGAGAGTATTAGATGTTACCTGAGAGTTATTGTTGACACTTTTAACCTGTTTCTTCTGTGTGTGTGTGTGTGTGCGTGCGTGCGTGCATGCATGGGTGTGTATATTTGTGTCGTTTCTAACAATATTTCTCAAATCCAATTTAGGACAATTCCAGCATGGGCAAGGAGAACACCCACCACTCATAAATTCACTATTTGCAATAAAAGCCTCTTTCCTGGTCAGATCGTTAGAGGCGGAGGAAGGCCAGGAGTGACATTCATATGCAGCTTCCTCAACTAAAAAAGTGTACCCCATTACCTTTTTACACTATATTCCGAACACTACGGTGTCACATTTTTATCAGGTGTGATAATTATTTGCCAACTCTTAATACATGCTTTTCATAGATTTCCGTATCTATTCCTAGAGGGCTTTGTGAATCATCAAAAAACATTATGCAAATCATTAGCAAATACCTAAAATATGCAGATGTGCTCATTTTGCTTGTGAAACAGTCTCAAACTAATTAGGGAAACGAAGCACACGGAAATAAAATTACTGTGTGAGTTTTGCTTCTTGTCAATCCCAAGCTACCTGTGGTGATATTTTGTTACTGTTCATGCTCATGTAACTGAGTATTCTTTAAGATCGCGCATGATTATGGGACACGGTAACGGGGTTTGTACTGCACCTCTCCTTTTCTTCTTCATACATTCACTATAAATATGGTGCTTACATTTGTAAGTAGTAAGGGGCTCAAAATGGTGGTCCTGCCTACCATGCATGACAGAGCAGTGAATGTACGCCTTTTTCAGTGTTATGCATTGGGTGTCGTCAGCCATCTTACCTAGGTGACAGGGGCCTAGTGAGTTCAGTAGGCCCCAATCCCAAATGTTCACACCCCTTGGCTGTGCATAGCATATAGGGGCTGCATGGGACCCTCTAATTCAATGCTGATATTTACATTTCCACCCCTAAATTAAATCTGTAGTCCATCATTAAAAAAGCTTTTATTGAATAGTGAAGTGTAGGTTCTGAAGCGGCAGCTCCTCCGCTATTGCGGAGGAGCATCACCCACTGGAAACCGGCTACGGGGCTATGTTAGGGCAGAGCAGGGCTGGGGTCACAGGAAGGAGGAGTGGTTTGTGTACCACAAGTGCCTGCTGTCATGCTGGTGACCGCAGGATCATGATTGGCTTAGGGGAGCCTGTGTGCTACCGAGAGCCAAGAAGAGAAGAAGATGGAGTAGAAGCTGTGGCGGGAATCAGGTAAATGTTTTTTTTTTTAAATGTATCTTCCCCTCTCACCCCGCCCTACCACCCCCGCTCCACAGCAGCCGCCACTGAAGTTCTGTAATATGGATAGGGAGCATTTCTGTCCCCCTTCGGCACCGTAGATCCCCTGAAGTTGCCCGGTGTTTGTTTCACACTAGTGGGAAGATAGAAGGGAAGTGAAAGAGGCACAGATTCAGTGCAGCACTCTGTGAATGAGTGATGAACTGGAGTCTGTGCCGTCCACACCTCTAAGAAAGTCGTTCAGCACAGAATTTGCACATGATTATGATTGATGTGTGTATACCACTTTGCTCAGGCATAGCTCATTTTCGTATGCTCTAATTCTTTTCAAGATATTGTGCAAGTGTGAACTGTGCTTTTATCGATAAACAACAAAAAAAAAACAAGATAATCAGGCCTATAATTTCTGTACATTTCACCACTCAATGCAGCTGTATCACAGAACTGCACCTGTTCATATGATGCATAACTCTATGTAAATTTGTAGGTCTGAAGTTTTTCAGCACCTTGACTCCAGTGGCTTACACAAAATGATGCAGAATGTGATGGTGGTCCTCTGAGTATTCCTTATCTCACAGTTATTCATTGGGAGTGGGCTGAAAGGTGACTCCTAAAGGATTGGGCACACACCTGAGCTGTAGGGGCCTGTGTTACACAGCATCCCCGTTTGACTCTTAAGAGACACAGTTTGATCGATGTGCTTGGATGTTTTATATCGACACCTTCTTTCTCTATGGCAAATTTCATGCCACATCATCCCTTCTCTTCAGTATTTTTGAAAAAATGAACAAATGAGACAGTGAAGTGGGAATGTGATCTGCATGTAAGAAAACCACACTCTTTCTCCTGATGACATATAGTTGCAATTAGTTTTGTGGGTATCTTTGCGGCAGCAACCTAGTATGGGCAAGCTCACAGGTTTAAAAGATGTTCAGTTTGTGTGTTATAGCCTGCCTTTAGATTTCTCTTAATTCTACCAGAGGAATACGTTTTACTCCCACTCACAATTTTTAGTTCCCTTTGGGCAAGTAATAGCTTCCAAACCATATACTGGTTCAACCCCACAGACACGTTAGTTTATGCTGCACAATAGATTGCCTGTTCAGTTTCAGTAGTCAGTCTGGATCTGATAGCATTCTCTCCCAGTAGTACCGTTAGAGTGAACGACATCACTTCCTGTTTAGAATTACCTCTCCAATGAACGCCTACACAACATATGTGTGTAACCAGTTCCATGTTTCTTGCAATCATTTTTTTCCACTAACACAAACAATTATCTTCTCCTTTTGGCCCGATTCTATACTGTGAAATGTGTCTTTATAGTGTTATGCAAAACACCCACACATGAAACAGTGATGCCTCATGGACAAGGATTGATAAACGACCCACATGGTTGAGGTTAATGCTAAACCCAATTTATGCTGCAGATCAAGGTTTGCCCAAACATTTTTTTGACTTAACCCCCTATTCCCTCAGCAAAAGTAATCACGACCCACCTAAAGAAACTTTATATAAAACATATGTTAGAATACGACGTGGTGCAAAAAGCAGTGTAGATGACTTACACTTAGTATAGAATATATAGTTGTCAGTATTTTCTTCATAAGTATGTCCATGAACTCCGGATGACCTCTCTGGAACCCACTCAGGCCTGAACTTTGAAAAACCTCTATATTGTATGATGTGTCTGGTGATGAAGCTGGCCTTGCAAATTCAGGAGTGGCTTTGGCTAATTACTTTCCTCGATTTCGAAAACTCTACTCAGTTCAGTTGTTCACTCACTGAACACATTTACATCTTAAACACCATTTAGTCAGAGGACTATATGGTAAACGGTGCAGACTAAAGTTGTTTTTTATTTCCATGGCTCTGCATTTCCTGGAAAGGGTTTGGATCGTCATTGGGAGGCTATTGGTGAAGGGATATCTGATCAATATTGCCAGACGCCCTATCACCCTGTTTCTCCTCCACATTTAGAGGCATGGAAAAGCTGTACTTCTGATGGAGGGCAACACCCATCTTTTCGATTGGAAACTTTTTATTGGCAAAGGAGAACCAGGTGATAAGGCATTAGGAATAACCACCATACTCATTGTACACCTTACGTCCCCCTGACTCAGCGCTGGTGATACAGACCACGTCAGGTTTTCTTTTACCTTTCTGGAAAAGCCATGAATGTCATGATAGCCCCGGACAGGAAAAAAAAAAGTGTTTCCACACTCAGGGTGAATTTTCTCAGTTTGTCAGGGACATTCCTTTTTTAATTTTTTGCCCCCAAAAAACTTTAATTTGAGGGAAAATTTCAAAAATATTGCCCGGTCTGCCATTTTCTCATGGCTTGACAGTCCAGCTTGCATGGTTAGTTTTCACCAAAACTGCTTATGCATTTTTGACAGGTAGCAAATAATATTCTCGTTAATTTTCCACAGTTTCATACTTTAAACATGTTCCTAAAACATTTCAGATGAAGCTGATTCGGGTGCTGAGTACAATATATAAATATAAAATATAGCATGTTTTTAGTTACACTAAACTTTTCACATCTTTTGCAGCTCGTCTGCTGATCGTTCAGATGTCATGCTGGATTGCCCTAGTAGCCTTCCCCTAGCGAGCAGAGTCTATTGTTGTGGTACTCACATGTCCTGTAATTCACTGTTTCGGGGCTTATGTACCTGTGATGTGGTATCACTGTTGAGTCTTGTGTAGTGTATGATAAGAGTGTTGAAGTGTGATGATTGTGCAAGACGTCAGCTGGGAAGACCAAGGGGCATATTATCAACGGCCAGCGATAATTATCGCTGGCCGTTCTCAGCGTGAGAATTGTCATCGCAGGCTATCGCTGATAATTATCGCCATGCTAGCGCTGTATTAACAACGCATAGCGCAATGGCGATAATTATTCCTGCGATAGCTTGTTTTCCATGGAACATCGCTGGTTTTCCAGCGATGTTCCATGTAAAACGGCGATAACCTTGCTGATACGACCCTGTGGTCGTATCAGCATAATCCATCTCCAATATTAAGTATAGGTAAGTCAGCATTTTTGCAGACGTTAGTTTTGGCGAAAACCGCGGTTTTCGCTAAAAACTAACGTCTTCAAAATGCCTGGGCCTCCTTGTAAATATCGCGATGTGCACATCAGCGATATTTACAAGGTTGTTCTGCCCAGTGACGCCCACTTTGCATCTCATTAGAGATGCAGAGGGAGGCGTCGGGTAAAAGGGTGCTAACATGCGCTAATGCATGTTATCACCCTCTTGTTAATAGGGCGAAAACATTATCTCCGCTTTTTTGGCTTTTAAAGCCAAAAAAGCGGAGATAAGGCCCTTGATAATATGCCCCCAAGTTAGTTGGGCTAACTTTGCTTTTATTAGAGTGTGTACCTGTGAATTGATACCTTACACCTGTTAATATAATGAATACACATTATTTTATTGTACTTTACTGGGTGTAAACATGGAAATTAAAGGGTCCCCAGTAAAGACCAATGGCTTAGTTGGTCTGACTACACATGAGGTTCACTTTGTCTTGAGCTGTATTCTTTCCCTTTTCACAATGTGGCTTAGTTCAGCATGTGCTGAGCTGAGTGTGCATCTGAGGGCACACTGTGCATTCCACATGGGGCTCAATATGTAAAGTTTCTTCAGTCAGTAGTTATGTCTTTCTTCCGATTTAGGTCTGACCTACTTTTGAATTGGGAGAAGTTAGACATAAGCACAGAAAAATGTTTTGTGAATTAGGACCAGAGTAAATCAATATTCAGTGAATCTGAACGCATTTCGTGGAAAACGCTCTAAAGAAAGTGTGAAAAACATAATTGCTTCAAACAGCAGTCCCTTGTGTTCTGGTTGCTCACGCTGGTCCTACGACTGGTGTAATTTTGGGAGTTTTGCATAACAAGCCTAATGCAAAAATTGAAAAAATTACATGACTTATGCTGGCATAATTAAAATTTCGCCCACACCTATTGCTAAAACTAGCATCTAGTGCAATTGCACTCGCCTTATCGCACGAGAAACCCTGTGATTTAAATATAGCACAAACCAGCACTTAAACATTTTGAATACAATAAATACAATAACCCCTCTACTTTATTAAATTGGTCAGCATATTTAGAGCATTCTTTTTTATTGATGGGCACATATATAAAACCAATGTCAATAAAATCTCTTTCCTGATCCAGCGATTCACTATTGAATCATTCAATGCTTTTCTGAGGATTTACGGACTGCTATCTTATTCCCATTGAGAGTATTAATTTGTGGGACTCCAATTTGATTTAGAATGTTGAAGGCTTTGTAATCTTTTTTTATAAACATTTCCCTTTTAAGCTGTACCAGGTTTGGGTCTTGAAGCATTTTGTCTCTATTAAGGACACTACTGTGAAATTTCTGACACACACATGCAAGTTAAACCTTGATGCTTGAATCACATTTCCTTTTTTCATATCTTCTTCTTATTTTCTTTAGTATGCAATGGCTGTACATATAATGAACTAAAAACAAAAACAAAGCAGTCTGAGTTACATCAAAGGTTGAACCACATTTCCAAAGGTAACCAATATACTTACTACATTCATAACATGCTTTAAATACGTGGGCGTCATATTAAAGTACACCATTAACTAATGGATCTGGAACATTATTGGAGGTCATGGTTTACATACATTGCACCATTTTGAAACTTTTTCTAATGAAGCTGAATTGAAAGGTGTTTTCCCTCTACATTCACCGCTACTTATGGCACGTCATTTTGGTTGCCAGCTAGGTGCTTAGAGGTGTGTGTGAAGAACACATTTATTGAAGTTGGAACATTTGCTATGTTTTTGGCAGTGTCAGTTTTCATAGCGTTTTCTTTTCCCTTCCCTGCCGATTGCAACTTTCACAAATATAATCAAATTTACATGTGCAGAATATATACATTACATATATAGGTTACTCACATTTATGTCAATTGTAAGCATGTGCATTCCACTTTCCTGGATTAAGCAAAATGAATGTATACATAAATACATCATGGCTAAACGGCGGTGTTAATACATAGACACACGCTATTCGTGGCCGCTATTTGACCACAAACAAAATGCTGTAAAAAAGAGGGTAAACACAGTCGTTCTTAAACCAGATTTCTTTGTAATGGATTCAGAAACCTTGACTACTGGTGTTTGTGAACACTGAAAATTGATGAAATAAGTGAAACAAGGTTGCAAAAAAATACTACACTAGCTCTGAAGGCAAAACACAATTTCTCAGAGTTTTGCAGTGGTAACGGAAAGACCAGGAAAATCTCTTTAAGAGTCGTCAATCCCATATATGTGAATATCTCCCAATTGGGGGCTCGTAGTGATTTCGGCTGTGCTCGACCACCTAGAGTAGAACAACGTCAGTAATGAAGAGAGGCAAACTGCTGTCTAACCAGCTCAAGAAAGGGTCCGGAAGGCTACCAGCAAAAGTAGACACAGGAGAATCGCTCACACTCTTGCCAAAGCCACCTTGATCTGGTTAGTGCACAGGCCAAGTTGGTGCGGTAACTATGAATGAAAAGGAAGGGTCCCCCAACAAATAAAGGTGGTGCAGGTAGAGGGTGTGCTTGCATGGCAGAGTCACCACTCAGCTCACATATACCTTTGGAAGTTGGAGATTAGTACAGTCATGATCTGGTTTCTTGTGGGGGAGGAGAGGGCTTCTAAATCTTGTGTCTACATATGAACTCTGTGGGCAAAGCTGTCCCCTTAACATTA
This sequence comes from Calotriton arnoldi, assembly GCA_963921515.1. Lineage (NCBI taxonomy): Eukaryota > Metazoa > Chordata > Amphibia > Caudata > Salamandridae > Calotriton > Calotriton arnoldi. The sequence goes on along the minus strand of CAWUFW010005746.1, from coordinate 800,190 downwards.
ATAAGACATATACCTTTAGCAAAACAAACAGTCTTCAGTGCTTTAATTCACACCAGCATATTTTCAAAAGTAGACCATGAAATTACCCTTATCATAGGGGTACCCACAAAGGTCTTTCAACAATGAAAGTCCTTCTACATTCAACTGCCAGATTGGCCTCAGGGTCCAACAAATGTGGCCATATAACTCCCCTATTAAGAGAGCTTAACTAGCTCTGGCTGGTAGCAAAAACTAAGTTCACAGTCACTGTTTCACTTTTCAATCAAAAACCAGCACTCTATCATAAATATAAGTAGAGGTTTGAAAAATCTCAGAATCAAAGTGTTGAGCGCCAATGATGTAATCAGTGACACAAATACAAAAACACTGGTGCAACGCCCAATTTGACATTGCACCAGGGCCCAAAGGTCTTTTTAAAGAGCTATTGTGCATGACTTTTACTTGAGTCAAACTCTGGAGTACAATTGTCTGACTATCTTAAGCTATACATTTGGTGTGAAAAAATAAGATGTGATGCTCCCCATCCCAACTCATGCCCATTTCATTTGGTGTTACGTTGTTATGCAGCATGAAATTGTGCTACTTTGCGTCACTGATGAGGTAGGGGTTAGAGCAAAATCCTACCAGTGCACTGTTCTCAGCTCATTTCCCCATCATTGCGTACATTGGCAGGTCACACGACGCTACTCATTTCAATGTTGTTTAGTGCTGGGCACTCAGCATATGCTGACACATTAAACTTTGTCTGTGAAAGTTGATCGATGCTACTGTTTCTGCATGAGTACCCAAACTAAACAGTAGTAAATCTGGGCTGTAGTCTCCGATTAGTTTTGCTGAAGCATGTGATCACTGCCTCTTGGCAGGTGTAATCAGTAATCAGATTGCTTTCCATTAGTCAATATAGAGATTTTTACCGATATGTCTATTTTTGATGACATATAACCCCAATACGAGTTGCCTGGAACCATATCCCAGAGAGGGGTACTATTCTGGGCAACTACAAGGTTTCCATTGTCTCCCTGTTTGGAATTATTGGGTCATCAAATTCTGGACCCAAAAAATACAGGCCCGGACAAGCGGAACCTGAGGCCATATGAGCAACGGGAGGGGTTTCAGTCAGCTACTGTGCCTGTCCTCTATCTGCCTGCATCCTTCATTGTGGGGGACCCCAGATTATTAACTCCTTGTCAGTCTTCCTCGCCGCATTACTTACATAGTGAGCTTCAGCTCCCCCACAGAAGCCTCCAAGCAAAATTAGCGCTCCAGCCTTCCCTATCCCTCCCTAACATGGCCGAACTCCTTTACCCCTGACCTTATCCTTAAAAGGAGGCTCGACCCACCCCACTTTCTGTTTTTTAGTTCTACATTACAGACTTTTTAAGCAAGTTGAAGGTAAGTGGGATGAGGTCATGCTGTAGCAGGCCCAAATTCCCAGTATGAGGTCCAGCAAGGCGGATTATATAGATATTGTTTCCCTAGGGACTGATATGTAATGTTTGCTATTCCATACAGTAGATATACATGGATGTGAAGCCCTGCCATAGCAGGCTTTGCCTGGATTGTGAAGCCCTGCTTTAGCTGGCTCAACAACTGGAGGCCTGGAATATAGTCAGCGGCGAGCTGAGAGTAGGTTTCGCATTTTTTCTGTCTTCACTGAAGCGGCAACGCCGTGTGCAGATTCCGCGAGCCAACAGTTTGCTTTGGCTTCCTTGGGAGCTCGTAAGTTCCTTCAGCACCTGTATAAAGGTTTTCAGGTCCAAATGCGTGTGGCATGGTTGGGAGCAATTTTTAGGATGCTGGTGTGAGGAGCAGCGCAGCATTTTGCTGGCTCCCGGAGTGCTGTTGCACGCCTTACAGGCATTGCAGAGGCAGCTTGGGACTGCAGAAATGCAAGGTTTGACACGCAGATGAACGTGCACGCTGTTTTTTGTGTTAGGTTGCTAGGCAATGGGGTAGCTGCTAAAAGTTTTGCGGCACTCGCGTCCTTTGGGGACTATTTAAGTCAACAACCAGGGGATTCATTTAGTCCTAGTTTTTGCAGTGTGCATTATGGAGGCTTCAGGCAATGATCATGATGAAGCAGGCCCTAGCTGTGAGGGGCAGAGTCAGGCTAAGACTCTTTCTTTGCATTCCAAACAACTTTTAATTCAGGCTGCAGTGGCTGCTGCCTTTAGGGAGCATGCAGGTCCTTCCTCCCCTAAGAAACAGAGCAGAGTGCCGTAGTGCCGTCTACTAGTACTGATGTGAATGGGGAGGAGGATGATCTCAGAGGCAGATATGTGCAGGGGTCCTCTTCGGGCAAGAGTGTTGCAGAGATTACACTTTCTGATATGGCTGTTCAGAGGGTGCCGCCTGGGTTTTTACTGTGTATTGGACTTCGTTTTTGCTGGACTAGATTCTTTGGGTACTTTGCCACTGCTGTTCAGTGCCAAAGTGCAAGTGCTCCCTCTGTAAATTGTTGTCATGAATTAGTGTTTCCATAATTGGCTTATTTGGTTTACTGTTTACTGGCTTTGAAGTGACAGGGGCTGGGGATGTGCATTCTGTTCAGACAGCCACTTGGGGGGTGAGGTGTGTCCTGCCTTTCCAGGGTGAGTCAGGGCTGGGCTGAATAGACCTGGACTGCATTCAGAATAGAGGGAGGAGATTTCTTTTACACCTGAATGGGCCTGGTCTGCCTTGGACAATGCTGTCTCCACCTCCTGCCAGGAAGCTGCACTGGAGAGGACAGAACTGGTTTTGGATGGTTGAAGAGCTTCTCTGCCACCAGAGAACAAAGGAATTTGTGCTATAAAAAGTGGGGCCAAGACCCCGGACTTTTAGATCATTTCTGGAATTCAGGAGGAATCTTTGCCAAGGAGAAGAGCTGGAGAAACTGAAGGAGAAGTACTGCCCCTTTGCTGTGTGCTGTCTGGGGTTGGCCTGCAGTGGCTGTTTCTGCAAGGAAAGGACAAAGGGGCATATTACCAAGGATGTGCGATAATTATCGCAAAGCGCACTTAGCGCTGTTTTTTTTATCGCCGGCTATCGCTGGATTACATCGCGGAGATAACGTGTTATTATCAACGCTTATCTCCAAGGCGATAGAAAATCCAGCGATAGCGGCGAAACCCAGTAATAGCGCGCGAAATCCAGCGATAAATTCCACACGCTAATGAACAGCTTGCTGATAGGCAGGTGAGGACTTAACCTTACAATCCACCTCCCATTGACTAGAATGGCTAAGTCAAGTTTTAAAGAGGTGTCAGATTCCAGCGATAATCGCGGTTAGCGCAAATTATTTTATCGCTTCGCGGGCATTGCTAATAGGGGGAAGTTGTGTTTGCGACTGTTTTCAGTCGCTTTTAGTTGGAAACGCCCACTTTGCATGTCATTAGCGATAATTATCGCTGACATGTAAAGCGGCAAGTAAACGGCCGCTTTCGCCATAAAGCTGTCGCTAACAGCTGTTAGTGACAGCTTGCTATTAGGGCGATAAAAATATCGCCGCTTTAGCGGCAAAAAGTGCCGCTAAAGTGCCGATACTGCCTTGGATAATATGCCCCAAAGACTTTGCTGTGGGCTGTGTCCCCTGCTTGAGGAAGATCTCCAAGGGCTTGAAGTATAGCTTGCCTCCTGTTTTGAAGTCTCAGGGATACAAAGACTTCACCACCAGATCCCCTGAACTTCCTTGCTGGGAGTTCTGACCTGCCAAGAGTGCCTGCTGCTGTTCAGGGCCTATGGAGGTTGTTACTGCTGTTGGGAGCTGGAAAAACAACGCAACTAAGAGAAGCCCAATGAATCTGCTCCTGTTTCTGATGCATCGCCGCCGTGCGGGAAGAATTTTCATGCATCGTCATCGTGTCGCTGACGAAACCAGCTCATCGCCTGCCCGCAGCTGGAGAAATCGCCGCATCGAGCGCACCGATCTATGTAGTCCGAGATCACCGCACCGATTCCAATGCAGGCCCTGCTGTGCAGCTGCAAGAACCAACGCATCATGGGACTGCGGCTGGAGAAACCAACGCAGCGCTGTTGCCGCCGCCGCATCGAGAACCGATGCATTCCCGATCCCCACGCATCGCACCGGGGTGCCAAGTCTACAAGGACACCAGGGCCGCAGTAAGAAACTGACACATCACCTCCCAACGCAGTAAGAAACCGACGCATCACCTCCCCTGCATGGCAGTAAGGAACTGACGCATAACCTCCCCTGGGGTAAGGAACCGATAAATCACCTTCCCTGCATGTAAGGAACAAATGCATCACCTTCCCTGAAGCTGTTTTTGTTTATGATTTTGACGCATCTCAGGTTCTTTGTGTTGAAAGTGTTGCAACTATAGTTTGCTATGGACAGAACTGTTTCTACCTTTTAAAAGTCATATTTTGATTACGGTATTGTGGATTTTTGTCATTGTGGTCTTGTTTGGTTTAGGTGAAGATTACCTATTTTCCTAAACTGGTGTGGTGACCATTTGTAGTGTTTTCCCTGTGTTAGTGTATGTGTGCACAAATGCTTTGCACACTGCCACTGAGATAGGTGCCAAGCTACCCAGGGGGTGATCAGGGGTTATTTTAGAAGTGTATCCCCCTTACCCTGACTGGGAAGAAGGGTCCCTACTTGGACAAAACGGTGCAAACCGTTGCCAACTAGAGACCCCCATTTCTAACATTTGTGGTTAGCGGTGAGGATCTGGATTTGCATTTGTGCCCTGCATACAGTGATTGGTGTACACTACTAGTATAGTGCAGACCATTACGCGACCATATACAATTGGTGGAACTTTTTCTTTTTGGACATTTTATTTTTGCAACTTGAGAACTGCCAATTTTCACAATGACAAAACCAGCATCAATTGCATCTGTGAATATTGAATTTGAAGAGGATAGGGTTGAAACCTACACTGTGCCACACGTGAAAGCCATCTGCAAAAAAATATACATTTCAGTAAGAGGCCTCACCAGAAAGGAGGAATAGTAAAAGGCACTGAGGGCCTGGTTGCAAGCATACCTAGGAGCCTATGGTGGAGGTGGAGAGTTTAGATGGGCAGCAGGATGGGCTATTGAGTCTGCCTGGAGGGAGATTGCATTCCAGGGGGGGCAGCAGTATTCCTTCAAAGGGAATGTCTCCAGAGGAGCTGGAGGACAAAGAGAGAAGCAGAGTGCATGAGTTGGAGCTTACAGAGCTCAGGCTGGGGAAGGAGAAACTGTTCCTGGAAGCAAAGAGGATGCTCTTAGAGCATGAGAGAGCTTTGAAGGAGCTGGACATAAAGGCCAAGAGTGTGGCACCCAGTTCTAATGGTGGCAGCTTGGCATCAGTGCCTGGAGAAGGGAGAGTGTACATCCCCAAGGAGGTAATCAAAGATTACGTGAACAGTGATGACATTGGTCAGTGGTTCAGGGGGTATGAGGTAGCAATGAGGTCCCATAGAATCCCTGAGAGAGACTGGGGAGCGGGATTGTGGAACCGATTCCTAACAGAAGGGAGGGAAACTTTGCTAGCCTTACCAGGCGAGGAGCAGATGTCTGACGCGCCTATGAAGGAAACCTTGATCAGGAGATATGGCTTAAACCCCAGAACTGTACAGGCAGAAGTTTAGGACCTGTAAGAAGCTTGAATCAAGCACTTGGGTCTAGTATGTTTCCTATTTTTGCAGAGCACTGGATGGTTGGGTGAAGGGTAGCCTGGTTGTTGGAATTGGCCCTTTTTGGCAGGTTCACCCCTGAACTTTTTGCCTTATATGTAACTTGCTGTTAGCAGTTTTAAGTCTCTGGGCACTTTAGCACTGTGGTCCAGTGTAAAGTGCGTGCGCGCTGTGTGCGTGTGTGGTGCGACTGGCCTGCCCTCCCATAGGAATGCATTGAGGATGAGTGCATCAGTGGTAATTCCTGTTATGAGAGGTGCAGCATGGTCAAGTCTAGTAAGTCTGAATTCGTGAGAATAAATGCTGCGCAATGGTGTGCGCAGATTTATGGTGACTGGTAGAGAAATGCCACTTCTAGAAGTTGGCATTTCTGTGTGCTCTGTGTCTGCCTGCCTGATGTGAATTGCATGTCTGGCTTGTGAGTGACAGGGGCTGGGAGGTGTGTGTGGCTCCAGGAGGGGCAGGGTGAGTCAGCGCAGGGCTGAAGGGAGAGATCTCCATGTAGATGGGTGGGAGGAGTTGCACCTGGGACCTGAATAGGGCTGTGCCTTCCCTCCACAATGCTGGCTCCACCTCCTGTGGTGCGTCTGATGTCCCTAGCCTACACTCTGAAAGGAGAGAGGAGCTGAGCAAAACAAAGTGCTCCAAATACCCCTATACCAGTTCTGACTGGTATCCCCAAGCCCTGTGCTGTGACACAAAGGGAAATATGTGTATAAAAGAAGGGGCTGTGACCCCATGAAAATGTTCTTGTTCTGTGCTTGAATCAGCGGGGGCGGGCTGCTGCTGGGGCCCAGGAGGGCTTGCCTCCCTGGGCCCAGCCTTGCCCCCTTGCTCCCTAAAGGACTTCCTTGCTGGGACCTTTTCTGTCCTGGATTCCCCAGGACCTCTGTGCCTCCTGCGCCCTGTGAGCGCTTTGCTTTTATTTGTAAGAGCACCTGGCTCTTTCCTGCTGAGAGAGAGAGCGTGGGCCTCGCAGCGCGGCGCTGCAGTCCTTTGCGAGGGAATCCCCATCATAGGGATTCCCCCGTGATGCTGATTTCTGATGCGGGTGCCCACCCCGCGTTGACCGCCCAAGCGGGTGCCCACCCCGCTTTATTGATGCTTAAATGGCGGGTGCCCACCCCGCTTGCGCTTTACTTTGTTAGCGGGTGCCCACCCCGCGTTGACCAAGAGGAATCACTGCTGCGGCCCGAGCCGCGGCAAAAGCGGAAGTCAGGCAACATGGTGCCTGGTGGCGGGCGGGACTTCCGGTTTCAAGAGGGAAGTCCCGCGCACGCCCCCGCAGCGGAGGAGAAGAAGCGGAAGAGTTACAGGCGGAAGGGAGGCCGGGAGCCTACCCTGCCTCCCCGAGCACCGCGGCAAAGTCTCCTGGGACCCGGGTGAAGGGTAAAGGCGGCCGAGGCCGCCGACGGCAGCGAGGAGCTCCCAGGAATGGAGGGAAGCCCCGCGCCACGAGAGAAATGCTCCCGGAGCCTCGCAGGCTCCACCGAGAAGTCCCGGATCCCAGGAGGGGGCCCGGGTGAAGGGAAGCAGGGAGCAGCACCGGTCCCGAGGGCAGAGAGGAGACCGGAGCCGACAGGAGGAAAGAGAGTCCAGCCTCCAGAGAGCCGGTGAGTGGGGCTCAGTGTGCGCTGTGGTGGTGCCTATCGAGGCACGTTGCCGGTGCTGGGATGGTTCTGAGCGGACCCGCCAGAGAGAGGGCCGCTCCAACGATGGGCTCCGTATTTTCAGTGTTCCTAGGGCCCCCATAGGGGCCTAGAGGGCCATGGGGTGCCCGTGCCTCCCCACATAACTGTTCTTGCACAGCTGCCCCGCTTGTTAGAGGTCAGCTGCATGAAGGGGGCACTTTCATTTTTACGAGCCCCGGAGCTCAGATGGCACGTGTAGTGCCAGTGCCATGTCTACAGCTGCCCCGTCTGACAGAGGGCAGCTGCAACAAGGGGGCAACTTGATTTAGATAAACCCAGTGAATGCCCTGAGGGCACAGTTGTGCCAGGGCTAATTATTGATTCCCAGCTGCCCTGCAAGAGCGCAGGCAACTGCAACGTTTTGGCATAACTATTTGTCCAGAAGGCACAGTGGTGCCAGGCCTCATCCTAATTGCTTCACAGCTGCCCAGCAAGTAGTGGGCAGCTGCATCGTTTAGGCCATCAGTTCTTGGGGGCATGTTATGAGTTAGGAGTGGATGCACTCCTTTGCCCCATACTTTCCCAGCTGTGCAGCACTTAGTGCCAGCTGCACCGTTTAGGTTTGCGCAATGGCGCAATTGGATTCAGCTGCTAGGCAGCAGCCCTGACTTTTGGACATAGGGCATTTGAGCCCCTTTTGAGATTGCCAGTTGGCCAGGGGGACTGTTAGGTTTATAGGGCGCCAGTCCCTAAATGTGATTTATGCCTCTAATATGGTTTTTACTGCGAGGTTATGTGCTAATGTGACATTGTGGTGCTAGGAAATGTGCTCCCTATATTGTGATTTACGCACCCTGCTTTATACCTCTAAATGTGGTTTTATGATTATGAGGTTGTGCATACTGTGGTTAGGTTTGAGATATTCTCTACTGTGAGTTATGCCCCTAATGTGAGTTATGCTTAGGAGGTTATTGTCTAATGCGCTTAGACTTGTGAGATGATTATATAATGTGTTTATGCTGATGAGGTTATGACATAATGTGGTTTATGTTCCTCAGGATTAATTGCATACTGTGGTTTATGCTAGGAAGTTATTACCTCATGCGTTTAGGTCAGGAGGTTGGTGCAGAATAGATTTCACGCCTTATGTGATACTGTGCATAATGTGGTTTATGTTACAGGCTGATGCTGAGTACTGTGGTTACCAGTGATTACTGGTTGTACGTTTATGATATGTTTTACTTTTACTAAGTTCGCTTTGTGATGGTTCTGACAGTGGTCCAGTGGGCCCTGCCAGGTATAAATAATCGCTTGTAAATATGATCCAGTGCCAGGTGGCACGATGTATATTATGTGAGTACTATTCTAATGTGTTTTATGATAATATAAAGGCTATTTTTATATATAACCTTGTGTGGAGTTCCTTTTTGTGGTGTGCCTAGTATGTTGTTGCTGTGTGTGTGTTGCGCAAACGCTTTACACATTGCCTCCGGGATAAGCCTGACTGCTCGTGCCAAGCTACCAAGGGGGTGAGCAGGGGTTATCTTTGGCGTGTAACTCCGTCGCCCTGACTAGAGTGGTGGTCTCTGCCTGGCTTTGGCGCAAGCCTTAGCCAAGCAGAGATCCAATTTCTAACACTGGTCAATTATTTTCAGGGGCTCTATGATCTGATGGTATGGGAGCACTTGTCTGGTAGTTGTTCTCCAGAGCTATGCCAGCATTTGATTGACAGTAAGCTGACTGACCCCAGGAAGCTTGCTGTGGAGGCAGACCACTAGGTCACTACCAGGGTCCACAAAGGTCATGTGGGCCGGGTCCCCAGCAGAAGAGTGGGGGGGACAAGGGTAAACAGAAGGAGTTCCAAAAAGGGCCCCAAAGTAATTCACATTTGAACCAAGGGAAGGGTTCCCAGCCTGCCGGTGGTAAGAAGCCATGGGTCTCTTCAGGTAAGCCTGCAGAGAAGGGTCCCCGTAAGTGTTATGCTTGTGATCAGATGGGTCACTTCATAGGGGATCCTAAGTGTCCCAACGCCACCACCGCACCCACTGGTGCACCGCCCCATGAGCTGACTAGTGTAGCCTTGGGAGAGGAGTTAGGTTCATAGGAGGGGTGGTTGCCAGCAGAGTTGACCCTAGTCTCACTAGGCGACAGTGAGATGGTCCCAAGGACCCACCCGCCCGCTAACACTAAGAAATACGGGAAATGGGTGACCATCAATGGCCATAGGGTGCAGGCTCTGAGAGACACTGGAGCCAGTGTGACAGCTGTCAGTTGTCGGCTAGTGTCTGAAGAGGAGGTGGTCCCCAACGTTATTTACCCAGTAGTTGCAGCTGACAACTCAGAGTGCCTCTGCAAAGTGGCACAGGTTCCCTTTGAGTGGGAGGGGCATCTCAGGTACCTTGAAAGTAGTTGTGAGGCCAGCCATGCCTGTTGACTGTCTGCTAGGTAACGATCTGGAGAGTTCTCCTTGGGAGAAGGTAGAACGTAGATCTCATTTGGAGATGTTGGGTGTGCCTGAGTGGGCGTGTGTGACCACTCTGTCTAAGAGTGGTCCAGGTGCCTGCCAGAAAGAGAAGAGGCAGGTCCAGGAGGAGGCACACCTTGAGGGGGATGCCCTGGAGCCTACAGGAGATTAAGTGGCCGAACTGGGGGACTGCCTGAGCTGACCCATTGGCAGCAGGAAAGGGGTCCCACCAGGGAGGAATTCCGCAAGGAGCAGCAGGAATGCCCTTCTCTTGTTGGTTTGCGGCAGGCTGCAAACCAGGCAGCAGGTGATCAGTCTGGATCCCATTGGATTTACTGGGAGAATGGTCTCCTGTATAGTGAGCCTAAGGTTGCTGAGCATGGGTCAGCCCATGTTCTGGTGGTAACTCAGAACTTCAGAGCCTTCCTACTGGGTCTGGCTCATGATGTGCCTTTAGCAGGGCATCTGGGGCAAGACAAGACCTTTGAAAGGCTTGTCACCCTCTTTTACTGGCCCTGGATGCTCAACGACTCTGACACCCATTTTAGGACTTGCCAGACTTGCCAGGCAAGTGGCAAGAGTGGGAGGAAGTGTAAGGCACCTCTCCAACCTTTCCCTGTCATCAGCACCCCCTTTGAGAGGATGGGTATTGACATTATGAGGCCTCTGGACTCCAAGACAGCCATGGGCAACAGGTTTATCCTGGTCTTGGTGGACCATGCCACCCGGTACTCCGAATCCATCCCTCTACAGACTGTGACAGCCCCCGTGGTGGCTCAGGGGTTGATGGGGGTCTTCTCCCGTGTGGGATTCCCCAGAGAAGTGGTGTCTGACCGGGGGACCAATTTCATATCTAGGTATATGAAATCCCTGTGGCAGGAGTGCGGTGTTACCTATAAATTCACCACTCCTTACCACTCCCAAGGAAATGGGCTGGTTGAGAGATTCAGCCGGACCCTGAAGAGCATGATTATGGGACTTGGCGAACCCATGAGGCATAAGTGGGATGTACTCTTACCATGCCTGTTGTTTGCTTAGAGAGAGGTACCGCAGAAGTCCTTAGGGTTCAGTCCCTTTGAGCTCCTGTATGGGCATCCTGTGCGAAGACCTCTGAGTCTAGTCAAAGAAGGATGGGAGAAAGTAAACTTCCCCAGGATGTATATAGCTACATGCTGGCCTTCGTGAACCAGACTAAGCGCTTCAGACAACTCACTCAGGCGAATCTGGAAGTCAGCCAGGAAGAGATGAAGCGGTGGTATGATCAGAATGTTACTCTGGTCGAGTTTTAGCCTGGCCAGAAAGTGTGGGTCATGGCCCCAGTGGAGCCTTGTGCGCTCCAGGACAAGTGGACTGGGCCATTTGAGGTGGTGGAGCCCAAGAGTAAGGTCACCTATCTGGTGGACTTGCAGTCTCCCTGGAACCCTATTCGGGTCCCACATGAAAACCGCCTAAAGCCCCACTTGGAGAGGTCCAAAGTGGGCATGCTCCTAGCGACAGATGATGGAATAGAAGAGGAGACTGAGCCTCTCCCTGACCTCCTGTCTGCTAAGGAGCACGATGGGTCAGTGGACGGTGTAAACCTCTCCCCCACCCTGACTCCTGAACAGCAAAGTGACTGCTGCCAACTGTTGGAACAGTTTGCTGCTCTGTTCTCCCTGACCCCTGGTGTCACTCAGTGGTGTGTCCATGATGTGGACACCGGGGACAGTCCTCCTGTAAAACACAAAATTTACAGGTTGACTGACAGGGTCAAAGCAAGCATCAAGGAGAAAGTCTCCAAGATGTTAGCTCCAGGGGTGATTGAGCCCTCCAATAGCCCTTGGTCCAGCCCAGTGGTCTTGGTCCCAAAGGTTGCCGCACCAGGTGCCACGCCAGAACTCTGGTTCTGTGTGGACTACCGAGGGCTCAATGCAGTCACGAGGACTGACGCACGCCCCATCCCCAGAGCTGATGAGCTCATAGATCGGTTGGGAGCTGCCAAATACCTCAGTACGTTTGACTTACGTCTGGGTACTGGCAGATTGCCTTAACTTATGGGGCAAAGGAGAGGTCTGCATTTTCAACACCAGAGGGGTGATGCCCTTTGGGTTGAAGAAAGCCCCTGCCACCTTTCAGAGGTTGGTCAATCAGGTGTTGGCTGGACTGGAGGATTTCAGTGCTGACTGCCTGGATGACATTGCAGTGTTCAGTGCCACTTGGGAGGAACATCTGCATCACCTCTGGGAAGTGTTGAAGGCTCTGCAGAGGGCAGGCCTCTCGTTCAAGGCCAGCAAATGCCAGATCGGGCAGGGCTTAGTGGTATACTTGGGACACCAGGTAGGTAGCGGGCAGGAGGCTCCCCTTCAGCCAAAGATTGATACTATTCAGGCTTGGAAACCCCCCAAGACCCAGACAGAGGTGATAGCCTTTTTAGGCCTCACCGGGTATTACAGGAGGTTTGTCATGGGGTATGGCACCATTGTTGCCCCCTTGACTGAGCAGACTTCCCCAAAGTAGCCCAAGAAGGTGAACTGGATAGACGCCTGTCAGAAAGCTTTTGATGCCCTGAAATCTGCCATGTGCACAGCACCCTTCCTCAAGGCACCCAACTTCTCACAGGAATTTGTGGTGCAGACAGATGCTTCAGAGCATGGTATGGGAGCTGTGCTCTCACAACTAAATGAGGAGGGCATGGACCAACCCATAGCCTTCATTAGTAGGAGGTTACTTCCACAGGAACATAGGTGGAGTGCGATTGAGCATGAGGCTTTTGCTGTGGTCTGGGCGCTAAAGAAGCTGAGGCCCTACTTGTTTTGGATTCACTTCCTGGTTCAGACCGACCACAGGCCCCTCAGATGGTTGATGCAGACCATGGTCTGTAAACCAAATGCTGCTAGTGGGCTTGCAGCACTGATTGTGCCACCCACACAAACAGCCTTGCAAAGGGGTCTCTGACCTGCCATTGCAGTGTCTGTTTGCAGTCTAGTACTGCCATGTTGACCTGGCAAGTGCACCCACTTGCCAGGCCCTAACCTTCCCTTTTCTTACATGTGGGTCACCCCTAAGGTAGGCCCAAGGTACCCCTGTCAGCAGGGTGCAGTGTATGTGAAAGGTAGGACATGTCCTGATGTGTGTAGCATGTCCTGATAGTGAAATAATGTCAATTTCGTTTTTCACTATGGAAAGGCTATCTGTCCCAGAGGATAGAATGGGAGTTTATTTATAACATCTTATAAATATAACTTTCCATTGGGACAAGATAGGAAGATAAAGTTTAGTATGCCTAAACTCAGAATATAAAGATGCATCTTTTAGTAAGGATGATTTTTACATTCTGTGTTTGAAAATACCACTTTTAGAAAGTAGGTATTTTCTTGCTTAGCCATCCTGTGTGCCTCTGCTAGGTTTCTGCCAAGAAAAGGACAAGGACTTTGCTGTGTGCTATGTCCCCTGCTTGAGGAAGATCTCCAAGGGCTTGAAATAGAGCTTGCCTCCTGTTTTGAAGTCTCAGGGATACAAAGACTTTACCACCAGCTCCCCAGAACTTCCTTGCTGGGAGTTCTGACCTGCCAAGAGGTGCCTGCTGCTGTTCTGGGCCTCTGGAGGTTGTTCTTGCTGTTGGGAGGTGGAAAAACAATGTAACTAAGAGAAGCACAACGCATCCTCACCTGTTTCCGATGCATCGCCGCCATGCGGGAAGTATTTCCACGCATGGTCATCGTGCCACTGACAAAACCAGCGCATCACCTGCCTGCGACTGGAGAAATCGCCACACGCTGCATCGAGCGCACCGATCTACGGAGTCTGAGATCACTGCACCGATTCTGCTGAGCGGCTGCAAGAACCAATGCATTGTGGGACCGCGGCTGGATAAACCAACGCATCGCCATTCCCACCGCCGCATCAAGAACAGACGCATCCCCGATCCCCACGCATCGCACCAGGGTGCCAAGTCTACAAGGACACCGGGGCCGCAGTAAGAAACTGACGCATCACCTCCCCTTCAGTAAGAAACCGACGCATCACCTCCCCTTCAGTAAGGAACCAACGCATCACCTCCCCTGCATGGCAGTAAGGAATCAATGCATCACCTCCCCAGGAGTAAGGAACCGACTCATCACCTTCCCTGCAACTGTTTTTGTTTATGATTTTGATACATCCCAGGTACTTTGTGTTGAAAGTGTCGCAACTATAATTTGCTATGGGCAGAACTGTTTCTACCTTTTGAAAGTCATATTTTGATTACTGCATTCTGGATTTTTGTCATTTTGATCTTGTTTGGTTTTGATAAAGATTACCTAATTTTCTAAACTGGTGTGGTGTCCATTTGTAGTGCTTTCACTGTATTACTGTGTGTGCACAAATGCTTTACACACTTCCTTGGAGATAAGCCTGTCTGCTCGTGCCAAGCTAGCAACGGGGTGAGCAGGGGTTATTTTAGAAGTGTATCCCTCTTACCCTGACTAGGAAGAAGAATCCCTACTTGGACAAAGGTGCAAACCGTTGCCAACTAGAGACCCCCATTTCCAACAGGTTGGCTCCATCTTCGAAATGGGCACATGGGGCGGCTTTTAAGGCTTTCACAAGTCCGCATTTGGATCATTTGGATTCATTGGTGTATAGGCTGACACGTAGTTTCATTCTGCAGCATTCTAGGATGGTGTGCCTAGCCCCGGCTTGGGATCTTCCCTTGGTGTTAAGGACACTTCAGGCTCCTCCATTTGAACAATTGCAGGTAGTGGACCTTAAGTTCTTGACCCTGAAGGTGTTTTTTCTGGTGGCAATTGTGTTGGCTAGAAGCAGTGTGGTCATTCCTTAGATCCCCACCTTTTTTGAAGGTTTTACCAGATAGGATTGTGTTAAGATAAGATGCCAAATTTTTTCCTAAGGTTCCGTTGTTGGTAAACCGGTCCTGTGAGGTGGTGCTTCCAGCTTTCTGTCCTGAGCCTTTGACGGAGAGGGAAGAAGGCTTACATCATTTGGATGCGAAGCAGACTGTGTTGTTGTATCTGGAAAGGACAGCAAGCTTACAGAAGTCTGACAGCTTGTTTTTGACATTTGGTACAGTTCAGAGTGGCATTAAGCATTCCAACTCCACATTAAGCAGATGGATTAAGCAAACTATCTTGCTTGTTTATGATGGTCAAGGAACCGAGGTTGCGAAACAGGTGAAAGGAATGTCTACACTGAATAGTTTAGTATCGTGGGCATCTTTTAAATGGCTATTGTTGGACTTGGCCTTTTTGCAGGGTCATCCCTGAACTTTTTGCCTGCCTCCTGTACTTTTTCTGACCTGTTTTTGTTGGTTTTATGACTCTGGGCACTTTAACACTGCTGATCAGTGCTAAAGTGCATATGCTCTCTGTTATAAATTGATGTATGGATTAGTGACTCCATGTTTGGCCTATTTTGATTCACTATCAGACCCTAGTACAGTGCACTGGTTGTGCCCAGGGCTTGTGACTCAAATGCTGCTGGTGGGCTTGCAGCACTGGTTGTGCCACCCACAGGAGCAGCTTGTAAAGTGTGTCTCAGGCCTGCCATTGCAGAGCCTGTGTCCAGTCTGGTACTGCCATGTCGACTTGGTAAGTGCACCCACTTACCAGTCCCCAAACCTTACCTTTTCTGCTTGTTAGTCACCCCTAAGGTAGGCCTGCGGGCAGGGTGCATTGTATGTAAGAGGTAGGACATGCCCTGGTGTGTGTGGCATGTCCTGATAGTGAATTACAGCCAATTTCGTTTTTCACTATTGCAAGGCTACCTGTCCCCATAGGCCAGAATGGGCAGTTTGATTATAACACCTTATAATCCTAACTGACCCAGGGAACATGGTTGAAAAACGAATTTAGTATGCCTGAACTCAGAATGATAAAATACATCTTTTAGTGAAGTTGGGTTTAACATTCTGTGTTTGAAAATACCACTTTTAGAAAGAATGTATTTTCTTGCCTAAACCATCCAGCCTGCCTCTGCTAGCTTGTGTATTGTATGTCTGGTTTTGTGAGTGACAGGGGCTGGGGGGCTCCAGGAGACAGGGTGAGTCAGCACAGGGCTGAATAGACCTATCTGCATGTAGAGTGGTGGGAGGAGTAACACCTGGGCCTGAATAGGGCTGTGCCTGCCTTCCACAATGCTGGCTCCACCTCCTGTGGTGCGTCTGATGTCCCTGGCCCACACTGACAAAGGAAGAGGGTGTGCACTGGCAGAATGCACCCAGAACTGGTTTGGACTAGGTACAGGACCCTCTGCCTTCAGAGGACAAAGGATTTATGGGTATAAATACTGGGGCCCTGACCCCAAGACTTTAGATCACTTTTGGGAAACAAGAAGAACCTTTGCTGAGGAGAGGAACCAGAGAGAAACTGAAGGAGGAGACTATCCCTAAGCTGAGTGCTGTTTGGGGGATTTGCCTGCAATGGTTGCCTGACTGCCAAAGAAAGGAGAAAGGAACTTTGTGCTACTTTCATCAACTTGTAAAGGATCTCCAAGGGCTTGAAGATTGAGCTTGCCTCCTGTTGAAGTCTCAGGGACAACAGACTTCACCAACCAGCTCCCCTGAATTCCCTTGCTGGGAATTTGAAGTGCCTGCTGTTGTGCTGGGCCTTCTGTAGGACTGCGTGTCGCAGGGAGCTGGAAGCGCGACTCATGGAGAAGAAGCGTGACGCTGCCGCAGCCGCTGTCGTTGCATCACTGAGTAAGGGTGCCGCCGCTCCCGCTGTCGCATCGCATCACCGAAGCGCCTCGCATCACCGGAGAAGAGTGTCGCCGTCGCAGCAGACGCCGTCGCATCACCGGAGAAGCGTGTCGCCGCCGCAGCCGCTGTCATCGCATCACTGAGTAAGGGTGCGCCGCTGCCGCTGTCGCATCGCATCACCGAAGCGCCTCGCATCGCCGGAGAAGAGTGTCGCCATCGCAGCAGATGCCGTCGCATCACCGGAGAAGCGTGTCGCAGGGCCTGTCGCGGCTCAGAAGATTCACAGAGTCGCCGCACGGCCGCCGGGCGTGCACGCATCGCCTCGTAGTTGTCGCATCAAGGAGAAGACGCCATTTTTGTTGCATTGCATCGGATCGTCATCGCATCACGGCGCTGCTGGTCGCATCGCCACGGAAGCGCAGTAAGAAACCGACTCATCACCTCCCCACGCCGAGAAGAACCGACGCATCACCTTCCCTGCAACACTTTCGTTGTATAGCGTTACGCATCCAAAGGTACATTGAACAATAAGTGTTGCACTTACCACCTAAAGAGAACTAAGCTATTACTACCATTTTTAAGTACAGTATCGTGGATTCTTTTTGTCGTTTGTGGTCTTGTGTTAAATCTATATAAAAGATACTTATTTTTATAATACAACCTGTGTGGTGTCCATCTGTAGTGTTGTCACTATATTACTGTATGGGTTCACAAATGCTTTACTCACTGCCTCTGAGATAAGCCTGCCTTCTCGTGCCAAGCTACCAAGTGGGTGAGCAAGGGTTATTTTAGTAGTGTATCCCCCTTACCCTGGCTAGAAGCAAGGGTCCCTATTTGGACAAAGGTACCTACCTCTGCCAACTAGAGACCCCAGTTCTAACATTGGTGGCAGCGGTGGGATTCTGGACTTGCATTTGTGACTCATATACAGTGATTGGTGAACACTACTAGTGAGTGCAGACCAAAACGCAACCACATACTTTTGGTAGATTGTTTTTCCTGGGATTTTCTATTTTTGCCAAGAACTGCCAAGTTTAGTCACCATGAGTAAAGCAGCATCCATCGCATCTGTGGATTATGATTTTGAAGAGGAGAAACTAGAAAGCTACAATGTAAAACAGCTAAAGCACTTCTGCAGGAGATTTAAAGTTGCTATGACCGGTCTCTCCAAGAAGGATGAGTTCCAAAAGGTGCTGAAGGCCTGGATGGAAGCAAGGAGCATCCCTGAGCAAGTGGAGGGGGCTGAAAATGCAGATGAGCAGCTGGAAGGGCCATTGGGTCCAAGGGGGAGAAAACACCTTCCCCAGCAGGTAGCAGTGTTTCTTCTAAGGGCCTGTCCCCAGGAGAGCTGGAGGACAGGGAGAGAAGTAGGATGCATGAAATGGAGCTGACCAAGCTTAAGATGGGTGGGCAGTTGGAATTGGAAATTAAGAAATTGGCCCTAGAGGAAAAGAGAATGAGATTGGAACATGAGTTGAGAATGAGAGAGCTTGATTTGGAGCTCGAGAGGCTTGAGGCCATGAGGGTTTCAGCCCAGCAACAAGAAAATTGTGTAGCTCAGGAACTGAGCTTTGCTGAGTTGGAGGCGGAATCCAGCTCAGATGGTGGCAGCAATATTGAGTTATCTAGTGCTGAGGGAGTAGTGCACACACCCAGAGATGTGGCGCCTGACTTGGAGGGGGTTGATTTACACCAGGAGGTTCAAGGATATGAGGTAGCTCCGGTGGTGCACAGTGTCCCTGAGATAGATTGGGGAACTGGCCCAGGGGTTCATGGTCCTAGTGGTGGGAAGGACACTCCACTGACTCTAGATGAGAGGAGCAGGGAGGGGGGTCCCCCCATGGTTGAAGTCCTGGTGTGTGAATGTGGAGACCACCCAGAAGAGTGTGGGTTGAGTGACAGAGACAGTCAGATACTGTCTTGCCAGTCTCAGGAGAGTGGTGTGGGGTAATTGTGCAAGTCATTGGATGGTGAGGTGAAGGATAGTTTGGTGGAACTGTGTGAGAGCATATTGTAAGTCCCTATTTTCCAGAGCTATGCCAACACCTGGTGGAGTGTGAGTTCTCTGACCCCAGGGAGCACCATGGAGGCAGACCTTTTGGTGGATTCCAGAGGGTCTGGAGAGGCATTGGGGAGTGACCCTAAGAGGAGTGGCTCAGGTGTCTTCCAACCCAGAGTGGTGGGAGAGGTTCAGTGTAGCCCAGCTAGGTCTCGTGGTAGTGGGAGGGGTGTAGGGACTCACGTCCTGTCTCTGCGGAGAAGGAGTGAGTGTGGGACTGCATGTCCCAAGGTGCCTGAACCCCCGTCTCAGGGCCTGGAGGGTTCCTTAAGGGAACACCAGGTTGGGGGCCTAGGCTGTACTGGTAGGCCATTTGAGGGGGATCCCCTAGTGTCTGGTGAACTAGGAGTGTCTGTAAGCAGGCCTCCATCAGTTCTGGTGTCTGGCAGTGCCACTCCTAAGTGGAGGGTGCAGAAGTCCAGATTGAGGGGTGAGAGGGGGGAAAGAGTCCCCAGTGGAAGAACCAGTGGGTCAGGGGCCAGCCAGAAGGGCTGAGCCACCAGTGAATGACCATGGTGACACCACTTCTGTCCTGGGGGATCTTCACGCACTGTCAGATGGACAGGGGTCAGGAGATCTTCACCAGGCAGACTGTCACACGACACATGAGTTGTGTGTCACCCTCGGGGGGGCATATGCGCTCCCCATGAAGTCCTGGTGCGCCGGGCAAGTGTTCAACCGCAGGCGTTGGTCCCTGGGTTGGGAAGCCAGGTTCAGGTGTTGTCTGACCTGGAGGGAGGGACAACTGTACACAGTGTCCTGACCGGTTGGTCTTCTAGGGGTACCACTCCAGGTGGGAGGGTACAGCACTCTGGAAGGGGGTGCAGAGGGAGGGAGTCCTCGCCTCTGACCCCGGTTCAACTGGAGGGTCTAGACCCTAGGTTGGAGGGCCAGGTTCGGGGTGTCCCCCCTGACCTGGATGCCCAGTTGCAGGATAGAACCCCTGAACTGGTGGGCGAATTGTGCAGGACACCTGCCACAGGTGCCCTGGCAGTTCTGGAAGGGGGTACCACTCCAGGTGGGAGGGTACAGAGCCCCAACGAGGAGAAGGAGGACCGGGTGTGGGAAAGCCCACCCCAGTCTCCTGTCCAGCTGCCAGGTACAGGCCCGGGGCTGGTGGGTCAGTGTCAGGATGTCATACCTGACCTGACAGGAGGGAGAGTGGACAAAGGGTGCCAAGCACCTGGGGCTACTGCCCCCGCTCTCCTAACGCCACAGAGGTTTGAGAGCCCTGTGAGGCATAAGGCCTGGGTCTCATCACTGACCGCTGTCAGTGACTGCTGTGGCTTACTGTCTGTCTGTTGGGACACACTTTGAGCAGGCTAAGGTTAGGTGCTGCACAGATGGTGTCCACAGGTGAGGAGAAGGGTTCACCATGGGTTAGCTTAGTGGGCCCTGAGAGTATGGACGGAGGGATCCAAATAGGTTCAGATTGGCGTAGAACTGGAGTATGCCCCTGCAGTTGTGGGCCAGGGTCCATGTTCTATCGCCCAAAGCAGGGAAGCCCATCAAGGTAGTGATTGGTCTACCCTGCGTTTTAGCTGGAAGGGGTTGTGTTGGACTTGGCCCTTTTTGCAGGGTCATCCCTGAACTTTTGCCTTCCTCCTGTACTTTTTCTGACCTGTTTTTGTTGGTTTTATGACTCTGGGCACTTTAACACTGCTGATCAGTGCTAAAGTGCATATGCTCTCTGTTATAAATTGATGTATGGATTAGTGACTCCATGTTTGGCCTATTTTGATTCACTGTCAGACCCTAGTACAGTGCACTGGTTGGGCCTGATTCACAGAACTAACACGTCAAAAACGTAAAGTTAGTACTTTTTGGTATTCACAGAATACACTTACTCATTTTGGTATTCACAGAATGAACTTACTCATTTCGATATTCACAGAAGTTAGTAGTCCTAACTTTAGGACTCCTAAATGCCTTCTGTGAATACCGAAAGTTCTAAAGTTAGGATTTGTCTCAGTTTAGGAGTAGTAAAGTCCTAACTTTACTACTCCTAAACTGAGAAAAATCCTAACTTTAAGACTTTCGGTATTCACAGAAGGCATTTAGGAGTCCTAAAGTTAGGGCTACTAACTTCTGTGAATACCGAAATGAGTAAGTTCCTTCTGTGAATACCAAAATGAGTAAGTGTATTCTGTGAATACCAAAAAGTACTAACTTTACGTTTTTGACGTAAGTTAGTTCTGTGAATCAGGCCCGTTGTGCCCAGGGCTTGTGACTCAAATGCTGCTGGTAGGCTTGCAGCACTGGTTGTGCCACCCACAGGAGCAGCTTGTAAAGTGTGTCTCAGGCCTGCCATTGCAGAGCCTGTGTGCAGTCTGGTACTGCCATGTCGACTTGGTAAGTGCACCCACTTACCAGTCCCCAAACCTTCCCTTTTCTGCATGTTAGTCACCCCTAAGTTAGGCCTGCGGGCAGGGTGCATTGTATGTCAGAGGTAGGACATGCCCTGGTGTGTGTGGCATGTCCTGATAGTGAATTACAGCCAATTTCGTTTTTCACTATTGCAAGGCTACCTGTCCCCATAGGCCAGAATGGGCAGTTTGATTATAACGCCTTATAATCCTAACTGACCCAGGAACATGGTAGAAAAACGAATTTAGTATGCCTGAACTCAGAATGATAAAATACATCTTTTAGTGAAGTTGGGTTTAACATTCTGTGGTTGAAAATACCACTTTTAGAAAGTAGGTATTTTCTTGCCTAAACCATCCAGCCTGCCTCTGCTAGCTTGTGTATTGTATGTCTGGTTTTGTGAGTGACAGGGGCTGGGGGGCTCCAGGAGACAGGGTGAGTCAGCACAGGGCTGAATAGACCTATCTGCATGTAGAGTGGTGGGAGGAGTAGCACCTGGGCCTGAATAGGGCTGTGCCTGCCTTCCACAATGCTGGCTCCACCTCCTATGGTGCGTCTGATGTCCCTGGCCCACACTGACAAAGGAAGAGGGTGTGCACTGGCAGAATGCACCCAGAACTGGTTTGGACTAGGTACAGGACCCTCTGCCTTCAGAGGACAAAGGATTTATGGGTATAAATACTGGGGCCCTGACCCCAAGACTTTAGATCACTTTTGGGAAACAAGAAGAACCTTTGCTGAGGAGAGGAACCAGAGAGAAACTGAAGGAGGAGACTATCCCTAAGCTGAGTGCTGTTTGGGGGATTGGCCTGCAGTGGTTGCCTGACTGCCAAAGAAAGGAGAAAGGAACTTTGTGCTACTTTCATTAACTTGTAAAGGATCTCCAAGGGCTTGAAGATTGAGCTTGCCTCCTGCTGAAGTCTCAGGGACAACAGACTTCACCAACCAGCTCCCCTGAATTCCCTTGCTGGGAATTTGAAGTGCCTGCTGTTGTGCTGGGCCTTCTGAAGGACAGCGTGTCGCAGGGAGCTGGAAGAGCGACTCACGGAGAAAAAGCGTAACGCCGCCGCCGCCGCTGTCATCGCATCACTGAGTAAGGGTGCCGCCGCTGCCACTGTCGCATCGCATCACCGAAGCGCCTCGCATCACCGGAGAAGCATGTCGCCGCCGCAGCTGCTGTCGTCGCATCACTGAGTAAGGGTGCCGCCGCTGCCGCTGTCACATCACATCACCGAAGCGCCTCACATCGCCGGAGAAGAGTGCCGCCGTTGCAGCAGACGCCGTTGCATCACCGGAGAAGCATGTCGCAGGGCCTGTCGCGGCTCAGAAGATTCGCAGAGTCGCCACACGGCCGCCAGGCGTGCATGCATCGCCTCGTAGTTGTCGCATCAAGGAGAAGACACCATTTTTGTTGCATTGCATCGGATCATCATCGCGTCACGGCGCTGCTGGTCGCATCGCCACAGAAGCACAGTAAGAAACCGACGCATCACCTCCCCACGCCGAGAAGAACCAACGCATCACCGTCCCCTGCGCATCAGTAGGGAACCGACGCATCACCGTTCTTGCGTGTAAGGAACTGACGCATCACCTTCCCTGCAACACTTTCGTTGTATAGCGTTACGCATCCAAAGGTACATTGAACAATAAGTGTCGCACTTACCATCTAAAGAGAACTAAGCTATTTCTACCATTTTTAAGTACAGTATCGTGGATTCTTTTTGTCGTTTGTGGTCTTGTGTTAAATCTATATAAAAGATACTTATTTTTATAATACAACCTGTGTGGTGTCCATCTGTAGTGTTGTCACTATATTACTGTATGGGTTCACAAATGCTTTAAACACTGCCTCTGAGATAAGCCTGCCTTCTCGTGCCAAGCTACCAAGGGGGTGAGCAGGGGTTATTTTAGTAGTGTATCCCCCTTACCCTGGCTAGAAGCAAGGGTCCCTATTTGGACAAAGGTACCTACCTCTGCCAACTAGAGACCCCAGTTCTAACATTGGTGGCAGCGGTGGGATTCTGGACTTGCATTTGTGACTCATATACAGTGATTGGTGAACACTACTAGTGAGTGCAGACCAAAACGCATCCACATACTTTTGGTAGATTGTTTTTCCTGGGATTATCTATTTTTGCCAAGAACTGCCAAGTTTAGTCACCATGAGTAAAGCAGCATCCATCGCATCTGTGGATTATGATTTTGAAGAGGAGAAACTAGAAAGCTACAATGTAAAACAGCTAAAGCACTTCTGCAGGAGATTTAAAGTTGCTATGACCGGTCTCTCCAAGAAGGATGAGTTCCAAAAGGTGCTGAGGGCCTGGATGGAAGCAAGGAGCATCCCTGAGCAAGTGGAGGGGCTGAAAATGCAGATGAGCAGCTGGAAGGGCCATTGGGTCCAGGGGGAGGAAAACACCTTCCCCAGCAGGTAGCAGTGTTTCTTCTAAGGGCCTGTCCCCAGGAGAGCTGGAGGACAGGGAGAGAAGTAGGATGCATGAAATGGAGCTGACCAAGCTTAAGATGGGTGGGCAGTTGGAATTGGAAATTAAGAAATTGGCCCTAGAGGAAAAGAGAATGAGATTGGAACATGAGTTGAGAATGAGAGAGCTTGATTTGGAGCTCGAGAGGCTTGAGGCCATGAGGGTTTCAGCCCAGCAACAAGAAAATTGTGTAGCTCAGGAACTGAGCTTTGCTGAGTTGGAGGCGGAATCCAGCTCAGATGGTGGCAGCAATATTGAGTTATCTAGTGCTGAGGGAGTAGTGCACACACCCAGAGATGTGGCGCCTGACTTGGAGGGGGTTGATTTACACCAGGAGGTTCAAGAATATGAGGTAGCTCCGGTGGTGCACAGTGTCCCTGAGATAGAATGGGGAACTGGCCCAGGGGTTCATGGTCCTAGTGGTGGGAAGGACACTCCACTGACTCTAGATGAGAGGAGCAGGGAGGGGGGTCCCCCCATGGTTGAAGTCCTGGTGTGTGAATGTGGAGACCACCCAGAAGAGTGTGGGTTGAGTGACAGAGACAGTCAGATACTGTCTTGCCAGTCTCAGGAGAGTGGTGTGGGGTAATTGTGCAAGTCATTGGATGGTGAGGTGAAGGATAGTTTGGTGGAACTGTGTGAGCCAATTATGGGAGAGCATATTGTAAGTCCCTATTTTCCAGAGCTATGCCAACACCTGGTGGAGTGTGAGTTCTCTGACCCCAGGGAGCACCATGGAGGCAGACCTTTTGGTGGATTCCAGAGGGTCTGGAGAGGCATTGGGGAGTGACCCTAAGAGGAGTGGCTCAGGTGTCTTCCAACCCAGAGTGGTGGGAGAGGTTCAGTGTAGCCCAGCTAGGTCTCGTGGTAGTGGGAGGGGTGTAGGGACTCACGTCCTGTCTCTGCGGAGAAGGAGTGAGTGTGGGACTGCGTGTCCCAAGGTGCCCGAACCCCCGTCTCAGGGCCTGGAGGGTTCCTTAAGGGAACACCAGGTTGGGGGCGTAGGCTGTACTGGTAGGCCATTTGAGGGGGATCCCCTAGTGTCTGGTGAACTAGGAGTGTCTGTAAGCAGGCCTCCATCAGTTCTGGTGTCTGGCAGTGCCACTCCTAAGTGGAGGGTGCAGAAGTCCAGATTGAGGGGTGAGAGGGGGGAAAGAGTCCCCAGTGGAAGAACCAGTGGGTCAGGGGCCAGCCAGAAGGGCTGAGCCACCAGTGAATGACCATGGTGACACCACTTCTGTCCTGGGGGATCTTCACGCACTGTCAGATGGACAGGGGTCGGGAGATCTTCACCAGGCAGACTGTCACACGACACATGAGTTGTGTGTCACCCTCGGGGGGGCATATGCGCTCCCCATGAAGTCCTGGTGCGCCGGGCAAGTGTTCAACCGCAGGCGTTGGTCCCTGGGTTGGGAAGCCAGGTTCAGGTGTTGTCTGACCTGGAGGGAGGGACAACTGTACACAGTTTCCTGACCGGTTGGTCTTCTAGGGGTACCACTCCAGGTGGGAGGGTACAGCACTCTGGAAGGGGGTGCAGAGGGAGGGAGTCCTCGCCTCTGACCCCGGTTCAACTGGAGGGTCTAGACCCTAGGTTGGAGGGCCATGTTCGGGGTGTCCCTCCTGACCTGGATGCCCAGTTGCAGGATAGAACCCCTGAACTGGTGGGCGAATTGTGCAGGACACCTACCACAGGTGCCCTGGCAGTTCTGGAAGGGGGTACCACTCCAGGTGGGAGGGTACAGAGCCCCAACGAGGAGAAGGAGGACCGGGTGTGGGAAAGCCCACCCCAGTCTCCTGTCCAGCTGCCAGGTACAGGCCCGGGGCTGGTGGGTCAGTGTCAGGATGTCATACCTGACCTGACAGGAGGGAGAGTGGACAAAGGGTGCCAAGCACCTGGGGCTACTGCCCCCCGCTCTCTAACGACACAGAGGTTTGAGAGCCCTGTGAGGCATAAGGCCTGGGTCTCATCACTGACCGCTGGCAGTGACCGCTGTGGCTTACTGTCTGTCTGTTGGGACACACTTTGAGCAGGCTAAGGTTAGGTGCTGCACAGATGGTGTCCACAGGTGAGGAGAAGGGTTCACCATGGGTTAGCTTAGTGGGCCCTGAGAGTATGGACGGAGGGATCCAAATAGGTTCAGATTGGCGTAGAACTGGAGTATGCCCCTGCAGTTGTGGGCCAGGGTCCATGTTCTATCGCCCAAAGCAGGGAAGCCCATCAAGGTAGTGATTGGTCTACCCTGCGTTTTAGCTGGAAGGGGTTGTGTTGGACTTGGCCCTTTTTGCAGGGTCATCCCTGAACTTTTGCCTTCCTCCTGTACTTTTTCTGACCTGTTTTTGTTGGTTTTATGACTCTGGGCACTTTAACACTGCTGATCAGTGCTAAAGTGCATATGCTCTCTGTTATAAATTGATGTATGGATTAGTGACTCCATGTTTGGCCTATTTTGATTCACTGTCAGACCCTAGTACAGTGCACTGGTTGGGCCTGATTCACAGAACTAACTTACGTCAAAAACGTAAAGTTAGTACTTTTTGGTATTCACAGAATACACTTACTCATTTTGGTATTCACAGAATGAACTTACTCATTTCGGTATTCACAGAAGTTAGTAGTCCTAACTTTAGGACTCCTAAATGCCTTCTGTGAATACCGAAAGTTAAAGTTAGGATTTGTCTCAGTTTAGGAGTAGTAAAGTCCTAACTTTACTACTCCTAAACTGAGAAAAATCCTAACTTTAAGACTTTCGGTATTCACAGAAGGCATTTAGGAGTCCTAAAGTTAGGGCTACTAACTTCTGTGAATACCGAAATGAGTAAGTTCCTTCTGTGAATACCAAAATGAGTAAGTGTATTCTGTGAATACCAAAAGTACTAACTTTACGTTTTTGACGTAAGTTAGTTCTGTGAATCAGGCCTGTTGTGCCCAGGGCTTGTGACTCAAATGCTGCTGGTAGGCTTGCAGCACTGGTTGTGCCACCCACAGGAGCAGCTTGTAAAGTGTGTCTCAGGCCTGCCATTGCAGAGCCTGTGTGCAGTCTGGTACTGCCATGTCGACTTGGTAAGTGCACCCACTTACCAGTCCCCAAACCTTCCCTTTTCTGCATGTTAGTCACCCCTAAGTTAGGCCTGCGGGCAGGGTGCATTGTATGTCAGAGGTAGGACATGCCCTGGTGTGTGTGGCATGTCCTGATAGTGAATTACAGCCAATTTCGTTTTTCACTATTGCAAGGCTACCTGTCCCCATAGGCCAGAATGGGCAGTTTGATTATAACGCCTTATAATCCTAACTGACCCAGGGAACATGGTAGAAAAACGAATTTAGTATGCCTGAACTCAGAATGATAAAATACATCTTTTAGTGAAGTTGGGTTTAACATTCTGTGGTTGAAAATACCACTTTTAGAAAGTAGGTATTTTCTTGCCTAAACCATCCAGCCTGCCTCTGCTAGCTTGTGTATTGTATGTCTGGTTTTGTGAGTGACAGGGGCTGGGGGCTCCAGGAGACAGGGTGAGTCAGCACAGGGCTGAATAGACCTATCTGCATGTAGAGTGGTGGGAGGAGTAGCACCTGGGCCTGAATAGGGCTGTGCCTGCCTTCCACAATGCTGGCTCCACCTCCTATGGTGCGTCTGATGTCCCTGGCCCACACTGACAAAGGAAGAGGGTGTGCACTGGCAGAATGCACCCAGAACTGGTTTGGACTAGGTACAGGACCCTCTGCCTTCAGAGGACAAAGGATTTATGGGTATAAATACTGGGGCCCTGACCCCAAGACTTTAGATCACTTTTGGGAAACAAGAAGAACCTTTGCTGAGGAGAGGAACCAGAGAGAAACTGAAGGAGGAGACTATCCCTAAGCTGAGTGCTGTTTGGGGGATTGGCCTGCAGTGGTTGCCTGACTGCCAAAGAAAGGAGAAAGGAACTTTGTGCTACTTTCATTAACTTGTAAAGGATCTCCAAGGGCTTGAAGATTGAGCTTGCCTCCTGCTGAAGTCTCAGGGACAACAGACTTCACCAACCAGCTCCCCTGAATTCCCTTGCTGGGAATTTGAAGTGCCTGCTGTTGTGCTGGGCCTTCTGAAGGACAGCGTGTCGCAGGGAGCTGGAAGAGCGACTCACGGAGAAAAAGCGTAACGCCGCCGCCGCAGCCGCTGTCATCGCATCACTGAGTAAGGGTGTCGCCGCTGCCACTGTCGCATCGCATCACCGAAGCGCCTCGCATCACCGGAGAAGAGTGTCGCCGTCGCAGCAGACGCCGTCGCATCACCGGAGAAGCATGTCAGCGCCGCAGCCGCTGTCGGCGCATCACTGAGTAAGGGTGCCGCCGCTGTCGCATCGCATCACCGAAGCGCCTCACATCGCTGGAGAAGAGTGCCGCCGTTGCAGCAGACGCCGTCGCATCACCGGAGAAGCATGTCGCAGGGCCTGTCGCGGCTCAGAAGATTCGCAGAGTCGCCACACGGCCGCCAGGCGTGCATGCATCGCCTCGTAGTTGTCGCATCAAGGAGAAGACACCATTTTTGTTGCATTGCATCGCATCATCATCGCGTCACGGCGCTGCTGGTCGCATCGCCACAGAAGCACAGTAAGAAACCGACGCATCACCTCCCCACGCCGAGAAGAACCGACGCATCACCGTCCCCTGCACATCAGTAGGGAACCGACGCATCACCGTTCTTGCGTGTAAGGAACTGACGCATCACCTTCCCTGCAACACTTTCGTTGTATAGCGTTACGCATCCAAAGGTACATTGAACAATAAGTGTCGCACTTACCATCTAAAGAGAACTAAGCTATTTCTACCATTTTTAAGTACAGTATCGTGGATTCTTTTTGTCGTTTGTGGTCTTGTGTTAAATCTATATAAAAGATACTTATTTTTATAATACAACCTGTGTGGTGTCCATCTGTAGTGTTGTCACTATATTACTGTATGGGTTCACAAATGCTTTAAACACTGCCTCTGAGATAAGCCTGCCTTCTCGTGCCAAGCTACCAAGGGGGTGAGCAGGGGTTATTTTAGTAGTGTATCCCCCTTACCCTGGCTAGAAGCAAGGGTCCCTATTTGGACAAAGGTACCTACCTCTGCCAACTAGAGACCCCAGTTCTAACATTGGTGGCAGCGGTGGGATTCTGGACTTGCATTTGTGACTCATATACAGTGATTGGTGAACACTACTAGTGAGTGCAGACCAAAACGCAACCACATACTTTTGGTAGATTGTTTTTCCTGGGATTATCTATTTTTGCCAAGAACTGCCAAGTTTAGTCACCATGAGTAAAGCAGCATCCATCGCATCTGTGGATTATGATTTTGAAGAGGAGAAACTAGAAAGCTACAATGTAAAACAGCTAAAGCACTTCTGCAGGAGATTTAAAGTTGCTATGACCGGTCTCTCCAAGAAGGATGAGTTCCAAAAGGTGCTGAGGGCCTGGATGGAAGCAAGGAGCATCCCTGAGCAAGTGGAGGGGGCTGAAAATGCAGATGAGCAGCTGGAAGGGCCATTGGGTCCAGGGGGAGGAAAACACCTTCCCCAGCAGGTAGCAGTGTTTCTTCTAAGGGCCTGTCCCCAGGAGAGCTGGAGGACAGGGAGAGAAGTAGGATGCATGAAATGGAGCTGACCAAGCTTAAGATGGGTGGGCAGTTGGAATTGGAAATTAAGAAATTGGCCCTAGAGGAAAAGAGAATGAGATTGGAACATGAGTTGAGAATGAGAGAGCTTGATTTGGAGCTCGAGAGGCTTGAGGCCATGAGGGTTTCAGCCCAGCAACAAGAAAATTGTGTAGCTCAGGAACTGAGCTTTGCTGAGTTGGAGGCGGAATCCAGCTCAGATGGTGGCAGCAATATTGAGTTATCTAGTGCTGAGGGAGTAGTGCACACACCCAGAGATGTGGCGCCTGACTTGGAGGGGGTTGATTTACACCAGGAGGTTCAAGAATATGAGGTAGCTCCGGTGGTGCACAGTGTCCCTGAGATAGATTGGGGAACTGGCCCAGGGGTTCATGGTCCTAGTGGTGGGAAGGACACTCCACTGACTCTAGATGAGAGGAGCAGGGAGGGGGGTCCCCCCATGGTTGAAGTCCTGGTGTGTGAATGTGGAGACCACCCAGAAGAGTGTGGGTTGAGTGACAGAGACAGTCAGATACTGTCTTGCCAGTCTCAGGAGAGTGATGTGGGGTAATTGTGCAAGTCATTGGATGGTGAGGTGAAGGATAGTTTGGTGGAACTGTGTGAGCCAATTATGGGAGAGCATATTGTAAGTCCCTATTTTCCAGAGCTATGCCAACACCTGGTGGAGTGTGAGTTCTCTGACCCCAGGGAGCACCATGGAGGCAGACCTTTTGGTGGATTCCAGAGGGTCTGGAGAGGCATTGGGGAGTGACCCTAAGAGGAGTGGCTCAGGTGTCTTCCAACCCAGAGTGGTGGGAGAGGTTCAGTGTAGCCCAGCTAGGTCTCGTGGTAGTGGGAGGGGTGTAGGGGCTCACGTCCTGTCTCTGCGGAGAAGGTGTGAGTGTGGGACTGCGTGTCCCAAGGTGCCCGAACCCCCGTCTCAGGGCCTGGAGGGTTCCTTAAGGGAACACCAGGTTGGGGGCCTAGGCTGTACTGGTAGGCCATTTGAGGGGATCCCCTAGTGTCTGGTGAACTAGGAGTGTCTGTAAGCAGGCCTCCATCAGTTCTGGTGTCTGGCAGTGCCACTCCTAAGTGGAGGGTGCAGAAGTCCAGATTGAGGGGTGAGAGGGGGGAAAGAGTCCCCAGTGGAAGAACCAGTGGGTCAGGGGCCAGCCAGAAGGGCTGAGCCACCAGTGAATGACCATGGTGACACCACTTCTGTCCTGGGGGATCTTCACGCACTGTCAGATGGACAGGGGTCGGGAGATCTTCGCCAGGCAGACTGTCACACGACACATGAGTTGTGTGTCACCCTCGGGGGGGCATATGCGCTCCCCATGAAGTCCTGGTGCGCCGGGCAAGTGTTCAACCGCAGGCGTTGGTCCCTGGGTTGGGAAGCCAGGTTCAGGTGTTGTCTGACCTGGAGGGAGGGACAACTGTACACAGTGTCCTGACCGGTTGGTCTTCTAGGGGTACCACTCCAGGTGGGAGGGTACAGCACTCTGGAAGGGGGTGCAGAGGGAGGGAGTCCTCGCCTCTGACCCCGGTTCAACTGGAGGGTCTAGACCCTAGGTTGGAGGGCCATGTTCGGGGTGTCCCTCCTGACCTGGATGCCCAGTTGCAGGATAGAACCCCTGAACTGGTGGGCGAAGTGTGCAGGACACCTGCCACAGGTGCCCTGGCAGTTCTGGAAGGGGGTACCACTCCAGGTGGGAGGGTACAGAGCCCCAACGAGGAGAAGGAGGACCGGGTGTGGGAAAGCCCACCCCAGTCTCCTGTCCAGCTGCCAGGTACAGGCCCGGGGCTGGTGGGTCAGTGTCAGGATGTCATACCTGACCTGACAGGAGGGAGAGTGGACAAAGGGTGCCAAGCACCTGGGGCTACTGCCCCCCGCTCTCTAACGCCACAGAGGTTTGAGAGCCCTGTGAGGCATAAGGCCTGGGTCTCATCACTGACCGCTGTCAGTGACTGCTGTGGCTTACTGTCTGTCTGTTGGGACACACTTTGAGCAGGCTAAGGTTAGGTGCTGCACAGATGGTGTCCACAGGTGAGGAGAAGGGTTCACCATGGGTTAGCTTAGTGGGCCCTGAGAGTATGGACGGAGGGATCCAAATAGGTTCAGATTGGCGTAGAACTGGAGTATGCCCCTGCAGTTGTGGGCCAGGGTCCATGTTCTATCGCCCAAAGCAGGGAAGCCCATCAAGGTAGTGATTGGTCTACCCTGCGTTTTAGCTGGAAGGGGGTTGTGTTGGACTTGGCCCTTTTTGCAGGGTCATCCCTGAACTTTTTGCCTTCCTCCTGTACTTTTTCTGACCTGTTTTTGTTGGTTTTATGACTCTGGGCACTTTAACACTGCTGATCAGTGCTAAAGTGCATATGCTCTCTGTTATAAATTGATGTATGGATTAGTGACTCTATGTTTGGCCTATTTTGATTCACTGTTAGACCCTAGTACAGTGCACTGGTTGGGCCTGATTCACAGAACTAACTTACGTCAAAAACGTAAAGTTAGTACTTTTTGGTATTCACAGAATACACTTACTCATTTTGGTATTCACAGAATGAACTTACTCATTTCGGTATTCACAGAAGTTAGTAGTCCTAACTTTAGGACTCCTAAATGCCTTCTGTGAATACCGAAAGTTCTAAAGTTAGGATTTTTCTCAGTTTAGGAGTAGTAAAGTCCTAACTTTACTACTCCTAAACTGAGAAAAATCCTAACTTTAAGACTTTCGGTATTCACAGAAGGCATTTAGGAGTCCTAAAGTTAGGGCTACTAACTTCTGTGAATACCGAAATGAGTAAGTTCATTCTCTGAATACCAAAATGAGTAAGTGTATTCTGTGAATACCAAAAAGTACTAACTTTACGTTTTTGACGTAAGTTAGTTCTGTGAATCAGGCCCGTTGTGCCCAGGGCTTGTGACTCAAATGCTGCTGGTAGGCTTGCAGCACTGGTTGTGCCACCCACAGGAGCAGCTTGTAAAGTGTGTCTCAGGCCTGCCATTGCAGAGCCTGTGTGCAGTCTGGTACTGCCATGTCGACTTGGTAAGTGCACCCACTTACCAGTCCCCAAACCTTCCCTTTTCTGCATGTTAGTCACCCCTAAGTTAGGCCTGCGGGCAGGGTGCATTGTATGTCAGAGGTAGGACATGCCCTGGTGTGTGTGGCATGTCCTGATAGTGAATTACAGCCAATTTCGTTTTTCACTATTGCAAGGCTACCTGTCCCCATAGGCCAGAATGGGCAGTTTGATTATAACGCCTTATAATCCTAACTGACCCAGGGAACATGGTAGAAAAACGAATTTAGTATGCCTGAACTCAGAATGATAAAATACATCTTTTAGTGAAGTTGGGTTTAACATTCTGTGGTTGAAAATACCACTTTTAGAAAGTAGGTATTTTCTTGCCTAAACCATCCAGCCTGCCTCTGCTAGCTTGTGTATTGTATGTCTGGTTTTGTGAGTGACAGGGGCTGGGGGCTCCAGGAGACAGGGTGAGTCAGCACAGGGCTGAATAGACCTATCTGCATGTAGAGTGGTGGGAGGAGTAGCACCTGGGCCTGAATAGGGCTGTGCCTGCCTTCCACAATGCTGGCTCCACCTCCTATGGTGCGTCTGATGTCCCTGGCCCACACTGACAAAGGAAGAGGGTGTGCACTGGTAGAATGCACCCAGAACTGGTTTGGACTAGGTACAGGACCCTCTGCCTTCAGAGGACAAAGGATTTATGGGTATAAATACTGGGGCCCTGACCCCAAGACTTTAGATCACTTTTGGGAAACAAGAAGAACCTTTGCTGAGGAGAGGAACCAGAGAGAAACTGAAGGAGGAGACTATCCCTAAGCTGAGTGCTGTTTGGGGGATTGGCCTGCAGTGGTTGCCTGACTGCCAAAGAAAGGAGAAAGGAACTTTGTGCTACTTTCATTAACTTGTAAAGGATCTCCAAGGGCTTGAAGATTGAGCTTGCCTCCTGCTGAAGTCTCAGGGACAACAGACTTCACCAACCAGCTCCCCTGAATTCCCTTGCTGGGAATTTGAAGTGCCTGCTGTTGTGCTGGGCCTTCTGAAGGACAGCGTGTCGCAGGGAGCTGGAAGAGCGACTCACGGAGAAAAAGCGTAACGCCGCCGCCGCTGTCATCGCATCACTGAGTAAGGGTGCCGCCGCTGCCACTGTCGCATCGCATCACCGAAGCGCCTCGCATCACCGGAGAAGAGTGTCGCCGTCGCAGCAGACGCCGTCGCATCACCGGAGAAGCATGTCGCCGCCGCAGCCGCTGTCGTCGCATCACTGAGTAAGGGTGCCGCCGCTGCCGCTGTCACATCGCATCACCGAAGCGCCTCACATCGCCGGAGAAGAGTGCCGCCGTTGCAGCAGACGACGTCGCATCACCGGAGAAGCATGTCGCAGGGCCTGTCGCGGCTCAGAAGATTCGCAGAGTCGCCACACGGCCGCCAGGCGTGCATGCATCGCCTCGTAGTTGTCGCATCAAGGAGAAGACACCATTTTTGTTGCATTGCATCGGATCATCATCGCGTCACGGCGCTGCTGGTCGCATCGCCACAGAAGCACAGTAAGAAACCGATGCATCACCTCCCCACGCCGAGAAGAACCGACGCATCACCGTCCCCTGCGCATGAGTAGGGAACCGACGCATCACCGTTCTTGCGTGTAAGGAACCGACGCATCACCTTCCCTGCAACACTTTCGTTGTATAGCGTTACGCATCCAAAGGTACATTGAACAATAAGTGTTGCACTTACCATCTAAAGAGAACTAAGCTATTTCTACAATTTTTAAGTACAGTATCGTGGATTCTTTTTGTCGTTTGTGGTCTTGTGTTAAATCTATATAAAAGATACTTATTTTTATAATACAACCTGTGTGGTGTCCATCTGTAGTGTTGTCACTATATTACTGTATGGGTTCACAAATGCTTTACACACTGCCTCTGAGATAAGCCTGCCTGCTCGTGCCAAGCTACCAAGGGGGTGAGCAGGGGTTATTTTAGTAGTGTATTCCCCTTACCCTGGCTAGAAGCAAGGGTCCCTATTTGGACAAAGGTGCCTACCTCTGCCAACTAGAGACCCCCAGTTCAAACAGCTATCTATTGAGGACATTTGCAATACCACCGTATGGGTTTCCCCACACATGTTTATGTACTATTATCGAGTGGTGTTGGGGGGCATGGCAGGCATTGATTTTGCTGCAGCTGTGCTGAACGCAAGCACTAGTGGTTGAGCTACTCTGACAATGACTGCTGGCTGTTGGTCATTTTTTTTGTTTGTTCTGGATTAAATATTGCATGTTAAAAGC
This sequence comes from Calotriton arnoldi, assembly GCA_963921515.1. Taxonomy (NCBI): domain Eukaryota; kingdom Metazoa; phylum Chordata; class Amphibia; order Caudata; family Salamandridae; genus Calotriton; species Calotriton arnoldi. The sequence goes on along the minus strand of CAWUFW010005746.1, from coordinate 765,961 downwards.
AACTTTGATTCGAGTGTTCTTATTGTGATCATGAAGTCGAGTACAGCTTTGGTATCAGCTAACTATGTAAGTAATGTGGCAAGGAAGGACTGACAAGTAGGTAATGCCCGGTTACTTACCGGTAATCTTCATTACTCCAAGACAAGTCTCCCTCACTATAAGTGGTTTCCCATCCCTCCCTTCCTCTTGTTCTTTTTTGGCTTCCTGTATTGTGGGGCTTGGGAGAGGAACAGTTTGTGGGGTGGGTCGAGCCTCCTTTTATGGATAAGGTCAGGGGTAAAGGAGTTCGGCCATGTTAGGGAGGGATGGGGAAGGCTGGAGCGCTAATTTTGTTTGAAGGGTTCTGTGGGGGAGCTGAAGCTCACTATGTAAGTAACGTGCTGAGGAAGACTTAACTTACCGGTAACCGGGGCATTCTTCGCCGAGCTGAAGAAAAAAGAATTCTTCCCTCCAAATCTTCTCTCCAAAAGGCATATATAATTTGAAAGCAAAAAAAGGACATTCAGGACCACTGAGTCTGCCTCACGTCAATTGCGACATTCGATATGAATTACCATAAAATCTGTAGAAATTGCTCAAGCTGGAAATAATTATTTGGAAGTTTTTGTTAATTAATTCCGATATGGGTAAATGAAACAAAATAAGGTCTGAAACATGCGTTAGTTAGTCTGTTGCTATCAGAAAATCCAATCTTTGAAATCGCGTTTACAACACCGGAGACAACTCTTTGATGCATGTCAGTGACGAGAGAAAAGACGAATGTTCCATAGCCCATGACAGTGACCAGGGTAAATGTGTAAAAACAACAATTGATGGACAGAATGCAGAACAATGTCATACATTCACCCCAGTACAAAGATCTGGGCCTAAATCCATCGTTTTTTTGCTCACCATGCCATTCCAGTTTGGACCCAGCCATATGCAAATCAGTCTTGACCCTGCGCCCAATGGGAACAGTCCAGCCCGAACTGCCAGGCCAGGTCCTCCCTGGACTGGAAACAAGCATCCTAGGACCGGTTTCGGGCTTTCAGCCACGATAGCTTGACTCCAGTGGCATGGAGAGCACGGGACCCACGTCTGGGCATACCCGTCCCACTCGGGGTGACAAATGCAAAAACAACAATTGATGGACAGAATGCAGAACAATGTCATACATTCACCCCAGTACAAAGATCTGGGCCTAAATCCATCGTTTTTGCTCACCATGCCATTCCAGTTTGGACCCAGCCATATGCAAATCAGTCTTGACCCTGCGCCCAATGGGAACAGTCCAGCCCGAACTGCCAGGCCAGGTCCTCCTTGGACTGGAAACAAGCATCCTAGGACCGGTTTCGGGCTTTCAGCCCTCATGAGCCCGGATAGCTTGATTCCAGTGGCATGGAGAGCACGGGACCCACGTCTGGACATACCCGTCCCACTCGGGGTGACAAATGCAAAAACAACAATTGATGGACAGAATGCAGAACAATGTCATACATTCACCCCAGTACAAAGATCTGGGCCTAAATCCATCGTTTTTTTGCTCACCATGCCATTCCAGTTTGGACCCAGCCATATGTAAATCAGTCTTGACCCTGCGCTCAATGGGAACAGTCCAGCCCGAACTGCCAGGCCAGGTCCTCCCTGGACTGGAAACAAGCATCCTAGGACCGGTTTCAGGCTTTCAGCCCTCATCAGCCAGGATAACTTGACTCCAGTGGCATGGAGAGAACGGGACCCACGTCTGGGCATACCTGTCCCACTCGGGGTGACAAATGCAAAAACAACAATTGATGGACAGAATGCAGAACAATGTCATACATTCACCCCAGTACAAAGATCTGGGCCTAAATCCATAGTTTTTTGCTCACCATGCCATTCCAGTTTGGACCCAGCCATATGCAAATCAGTCTTGACCCTGCGCCCAGTAGGAACAGTCCAGCCCGAACTGCCAGGCCAGGTCCTCCCTGGACTGGAAACAAGCATCCTAGGACCGGTTTCAGGCTTTCAGCCCTCATCAGCCAGGATAACTTGACTCCAGTGGCATGGAGAGAACGGGACCCACGTCTGGGCATACCTGTCCCACTCGGGGTGACAAATGCAAAAACAACAATTGATGGACAGAATGCAGAACAATGTCATACATTCACCCCAGTACAAAGATCTGGGCCTAAATCCATCGTTTTTTTGCTCACCATGCCATTCCAGTTTGGACCCAGCCATATGCAAATCAGTCTTGACCCTGCGCCCAGTAGGAACAGTCCAGCCCGAACTGCTAGGCCAGGTCCTCCCTGGACAGGAAACAAGCATCCTAGGACCGGTTTCGGGCTTTCAGCCCTCATCAGCCAGGATAGCTTGACTCCAGTGGCATGGAGAGCACAGGACCCACGTCTGGGCATACCCGTCCCACTCGGGGTGACAAATGCAAAAACAACAATTGATGGACAGAATGCAGAACAATGTCATACATTCACCCCAGTACAAAGATCTGGGCCTAAATCCATCGTTTTTTTGCTCACCATGCCATTCCAGTTTGGACCCAGCCATATGCAAATCAGTCTTGACCTTGCACCCAATGGGAACAGTCCAGCCCGAACTGCCAGGCCAGGTCCTCCCTGGACTGGAAACAAGCATCCTAGGACCGGTTTCGGGCTTTCAGCCCTCATCAGCCAGGATAGCTTGACTCCAGTGGCATGGAAAGCACGGGACCCACGTCTGGGCATACCCGTCCCACTCGGGGTGACAAATGCAAAAACAGCAATTGATGGACAGAATGCAGAACAATGTCATACATTCACCCCAGTACAAAGATCTGGGCCTAAATCCATCGTTTTTTTGCTCACCATGCCATTCCAGTTTGGACCCAACCATATGCAAATCAGTCTTGACCCTGCGCCCAATGGGAACAGTCCAGCCCGAACTGCCAGGCCAGGTCCTCCCTGGACTGGAAACAAGCATCCTAGGACCGGTTTCGGGCTATCAGCCCTCATCAGCCAGGATAGCTTGACTCCAGTGTCATGGAGGGCACGGGACCCACGTCTGGGCATACCCGTCCCACTCGGGGTGACAAATGCAAAAACAACAATTGATAGACAGAATGCAGAACAATGTCATACATTCACCCCAGTACAAAGATCTGGGCCTAAATCCATTGTTTTGTTTCTCACCATGCCATTCCAGTTTGGAACCAGCCATATGCAAATCAGTCTTGACTTTGCGCCCAATGGGAACAGTCCAGCCCGAACTGCCAGGCCAGGTCCTCCCTGGACTGGAAACAAGCATCCTAGGACCTGTTTCGGGCTTTAAGCCCTCATCAGCCAGGATAGCTGGACTCCAGTGGCATGGAGAGCACGGGACCCACGTCTGGGCATACCTGTGCCACTCGGGGTGACAAATGCAAAAACAACAATTGATGGACAGAATGCAGAACAATGTCATACATTCACCCCAGTACAAAGATCTGGGCCTAAATCCATCGTTTTTTTTGCTCACCATACCATTCCAGTTTGGACCCAGCCATATGCAAATCAGTCTTGACCCTGCGCCCAATGGGAACAGTCCAGCCCGAACTGCCAGGCCAGGTCCTCCCTGGACTGGAAACAAGCATCCTAGGACCGGTTTCGGGCTTTCAGCCCTCATCAGCCAGGATAGCTTGACACCAGTGGCATGGAGAGCACGGGACCCACGTCTGGGCATACCCGTCCCACTCGTGGTGACAAATGCAAAAACAACAATTGATGGACAGAATGCAGAACAATGTCATACATTCACCCCAGTACAAAGATCTGGGCCTAAATCCATCGTTTTTTTGCTCACCATGCCATTCCAGTTTGGACCCAGCCATATGCAAATCAGTCTTGACCCTGCGCCCAGTAGGAACAGTCCAGCCCGAACTGCCAGGCCAGGTCCTCCCTGGACTGGAAACAAGCATCCTAGGACCGGTTTCGGGCATTCAGTAATAATAAATAATACTGTTGACGGACTAGCTGCTTGTCACGATCCTTCAAGGCAAGCCTAACATTCCTGTTGCAGTTTACTTCCGCGCACTCGTTGATTAGCGGCTTAACTCCCGATAGTGAAACATTCACATACTCGATAGTTTTCTTTCTTAATTATGTTAAGGCAAATTATTCATTAAAAAAAAATGAATTGAATAATGGAGATATAATTTCTAAATGTCAGCAGTTAGAAGAAAAATAAAGAAAAAGGTCATGAAAAAAGTTTTTATTGTTCCCTGCATGAAACGGCAGTGAAATATTTTTGCCACTTCTAAATCAAAATCACACGCTGAAGTATTGAACACCCATCCTCAAAATTAAAATGGAACTTGTCAATGCACTTTACTATTAAAAGTGAATACTATTAACAGTGAATAAGAGTCCTTGGTCTTTAGAGTACGTTAAACAAATGAAGCAGCAGGACTTAACTTTTTCGTTTAGGAGGGAAACAGTAAGATAGGTGGGCTGAAGTTGAGTCTAAGAGGTAGTAGAGACATGTTGTCCTTTATCGATAGGTGAGCAGTGAAAAAGCAATAGCATGTTGCACTGTTTTTCTCATTTACGACTCGCAGATTTTCGTGCAGCATTGAGTTTGATCAGATCTTAGAAAACGTACCCCAAATTTCTGTGTCTAGTAGCACATTTGCAAGACAACACCCTTCCAAGAAAGTGATCACTGCAATCCAGTGAGCACAAGCATTGCCAATGGCAATACATCTGGCTATTTATAATCCAAAGCGTTTCTTCGCTGATTCGTGAGTTTGTGTTTGGTTAGATAGATGGGCAAGTAGGTGGATCTGACAATGAGTCAATGGCTGAATGATGATTGAGTATGAGGATGGATAAACGAGCGAGAGTGACCGAGAATATGGAAAAGTACAAGGTGAGTGAACAGATGGATTAATGGTTGAATGCGTGTATCGATGAATGGCAGCATAAAGTGCATAAACGGGTTAATGGATGAGTGCATGGATGGATGAAGACAGGTGACACCAATCTTTCTAGTTCAGGCTTCAGACAGTAATAGTTCTATTACTATGCTTGCACCTAGTTAAGTCCACTGCTGTTGGATTGGAAAATTCATTCGCTGCTGTCACAGTGACTCCTTCCTATGCAAGATCATTACAAAAGCACCATTTGTATTCAAGAAGCATGCAAAAGTCTCTGCAATGCACATTGAGGATGGGTCTCCAATCAGGAGAGAGGTTTGATTCATAATTGCATTGTATTTCTTTACTTTATTCACTCCAGGTGCACATATCCAAGAAATATTATGTCATGTTCTGGTGTGATGTGCTGCATAGGGGTTTTTGCTCCTGGGTGACTGGAGGAGGGCCTGAACATGCTGGTAATAAAGCATGGGGCCTCTCAGCACTGTGGAGCTCCCCAGATGCTAATCCTCTCACCCTCTGCGTGGGAAAAGAACTTAGGGGCATATTATCAAGAACGGCGTTAAAATTATCGCCGGTTTAGCGGCAGAAAACTGCTGCTAAAGCGGCGATAATGGGCTTGATAATATGCCCTGGAGAATTCCAATAGAAGCCCATGTTCACACCAGAACATGGACTTCTATTGGAATTCTCAAGGGCATATTATCAAGCCCATTATCGCCGCTTTGCCGCTAAACCGGCGATAATTTTTAACGCCGTTCTTGATAATATGCCCCCAAGTTTCCTTTTGGCTCCCAACACTTCCCAATGTGAAACAGGCCCATATGTAGGGAGGCAAATTGTTGTCACTCATTACCAGGGCCGGACTGGCCGTAGCGGGCACCGGGCGTTTCCCCGGTGGGCCGCTAGGGTGGGGGCCGGTTTTGGGCCCCTGGGGGCCGTTTTTGTTACCGGGGGTCGGAAATATCGGCCCCCTGTAACAAAATTGGCCGAAACCGGCCCTCTCAAACTGCTCGGCTGCACCCCCCCATCACCCCAGGGGGTGCCAGCCGAGCAGTTTGCCAGGGCCGGTTTCGGTTCCCAGTCCGGCCCTGCTCATTACTGATACACCAATGACTAAATGTCTGACCTGTGAGCTATTGCACAATGTAAGTGACCCTGCAACAAAGCAATAGCTGAAAGGGAATGACCCAAATACACTCGCTATGTATAATTTTTATTTTGATATTATTGTTCTTCCTGACAAAAATTATGGTAATTAGGTAAACCTTTCTTTAAGACAGACTTAAAAAAGGGCACAAGATACAAACACATTGATGTTATACCCATACTCCGGTAGTCTGCAAAATTTAAATTGCATCATAACCAAAGCTATCCATCAAAAAATGAATACTCATATGATATGAAAAATGAAAAGCAGAGAACACACATGCAAATAAATTGATCATAAAGTACTTTTTTCAAGGCAAAACACAGACAGTAAAACCCTTAAACAAAATAACTTGTATGTAAGGAAAATACAAATCAAAAGAGCATGTGCCAGCTATCTATGGACACTTTAGGCAACCCAATCAATTCCAAGAGACTACTTGTTATTGTGCTTATAGGATACACAACTCCCCACACGTAAAGGGCCGGGTGCTAACATCAACACTAAACTCACTTCTCAATATTCTATGTTCTAATAATACTGTATACATGTAAGGTGATGAAGACTGTATGCAAGAAGCTATCAATGTAAAATACATGGAAATCGGCCTGGCATTCATGCTCATTTGCACTGGCTGCTCCTTCGCTAAGGTGGAGGAGCAACGCCCCACTCCTTTTCAGCAGTGTAAAAAAATTAAAATGATAATAACACAACGTTATTATCATTTTATTTTTCTCTGTTGAGGCAGTTTTGCGGGGCGAGGCGGGGCAGGGCTGGGCTGTGATCCAGCGCCAATCAGGGATCGATAATCGATAATACACAATCACTGACCCATACTCATACACCGAACATAAATCGTTGATAGCACTGTTTCGAGTTTAATCGTCAAATCAGTTCTGCACTAACTACAGGCTCATCCTAACACACTAGATACATAATTGAACCTGTAATCAAACTCTCTTTCCTCTGGTCGATGGACCGTTAGTTGACGAGTTGATGATAACTAACTATTGATCTATACTACTGAATCAAGCACAAACTCAGTATAGGTTAATAATATTTATCGCAAATAATGTGAAGGGAAATGCTCATCATGTACAGTTTTACAAGGCAAACAAAGAATAAATCACAGAGAGAGAACATTTGTCAAAGCAAAAAAGATATCAAACTCAAAGCAAAATTCAAGTTTTAGCCATACTAACCTAAATGTCTTAGTGGACAATCTACCCCCTGGCCACGAGAATAGATGGGGGTTCCCCGGGAAAGATTCAGGGAACAAAGAATAGGACAGGAACAGGAAACAGGTAGGCCTCTATCTGCATACAGCAAACTGACGGACAGCGACGATCTCCCCTCTCTAGCTTCTTCAAAGAGGCACGCCCAAAAGTTCTCGAGCTGTTCAGCAAACCCGCCTCCATAACACCTCCCAGACACCCAAGTTATACTCTAAAAACCTACATGTCCATCCCACCATTATAGCAACATTTTCAGAATCTTAGTCTCTCATTGGTCAATTTAGGGGGTGTTCTATCACACCACCATAGTCACGTCCATGGTTTCACAGCATTCATTGTTCAACAATACATAATCCACGCTTCACAAATACAGCTTCTTTCCACTTGCAACATGTTTCGAAACTCTTCATTTTTATTGTCCGCCTCTACAGCTTCCGCGGAAGAAGTTTGGACATTTGCTCATGATCTCACGGCCATCCTTCCGTTACATGGCGGACAAATAATGGATCACGAAGGTCGTTGACATTGCCTTCTTCATTTCTCTCTCAGAGCTCGATTTTTCAGCTTTTATTTGACTCTTTCTCGTGTTAACCCTTGATTTGTCATGCAAACGATGTAAGCCCATGCAAGCTTCACTACGATGAATAAAACACAGACATTATTAATTTCATGAAATATAATTCTCACTGTTTACCACCCACCATTTGCACTAACCCACGTTATCCGTCTAATAAAGCATTAACGCACAGAAAACAGCATTATTATTATTTTACATTTCAAGCATAACGTGATTGCGGCCTAGTTTTTCATGCATTAGTCCACGCATTAGTGTACGCATGCGCACAAGCATTTCCCCGTGTTTTTTGTGTTTTTGCATGTTAGTTTCACCGTACACGGTTAGTAAATGTTACAGAGGAATTAATCCCAGCAGGTTTTACTTTCTCAAACCCCTGCTCCATCAATTCCCCCTTTGATGGCATTTTGGAGCCATCACAAAAATCTCCATCAAACTAATTACCACCTTTATTTTTATCTAATGGATTGTACTCTTCTCTCATTTTGCCACTTTCTCATCTAAGTTTTTCATCATTTCGTAGTAATTTCCTCTCATATCTTCTAATTCTATTTCTTCTCTTCTTCTTTTCCTAGCTCTACATTTATTATCTACTTCTGTCATCTCCTTCTTTCCACATCTACCCTTACGACATTTATGTGCCATCATTATTAACAGAATCACTACAGCTATTGAAATAATTGGTATTAGTATTTTACCTAATAAGCTACTCCCAAATGTGGAAAACCATTTACCTATAGAGGAAAAACTCTTACCAAGTTTCTCCCAAACACCGTCAACCTCCAGTTGAGTCAAATCTTCATGTAATTTTGTAATATTCTTTATATACCCCTCCAGACTCTTACTTTTATCAGGTATATAAGTACAGCAGTGTTGTATTTTCAACATGCCACAGACTCCGCCCTCTTTTGCCAATAAAATATCCAGGGCAAGTCGATTTTGCAAAACCATTGATCTAATTGCAACCATTTCAGTATCAATCATTAAAAACCCACCAGCAGTGTCTGTTGATAAACGATCAACCACTGTGGACAATTTTCGAATTTTATGAATTTAGAACGACTCCAACTGAAGGTATCAGTGCACCAAACAAATCACCAATTATTTCTGAAAAACTTGCTCTCTTTATACGTGTTAGTCCATGCTTTATTTCATTGATTTTATTATTTCTATCTACATGGGAAACTTTAGGAAATACGATGCCAAAGTAACAACTACCATACCAGTGTGCTGGCAACCTATAGTAAGCATTTTTACCACACACATAATATATTCCAGGAAATACAGGATCAGTTCCACCTTTTAATCCCCATCCACCAGTTATCATGAAAGTGTGTTCACACTCACTAGTACCAATGAAATAATTATTATAGTCAGTATTTAGTCTAAGTAAGCAAAGTTTCCCTTTATGATACCAATCCAGAGACATTGCAGCGTACGTTTCGCCTTTGTTATAATTTCCCTCTCTAAAAGCCCATGGTGGTACATGTGACTTCTGTTCAGTAGCTTTCCTTTGAAAATCCTGTCTTCTATCTTCAACCATGTTAATGAATTCTTTCTCTTCAGCCCGCAAACTACAAGTCAGATTATTTCTATGAGCATATACTGTATCTACTGTCTGTGTAATTTGGAAAAATTCTCCCATGTATCCCGCATTTCTATTACTATACACCTTATTCATATGTTTTCTAATAGGAATTTCTGAAAACACTAAGGGGCATATTCACAAGGATTTATCGCCGAGTTATCGCCACCTTAACGCATCAAAAGTGGAGATAGATTTAACGCCCCATTCACAAGCGGGTGCAAACTGCAGACAACGCCAGTATTCCCGCGAAAACTGCAGCAAAATTTACCTCCAAGGGTGACACCATCAACTAACCCTAATGAGATGCAGAGTAGGCGTTCCCGTGCAAAAACACACGAAAACACCACTACACCACATTCACAACGAACTGCCAGATCTGCGATGCGAACCAAAAACAGGCGATAAGCCGCGGTAGCAGCAGGGATTTAACACCTGGCTTCTGCTGGTGTTGAGCAGGACGACTACCTGCAGCATGAAAGGGAGCCCAGGCCAGAGCCACACCTGAAGACCCACAGATGCCATGGAGCCAATGATAATGCAGCTCGGAGACCCATGAGGGCCACAACACCCACCGCCACCACTCCCAGGCCCCCCCCGTTACCCCCCCTGGCCCCCCCGGACAAACACATACCGTGCACGACACAATAGCCACAAAAAGCGCATGATGCCGCACAATGACAACAAGAAACACACATGTGTGGTCAGAAGAACGAGAAACAGTCACTCATCATTGAAGTAACAACCAAAAACTTTATTGAAATACAACACAAAACACCAATGCGGAAGACTCCTGTCGGGTCCGTCCGGGAAAATCTCGATGTCACAGCCTGGAAAATAAAGCACCAAATCAGAACGTGTGTCATGCGCACATCAAAGGAGCGAGACACAGAGAAACAGAGAAGGAAAGAAAGGCAGAGAGAGAGAGAGAGAGAAGGAAAGGAAGGGAGAGAGAGAGCGAGAGAAGGAAAGGAAGGGAGAGAGAGAGAGAGAGAGAAGGAAAGGAAGGGAGAGAGAGAGCGAGAGAGAAGGAAAGGAAGGGAGAGAGAGAGAGAGAGGGAGGGACACTGCCGCCCCCAGGCACCCAGGCACCACTGCTCATCTGCTGCCACCGGTGTGTCTCCAACCACGTGCCGGTACACACTGCAAGCCTCCAGGACAGCAATCTGTAATCGAGGCCAGAGTCAATAATGGCAGAGTCCATCTCACTGCACACGGCAACAATGCATGTCCGTCCCTGCGCACACATGCAGCCGCACCCTACCCCCTCCCGCCGGCCAGCGCTGGCTGTCCGCACTTGCGCACCCAGGCCCCACTGCTCACCTGCCGCCAACGGTGTGTCCACCAGTGGGCACATCACGTGCCTGTGCAAGCTCCAGGCTCCGGTCCCGCCACCATGGCATGCTCCACATCATGCGGACCCGCACCGTGGCCCATCAGGTCCCACACATGACGCTGAGTCCTGAGGCATCAATGGCAGAGACCACATCAGTGCACACGTCATCATCGCAGGCTGCACACCCGCTCAGCAATTTCGGTGCCACTAACTCTGTGCAACCCCAGTCAGTGCCACGTGGTGGTAGGCCCGTGACGGCCGCAAGGCTTTGGGTGCCACTAACCCTGTGCAACCCCAGTCAGTGCCACATGGTGGTAGGCCCATGACGGCCGCAAGGCTTCGGGTGCCACTAACCCTGTGCAACCCCAGTCAGCGCCACGTGGTGGGAGGCCCGTGACGGCCGCAAGGCTTCGGGTGCCACTAACCCTGTGCGCAACAACTCATGGGCCCTTTATGATTGAGACTCGTGGAACGTCCGTCATCCAGTCACCACCGGCAGTGGGGAATGTGACGTTGTCGGCCCCTTATATTGGCGGGGTCACATGGCCTGTGACACCTGTGCCGGATGGGTGTGGTGTGTGTGCAAACCTGCCCTCAGGGAGTGGCCGTGACATGCTGACAACTAGACCAGTGACCTGCAGACCACTAGCGTGTAAACCTGCGACTTGTAGCCATGTGCCCCCCCCCATCGGAGCGTAAGCGGAGTGGTCTGGCCTGGCGTACGTCGGACCAGCGCAGGGCTTGCAACAATGCCTCGGGGGCTCTGGGCGTGGTTCAGTCCATGTCCGGACAAGGAAGTGACTAATGCGTGTGTCCCTGTTGTAGTGTCTACGGCCCCCGGAACACAATCGGCAATGTAGCAACCTGTGACTGGAATTCCACGAGATGAGCATCATTGATGTTAGGGGGAATCACTGACCCTACATTTATCCACACATTCAGACCTGGATGATGAAAGACATGACACAGCAGTGCGTTTCTGAATGTTTAATGCACATCCAGTGGAGTTTTGCAGCTGGAGCAGTACAGGGCCATGCCAACCCCACTTCACAATATGGGCCCGTGGAGGGCCAGCCAGAGTCCATCGGGGAATGACAAGTACAGTGGAAGAGGAAGGGTACAGTCCGCAGTCTGGTTGCCATGTCATTGGTCACCAAACAGGGTATGGCAGTCCATGTCGCAGTCCAAGGTGAGTGCAGCAGAGTGTATAGGGGTCAATGGAAGGTCATGGGGCCATGTGCGGCACCAAGCTGCAACAGGCCAGGTGGCGGACATGAATGCTAGTGCCTCCTCCTGATCTCAAGCCCAGCCACGTCCTCGGATGTGTGCTCTGCCCCACCTGTGGGTGGTGCAGTTCCAGCTGCGGCACTGTGTGCCACTGACACATCAGGGGCCGGAGGTGGATTGTCGGCCACACTGTGTGGCAGTGACACATCAGGTGCCGGAGTGGAAATGCCTGCCGCACTGTGAGGCACCGACACACCAGGGGGCGGAGATGTGGATGGTGTAGGGGCAGCAGCATTCATCTGCGCCACGCCTTGGGGCAGCAATGCCATGATGAGGATATGCAGGGCATGGTAGATCCCAGCTACATTTTGCTGATGTGCAGCGGTGGCTGCCATCCTTTCCGCCTCCATCCGCACCATGTCCTCCAGGAGCCTCCGCATGTGTGCCAGCTCACGGCTGAGGTCGCTGGAGCCACTCTGAGCGGACAGGTGTTCTTGTCTCCGAGTCATGACTCCAGCGATGTCAGCCAGGGCTAGTTGGAGACCATGGAGCAGCCTGTGGGTGTCCGTTAGGGACTGGAGGTGGTCCCTGATGGGACTTAGACACCCATGGATGGCGTCAAGTTTGGTAGCCATGAGGTCGAACCCCACCCGCACCTGCTCAGCCATCTCCCTCTGGCCCTCCAACACACGGCGTTGGAAGGCCATGTGTTGTTCGAGGGGTCTTGGGAGACAGCCGGGGTTGTGGGTGCCTCCTGCTGGGTGGTTTGTGGAGTGGGTGGGGTCTCCTCAATGCAGCTGGGCTGCCCTGTCCTGGAGGTGATTGGCGGATGAGTTCAATGATGTCTTGGAGGGCTTGGGTGTCGATGCTGGTGGTGTCCTCCTCGTCATCAGTGAAGAGTGACTGGGACTGCTCTGCAGGAGGTGTTGACGGTGCCCCTGCAATGTGAAGGGGAGATGCTGTGTTACAATGTGTCCACATGTATGTAGCCGCATGGTACATGTTCACATTCAGACAGCATGGCAATGTACGTTGTGACAGTCTGTAGATCAGGGCCATGATCCAGAGTCATTGTGGGTGTGCACTGTGCTCTGCTTGATTGTGCATGTGTGCTATTGTGGCCATCTCCCCCCGTCCCCCCAGTACCTGGTGGTTACTCACCCTGTTGCTGTTGTGTTGTGCCATGTCGAGCAGTGTCCGGTCCCCCGACTCCTGCCACGGTCTCCACACTGATGACTGTCGACACCAGCTCCACCATGTCATCCAGCTCCAGCTGTGGCGCTGGGCTCCCACCTCCAGTCTGCATTGCTGCCTTCTGGTTGCCTGCGAGTTTCTCCTTGGTTTTGCGCTTGATGTCAATCCATCGCCTCTTGACCTCGTCCATTGACCTCTTGTGCTCTCCGACGGCATTCACCTTGTCCACGATGGACCGCCATATTCCATTTTTGGTGCCCAATGACACGTTGGAGGTGACGAACAGTTCTTGATGGTGTTCCATCACCTCCGTGACCAGGATCCTATTCTCCTGCGGACTGAACTTCGTCTTCCTCTTCTTCTTGTCCTTGCTCTTCCCTGTCCCCGAGGTCCCAGGCTGGTCGACCGGGGTGCTTGTGGGGTTCCGCTCGTCCTCTGCACCTGCTCCGGCTGCCTCCATGGTGCTTCGGGGTTGGTTATTTTGTGTTTGTGTGTTTTTTGTACTTTTGTAGTGATTTTCCCGCCTGCCGTGTGTGTATTGCAGGCCTGGCGCTGCTTATCGCTGATTTCCTCATCGCGTTTTGGCCCATTGCATGTTTTTTTGCATTGGGGTTTGGGTTTTTATCACCGTCGCGGTTGTTATATCGCGGACATTGTCTGCGTTTTCGGGAGACTATTGCATGCTATCGCCGTGTTGTGAATTCCACGTTAACACAGGGTTATTTTCCCGCTATAGACTGCGATGTGTAAAGTTGCGTTAACATTTTTTGGAGATATTTAGCACACGTTCTTGTGAATATACCCCAATATCCATATTTGAATAGTAGTACTCCAACTTCCCCATCACATAAAAAAAACTTGTAAGAACACTACATGAAACGCCATATGTTAAAGGAAGGTGATGATAAGTCACCCCCTCTGAGACAGACGAAGGTAATTGCATGCACACGTAACAATCTCTCACCTCCATTGTGTCCACATATTCATACAACAATTTGGTAAAGACATTTAACGAGAAATCACTAATTGATTTATCATAATGATAAATGCTATCATCAACCTGATCATTGTTAGTTTTAGGGTTTCTTTAGTAACAGGGTCCATTCTTTCATTAATCACATTATTAGTATTATTCTTGATATTAGTTACCATTAGAACAGGTACAAAGACAGTTAATATTAACCATATTAACATTAATAGCAAGACACTACATAAGCAAGCTTTAATACATCTACGTTTAAAACTAGGTTCTTGATTACCAGTCACTATATCTTCTGCCATTTTGTATACTATAAAAAATAAAAATCTAAGAAAAACCTAACAACTTTCTAAAAACTTTTGAAAAACTTGTCCAAAAACCACCAGAAAAATAGCGTATCCAACACTTCAAGAAGAAAGCTTCTTCTTTACCTCCCTCTTTTTCTTTTTTTTAATTCTTTTTTTAAAAGAGTCTTCTTCAGATCATCTGGAAATTCCCAAATATTTTCACTGAATTTTGTTGCACCTTAATTTTTCACTGTTCTCTTTTAAGGCGGTCTTAGTTTGCTTTCATCAATTTGCTCAGTACCAGTACCAACTTCTCTTTCTATTTGATCTGTGCTTTCAATTTCTTCCAAAATAACATATGTCCATTCAGGAGCTCTGTATTTCCTGCTTGGGACTCTTATTCTCTTTGTTCTTCATACTGATTCTTCTTCTGATTCTTCTTGTTCAGTTTGACTTGATACTTCATTTATTTGTTCTGGTCTTCTGTTTTCAAGAGTGTATTTCAGTCTTTTTACTCCACCTGGCCAATTGTCACTCTTTTTCGCTCTCTGAGCTTGAACCACTTCTTCACCCTTTCTTTCTGGTTCACAGGCTCTTTTATTTAGTCCCTTTCTTTGTTGAACTTGCTCTTGATCTTCTGTAACTTCCTTTTCTACTTGCCCAACAGGAGTCTTACGAGACCCAGTAGTTGGTGCCCACTCTACTTGACTTGTGCTTGGTTGTTCCTCATCATTTTGCTTGTCAGAATCTGTCACTCTAGATTCTTTAGTTTCACAACCTTCAGCTTCTGGTTTCTTATTTGTATTCACCAGTTGCTGCTCACCTTCTTTTTCAAGTGGACTTGGGACTCTTCTTGTATGACTCGCATGGATCCAGTTTGGCAAGCCACCACACTTCACTGCTGTTGTTGTCACCAAAATAATCTGATAAGGTCCATGCCACCTGGGTTCTAAACACAACTTCCTCACGTGTTTCTTGACAAGAACCCACTCTCCTGGACTCAGATCATGTGCTTGATCCGGCTGTGTTGTGGTTGCAATTTCTCCAACCTGATGAGACACAGAACGCACCAGATCAGCCAATCCTTTGCAATAATCAAGCACTAAATCATCAGAAATATTCATCAGTTTGTTTGCTGGTACAATCGCTTGTCTCATTGCTCTTCCCATCAGCACTTCATGAGGACTCAATCCAGTCTTTTTATCTGGGATGCTTCTAAGACTCATCAATACCAGGGGTAAAGCGTCAGGCCACTTCAGAGTTGTGGATGCACATACTTTTCCCAATCTAGATTTTATAGTGCCATTAATTTGCTCGACCACTCCAGATGCTTCTGGTCGGTAGGCACAATGCAGCTTCTGTTCAATCTGTAGTGCTGCACAGATCATCCGAATTATCTCATTATTAAAATGAGATCCCCTATCTGTCTCTAAAGTGACTGGAAAACCAAACCTTGGAATCAGTTCTCTTAGAAGCAGCTTCGCAACAGTCAAACTATCATTTCTTCTTGTTGGATAAGCTTCTACCCAACGAGAAAACAAGCAAACAACAACTAACACATATTTTAGTCCGTTACATGGGGGAAGCTTGATGAAATCAAGCTGGAGCCTTGTAAATAGTCCTGCTGCTTTTCCTATTCGTCCCCAACTCACAACTGTCTTTCTGCCTGGATTTTGCTGCTGACATGTAACACACCTCTGGCATAAACTCTCTGCAATGACCCTGAATTTAGGGTTATACCATGACTGCTTGAAGAGCCTTATCATTGCATCTCTTCCAACATGTGCAATTCCATGGTATACCCTCGCCATTTGGGATAGTAAAGAATCTGGCATAACTGGTCTTTCATCTATATACACCCAAACTTCATCTTCTACTCTCTTCTTGCAGCCTGATTTTTTCCAAATTTCCTTTTCCTCATCACTTGCCTCTTCTTGTAACTGTCTAATCTCATCCCAGGTTTCACAGGAAGAAAACATTAGGTGGCAATTCGTTTTTTTCTTCTCCACCCCTCTGTTTATCGCAATTGAATTTTTGTGCACAGAAATGCGCTACTTCATCAGTATATCTGTTGCCGCTTGTCACATAGTCATTTCCTGACTTATGTGCAGAACATTTGACCACTGCAATTTCCTTTGGCAATTGCAAAGCATCCAATAAATCTTTCACATTTTTGCTATTTCTTATAGGAGAACCTGAAGAAGTCAGAAATCCCCTTTGCATCCATAATGGCCGAAATCATGAACCACTCCCAAAACCATATTGACTGTCCGTAAATATGGTTACTTTCAAATTTTTGCCAATTTTACATGCTCTAATCAGAGCTATGAGCTCAGCAATTTGTGCAGAATTTACCCCTTTTAGACAGGATGCTTCCAGAACCGCAGCCACTGTACATACTGCATAAGCAGAACTCAATTCGCCTTTTTCATTTCTCAGACAAGATCCATCAACAAACATCACACTATCTGATTCCTCTAACGGGGTATCCTTAATGTCTGGCCTTGGATTCGTGCACAAATCTGTCACATCCAAACAATCATGATCTGCTTCATCTCTTACCTCCTCACAAAATGGACTAGGCAACAATGTTGCCGGATTTATTGTCATACATCTCACTACTGTCACATTTTCAGCACCCAATATTACTCTTTCATACCTAGTCAGCCGACTATAGGTCATGTGCTGCGTACGTGTCCTTGTCAAAAGAATCTCAACTGAATGTGGCACATATACTTTAACTGGATGTCCCATCACAATCACTTCACTTTGTTCCAAACTCACACAAGTAGCAGCTACTGCTTTCAAACAACCTGGTAACGCTGCAGCCACTGAATCCAAAGTAGCAGAAAAATATGCCACTGGACGTCGTACCATTCCATGTTTCTGAGTTAAAACTGAAAGTGCACACCCATCTCTTATTCAACAGTACAACGCAAAATCCTTTGTATAATCTGGCATTCCCAATGCAGGTGCTCGACAAAGACTGTCCCGTAACGCAATCAAAGCATTCATGCTTTCATCGTCCAATTCAATCGGATCAGTCACATCTTTGTGTGTCAACCTCTGTAGAGGTTTTACAATCAGTGAAAAACCACTGATCCACTGTCTGCAGTATCCAACCATTCCCGGGAACATCCTCACTTCCTTCTGAGTTTTTGGAGGACTCATTTGTTGAAACACACTGATCCTTTCTGGTGTCACCTTTCTCACTCCTTTCTCTATTTTGTGTCTCAAATATTGGACCTCTTGTTTACAGAACTGTAATTTTGCTGGAGACACTTTGTGTCCCCCTTCTGCCAGATGATTCAGTAAGGCAATTGTATCTGTCACACATGCCTCTCGTGATTTTGAGGCCACCAGTAGGTCATCAATGTACTGAACCAAAACCAATTTTTCTGGCATAACCAAAGTCTCCAAACATTTTTTCAAAACCTGATTAAAAATCGATGGACTCTCTGTGTACCCTTGAGGAACTCAGCGCCATGCCAAAACACGGTCTCCGAACTGGAACGCAAATAAATATTGACTATCCGGTTGTAAGGGAATCGAGAAAAATGCCTGACACCGATCAATTACTGTATACCATTCTGAATCACAGGGAATCTGATATAGAATTACTGCTGGATTTGGTACTATTGGACAACAGGGTACTACAATCTTATTTATTTTTCGTAAATCCTGTACTATCCTATATTTTCCGCTTGGCTTTTTAATTCCCATAATAGGTGAATTACAAGGACTGCTTAGTATTTCTTTTAAAATACCTTGCTCAATCATTTGGTCAATCACGGAATAACTCCTGCTGTTATCTCAGGACTCATTTTGAATTGAGGTGTGTTTGAAAATGTTGCACCTGGTTTCACCGTGACCTGAATAGGATCCACACCTTTCATCAGGCCAATCTCTTTTCCTGAGAAATCCCATACATCAGATCTTACAGTATCTTTCAATTCTGTAGGCAAATCTTCTTCAGTAAGAAGTGAAAATAGTTCATCCACCTCTAGTCCCTTGCTTCACTAACATCATTTTAAACGTAACATCCTCATCTGGTGTTTGAAAAGCAATACCATCTGGTGTACAATAAATTGTGCAATTCATTTTGCACAGTAAATCTCTCCCTAACAGATTTACTGGACTCGTATCACATACCACGAACCGATGCATGTCTCTGAATCTTCCAATATGAACTTCTATTGGCTTTGTTATTGGGGTTCTGATATGCTTATTGGAAACTCCTACGACTTGGATAGTTTCTCCCGAGAGGGGTAGGTTTGGAATTTCTGCTGCTCTCACAGTAGAACGGGTAGCACCAGTGTCCACTAGGAATGTAATATCATTACCTTCCACTTTTCCATCAACAAATGGACCTCACTGATCTACATCTAGAGTTGCGTCAAGCACGCACTCTTCTTCCCCCCTCAGGCACCGTCATTGAGATGAGTCTGAATCACTCTCATTGCACTGCAACAAGTATTGCGGAATCATTTGCACATTTTGATTCTTACCAATTTGTTCACCCGCGTGAAATCCAGTGTTCGCACTGTATCTCTGCACCTGAGCATTCACATTATTTGGCATAGAAGCTTGTGGTACCTGTAACTGTGGAGTAACTATCTGCTGCTGCTGTTGCTGTTGTTGATTCACAACCACCTCATTCTGCATCTGTGAATTTAAATTTTGATTTGATTCAACACTCGTTCTTCCAATGTCCAAATTTTCCGCAGGCATGACAAGGATATTTCCTTTTCATTTCATCTTTGTTCATCTTACCTCTACCTCTACCACCACTCGTTATTTGACCATTCTGATTCTGACCTCTCATCCGAAAATCTGTTTGAGAACCACTGTTTCCTTCTTGCTGCTCTGCTACCTTCACTTGTGCCCACATCATTTTCTCTTTTAGCTTCTTATGTCTTGATTCAATATCATCACTACAATACTTTGCATACCTCAGTATTTCATCAACCGCTTTACTCTGCCAACAAATCAAATGTTGCTGAATCATGTTACTAATTTCTGGTTTCAATCCAAATACAAAACGATGCCCAAAATGTCCCATATCTTTATCTCCAATATTCTCAAACCCACTGTACTGTTTGGACACCTGTAACAACCTTTCATAATAAGCATGTACCGACTCCTTTGGTTCTTGGGTTGTTCTGTCAATTTTAACCCAATCTCTTTCTTTTGGAGAAATCTTTCCTTTCAGGTATGTAATTACCGGATGATATTTTCTCATCACCTCATCTGAAGGTGCACCTGTTTTCGGATCTCTAAGATATTCTTCTTTAGGCCGATCAACAGTAATTTTACACTCTGTCCATAAATCTGCTGGAACAACAATCTCAAATAAACCATCCAGATCTTTCAACAAGACTTTTGAAACCTTCACAAACCTCTCTACTTGTTTGTATCATTCAACTGGTTTCTCCCTCAACCTAGGGAAGTCATGAGTAAAAGACAATATATCCTGTCTTGTCCAAGCAACATGAACATATCCACCACCCGGAACTTCTCTCATTGGACACAACCTTTCAACCTGTTCTGTTTCTCTCAGTGGAAATAAAGATGCATTTTTATTGACATTCATTTCTTCTTTCTTTTTCGCCCATCTACCTTTCCACCGTTCTACATCTCCCCATTTCTTCAGAATATTCATTAATTCTTTTCTTTGCAATCTTTTACCAGACGCATTCAAACTCTCTAAATCCTTTTCAGTAAAATCCAGTCTATATGTTTTCTGTACCACTTTTGACTTCTCTATGTCCACTCCATATTCACAAGCAGCCTCTGTCAACTTTTCATGAAGATTTCTCGCTTTCCAAGTAATATGTTTGCACAGAAATAACAACTCTTCATCTCAATAATTATCCAATCTGTCTGGACTTATTGTACCAATAATCATTTCCTCCAAATCCACTCTCAGTTTACCCACATCTATACTCTGTGGTTGAGGTTTTCGCTTTTCCATTCCCCTTATCCAGTCATCTAATTCATCTGGTGAGGGTCCCATTGAACTCCCTGATATCAGAGTGACATTCTGCACTAATCTCCTCGGATCCATTTGCACACTTCTCTTAGGGGTTTCAGTTAACATCTCACAAACTGGCAAATCAATTAATGAAGTACTTATTTCTGTCTGTTCTTCCTGATCATCTATCATTACCACTTTATTCCTGTCTCTATTCATTGGGACTGTCAACGTATGTACTTTTGATATATTCTGTTTTTCTCCATACAACGGAACTACAGGTCCAATCGTTACTGGCACTGTTAATGCTTCCGCATTCAGATTCAACTGTTTACTTTTCTGAGTCAACTCCTCTCTTGCCCTATTCAACATATCCATTTCACTCTCTTGTACTGCTCTAGTCACTACTGGAACTTGTGAAACCTGCGGAATTAGTGGGGTTCCCATTAATGGTGCATTTGGGACTGTCTCACTTGTGTTCTCTTGATAAGGTGGAGGTTTTTTAGTCAAAATGTCTGTCAGAAATGGCAAACGTTGCGCCTGCATAGACCACAAATCCCAGAATGCCCTATGATGCGGGGGCGGAGCCACATCCATATATAGGACGCAACACGCACGGCAAGGCGTGCGTAATTGTGGATGCGAACCTGTCGCATCAGAGTATTTTCCCGTTGCAAGAAGTAAGACGAAGACGAGTGGACGCGTCTTTTTTTTCTGATACCCGAATCTCCCGTGTTTCTACTCGTGGATTCAGGGCCCAGCCCCTTGGACGTTTTCTTTCTGGTGGCTTCACGACGGAAAGAGAGCCCCGGCCGATTCTCGGCAATTCCCACCGGCACCGTTTGAAGAGGGACGTGAATACTGCTGTACTCCTGGGCGTCCCGTGATTAAGGAAACGCTTCCTGGCTTCCCGCACGCTCTCAGGTAGGAGCGGAACATTAGCGCAGGCCGTGCGTTTACCAGCTCTCGGTAAAGGAGAGCAAGTAGTATTTGTTTTGTTTACGCTCCAAAGGAGGAGCAGTGCATTATTAATTAGGGGAAGAGAACGTGCTCGTTCTAAAGAGCAGCTCCAACTCCCGCCTGCCTATCATTACCGGAAATAGCAACTGCCGTCTCTGTTGGTTTAAGACTAGCTCCAGAAGCAGGAGCTTGGAAATTGGCTTTCTTTTGGCACGTGTACTTTAAGTTGGGGAAGGAACAGTATATACTTCCAGTGACTGTGAACTGGGAGTTACGCACTCTGGCCTTTGTATTCATCCGAGACTTTGTTTGCATTTACAAACTATACTGCTTCTTTCGTTTTGGCTGCTCTGGTTATCTACTACGCTTCCTAGGAGTATGGTACCTGGTATGAGTGATTACCGCTTTTCTTGATGGAAAGAAAGGCCTGAAGGTGTTGAGTGACATTTTAGGTAATCAAAACCCTAGCGAGACTTTATGAGTGTAGTGTTGCATGCCCGTGCATCTCATTGTATTGTTTTTTGTATTCCAGGTTCTACTACCCGCTGTTCCCTTCCTACCCTTCCCTCACTTGATCACCCTAATACTCTGTGCAGTAATTGTAGGAGTTGGGGATATCAAGGGGTGGACCCCTCATTGCGTCACATGAATCCTGAGGAGTACCCGCCTTCGGACAGGATCGTTACAGAATTACGCACCCACGATACTTACTCCTCCCGGTTCGTGTGTGGCAATACGGGGTGACTATGGACAAGGTTCTAGGAGCCCTAGCCTTGGTTCAGCAGGAGTTGGCGGCCTCCAGAGCAGAGACCACGTCTTTGCGGGAGAGGGTGGAAAAGCTAACCAAAAACCCGTTTGAAATAGCTTCAGGGAGTCTCCAGATACACGTCACCGTTCCTCCTCCCATTCCTTTAGCTAGCCCTGAACGCTATGCCGGAGACCCCCTGAAAATACAGGTGTTTTTAATCCAGATCATGATGCATTTCTCATGCAAACCATCGTCATTCCCGAATCATCACTCTAGGGTGGCTTTGCAATCTCATATCTAATAGGGGATGCTGCGAATTGGGCAGTGCCCCTGGTCCGGAATAACGACCCTATCTTGTCAGATTGGGACGATTTCAGATCTGCTTTGGAAGGGGTATTTGACAGGCGAACCACTACCTTCAGTGCCGGCAAGGAACTCTTGGAGTTGAGGCAGGGGAGACGCGACTTGGTGTCCTATCTGACCACCTTCAATAGACTAGTGGCGGAAGCAGCTTGGCCAGAAGAAAAGAGAATGTCCCTTTTTTACCAAGGCCTCTGTGATGAGCTAAAAGACGTTATAGCCAGAATCGATCCCCAACCACGATCTTGTGCGGATCTCATCAGTCTTGCGTTGAGGTTAGATGGACGTATAGCTGATAGAGGAGGAGAGAGACGTAGGGGGGACAAGTCGGTTTACCAGCCGGATAGGAGCCTTAGGAGAGACGCGACTGGTAGTGAAGCCACTTCTGAACCCATGGAGGTAGGAGCTCTTCGAGCACCACTCTCCAGGAGTGAGAGGGAGAGTAGACGCACTCGGGGGCTCTGTATGTCCTGCGGAAAGAAAGGACACTACGTTCGTGATTGCCCCGCTAGGCCCAAAACACTAGGAGGTACATATAAAAACAAGAAAACAGTAGCATCAACATTGGGCACAGACCTCAGCTGTGTTTCCTCTGTTCCTTCAGGGCCGGTTTTGGATAAAGAATCGAGGATACCTTCTTTGGCCACCACTCGGGTGAAGGACACAGAATCCCATATAGTGCTCCCGATGGGTCTAGAATATAAGCAGCACATATTCCAGGTAATGGCCATGTTAGACTCCGGGGCTACCGGGAATTTCAAAGACAACGGGTTGGTTCAACACCTAGACATAAGTAGAGTGCCCCGAGAAATCCCTGAGGAGGAATTGGCCGTGGATGGCAAGCCCCTTAAATCAGGACTCATTACGGAACAGACGGAGACTGTGCACCTGTCTGTTGGGATAGGAGGGGGACAACATATGGAGGATTTGGCTTTGAACATCATTGACGCCCCTCAGTATGAGGTGATACTGGGGATGCCATGGTTCTGTCACCATAACCCCACCATTAATTGGAGAGACAAGACCGTACAGTTCCTGTCGGATGTGTGTAAGGAACATTTATTCCTCGAACCTATCTCCTGTGCGGCAGCCCTGGCCCACCCGTTTCTGGTGGCCACTGCAGCCGAGAAGGAGATGGTTCTGCCAAGCGAATACACACACTCGCGGATGTATTTAGCAAATCCCAGGCGGAGAAACTCCCGCCACATAGGCGGTATGACTGCCAGATCGACTTGGTAGAAGGAGCCACCATACCCGCCTGCCGGGTCTATGCCCTATCGGAGCCAGAGACCAAACACTTAAGGGAGTATTTAGACCATTTTTTGGAGATAGGTTTCATCAGGCCATCACGCTCCCCTGCAGCATCCCCTCTTTTCTTCATAGCCAAAGCGAGCGGAGAACTGAGAGCTTGCTGCAACTATCGCATGCTGAATAAAAACACAATCCGCAATCGTTATCCTCTACCCCTAATACCCGTCTTCTTAGATCAGGTGCGTGAAGCAAAGATTTACACCAGACTAGACTTACGAGGGGCGTATCATCAGGTACGCATGCGAGGGGGATGAATGGAAAACGGCCTTTAAGACACGGTATGGCCTGTTTGAGTACACCGTGATGCCGTTCGGGCTGTGCAACGCCCCTGCGGCGTTTCAGTACTTCCTGAATGACGTGCTGAAGGAGTACGTGGATCATTCAGTAGTTGTCTACATAGACGACATACTGATTTACTCGGAATCGGAGGAAAACCACCAAGAACATGTCATGCAAGTCTTAAGGACCCTTAGGAAGCACCACTTGTACTGCAAGTTGAGCAAGTGTGAGTTTGGAGTGCATGAGGTAGAGTTTTTGGGGGTTATGCTCCGTCCTGAAGGCTTGGGTATGGCAGAAAGGAAGGTACCGGCAGTTCAGGAATGGCCGGTTCCAAAGAACGTCAAAGGAGTACAAAGCTTCCTGGGCTTCGCCAATTATTACCGCAGGTTTATTCAAGGTTTCTCACAAATGGCGATTCCGATCACCAGGCTACTCAGAAAGGGAGTACCCTTCGATTGGACCCAGGAGGCCGCAGACGCTTTTGAGTACCTAAAGCATGCTTTCACCTCAGCACCAGTACTTAAACACCCCCAGTTGGATGCTCCCTTCATAGTGGAAGCGGATGCTTCAGATGAGGCGATAGGAGCTATCCTCTCACAAAGGGACAAACATACGGGACAGCTACATCCGGTCGCCTATCTCTCCAAAAAGCTTAACCCGGCGGAAAAGAACTATAACATAGCGGAGAAGGAGTTGTTTTCCATAAAAAGGCCTTCCAGGAATGGCGCCCTTACTTGTGGGGGCACGGCATCCCATCACGGTATACTCCGACCATCGGAATCTCCAATACATCAAGACGGCTAGACATCTTTCTCAAAGACAGATGAGGTGGATGCTCTTCTTTGAGGAATACGACTTCATCATCATTTTCCGGCCTGGGTCGGAGAATCGCAAAGTGGATTCTCTGTCCCGTCTTGCTTCAGATGACGATAAGATCGCGGTCCCTCCTGAAGCCATCATCGATCCCTCTAAGGTGGTGTGTGTTCTCAAGGCCGACCAATACTTGGAGGAAGTACGGCGTTATAGGAGCACCCAAGAGTGGGATGAATGGGCTAGAGCGAACGCTACCCGAGTCATCAAGCATGGGTTGCCCTTTCAGAACAATAAGCTGTACCTCCCCACAGGGACTTTAAGGAAAAAGGCATATGCTTGGTGTCACGACTCGCCATTGGCTGGACATCCCGGTATCAGAAAAACTATCCTGTTGATGCAGAGACATTTCTGGTGGGATTCATTGGTCCGAGATGTCAAGGGCTGGGTCTCGAGGTGTGAGAGTTGTGCTCGAGGAAAAAGGGACACGACAAAAAAGAAAGGGAAACTGATTCCCATGCCCACTCCTCGCTTGCCATGGCAGGATATCAGTTTGGATTTTATCACAGGGCTACCTATGGACCAGGGGTGTTCTGCGCTTCTGGTGGTGGTGGACAGCCTTACCAAGATGGGTCATTTCGTTCCCTGCAAAAACCTGCCCACTGCAGGACAAACCACCCAATTGGTGCTCCAGAACATCGTTAAACTACACGGAACTCCCAAGGTCATTGTGTCGGATAGGGGCCCTCAGTTTATTGCGAGTTTCTGGAGGATGTGGTGCCAAGCCCTGCACGTTGAGTCTGCGGTGTCTACGAGCTTCCATCCACAGACAGATGGGCAGACGGAGAGGCTCAACCAGACATTGAAAAAGTACTTAAGGTGTTACGCCAAAGAAGCACAGGAATCCTGGGTTTCCATGCTATGGATGGCCGAGTTGGCATATAACAATGCTCCTCATAGCTCTACGGGCATCTCTCCATTCGCGGCCAATTATGGCTTCTGTGCCCGAATCTTGCCCATTGACCTGCCTGACGATATCGCCAACCAACCCTCTGTCCGTGCTCATATCAAAACACTGCAGGAGGTACACAAGAAGGTGAGGAGACAGCTGTTGCGGGCGAAGCTAGTGTATAAAGGATGGGAAGCTCGTCACCGTATCGATGGACCTCAGTATGCGGCGGGAGACATGGTATGGTTGTCCACTAAGAACATCAGGTTCAAACTGCGCAGTGTGTTTCATCCTAAATACATAGGCCCTTACCCGGTGGTAAAGAGGATTAATCCAGTGGCGTATAGGTTGCGGTTGCCGTGCTCCCTCCTGATCCATCCGGTACTCCATTGCAGTCTCCTGAAACCCGTTGTAGGGGCAAAGCGGAGATCACCCCCTCTGGTAGCTACGAATGATGGGCTGGAATACGAGGTGAAAAGTATCCTAGACTCCAGGTACAGGAGAGGGAAGTTGTGGTTTCTGGTGTCCTGGAAAGGCTATACCACGGAAGACGATTCGTGGGAACCTTGCTTCAATGTGCATGCTCCGGTTGCGGTTCGCACATTCTACCGCAAACATCCCGATAAGCCTGGATCTAGGAGGCGCTTGGCAGGGGGACCTACTGTCAGGAATGGCAAACGTTGCGCCTGCATAGACCACAAATCCCAGAATGCCCTATGATGCGGGGGCGGAGCCACGTCCATATATAGGACGCAACACGCACGGCAAGGCGTGCGTAATTGTGGATGCGAACCTGTCGCATCAGAGTATTTTCCCGTTGCAAGAAGTAAGACGAAGACGCGTGGACGCGTCTTTTTTTTCTGATACCTGAATCTCCCGTGTTTCTACTCGTGGATTCAGGGCCCAGCCCCTTGGACGTTTTCTTTCTGGTGGCTTCACGACGGAAAGAGAGCCCCGGCCGATTCTCTGCAATTCCCGCCGGCACCGTTTGAAGAGGGACGTGAATACTGCTGTACTCCTGGGCGTCCCGTGATTAAGGAAACGCTTCCTGGCTTCCTGCACGCTCTCAGGTAGGAGCGGAACATTAGCACAGGCCATGCGTTTACCAGCTCTCGGTAAAGGAGAGCAAGTAGTATTTGTTTTGTTTACGCTCCAAAGGAGGAGCAGTGCATTATTAATTAGGGGAAGAGAACGCGCTCGTTCTAAAGAGCAGCTCCAACTCCCGCCTGCCTATCATTACCGGAAATAGCGACTGCCGTCTCTGTTGGTTTAAGACTAGCTCCAGAAGCAAGAGCTTGGAAATTGGCTTTCTTTTGGCACGTGTTCTTTAAGTTGGGGAAGGAACAGTATATACTTCCAGTGACTGTGAACTGGGAGTTACGCACTCTGGCCTTTGTATTCATCCGAGACTTTGTTTGCATTTACAAACTATACTGCTTCTTTCGTTTTGGCTGCTCTGGTTATCTACTACGCTTCCTAGGAGTATGGTACCTGGTATGAGTGATTACCGCTTTTCTTGATGGAAAGAAAGGCCTGAAGGTGTTGAGTGACATTTTAGGTAATCAAAACCCTAGCGAGACTTTATGAGTGTAGTGTTGCATGCCCGTGCATCTCATTGTATTGTTTTTTGTATTCCAGGTTCTACTACCCGCTGTTCCCTTCCTACCCTTCCCTCACTTGATCACCCTAATACTCTGTGCAGTAATTGTAGGAGTTGGGGATATCAAGGGGTGGA
This sequence comes from Calotriton arnoldi, assembly GCA_963921515.1. Lineage (NCBI taxonomy): Eukaryota > Metazoa > Chordata > Amphibia > Caudata > Salamandridae > Calotriton > Calotriton arnoldi. The sequence continues at coordinate 738,401 of CAWUFW010005746.1, read as the reverse complement.
CCCCTCATTGCGTCACATGAATCCTGAGGAGTACCCGCCTTCGGACAGGATCGTTACAGAATTACGCACCCACGATACTTACTCCTCCCGGTTCGTGTGTGGCAATACGGGGTGACTATGGACGAGGTTCTAGGAGCCCTATCCTTGGTTCAGCAGGAGTTGGCGGCCTCCAGAGCAGAGACCGCATCTTTGCGGGAGAGGGTGGAAAAGCTAACCAAAAACCCGTTTGAAATAGCTTCAGGAGTCTCCAGATACACGTCACCGTTCCTCCTCCCATTCCTTTAGCTAGCCCTGAACGCTATGCCGGAGACCCCCTGAAAATACAGGTGTTTTTAATCCAGATCATGATGCATTTCTCATGCAAACCATCGTCATTCCCGAATCATCACTCTAGGGTGGCTTTGCAATCTAATATCTAATAGGGGATGCTGCGAATTGGGCAGTGCCCCTGGTCCGGAATAACAACCCTATCTTGTCAGATTGGGACGATTTCAGATCTGCTTTGGAAGGGGTATTTGACAGGCGAACCACTACCTTCAGTGCCGGCAAGGAACTCTTGGAGTTGAGGCAGGGAGACGCGACTTGGTGTCCTATCTGACCACCTTCAATAGACTAGTGGCGGAAGCAGCTTGGCCAGAAGAAAAGAGAATGTCCCTTTTTACCAAGGCCTCTGTGATGAGCTAAAAGACGTTATAGCCAGAATCGATCCCCAACCACGATCTTGTGCGGATCTCATCAGTCTTGCGTTGAGGTTAGATGGACGTATAGCTGATAGAGGAGGAGAGAGACGTAGGGGGACAAGTCGGTTTACCAGCCGGATAGGAGCCTTAGGAGAGACGCGACTGGTAGTGAAGCCACTTCTGAACCCATGGAGGTAGGAGCTCTTCGAGCACCACTCTCCAGGAGTGAGAGGGAGAGTAGGCGCACTCGGGGGCTCTGTATGTCCTGCGGAAAGAAAGGACACTACGTTCGTGATTGCCCCGCTAGGCCCAAAACACTAGGAGGTACATATAAAAACAAGAAAACAGTAGCATCAACATTGGGCACAGACCTCAGCTGTGTTTCCTCTGTTCCTTCAGGGCCGGTTTTGGATAAAGAATCGAGGATACCTTCTTTGGCCACCACTCGGGTGAAGGACACAGAATCCCATATAGTGCTCCCGATGGGTCTAGAATATAAGCAGCACATATTCCAGGTAATGGCCATGTTAGACTCCGGGGCTACCGGGAATTTCAAAGACAGCGGGTTGGTTCAACACCTAGACATAAGTAGAGTGCCCCGAGAAATCCCTGAGGAGGAATTGGCCGTGGATGGCAAGCCCCTTAAATCAGGACTCATTACGGACCAGACGGAGACTGTGCACCTGTCTGTTGGGATAGGAGGGGGACAACATATGGAGAATTTGGCTTTGAACATCATTGACGCCCCTCAGTATGAGGTGATACTGGGGATGCCATGGTTCTGTCACCATAACCCCACCATTAATTGGAGAGACAAGACCGTACAGTTCCTGTCGGATGTGTGTAAGGAACATTTATTCCTCGAACCTATCTCCTGTGCGGCAGCCCTGGCCCACCCGTTTCTGGTGGCCACTGCAGCCGAGAAGGAGATGGTTCTGCCAAGCGAATACACACAATTCGCGGATGTATTTAGCAAATCCCAGGCGGAGAAACTCCCGCCACATAGGCGGTATGACTGCCAGATCGACTTGGTAGAAGGAGCCACCATACCCGTCTGCCGGGTCTATGCCCTATCGGAGCCAGAGACCAAACACTTAAGGGAGTATTTAGACCATTTTTTGGAGATAGGTTTCATCAGGCCATCACGATCCCCTGCAGCATCCCCTCTTTTCTTCATAGCCAAAGCGAGCGGAGAACTGAGAGCTTGCTGCAACTATCGCATGCTGAATAAAAACACAATCCGCAATCGTTATCCTCTACCCCTAATACCCGTCTTATTAGATCAGGTGCGTGAAGCAAAGATTTACACCAGACTAGACTTACGAGGGGCGTATCATCTGGTACGCATGCGAGGGGGATGAATGGAAAACGGCCTTTAAGACACGCTATGGCCTGTTTGAGTACACTGTGATGCCGTTCGGGCTGTGCAACGCCCCTGCGGCGTTTCAGTACTTCCTGAATGACGTGCTGAAGGAGTACGTGGATCATTCAGTAGTTGTCTACATAGACGACATACTGATTTACTCGGAATCGGAGGAAAACCACCAAGAACATGTCATGCAAGTCTTAAGGACCCTTAGGAAGCACCACTTGTACTGCAAGTTGAGCAAGTGTGAGTTTGGAGTGCATGAGGTAGAGTTTTTGGGGGTTATGCTCCGTCCTGAAGGCTTGGGTATGGCAGAAAGGAAGGTACAGGCAGTTCAGGAATGGCCGGTTCCAAAGAACGTCAAAGGAGTACAAAGCTTCCTGGGCTTCGCCAATTATTACCGCAGGTTTATTCAAGGTTTCTCACAAAAGGCGATTCCGATCACCAGGCTACTCAGAAAGGGAGTACCCTTCGAATGGACCCAGGAGGCCGCAGACGCTTTTGAGTACCTAAAACATGCTTTCACCTCAGCACCAGTACTTAAACACCCCCAGTTGGACGCTCCCTTCATAGTGGAAGCGGATGCTTCAGATGAGGCGATAGGAGCTATCCTCTCACAAAGGGACAAACATACGGGACAGCTACATCCGGTCGCCTATCTCTCCAAAAAGCTTAACCCGGCGGAAAAGAACTATAACATAGCGGAGAAGGAGTTGTTGTCCATAAAAAAGGCCTTCCAGGAATGGCGCCCTTACTTGTGGGGGGCACGGCATCCCATCACGGTATACTCCGACCATCGGAATCTCCAATACATCAAGACGGCTAGACATCTTTCTCAAAGACAGATGAGGTGGATGCTCTTCTTTGAGGAATACGACTTCATCATCATTTTCCGGCCTGGGTCGGAGAATCGCAAAGTGGATTCTCTGTCCCGTCTTGCTTCAGACGACGATAAGATCGCGGTCCCTCCTGAAGCCATCATCGATCCCTCTAAGGTGGTGTGTGTTCTCAAGGCCGACCAATACTTGGAGGAAGTACGGCGTTATAGGAGCACCCAAGAGTGGGATGAATGGGCTAGAGCGAACGCTACCCGAGTCATCAAGCATGGGTTGCCCTTTCAGAACAATAAGCTGTACCTCCCCACAGGGACTTTAAGGAAAAAGGCATATGCTTGGTGTCACGACTCGCCATTGGCTGGACATCCCGGTATCAGAAAAACTATCCTGTTGATGCAGAGACATTTCTGGTGGGATTCATTGGTCCGAGATGTCAAGGGCTGGGTCTCGAGGTGTGAGAGTTGTGCTCGAGGAAAAGGGGACACGACAAAAAAGAAAGGGAAACTGATTCCCATGCCCACTCCTCGCTTGCCATGGCAGGATATCAGTTTGGATTTTATCACAGGGCTACCTATGGACCAGGGGTGTTCTGCGCTTCTGGTGGTGGTGGACATCCTTACCAAGATGGGTCATTTCGTTCCCTGCAAAAACCTGCCCACTGCAGGACAAACCACCCAATTGGTGCTCCAGAACATCGTTAAACTACACGGAACTCCCAAGGTCATTGTGTCGGATAGGGGCCCTCAGTTTATTGCGAGTTTCTGGAGGATGTGGTGCCAAGCCCTGCACGTTGAGTCTGCGGTGTCTACGAGCTTCCATCCACAGACAGATGGGCAGACGGAGAGGCTCAACCAGACATTGAAAAAGTACTTAAGGTGTTACGCCAAAGAAGCACAGGAATCCTGGGTTTCCATGCTATGGATGGCCGAGTTGGCATATAACAATGCTCCTCATAGCTCTACGGGCATCTCTCCATTCGCGGCCAATTATGGCTTCTGTGCCCGAATCTTGCCCATTGACCTGCCTGACGATATCGCCAACCAACCCTCTGTCCGTGCTCATATCAAAACACAGCAGGAGGTACACAAGAAGGTGAGGAGACAGCTGTTGCGGGCGAAGCTAGTGTATAAAGGATGGGAAGCTCGTCACCGTATCGATGGACCTCAGTATGCGGCGGGAGACATGGTATGGTTGTCCACTAAGAACATCAGGTTCAAACTGCGCAGTGTGTTTCATCCTAAATACATAGGCCTTTACCCGGTGGTAAAGAGGATTAATCCAGTGGCGTACAGGTTGCGGTTGCCGTGCTCCCTCCTTATCCATCCGGTACTCCATTGCAGTCTCCTGAAACCCGCTGTAGGGGCAAAGCGGAGATCACCCCCTCTGGTAGCTACGAATGGTGGGCTGGAATACGAGGTGAAAAGTATCCTAGACTCCAGGTACAGGAGAGGGAAGTTGTGGTTTCTGGTGTCCTGGAAAGGCTATACCACGGAAGACGATTCGTGGGAACCTTGCTTCAATGTGCATGCTCCGGTTGCGGTTCGCACATTCTACCGCAAACATCCCGATAAGCCTGGATCTAGGAGGCGCTTGGCAGGGGGACCTACTGTCAGGAATGGCAAACGTTGCGCCTGCATAGACCACAAATCCCAGAATGCCCTATGATGCGGGGGCGGAGCCACGTCCATATATAGGACGCAACACGCACGGCAAGGCGTGCGTAATTGTGGATGTGAACCTGTCGCATCAGAGTATTTTCCCGTTGCAAGAAGTAAGACGAAGACGCGTGGACGCGTCTTTTTTTTCTGATACCTGAATCTCCCGTGTTTCTACTTGTGGATTCAGGGCCCAGCCCCTTGGACGTTTTCTTTCTGGTGGCTTCACGACGGAAAGAGAGCCCCGGCCGATTCTCTGCAATTCCTGCCGGCACCGTTTGAAGAGGGACGTGAATACTGCTGTACTCCTGGGCGTCCCGTGATTAAGGAAACGCTTCCTGGCTTCCCGCACGCTCTCAGGTAGGAGCGGAACATTAGCGCAGGCCATGCGTTTACCAGCTCTCGGTAAAGGAGAGCAAGTAGTATTTGTTTTGTTTACGCTCCAAAGGAGGAGCAGTGCATTATTAATTAGGGGAAGAGAACGCGCTCGTTCTAAAGAGCAGCTCCAACTCCCGCCTACCTATCATTACCGGAAATAGTGACTGCCGTCTCTGTTGGTTTAAGACTAGCTCCAGAAGCAAGAGCTTGGAAATTGGCTTTCTTTTGGCACGTGTACTTTAAGTTGGGGAAGGAACAGTATATACTTCCAGTGACTGTGAACTGGGAGTTACGCACTCTGGCCTTTGTATTCATCCGAGACTTTGTTTGCATTTACAAACTATACTGCTTCTTTCGTTTGGGCTGCTCTGGTTATCTACCACGCTTCCTAGGAGTATGGTACCTGGTTTGAGTGATTACCGCTTTTCTTGATGGAAAGAAAGGCCTGAAGGTGTTGAGTGACATTTTAGGTAATCAAAACCCTAGCGAGACTTTATGAGTGTAGTGTTGCATGCCCGTGCATCTCATTGTATTGTTTTTTGTATTCCAGGTTCTACTACCCGCTGTTCCCTTCCTACCCTTCCCTCACTTGATCACCCTAATACTCTGTGCAGTAATTGTAGGAGTTGGGGATATCAAGAGGTGGACCCCTCATTGCGTCACACGAATCCTGAGGAGTACCCGCCTTCGGACAGGATCGTTACAATGTCATCTAATAACTCATCATCAGAATCACTTAGGACAAAATCTATTCTTGATGACTCTACATTTTTCTTCTTCTCTTTACATTTGCCTCCGTTTGCTTCTTCAGCAACTAAAACTGGACACAGACCCTCTGTCACAACCGCTCTCCTCCATATTTTCATTCTTTCTCCTCAACTTTCAAAAGGATATCTAGTCATAATATTTCTGTATCTTCTTCCGCCCCTATACTTCTCTCACTCATATGCCTCATATTCCCATTCCTCAAGCGCTTCATACTGAGTAGGTCTAGGTCTAGGTTCTAGAGAATTCATTCGTTCTCTCAGATTCTTTAGAATCCTTACATTAAATGTACCATGCTCTGGAAAAGCTAAAACACCATCATCTTCTGTGTATTTCACCCAATTCTCTAACCAAGTACACGTATGATAACCACATTCCAGCATCATAAAAGAAACAGCTGTTCCCGGAGGTGGAATAAGAATTCCCTCTCTCGTAACTATTGGTTTGTCCTTTTTAAAGAATCTCTTTATCTTATTAACCAACTTCATTTTTCCCCAAACCTCTCGCTAAAATACAATTCAATAAACAAACAACAAACTCTTCGTACTATCGCTTATTCTTTTCGCTAACAACCGTCCAATAGCAGCGCGACTCACACCAACAAACCAATCAGAACACTCCTACGTAATCAGTACCTTAACCAATATTAGCGCGGCTCACAGTAATCGACCAATCACAGCACTTTGAACACCAGCGGCCTGACCAATGCCAGCGCGGTTTTTCGTGACGTCAGTATTACTCCTTTCTACTGACCCTCCCTTTACAAAATAATACAGCAATGTTTTTCTATACTTTTCTCAATAAAACTTGTTAGAAAACAAACATAAAACAATGCTACTTTGTCTGTTCCACTAAATAAAGAGATAGTCTTCACTTTAAAAAGAAATATTCTCTCACTTCAAGTAAAATAACGACCAGCGCTATTCTACACCCAAACAAGCTACAGGAGGACTTGGTACTCCTCTAGGGATACTAGCCCAAGTTTCGGAAGAGGACTTTCACGTGGAAAGAGGCCTTGGTACTCCTTTGGGGATGTAAGGCCAGAGTTTCGGAAGTGGATCCTTCGCTATTTCACTCAAAATCTACTCTCAAACGAAATAGTCCCTAATATAACACCAACAGCCTGTCGCCGTTGAGTATTAGGACAACAGACAAAGTACTTCTGCAGGGTGATACCTTATCCACACTATTCTTCTGCCTCTTCAGGCTAATACATTATCATCCCGGGATCTTAGGTAACTCCGTACCCGTACTTCCAAACAACATAGAACAAAACACTAAGGGGGATATTCACAAGAAATGGCGAAAACTATCGCTAACCTCAGTTAGCGTGCGTTTTCTTATCGCCGTGTACCGCGGGGAACTATCGCCGTGTTAGGGGCGTATTCACAACACGCCGCTAACAGGCGATAGTTTCCCCTACCGGGTCAAATGTCCGGCGATAAGGTTAGCGTCACGGCGATAAAAATCGTCACACTAACGTGAAAAAAGTGGCGATGGGCCAATTAGCGACCAGGAACGGCACGCAAATTAGCACCAGCAAAATTTTTCTCACGTTAGGTGGGAAAAACCAGTATAAAACGCCCGCCAAGCAGCCCAAACACCCAAAAAAAAAAGAAGAAACAATTGAGAATAAGCATGGAGTAAGCTGGACCAAGTACAGAAGCCAACAACAACCCACAAAACATCCAGGAGGACCAGCCAGAGACCCAGGGGAAGGGCAAGCAGAAGAGGAAGAGGAAGACCTGGTTCAGTCCGCAGGAAAACCAGGTCCTGATTGCGGAGGTGACAGAAAACCAACAACAACTTTTTGTCAGCTCCACAGTGTCATTGGGAACAAAAAATGCAATATGGCAGTCCATCGCTGCCAAGGTGAATGCTGTCGGAGAGGTGAGGAGGACAGTGGATGACTGCAAGAAGCGCTGGCATGATGTTAAGCGCAAGACCAAGCTGAAACTTGCAGCCAATCTCAAAGCAGCAATGCAGACTGGAGGTGGGAGTCCAGCACCACAGGAGGAGCTGGATGCGTTGGAGGAACAGGTGTCCCAAGTCATCAGCGAGGAGACGGTGGTTGGAGTTCCGGGACAGGATACTGCTCAACATGACCAGACACAACACCAACAGGGTGAGTAACAACCAGGGACTGGGGGCACGGGGGGAAATGGGCCTAATGGCACCCATGCACAATTAAATATATTGCAGTGCACACCCACAATGACTGTGGATCATGTCCCGGATACCCTTGGCCCTGGTGACATAGACACATATCACCCTACTCACACAATACATTGCAAGACACATATTGGTGGGCTCACAGACCTGGAAATGTGCACATAAAAGTCCAGCAAATATAGTCCAAGTATCATATCAGACCACAAAATAAGGGCTACATGAAAGAGCAAAGGGCCACATTGATTGGAGATGCGGCAGGGTGTCTACATGGCCCCCTGCCTCAACACCACGCATATGCATGTTCCCGTATGTCTGAGTCGTGTGCAAGATTGTGCATCAAGGGTGACACTACTGCACATACACAATCTTGCACACAACTCAGACACACGGGCACAATGGTGCTTGTGTGCTGAGTGCTGACATTGCTGGTGGCATGCCCACTCATGCACATGATCAGTCACATACACACTGCATCCTCATTTTGTGTGCAGAGAGATGCGGGCCGGAACAGACCAGTCGTATATGAGTGGTGTTGAGGCAAGGGGGCCATGTAGACATCCTGCCGCATCTCAAGTTAATGTTCCCGCTTTCTCGTACAGGAGATGCAGTCCTGTGTACACAAGTGAGAAAGCATCAAGTGAATCTGCATACCATAAACACATGCATTGTCACAACAAAGTGATCATGTAGCCTACTGGCTAAAAGGTGCATATCCCACAATGCACACAATCAGCAGACCTGAGTCAAAATGTGATGTAATACAATGAGGAGGGGGGAGATGCCTACAACACTACAGTGCATGGACAATGCAGTTCAGGAATGTGTCCCCCAAATATGTACCACATGACTTGTCCGTGTGCCATACTCACAGAACTACAATGTCCCTGTATAGATGTCTGACAACGTAAGTATGACAACAAGCAAGGATAGCAAAGTAGCAGCAAATAATAACAAGTAGCAAAATTGCACCATCACCCCTTAGGTTAAATAGCACTCCTCCACTATCAAGTGTACACATCTGCCATACAAAAAGCTGCATTCCACATCAGTCCTGTTGTGAGTTGCCCATTACACCATTATGTGCATGTAAACCTATCAGTTTGGTAAGTCAACAATGTCAGTTAAAAAATAGGCAGTCATGGTCCTTATCATCCACACGCAAAGCCCGGCATTCAATATTCTGAACCATTACAGCATGTATCATCCATGTGAACATCTGCGTTGCAATAACACAAACACACATCACCCTGCCATTTGCATCTGTTGGGAGGGGGGTGGAGACAGGGCCTGAGCACCACTAATACGCCTTAGTAAATCCACATCCATCAAATCCAGTCCCAAACATACACCACATGTGGGGTCAACGTTGAGTGTAATGGGTGTTGACACTGTCTGTACAGCCAGCATAAACAATGGAAACTCAACCTGCACCATACTCACAACGTGTAAGCCAACAGGAGGGCAGTAAGCAATGCATGCAAGAAAAAACTTGACTGACGACATGCACACAAGATAAAACACAATAGCCAAAGCTAGCTGGATGCACATGTGTACCGAATTGTGCAGCACACATAGGAACAGTAAGTAGGCCTTCGTTGCAAAGGTGCATAAAGGGGGCCCTCCTCACACATGACTATTCCCGCACCAAACCCATGCACATGTGCAGTACCCAGCAAAGCTGGCTGTCTGTGAGCCACACTGACAAAGCAAGTGACAGTGCATGATGAATAGCATGCCTGCCCACCCAACATATTAACAGGGTGCAGGCCACGTCACTGAAGTGCCTGAGTGTGGACTTCATCCTTAAAGGAGCAGGTCACACTCTGACACTTCCTCATGTACATACAGCCCCTGACGTAAACAAGACATCAGCTGCCAAACAATGCACAAGTGTCCCAACTCTGACCAAGACCCATATTTAGCCCATCTTGCAACATTTCACCATTGTAAAGGGACAGGAGTGAAAGGCCCACTGCTTGAAAGGGATAAGGTGCAGCAATACCAAAGCTGCTGGGGCGACTCTACCACAATGCAGTGCGCACACACACATCAATCTGAGCTACTCAACACTGACTACAATGTGGGACAAACTGCATCACTTCCACAACTCAACAGAGGACACAACTGGTGCCGCTTGTGTGTAGAAATTAGCCATTTGCATGTGTCATAACTGTAAACTGTGAGATGACAATGTACAACTACAATATCACATCTGTGATGTTGCACCAATAATCACTATCCGCAAAAAAACATGCATCTCCTCCCAAACTGTCACAATGGACATTGTCATGCAGTCTGCCTGTAAACTCATCCAATGCATGTTCATACATGAAACACACAGTTAAACTGCATCTCCCCTTTACATTGCAGAGGGAGAAACATCACCTCCTGAATAGCATCCTGTCCCACTCTTCACTGATGAAGAAGAGGAATTCGCCACCATCAACACGGACACCCTCCAACAGCTGCTATACTCACTCAGCACCGATCTCCAGGAGCAGGGCAATCCAGCCATGTTGTGCAAACTCCACCCCCTGCACAAACCACACAGCAGCAAGCACCTACCACCACAGCTGTCTCACAGGACCTTGAGGACCCACTACTGGCATTCCAACGCCGTGCGGTAGAGGTCCAGCAGGAGATGGCTGATCAGGTGTGGTTGGGGTTTGACAGCCTGGCGGCCAAACTTGATGCCATACGTGGGTGTCTGAGTCCCATTCGGGACCACCTACAGAACATTACAGACACCTACAGTCCGCTCCATGCCCTCCGACATTCCATGGCTGACATCGCTGGAGTCATGACTCAGAGACAAGAACAACTGTCCAGTCAGAGTGGCTCCAGCGATGGCAGCCAGGAGTTGGGCTGCATGCGTTGAATAATGGAGAACATGGAGCGGATGCAAGCGGAACAAATGGCTGCCACGGCTGCACATCAATGCAATGTAGTTGGAATCTTCCATGCCCTGCAGCTGATCATCACTGCATTGCTGCAGCAAGGTTTGGCACAGATGAATGCTGCTGCAGCTTCTACATCCACATCTCCGCCCCCTGATGTGTCAGTGCCTCACAGTGCTGCAGCCCATCTACCACCAAGCCCATGTGAGGCACATGACACATCAGAGGACGAAGATGTGGATGAATCTGCATTTTTGCAAAAAAGAAAGCGGCAGCATTCATCTATGCCAAATGGCCTGTTTCTCCTTGGATCTGGGCTCAGCATCATGGCCCGTAACATCGTCTTCCACTGTCCCCGATACACTCTGTGACACTCACCTTGGACCTCGACATGGACTGCCATATCATGTCTTGTTCCCAATGACACTGCAATCAGCCTGCAGACTGAACTCTGCCTCTTCTTCAGGACAGTTCCCCCCAAAATGACTCTGACTGGCCCTCCACTGGGCATCGATGGAATGTGGGGATTGTTTGGCCAAGTACTGGTCCAGTCTTCACCAATGTCAACAGACTTGTAAATAAATATTTGAACTCACACAGATGTGTGTTGTCCATGATCAATCAAGTATAGGGGTCTCTAAAAATGTAGGCACAATGAATCCACCAAAAGGTACACCAAGGGAAATAAGGGAAATGTACATGTTTAACTGTGACCCAGATAGGCAGTGAGATGACCGGGTATGTGTGAACTAGCTGTGCCCTCATTGCTCCAATACAACAATCTACCAACATCCCAACTTAGCCCCACGTCCATTAAGGAAATAGGCATGTTTGCAAAAATGTCAAAGTCTGTTGCAGGCCACAAATAGTGTCCCCCTTTAAAATTGCTAAAAACTATCTCCTGCCAGATCTACTCACACTCTACGGGGTGGACAAAGCCTGTTGTGATGGTGCGCATTACATGTCACATCCCAAGATGGTGCACACCATATTCACATTGATGAAGATTCATAAGGGCACATGTCTACCATCCACAATTTGAACCACAATGTCTGCCTCAGTGAAGTAGAGTTGGCAATAGGGATTCACCCCAAAGTGCAAGGCGTCAGTCAGCCCCTTCTTGTGGACGAACAATGCTTACGATATTAGGAACCCTCTCATGCTGTGACCACTGTGACCGGATAGGGCAATGTGACTCGGGATGTGTGGTGTACTGCACGTAGCATATAGTCAGAAGCAGTGCCACCATTTCAGGGGTGGCATCACTACGAGCCAATGCCAAAAGTTACAGCTGGGAGAAGTGGCCATGACACTGGCACTACAGGGAGCAATGCAACATTCCCCCTCTTGTGTGCTGCAGAACAGTGTGCCTGCCCAAAAACTTCATCAGGGACACATTCAAAACTTTTCAACTTTAGTGATTCACAAAAGGCATTTAGGAGAAGTGAAGTCAGTACATCTAACTGTACTACTCCTAAATGCCAGTTGTGAATACCGGAAAACGTAAATGCATGACTTACTCTCAGACGACTTATGTGAATCAGGCCCACTGTTCTGCCATATGCAGTTCACAATGGACCCACAGAAAGACTACTACTTGCATGGCCCGGAGGTTCAGCCTCCATGCACAGGAACATATAATTCAAATGAATCTGACACACTTGCACTATGCAGCAAGTGTGCCAAGGTCTGTGCAATGTAGATGAACTCAGCGCCAGGAGCATGTGAGATGCAGGGCTATGACGCAATCTGTGGTACCCGGCGCATACATCCATCTCCATGATGGATAACAGTAGCTACTACAATATCCTCTCAATGCCATGTCCCTACGTTGTGTTGTAAATGGGCAACAATGTGCTGTCCAACTCCGTGAGTCACACTTAAGATGTATAACTTCACCAACCACTGCCCCTAGACTAGGCCGTAAATCCTACTTGCCACCCTGTTATCCATGCAAGTTTACTGTGCTCACATCTAAGGTATCCTGACACAATCCATCCTGCTAAGTAACATGTCATGACCTCACTTACACATTCAACGGAGTGTCCAGTGATGATATGAGATGAATACAAGGTAAAAAGCCACACTCCACCACATCACCCCTGACATAAGTGCAAGCAGAAATCAAAACAAGTAACCATTTATTATAAAATTACAAAATGTACCTTTCCTAAACTACCAATAATCATAACTACTACTAATCTAAACTAAACTAACTAGAATAAAGTGAACAAGTACCTGAACTATCTTCCCTAACTATTCCTAAAGACGCAACAACATATCTAATACATCAACCCCCCTCCCACCCTTAAGGCACATCATGAGACAGGACAAAGACATCTAAGCTATACACAAACTAACTACACACTTAACCTACACAAAGATATATTTTTTTGTATATTTTTATAGATTTTTTTAAAACAACAAAGACATCAACCCCCCACCCAAAGGAAAAGGAAACTTATCCCCAAATACTATATAATATAATCTAAAACTACCTTAAAATCTCACACTCCCTATGCCTACACTAAAACTACACTACCTAACACTTAAAATACTTACCTAACACTACCTAAAATACTAGATTAAACATTGGGGGAAGGAAGAAGAGGGGAATGGGGCTCTACATGGGCAGGCATCATGGTAGTCCCAGGGCTTTCATAATGTCCTCCATGAGCCTGGTCTGCTCGGACATCTCCCTCCTAATCTCTGCCAGCATCACATTGTTGTCCATCAGATTCCTCCTGTCCCGCAAAGTGAAAGTCACAACCTGATCGGCAGGTGCAGGTGGCATTGTCCCCTGTGTGTGTGAGGTTGTAGGGGGATGGGAGATGGCCTGTCCACGCTGGGACCCACCACTGACGCCAGAGGGTCCTGGTATGGCCTGTGTGCCACTGCTTCTCCCACGTGTTGCTACCTCAGGCACCGACTTCCAAGTGCCAGCTTCCCGGTCTTCCTGGTACCTCCGTTCCATGTTGTGGTACCCTTTTGCGACCTTCCTTATGTGGAGGTACCGGTCCTTCCTCACCTGGAAGGCGTGGGACTCCTCTGGCGTCATGTTGTCTGTAAAATATAAACAATGGGAAATTGTGAGTCCTTTGGACTATGTCAATGTTCTCCATTCAAATCTGGCATACAAGATCACTTAAAAATGGGAGCCTACACTCTGGCTTAACTATGTGTATTCAGAGAGTGACCTGCACAACAAAATGTTGAATCCAGGATCAGTGACTACATGCTGGGGAGGCTGACATGCCAGTGCATGGCATGGGACATGTACAGTCACAACCAAATGAGACTGTCAGTGTCAAATGATGGTGCTGTGACATACCCTGGCTGAGGGTGACATGTACAAGGAATCGGAGGAGAGAGGCATTATCCCTTCATGTGTAGCGCCACCCTCATCCTCTCCTGCAACACAGTGCAGCATCATATGTACGATGCTCATGTGCAGCCCTGCGTGTCCCCCAGCGACTGTGTGTAGTGCATCAAGTCTGCGCAAACACAGGCACTCTTGTACAAGAGTGCAAGGGTGCTGTGTGCAGGGGGGGCTTGTTAATGTGTAGGAAGGTCACCCTACCGGCACAGGAGCAATACTGGGACAGCCCTACTCAGACTTTCATCTGTGCTGCATCATGCAGCACACATGGAAACACGTCAGGTGGCTGAACACTGACTTGTACATGAGGCGCTGGGCCTCTCTCCACCACTACTTCACAATAGGTGAAGCGTTGCTGCCCAGAGGGGGAAACATCGTTTCATATGAATTGTCAATCATGCATGTCTTGGATCCACTATTGTCACTCTGTAGTAAATTTCACTATGCAGTCCTTCACAACGCAAACTGTTACAAAGCATTCCCCATTGTAACGTCAACCTGGAGTCATAATGGTTATTGTGTTATAATGGGCAATGCATTCTCACAGATAGCGTTGTAGAGGCCTGTATTGTAAAATATATGGCACGGCAATAAATGCAGGACTAAAGCATGCGTGGTAAATGCATGCGGAGTAATGTCACCAAATTGTACAGAGGGGCTCATTCACCTGAGCCAGAGTCGACCAGGGAATTACCCCAAGGAGGAAGCATGACAACACCATTGCAGTGGGCAAACATGCCTAAGTGATTCTTTGGGCCATCTTTGCTAGGTGTTTGTGGAACGTGCCATTGATATGCTTGGCTCAGAAATACGCACTGCTACTTCTGTGAAGCTGGTATGCAGCATACCTGCGCAATTACTTTGCCGACCTGTGTCTGAGCACGCACGGCCTGAAACCCACAGCCTCCTTGTGCATGATCGGGCACACTTGCACAGTCATCTCAGTCAAGGATGAACATGCATTCCATGTCTGCTGATACTCATCAGCTACACCACTTACGTGTCTCCTATCCTATCAGTGCGCTCTGTCATCCACATGCATGTGCTGTAGTAACAGAACCCATAGACCTAATTTACATGTGTATCACTGACTGGGGATGTGGAAAGTTACAACTGGAAGACAAATGCACAGCTCCACCTTAACCTACTGATTCATACACACTTATGACTTCAACAAAACATCATCACACTGTAGGCAAGGTACATGTGTGATACACACCCATACTGCATACTACGCCGTCGCTTGTTTTAGCCAGCCATTCATGACACTGCACTATGCCAATATATGATGTACGAACTCACCAGTGGCGTGTGGGTCATTGAACTTGTCGATGTCCCCCTGCGTGATGAGAGGTCGTGAGACATAAAACCCAATATTTGTTGGTATCAGACGTGAAATTACACGTGTCATATTCATCATATTCATCATACATATAATCACCATTACAGACAATGCTCCGTAACTGTACTGTTGCGTAACATGTTTGCTAAATGATTGGGTCTACTTTGCCTGACATTCACACAAGACCTGTGAATGCTGAGTCGGGCCAAACAAGACAACAATGCTAGCAGATTTGCGCATTCTAGTTGTGTGACACATTCACAAGGCCCCCATTTCTACACGCAACATGATGTTATACATGCTCTGTGTACGATTGCATCGCTGCCGATTGCACAAGGCTGTTTCACAGGTGTTGGTGGTGTATGACACTCTGGAGATGTCCTATTACCTTTGAACTATTGTACGTTTCAAACATTGTCACACGGAGCCTATGTACAATGGAAGCGTAGCAAACGTGCCAATATTCATGTGCACAGCATTTGTACACTTCCTTTTGTGCAGCACACAGGTCCCAGAAACAATGCCTTGGATTGTTCATGTACAGTCACCCTTCCTGTGCACAAACAATCTTTGTCCTGCAGGCAGTATTGCAAAATGGTGCCAGTCTTGGCACTACAGTGCTAAGTGTTGCGCCAGCGCAGTGGATAACACCAACCTGCACCCTATGCTTGTCAATATGATGCAGCGTTGTGTTTCTGATGTGCCACGTTAGGCGTGAACGCATGACGTCTCCCGCCTCACTCTGCCACATTTTTGCACTTGGACACCAGTGTATCACACACCTAAATTCTGGCTTTACATTACAGTGTTCATAATTAAATTTGGAGTTTAAACTTACCACACTGTAGGCCAACGATGACTCCCAGGTGGTCCAGCAGGTCACCCTCACGGGCCAGGCAGTCCTGCCAGCGGTGCTTCCATTGGCGCTCAGTCCGGTCCACCACAAAGACACGCTGCATCTGCGCCCGCACACGCTCCCACCTGACCGTCCGCACCTTGACGTCATATCCGGAGAGGATACGGCCTCCCATCTCCACCATCCGGGGCAGGTAAAAATTTATCAACCAGAAGAAGCCCCCCAATGCTCCCTCGGACATCCTGCCCTCCCTGCCTACACCCACCATCTCCCTGCACACACCTAAACCCGCTGCCACAAATCAAAACCCAATATAACAGACCCAACAACTACAAAGTAAGTTAACTACCCCAAGACAAACACCCGACAAGATTGAGAACAAGAGACAATAAAACATGTAAAAAAAGTACACCACACTTCACAGGGACACTATAGACAGGACACAGGACACAGCAACACTCTCCAAATCACCAATCTGCAGCACACACTACCAAACACCTCCAGCACTCCACAATCACCAGCAATGTGCTCAAAAGAGAAAGTGAAAGTGCACAGCACTCCTCCAGTAAACAGGAAGCATGCAGACATCACTTCCTGTGTGTTTGCGGCCCGTTTTTTGACATAGCGATGAAAATCTGCACGCAAAAAGGCTTTGGGGCAACATTTCGTATAGTTCAATGTGTTTAGCGATGTATTTTCCATCGCTAGTATGAAAAATACATAGCATTTTCGGAAATGCGGGCAGTTTTGCACTCTAAGTGCAAGTTCTTACACAGATGAACAGTCTTAGATGAAATTTCATTTCTTGTCCCAAAGAACACCATGAAAAGCTATATTTGACCCCAAATGACAACCAAATTTTCATATTTGTCCCCAAATGACACCCAAAATTTCCTATGTGACCCAAGATGACACCCTTAATTTCATAATTGAGCCCAAATGACACCCTTAATTTCATAGTTGACCCCAAATTACACCCTTAATTTCATAATTGACCCCAAATGACACCCTAAATTTCATAATTGACCCCAAATGACACCCTATATTTCATATTTGTCCCCAAATGACACCCAAAATTTCATATGTGACCCAAGATGACACCCTTAATTTCATAATTGAGCCCAAATGACACCCTTAATTTCATAGTTGACCCCAAATTACACCCTTAATTTCATAATTGACCCCAAATGACACGCTAAATTTCATATTTGTCCCCAAATGACACC
The DNA here is from genome assembly GCA_963921515.1 of Calotriton arnoldi. NCBI lineage: Eukaryota > Metazoa > Chordata > Amphibia > Caudata > Salamandridae > Calotriton > Calotriton arnoldi. The sequence goes on along the minus strand of CAWUFW010005746.1, from coordinate 720,849 downwards.
CTAAATTTCATATGTGACCCCAGATGACACCCTTAATTTCATAATTGAGCCCAAATGACACCCTTAATTTCATAATTGACCCCAAATGACACCCTAAATTTCATATTTGTCCCCAAATGACACCCTGATATTCATAGTTTACCACTATTGACACCCTATATGTAATTTTTATCCACATATGACACGCTGAACAGTAGAATTTCGTACCACATTTGACACCCTAACATGTCTTGTTTAGAACAAATGTCACCCTAAACAGCATCTCTGTTCAGAGGTGACATATCCACCAGCGCCAGGAACCCTGGACCTCCCACTACCCATCGCTACGACACCACCACCCTCCTCACACTTAATCCTGGAAGACTTAGAGAATGCCAACAGGCCTCGCCAAACACGACCCATGGCCAGTTCTCCTGCCTCCACTGCCGCCAGACCCTCACCGCCACCCCGGCATCCAACACCACCGACGCCAGCACCGGCGACACCCTAAAATGCATCCTCCTCAACGTACTCTCCATACACAAACACGCCATGGAAATCTGGAACCTACTTGACTCTCTTTCGCCCGACATCGCCTTCTTCACAGAGACCTGGACCAACGCATCCTCCGCCCCCAACATCAGCACCGCCATCCCAGATAGATACAAGATCCAGAGGAAAGACCACCCCAACCACCCAGGAGGGGGCCTCGCCATCGCCCACAAGAGCACCCTCCACTTCACCACCTCCAGCGAAACCTTCCCCTCCGCCGAACACCTGCACTTCAAGATCCAGACCATCCCCAAAGCCACACTCCGAGGAACCCTCGTCTACAGACCCCCCGGCCCCCGAACACCCTTTGCCACCACCATCACCGACTTCATCGCACCCCACGCGATCGCCTCAACAAACTATATACTCATTGGAGACCTGAACTTCCACCTCGACAACCCCAGTGACCCAAACTCCACTATCCTTCGTGAAAACCTCACCAGCATCGGACTTAAACAACTCGTCAACACACCGACCCACAGAGCAGGACACACCCTCAACCCCATCTTCGCGGCAGGAAACAGCGTCCATTTCAGCCACACAACACAGCCGCCATGGACCGACCACCACTGCGTACACTTTGCCATCAACAAACCCAAGGCACCCAAACCAGCCCCTCGCCCACCACGAAGGAACTGGAGCAAGGTTACCGACGAGCAACTTAACTCCACCCTCAGCCGTGACAACCACACCTGGGCACCCGACGCAAACAGCGCAAACGACGCAGCCAGAGAACTCCACACCTGGATCTCCAACTGCGCAGATGAGCTCGCCCTCTACGCAACCCCGACAGACAACGCCCCAGGAAAGCCGCCTGGTTCACAACCGCTCTCCAAGAAGCCAGACGCACCTGCAGATGCCTGGAGAAGAACTGGAGAAACACCAAGACAACCGAAAACCACACCACCTACAAGGACGCCATGACGGACTACCATAACCAGATCAGAGCCACCAAAAGGAACTTCATCCACAACAAAATCCTGGCCAACTCCACCAACTCCAAGGAACCTTTCAGTGTCATTCAAGAATTCACCAACCCACGCAGCGAAGCCACAGACATCACCCCATCCCAAGACCTCTGCGACAAGCTTGGAACCTATTTCCACCTCAAGATCAAAAACCTCTACGACAACTTCATCGACCATCCACCAGGCGCCACAGACGGCCCCCCGCCCCCCAGAAACACCAGTCAGCCCACCATGTCCAACTGGACACTGATCACGGCCGAAGACACCCCCTCGACCATGAAAAGCATCCACTCGGGGGCCCCCACCGACCCCTGCCCCCCTCATATCTACCACAGAGCCGTGGCCGCCATCGCACCCAAACTACAACGCACCATCAACACCACCTTCAAAACAGGCACCTTCCCAGACGACTGGAAGCGCACAGAAGTCAGACCCCTGCTCAAGAAGCCCACAGCTGACCCCACCGACCTCAAGAACTATCGGCCCATCTCGCCCCTCCCCTTCGCAGCCAAAGTTGCAGAGAAAACAGTCAACAGGAAACTGACACGATTCATTGAAGAGAACGCCGTCCTCGACCCGTCCCAATCCGGATTCCGAAGCAACCACAGCACAGAGACCGCCCTACTCACCGCCACAGATGACATCCGCACCCTCCTGGACCAAGGCCACTCCGCAGCCCTCATCCTACTCGACCTATCAGCGGCCTTTGACACCGTCTCCCATCGCACACTAGTCGTCAGACTACACGACGCAGGCATACAAGGAACAGCCCTGGACTGGATCCGATCATTCCTCACCGGAAGAAGCCAAAGGATCAGACTCCCACCCTTCCTCTCCGACCCCACGAAAATCACCTGCGGAGTCCCACAGGGTTCATCACTGAGCCCCACCCTCTTCAACATTTACATGGCCCCCTCGCAGCCATCATCCGACAACACAGCCTCAACATCGTATCCTACGCCGACGACACCCAGCTCATCCTCTCCCTCACCAAAGACCCCACCACTGCCAAACTCAACTTCCAGAAAGGAATGCAAGACGTCGCAGTCTGGATGACCAACAGCTGCCTGAAGCTCAATGCCGAGAAGACAGAAGTCCTCGGTACCACCCCTTCTGCATGGGACAGCACCTGGTGGCCGACCGCCCTTGGAAGCCCACCTACCCCCTCAGACCACGCCAAGAACCTCAGCATCGTACTCGACTCATCACTCTCCATGAACCGACAGGTCAACGCCATCACCTCCAGCTGCTTCAACACCCTCCGCATCCTCCGCAAGACCTTCAAGTGGATCCCCCCTGAGTCAAGGAAGACAGTCACCCACGCACTCATCACCAGCAGACTGGACTATGGAAACGCACTCTACGCCTGCATCAACAAGTCCCTACTCCGCAAACTCCAGACAGTACAGAACACCGCCGCCAGACTCGTCCTCGGCATCCCCCGACACGAACACATCAGCCAACACCTACAAAGTCTCCACTGGCTCTCCGTGGAGAAAAGAGTCACTTTCAAAATCCTCACTCACGCCTACAAATGCCTACACAACAACGGACGCAAATACCTCAACGACAGAATCAACTTCCACGTACCCAAAAAAAACCTCCGATCTTCCAACCTCGCACTGGCCGAAACCCCGTGCATCCACAGAGCCAGAGCAGGCGGAAGATCCTTCTCTCACATTGCAGCCAAGACCTGGAACGAGCTACCGGCAGACATCAGACGCGCCCCCTCCCTGAACACCTTCAGGAAGACCCTCAAGACCTGGCTCTTCGGCTAAACAGATCTGCGGACCCCCCCTCAGCGCCTTGAGACCCTCACGGGTGAGTAGCGCGCTTACAATTCCCTGATTGATTAATTGATTGATCAATTTAAAATTGTGATATTGTTACCACTTAATGTTACACTTACACTTGTCAGAGTGCTGTACTCATGCGGAGGAGAAACATGCACACAGGGTATGTGTGTAGTGTCTTTTGTTTACATATACTGTGCTTGGGGTCATTTTGAACTGATATATGATTGCTAAGGACAGTCACGATGTGACGTGCTCAGGTGAAGAAATTGTTTTTGATTCTGTTCCTTCGGGCTGGTCCTGCTGCAGAAGCTGTGGGGTGTGCTCCACCTGCCTCATCTTCCTCATCATCCTGAGCATCGTCCGGTGCATCTGGCACTTGGATCCATGGGGCATTGGTGCGTACACATATATTGTGCAATACAAAACATGCTATGATAATCTTGCACACTATTTCTGGGCTGTACAACAGTCTTCCACCTGTGATGTCAAGGCACCGGAAACGTGACTTTAGCTCGCCAAATGTGCGCTCCACAATGCCCCTGGTGCGTCCAAGGGCCAATTTATACTGCCTCTGGGCCTGGGTGTTGGTGACTCAGAGGGGTGTCATCATCCATGGGGTGAGTGCATATCCTTGGTCACCTGTAACATGTAATGGAGAGATGTGTCCATTAGTAGTTATGCATGCTGTGTGGGCAGTGTTAATAGTTTTTTGGTGTGTGATTGGTGCTACTTTGGGATTAATGTTTGCCATGTGTAGCTTCTGACAAAATGACCAGCATCAATGCGAATTTCATTGCCTCACAGCTGCTCGTCCCTCCCTATTCACTTGTGTGCGCTGCGTGGTTGCATCACTAGCACTCCAACAACGCACCAATGTCAGGCCTGTCTGCACATGTCCGCAAGCCTGGCACCTACACCAGCAGGGTCCCTGGCTCTCCTAACATCTAGCGCTACCACTCATCCGCACTCCTTGCAGTCAACGCCAGGAGAACGTTTAGATGCCAATGGGCCACACCAGACATGGCTCACGTTCTGTTCAGCTGCTGCCGCTGCCACTACACCTTCCCCACCACCCAACACCTGCAGTTTCCGATCCAGACCTGCCACAAAGCAACAGTCAGCGGCACCCTCACCTGCAGGGCCCACAGAGTGCGGGAACGCTTCGCAATCACCATCAACATCATCACACGCCACGTCATCTACTCCATGGACTACGTACTCATCCATGAGCGGAGCCTCCACCTCACATACCACAAGAACTCCAAATCCATTACCCTCTGGCAGGTGCTTGCTAACATCGAACTGAGCCAACTCTTCTCAACACTCAACCATAAGGCAGGGCACACCTTTGACCCCATCTTCACATGTGGAAACTGCGTCCACTTCATCAACACCACTCAACGCCCATGGTGTGACCAGCACAGCGTACACTTCCTCGTCGTGATACCCCATGACACACAAACCCACAGCCGGCGCCACACAGAGTTACTGGAGCAGAGTCCCCGAGGATCTGGTACACTCCACCATCAACAGCAACACCCACACTGCTGCAGGCAACGCCAACAGCCCTGGCCGGAATTTCCACACATGTATCTCCAACTGCGCATACACACTTGCCCCAATATGCAACTCCAACATACAGCGTGCAATGAATGCCACCTCAGTCACCAACAACATCCAAGATGACAGATGCATCTGCAGACGCCTGGAGTAGAACTGGAGCTACATGAAGGGAACCATTGGACATCACCACCTACAAGGACACCTAGCTCATACTCTCCCTCAACAAGGCGCCCACACACACCAGACTGGGGTTCCAGGGAGGATTGCAGCAAGTTGCAACATGGATGTTCAACAGCTGGGGGGTGCTCTACAAAGAGGAGACATTAGTCCTCATCCTCGTGACCACCCCATCAGCATGTGGCAACACCTGGTGGACCACCGCCTTCGGCAGCCCCCCATGACAACTCTAGGTACCTAGGCATCGTACTCGACTCCTCCCTCTCCATGCACAAACAAGTCTACGCAGTGGCCTGCAGCTGCTTCGACAGCCTCTGCATCCTACATGCTACCTTCACATGGTTCCCACCCCCGTCAGGTAGGACAGTCACCAACGCTGTCATTGCCATCAGGCTGGACAACGGAAACGCACTATATGCCCACCTGGACATGTCTGTGCTCTGCACACTCAAGACTGTCCAGCACACCACCGCCACACTCGGCCTTGTGTACATTCTTTCTTCGTAGGTCGAGTACCTCCATCGCACATACTTGGTTCCCACCTCTCCCCACATTTGCAATTATGTGGCAGAGGGGCTATGCCTTTGGGGATGGTTTGTCTACATGGCTGGCCCCAGTTACCACAGTTACTTGTGTTGTCGTGTCTGGTAGGTGACCATGTTGATTGGCATGTTGTATGTGAGTTTGGAACGTGTGCATTCTCACAGTTGTGAGTTCCATGATTGTGGAGTTGAGGTGTGTGGTGTGTTCAGTTAGTACTTACCAACGAGCAGTGCATTTCCATATGTGCCATCCTGAAAGCGCTGGTTGATGATGGACTGGTGGAAGATGTAGGAATCATGCACACTGCCTGGGAACTTGGCTATGACATTGGTGAACAGGCCCCGGTGGTCCACTATTGCCTGCACATTGATGGAATGTGTGTGCTTTCTGTTGCGGTATATGTGTGCAGTGTCAGCAGGAGGCACAACTAGGACATGTGTGCAGTCAATTGCCCCCAACACATGCAGGAAGCCAGCTATGGCATAGAACCCTTGCTTGGTCTCCAGCTGTTCCTGTGCAGTGTTGGGGAAGTAAAGGTGCTGGGGTATCAGGCTGATGATGCCATCCAAGACAGTTGTGAGGAACTTTGATAGGGCTGGCTGTGAGACTCCTCCGACTGTGGCAGTTGTTGGTTGGAAGGTACCAGAGGCCAACATGTGCAGCACAGCCAGCAGCTTTGTTTGCGGAGGGATGTTGGTTATCCGCTGTGTTGGTGCCATCAGCCTGTGGGCTATCTGGGTCAGGATATGGAGGATGGATGTCATTTTGAGCCTGTAGTGGGCAATGACATCCTCTGGCGTTAGGTCTGTGAGGCTGAGGCGTCGGCGATGGACCCGCTGTCTTATTCGGCGCAGCCTCGGTGGTGGTCCTGGGGGAGGTGGCAATGGCGGTGGTTGTTGTGGCCTTCTTGGTGCTCCAAGCTGCATGATTAGTACCTCCATGGCATCAGTGGGTCTTCAGATGAGGCTCTGGGCTAGTCACCCTTATATACTGCTATTTATCACCATTTTTAAGACCTCCTTTTTTCTGGTCTTAAGTTCCAGCAGCTAACGGGCCTTAGCGTGTGTTTTTTTATCGCATCGCCGGCCGGGGCGATCGTTGAGAATATCGCGAAGTGGGGTTAGCATGCGTTTTAACACGAGAACGGCTACATTGCATATGATTAGCGTTAGTTGTCGCTAACATAGTTGGCGATGTTATTAGCGGCCGCTATCGCCAGAAAGCTGTCGCTAATGGCTGTTAGCAACAGCTTGTGAATACGGCGATAAAAATATCACCGCTTTAGCGGCAGAAAAGTGCCGCTGACGCGGCGATATTGCCTTGAAAATATGCTCCTAACTTTTCATGTTAAGGAAACAAGTAATCAATAATCAAAAATTATTACCAAACTAATCAATAATAAACCATCCTCTGCTACCAAAAACTGATCCAGCGCCAATCAGGGATCGAAAATCGATAATACACAATCACTGGCCCATACTCATACACCCAACATAAATCCCAGATAGCACTGTTTCGAGTTTAATCGTTAAATCAGTTGTTCACTAACTACAGGCTCATCCTAACACACTAGATACATAATTGAACCTGTAATCAAACTCTCTTTCCTCTGGTCGATGGACCATTAGTTGAAGAGTTGATGATAACTAACTATTGATCTATACTACTGAATAAAGCACAAACTCAGTATAGGTTAATAATATTTATCGCAAATAATGTGAAGGGAAATGCTTATCATGTACAGTTTTACAAGGCAAACAAAGAATAAATCACACAGAGAGAACATTTGTCAAAGCAAAAAAGATATCAAACTCAAATCACAATGATTAGAATGCAATTAAGGAGTGGATAGATGAAGAGACAAGTTTCAGAGACAAAAATACTTTTGCAAATATTTATGCAAAATACAGGTTTTAGCCATACTAACCTAAATGTCTTAGTGGAAAATCTCCCTGGCCACGAGAATAGATGGGGGTTCCCTGTGAAAGATTCAGGGAACAAAGAATAGGACAGGAACAGGAAACAGGTAGGCCTCTATCTGCATACAGCAAACTGACGGACAGCGACGATCTGCCCTCTCTAGCTTCTTCAAAGAGGCACACCCAAAAGTTCTCGAGCTGCTCAGCAAACCCACCTCCATAACACCTCCCAGACACCCCAGTTATACTCTAAAAACCTACATGTCCATCCCACCATTATAGCAACATTTTCAGAATCTTAGTCTCTCATTGGTCAATTTAGGGGTGTTCTATCACACCACCATAGTCACGTCCATGGTTTCACAGCATTCATTGTTCAACAATACGTAATCCACGCTTCACAAATACAGCTTCCTTCCATTTGGAACATGTTTCGAAACTCTTCATTTTTATTGTCCGCCTCTACAGCTTCTGCGGAAGAAGTTTGTACATTTGCTCATGATCTCACGGCCATCCTTCCGGTACTTGGCAGACAAACAATGGATCACGAAGGTCGTTGACATTGCCTTCTTCATTTCTCTCTCAGAACTCGATTTTTCAGCTTTAATTTGACTCTTTCTCGTGTTAACCCTTGATTTGTCATACAAACGATGTAAGCCCATGCAAGCTTCACTACGGTGAATAAAACACAGACATTATTAATTTCATGAAATATAATTCTCACTGTTTACCACGCACCATTTGCACTAACCCACGTTATCCGTCTAATAAAGCATTAACGCACAGAAAACAGCATTATTATTATTTTAAATTTTAAGCAGAACGTGAATGCGGCCTAGTTTTTCATGCATTAGTCCACGCATTAGTGCACGCATGCGCACAAGTATTTCCGCGTGTTTTTTCGTGTTTTTGCATGTTAGTTTCACCAAACACGGTTAGTAAATGTTTCCGAGGAATTAATCCGAGCAGGTTTTACTTTCTCAAACCCCTGCTCCATCAGCTGCTCTGCTCACATAGCAGGGGGAGGAGTGGTGGGTACTCGGTAACTGTGCGTGACGGTTTGTCAGGCCCAAACAGTCATGCGCACTTAGCAAGATCTCCCCCAGGCTGTATTACAGCCTGGGGGAGAACATGCACAGGCTCATAGTCCGAACCACGGCGCTCAGACCAATTATGACGCTGCTGACAGCAGTGCTGTGATTGGCTTAGGGGAACCTGTGCGCTTCCTGCTTCCAGTAGCGGAGAGACGACGGAGGAGAGACACAGTGATGAGGTAAGTTTATTTTTATTTTTCTAGACTCCCTGCCCCCCCAGATCCATGTCATCCACCACTGCTCATTTAACACATTAATGTGAGGAGAACACCGTATAATACATTGAAAAAGGAAAGTCAAGCAAAGGTACACCATTCAAGGATGTGCCTAGTGAAAATGTATATAGAGATTCAGACTCTCAAAGGACAACATCAATGACCTTGAATTCCTCATCATTCCCACATCGGACCTAGGAAAAACATGCCTTATACCTTGACCACAAGGTAAATTTCCTATAAGCATTACAGTACTATGCAATTGAGTCCCTACAGTTAGTCATCTGACACGACATCACCATCTTAGAATTGTCTGTCTGCAAGTGTCAGATGTGTTCAGAGTCAGTCCCCAAGCTGGCATGTCATGTCACCTTCCAATGTACAAGACAGAACATCTGACAAATGCACAATGACTACTGTTACATCAGTTGTTACCTGCCTTGCCTTGTGGACAACAAAATTATTACCTAAGTGTGGAGTGGTCAGACCATGAAACCAAAACTACCATTCTGGAAAAGTTTGCAAGGGGAGGGGAAACACTGTACATAAGTGATGTAGGTGGAACATGAACAGAAAAAGAATGACCAGGCCCCAAGGAGCTTTTGGGTAAGTGCATGAGGTAGTAAGACTTCTTGGGAGGGTCCTGTTCACTGCCACCAAACTTAGAACAATGTCTGTCTTCTGTCTTGGAACTTGGGCACTACAGGTACCATACTAGGCTCACCACTACTGCCTGCCTAGGGATGTTAGGGGAGCTGTGTCAGGTGACATGGCAAAAGGAGTCATCTGAATAGAAGCAATAGACCTTGCAATAAATGGAATAGCATCACAAACTTTCTCAGTTTCCCGTCATTACTGTTTCACTTCTGATATAAGGTTCATCATCCAATTATGTGTAGCCAGAGATCCTTTCAAATTTTTCATTCCATGGCTCCCTGTAAACTGATTCAAAGATGGACACTTCTGCTGGCTAATTTGCCTAGCCTTTGTCTTTTAATCTTGTGGCTCATGTTGCTAGTCTATGTGGAACATCATACTTGTCTCACTACGTCCTAAGTTGCTTTTTGAAGAATCCCAGGGCACATAATGTATGTGTCCTTATCTATGTGTCTTTTCTGTCCTATCTTCACTTGACTCTTTTGATCCCTGTGCACAATGGCCCTTATATAAGTGTCATTGATGTCTGGCTCCACCGCATCCCCTGCATAATTGAGACTCTATGCCCAGTGAAATGCTACAGACAAATTAGTGCCACTGATATTGTGGATCTTATATTATTTAACATCTTTGGCACACACTCCATTGACTATTCTCCTTAGCATCTCAGCCAATGACAGTGCATGAAGTATATCCTCTGGCATAGATGTTTGTGTGCTCCTTCATCTGACATGATGTTTGCAGATGAGGAGGTCTTTTTTTGTAGCTTGGCACAGGACCTAAATTCAATGAGGATGACTCCAATTTGTGGAAAGATAAAACTATGTAAGACGCTAAGGCCCAATGTCAGAGAGACAACGTGCTCATTCACCTCAAAAAGGGGTAGGGATGTTCAGGTAAATGCCAAAAATATGCCCCGTTGCTGCACAATACTTAATTTAAGAAGTATGTTTAAGATGAGAAAGAAAAAAGCCATTAACTATCTTAAACATCCTGTTCATGGAATCACAGAGTCAAGCATCTACCTTTTTGCACTGCACCCATGGTGTGATGGGCAATGGGTGGAGACAAGGGTATTAACGAACACTCGAGATGCAAGCTGAGAGTCCTTCAAAGTGGATGTCATTTTATGCACATGGCATGTCAATTCAGTTTGCATTTTGGGATAAGGATGGAGATAGGGATTCAAGTATAGACTACAGCCTAGCTTCTCTTATACCTCCACGCATAGTAACTAGGTTTTGCAGAGAGTTTCATAACATTCATGTCAAGGAACATAAACAATGACACCAGCTATACTTCCACCTTCAACCATTGCTTGCTGAAGGGTCATTCACATTTTGTACCAGCCCACAGACATCATACATTCAGTATAGCAAAGTGTCAACCTACATTAACCATTGCTTTCTTGGAAGTGCCAATTATACTTTGGATCAGCCCACAGGGCAGTCATTCTAAATTTGGTCTGTTAGCTATCATAAGTGATGGCATTTATGTCTCATTATATTTGTGATTGCACTGGGAAAGAATTAGCATCAAAAGGAAAAGGAGTCTGTTACCAGTTGCCACAATGGCACACCACACATCAGCCCACAAGGGGGCTATTATGTGCAGCTCTTGTATTGAGGCTGTTGGCAGCAGTGTGGCCTCTCACAAGGAGGATAAGTTCAGCTCCTTGCCATGTTCATTGATATGTAGTGTGAGGTATCTTTTTGAGGTCAGGTGTGCCAGTAGCAGCACGACCGACTATAACTGAAAGACTAGCAACAGTGTCCCAGGTAGCTCTAGCAGCTGAATCCTGTGTCCTTGGCTTACCTGGGATTCCTATCTCTCATCCAACCAGTGACATTCATAAGCCTGTAAATCTGCTTAAGAACAGTCTGCACACAGAGGATAACTGCAGTACAGTAGCATGTCTGGTGCTCAGTGCTGAAAAAGTACCTCTGGTCTTCTACCACATTAGGTTCCACCCATTCTGTACATATGTTAATGAGTGTAGGATGACTGCACTTATTGCCATCAGGGCTGAGCTTGGTGAGACCATTTTTTCACAGTGCAACCACTTCATTGCCCACACAGCAGACACTGTCCTGCCACTGCAACATACGTTTTTTCCATTTTGGAGACACTTGGTAGAGGGTTAGATTTCCAACATGGACTTCTACTGGTTTAACACCTGCCATATCACATAGTTTCACATGTAACCCTACATGAGTCAACTGAAATCTTATGATGCACTGTGCATCAATAAACAGATAAATCCCCTCTACTGGTTAAGTAGGGCCATGAGCATTGCTTCTCCAGGGTGTCAATTAATTTCATGTTAGTCTTCAAACAGGCTGAAATCCTGACTGTTGGTCTCCCAGAATCTGATCACATTCTGTGAAGCCATCAACTATAAATCAGATGCCTTTTCTAAGTTTTTCAAAATAAATGTTTGACATTGAACAATAATTGTCAGCCTAGTGCTGTTCCAAAGATGCCATTTTGAAAACATTTTATCAACTTCAATTTCTTCCAGGAGTCTAAAATAGCAGCACATTGAGGAGGCATTGAGCAATACATTGATTGCAGTGGTCAAGGCATGAGAAAACTGGGTGGGAAGAAGGTATGGGGAGGGAGCGATATTGTAAAATATATGCTATTTTGAAAACTGAATAAAAACCTACTAAATCACAAAGTGAGCAAAGACGCAGATCCATTGGGCATAACCTAGTTTGTTAGACAATGCCAGTATCATCCTCTGAAATAGGACCATATTCTAGGATATTCCTTTGCTTACAAGGAGGACAAATGAGCATGTCCTGCAATACTTGCTGTTGGGACTGGCTCAATTAATGCACCTATTACAAGAAGGATCCGCCTGGACTTAATATTTTATTGCCCTACACCTGCCCTTTATTCCTTACATTTTCAGAATATAGTATGCACTCTTGTGAAATGTCAACTTAGCAAGAGCTTCTTATTGAATGTTCAAAATGTTGGTGTACCATAAGAGCCTTCTAGGTGATGTCACATTCAGAGTTGAAAGATTGAAGACTTTGGTTGCCACAAATCCCATATTACATATTTAACATGTATTTCTAAAATGTACCTAAACATCTTGGGTCCTTTCTTTAAGCAACGTGTAGTCGACTAAGAACCAGTAAGTTTGGGTTTTCCAACTACTTAGCACAGTTAACTGATCAGTGGTTTCATTTAAAAGCAAGTCAACCAGGAACACTAAATTTTAGGCCATTTGTAAAAGAGCCATGATTCAATCTCTTGCCCATGTAAGATAGGTAAGCTGGAGCCCTCTTTTACGCCAAGTCAGTAATCTTGTATGTGTTTTTATGTGGAGAAATTGGAAAGTAAATACAAAAATCACAGAGGATAAAGCAATGGCCTCCAAAATACAACACCCAACGTCAGTGATGTTAAAATTATATATTGCCAAACAATCTGTTGTTTTTCATTGAACAAAATCCGATCATACCAGATGCTCAACTGACCTCCAAGGGCTCCCTTACTCTTTTGCTAATTTAGGGTTTTAAAGATATCAATACATACAATACATGCATGCATACTTGCTAAACGATCCTCACTAGTGACGTGCTAGATTTAAAACTGTCAATCACAGTAATACAATGTGCTGCAGAATTGCAAAAGCTACATAGAGGACAATGTCCATTAAAGCAAGACAGGACTGCATGTAGAGAAGTAACTGTTGGTATCAACTGTAAAAGAAAAATGATTGTAAATTGTGAAAATCCTGAAAAATATCGGAGCAAGGCCCACCTAAACCACCATCTAGGAGCTCCCGCTAGTTTTCTGAGGAGATGTGAGTTGCTGTTCCAGCTATGCCAAGTCTTACCGAACTCCATGACGGATGGACTTTCCACCACAAAGTAGCGTGTGGAGCATATCACTAGATTAGGGTTTATTGTAATAACTAACGTTGTCGTAAATGATGACTTTACTTGAGTCATTGTATTCTCTGCATCTAGGACCCAACAATGGCGCACTAATCTACACTCTTTTCAGAGTTACAGACACCTCCTGTCCATAGGTCCCTGAACAAGGGTCAGTGGAGTCACCTGTCTGTCAAAATGATTCTGCAGGTACTTCCTTCCACCCACAGTAGCACATGACTTATTCTTTGTGACTTAGATGAAGTTTGGATTCTTCTTTTTTTTCTCACCAAAAGGACATTTAGTTTACAATCCATGTTTGTGGCATGCATGATGACAGTATCACCCATATTCTATGGTTGCAGAAGTGTGCTTGCTCTTTATGTACAGCCCAATTTACACACTTTTTGCGAGAGCAGTTGCCTCTTACTTATATCTTAGGTATATTACGCCTGCATTTCCAGGCCTTCTTCACAAAGTTTTCTTAAGTGAGTTGTTGTGCCTTTCTTGCGACACATGTGGGACTTACAGTGCTTAATTTGAGCTCAGTACTGGCACGTAATTCGAAACACTTGCACTTATGGTAGCCCTGTCGGCCTTTGTTTGAGCACAGGGCATCAATAGATTGTTTATTAATTATATACACTACATAAAATATAACACCAGTGAATCCAGGACATTCTTACAATGTCCTGGAGTAGCCCAAATGGTCGCATTTGAAAGTGTGTGATGGTGTTTGGCAGTGTTGGCAAGGGCAGTAGGTGGTGCAAGCTGCAGTGGCCTCCTGAGAAATACCTTAGGCCCTTGCATTTTTTTTTTTTTTTTACAAATTAGTCACTGCATACTCATGAATTTCCTGGAGTATAATATGCTTCTGATTCACAAAGTTTTTTTGTAAGAATGACTTACACATGGAAAATAATGAAAAAGTCACTCCTTAGCAAGGGCAAGACACAATTTCTCGCAGAAAAATCTTTGTGAATCTGGCCCTTTGAGAGAAGTGCAAGTGGAAGATAAAAGAAAATGAGGCAGAAGGCTTCTTTGCAGAGATATTGTGATCGGCCACCTCCTTGACACACCTTCTAAAGGCTTCTGGCACAACTTTGTACAGATACTGTACTTGGAAGACCCGGTGCACTACATCTCGAGTTCAATGCAAACAAGGAAGAGAGCTTTTCCAGACTTTAAGGGCCTCCACGAACGAATAGCTGAAACACAGACTGTGTTCTTATTAATGAGAGAACGAATATCCTATTGCTATTATTAAAATATCCTCACTATATAAAGCTTTGCACTGAGCAAAAATGGAGTAGGCTGTTTCACACTGCTTTTGTTCATTGCATAACAGGGGATGATGCTCCAATTACACACAGATCTTGCTTCGCTTCACCACATTGGAGCAAACTGCGCAAATGCTGCCATTTGCTTTGTTTCTTTAAAAGAACACTGCATTATTTGTATAAAAACCGTTTAAAAAAAAACTTTATTCATGTAGCTGGTATTTTTCTCACTTACAGACTGTATTACACCAATTCAAATGATTTGTGGACAAAAGATATGCCATATATGTTTTACAATTGTTTCACAATTCGTTTTTTTATATTTGACCCAGTAGAAAATGTATTTCATCTATGTTCTGAAGCAGAACCTGTTCAGTTTCCAATATCGTAAGTATCACATAGGGTTTAAAACAGCATGTTCTCAATGTTTGCACTAGTGCAAGTCTATATAATATGGCCCAAGAACTTTTAACTTGTCTCCTTTATTTTTTATCTTGGGGAGATGAATTACTCAGCATCCAGGAGATGGCACTCTAATGTATGTTCATTAACAATGCAATTGTTCCTGGACAATACAACATTCGTTGTGAACCAATGTTTGTCCTTGGTCTGGGGCAGTGGAACAAACTAACAAGTGAAAGTGTAGGAAATAGAGGCTCTACAATTATCTATCATCCATTGCCTGTTCAGAGGTACAGGGCCTCTGTCACAAAACATTTGTGATTGGGGTTATTTCATGTCCTAAGTAGTAAGTTAAGGTAGTGTTGGTGCAAATACCCTTCACCACTGTATTACGAAGAAGATATCTGGAGATCGTAATGTGTGACAAAAACGACTGTGCATATTTTTGTGGCATTATTGTTGTGTTGATTTATTTTATTTTTGAGTTTTTGTTAGTTTTATATAGCGCAAACTTGACCCGAGGGTATCAGAGTGCATTACAAAGCATTCACATGTGTTCTATTGTATTTGTGCTGCTCTGTTTTTTGTTGGATTACTGCAATGTGATGATTTTGTTGTTTTGTTCTGTGGTTGCTATGTTGCATTCTGTTTTAGTTGTTTTGTTATGTTGTTCCCTGTTATTTGATTTAAATGTGCCTTGTGTATGTTATTGTACTAAGTTTTGCTGTTTGTGGACAAGTATACCAATACTGGTATATTTCTAAACACATGCCTTTACATTTCTCAAGGCCAGCAACCATTTTCCACTGTCTAAGGTGGTAAGCTACTGCTGCTCCATCCCTTCACTTAAGACACCAGTCATTTCAAAACTGTGGCACAGACTATGTGTTTGATCACAAAACATTCTTATCTGGCGTTATTTCATGTCCTTGATGGCAAGGTAAAACAGTGTTTGCTCCAAACTTCTTTTAGCAACATATTAAAAAAACAGGATTGTGGAGGTAGCAATGCATGAAAAGACCTTTTGTGCATATTGTTCTGTGGCATTTTGTTTCGATTGTTATGGTTCTGTTGTGTTTTTTTGTGCTGTGATGTTTTCATATTGCATTATTGCAATATGATTTTGTTGTCTAAAGCTGTTACATTCTGTTTTGACTGTTTTGTTGTCATGTGCCTTGTTAAGCTCTAATTGTGTTATTTGCTTTGTATTTGTTATATATTTTAGTCTGCTCTTTATTTTAGATTAATTGGTTTATTTTTGTCCCTAATCTGTTTAAAAAAGACCCATGATAGACACAAAAGTAGCTTATAGCAAGTGCAAAATTTCCAGCCAAAAACAGCAAATGCCTTTAAAGATCCTGTGACAATCAACCATTTACCTCTTTCTAAGATGATAAAATAGTACAGATCTGGATCTTCAATGTCTTAGGATACCAGTCGGCTAAAAACTGTGGAGGAGATTGTAGGCCGGATCATGAAACTTTTTTGACCGGCACTATTTTGAGGCCTTGGTGGGAAATTAAGGCAGTGCTTGGTGCAAACAACTTTTACCATTGTATTTTAAAAGCAGGTTTCTGCAGGTGGTAATGTGTGACAAGAAAATATGTACATAAATGTTGCACATTTTGTTGTGGTGACAACGTGTTCAGTTGTTTTTGTGCTGCATTATTGCAAATTTATGTAGTGTTGTACTGAGGTGGTTGTGTTGCATTCTGCTTTGATTGATTGTTTTGCTTTATTGTGTCTTAATAGTGTTATGTTATTTTGTGCATGTTACTGTGTTATGTTCAGGGTCGGACTGGGCCAGAAAATAGAACAAGGCACCAAAATAAAAGGGGCTCACACCAGCGAATCAGATAGCAAAAAATGTGGTCCACATATTGCAAATCAGACCAGTTTTGAAATTTTAAAGACACGCTTTATGGGTACTTTACAAGGTATGGGGGACTGTATGCATTTGTGTTTGCTGCAGGCAATGTTTGTCTTAATATCAGAGATATCAACAATAACAAATAGCCCAGCAGACCATAAAACAGGCCCACAAACTGCTAAAAACCCAGCACACGTACTAATCTGTGAGATGAGCCCATCTGGCACTGCCAGATTGCCCCATAGGCCAGGCCCAACCCTGGTTATGTTATGTTGTAAACATTAGATATATCAAGAGAAGCTACTACATTTCCAGCCAAATACTGGCACATGGCTTTAAAGTTCCTTTTGCAAGCAACCTTTATGTTTCTGGTGGAAAATTAACCTTATCATGCGCTTCTACTATTTAAGACACTAGTCATCCCAAAACTGTGGCACAGACTGAGTCTTAAGTTAGCATTCCCAGTGCTCACTTTATGTGATGCAGCTCCATGTCTTAAATTTACACTTGCGTTGCTCTCGTTATGTGATGCGGCCCGGTGTATTATACGGTGCTCACTTTATGCAATAATTTCTGAAGAGTGGAGCAAAGCTCTAACACACTCTTCTAATACCTGTAAAACCTTCACCTCTGCTTTTATTTATAACTGCCAATCGGTTCGTTTAAATTGCGTGTGTAGTGGTAGCATGGACAGGGAGGAAATTTGGTTTAAAATTTTGCAGGTCTCTGTCCGATGGATTGTCTTGCCAACTACATTTTAACAATTGAATTTCATTCTTTCAACCAGTCTCTTAATAAAACGGTGTTTTAAATTTTCCAAGTTTTGTGCCTTACCATCCCCTAGTATTAAATTGCATTCTGTTCGAACATTAAAGCCATGCATTAATTTAATATTTGCGGTTGACATTGGCAAGATGGCTCAGTGACATAAGTGGTTATGTCTGATAACTGGTGTAATCTGCTGGCTAGAACTTCGGGGCTTATTTACCCGCTGGAGCGTCACTTCTTTTGAGCTTCCGGTGATGCACGCCTCTCAATCATATCTATGAGGTGACTCAAAGCCACCCTACATGGCTTTGCATGGCCTCATAGATATGGAGTAAGGCAAGGGAGCACAAAGCGCTGTGTTGCCTTACTCTGCATCAAGGATGTGTTCAATGGGCATCGAGGTGGGTGTTCCCACACAACACCCATGGATTTTGACGCTGCCCCAGATCTACAAAATCACTTAAACCTGGTGCAGCATCAAAACCTTATGTCTTCCCAGAGCAGGCTTAGTGAGGAGAAATGTTTTCATTTCTCCTTGTTTATTCCTCTTTACATGTGTGCTGCATTCTGCAGCACACATAGAATGGGAAACACCTCCATGGATTGTGTTTTGTGCAGGATGGTGCCCCTTTCTGCTCAAAAACAATCCTGCCAACAATGTAGACACCCTTGCACTATGGTACAAGGGTGCCTGCATTGATGTTAGGCATCAAATTGTGTGTCGGCTGAAAGTACAGGAATGCAACATATATCATAAATACAGCACATTCCTGCCCTTTCCTTTCAACACAGGGCAACGCAGAACAGTGACTTACTGCGCTGCCCTACACCTAAAACCCGTATATGAGGACATTCGAGGGTCGGCTGGTCCAACTTAGCCTACCATGCCTCAAATGTCAATTAATTCAGTATTAATAATTGGAAAATAGTATATCCTTTTGCTTACTGCGCCTATAAATTACAAAAAGGAAGGATTGAAGTTCTACAGTAATAGCCTGTTATTAATGAAATGGCTCAACTTGAAAGTTAATTTAATACATCAATTTTAAACACATTAACTTCACTTCTTCTCCTTACCAGGAAACACATCCATTTTGAAGGAAGAAAATCTATGTTGCTTATGCAGTCTACAAAAATTATTCTGCTTTTCAGAAATGCCAAAAGAACGGGTAAGAAATCAAATTCTTTACTCGTTAACATATTTTCTCCTATGAATACTTGGCTAGTATTATCAAATTCTAGATCAATTTTGACTTTAAAACAACATGACATCCCTCTCTAAAAACAAACATCACATCTACGACCTTCTCACCGATGCAAAACCAGACATACTATTCGTAACTGAATCATGGTTGGGAGATGATATGGCTCCAGTCCTGCATGAAGCCGTTCCTCTAGGCTATCAAATGATCACCCAAAATCGTATAGGCAAAAAAGGAGGTGGTCTAGCTGGTGTGTTCAGGCAAACATTACATATCACTAAGTTGACGACATCACCATAAAGAATTGTGAGGATCTTCTCACCAGATGCAATCCTACACCGCGTTCCTCCTGTAACTTCCTGCTCCTTTACAGACCTCCACCTAGCAAGGCGACATTCCCAGACGCACTTCTAGACACAGTTACAAACCTGATAATAATACACTCCAACCTATGCGTTCTGGGTGACCTCAACATTTGGTTTGACAAACCCAATATGACCCATCCAAAAACAATAATCACTGGCCTAGACGCACTAAACCTGCATCAGATTGTCCACAAACCTACACACATTGCTGGACATATCCTAGATGTCATTTTTACTAATACCGAACTAGTTACCTTTCAAACTATAACTCCAGTCACATGGTCAGACCACCACTTGCTTGCTTTCCAACATAAAACAACACTAAGCGACTCCCCTAAAACTACCTTACATCCATCCACCTATCGACCGTGGAACAAGCTCAATTTGGAACACTTAGAAACACAACTAACATCCAGTACAAATCTGGAAACAATATATTCTGTTCAAAAACTATATGAGTGGTTACAGGAAGCTTTTGACATCCTGATACCACTCAAAACCACACAACAGAACAAAAGAAAAAAAGCGCCTTGGAGAAACATAATCAATCAATCAATCAGGGAATTGTAAGCGCGCTACTCACCCGTGAGGGTCTCAAGGCGCTGAGGGGGGTCCGCAGATCTGTTTAGCTGAAGAGCCAGGTCTTGAGGGTCTTCCTGAAGGTGTTCAGGGAGGGGGCGCGTCTGATGTCTGCCGGTAGCTTGTTCCAGGTCTTGGCTGCAATGTGAGAGAAGGATCTTCCGCCTGCTCTGGCTCTGTGGATGCGCGGGGTTTCGGCCAGTGCGAGGTTGGAAGATCGGAGGTTTCTTTTGGGTACGTGGAAGTTGATTCTGTCGTTGAGGTATTTGGGTCCGTTGTTGTGTAGGCATTTGTAGGCGTGAGTGAGGATTTTGAAAGTGACTCTTTTCTCCACGGGGAGCCAGTGGAGACTTCGTAGGTGTTGGTTGATGTGTTCGTGTTGGGGGATGCCGAGGACGAGTCTGGCGTCGGTGTTCTGTACTGTCTGGAGTTTGCGGAGTAGGGACTTGTTGATGCCGGCATAGAGTGCGTTTCCATAGTCCAGTCTGCTGGTGATGAGTGCGTGGGTGACTGTCTTCCTTGACTCAGGGGGGATCCACTTGAAGGTCTTGCAGAGGATGCGGAGGGTGTTGAAGCAGCTGGAGGTGACGGCGTTGACCTGTCGGTTCATGGAGAGTGATGAGTCGAGTACGATGCCGATGTTCTTGGCGTGGTCTGAGGGGGTAGGTGGGCTTCCGAGGGCGGTCGGCCACCAGGTGCTGTCCCATGCAGAAGGGGTGGTACCGAGGACGAGGACTTCTGTCTTCTCGGCGTTGAGCTTCAGGCAGCTGTTGGTCATCCAGACTGCGACGTCTTGCATTCCTTTCTGGAAGTTGAGTTTGGCAGTGGTGGGGTCTTTGGTGAGGGAGAGGATGAGCTGGGTGTCGTCGGCGTAGGATACAATGTTGAGGCCGCATTGTCGGACGATGGCTGTGAGGGGGGCCATGTAAATGTTGAAGAGGGTGGGGCTCAGTGATGAACCCTGTGGGACTCCGCAGGTGATTTTCGTGGGGTCGGAGAGGAAGGGTGGGAGTCTGATCCTTTGGCTTCTTCCGGTGAGGAATGATCGGATCCAGTCCAGGGCTGTTCCTTGTATGCTCATGCGTCGTGTAGTCTGACGACTAGTGTGCGATGGGAGACGGTGTCAAAGGCCGCTGATAGGTCGAGTAGGATGAGGGCTGCGGAGTGGCCTTGGTCCAGGAGGGTGCGGATGTCATCTGTAGCGGCGAGTAGGGCGGTCTCTGTGCTGTGGTTGCTTCAGAATCCGGATTGGGACGGGTCGAGGACGGCGTTCTCTTCAATGAATCGTGTCAGTTTCCTGTTGACTGTTTCTCTGCAACTTTGGCTGCGAAGGGGAGGGGCGAGATGGGCCGATAGTTCTTGAGGTCGGTGGGGTCAGCTGTGGGCTTCTTGAGCAGGGGTCTGACTTCTGCACGCTTCCAGTCATCTGGGAAGGTGCCTGTTTTGAAGGTGGTGTTGATGGTGCGTTGTAGTTCGGGTGCGATGGCGGCCACGGCTCTGTGGTAGATGTGAGGGGGACAGGGGTCAGTGGGGGCCTCCGAGTAAATGCTTTTCATGGTCGAGGCGGTGTCTTCGGCTGTGATCGGTGTCCAGTTGGAGATGGTGGGCTGGCTGGTGTTTCTGGGGGGCGGGGGGCCGTCTGTGGCGCCTGGTGGATGGTCGATGAAGTTGTCGTAGAGGTTTTTGATCTTGAGGTGGAAATAGGTTCCAAGCTTGTCGCAGAGGTCTTGGGATGGGGTGATGTCTGTGGCTTCACTGCGTGGGTTGGTGAATTCTTGAATGACACTGAAAAGTTCCTTGGAGTTGGTGGAGTTGGCTAGGATTTTGTTGTGGATGAAGTTCCTTTTGGTGGCTCTGATCTGGTTGTGGTAGTCCGTCATGGCGTCCTTGTAGGTGGTGTGGTTTTCGGTTGTCTTGGTGTTTCTCCAGTTCTTCTCCAGGCGTCTGCAGGTGCGTCTGGCTTCTTGGAGAGCGGTTGTGAACCAGGCGGCTTTCCTGGGGCGTTGTCTGTCGGGGTTGCGTAGCGGGGCGAGCTCATCTGCGCAGTTGGAGATCCAGGTGTGGAGTTCTCTGGCTGCGTCGTTTGCGCTGTTTGCGTCGGGTGCCCAGGTGTGGTTGTCTCGGTTGAGGGTGGAGTTAAGTTGCTCGTCGGTAACCTTGCTCCAGTTCCTTCGTGGTGGGCGTGGGGCTGGTTTGGGTGCCTTGGGTTTGTTGATGGCGAAGTGTACGCAGTGGTGGTCGGACCATGGCGGCTGCGTTGTGTGGCTGAAATGGACGATGTTTCCTGCCGCGAAGATGGGGTCGAGGGTGTGTCCTGCTCTGTGGGTCGGTGTGTTGACGAGTTGTTAACATAGAAATAAAAGACATAAAAAAACAAATTAGAAAGCTGCAACGTACCTGGCTCAAAACAAATGCCAAACAAGACAAACTTCACCTACAGAAAATTAACAGATTATACAAGTCAGCTATCAAAAAAGCTAAGAAAAGGTACTATTCAGACAGAATTCAAAATGCTAAATGTGCAAATAAAGAATTCTATAAAATACTCAATGAATTTCGCAAACCAAATTGCCTAGAAGGAACTCATCCTGTTACTCAAGATTTCACAGACAAACTGACAAATCATTACACTGACAAAGCAGACACGTGGGACTCATACTTAAAACAGAGACAAAGCACCAGCACTAACCCTTTGACAAAACAACAATCCAAGAATACTCTAACCCAGCCTCTCTGTTCCTTCCAACACATCTCACACTATGAATTTATGGACCTGGTCAAAGCAAGCAGGCCTGCCGGCAGCCCTTCTGACCCGTGTCCACCACAAACTTTCAAGACAATTCTTTTAACAACCTCTGCTGCCACTCCAGTAAGAAGGATCATCAACGAATCCTTAACTACCGGAATATTTCCAGAAGAACTCAAAAAGTCATACATACGCCCTTTACTGAAGAAAACAAACTTGGACGTGCTGAACCCTGACAACTACAGACCCATTACAAATGGACCTTTCCTGAGAAAACTGATAGAAAGAGCAGCGTTCACCCAGATGTCACAATTCATTGAAGAGAATGACATACTTTCAGACTTCCAAACAGGTTTCCATCCGGGAAGAGGCACAGAATCTGCCCTCCTTGCCGTCTGGGATGACCTGAAGAACACAGTAGACCGCAACGGGGTTGCTGCACTTCTCCTCTAGGACCTCTCGGCTGCCTTTGACACTGTTGACCATGACACTCTGAAACAAAGACTCTATGAAGCCGGCATAGAGGGGACTGGTCTAGACTGGATTGCGTCCTACCTTCGAAGCAGAACTAATGTCATCCATACCCAACCTTTCTCATCCAAACCATACTCCACAAAAGCAGGGGTCCCTCAAGGCTCTGTCATCTCGCCCATGCTTTTCAACATCTACATGAAGTCATTATCGGTACTGATCAATCAATTTCACCTCATGTGCTATAACTATGCAGATGACACACAAATACTCCTTCAACTGGAATGCCCCAAAGATATTGGAAACTCCCCAATTTTCAGTTGTCTCAGAGCCATGGATCAGTGGATGACATGGAGCCACCTCAAATTGAATGCTTCCAAAATGGAAATACTCATGTGTGGCGATTGGAAACATTATGACCCGCTTGCCGCCTGGCCTGATGAACTGGGATCACCACCTAAAGTATCGAAGGAAGTAAGAAACCTCGGAATGACCATGGACTCCAAGCTGTCGATGAATGCCCAAGTGGACAAACTAGCAAGATCAAGCTTTGTCACTATAAAACGCTGCAACAAATTTTCCCTCATTTGGGATTTCCACAGAAGGTCCAAGCTACCATCTCCCTTGTTCTGTCCAAACTCTATTACGCCAATAGCCTCTACCACGGATCACCTTTAACGACCATGAAAAGACTACAACGGATTCAAAACTCGGCTGCCAGACTACTCTTGCATATCAAACCGCGAGACCACATCTCACCTGCCTTGAAAGCCCTGCATTGGTTACCGGTTGCCAGAAGATCCACGTTCAAGCTGCTTTGTATCACCCACAAAGCAATACATGAAATGGGACCGTTCTTCATCAGGAATAAAATCACCAAACACA
This sequence comes from Calotriton arnoldi, assembly GCA_963921515.1. Lineage (NCBI taxonomy): Eukaryota > Metazoa > Chordata > Amphibia > Caudata > Salamandridae > Calotriton > Calotriton arnoldi. The sequence continues at coordinate 696,928 of CAWUFW010005746.1, read as the reverse complement.
TTCAACAAAGGAACCTCCGCTCTAAAATGGCACCTCGCCTCAAAATCCCAAGATACAAGAAAAAAACCATGGGTGGCACATCCTTCTCTGTTCAAGCAGCCAAACTATGGAACTCTTTACCCCCCAACATAAGCTCCATGGACAGCCACCTTATCTTCAGAAAACTGCTCAAGAATTGGCTCTTCCCCACATAAGCACCATACGCAAACAGAAACTTACAGCATATCCCTCTGTATATAATCATTTATTTTTACTATAGATATGTACCTATCTTTGTGTATTGCTTTGTATAAACATGTAGAATAATTATGTTAAAAAAAATTAAGAATTTAAAGTACAATAACACTTGAAAACCGGAGTTTATCTGGTGCATCTTTGGTCTACATGTACTTCTTCCATTGTGCATCTATGTACTTTCCATGTACTTGGATCTGTGTGTTTGTTACTTTCCTCCTGAAAAGCATATCCAATGCACTACCCTATTTCTCATCCTGTACCTCTATCAATATCTTTAATCTACATATACCTACCTCCTTTATGCATCTATATACTTTCAGTGTACTTATGGATCTATATATTTATCACTTTCTTCTAATTCAGCATATCCAATGCACTACCCATTTCTCACCCTATACTTGTCTCAATATATCTTCTAACCCAACTTTCTGATTCATCTCAAACTTCTTTCTACTGCTCTTTCCAATGCACTACCCTATTTCTCACCCTATACTTCTCTCAATATATCTTCTAACCCAACTTTCTGACTCATCTCAAACTTCTTTCTACTGCTATTTCCAATGCACTACCCTATTTCTCACCCTATACATCTATCAATATATCCTTTACACCCACTCTGTCATTTATCCCAAACCCCATACCACTACTATGATCCCCAAAATAACCCTTTCTAGACTCTCCCTTACTCTACCCCTCCTTGCATCATCTGACACCTCTTTTACTATACCGATCCCCAAAACAAACCTTTCTAAACTCTTCCCTCTGACTCTTCCCCTCCACAACCCCTTTTTACTCATCCAAAAGCCTTCTCCTACTGCTATGACCTCCAAAAAAAATAAAAATCCTTCACTCTCCTATCCCTACACTATCTTTTTCAATCAAAATAACAGACTATCATGTTCACGTCTCAGATTTCATATTCCACTATACTAATTCACCACTAATCCTTTAGGGGTTTCAGAGTAGCATGCTACTCACCAATAAAGCACTTCAACACCCCATCAGGGTTACAAGCGCTATATAAATGCAAACCTTTTCCCTTTTTTACCCCTCCCCAACCCTTCTCAATCCAAATAACTGACTAACATATCCACCACTCAAATTACTTTCATATTTCACTATACTAATTCAACACTAATCCTTATGGGTTCCAGAGTAGCGTGCTACTCACCAAAAAAGCGCTTCAAACCCCATCAGGGGTAGCAAGCACTATATAAATACAAACCTCTTTTCCCTCTTCTATCCTGCCGCTACCCTTCTCTATCCAAATAACTGAATAACATATCCACCACTCAAATTACTTCATATTTCACTATACTAATTTTCAACACTAATCCTTTTATGGGTTCCGGAGTAGCGTGCTACTCGCCAGAAAAGTGCTTCAACACCCCATCAGGGGTAACAAGCGCTATATAAATACAAACCTTTTTTTCCTCTTCTATCCTTCCGCTATCCTTCCGAATCCAAATAACTGACTAACCTATCCACCACTTTAATTACTTTCATATTTCACTATACTAATTCAACACTAATCCTTCATGGGTCCCGGAGTAGCGTGCTACTCGCCGAAAAAGCGCTTCGACGCCTCGTCAGGGGTAGTAAGCGCTATATAAATGCAATTACAATACATATTCCTTTTGTGAACAAGGTGTTCCTCTTTCAAAATAACTGAATAGCTCTCGACCATAAATTGCCAAAAGAAATGATGTACACTTTCATTGTTAAGTATAAGCTGCACTGACATTTGAGGCATCTGTTTTTCAAGCCCAGGGAATTGTTTGTATTAATTTCCTGCAATGTGCTCGTGTTTTCAACCTGCTCACAAGCAGCTTGTCAGCATTTTTCTTTTTATCTATAAACAAAGAGATTAGGACACTTTTGGCATGAACCCCTACAGAACAAAAGAAAGTATGAAACAAGGAGCTATAAAAATTCTGTACACTGGAGGCCAATTTTCTATATCACACAAAACTGTAGTGAGAGAAAATGTTGCACTCTACACCTTCAGCATTCTGTGTGAAGGATTAACAGCATTGTGTGTGAAGGATTAATTTCACTATCTGTTCTTCACAATAAACAGACCTCCCGAGCAGTAGCCTGCATACTTTAAAAAAAATGTGACTGGACCCTAAAGGCTGAAACCTAATGTTCTTCTTCAATCAGGAAGCGAACTAAGAATTTTGGAGTGCTTGTTTATTTTCAGTTCATTCTATCTCTTCAGAATGGCTCTTTAATTTCATCCAGGTGACAGTCCATCATACGTAATTGCTCCTAGATTAGTTTTCACCTGACCTCTTCTTGTGAAGTCTGTTTTCCTACCACTGTACCAAATATAAGGCCTGCAATGTAGAGTCAAAAAACGCGCTCCTTAAATTCTGGAATTATTTTATTAACAAGCTGAGAATGCACAAATGCGAAAAACATGCTCAATATAATCGACAAAATGCAACATTTAAAGAATAGCTAAGAAAAAGCAAAATGTGTGTCTCGATTGAGAGAATTCAATTCATGCAGTATTTTTTATGTTGTGAGTTTAGAGTTTGCAGAGTGTGGAAAGTCATTTAAAACCACAAATTTAGAATTAATTTTTTTTTTTTAATTGGGTCAGATTCACAAAGCCATTTGCAACTGCAAACATATGTTTCGGGCTGAAAATGTATCCTTATACACATGACATCTGTCTACAAAAGATACCTGTCAGGTGTGAATGTTTGTACTATTAAGAAAGTGCATGCAACAACAGTGTACAATTAGGCAGCAGTAAACCACATGTAATGGATGGGGAGTGGAAGGTTCAAGTCCTGGTTTGCCTTGAGAGTTTGGGAACGCCTAAAATCTTTTGAGTTTGTTGGAATGCACAAACTCCTCTCTGAACACATCCCACTCTGGAAATAGATAGAGATTTGCTCCAGTCAAGAGTGGGTGTAACTCCTTTCCATGATGAGAGCAGTATTACAGCACCACTAACCTTGTGGAGGTATAGGGAAAGAGATTCCTCCACTGATAAAAACAAAGGGTTATATTTACTAAGAAGTGACAGAGTGCAGCGTTAGCCTTCCTGGCATAACACCGCACTCCGCCACTTCTGAAACACAGGGCTGCACCATAGTTACAAAAATATGGTGCAGCCCTGTGTTTCTTCTTGTGCTGGCGCTAAATTTAGCAGCCTAGTGCCAGCGCAGACACCCTTGCACCATAGTGCAAGTGTGTCTGCGTTGAGGGGAAGATTGTTTATGTGCAGGAAGGTCTCCCTTCCTGCACATAAACACGCAATGGCATTTTGCTGTTTCTATGTGTGCTGCACAACGCAGCACACATCAAAACAGCAAAAATGAGGAGAAATTAAACATTTCTCCTTGTTTCGCCGGGTTAAGACCAGGTTTTCCCCGGTCTTAATTTTGGTGCTGCCTCCTATTTACGCCTCCCTTGTAAATAGGGGGTAGCGTCAAAATCCATGGGTATTACGGTGGAACACCCACTGCAACACCCATTGCCCTCCCCTTTCATTCTAAGTGTAGCGTGAAACGGGCCTGTTTTACAAGGCAGCGTTAAGCCATGTTAAGTGGCTTAACGCTGCCTTGTAAATAAGGCGAAGCCCCTATCACCACTACAACGTCCTGAAAAGTGATGTTGTTGTGGCGATAGGGGCTTGTAAATATGCCCCAAAGTTTTCCTGTGAAAAATAATGTGCATTTGCACAGCAGGCTGCTTTCTCTGGGGGCAAAGTAATACTCAGTGGATCAGTTGATCAACCCACATTGGGGAAATAGCAGATCTTCCCAGTAGTTCTCCTTGAAAGTTATGCCTGGTGCAGCTTCCTCTCTGTATTAGTGAGAAAATTGGTGAAGTCCTAAAAATCGTACATTTATACCCGTACATAGGAATATTAGTACAGGTGATAATGTACAACTTACAGTAAACCATGGGGGATATTATCAAGAAGTGGCGAAAATTATCGCTAACCGCCCTTAGCGTGACTTTCATTATCGCCGTCTACCGCGGGAAATTATCGCCGTGTTAGCGGCGTATTAACAACACGCCACTAACAGGCGATAGTTTCTCTTACCGGCTGAAATGTCCGGCGATAAAATTAGCGGGACGGCGATAAAAATCCTCGCGCTAACGTTAAAAAAGTTGCGATAAGCCCATTAGCGATAAGAAAACGCACGTTAGGCAGCCCAACATGAGTGATTTTTCCCTCTAACTTAAAAAATAGCCTAACAGTCCACCTCCCATAGAAAAGATGTACAAAAAAAAGGTTTAATGCAGATTGGAGCAGCCAGGGCCAAGTGCAGCACACATCAACAACCCCCTCAAGCCACCCAACATCCAGGATGACCAGGATGAGAGCCTGGATGCCCCGCTGGACCTGCGTCTTGAGCCTGGATGCTTCCCTGGACCTGCGTCTGGAGCCTGGATGCCTCCCTGGACCTGCGTCTAGAGCCCGGATGCCCCGCTGGACCTGCGTCTTGAGCCTGGATGCCCCCCTGGACCTGCGTCTGGAGCCTGGATGCCCCGCTGGACCTGCGTCTGGAGCCTGGATGCCTCGCTGGACCTGCGTCTTGAGCCTGGATGCCTCCCTGGACCTGCGTCTGAAGCCTGGATGCCTCCCTGGACCTGCGTCTGGAGCCCGGATGCCCCGCTGGTCCTTCGTCTTGAGACTGGATGACCCCCTGGACCTGCGTCTGAAGCCTGGTGTAGTGTAGTTCCTATTTCCCTAATAGGCTCTGCGCATTGGAATAATATAACCTATAGGCTTGACATAGGACTAAGGTCGGTATGTCCCTATCGAGTATATTAAACTTAAATACTTGTGCCAGCTAGCTCAGAGGCCACTAGAAACTCCTTGAGAACAAGAAGGGAGTAGTTTCTGGCAACCGAAAAACATGACAACTTTGTTTCCCTTTAGAATCGGAACACGTCTCAGAATCGTGGAAACAATAGATAACAGTTTCACTCAGTCAATCGTGCATGCTTAGTTTCTACAGAGTTACACAGAAAGGAAAGACGGGCGTTTCAATAAAAAGGGTTTTATTGAACAGTCTTGTTTCTCGTGTAAGAGATATGTGCTGTTATGATCACAAGACAGTATGCAAGATAAATAATGTACAGTGTAAGCAGTAGAAATAAATAATACTGCGCTAGCATTATCTTTTAGCATATATTCACGTACATAAATAACATGAGCTAAAAATGCGAGTACTCATACGATGCGTCCCTAAACTAGTTCTACCCCAATGTACCTAACCTGGTCTAGGTGTAGGGAAAGGTAGAAGTAGGCGGAGTATTCTCTCGTCTGGTATACTAAGAGTAGGTTAAGTCTAGTATGCCAAGTATGATATGCCAAGAGTCCCTCTAGGTTCTAGTCAGCCCCATACCTTGAGAATGAGAGAGGTGGGAATCTCTAGCCGGATCTGGAACTCTAACACCCCGCAAGGGAGTCAGAACACTGGAAGCTGGATTCGTCTGCGTGCAGGAATGACAGCGTCAGGCCGGGATACGGGCTCCTCTGAAGTCGAGGTCTCCTCTAACTTGCTTTGGCAAGGGAAGGTATATTTATACCTGGTAGGTGTCTTGGAATGTTAGCATTGACGTGAAGTCGGACAGAGGAAGGCGTCAAGAATGAACCCTTAAGGTAGAACGGTTCATACATAATAGATGAGTTCTTGGAGAAATCAATAGTCCTGTGCTAGGGGAACTCCCGAAGCTTAAGGGTCTGGTTTCTAAGAACTCGTTGTGACGTTAGGGTGGACGGATGTTGGTGACCATGCCTGTGTTTGGAGTGCACGGTTAATGCCTAAATAAGGACAGGGATTCTATGCCTATATAAGGGCAATGTGAAAATGTGCCTATATAAGGACATGATTCAGGGAAACCTATATACGGACCCCAAAAGCGGAATACAACACCCACTCCATCTTCGATTGAACGATAATACTAAATGCTAAACATTTAAATGCTGAACATAAAATTGAGTACCACATGTTGCTAAAAACATTTCTAAAAGCATTTTAAAAGAAGCTCAAAACTGTTGAAATGCAATAGGTACTGTACATTTAAAGCATCGTTTCCATTCTAAGCATATAACGGAAGTAGAATGCAACGTGAATGAAAACAGAAATATATACATATGACGAAATGGTCGATAAGTTCTCAAAATCAAAGCCATTGCATATCATAGAATTAAATGAAATGTTAGACAAGTAAGGTGACAATGTGTCCCTGGAGGTATTCAAAGAAGTCCGTTTTATAAGACTAGTTCTACTGTAAGCAGATTGTTCATTTGCCATGTTTTCTGGGAATAGTTCCAAGTTTTTAAAATATGAAGGCCAGATTTCAATGGTGCCCTGGTATACTGTGAGCAGAATCAAAATCAGTGTATGGGTCTGGTGTAAACATTAGATCATCTATGTCCGTAGCCAAAATATCGTCCACCGAAGTTGGTGACATTTGGAACACCTCGTTCAGAAGGTTAATTGCACGGAGATGAGAAACATCGCCTTCAGCAGAAGATGCAATGTTTGCGTCCGTTGTTACCTGTGTGCCTGTTGATCCGTCTCGTACCTCAGCAGCAGCCGGAAGCGTCTGTGAGATCTCAATGAATGCCGTCATCAGGATTGGTAGCCTTTGGGGACAACACACAGCATGGGCCGTTATCGGGTCCAGCAGAGTATCGATATCCGTTGGCATGACTGATGGAAGTGTTAGACAGGTGTCTAGCACGCATTCTTCACCGCAAAACAGGCAGCGTAGAACAGGTAAGATGCAATCTTGCTAGATTGGTCTGAATGACAGGAACCACGTTGTATTAAGTTCCCGTAGACGAGGCATGCCCAAAAGCTGTACTATTCGCTCACGGCATTTCCGTTCAAGGAGGGCTCTCTCCACATCGCTCGTATTGATGTTGGCGAAGAGGCTTGCCATAGCGTAGTAGGAGGAATAGAAACAGAATTCCTGCAACAAGTGCTAGAATTAACGGCACACCACCAAACACCGAATGTGCGAAGTTTGGGATGATTCCGAGGACAGCCTGGAAAGGTGCTAATAGTCCGGAACAGATGGTCTTAAATACATGTGCAATTTCGCTTGTATCTGACATGTTAAAGATACGTCCTATCATTTCTACGAAATGTATAGGGCAGTTTGTACGAATTAAATTCTGTATCTCAGCCGAAGTCCTTGCAACTTGTAGATCATAGGTTTCTTTGGCCGAGGTCAAAGGCACTGATTGTTGTATAAGCATGGCTTTCATTCTGCTTAAAGTATCAAATCGTATAAAAGAGACATTCAACGAAGGCCATAAAGGCGACTCCCTGACTGTGTCTATTGGGGCAAACAATACTTGTATACAGCAAGTGACCCTGGAGTTGACCGTTACTGGATATGGGATGCCTCTCAACATGCCACAGCAACTCTGATCATTCAACATGAGGTAACTCCCATTAGACAGTTGGCCAAACGTTGGATTAATCACAGCAGCTGGTGTACCCTGCTGGTGGCAGGACAAATTTGCCACAGAACCATTACAAGCCCTGTGTAAAGATATGTCCTGACAAATCAGTGAACCGCTTAGTGCATTTTCACAGTGTGTACCGCTTAGAAACACTTCACGATCCCCACTCCAACATCTATATGTGTATGGTAAATTCCAGGATGTCTTAATGTATTCTTTACCCAACCTTTCATATTTGCCTGCTTGCATCTGTCTAAGGCAATACTGAAACTGGAAAGTAGTCACAGGTAGACTAATTTTGCCATGAATAAGCCATTCTGTAGCTGGTTTTTCTGCCACTGTGAATGGTAATTTTTCAAGTTTTTCAATGCTCAGTACTGTATACTTTGCTCCCCTTTGTGCCAGTTTGATCAGTTAGATTGTATTCTGCAAACAGAGCCGTTGTGTTGATAAAACGCCAAGGCACATAGCCTGCACGCAAAGATTGCAGCGTCCAGCTTAATAACATAATAGAATGTAATTGTGATTGGCCTTGCTGTAACATGGCTAAATCTTGTTCCAGTATGTCGATAGCAGAGGATACAATACTGTCCAATGAATAAATTCTGGAGGACAAAGTTGTTAACCCATTGTCGACCACAGAGAGAGTTTTCTCTAAGTTAATACGATCAAGTTCACGTATTCGTTCTGCGGCCTCCATCTGTGACACCTTCCATGCTTCATTATAAGCAGCATAAGTGCCGGAATATATGAAACGTTTTTAACGCGGTTTTCTTGGTCCAAGCAAGAATTCCCTAAGGTCTGCGTCTTCTTTAAGTAAAGATAAGTGTTGTTTCACATCCTTAAGTGTAGATTTTTGCAGCCAGTCGAGGCATAATTTTCCTACACTGTATGTTGTTACTACCCCCGGATGCTGTCTTTGGACGTATCGTGGGTCTGGCCTATGAATAGTAAACCCCTGTGTTTTATTCAGGAATCTCTCTTGACAGTTGTTTGTGTCTGTGGGCCAGATCAACCATTTTCTCCAATCAGGATTTGTTCTGTTGAGTTGTAGTATGGTGTCAACTGTAACCGCTGCCTGTGTATTATTATCACTTGCAGGTGTTGGTACAGAAGGTGTTTTCATGTCTTTAATCTTGGCTAACCCAAGGCAAGACGTTTGTTGCACAGTGTCATTCAAAAACATTATTTGTTGAGGGACGATACAGGCTCTAAATAAAGCTTCCATCCCCTGTACTTGCCAATCTTTAGTACCCCAGACAGATTTTGTGTCTATTGTCTCTTTCCACAAGTCAAAACCATGTCTAGACAGTTGGGCAATACATTTTGCAGAGTAAATCTGTTTTGTATTAGTTAACATTATTTTCAGTCCTGTTTTGTTTACACTTCTATAGTAAAATGTTTCTGGATCAGATGTATTGTATCCTGAAAAATATGGAAACTTTTTAGCAAATGTTTTTGAACTACCTTTTGGTGGTGTAGGACAATGTTCCCATTGGTTAAACATAAACACATTTCTAGGTGTTGCAGATTTATGCAAAAAATGATGACCATAGTGGTTATAGCAATACAGCTGTTCATAGTCTGATGAACCCTCTAAATATTCATTATTAGAAAATGCAGCAGATTTTTCTAGGTCAAACATCATGTTATTTACAGTTTCAAAGTCCCAATCATCAGAGTAGGTACTGGATGAAACAAAATCACTAAGTGAGATCTTAAATAAATGTGGAATGTTCAAATGTTCCGTCGGGCCAAAAAAATCGAAATCTGTTTTGTCCCACACTATACCATCCTGTATAGGAACGGCTGTGATGTTCACTGCAGACAAGTCTCTTGTTTCACGATGGGATGATTTGTGAGGTTTTAAAAGTAAGTTCACTTCTTTTCTTTCAGTGTCCAAATGGATGTGTCTGCCACTTATAAGCACGCTCATAGTCATAACCAAAGCTAGCCAAAGCAGGAAGAAAAATATTCCAGAAATAACCCAAAGTTCAATCCATGGTGAAACCAGATAAGTCTTTTTCAAAAAATGTAAAAAGTCTTGTACTTGCTGTTTAAAAGTTTTTGATGCTGGCGACGTCTCGGGCTCACTCAGATCCTCAGAAAACGTATCAAAGTTAATGAAATAGCCAGAAGCAGTTCTGTCAATTGTTGGAATTGCATCAGGATTTGTAGAAATCGCTGGAACCAGTTGATCACTTGTTACATTGGTGTAGACAGGTGTATTTGGACGAACTGTTACTTGAGTTTCAAGAGGGATGAGTTCCATAGCATCGTTGCTCAGTCCTTCATCTGTTACTGCTGAATTCTCGATGGTTATCAGTCTTTCAGTCTGAACCTCTTGGATAGTAGCGAGAGGAGTGCGTCTGCTACTAGGTTGGAGTCCACGAGGCCTACTATTTAGTATTGGCCACATACTGTGGTTTGATCAGGTCGATGGACACAAATCTTTTCTCCTTTTTTCCAGCAAGGGGCGGCAGAAGTACTGTTCTTGTTCCGTGTATGGCTAGGACAGGTACTGGTTGTCTGTAAGAAGGTCCAAATTCCTTCTTGTCCGCAATTTTTTCTCTGACTAGATCCCCAACTTTTGGAATCCAGACAGGCCTTGCTGGGACCGCCGGTTTTTCCCCAGTGGTGGTTGGCTGCAGGAATACGTTGCTTTGTTTCGATCTTAGTTCATTTAGATCCTGTAAAACAGCCAAACGATCTTTGATATCAAAGGGTTTATTTTCCACCACTGTGCCACTACATTCTAGATCGGGCACCCACATTCTTGTCCCAAATAGGACCTCATATGGAGAGACCCCCCTAGAGAACTTCTTGGCAAATTGTTTAATGAGCGTTGGACCCCATAAAGATGTTTGACCCACCCATCACCCGAACCTAATACCCTAGCTGTTATAGACTGCTTTATGTCCCGGTTTTTCCTTTCCACAACAGAATTTCCCTCAGGATGAAACGGAGAGGAGTACCGCAATGCAACGCCCAGACTGGCCATGGCTTCTTTGTAAGCTCGAGAGCTAAACGCAGGGCCCTGGTCAGAATGTAGCGTGCCTATTGTGTATGTGCCGATAAAGACTCGCAAATCTTTTATAACAGTTCGAGCGTCAGCCGAGCGCTGAGGCCATATCCATAGGAACCTTGACTTAGTATTTGTGGGTTTGCATGTGTCCAGAAGGACGCCTGTGCATAGATAGTCTAATGCTGTCTAACAATGGTGTCTGTCCCTGGCAGGCTACTTCGTAGCATGGTGTCTGGTGGCGTACTGCATCTCGCTGTACCTTACAGTCTATGCAGTCATTGATGAAGATGTGAATTTGTGTATTCATTCCCGGCCACCAGTACATCTCTTTTAATGTCAATATTGTTTTAGAGATCCCTTGATGTGACAGACCCTCCCCAGATGTGTTTCATAAATCAAAGCTGCTCTACGTTCCATGTTTGGAATTACCCTATCCCCCACTCCAGGGATTCGAGCAAAAGGAACGTTGTTCGCATCAATTACATAAGAGTACTTGAGTGGAAACTTTTTTGGTAACGCTGCACCACTGCCTTTGCTCGCAGCATTGACAGCCAACATTATCTCACTGTCTATTCTCGTTTTTGAACGAGTGATCGCAGCTACGGAAGCCATCAGAACAGCCCCCGTTGCGGCTTCGTCAGCCAATGAATTCCCTGCAACGTGAACGCCATCACGTTGATGACTCAGTGTATGGATCACGTGAGCCTTTGGTAGTTCGCTTTTTAACTGAACTACTTGTTCCCAAAGCGTTTTATGCTTTATTGTGCCACCTTTTGCATCTTTGAACCCGTTTTCAAGCCAAGTTTGTATATGTTCATTATACGACTGTACACAGTAGAAAGAATCGCACACTATTAGTGTGGGGAATTCTCGATCTGTACTTTCAAGTGCCAGTTTGAATGCTTGTAGTTCAGCTCGCTGAGCTGTGCAATCTCCTAGAGATTGAGTTTTAGTGACCATAGGTCTGAAGTTGCCATCGCGCATGCGACCTTTAACGATTGCGCACGCTGCACTGTAAGCTTGCTTACTCCCTGCTGCGGGTTGTGCGGATCCGTCAGTGTAAATTATGAATTCGTACTGATCGAGAGGCAGAATCTCAGCGGGCAGAGGACATTCATGTTCATATTGCAGGAACGCTTGTGTTTTTAGATCAGGATCAAAAACATATTCAACATCTGTTGCAGCAAGAGAATTAACCCATTGTATCCATCTCGGATGTAATGCTTTAGCATTTGGAATGCTCGCTTTAGTTACCGCCTCTAAGGCCGGAACTGGGGTTACGACAATAATGCGTTTCCCTTGGGCTAGAGCTCTTTCTTTTGCTACTGCAGTTTGAACTGCTGTCAGTATTTTTCAGTTGAAGTGAAGCGCATTTCTGCTTGTGTATACAAATGTGATTTGTATGCAATTGGTACTTTTTCACCCTCATTAAATGTTAAGTAGGTGAATCCGCATGGACCCGAAATTATTCGGATCACTAAATTGCGTTGACTTACGCGTGTTTGTAAGTGATTTGTTGCTAACATGTTAGCTTGGAGTGAACGCAAGATTTCTGTGTGTTCCTGTGTCCAATTTTTGATTGAAAAATCAGGTTTCATTAATGTGTAGAGAGGTTTAACCCTTTCTGCGTAATTTAGAATGTATGTTCTTCCAAAATTTAGGAAACCCAGGATGGATTGTAAATTTGTCAGCGTTTTTGGAGGTTGGAGCAGAGCACACCTTTCTAAAAAGTTGGCTGCCAAGCTCTTGCCTTCACTTAAAAGCTCATATCCTAGAAAAAGGACATTGAGATGGGCAATTCTGGACTTTTTGAAGTTGTATTTGTAGCCCTCAGAGGCGAAGCCCAGTATAATGGTACTCACCCTCTTCAAGTGTTTATCCAGGTCATCGTCTGTCAGATAGATGTCATCGACATATGACAATGCCTCATTATCATAAATTTGTAGTAACTCCGTTACTCTCGCTGAGAATAACCCCGGGCTGTTCTTGAACCCTTGTGGGAGTCGACAAAATTGACGCTGGGTCCCCATTATTGAGAAAGCTGTTAAGTACCTGCTTCCAGGTGCTATGTTTTGACAAAAGAAACCATTTGAGATATCCAATGTGGTTTTATATTTTTCACGCACAATGTTATTCATTAATGCTGTACTGTGTGCATTTTGCACTGCAAATGTTTTAGAACAAGTGTTTAAATGTCTGTAATCCAAAACTAGACGATAGGTGTTGTCTGGTTTCGAGACAGGAAACAAAGGATTGTTCATTGAAGAGGTGCATGTTTCAATCACCCCTTGGTATTCAAGTTGATCTAAGATCTCCCTGACCTGTTTTTTAGCTTCTTGCTTTATTGGATACTGCCTCTGTGCAGTAGGTTCATTTTCTAGATGTATTTTATGGTGAGGTGAGTCCTCATCCCATCCTACATGATTTTTGTATAATGCTGGGGCCTGGGCAACTGCCCATTTCCTGGCATAAGTATATTTTAGGTGAATTGGAATATGGTTGGAGAAGGCAGGCATAATGATGTCCTCACCATGTGGGCACTCCCTGACAAATTGTGGTGGCCAGTCTTTTTCTGCTAGAAGTATGTCATAGCCCCTTGAAAGTTTTTCCCAAAAGAGTGCTTTCACCTGTCTAGGTATGTCTCCCTCCATCCGGAGTGTTATTTCATATAACTTTTGTGGAGTACTAACCCTGGTGTCTACAGTCTCAACTGTAATGTACTCATTCAAGTCCACTATCTCCAGAAGTTCCTTCAGGTTCTGGCGAGCTATTGTGACTTCTGCTGCACTGTCCAGCATTGTCTGAGCCCATTCTCCGTTCTTGAGTTGTGTTCTCAGTATCCTCGGCATGTCTGACCTTCAGACCTGCTACCTTCTTCTTTGAGAATTGAGGTTTGGATTTATTTTTTGGAACGTGTTTGTCGTCTTTCGATTTCACGCGTTCTTCTCTATGTTCTGACCGTCCTCTTCTTTCCGATGTCTGTGACGAGATCTGAAAGGTACGAGAGGAACGTGTATCAGTATCTTGATACCTGTCAGGCTTTTTCAAATTATCCCTATTCCTGAGGTTATACCTCCTTTCAGAGGGCTCCTTTTGAGGAGACCTACCTCGGGATTGAGAACGTTTCTCGTTTGAATTATGTTTATTAGTTTCCCACTTCTTTTTAGAAGATGTAGGAGTTTGTTTAATAGAGTCCTTCTCAGGACTTTCAGATAGTTTTGGCTTTAATGGTCTTCCACCCAAACTATCTCTGCCTAATTCTGCATAAGATTGTTCTATTATTCTGGGTAGTTCTGTTTGATGTTCTGTAACATCGAATTCCCTTAATCGTTGGCGGATCGCCACTGCTGCTGCCTCCCCTTTAATATTAGATAATATTATTGTTGAGACCTGGTCGAAATTTTTCAGTAATTTCATACCTAAATTCAGAGCAGGCTCTGCCCCGTATTCGTTTTGAATTTGTTTCAGGACATCAGGTATTACTGCAATTGACGGAATACCATGTGTTTTAGTATAGATGGCAGCAAAGACTGAGCCCCAAGTGGTGCAGTCTTCCAGTTGTGGTGTGATCCCCATTGGTAAACAGATTGTTAGTATTCTGTGTTTCTCATAAGGGCTAGTATTAGGAAATACTGCTTCTATTTGAGTAATTTTTTGAGCTATCCAGAATGGAATTTGCTCACGTTTTGTGGGCATTTTACCCATGACTGCGTATAGAGTCTGTGGTGTAATTTTTAGTGTATTCCCCTGTTGAGGAGTTTGATTTGGAATGGTTAATGGTGGTTGGACTGTGAAAGTCCGCATGACATATTGGACTAATTGTCTGTAAATTTTTATTAACTCTGTAAGTTGAGTAAGTAATTCCTCGTCTGACATTATTTCGATGTCAGGATGAGGTGTGTAGCTGGCTAGAATTGGCCATGTTGCTCCTAGTCTACCTAGTGGACCGAGCCTGGTAATGTTTTTGTGATGTTTTAGGGCGCCTTTAAACCAGAGCTGATGCTCCTGGTATGTTAGTGGAATTTCAATATCCTCGAAAGGAATATATTCCTCTGGTGGTTCATCTTCTTTGTAGAAGTGAAACAGTCTTGTTACTGAATTTGATTCAGGAAATATTACCCATGAATAGAATACCTCTGTCTGAAAGCATTCGTGTGCCTCTATCACGAAAACTGCTCTACCGCCTCTTGGTGGTAGGCCATGTTTTATAAGTTTTAGAGTGATGGCTCTTCTTAAGTTTGGATTGATGTCTATAACACCCTCCTCAGGTTCATTTAAACCTGTAAAGTTAAAAACTGTTGCTATGGCTGGGTCAGCCGCAGCTCCACCGTTCCCGGTGTTATTGTCCCCGTTGGTGGACATTTTGTTTTTTGAAAAATGTAGAACAAGTTTTAAGGAAACAAAAAGATAAGGTGCACAATATTTTGGAACACTGTATCCTTCAACGTTGAGCAAACCAAACAACTAATATATAGGGTGCTTCCCTATTTTAGTTATGGCGGATATTTAACCCTACCCACTCCAGACGTCTTATGGAGTATGTGAGTAGGGGTCTCTGAGAAAAGCACGACTGAATTACTCAGTATCTAGCGTTAAATTACTGCCTTACCAAACGTTTGGGCGCCATGTAGTGTAGTTCCTATTTCCCTAATAGGCTCTGCGCATTGGAATAATATAACCTATAGGCTTGACATAGGACTAAGGTCGGTATGTCCCTATCGAGTATATTAAACTTAATTACTTGTGCCAGCTAGCTCAGAGGCCACTAGAAACTCCTTGAGAACAAGAAGGAGTAGTTTCTGGCAACCGAAAAACATGACAACTTTGTTTCCCTTTAGAATCGGAACACGTCTCAGAATCGTGGAAACAATAGATAACAGTTTCACTCAGTCAATCGTGCATGCTTAGTTTCTACAGAGTTACACAGAAAGGAAAGACGGGCGTTTCAATAAAAGGGTTTTATTGAACAGTCTTGTTTCTCGTGTAAGAGATATGTGCTGTTATGATCACAAGACAGTATGCAAGATAAATAATGTACAGCGTAAGCAGTAGAAATAAATAATACTGCGCTAGCATTATCTTTTAGCATATATTCACGTACATAAATAACATGAGCTAAAAATGCGAGTACTCATACGATGCGTCCCTAAACTAGCTCTACCCCAATGTACCTAACCTGGTCTAGGTGTAGGGAAAGGTAGAAGTAGGCGGAGTATTCTCTCGTCTGGTATACTAAGAGTATGTTAAGTCTAGTATGCCAAGTATGATATGCCAAGAGTCCCTCTAGGTTCTAGTCAGCTCCATACCTTGAGAATGAGAGAGGTGGGAATCTGTAGCCGGATCTGGAACTCTAACACCCCGCGAAGGGAGTCAGAACACTGGAAGCTGGATTCGTCTGCGTGCAGGAATGACAGCGTCTTCTCAGTGCGTCAGGCCGGGATACGGGCTCCTCTGAAGTCGAGGTCTCCTCTAACTTGCTTTGGCAAGGGAAGGTATATTTATACCTGGTAGGTGTCTTGGAATGTTAGCATTGACGTGAAGTCGGACAGAGGAAGACGTCAGGAATGAACCCTTAAGGTATAACGGTTCATACATAATAGATGAGTTCTTGGAGAAATCAATAGTCCTGTGCTAGGGGAACTCCCGAAGCTTAAGGGTCTGGTTTCTAAGAACTCGTTGTGACGTTAGGGTGGACGGATGTCGGTGACCATGCCTGTATTTGGAGTGCACGGTTAATGCCTAAATAAGGACAGGGATTCTATGCCTATATAAGGGCAATGCGAATTGTGCCTATATAAGGACATGATTCAGGAAAACCTATATACGGACCCCTAAAACGGAATACAACACTGGATACCCCGCTGGACCTGCGTCTGGAGCCTGGATGCCTCGCTGGACCTGCGTCTTGAGCCTGGATGCCTCCCTGGACCTGCGTCTGGAGCCTGGATGCCTCCCTGGACCTGCGTCTGGAGCCTGGATGCCTCGCTGGACCTGCGTCTTGAGCCTGGATGCCTCCCTGGACCTGCGTCTGGAGCCCGGATGCCTCGCTGGACCTGCGCCTGGAGCCTGGAGTGGGATGTGGATTCTGTTCTTGATGAATGTCTGCTTGGTGGCTCTAATGCGCTGGTGGTATTCATTCATGGCGTGCCTGTAGTTGTTCTGGTCTTTGGTGGTTTTCCCGTTCTGCCATAGTTCCTCGAGGTGTCTGCAGGAGTGCCTGGCTTCTTGGAGTATGGTGGTGAACCATGCGGGCTTCAGAGGGCGTTGTTTGACGGGGTGGCGGAGGGGTGCGAGCTCGTCAGCGCAGCTGTAGATCCAGCGATGTAGTTCTTTGGCTGCGGAGTTGGCGTCGGTCGTGGCGGAGAGGGGGTCGTGGAGGAGGGTGGTGTTGAGGTGTTTCTCTGTGATCTTGCTCCAGTTCCTTTGAGGTGGCCGCGCAGCGGATGGCATTAATTAGGGGAGGAAGGCACAGCTGTGAGGTGGGAGCGTGAATTGGTGGGGGGGAGGGGCCGCAGGGGCAGCAGCGGTGGGAGGGGAAGCGGGAACAAACGGGCAGGGAGGGTGGAACGGCAAAATAACAAACTAAGGCACAATAAGTGAAATGAGAATAAATAGCACAAAAGTATACAAGCACAATGATGAAAGGCAGTCAGAGAGACAACGGGGCAAACACAAGAAGGGCGCAACCTAGCCAGGAGCCGAGGCTCGAACCCCTACCTGCACTGAGTCCTGCCTAGGGCAGATGCACAGCACAGCAGCCGGAGCTAAGGAGGGAGAGAGCACGTCCATGGCCGTGGTCAGAGGTCCTGTCCAGGTAAGGAGAAGGTGGGACGCGTAGCGCAGGAGTGCCAGGGGGCGAGTCACTCAGACGTAGATGACGCACCCCCAGTGTCGGCTCATCCGCTATGGCGGATGAGCGTTGCCCCACTGCCTTCAAGCAGTGCAGAAGAGGGACAATCATCACATGATGATAACTTATTGATGTTATCATGCTATGTATCCTTAGGGGGTGGGAGGGTGTGTAGGACTGCTCCAAGCACGGAGCAAGCCATGGGCGGAGTGGCATGCCCACTCAAGTGCGCAGTGACTGTTTGATCGGCCCACTCAGGCCGCACAAAGCAGTCATGCGCACTTCCCTGTTCGCAATGCAGGCTGCATCACAGCCTGCATGGAGAACATGCCCACCCCTCCAGCCCCTGGCTGCATGCCTTGTCCCGTTGCCAATTACCAATCCCACTGCCGCATCGCAGCATTGTGATTAACTCAGGGGAAGGAGCCTTGCTGCCGACTTCCTGTTCCTGGAAGCAGACGCAGGAGCTATGAAGACACAGGGCCCGGCTTCGAGGTAAGACTTCCCTCATTGAAATATTTACAACACCCACTCACACACACGTCCCCGCGTCCACGCCCCATCCAGTATTCTTTCCTGCGTTTACCACCTCACAGCTGTCCAGCCCCCCCAGCACTTCTCAATGGCATCCGCTGTGCTCCTATGCCCAGCGGGCGTAACACTCATGTGCCAAAGGCACTTACGTAGTTACAACGCATGCCATAACAGCGCATTACAGTCCAATGCATACTAATACTAGGCACATTGAAATAGTAGGGTAGGTGTTGCATAGCGGATACATAGATGTCACTATTCCCACTTCAGGGAGTGAAACCCTAAACTAACCTTAGCACCCCAAACCCAAAAGTGAACCCTGAAATCCATTTTTGTGCCCCCAAAACACACCCAAAAATAAAAGTTGACCCAAATGCACACCCCAATTTTCATATTTTACCCCAAAACACACCCCAATTTTCATATTTTACCCCAAAACACACCCCAATTTTCATATTTTACATACAAAACCCATAGCCACCGTAAACTTTAAATTACCCCATTACTGTAATCAAATGCGATGTTAAGGCACCCGCGTTGTTGGAGTTGCGTTGTTAACGATGTACTGACTGCGTTGTAATGGTCGTCTCCCATGCCAAAGGCAACCCATGGGCTACGCCGTTTGCATCCGTCTGCCCCTGGACCGCTCTCTGCACCAAGGAGCATTCCTCTTGGACACTCCACCACTACGACGCCAGCACCCACCTCACCATCAACCCTGGATGCCACCTCGCCTGCCAGGACCAACCTCTGCTCTGTACCGGACATCGCCTTTGCCATCACTGACGGCTGCAGTATCAACCGCAAGGAGCAACCCGACAGTCAAGGGGGAGGCATTGCCATCACCTACATAAGCACACTCCGACTGACCACCACTCTAATGACCCATGGGTGACCATGGACCACGTCAACTCCCAGATCCGGACATGGCCCAAGCACATCCTCTGCGGCACCCTCATGTGCAGGCCCCCTGGGCCATGGCCCCCCATTCTCCAATACCATTGCAGAGCTTGTTGCACCCCAGGGTGTCCCATCCACCAACGACATCCTACTCGGCGTACTCAAGTTCCACATGGACAACCCCAGTGACCAGAACACCACCCCCTCCTGGGGAAGGTCCCCTACATCAGACGCAAGCAGCAAGTCACCTCAACAAGCCACATAGCAGGACACACGGTCGAGCACGTCACCTCCGCCAGCGGGAACTTCGACTACAGCCACAACATCGGACTCTCCTGGACCGACCATCATTGGTAACATCACGTCTTCACCTTGCCCACTGGACGCCACCGCCATCATCGCACCCCCTCGCAGCTGGATCAAGGCCAACGTAGAACGTCTTGTCAACTCCCTCCACGCAACCACCACCGATAGATCTCCAACAGCGCCGACATTCGGGCACCCCTCATAAACGGCACTGCATCAGTACCTTCCGCCTGTCTGATGGCAGGCATGAGGGTGAGGCAGTGCCATAGGGATAGGTCTGGCCCCATGCATTGCTGGAGTTGCGTCATGGTTGTGACACGACTGCAGCAATGCATGACTTTAGCGCAGACAGATACGTCAGGATTCCTGATGTATCTGTCATTACTTGCGTCATGGAGCACTGTCCAGTGACTACAGCGCATCCATGCTGTTGCGAGGAGGGCGTAATGAGAAGTGTTGCAACGCTGTCTTGTCGCAGCGCAGCAACACTTTTCATGACTGGGGCACAGGAATGCGCACGATCTTATTGATGGTACGCATTCCTGCACTGTATTTTTGTTGCAGGGCAGCGCTGCAACATTGCTTGCAGCGCTGTCCAGCACCAAAAACATGCATACATGTGGGCCCAAGTCTTATCCCCATTTTTAAGACCAGCTATTTTCTGGTCTTAAGTTCCTGCAGCTAACGGGCCTTAGCGAAAAAAAATGTATCGCTTCGCGGGACCGGGCCATCCTTGATAATAGGTCGAAGTGGTGTTAGCGTGAGTTTTTGTGAAATTTTGAGAAGGAACGTGAGTTTTTCTGAAATTCTGAGAAGGAACGTCTACCTTGCATGTCATTAGCGATAAATATCGCTGGCATGCAAGGCGATGGAAAATCCGTCCGCGATCGCCAGAAAGCTGTCGCTAACACCTGTTAGCGACAGCTTGCTAATAGGGCGATAAAAAAAAACGTGTTAGCGGCAGGAAAGTGCCGCTAACACGGCGATAATGGGCTTGATAATATGCCCCATAGTCTTTATGGTTAAAAAGACTTTCTCATCTAATGTTGGTGGAATCCCCATGCTTAAAATCAGGTTTTTTTAATAATTTCCTTTTAGGCAATATACATTTGTTTTTGCCTGACTAGCATTTGAGTATTAGCTTGTGAGTAGCGTTGCGTTGAAGTAAAGTAAACTCCCTCCCAATTCTGACCCTGATTTGTCTAGCAGCATATAGGTGCCTCAAGTTGCCTGGCAACACATCTTCTAAACTGAGCTATATGTAGCAAACACGTTTCATGAATCTTGATAGTAAAAGAAACCACCCCTAGACTTCAGACAACTTTGTGGGAGAATATGGCTTGCGATGCACAATAAAATATTTTACATAACTCGAAAACACCACAAACAAGTTGAAAAGTATCTGAAAGAGAAGGTAAAAGCCCCTTTTCTTGCACCAAGTACCCTGTGATATAAAGAGTCTTATTAGTCTGTGAGTGCAGTCCCTTAAGCATGGGTAAGGCCTTGGTCCTGTGAAGATGCCAGCTTCACAGTGAGGGAGGAGGAAGTGGACAGTGAAAAGATCATTGTGATTATAGTGTTGGAATGATTGTATTTTGTTGCAATTTTGAAAAAACTGTTTGCCCATGGATATCAAATGCCATGCAGTATTTCAATGAGTGAAAAGAATGCAAGGGATTTTATTTAGATGAATGTTTCTTTATTCTTCCTTCCAGTGCTTTTCACCTTTGGTCAGTGTGTGTGTTTGTCATAGGCCACCTTTTTTTCTTTGTTCTCCATGCCTCCTTCTTTGCACACCATGTAGCCATTTTGTGGAGCCAGTGAGTGTGTGTTTGGTGGCCACATCGTCTTTGTTTTTCGTGCATCCTTCTTCAGTGGCTATGTGGTGGATGAGCTAGCTACTACCATTGTGTGCAACCAGTGTGCGCTTCAATCCTTTTTATTCCATTTTTAAAAAACATTTCCTAGAAATATTGATACAAGAGGCCCTCAACACTTTAGTTTGTTTATTTTTGCCTTATATATCTAATTCTGCTTGTGGATGACTGTAGTACATTGTTGTTTGTTATTCATCTATTACATTTTTGTCTGCCTCCCCTTGCCTCCTATAAAATCCCAATAGGCCTTGGAGGGGTACCAGCTGTTATTTTTTTTATTTATTGGAGTTTGTCCTGTCTTCCCCAGCCTCCCATAGAGTCCCCATTGGCCCCCTGAAGGGGCACCACCAATTGATTAAATAGTTTATTTGCTTTTGATCCCCACCCCCCCAGCACCCACAGGGGGATATTCTCAAGAACGTGCGATAATCATCGCCAAAATAGGTTAACGCAAGTATTCATATCGCCGTCTAGCGCGGGAAAATAACCCCGTGTTAACGTGGCATTCATAACACGGCGGTACCATGCGATAGTACCCCGATAACGCGGCAAATGTCCGCGATAACACTACCGGGATGGCGATAAAAATCTCAACCCGAACGTGAAAAAAGCTGCGATGGGCCCAACCGCGATAGAAAAATCTGTGACAAGCAGCGGCAGGCTTGCAATTCCCACGTCAGGCGGGTAAAATCACCATAAAAGCAGCAAAAAAACCAGAAATAAATAAAAAAGACATAACAACTGCGAAGCACAATGGAGGGAGCTGGAACAAGTACAGAGGACAACCCGAAACCCACAAGCCCCACGGAGAACCAGCCTGGGACTTTGGGGCCAGGGAAGGGCAAGGAGAAGAAGAAGAGGAAGACGCGGTTCAGTCCGCAGGAAAACAGGATCCCGATAACGGAGGTGACACTCCCACCATTCAATTGCATTGGTGTAATTGACAGCACTAATTGTTGCACATACACTGGTCCGAGCGATGTGCCAATGCAGAGGAGTGACATTTACACAGGGAATGTGTCTAGGAATGAATTTATTTGCACATGCTGTGCCTGTGGTCATTTTGACCTGTCCCATGATTGCCAAGGACAGTCCCCATGTGACGTGCCTATGTGAAGAAATTGTGAATGATAGTGTCCCTTCGGGCTATTCCAGCTGCTGCTGCACTGGGGTGTGGTCCACCTGCCTCATCTTCATCATCATCATTGTCCGGTGCATCAGGCACTTGGATCCATGGGGCATTGGTGCGTACACATATGTTGTGCAACACACAACATGCAATGATCATCTTGCACACTATTTGCGGGCTGTACAGGAGTCTTCCACCTGTGATGTCCAGGCACCTGAAACGTGACTTCAACATGCCAAATGAGCGCTACACAATGACCCTGGTGCGTATGTGGGCCGCATTGTACTGCCTCTGGGCCTGGGTGTTCGGGGCTCGGAGGGGTGTCATCATCCACGGGCAGAGTGCATATCTTTGATCACCTGTGACAGGGGAGAGAGATGTGTCAATCGGTGGTTCGGTATTCTGTGTTGGCAGGCTTATTAGTATATTGGTGTGTGATGTGTGGGACTTTGGGATACATGTCTGACATGTCTTGCATGTGGCAAATGAGCGGCATCCATGTGTAGTACGTTGCCTCACAGCTGCTCCTCACTCCCCCGAGCCTATTTACTTGTGTGCGCTGCGCGGTTGCAACACTTGCACTCCTAGGACACACCATTGTCATGACTGTCTGCGCATATCTACAAGCCTGACAACGACACTGTGATATTGGCCGTTGAAGGTGGTCGGCCACGTGTGTGTAGGCCTATGGTCAGGATATGGCGGGAACAGAGACACACGCAGTAGTTGCCTTGGTGGCCATCCTGGAAGTGAACCACGCCCTGTGCCCCGGGCTATTGATTGCCACTCCTACGCTGGCCCAGCCCACTCTGCTTACTCTTACAGGGGGGACGACATGGCTACATGTCCAGGTCTACCCCACTGCCTGAGGTAACATGGTAGCGCCCACTGTCTACGACACTACAAACACCAGCAGTATATGTCCACATAGACATGTCTGTGCTCTGCATACTTAAGTCTGTCCAGCACATCCCCTCCACACTTGGCATTGTGTACATTCTGATTCATGGGTCACTTGCCTCCCTCGCACATACTTGGTTCCCACCTCTCACCACATCCTGCTATTGTGTGGCAGAGGTGCCATTACATGGATGGCTTGTCTGGATGTCTGGCCCCTGTTACCACATTTCCATGTGTTGTCATGTCTGGTAGGTGGGCATGTTGTTTGGCATGTCGTATGTGATGTTGTAACGTGTGCATTCCCACAGTTGTGAGTTGTCTGATTGTGGAGTTGAGGTGTGTGGTGTGTTCCGTTGGTACTTACCGACGAGCAGTGCATTTCCGTAGGTGCCATCCTGGAAGCGCTGGTTGATGATGGACTGTCGGAAGATGTAGGAATCATGCACACTGCCTGGGTAGTTGGCGACGACGTTGGTGAAGAGTCCCCGGTGGTCCACTACTGCCTGCACATTGATGGAATGCGTGTGCTTCCTGTTGCGGTAATTGTGTGCAGTGTCGGCAGGGGGCACAAGTAGGACATGTGTGCAGTCAATTGCCCCCAACACGTGCGGGAAGCCAGCTATGGCGTAGAAGCCTTGCTTGGTCTCCAGCTGTTCCTGCGCAGTGTGGGGGAAGTGAAGGTACTGGGGTACCAAGCTGATGATGGCATCCAAGACAGGTGTGATGAACTTTGATAGGGCTGGCTGTGAGACTCCTCCGACTCTGACAGTTGTTGGTTGGAAGGTACCAGAGGCCAACAGGTGCAGCACAGCCAGCAGCTTTGTCTGCGGAGGGATGTTGGTTCTCCGCTGTGTTGGTACCGTCAGCCTGTGGGCAATGTGGGTCAGGATGCAGAGGATGGTCGTCC
Source organism: Calotriton arnoldi (assembly GCA_963921515.1). Classification (NCBI taxonomy): domain Eukaryota; kingdom Metazoa; phylum Chordata; class Amphibia; order Caudata; family Salamandridae; genus Calotriton; species Calotriton arnoldi. Next base: position 672,810 of record CAWUFW010005746.1, on the reverse strand, counting down.
TTTTGAGCCTGTAGTGGGCAATGACTTCCTCTGGCGTTAAGTCTCTGAGGCTGGTGCGTTTTTGGAAGGACCGCTGTCTCATTCTGCGCTGCCTCGGTGGTAGTCCGGGGGGGTGGTCCTGGGGGGGTGGGGGGCCTGGGGGGGTGGCGGTGCGAGTTGTGGGCCTCTTGGGGCTCTGAGCTGCATGATCAGTAGCTCCATGACATGTGTTAGTCTGCCGATGTGGCTCTGGGCTGGGCTCCCTTTATACTGCAGGTTGTCGTCCTGCTTACCACCAGTAAAAGGCAGGTGTTAAATCCCTGCTGCTAACGCGCCTTATCGCCTGTTTTTGGGTCACATCGCAGTTCTGGCTGGTCGTTGAGAATATCGCGAAGTGGTGTTTTTGTGTGTTTTTGCACGGGAACGCCTACTCTGGATATCATTAGCGTTAGTTGTCTCTCTCATCCGTGGTGATGTTTTTTGCTGCAGCTATTGCTGGTATACTGGCGATGTGGGGAGTTTACATCAGCTTGTGAATGGGGCGATGATTCTTTCACCACTTTTGCTGCGCTAAGGTGCTGTTAACTCGGCGATGAGTCCTTGAGAATATGCCCCATAGAGTCTTCATGAGCCCTAGGGGGGGCACCAACAATTATTTAATCAATTCATTCGATGTATGTTGCTGTCCACCTCCCATAGCATCCACATGGGCTCCAAGGGGCACCAGCAATTATTTAATTCACTTATTCAGTTTTGCCTGCTTCCCTTAGCCTCCCATACAGTCCTCATGAGCCCCAAGGGGCACCAGCAATTCTTTAATGTATTTATTCGATTTTGGTTTGCCCCCTGCCTCCTATACAGTCCCCATTGGCCCTGTAGGGGAGCTAGCAATTATTAATTAATTAATTCTATTTTTTGCCTGCCTTCCTTTGCCTTACATGGAGTCCCATTGGACACTGATGGGGCACCAGCAATTATTTAAATTATTTATGTGATTATTTTCCTGCCCCGCCTCCCATACAGTTCTCGTGGGCCCTGGAGGATCATCGACAATTATATCATTTATTCAAATATTGCCTGCCCCCTCTGCCTCCCATTGAATCTCCATGGTCTCTTGAGGGACACCAGCAATTATTTTGTTCATTTTTTTAATATTTGACTGCCTCCCCCGCTTCCCATAGGCACCAGTCAATACTTAATTTCTTTATTTGATTTTTTTGCCTGCCCTCTGCCTGTCATAGGAAAACCAAAGGGCCTTGAAGGGCACCACGGAAGCTTTTTCTGTTTAATATCAAGCAAATTATAGTTTATACATGGGGGCACCACTGTTAAGCAATAATTATGAGGATGAATTGTATTACAAAGGCTAGGTTGCCAAAGTCTCACTGACTTTGTGCTTAATTGGTATTGCCTACAGGTACATGATGCGTCACGTTATGCTCAATACTGAGACAGAAAAAAATCTGAGAATTAGCTGATGGTGACACAAGTCCAATGATAACTGTTTGTGCTTGTGCTAAGTGCTAATGTATAAGAAAAAATAGCCCAAAGAGGAAGGTACCTGATAAGAAGGTGGCCAGCGAGGAGTAGAAGTCTGTGGCCACTACTAACATCAATCCTGCTTCATTTTTCAGTAAATGCAACATACTTGCTGCAATCCCTTCTGGGCAGGTAAAGGCTGGGAGGAGGATCACCTCTGGATCAAAGGTATCACCACCTCTAAAATCTAAGCCCATGTCTCTCAGTGCTACAGTGCCGTGGAGCCCCACCAGGCCGCTACACAAGATTTTGGCATCGGACTGAGCGTGGTGTCGCTCCCCAAGCAACACATGAGTCTGCCCAACCAGGAGTGGTGAAGCGGGGTGCACTGAGGCAGTGGGTACCCCTGGGAGCAGTGGGGGTGAGCCAGACTTACCAATGCTGGCCTAACGTAGAGAAGAGAAATTGGCATTGCGAAGGCCTGGACCCCATTGCGGGCTGAGGGTGAGGCTGAGGAGGACCACTGCTGACAACCAGATTGTGACACCCCCCCGGTTCCCGGACAAGAGCAAAGGTACTGTGTGGAGTGGCTACTAGCCATGGGGGTGACACGATGCACAGAGCAGACATGGGCCTGCCAGCCTGGCCCACATGGCTCACATGACCACAATCTCCACCTGCACCTCCAGGTGGGGCTGAAGGGACGGGAGCAGAAGAGCAGCCACCCTGAAATCTGTTGACTGCCTCCCACCATGAGAGACTGTATTTTCTTATTGTGGGGCCCAGACCGCACTAGGAGTTTGAGCAGGGCGAAGTGCTTGCTGTGGTGGCCCACCTGCACTGACTAGGGCCGTGTGGAGAGGGGCATCATCACTATCTACTATCTCAGAAATATTGCATGCACAACTTTGGGCACTGGTGTGAGCAGCAGCATCTTGACAAGGACTATGTAATGTTGTGGTCATGAAAAGTGAGAGATATCTAATCTGCAGGACAGAGCCCCACAGGTAATGTCCCTGGAACCTTTGGCTTTTTCGGGGAACTTCTATGGTGTTTTTTAATTTCATTGACAAACTATAGCGTCCCTGTAATCATTGTTTTTTTCAGTGAACATCTCATTTTTTTAATTGTATTTCCTAACTATAATGTCCCTGTAACCTTTGCGTTTTTCAATGAATTTTTAAGGTTTTTCAAATTCTATTTCTAAAGTATTATGTCCCTGTAATGTTTAGCTTTTTAGTTAATATCAAGGGTTTATTTGTAATACTAAGTGTACTTCAATTTATTTTGATTTTTAATGTAGTTTTTCTTTTGAACATTCTTTTTTTTAAAATATACATTATGTACCTTTTAAAAGGAAAAAACACATATTTACTTAATGTAAAATATATAATTTTTTTGTTAATGTAATTAAACAAATTTTATTTTTTGTAAATGATTTTTCCATTTCGCAGTACCTTCGTGGGTCAAAAAACACAGACGGAACTCGTACGCTATGGTTTTTAACCCCCGTCACATGATCGGAATGAATCAGTGAATCCGTATCCGTGGATTCGCCCAAAATTATTTTAAATATGTACACCCCTTAATGTTCATTAATGACATGATTGTGAACATATTTACAAGTATACATAAGGCACCCTATATCTGTTTTTGAAGAAAGTAACACATTTTATGAGTTTCGCAATTCCGCAAATCTACTGACTGGATTCACAAATTTGCTCGATGACACACCCAAAACTTAGCTTTTGATTGCAAACATTAGGACCCAACAATGAACATGGAAAACCACACCAAAAAACAGTTAGTTCTCCAGTGAAGACTCTAGAAAGAGAATTGAGAACCCCTGGAGCTCTGCTTTCTCAGAATGGCTGAAGCTACATCTTCTGTCTGGGATGAACATCCACAACATGTTGAGGATGAGGAGAAAGATACATCACCCCGAAGAAAAGAAAGTGATTTCTGGAAGCACTTTACAATACCTTCTTGGGAAACTAAGGTAATAGCAAAATATGTGCAGTGCAATATTAGCAGTAAGCAGTTAACCAGAGACACAGCAGAGAAGTGTTCATATGGTACAAGTTCCATGTGGGAGCACTTGAAAACAGTTCATGAAAGTATTTACAACTGGATGATGCAGGAGAAAGCAGGTGCAGGAGGATAGTCCACCTCTGCTGCACCCTTGGGAAAACCATCATCAGCTTCAGTCATTACAATACCAGCTGCCTGCGAAGAATTGAGTACTCACTGTACGAAGTGCCACATGCTTGTTGCGGTAAAAATATTCTCTGTGGGTACATACTTGAATATAGTGAAGAAGCATCACTGTTAGGTTTTTTGTGTTTTTTTGTGCTTCCAGTTATCAAATAAAGTTTGAAGACTGAAGCAAGTTGCTTCTTTGCATTTCCCCATCCTTACCCTTTTACTACCCTGCTTATATTTTGTTCCAAAAATACAAAAAGATGAAAAAAATGAAAAACTGTTAAAAAAACCCTTCTAGAATAAATGGTTCTTTTTTTAAACCACCATCTGGTCAAACAAAGAGCTAACTCTGTGTTTTTAATGTGTCAGTGGCTGTATCGGTGTGAGAGTGGGTGTGTCAGTGTGTGCATCAGTGTGTGCCTGGGTGCGTTACTGGACGCATTAGTGTATGCCTGATTGTGTCAACGTCTGCATTTGTGAATGTCTGGGTTTGTCAGTGTATACATCAGTCTGCACCTGGGTGTATTATTGGATGCATTAGTGTTTGGGTGGCTGTGTTAGTGTCTGTATTAGTGCATGGTTGGCTGAATCTAGGTGGCTGTATTGATATGTGACTGAATGTGTCATTGGCTGTATGAGTATGTGCCTGAATGTGTCAGTTTCTGTATCAGAGTGTGGCTGGGTGTGTCAGTTTTATCAGTGTTTGCCCCGGGTATGTCAGTGGCTGTATCAGTGTGTCCCTGGGTGTGTCAGTGGTTGTATCAGTGTGAGCCTGGTTCTGTCAGTGTCTGTATCGGTGAATGCCTTGGTGTGTAAGTGACTATATTGGTCTGTGCATGGATGTATCTGTCTCTGTGTGACTTTAACAATGTGTGGGTGGGTGTGTGAGCAGCTGCATTGGTGTGTGGGTGTGTGAGTGGGTTTATCAGGGAATAGCTGGGTGTATGAGTGGCTGTATTGGTGTGTGGCTTCGTGTAAATGTAAATGGGTGTGTGACTGACTATGGGATTTTGAGTGGGTATGTGAGTGTATGTGTGGGTGTGTCACTACCTGTGTGAATGACTGTGTAGGTATGTGAGTTCATGTATGAGTACCTGTATAAGTGTGTTTGTGACCCATACGTTAGCTTAGTAATATATATTTTTATAACTTTACAAATACATTTTATTAACACATTACAATACAATTTAAATCAAACAAATAAACATAATACAACTTATTTAACTATTTACAAATACGCTTTTGTGCACAACCACTTCAGATACATGCATGTATATATTTACACCAGCAAGCACAAAACAAAATGATGTCTGCAAGCATTGTACAATACCTTCAGGGGAAAAGAAGGGTACGGCTAAATATGTGCAGTTTAATATTTAAGGCATACAGCTTCCCAGGAGCACTGCCAAGAAGTATTCATATGGGACAAGTTCCATGTGGAAGCACTTAAAACTATTCAAGAAAGGGTGTATAACCAGATGATGCAGGAAGAAATAGGTGTAGCATGACAGTCACCTGTACAGCACCCTTGGGAGAACCACCATCAGCTGCAGTCATTATAATACCATCTGCCTTGTAAAATGTAAGTGAGATGCTTGTTCACTGTGTGAAAAGCCACATACTTGTCACAGTACAAATCTTTTCTGTGGGTACATTTTCCCTTTTTTACTGTTCTCAGGTTCTATACCCATACACCAAAAGTGATTTACTTTTAAAAGCATCATCAATAAACAGTGGTTAAAAAGCAATCGTAAAGATTGTACAAAAAAAAAAACTGCATACTATGTGTATGTAACTAATTACACAATGGAGAAATTTAGGAACACCAACTTGGTTTCTAACTCTGAGCTGTACAGAATATCGATGGGATGACTTACATAACTTTTTTTGAGAAAAACAAACTGTAACAATAAAGGCATCAAAATTAAGACACCTGGATCCAGTAAATGTTTGGAGGTACTTAAAACACATATTTCGAACTATGCTGTCCTTTTTCTGCAACATAAAAAAATCCATCTCTTTGAGAAATTACTGATTTCTTTTCGCGAAAAGAGTACCAAGCAAGAGGTACTCCTCATATTCATGTGCTTTTCTGGGTAAAAGATGCACCTAAATTTAGAACAGACACAGATGGCTCTCTCTGTACTTTCTTTCATAGAACAGTCTATCATATGTAGCATTCCAAAAGACAATGAGAAATCATTCTAAAGCAGCAAGTACTGCATTGCCAATCACATAGATGTGGAAAGTACTCTCAGCAGTAATATTTAATTATTTCCTTAGCTCGCCGTTGAACCTTCATGTTTTCACAGCATGAAGCCAGTTGCTTCTTCTCAGTTCTCTTTGAAAAAAAAGAATAAGTCTAAAACTCTTAGAAAAACCTTCTTAAAAAGTACTTTTTTATAAACATTTCAATAGTACCCTACAAAATCCTCCCAGGCGTAGTGGCACAGTTTCTGACTACCCCTGAGTTTCAACCTGCACTCCTCTGGGGCAAATTCATACTTATTGAAAAGGGTCTCCTTTATGGTGGGATACCTCAACTTCTTCCCCTTCTCTAGAACCACTACATTGTCCCCCCAAGATCACCAGGAATATGACTTCAAAGGCCAGCTCTCCAATCCTTCTCAGAGAGTCTCTGTACCCCTAGAGCTACTTCATATTCCAGAAACCATCTGTCTATATCACCCCCTCCTTAAAGTCAGACACCAAGTTTCAGGATATATGGACTCTTTCTTCTGCACTGGACACAGTAGTGGTGCTCCCACCATTTTTGCTAGACACTAGCAGCTATTTGGCCTTCATGTCCAGCTCTTTGGCACTCGATTCATGTGCCAGCTTGACCCTTTTTTCTTCCAAGGCTCTCTTAGCCTCAGCTTTTCTCTCCTGTGTAGCCAGCTGGGCCAGCTGGGCCTCAGGTCCCACTCAGCCTGTCTGTCCTTGAGGTCCTCAGGGGATTGGGTTTTAGAGGAGACAGTACTTCCTGCATCGTGTCCAATAGGGAACACCCTCTCTGCGGGATCCTCTCTCTCCTCTGGACACTTTGCCCAGTCATTTATCTGCTCCTCACCCTCTTTTTTTAAAGTCACTACCTTTTGGGGCCCTGGTTCTGAGGTCAACTACACTCAGGGTTCTCCCTTCTCAAGAGTGCAAGAAGTAGTCATTTTCAAACTCTTCTTGTGGTACTGGTTCCATCAGTGGATGTCCCCCCAGGCTCTAAGGGTGAACTAGTACTCAAACTCCGATGAATAGGTGAGTAAATGGGTATGTGAATGGTTTTATGGGTGTGTGACTGAGTGTTGCAGTCACTGTCTGGTTACATGAGTGGTGGGTACAAAAGTGCTTTTGTGGTAGTGTAACTGGGTGTGTAAATGCCTGCCTGACTTGTGAGTGTGTACAAATTACATACTATTATATTATATACTATAAGCAAATACCCACATCTAATCTCAAACACATTCATACTGGCTTAATAAAATTACTATACTTCCAGTTCAGTTTTACCAATTTCTCTTTCTCCTTTTCCTGCTCACTGTATTTTTAGTAAATGTTCTCCTCTAAGCTCCCTTCTATTTTTCCTTCGAGTATAGTATCTAGAAGCTACACATTTTCGTTTAGCATACATAGACTCACAATTATTTATCTAAACATACTTTTATATACTGCAACCTAATTAACACACCTGTAAAAGCTCTTTGCTGTTCTCCCTGTTTTACTTCTAAGGGCCCGATTACGATGCAGTTAGGAAATCTTCCCGATCGAATCGGTTTGGAAATGGTTTCCAACCGACTCGGATCGGGAGAGTCCGACCAACCGAGTATGATGCATCCGGATGCTTCCAAATACGATTTGGTTGGACTCCCATTGACTTCCATGGGAGCCTATGTTCCTAACCGCAACGTAATCTGGCCCTCGGTCGGGAAGACACATTCCCGATCCGATTCGGAAGGAGCAAATGCCGTTAGGAGGCCTTCCTAACCGCATCGTAATCGAGCTCTAGGTGGGAATGCTTTCCTAACTGCATCGTAATCGGGCCCTTAGTCTGCTAACATCTCTTTTTATTCCAAATCTCCAGTGAAAACACCAGCAATCCACCTCTACTCTCCATAGAAAAGCAGCTAAAATAGCTACCGTTCACCATGTGCTCATACTTATGTTGTTCTAATTAGCAAATCATAGGCTTCATTTTATCTTTTATTTTTGTTACACCACTTCTAAATGGTCAGTATTTCTTTAACCATTTTCATGTCTCTGTAAAGAAGCCCAATTTGGTTTTTTTTTTCTGGTAATCCATTGCGGTGCTCAGCCCAGTGCCTCGTGTAACTTTGTGTATCCACACGGGGTCTGTGAGTGGTTTTGTGAGTGTTTGTGTGGGTCTGTGTGTTGGAGTGTGAAAGTGTAAGTGGGCCTGAGAGTGGGTGTGCAAGAATGCGACTGGGTCTCTGAGTGAATGCGTGAGTGTCTGAGTCTATGAATGGGTGTGTGAGTGTCTGAGTGGGTCTGTGAGTGGGCTTGTCAGAGTGTGAGTGTATCTGTGAGTGGGTGTGTAAGTATGTGAATGGGTCTCTGAGTGTATGTGTGAGCATCTGACAGGGTCTGTGAATGGGTCTGTGAGTGTCTGATTGGGTCTTTGAGAGGAAGTGTGAAAGTGAAGCGGGTCTGTGAGTGGGTGTGTGAGTATGTGAATATGTCTGTGAGTGGGTGCGCAAGTGTCTGAGTAGGTCTGTGATTGGGTGTATCATAGAGCGAGTGGCTCTGTATCTAGGTGTGTCAGTCTGTGAGTGGGTGTGTGTGTGAGTGGGTACATGAGTGTCTGAGTGGTTGTGTGAGTGGGTCTCTGACTGGGTCTCTGAGTGTCTGTGAGCGGGTGTATGACTATCTCAGTGGCTCAGTGAGTGCTAGTATGTTTTCTTAATTTATTTATTTATGGGAGAATTCATGGATCCATTACTATTTTACAAAGGGGCCACGCTGAGTGGCGGATCCACCAATTCATGCATGTAAGAAAAAAAATATGTATAGTCCAATTTCTTTTCAATCATGGGGCCTTAATACACCCCTATATTGCACACATGGGGTCAGGGTACGTCTACCCCAACCCCTTCTATTCCATTTGTTTCAATTCTCACAACCAACGACCATTCCCTCATATCGAAAATGGTGGCGCAACTTTCCTCTCTGGTTATGGCCAGCCAATCACGACGTCGCTGGTGGTGCGTGACTTGGTGAATAAGAAGGTCCACATCCATAGATATCTATATTTCTTTTTTCTTTAATAATTCCAAAACTACTGAATGGATTTTACACCAAATCACAAAAAGCACACTTTCCGCAGCAAGATCTAGCTTTCTGCCAAATTTGGTGTAATTCCGTTCAGCGGTTTAGGCTGTAGTCGTGTCTAAAATTAACATGGGAAACACACTTTTTTGCCCCCCCCTTATTTTCTCACCCCCCGCTTGATGGATCACCCCAAAACATTCCATGCACAACTAGATAAAATGGGGCACTTTTTGGGGAAAAGTTTGAGAAGATCCATCAAACGGCTCCAAAGTTATCAGCAAGTCAAAAAACTATTTTCCTACAGAAACTAGGTGCTCTGGGTGGGCAACAAGTGGCCAGGTCCCGGGGATGCGGTCCACAGGGACAAAATCAGCCTGAGGAGAGGGGCTGCACACCACCCTCCCCTTTTACTAATGGGCAAATAATGCTGCTCCCTGCATGCAGGAGCAATATTTTCATCTGTTTTCCTGCCCACTTGACAGCGGGCAGAAAAACAGATGAAAAGTCTGCTCCCAGCGTTTCGGAGCAGTTTTCCTGCTCCTGCCCGCTGGGAGAGGACATACTGTTTGCTCTCACTTGGCGGGAGCTGTCAAAGCCAGAGTGGGCACCTCAGAACATAGGGAGCTGGCCCTGGAGTGTGGCAATCCCCAGGGCCAATATTGGCTCCAGGAGGGGGGCCACACAGCCCGCCTCCTTTGTTCTTGCTGGGCCTGCCCCTTGGAGTTAGTGGTCTCTGGGGCCGAAAACGGCATGGGCGGGGGGCCGTGCAGCCTCCCTCACCCTTTTTGATAAATCGGCCTGGCCCAGTGGGGGTAGTGGCCTCGGGGCTGTAAAGGGCCCTGTATGGATTTACAGCAAATTACAAAAAGGGCTCTTTCTTGACCAAGAGCTAGCTTTCTGCCAAATTTGGTGTAATTCCGTCCAGTGGTTCGGACTGCAGTCATGTTCAACATCCTTATGAGAAATTACATGGGGAAACGTGGGAACCCACCTTTTTCTAGGCCCCTGCTTGACGGATCAACTTAAATCTTTCAAGACAGTGGCTGAAGTGACTGGCAAACTAGTTTTGAAAGTTTTATGAAAATTTGTCAAACAGCGCCAAAGGTTATCAGCAAAAAAAAAATGCTTTGCCTATGGAAACTAGGTTGTAGCTATAACTACCTACTGGCGACCTCCAGTAGGTTTTATATATATTTCCTACTGGCGGTCGCCAGTAGGTAAATATAGTTAGGACCTAGTTTTCATTGGCCAGAGCGTTTTTTCATTTGCCAATAACTTTGGCATTGTTTGATGAATCCACGCAAAATATTTAAAACCAGTTTGATGCTCACTTTAGCCGCTGTCTTGAAATATTGGGGTGATCCGTCAAGCGGGGGCCAAGAAAAAAGGGGGGGGGCCAAAACGTATTTTCCGCATGTGAATTTCCATAGGAAATTTTAGACAAGGCTACAGCCTGAACTGCTGAACGGAATTACACCGAAATTTGGCAGAAAGGTAGTTGTTGGTCCAAAAAGCGAACTTTTTGTGAATTGGTGTAAATCCGTTCAGTAGTTGCAGAGAAATGTAAAGAAATTTCCAGTTGTATATCAAGGGACTCAGAGGATTCGTGACCCCTTCCGATCTCATGCTGAGATCTGATTGGCTGCCAACACTTCAAACTAAGAAGTGTTGGCAGCCATCTTGTGACACAGTTGAATTGGGAAATAACATAATAAAAAAGAAAAGGGCGCAGGGTAGAAACACCCTGACCCACAAGCCTTTTTGAGGTGGGGTCACACAGGGACCTTACAAGGCCAAAAAAGCATATTCTTTTTAAGTTTCAGAGGGAACCATGCTGAATCTGGGAATCCTGCTGAAAAGTTTTTAAAAAACTAAGCGCTGTCTCCCACGCTTCATTAATTAATGGCCTCCGGGTGGGCCATCTCCTGGGTAAATAATGCAAAAAAGGAGGGGGGGGGCGCACCCCCTGGGGCTTATTATGCCCCGGGGACTGCCACCTCTCTGGGGCTTAATATGAAAATATTGTGGGGTGTCATTCAGACCCCCCCACATCCCCAGGGGCTGCTACCTTCCAATGGCTTTAATTACAAATAATGGGGTGGCTGCGCAGACTCCCCTTCACAGCCCCGGTGCCCACCACCTCCCCGGGGCAAAATTGAATCAAGAAGGGGGGCCCAGAGAGGCGGGCAACAGGGCCCCCCTTCCCCCATTTAAAAAAGGCCTGGCCCCCCGGGCTGGGGTCCCAAAGGCCAAAATTGTCCCAGGGAAGAGGGGCCATATACATAAATAATTTAAAAAAAAGAAAAAAAACGGCAAGTCACCAGAGGCCACGGCTCTTTTCCCCACCACTCTGCAAATGCACCTCAGGGCACAGCGCTGGTTGGGGGATGGAATCCCCTTGGCTCCAGAGGGTCCTTTGGGGCCAACAAGCCCTCCTGTTACCTCCAGTAAGTCCCACACAGTACAATTGCTGAGAGGTGTTTAGAGGCCACGCCCCCTTTCTCCACCACTCTGCAAATACAACTACTAGTTAAAAAACCATCAAAACTCACAAAGTTTACAGGGACGTTATAATCAGGAAATAGAATTTGAAAAATCTTAGAAATTCACTGAAAAAACAAAGGTTATAGGTATGTTATGGTTAGGAAATAGAATTTAAAAAACCTTAGAAATTCACTGAAAAAACAAAGGTTACATGGATGTGAAATTCAGCAGTTATAGTTACCTGAGCTAACTATAACTAATGCCCCCAATGCACTGCTTATAGCCTCACATATTATATCACTCATTACATGGTCAGTAACATCACTGATGACATCATGCACAGAAACACTCACACCCCCATATAACCTCTCATATGCCTACTAACACACCCACACAACCACTCACATACCCATACCAGTACTCAGACACTCAATTACTTCTCCATAGAGCCACTCACATACTCACTCACTCAATTGTGCAGCCCCTCACACAACCATTCATTCACCCATACAGCTACTCCTACAACCAGTCACTCACCCATACAGCCACTCACAGAGCCACACAATGACCCATACAGCTACTCACACACCCACTAATTTACCTATTCAGTCACTCACACACCCACTCACTCACCCATACAGCCTCTCAACACATCCACTCACTCACCTATACAAGCACTCACACAACTACATAATCACTTACACACCCATTCACACATCCATACAAACACTCACACATCTGCTCACTTCTTCATACAGACATTCACACACCCACTTATTCACCCATAGAGCAACTCACACGCCCTCACACTCAAGGATACATGTAGTCACACAACCACTCACATAATATATGTTAGAAGTACTATCACTTAGTAGTAGTCTGCGTAGTATACGTTTAACATCCATATACTCTTACAAATACTTACATTCACTTGATGATGTCATCAGTGATGCCATCAGTGATGTCATTAGTGATGTCACTGACCATGTCATGACTGATGTAATATGTGAGGTCATAAACAGTGCAGTGCAGGGGTGTAAGTTATAGTTAGCTCAGGTAACTATAACTGCTGAATTTCACTGGTTTTGTATGAGTAAAATCTGAGCCTAACTATAACGTCCATGTAACCTTCGGTTTTTTCAGTGTATATATATATATATAACCTACTGGCGGTCGCTCATAATTTGTTCATAATTCAAATATGCAAATAAAGCATTCATTTCTGTAAAAATGAAGGCAAAACTCCTCGTTTGAACTTTTTCTGCACGCTATATATATATATATATATATTACCTACTGGCGGTCGCCAGTAGGTAGTTATAGTTAGGACCTAGTTTCCATAGGAAAAGCGTTTTTTGATTTGCCAATATCTTTGCCGCCATTTGACGAATCTTTGCGAAATTTTCAAAACTAATGGGGCGCTCCGGTCAGCTCTTGTCTTGGGATAATTCGTCAAGCGGGGCCCGAGAAATAAGGGGGTCCCAAAACGCGTTTTCTCCATGTTAATTTCCATAGGAAACTTTAGACAAAGCTACAGCCCGAACTGCTGAATGGAATTACACCAAATTTGGCAAAAAGGTAGCTCTTGGTTCAGAAAGCGTTTTTTTTTTAAATGGTGTAAATCCGTTCAGTAGTTCCTGAAATATTCATATTTAAAAAAATGATATATCTGGTGACTGCAGTGGATCCGCAAACCCTACCGAGCACGAGCTTGACTCTGATTGGCTGCCAACAATTCAAACAAAAAAAGTGTTGGCAGCCATCTTGTGACTCGGTAGAACAGAGTCACAAGAAAAAAGGTTACAAATAAAGAAAAGGGGACATGGTAGAAATACCCTGATCCCCTAGGCCTGTCAGGATTTGCGCTGGGTGCACGAATCCTGCCTAAAAAATAAAAAAAACGAAGCGTGGTCTCCAGCGCTTTGTTTTAATAAGCCCCAGGGTGGGCCAGGTCCCGGGGGCAATGTTGTTAATAAATGTGGGGGCTGTGTGGGCCCCCGCAGCCGCGGGGGCCGCCACCTCCCCGGGGCTTCTTTCAAAAAAGTACGTGGGGGTATCCTGCTGAACACCTCCCCGGAGCATTCCTTATTATGGGGCGGGGGCCTCGCGGCCCCCCCAAGCCCCGGGGACTGCAACCTCCCCGGGGCTCTACTTCAAATAGAAAGTGTTGGGGGGCTCCTGCCCCTCCCCACACTGCCCCCGGGACCACCACCTCCCCGGGGCAATTTTAAATTGAGGGTTGGGGTCTGTTGTGGACCCCTGGCCCCGGGGACCACCACCTCCCCGGGGCTATGTTTATGTTGGGAGGGGGGCCGTGCGGCCCCCCTCCTGGAGCCTTCCATGGCCCTGGGGATCACCACCCCCAAGGGCCAGCTCCAGCAATGTCCTGGGGTACCCACCCCCGGGACATTGCAGTTTGCAATGACAGGGCGGGAGCACGGCTCCCGCCCTGTCATTGCAAATCTGCTTCGCTTCATGGAAGTGAGAGCAGGAAACCTGCTCTCGCTTGCATGAAGCGAAGCTGATTGCTTTTGGGCAAGGGGAGCTGCATGTCAGCAGCTCCCCTTGTCTAAATGCAATGCCGGCTCCCGCAGGAGGCGGGGAGCCAGCTGGGACTGTGGGGGCATTGGGGCTCTCCCCGCAGTCCCCAACAGTGAGGTCAGACCCTGGGGGATGGGGTCCCCGAGGCCAAAAGTGGCCAAGGGAAGGGGGCCACGAGGCCCCCCTCCCATAAAAGATTTTTTTTTTAAATAAAAAAAAGAGGCACAGCCCCGGGGGATGGGGTCCCTGGGGCCGAAAAAGGACTCAGGAGGGGGGCCGCGCGGCCCCTCTCCTTTAAATGTAGTTTTTTTTTAATTTTTTTAAAGTGGCCATTTCCCGGGGGATGGGGTCCCCGGGGTCAAAATCGGCCTCGGAAGGAGGGCCGCGCGGCCCCCTTCCCATTTAAAAAAAATTTGAATGGCTCAGGCCCTGGGGGATGGGGTCCCCATGGCCCACAAAATATTAAGAGAAGGGGGCCACACAGCCCCCCTTCTAACAAAAAAAAAAGAAAAGCCGGCATCTCACCGGAGGCCCCACCCTCTCCCTGCACCACTCTGCAAATGCGCCTCCTGGCATGTTCTAAGTTGGGGGATTAAGTCCCCTTGAATCCTGAGGGTCCCTGGGGGACAACAAGCCCACCAGGTACCTCCAGTAAGCTCCACTCAGTGAGATTGCTGACAAGTGGTCAGAGGCCACGTCCCTTTTTACACCACTCTCTTGGCACACTGCTGGTGGGGCGATGAGGTCCTCTTGTGTCCTGAGGACCTCAGGACTAAAGTGGACTTCATCCCCCGAGCAGCAGTGCGCCAGGAGGCACGTTTGCAGAGTGGTGAAAAAAGGGGGCGTGGCCTCGGACCACTCTCAGCAATCCAGCTGTGTGGGGCTTACAGGAGATAACAGGAGGGCTAGTTGGCCCCCAGGGACCCTCAGAAGGCAAGGGGACTTCATCCCCCAACCAAGAGTGTGCCAGGAGGCGTGTTTGCAGAGTGGTGGAGAAAGGGGGCGTGGCCTGTGTCCACCTCTCAGCAATCCCACTATCTGGGGCTTATTGGAGGTATCAGGTAGGCTATTTGGCCCCTAAGGATCCCGAGCAGCGAAGGGGACTTTAATCCCCATCGAAGAGCGCACCAGGGAGTGTGTTTGCAGACTGGTGGTCAAAGGGGGCGTGGCCTGCTATAAGAACTTACCAATGCTGCTGTGTGGGACTTACTGGAGGTAATAGGAGGGGTAGTTGGCCCCCAAGGTTGTCCTTGGGGGCCAACTACCCCTCCTGTTACCTCTAGTGAGTCCCACACAGTGGGATTGCTAAGAGGTCTTCGGAGGCCACACCCCCTTTCTCCGCCACTCTGCAAGCGTGCCTCCTGGTACACTACAGGTTGGGGGATGAAGTCCTCTTCACTCCTGAGGGACTTTGGGGGCCAAGAAGCCCTCCTGGTACCTCCTGTAAATCCTATGCAGCGGAATTCATGAGCACTGGTTGGAGGCCCAGCCCCCTTTCTCCACCACCCTGCAAACGCGACTACCAGTTAAAGAAGCATGTGTAATGTAATAGGTCTCGCATTTGCAAGAGTTAGAGCTATTGGCGTTGTAAATGTAAAGTTTTTTTACTATTGTTTTTTGGAGTGGAGTGGATGTAGGTTGTGTGTAGTGGAATTATCTGGTATGTTGTGCAGTGAAATTATGTGGATAGAAAGTATGTGGTATTTAGTGTATAGGAATTATGTAGAGTGGGATTATGTGTTATGGAGAGTAATTATGTGGTATGGTAGTCTGTCTTGTGGAGTGGTAACCTCAGGTTTAGTCTTCCTCATTTCCATAGAAGCTAAACTATGAGCTCAATGAGACAAAAAAAAGAAGGAACCACTGAGGAGCACTTCAGGACCTAGTCAAAGGTATGAGCAGGGCCACTGGAATTATGCGACTGTTTGACTGCACGACTTTTGCACAATTATACATTTTCCGCATTTGCCACATAGTCCATCATCTACTGCATAATCTCCAGATTTGAACAAAAAAAACCTTGTTTCTGGCTCAAACGGCTCAAACGTTACCAAAATTGCAGCAACAAGTGTTACAGCATGGTGGAAGGCCCTTTGCAAACCTAGAATGGTCACCTGTTACTTATTGCTAAATGTGGGTGTTAAATTGGTACTAATGGTGTGCAAGCCGCTCTTGCTTCTTTTTGTGCCTCTCTTGCCTTTTACTGCATTTCTGTTGCTTCTTTCTGCACCTTTATTTCTTTTTCTGCACTTCTCCTGCCTCTTTCTGAACATCTCTTCCACTTCCTGCACCTCTCTTGCCTCTTTCTGCACCTCTGTTGCTTCTTTCTGCACCTCACTTGCTTCTTTCTGCACCCCTCTTGCCTCTTTCTGCACCTTTCTTCCCTCTCTCTGCACCTCTCTTGCCTCTTTCTGCACCCCTGTTCCCTCCTTCTGCACCTCTCCTGCCTGTTTCTGCACCTCTCATGCCTCTTTCTGCACTTATTTTGCCTCTTTCTGTACCTCTGTTGCTTCTTTCTGCAACTTTTTTGCCTCTTTATGCACTTCTCTTGCCTCTTTCTGCACCTCTCTTGCTTCTTTCTGTACCCCTCTTGCCTCTTTCTGCACCCTTCTTCCCTCTTTGTGCAACTCTCTCGCCTCTTTCTGCACCTCTCTTTCCTCTTTCTGCACACCTCTTGCCTTTTTGTGCACCTCTGTTCCTTCTTTCTGCACTTATTTCTTTCTGCACCTCTCTTGCTTCTTTCTGTACCCTCTTGCCTCTTTCTGCACCCTTCTTCCCTCTTTCTGCACCTCTCTTGCCTCTTTTTGCACTGTGTTCCCTCTTTCTGCACCTCTCCTGCCTGTTTCTCCACCTCTGTTGCTTCTTTCTGCACTTGCCTTCCCTCTTTTTGCGCTTCTCTTGTCTCTTTGTGCACCTCTCTTGCCTGTTTCTGCACCTCTCTTGCATCTTTCTGCACATCTCTTGCCTGTTTCTGCACCCCTGTTGCTTCTTTCTGCACTTCTCTTGCCTCTTTCTACATTTCTGTTGCTTCTTTCTGCACTCCTTTTGCCTCTTTCTACATTTCTGTTGCTTCTTTCTACACTTCTCGTGCCTCTTTCTGCAACCCTCTTGACTCTTTCTGTACCTCTGTTGCTTCTTTCTGCATTTCTCTTGCTTCTTTCTGTATCTCTCTTGCTTGTTTCTGCACCCCTGTTGCCCCTTTCTGCACTCGTCTTCCCTCTTTGTGCACCTCTCTTGTCTCTTTGTGCACCTCTCATCATTTCCTGTACCTGTCTTGCCTCTTTCTGCACTTCTGTTGCCTCTTTCTGCACCTCTGTTGCTTCTTTCAGCAATTCTCTTTCCTCTTTCTACACTTCTCTTGTCTGTTTCTGTACCTCTCTTGCCTCTTTTTGTACCTCTCTTACCTCTTTCTGCATCCCTCTTCGCTCTTTCTGTACCTCTCTTGCCTCTTTCTGCACCCCGTTCTCTCTTTCTGCACCTCTCCTGCCTGTTTCTGCACCTCTCTTGCCTCTTTCTGCACTTCTCTTGCCTGTTTCTGCACCCTTCTTCCCTCTTTGTGTACCTCTCTTGCCTCTTTCTGCACCTCTCTTGCCTCTTTCTGCAGTTCTCTTACCTCTTTCAGCACCTCTGTTGCTTCTTTCTGTACTTCTTTTGCTACCTTCTGCACCTCTCTTGCTTCTTTCTGCACCCCTTTTGCCTCTTTCTGCACCCTTCTTCCCTCTTTGTGTACCTCTCTTGCCTCTTTCTGCACCTCTCTTGCCTCTTTCTGCAGTTCTCTTACCTCTTTCTGCACCTCTTTTGCTTCTTTCTGCACTTCTCTTGCCTCTTTCTGCACCCCTCTTGCCTCTTCCTGCACCTCTGTTGGTACTTTCTGCCCTGCTCTTGCTTCTTTCTGCACCTCTCTTGCCTCTTTCTGCACCCCTCTTGCCTCTTTCTGCACCCCTTTTCTCTCTTTCTGCACCTCTCTTGCCTCTGTCTGCATCCCTGTTTCCTCTTTCTGCACCTCTTTTGCCAATTCCTGCAACTCTCTTGCCTCTTTCTGCAGTTCTCTTGCCTCCTTCTTCACCTCTGTTGCTTCTTTCTGCATTTCCCTTTCCTCTTTCTACACCCCTCTTGTCTCTTTCTGCACCCCTGTTGCTTCATTCTGTACTTCTCTTGCTTCTTTCTGTGCCTCTCTTGCTTCTTTCTGCATACCTCTTGCTTCTTTCTGCACCCCTCTTCCCTCTTTCTGCACCTCTCTTGCCTGTTTCTGCACTTTTCTTGCCTCTTTCTGCACCCCTGTTCCCTCTTTCTGCACCTCTCTTGCCTCTTTCTGAACCCCTGTCCCCTCTTTCTGCACCTCTCCTGCCTGTTTCTGCACCTCTGTTGCCTCTTTCTGCACTTCTCTTGCTTCTTTCTGCACCTCTCTTGTTTCTGTCTGCACCCATGTTCCCTCTTTCTGCACCTATTTTGCCTGTTTCTGCAACACTCTTGCCTCTTTCTGCAGTTCTCTTGCCTCTTTCTGTACCCCTCTTCCCTCTTTCTGCACCTCTGTTGCCTCTTTCTGCACTTCTCTTGCTTCTTTCTGCACCTCTCTTGCTTTCTGCACTTCTTTTGTTTCTTTCTGCACCTCTCTTGCTTCTTTCTCTTTCCCTCTTGCCTCTTTCTACACCCCTCTCCCCTCTTTCTGCACCTCTGTTGCTCTTTTCTGCACCCCTCTTCCCTCTTTCTGCACCCCTCTTGCTTCTCTCTGCACCTCTGTTCCTTCTTTCTGCACTTCTTTTGTTTCTTTCTGCAACTCTCTTGCTTCTTTCTGCACCCCTCTTGCCTCTTTCTCCACCCCTCTTACCCCTTTCTGCATCTCTGTTGCTTCTTTCTGCACTTCTCTTGTCTCTTTCTCCACCCCTGTTCCCTCTTTCTGCACCTCTGTTGCTTCTGTCTGTATCTCTCTTGCTTCTTTCTGCACGCCTCGTGCCTCTTTCACACCCCTCTTCCCTCTTTCTCCACCCCTCTTACCCCTTTCTGCATCTCTGTTGCTTCTTTCTGTACTTCTCTTGTCTCTTTCTCCACCCCTGTTCCCTCTTTCTGCACCTCTGTTGCTTCTTTCTGTACCTCTCTTGCTTCTTTCTGCACCCCTTTTGCCTCTTTCTGCACCCCTCTTGCCACTTTCTGCACCCCTCTTCTCTCTTTTTCCACCCCTCATCTGTCTTTCTGCTCCTCTGTTTCTTCTTTCTGTACTTCTCTTGCTTCTTTCTACACCTCTGTTCCTTCTTTCTGCACTTCTTTTGTTTCTTTCTTCACCCCTCTTGCTTCTTTCTCCACCCCTCTTCCCCCTTTCTGCATCTCTGTTGCTTCTTTCTGCACTTCTCTTTCTTGCCTCTTTCTCCGCCCCTCTTCCCTCTTTCTGCACCTCTGTTGCTTCTTTCTGCACTTCTCTTTCTTCTTTCAGCACCTCTCTTGCTTCTTTCTGCTCTCCTCTTCCTTCTTTCTGCACCTCTTTTGCCTGTTTCTGCAACTCTCTTGCCTCTTTCTGTACTTCTACTGCCTCTTTCTGCACCTCTGTTGCTTCTTTCTGCACTTCTTTTGCCTCTGTCTGCACCCCTCTTGCCTCTTTCTGCACCTCTGTTGCTTGTTTCTGCACTTCACTTGCTTCTTTCTGCACCTCTCTTGCTTCTTTCTCGACCCGTCTTGCCTCTTTCTGCACCATTCTTCCCAATTTCTGCACCTCTCTTGCCTTTTTCTGCACCTCTCGTGCCTCTTTCTGTACACCTCTTGCCTCTTTCTGTAACTCTTTTGCTTCTTTATGCACTTCTCTTGCCTCTTTCTGCACCCCTCTTGCCTCCTTCTGCACCCCTCTTGCCTCTTTCTGCACCCTTCTTCCCTCTTTCTGCACCTCTCTTGCCTCTTTCTGCACCTCTCTTGTTTCTGTCTGCACCCATGTTCCCTCTTTCTGCACCTATTTTGCCTGTTTCTGCAACACTCTTGCCTCTTTCTGCAGCTCTCTTGCCTCTTTCTGTACCCCTCTTCCCTCTTTATGCACCTCTGTTGCCTCTTTCTGCACTTCTCTTGCTTCTTTCTGCAGCTCTCTTGCTTCTTTCTGCACTTCTTTTGTTTCTTTCTGCACCTCTCTTGCTTCTTTCTGCTTCCCTCTTGCCTCTTTGTCCACCCCTCTCCCCCCTTTCTGCATCTCTGTTGCTTCTTTCTACACTTCTCTTGCCTCTTTCTATACCCCTCTCCCTTCTTTCTGCACCTCTGTTGCTCTTTTCTGCACTTCTCTTGCTTCTTTTGGCACCTCTCTTGCTTCTTTCTGACCCCTCATGCCTCTTTCTGCACCCCTCTTCCCTCTTTCTGCACCCCTCTTGCTTCTCTCTGCACCTCTATTCCTTCTTTCTGCACTTCTTTTGTTTCTTTCTGCACCTCTCTTGCTTCTTTCTGCTTCCCTCTTGCCTCTTTGTCTACCCCTCTCCCCCTTTCTGCATCTCTGTTGCTTCTTTCTATACTTCTCTTGCCTCTTTCTACACCCCTCTCCCCTCTTTCTGCACCTCTGTTGCTCTTTTCTGCACTTCTCTTGCTTCTTTCGGCACCTCTCTTGCTTCTTTCTGACCCCTCATGCCTCTTTCTGCACCCCTCTTCCTGCACCCCTCTTGCTTCTCTCTCACCTCTGTTCCTTCTTTCTGCACTTCTTTTGTTTCTTTCTGCACCTCTCTTGCTTCTTTCTGCACCCCTCTTGCCTCTTTCTCCACCCCTCTTACCCCTTTCTGCATTTCTGTTGCTTCTTTCTGCACTTCTCTTGTCTCTTTCTCCACCCCTGTTCCCTCTTTCTGCACCTCTGTTGCTTCTGTCTGTATCTCTCTTGCTTCTTTCTGCACGCCTCGTGCCTCTTTCACACCCCTCTTCCCTCTTTCTCCACCCCTCTTACCCCTTTCTGCATCTCTGTTGCTTCTTTCTGCACTTCTCTTGTCTCTTTCTCCACCCCTGTTCCCTCTTTCGGCACATCTGTTGCTTCTGTCTGTATCTCTCTTGCTTCTTTCTGCACGCCTCGTGCCTCTTTCACACCCCTCTTCCCTCTTTCTCCACCCCTCTTACCCCTTTCTGCATCTCTGTTGCTTCTTTCTGCACTTCTCTTGTCTCTTTCTCCACCCCTCTTCCCTCTTTCTGCACCTCTGTTGCTTCTTTCTGCACCTCTCTTGCTTCTTTCTGCACTTTTGTTTCTTTCTGCACCTCTCTTGCTTCTTTCTGCTTCCCTCTTGCCTCTTTGTCCACCCCTCTCCCCCCTTTCTGCATCTCTGTTGCTTCTTTCTACACTTCTCTTGCCTCTTTCTATACCCCTCTCCCCTCTTTCTGCACCTCTGTTGCTCTTTTCTGCACTTCTCTTGCTTCTTTCGGCACCTCTCTTGCTTCTTTCTGACCCCTCATGCCTCTTTCTGCACCCCTCTTCCCTCTTTCTGCACCCCTCTTGCTTCTCTCTGCACCTCTGTTCCTTCTTTCTGCACTTCTTTTGTTTCTTTCTGCACCTCTCTTGCTTCTTTCTGCACTTCTCTTGTCTCTTTCTCCACCCCTGTTCCCTCTTTCTGCACCTCTGTTGCTTCTGTCTGTATCTCTCTTGCTTCTTTCTGCACGCCTCGTGCCTCTTTCACACCCCTCTTCCCTCTTTCTCCACCCCTCTTACCCTTTCTCCATCTCTCTTGCTTCTTTCTGCACTTCTCTTGTCTCTTTCTCTACCCCTGTTCCCTCTTTCTGCACCTCTGTTGCTTCTTTCTGTACCTCTGTTGCTTCTTTCTGTACCCCTTTTGCCTCTTTCTGCACCCCCTTGCCACTTTCTGCACCCATCTTCTCTCTTTTTCCACCCCTCATCTGTCTTTCTGCTCCTCTGTTTCTTCTTTCTGCACTTCTCTTGCTTCTTTCTACACCTCTGTTCCTTCCTTCTGCACTTCTTTTGTTTCTTTCTTCACCCCTCTTGCTTTTTTCTCCACCCCTCTTCCCCCTTTCTGCATCTCTGTTGCTTCTTTCTGCACTTCTCTTTCTTGCCTCTTTCTCCACCCCTCTTCCCTCTTTCTGCACCTCTGTTGCTTCTTTCTGCACTTCTCTTTCTTCTTTCAGCACCTCTCTTGCTTCTTTCTGCTCCCCTCTTCCTTCTTTCTGCACCTCTTTTGCCTGTTTCTGCAACTCTCTTGCCTCTTTCTGTACTTCTACTGCCTCTTTCTGCACCTCTGTTGCTTCTTTCTGCACTTCTTTTGCCTCTTTCTGCACCCCTCTTGCCTCTTTCTGCACCTCTGTTGCTTGTTTCTGCACTTCACTTGCTTCTTTCTGCACCTCTCTTGCTTCTTTCTCGACCCATCTTGCTTCTTTCTGCACCATTCTTCCCTATTTCTGCACCTCTCTTGCCTTTTTCTGCACCTCTCTTGCCTCTTTCTGTACACCTCTTGCCTCTTTCTGTACCTCTTTTGCTTCTTTATGCACTTCTCTTGCCTCTTTCTGCACCCCTCTTGCCTCCTTCTGCACCTCTGTTGTTCCTTTCTACTCTGTTCTTGCTTCTTTCTGCACCTCTCTTGCAAATTTCTACACCCCTCTTGACTCCTTCTGCACCTCTGTTGGTTCTTTCCACACCTCTGATGTTTCTTTCTGCCCTTCTCTTGCTTCTTTCTGCGCCTCTCTTGCTTCTTTGTGCACCCCATCTTGCCTCTTTCTGCACCCTTCTTCCCTCTTTCTGCACTTCTCTTGCCTCTTTCTGCACCCCTGTTCCCTTTTTCTGCACCTCTCTTGCCTGTTTCTGCAACTCTCTTGCCTCTTTCTGCAGTTCTCTTGCCTCCTTCTGCACCTCTGTTGCTTCTTTCTGCACGTCTCTTGCCTCTTTCTGCACCCCTCTTGTCTGTTTGTGCACCTCTGTTGGTTCTTTCTGCACTGCTCTTGCTTCTTTCTGGTCCTCTTTAGCAAATTTCTGCACCCCTTTTGCCTCCTTCTGTACCCCTTTTGCCTCCTTCTGCACCTCTGTTGGTTCTTTCTGCACTGCTCTTGCTTCTTTCTGCACCTCTTTTGCATGTTTCTGCAACTTGCTTGCCACTTTCTGCACTTCCCTTGCCTCATTCTGCACCTCTGTTGCTCCTTTCTGCTTTTCTCCTGCTTGTTTCTGCATCTTTCTTCCTCTTTATGCACCACTATTGCCTCTTTCTGTGCTTCTCTTGCTTCTTTCTGCACCTTTCTTCCTCTTTCTGCACCTCTCTTGTCTCTTTCTACACCTTTCTTCCTCTTTCTTTACCTCTCCAGCTTCTTTCTGCACCTCTCTTGGTTCTTTCTGTACTTCTGTTGCCTCTTTGTGCACTTCTCTTGCGTCTTTCTGCACATTTCTTAATTCTTTCTGCACTTCTCTTGCCTCTTTCTGCACATTTCTTACTCTTTCTGCACCTGTCTTGATTTTTCTGCACTTCTCTTGCCTCTTTCTGTA
Source organism: Calotriton arnoldi (assembly GCA_963921515.1). Taxonomy (NCBI): domain Eukaryota; kingdom Metazoa; phylum Chordata; class Amphibia; order Caudata; family Salamandridae; genus Calotriton; species Calotriton arnoldi. The sequence goes on along the minus strand of CAWUFW010005746.1, from coordinate 649,424 downwards.
CTTCTCTCACCTCTTTTTGTACTCAAATGGGAAGTGCAAGCTCTCAAGTGTAAAGGTCTGCGTGCTCTCATGACTGAGGTATATGTCTACTTGTACATGTATTCTGACATGTGTTATGCATCTGAAGATGGTAGCTTAAAAAGTGGGTAACTTCTCGCATAGGTGGTCAAATCTTCTCAGTTCTGCTCTGTCATTCGGTTGCACAGGCAGACATGTCGTATGTATATAGGTGCTATAGAGCCCCTCAATTATACTATTGAATACCCATGTACCCTGTATTGTGAGCAGAAAGAAATGCATACACCTTTTTGTACACAAATTTACAGAGTATGCTGTTTGAAACACAGGTATTCAAGTATTTGTATGTTTATTTTTATATAACATGTCACTAGGTAAAAGCAGACACACACGCATGCAAACCTTCACAAACCTGGTGAGACTTACAACAGTGATATGGTTAGGATTGCTGTTTTACATTTGGTAGGCCTAACATTCTGAGCAGTCGATGAATAGTGAACCTTGAAGAGAAAAGTGAGATTTAAGACATCTTGGGAGAAGGATTAGTGATTAGGCTACTTTGTATGAGCCTGTAGAAAGGTACAGTCAAAGTAGGCCTTTTTCTGCACCTCTGTTGCTTCTTTCTGGACTTCTTTTGCTTTTTTCTCTACCTTTCTTCCTCATTCAGGACTTCTGTTGCCTCTTTCTGCATTTTTCTTGCTTCTTTCTGCACCTTTCTTCCTCTTTCTGCACCTCTTTTCCCTCTTTATGCACTTCTCTTGCTTCTTTCTGTGCCTTTCTTCCTCTTTCTGTACATGTTCTACCTATGTAGGCATAGTTAGAAATTAGCATTTAAAAAACCTTAGAAATTCACTGCAAAAACCACAGGTTTCAGGGACGTTATAGTTAGTAAATAACATTTAAAAAACCTTAGAAATTCACTGAAAAAAAACAGAGGTTTTAGGGACGTTATAGTTAGGAATTAGCATTTAAAAAACCTTAGAAATTCACTGAAAAAACCACAGGTTTCCGGGACGTTATAGTTAGGCTGACATTTCACTCGTACAAAACCAGAGAAATTCGGACGTTATAGTTAGCTGAGCTAACTATAACTCGCGCCCCCGTAATGCACTGCTGATGTCATATATTACATCACTCATGACATGGTCAGTGACATCACTGATAACATCACTGATCACATATCAAATGACATCACTGATGACATCATCCACTTAATATCTGATGCACCTCCTCACACCGCTGATATATGCACTTATACACCCATACAGACACTCACATACCGCCACTCACATACCTAGTCAGTCACCCAAAGACTGAATCACACTGCCATTTACTCACCTATACAGTTATACACACACTACCTCACTTATTCATACAGATACTAACACATACTCACTCTCTTATACAATCACTGACACAAGCACACACTCATCCATACAGCCACTCTCACAATCACTCACTCCTACATATAGTCACTTACATACTCCAACACTCACATATACTGCCTTTCACATATGTAGTTACTCACACATATACCACTGAGACATCCATTCACTCACCAACACAGCCATAAGCACACTCACTCACCCATACAGCCCCTCACAGACGCACTCATGAACCCATACACCCACTGAATCACCCACTCACACATCCATGTAGGGAATCACACACACCCCCACCCACCCACCCAGACACTCAGACACCCATACAGGTAATCAGTCAACCAATCATTATCCCATATAGACACTCATGTAGCTACTCACCAACCCATGCAGCCACTTACACACCAACTGACAGACTGATACAGACATTCACACAGATTAGTCATTCACCCATGCATTCACTAAGACACATTTAATCACTCACTTATACAGTCAGTCACGCACCCACTAAATCATCCATTCACACACTCATACACCCATTTATTCTTCAATAAACCTTGGTGTGTATATATATAACATTCTTAAACTTTTTAGAAACACTCAGTCACTGGATGATGTCATCAGTGATGTCATCAGTGGTGTTATTTGAGATGTCATCAGTGATGTCATCAGTGATGTCACTGACCATGTCTTGAGTGATGTAATATGTGACGTCATCAGCAGTGCATTACGGGGGCACAAGTTAAAGTTAGCTCAGCGAACTATAACGGCCGAATTTCTCTGGTTTTGAATGAGTGAAATGTCAGCCTAACTATAACATCCCTGAAACCTGTGGTTTTTTCAGTGAATATATCTATATATATATTATCTACTGGCGGTCGCCAGTAGATAGTTATAGTTACAACCTATTATCCATAGGAAATCCGCGACATTCTATTTGAAATAACTCTCTTGCCGGTTGACGTACCTTCGCAAAATTTTCAAACTTTGTGGGGCGCTCCGGTCCGCTCCTACCCTGAAAGTCTCGGGGGGATTCGTCAAGCGGGGGCCGAGAAAAAAGGGGGGTCCCAAAATGTGTTTTCCCCATGCAATTTTCCATAGGAAACTTTAGACACGGCTACAGCCCGAACTGCTGAACGGAATTACACCAAATTTGGCAAAGAGGTAGTTCTTGGTTCAGAAAGAACCCTTTTGTTAAATGGTGTAAATCCGTTCAGTAGTTGCTGAGAAAATCAAAAGTAAAAAGATAGATATATCTATGGCCGCGTCGGATTCGCGCACCCTCCCGATCACGAGCTGCATGCTAATTGGCTGTCAACACTCCAAATCAGGAAGTGTTGGCAGCCATTTTGTCCCTCGGTAGAACCGAGGGACAGAAACAAGTGCGCAAAGCGCACAAAGGGAGCAGGGTAGAAACACCCTGACCCCCTAGGTCTGCTCAGGGGTCCCACAAGGACCCCCTGGGCAAAAAAAGATATATTTTTTTAAAAATCGGCAGGATGCGCTCAGGGTGCGCGAATCCTGCCGAAAAAAAATCTAAGCGCGGTCTCCGCGCTTCGATGTTAATTGGCCCGCGGGTGGGCCAAGTCCTGGGGGCTTGCTGGGGGGGTTAATTTTATGTGGGGGCCTCTAAGGGCCCCCCAAGCCCCGGGGACCACCACCCCCGGGGCTTTATGTATAATGGTGCGGGAGGGCTCTGAGCCCTCCCACAGCCCCGAGGACCGCCACCTCCCCGGGGCTTCTTTTTTATTTTTGAAAAACCTGTGTGGGTGGGCTCCAGCCCCCACACGCCCGAGGACCACCACCTCCCGGGGCACTAGGAAAATTACAATGAGGGTCCGTTTGGACCCCCAAGCCCCGGGGACCACCACCTCCCCGGGGCTTTCAAAATGTAAGGAGGGGGCCGCGCGGCCCCCTCCTGGAGCCTGTGGTGGCCCTGGGGACCGCCACCCCCAGGGCCGGCTCCTGCAGTGTCCCGGGTGCCTACCCCCGGGACACTGCTGTTTGCAATGACAGGACGGGAGCCTCGCGGCTCCCGTCCTGTCATTGCAAACTGCTTTGGATATTGGAAGAGAGAGCAGGAAACCTGCTCTCTTCCAATATCCAAAGCTGATTGCTTTCCACATGGGGAGCAGCATGTTAGCTGCTCCCCATGTGTAAAGCAATGCCGGCTCCCGTAGGACACGGGGAGCCGGCGGGACTGTGGGGGTTTGGGGACCCCCACAGTCCCCAACGAGAGGCCAGGCCCCGGGGGATGGGGTCCCCGGGGCCATAAGTGGCCACGGAGGGGGCCACGCAGCCCCCCTCCCCAAAGGTAAAAAAAAAAAAAAAAGTGCAAGGCCGGCCCCGGGGATGGGGTCCCCGGGGCCTTAAATGGCCTGAGGAGGGGGGCCACACAGCCCCCTCCAAATAAAAAAAAAGAGGCCATGCCCCGGGGATGGGGTCCCCGGGGCCAATACAGGCCCAGAGAAGGGGGGCCACGCGGCCTCCTTCCCGTTTTTTTTTTTTAATTTTAATTAAAAAGGGAGTAAGGCCCTGGGGGATGGGGTCCCCAGGGCCTAAAAATAGGAAAAAGGAAGGGGGGCCACACAGCCCCCTTCAGGGAAAAAAAAAAAAACGATCGGGCCCGCAGGCCCCGCCCCTTCCTTCACCACTCTGCAAACGCGCCCCTGGCGCGTTTGCAGAGGGGAACAATTCCCCTTGAATACTGGGGGTCCCTGGGGGCCAACTAGCCCACCAGGAACCTCCAGTATGCGCCAGGGGCTGCCTTGCAGAGAGGTGTACAGAGGCCACGCCCCTTTTACACCTCTCTGCAACGCAGCTCTGTGGCGCTTTTGGAGGTATATGGTGGGCTAGTTGCACCCCAGGGACCCTCAGGATTCAAGGGGAGTTAATCCCCGACTTAAAACGCGCCACGGGCGCGTTTGCACAGTGGTGAAGGGAGGGGCGGGGCTTCAGGTGACATGTGTGCAAACAGGCCCCGTGGCGCGTTTTAAGATGGGGAATTAAATCCCCTTCAATCCTGAGGGTCCCTGGGGGCCAACTAGCCCAACAGGTACGTCCAGAAAGCGCCACAGAGCTGCGTTGCAGAGAGGTGTAAAAAGGGTGTGGCCTCTGTACATGTCTCTGCAACGCAGCCCCTGGCGCATACTGGAGGTTCCTGGTGGGCTAGTTGGCCCGTAGGGACCCTCATGATTCAAGGGGACTTAATCCCCCAACTTAAAACGCGCCACGGGGCGCGTTTGCACAGATGTCACCTCAGGCCCCGCCCCTCCCTTCACCATTGTGCAAATATTCCTCTAAAATCAGCCGAAATACGAATTCTGATTTACTCACCTGTTATCAGGAGAGACCTCAGTGCTGCATCTTTCAGCCCAGTACTAATCCTGAAAAGTAATTTTAACCGTACTTACCAGTAACTTGAATTTCCTTCCATAGGCTAACATTGACTGGTTTCACTTGGAAATTCTTCTAAGTGTGGAGTTTTGGAACTTTAAAATATTCCTCTAAAATCAGCCGAAATACGAATTCCGTTTTACTCACCTGTTATCAGGAGAGACCTCAGTGCTGTATCTTTCAGCCCAGTACTGGTCCTGAAAAGTAATTTTAACCGTACTTACCAGTAACTTTAATTTCCTTCCATAGGCTAACATTGACTGGTTTCACTTGGAAATTCTTCTAAGTGTGGAGTTTTGGAACTTTAAAATATTCCTCTAAAATCAGCCGAAATACGAATTCCGATTTACTCACCTGTTATCAGGAGAGACCTCAGTGCTGCATCTTTCAGCCCAGTACTGATCCTCAAAAGTAATTTTAATCGTACTTACCAGTAACTTGAATTTCCTTCCATAGGATATAATTGCCTGCTTTTTGCTGAAAAAGTTTCTAAGTGTTGATTTTTGAAACATACAAATATTCCTCTAAAATCAGCCGAAATACGAATTCCGATTTACTCACCTGTTATAAGGAGAGACCTCAGTGCTGTATCTTTCAGCCCAGTACTGGTCCTGAAAAGTAATTTTAACCGTACTTACCAGTAACTTGAATTTCCTTCCATAGGCTAACATTGACTGGTTTCACTTGGAAATTCTTCTAAGTGTGGAGTTTTGGAACTTTAAAATATTCCTCTAAAATCAGCCGAAATACGAATTCCGATTTACTCACCTGTTATCAGGAGAGACCTCAGTGCTGCATCTTTCAGCCCAGTACTGATCCTCAAAAGTAATTTTAACCGTACTTACCAGTAACTTGAATTTCCTTCCATAGGATATCATTGCCTGCTTTTTGCTGAAAAAGTTTCTAAGTGTTGATTTTTGAAACATACAAATATTCCTCTAAAATCAGCCGAAATACGAATTTCGATTTACTCACCTGTTATCAGGAGGGACCTCAGTGCTGCATCTTTCAGCCCAGTACTGGTCCTGAAAAGTAATTTTAACCGTACTTACCAGTAACTTATATTTTCTTCCATAGGAATCCATTGTCGATTTTCACAAACTACAAATATTCCTTAAAAATCGCCTGTATGACTTAAACGCATTCTTTCAACTGTTTACAGGAGATGCACCAGTGCTGGATCCAGGATCCAACACTGAGTAAGAAAAAGTAACGATAACAGTTTTTACCTGCTAAGTGAATTTCCTTCCATAGGATAACATTGGTGATTCTATGAGAAAAAGTTTCTAAGTGTCAACTTTTAAAATACAATAATATTCCTTAAAAATCACGACTGTAACCAAAACGCTTTTACTCAACTGTTTACAGGAGATGTACCAGGACTGAATCTAGGATCCAGTCCTGTGGTTAGAAAAGTAATCCACAAAGTAACTAATTGCATTTAACTAGAAATTCACATTGAGCTGAATGTTGCATTGTGTTTGAAAATGTGGTGCCCATTGCAACAACTGTAACTACTGTACTTAAAAGTCTATTGCCTATGTGCAAAGTATTTAAACTAACGTAATTCATTCTGAGAAAGTATTTTTTGTAATGTAATGTATAATGTAATTACAATGTAATTTAAAAAATAAAATATGTAAAAAAAAAATTCTAAAAATGTAATAAATCAGTATGAAAAAAATTAATATAACAATTAATACATTTAAAAATTGTCATTTACAAAACCTTTGAAATTCACTGAAAAAACCGTAGGTTTCAGACATGTTATAGTTAGGAATTAGCATTTAAAAAACCTTTGAAATTCACTGAAAAAACCATAGGTTTCAGATAAGTTATAGTTAGAAATTAGCATTTAAAAAACCTTTGAAATTCACTGAAAAAACCATAGGTTTTAGGGACAGTTATAGTTAGTTGGACATTGCACTCGTACAAAACCCGTGAAATTCCCCCGTTATAGTTAGTTCAGCTAACTATAACTCGCGCCCCACAATGCACTGCTGATGACGTCACATATTACATCACTCATGACATGGTCAGTGACATCACTGATGACATCACTGATGACATCTCAAATGACATCACTGATGACATCATCCACGTGATAATCTGATGCACCTCCTCACACCCTAATATAACCTTTGATACACCCAATCTAAATTACAGACTGCCATTCGCAAAACCATAGACACTCCAACACCAATAACTACATACCCACTCACTGATTCTTAGGTCTACACACACACATCCACTCACTCACCCGTACAGTCACTCATACTTATGGTCACTCAGTACAGGACAATCATATGCACTCTTACTCCTATATAGACACTCAAACACCGCCACTCATCCATAGAGGTACTCACACACCTAGTCAGTCATGCAAATAATTAAACACACTGCCATTTACTCACCTATACAGTTATACACACACCAGCTCACTTAATCATACAAATACTAGCACATTGTTACGCTCTTATACAATCACTGATACAAGCACACACTCATCCATACAGCCACTATCACAATCACTCACTCTCGCTTATAGCTATTTATATACTCCAATACACATATATACTGCCTTTCACATATGTAGTTACTCACACATGTACCACTGGGACATACATTCACTCACTAACACACTCTTACACACACTTACCCACCCATACAGTCTATCACAGATGCACTCTTGAAACCATCCACCCAGTGAATCACCCACTCACACATCTATGCACAGTCGCACACACCCCATCCACACAAACACTCAGGCACCCATACAGATACTCAGACAACAAATCAATAACTCTTATAGACACTCATGTAGCTATTCACAAACCCATGCAGCCACTTACACAGCAACAGACAGATACAGACATTAACCCAGTTTAGTCACTAACGCATGCATTCAGTAAGATACGTTTAATCACTCACTTATAGAATTAGTCACGCACCTACTAAATCATCCATACACACACTTATACACCCACTCATTCTTCAATACGCCTTTCCCTATATATATTAAAAATATTTAAACTTTACAGAAACACACAGTCACTGGATGATGTCATCAGTGATGTCATTTGAGATGTCATCAGTGATGTCATCAGTGATGTCACTGACCATGTCATGAGTGATGTAATATGTGACGTCATCAGCAGTGCATTGCGGGGCGCGAGTTATAGTTAGCTGAACTAACTATAACGGGGGAATTTCATGGGTTTTGTACGAGTGCAATGTCCAACTAACTATAACTGTCCCTAAAACTTATGGTTTTTTCAGTGAATATATATATATATACATATAGGTAGGTAGGTAGCTAGTTATAGTTAGAACCATGTTTCCAAAGGAAAAGAGTTGTTTGACTTTCCTATATCTCTGGTGCCATTTGACAAATTTTCATGGCATTTTCCAAATAGTGCCCCCTTGATTCTTGTTGTGTATGGAAAGTTTTGGGGTGATCCATCAAGTTGTGATAAGAAAAAGGAGGGGTCAAAACTGTGCACTTCACCGGTTAAATACCATTAGAATTTTAGACTAGACTAGGCTCGAACCGCAGAACCGAATTACACCAAATTTGGCAGAAAGGTAGCTGTTAGGCCAGTAAGAGACCTTTTTGTAAATTGGTGTAAATCCGTTCAGTAGTTGCGGAGTTATTAAAAGAAATTCAAATTTGTATGTATAGGGACGCAGATCCTCTGAGGATCCAACAGTCCCTGGGCTGAAATCTGATTGACTTCCAACACTTCAACCAGGAAGTGTTGGCATCTTGGGACTCGGTTTCTGCTGAGTACCACAAAAACATTTAAAAAAAGAGAAGGGGGCAGGGTAGGAATACCTTGACCCCCAAGGCCTTGTGTAGGGGTCCCAGAGGGTACCCCGCAGGGCAAAAAGTTGTTTGTTTATTTAAATTTTTGTTGCAAATGCACAACAGGGTCACAAATAGGTGGTAAAATAAAATAAAAAACCATAGTCCCCTGTGCTTGCTTTTTTTATAGCCCTGGGTGGGCAGGTCCCAGGGTCACACCATAAAGAAAGGAGAGGGGTGCACAGGCCCCCTCTCCTAGGGCTTCTGAAAAGCCCTGGGGACCGCCACCTCCCCGGGGCACTTCAAAATATGTATGCTGGTGGGCCTACAGGGCCTGCCTGCCCCCCAGGGACTACAACCTCCCTGGGGCATGTGAAAATTTGTAGGCGGCAGGCTTGCTGGGCCCATCTGCACCACGGGGACCACCACCTGCCCAGGACAAATTATGATAAAAGATAGCAGGAGGCGCTCCCCGGGGCAATTTTTTTAAAATAAGAGGGGGCTGCATGCATTCACGGACCCCTGGCCCCAGGGACCACCACCTCCCAGGAGCTGAATACTACAATGAAGGGGGCATGCAGCCCCCCTTGTTGGGCCATGAATGACCCTGGGGACTGACACACCCTAGGGCTATCTCCTGCTAACTCCTGATGTGCCCACCCTCTAGAGATATCTGTTTGCCTTTTCTTGGTGGGAGCTGGTAGTTCACACCAAGCAAAAGTAAACATAACTCCGCTTACTGTAAATGCAAGGTGTAAAAAAGCTCCTGCTTGCAGAAAACAGAGTTTTCCTCTGTTTCCTTGCACACAGATGAAAGCAATGCCATCGCAAGCAGACAGCTGCTTTTTAACGCAGCTCCCTGCTTGTGGCAGCAATGTCGGCTCTCACAGGCTTTGAGGCTCCACCCGCGGTCTCATTGCACACTGGATGGGGGCACCCAGGAGACATGTCTGGGGCCACAGGGGATGGGGTCCCCAGGGCCAGAATCATCCCGGAGCCCCTCTCCCCCATTTTGTCATGGCAGACCCCCTCACCCTTTTGAATTATATAGTTTTAAAGGTCGGGATGTGGTCCCCAAGGCTGAAATCGGCCTGTGGGGGGGGCGCACAGCTCCCATCTCCATTGAGTGGCCCGGGGAGGTGGTGGTCCCCCAGGCCCTGGGGAGTCTGTGTGGCCTCCCTGCATTCATATAAATATAAGCCCCAGGTGGTAGTGGTGGCTCCCGGGGCATACAAATGACAATGGAATGGTGCCCCGTGCGCCCCCTTCCTTTAGTTTTAAAATAAATGGGCATCCCCCTGGGACCTGCCCACATTTTCCTCACTCTAACAGGTTACAGGTTACAGTTAGGAAATAAAATTAAAAAACCTTTGAAATTCACTTAAAAAACAAAGGTTACAAGGACGTTATAGTGAGGCTAAGGTTTCACTTGTTCAAAACCAGTGAAATTCAGCAGTTATAGTTACCTGAGCTAACTATAACCTACTCCCCTGCAATGCCCTGCTTGTGATGTCACATATTACATCACACATTACATAGTCAGGGACATCATTGATGACATCACTCTGGACATCTCAAATGACATGAATATATATATATATATAAATATATAAATACATATTGACTTGTGAGCAAGGGTACTAGGTATCCGAAACGCGTCAGGTTCGAGGTTTTTTGTAATAAACAACATTTGGCCTCATATCGTTGGGTTTGTGTCTCTGTTCGCCAGGTGGATGGAAGTGCAGAGCTTCAGGAGTATTTTATATATTTATATATCTATATATATATATATATATATATATATATATATATATATATATATATATATATATATATATATATATATTCCAAAAAACCTCCTTTCCATAAAAAAGAGTCCTGGCACTCTAGGGAGGGTGGGGCTAAGAACTTTATTGGCAGCTGTTCCCCAGAGACGCGTTTCAGCATTCATTGCCTTTTTCAATCTGGAAAAAACGCGTTTGTTCATAATTCAAATATGCAAATAAAACATTTATTTCTGTAAAAATGAAGACAAAACTCCTCGTTTTAACTTTTTCTGTACGCTGGCGTCCTGATAGACGTTGAATCCCCCAGCCTGCACGTGAGTATTGTGAATGTTCAAGTTGTGCAAAATTAACAAACACGTTCAAAGTTCTTAATTAAAAACAGCGCACAGGATTTTCAGTTCTCCTCCTTGTTCGAGTTGCCACTCACCCTCCTCTTCACTGCCTCAAAACAGTGCCCTGCTCCGAAATCCTTCAATGTGCGTGCAAGCTCGGACGGGCTCCAATCCAAAGTGCCTGCCTGTCACGCTAGCGAGTTGTAGTCCTCTCGCTGCAATGGCGAGCACCTCTAGCCTCGTCCTTCAAGCTTGCCACAGTGTCAGGTACGGGGGCTGAACGGTTGCTGCTCCGCTATCACTGCTTTCAGCGGTCTGCCGTTCTGCACCTGAACGCAGGTGGTGCTCATGATGGCTCTACTGCTACATGCCTAAATTTTCCAAAAAACCTCCTTTCCATAAAAAAGAGTCCTGGCACTGTAGGGAGGGTGGGGCTAAGAACTTTATTGGCAGCTGTTCCCCAGAGACGCGTTTCAGCATTCATTGCCTTTTTCAATCTGGAAAAAACCAGTTTGTTCATAATTCAAATATGCAAATAAAGCATTCATTTCTGTAAAAATGAAGACAAAACTCCTCGTTTTAACTTTTTCTGCACTCTATATATATATATATATATTACCTACTGGCGGTCGCCAGTGGATAGTTATAGTTAGGACCTTGTTTCCATAGGAAAAGCGTTTTTTCTTTTGCCAATTTCTTTGGCGCCGTTTGACGAATCTTTGCGAAATTCTCAAAACTAATGGGGCGCTCCGGTCAGCTCCTGTTTTGAAAGTTTTTTGGGTGATTCGTCAAGCGGGGGCCAAGAAAAAAGGGGGGTCCCAAAACGTGTTTTCTCCATGGTAATTTCCATAGGAAACTTTTGTCGCGGCCACAGCCCGAACTGCTGAACGGAATTACACCAAATTTGGCAGTAAGGTAGCTATTGGTCCAGAGTGCACTCTTTGCTTTAAATGGTGTAAATCAGTTCAGTAGTTTTTCAAATAATAAAGGAAAAAGAAATCTCGATATCTGAGCGGAGCCTAACCACACATCTCATCGTGAGATCTGATTGGCTGTCAGCCCTTCATCCAAGAAATGTTGGCAGCCATCTTGGGACCAATATACATGATAGCACCCCATTAAAATGCATAGTAGAGAATGGAAGGTTTTGAGGGTCACCAAAAGGAGAACGCATAAAGGGTGATAACTGACTTTAGTTACATTATAAATCCTTTGTTGATGGTACCATACTAATTTTAGGAATTGTGGTGTGTTATAAGGTGATTTTACCCTGTGAAAAAGCCTTCTACTGGGATATCATGAATCATGTTTGAGAGAAAACTATTTTCTCATGCTTTTCCCATAGAGGTTTGGAAGGTGCTCCAGAAGCTGAAATGGGAGCATATTTTCTGTAAATTCACATTATCTTTCTCAGTCATGTGAGAATGAAGTCAGACATTCTCAGTAAAACATGTACATCCAACAGACTGTCAGTTGATTCCTTTGTGTTCTACTGCAGCTTCCCAGAGTGTTCTAAAGAACAACTAGAGTGCTAACAGTCTTACTTTTGACAAAAGTATGGCACACCTGAAGCCATCTTGATTGTAATAAACTGGTAACACTTAAAACATTTAATTTAAAAAGGAACAAAATGAGGGGGTTCATTGTGCCACAGAAATTATGATTAGTGCTGCAGAAAGAAAAATTAGGGCACATTTTGAGTGACTTCTCAAATCCTCTTCTATTTTATTAAAAAATTCTGACATGCAGACTGAAACATGCACTTTCAATACCAGCAGCAGTCTTCCAGTTAACTCCCTGGTGAGCAGTAGCTTTACTACAGTGATCTAATGAGCAACTAGAGTGCTAATATTCTGAATTTATGGCAAATGCGTGACACATCGGAATGCCTTCTTGATGGAATCAAAGTAAAAAAACTGAAAGCATTTCCTACTGAGGAGACTGCAGTGAATGAGGAATTTAGGAAACTTCATAACAAATAAGTCTCCCAAGATGGCCACCAGAGAAAAAAGAGCCCAAATGTAGCACAAATATCACCCAGATGTAGCCCACGTATAGCCCACTGACAGAAGTGCGCAAAATACTTTTTATTTTTTGTTTTTTTGCCGTTTTTTATAGTGCAGACTGGTCAGGTATTGGAGCGTTGCATCTTACTTGGACCCCTTATTGCGTATTTTGTACGATGTACTTGAGATTGATCTTGCGAAACATTGAACTTTACTATTCTATGAAACTGAAGTTGCTCTGAGCCGGGCTTTGTAACACCCGTTTTTACCTACTAGTTTTAATTAATTATCATTGTATTGTATTAAGAAAGAGGATTTACTGTTTTTATGTACACTTTTATGATCTATGGGGCTTATTTACAAGCCCCTTGCGCCACTTTTGCGTCATTTTTAACATCGAAAAAGTGACGCAAAAGTGGGGCAAGGGGCTTGTAAATCTGCCCCTATGTTTCTAAATCAGATCGAATAAAGGGGCATATTAGCAAGGGCACTATCGCCGCTTTAGCGGCACTTTTTGCCGCTAAAGCGGCGATATTCATATCGCCCTATCAGCAAACTGTCTCTAACAGCAGTTAGCGACAGTTTGCGGGCATTAGCGCCCCTTTTTTACCGCTTTGCATGTCAGCGATATTTATCGCTAATGACATACAAAGTGGGCGTTCCAACTGAACAAACCTGGGGAACACACGCTAACAGGCCTATCGCCTATTAGCAAGGTGGCCATGGCCCCAGTTAGCGACGTGAAAAGTCGCGCTAACCGGGTCATCGCCATTTATTTAACACCTGCAATTAGCAGGTGTTAGCCATACCTAACATGGGGGTGGATTATGCTGATACGACCACAGGGTTGAATCAGCAAGGTGTTCTCCCTTCTCCATGCAACATCGCTGGTTTTTCAGCGATGTTGGCCCATTTCCCCCGCTATCGCTGGAATATTCATCGCCATAGCGCTAATCGTTGCTAATACAGCGTTAGCGTGGCGATATATTCCAGCGATAGACGGCGATAAAAATAATCACGCTAAGCAGGGTTAGCGATGATTATCGCCTCTTCTTGCTAATATATCCCAAAGTTTATTGAATTGAATTGAAGTCTCCCAAAGTGGCCACCAGAGAAAAAGGAGCCCAAATGTAGCACAAATATCACCCAGATGTAGCCCACATATAGCCCAATGACAGAAGGGTGGAAAACACTTGTTATTTTTTGTTTTTTTGCATTTTTATATAGTGCAGACTGGTCAGGTATTGGAGTGCTTTACATGAGCATTGGTTACATCACACAAGAACAAATTCATTTTGGTTGTAGGCATGGGGAGAGTAAGTGATTTGACCAGAATCACAGAATGTCGAGCTGAAGCAGAAACTCCAACCTGGTTCCCCAGTTGCAAAGTCTGCAGCTCTGGAAGTAACACCACATCCTCTCCCCTAAGTGCAACATTTATTCAAGTGGTCAACTAGATAAAAAAACATAAAGATAACAAATAATTTAAAAGTGCTTTGTCGCTATTTGAGAACTCAGAAAATATGTCCTCATTTTAGTTTTTTAGAGCACTAACCATAATTTTGATGCAAATAAGACCCTCTCATTTCTATAAATTCTAAAGGAAATGCTTTAGGTATTACAGTTTTGATTACATCAAGATGACGTCAGGCATGCCACACTTTTGTAATAAATATAAAATGTTAGCAATCTAGTTTATTTTTTTATTTTATTTTGAGAGTTTTATATAGCGCTGGCTAGACCCGGAGGTATCAGAGCGCTTTACATTAGGTTCCACAATGTTACAGAAAACGATAAACAAATTACACTTTACATCAAAAATAAGCAACACATTGAGAGAGGAAGTAAAGGTGGGACAGATAGAGCGGAGGGGGGGAGGGGGGAAGTGTCAAGGGGGAGGATGGGTGAAAAGACGGCAGGAGAGACGAAAGGAAGTCTGCCCAAAGACCGACTGGGTAGGTGACGTCCGAGGAGGGAATCCACAGCCCGTCTCCCCAATAGCTAAACAAGGTAGCTCCATCGGGCATCAGTCAAATAGCTATGTCTCAACTGACGAGGGAAAGGATTGCAAAAGAACGTCAAGTGGATAAGAAAGTGTGGGAACTGTGAGCAAGGCAGGGTGAGGGCAAAGGTCAGTAGCTAGAGAGAGGAGAGGAGTAGGGCGGAGAGGGGTAGGGGGTAGGGGGTAGGGTGAAGGGGGAGGAGGCAAATAAGGTCCAGAGAGACGCAGGATAGTTTGCACAAAGACCGGCTGGGTAGGTGACGGTCAAGGAGGGAATCCATAGTCCATCTCCCCTATAGCTTGCAAGATAGCTCCACCGGGCATCAGTCAAAATTGCTGAGTCTCAGCTGTCGACGGAAAGTTCTCAGAATAAATGTCCTAGTAGGTGAGTAGGACCAGGGTCGGGTGAGGGCTGATCAAGATCAGGACGATGACCAATGATTTTTGACCAGGAGAGATAAAGCATCGAGGAGGGTCTCGCTGAGGCGGCCATCTTGAGGTCAGGCAAGGGGGAGAGCATCTGTTTCCTGAGTATCACTGCAGGAAAACCCCGGCGGCTGCTAGGTTGTCCCTCAAGGTCAGCACAGTAGTTGCAGATCCAGCTCGATTTTGCGGCCTTTACGCTGTTGCTGGAAACGGGGGGGGACACCCTTGGGAGTTGTTTTGGCCCCTCCCGACGATCGAGTGCGGGCGCCATTTTGGAGTCAGGCGCGATACACACGAGGCACTCGAGTAACTAAAGGTTAGTCATAGCCTGTGTGGAACGAGCTGGGAGCAGGCACAGTCCAACAACCCCTGAGTGTAAGCACAGCACTTCCAACGCTAATGTGTCCAACAGCCTCATTACGCTTTCTAGGGGCCTTTCAGGATCATAATGCAGAGCCTCCCGACAGTTAACGCTAGTTGTTCATTAGGATACTGTTGAGAGGCAGAGGTCAGGGGCACGGACTCGGAAAATTGAAGGCAGGTAGGAGGGTGCAGAGGCAACAATTTGACCACACTGGGCAGGCAGGAAGGGCAGTGGCAGCACAACAGACTATGGAGGGCAGTGGAAAGGGGGGCAGGGGCAACGAACCAACAATGCAGGACAGGTAAGAGAGGCTGCGGCAATATAATAGACCATTGTGGGCAGAAGGAAGAGGCAGTGGTAGTACAACCATACATGCCAACAGACCCGATTCAGCCAGGAAACGCCCAATGTTTTTAAGCCCAAATGGGCTTTATTTTTATCTGTCTCCTGTCTACAATCTCCTCTTTTTCAATGTAAGTCAATGAGGAAAATCAATTCCCCAGATTTTTTTCAAAATCTCTCTCTTACCAAGATCACAATGTTAGCAAGTATGGTACATTGGATCATGGAAGGCAGGAGGAATTGGGGTAGGGACATGGACTCGGATAACAGAGGACAGGAGGGACATGGACAGGTGCACCAAACTGACCTTACAGGGCAGGCATCAGGGTTTGCAGCAGCACAATACACCACAAAGGGCATGCGGGACGGCAGTGCAGCACAACAATCTATGGAAAGCAATAGGGAGGGGACAGGACCATGCACAAGGACAACAGAGAACAGAGGGAACGAGGCAATGGCAGCAAGCTGACCATAATGGACAGACAGAAGAGAAAGCTGCAGCATAACGGACCATAAAGGTCAGGAGGGAGGGATCAAGGGCATTACAATGGAACAGACAAGCCGGGAGGGAGGGAATAGGGGTCTGCACATGGAAAACAGAGGGCAGGGGTCAAGGGGGCTGGGCAGGAGCAGCAAGCTGACCATGGAGGTCAGGCAGGATGGGCACTAGAAGCACAACACACCATGGAGGGCAACAGTGAGACTATAATGGCATACACACAGACCATGGAGGGAAGGTGGGAGGGGGTCAGGGGCAGCTAGCTGACCACACAGGGAAGGTAGGAGGGGCCGTGGCAGCACAGAAAACCATGCATGGCAAGCGGGAGGGTTAGTGGCAGAACAATGGCCATGATGGGCAAGAAGGAGGGGGCAGGGGCATGGACAAAGGACCATGGAGGATAGAAGGGAGGATAGAAGGGAGGGGTAGGAGCTGGGCACAGACAAGAGAGTTCAGGGGAAGGGGCCTCACAACAGACCACGCGGGGCAGGCAGGAGGAGCAGTTGCAGCACAACAGACCAGGGAGGGCAGAAGGGTGTGGCAGTAAAATGGACCATGGAGGACAGGAGGAAGGGGATAGGGGCATGGAACATGGAACATGGATAGGCAGGGTGGAGGTGGCAGGGATAGGTTACAGTCATCTGACAATGCTAGGCAAGTGGGAGGTGAGTGGCAGCTCAATAGAACACTCAGAGTAGATAGGAGGGGCAGGTCCATGGAACATGGTGGGCAAAAAGGATGGAGCAGGGGCATGCACACAGACATCGGAGGGCAGGGGGAAGGAGAGTAGGGGCAGCAAGCTAAGCACAGAGGCTAAGCAGGAGGTCAATGATGGGGTATAGAATTGGGCAATGGAGGGCAGGAGGAGTGGACTGGGACATCATGCTAAATGGAGAGCAGTGGCAGCACATCAGACCATGCATGGCAGGAGGGAGGAGGCCAGTGCATGGATTCAGACAACAGAGGATAGGGGGGAAGTGGATTGAGCAGCAAGGTAACTGTTCAGAGAAGGCAGGAAGGCCAGTGGCAGAACAACGGCCACACAGGGCTGTAATGAGGGAGCAGGGGCATGGACTTGGACAATGGATGGCAAAGTGGAGGAGGGGAGGCAGGAGCAGCAAGCATAGGTGGGGGCAGCACAATGCCAGGCCAGGCCCTGCTTCCAACCCCCACCATCCATTGTGATAGGTATCTTACTTAACATTTAAAACAACCTAGAAATTTGCTGAAAAAAACAAAGATTCCAGGGATGTTATAGTTAGACTCAGATTTCACTTGTACAAAACCAGTGAAATTCAGCAGTTATAGTTACCTTAGCTAACTATAACTTACGCCCCCGCAATGCACTGCTTATGACCTCAGACATTCCATCATTCATGACATGGTCAGTGACATCACTCATGACATCACTCATGACATCTCAAATGAGCTGTGACTGGAATGGAACTATAATCACTAGAACTTTATTTAGGGATAGTGTGTGTATATAACACCCCTTTTTTTTCTTTTCTTTCGTATAAGAACCAATATAATACGCAAAGTGCCCAGATCAATATGGCCGATAGCCTTTCACTTTAAAGTAATGTGTAGTCCATTTTGTAATTTGATGTTTGCAATCGTAAGTATGTTTATTATGAACAAGTCATGTTGACGAACATACAGGTACGGCGGTCATGGGGCAACATATGCTGAAATGACATTGTGTGCATATTAACACTTGTTTTCTTTTCTTTATTGTATGAATTCCTGAATTTTTGCATCGTGACCAGGCCAATATGGCCGCCAGCTTTTTGGATTAATGTAATATGTAGTCCTTTGTTAATGTTGGCAACTAGAGGCATTTGTGCTAACTATAACTCACGCCCCCGCAATGCACTGCTGATGACGTCACATATTACATCACTCATGACATGGTCAGTGACATCACTGATGACATCTCAAATGACATCACTGATGACATCACTAAAGGCATCATCCAGTGACTGTGAGTGTTTCTAAAAAGTTTAAGAATGTGATATATATATATGATGGTTCAGTCAGTGTGTGACTGACTGTATAAGTGAGTGATTATACGTGTCTGGGTGAATGTATGGGTGAGTGACTAATCTGTGTGAATGTCTGTATCAGTCTGTCAGTTGGTGTGTAAGTGGCTGCATGGGTTGGTGAATAGGTACATGAGTGTCTATATAGGTTATTGATTGGTTGTCTGAGTACCTGTATGTGTGCCTCAGTGTCTGTGTGTTGTGTGACTACCTGCATGGATGTGTGAGTGGGTGATTCACTGGGTGTATGGGTTCATGAGTGCGTCTGCGAGGTGCTGTATGGGGTGTGAGTGTTTATATGGCTGTGTTGGTGAGTGAATGGATGTCTCAGTGGTATATGTGTGAGTAACTGCATATGTGAATGGCAGTATATATGAGTGTTGGAGTATATAAGTGACTTTATGTGAGAGTGAGTTATTGTGAGAGTGGATGTATGGATGAGTGGGTGCTTGTGTCAGTGATTGTATAAGAGAGTAAGTATGTGTTAGTATCTGTATCAATAAGTGAGGTGGTGTGTGTATAACTGTATAGGTGAGTAAATGGCATTGTGATTGACTCTTTGGGTGACTGACTAGGTGTGTGAGTAACTATGGGTGAGTCGCGGTGTGTGAGTGTCTGTATGGGTGTATCAGTGCATATATTAGTGGCTGTATTGATGAGTGACTGCATGTATGAGTGACTGTATGGGTGAGTGAGTAGATGTGTGTGTAGACCTAGGAATCAGTAAGTGGGTATGTACTAACTGGTATTGGTGTGTCTATGGTTTCGAGAATGGTAGTCTGTATTTTAGAGTGGGTGTATGAAAAGTTATATTAGGGTGTGAGTAGGTGCATCAGAGATTAAGTGGATGATGTAATCATTGATGTCATTTGAGATGTCACACTGATGTCATCAGTGATGTCACTGACCATGTCATGAGTGATGTAATATGTGACATCATCAGCAGTGCATTGCGGGGGCGTGAGTTATAGTTAGCTCAGCTAACTATAACGGCTGCATTTCTCTGGCTTTGTACGAGTGAAATGTCAGACTAACTATAACGTCCCTGAAACCTGTGGTTTTTTCAGTGAAAATATATATATTTCAGTGAAAATATATATATATACCGTGAGAGTACCAAGTCCTTTCAAACCTCACTCTACCTTTACACCAATGATGCCAAGAGATGCGATTGACATTTTCAGCGACGTCATCACTGATGAATTAAAATCCCTGCATCTCAGGAAGAAACGCAAGCGACACAGAAACACCCGCCCAGAGATTAATCAAGGTTATCACAACCTTATGAGAAAACTGCAAAAAGAGAATGAAGTGATCATCAATAAAGCGGACAAGGGAGGGAATATTGTCCTGTGGCCACGACATTTGTACCTCGCAGAAGCTGACAGGCATCTTACAAACCAACAGTGTTACAAAACTTCAAGCCATAAAGAAATAGCCACAAGCAATAAAGATCTAAGAAAGCACCTCAACTCCTACAGAGCGCAAGGGATTATCAGTAAAGATGAATTTTCTTTCTTAAACACAGATTCCCCGGTGCTCCCGATCCTGTACTTCTTACCCAAAGTACACAAGAACTCAGATCCCAAACCTGGGCGTCCCATCATCTCGGCCAAAAAGAATATGTGCGAAAACATCTCCAGATATATTGAGTACTTCCTACAAGATATGGTCTCAAGCCTACCAACGTACCTTAGAGACACAAGTGACTTTTTATTGAAAATCAAAGATATCCCATGGTGCAATGACTATCTGCTCATGTCGCTCGACATCACCTCGCTTTATACAAGCATCAGCCACAGTGATGGTATCGCAGCATGTAAGCACTTTCTGGATAAAAAACCGATAAACTGCTATAAACACAATTAATTCTTGCTCTTCCTCATTGAATGGTGTTTGTTCCACAACTACTTCCTATTCAACAAAAAAGTGTACCATCAATTAAAGGGAGTGGCCTTGGGAGCATGCTTTTCGCCGAGCTACACTTGTCTACATGTAGGAGCTTGGGAGGAGCAGACTCTGAGGGGACACCTGCACGAAACCTGGAATAACAATGTAATCACCTGGTTAAGGTTTATAGATGATGTTTTCGTCATCTGGAAGGGGGACACCATCAGTGCAAAAGCGTTTATTGAAACAATCAATTCAAACACCCTCAACCTTGAATTCAATGCCAACATCAGTAAAACATCTATTGAATTCCTTGATGTAGAGTTATTTGTGGGAGGTGGCAAACTGAACTCTAAACTACATAGGAAGCCAACGGCAGGAAACTCAACACTTCATGCCGCCAGTTTTCACCCTAAACACCTGATTGCGAGCATCCCCTACGGAGAAATGCTACGCCTGCGTAGGATCTGTAGCTCACCCACTGATCTAACACATTGTCAGGAAGATGCATTCCAATGCTTTAGAGCTAGAGGTTACTCCAGAGCCAACATCAGAAAAGCCATGAATAGAGCCAACTTAATTCCTAGGGAAGACCTCCTTACAGTAGATGGCGAAGTTGACACTAACATACCCATTCTAGAGCAGAAACAAAGCATCACTACCAGGCTCATTACAACATTCAACACAGAAGCCCGTAACATCAGATCAGTCATCAATAAACACTGGGGCATCATTAGATCAGATTCCATCCTAGGCCCAATAGTGACAAACCAGCCTGATATTACTTACAAGCGTGCATTCTCAATGCACGATGCCCTGGTGAGAAATAGTCCAGAGGTCATATCGAAAGGTAACTGGCTGACAGATACCAAAGGATTTGTTAAATGCAATAGCTGCCAGGCTTGCAAATTTGGTAAAAA
This sequence comes from Calotriton arnoldi, assembly GCA_963921515.1. NCBI lineage: Eukaryota > Metazoa > Chordata > Amphibia > Caudata > Salamandridae > Calotriton > Calotriton arnoldi. Next base: position 628,213 of record CAWUFW010005746.1, on the reverse strand, counting down.
CATTACCCAAGTTGATTCAGCTTTCAGACAGAATCCCCTCATCATTAAACATCGCCTCACATGTAAGACTGAATTTGCTATCTATCTGCTTGTCTGTTCATGCAACCTTTGGTACATTGGCAGCACTAAGCTACCAGTACACCAACGCATCCTACAACATCTCAGGGCCATAGTCAATAATGACTCATCATACCCTGTAGCGAGACATTTCAAGGAAAAGCATAGTAACAACCTTAACCATCTACATTACTCAGTGATTGATTGCATACCAGCACTTATGAGGGGTGGCAACCGGGAGAAGCTCCTGCGACAACTAGAGAGCAAATACATCATTGAATTTAATACTAAGTGCCCCGCAGGACTGAACATCAGTGAGGATATGCACAACTTCCTATAAAACGGAGTCACATATGATGTTTAAACTAAAACATCCCATATCATCTAATAGCATTTAGGCCTATGGTGCCCATTCTAACAAACTAAATTCATGAACCCATTTAAAACATCTCAGATAAATCAGAACTACATCTGTCTGTAACCTTGGCTCCCATCTCTGATACCCTGTACTATTTGTGCATTTGTGCCATGAATTTTGTATAACCTAACTTCTTTTTCAGTACACTTATTAACTTATGTTTTGTATGCATATGACTTAATATACTTTAATTTGAGCATGTCATTTGTAGTCTACTATTATGAAAAGCCATGCGTGATTGTGTTAAGTGGACTTTGTTAATAATTGAAATAATTTTATTTTCTTGATTACACATATACCCTGTGTGTGAATATCCAGTTAACACATTGGACCATACTGCTCCGCCCAATTTTGCCAATTAGTATTCACACATAGTCTCACTCTTTTAACCCAATACTCCCCTCCCTTTCACATTACACACTATTAGCACCCACGTATGAATAGTACCAGTTGACTTTTTAACATTTTTTTCCCACACCTGGCACCAAGCGGTAAGAAACATATTATGGCTGGCATATATATATATATTTTCTTGCGGCGCTTTTTAAACTTAAATTTAATTTATATTAATTAAATATAGCGTAAACGGCATAACTCACTGAGGTATGACAGATCACCCGGCAACAGATATACTCTAATACATGAGTGTACACTTGGCAATAGTTAGCCTGCCCAATTATACTCAGCCTCTTTGAGTTAGATCACGCCAGACCATTGTGACACTCCATTCACACACGGGTCACTTACCGTGATCTTCGCATTTGCCTCGTATTTCCACGGTTTTAGGACTCATGAAACCTTATCGTGAACGCAATGGCGCCACAAAACACATAGGGGCATATTATCAACGGTATCGCTGGCCGTGCTTAGCGACAGATTCCCTATCGCAGGCTATCTCTGGAATTTATCGCCCTGGTAGCGCGTTATTAACAACACGCTTCTCCAGGGCGATAAAAATTCCAGAGATAGCGAGGTTATCGCCGTTTTGCAGGGAACATCGCTGGTTTTCCAGCGATGTTCCCTGCAAAACAGCGATAACCTTGCTGATACGACCCTGTGGTCGTATCAGCAGAATCCACCCCCTATGTTAGGGATGGCTAAGTCAGGATTTTAGCAGACGTTAGATTTTGGTGAAAACGGCTGTTTTTGCCGAAATCTAACCTCTGCTAAAATCATGTGGGCTGCCTTGTAAATATCGCGATGTGAACATCAGAGATATTTGCAACGTTGTCCATCCGGGGTACGCCCACTTTGCATCTCATTAGAGATGCAAAGATGGGCGTTGGGGAAAGAGGCGATAATGCAAGGATTCACGCGATAGCGTGACCTTGCTGATTAGGCGATAAAATTATCGCCGCTTTTCGTCCGAAACGGACGCAAAAGCGGCGATAATTGTTTATCGCCTCGTTGCTAATATGCCCCATAGACAGGCAACGTCTGCAACATGCACAGCCGTTCTAACGCTCATACCTTCTCACACACACAAGCGTTACAGATGTCTTCTATCTCCTTGTAGTTATACTGCGCAGTGCCTGGTTAACTGCTGACTCACCTGCAGCAGTAAACTATCACTACAGTAAAGTAGCTTACTGTAGTAAAAGTGCCAACTCATGTGGTAAAATGTTAAACACTGCAGCAGTAAACTATCACTACAGTAAAGTAGCTTACTGTAGTAAAAGTGTCAACTCATGTGGTAAAATGTTAAACACTGTAAAAAGACTACTACTCACCACCTATGTATATAAAGCACCCTTTTACATGCAGTGCACTATGTGAACAAGGCCGCATGTCTGGCGGCCAAAATGCGTCATTTTGGACATTGATACTTAAATAAAGACACTTTGCCATCATCACTGCCTTGGAGTCTGTGCCCTCGTGTTGCGCCGCTGTGGCTGGATACTTTGGGATTCACATGCTGATATATATATATATATATATATATTCACTGAAAAAACCATAGGTTTCAGGGACGTTATAGTTACTTGCACATTTCACTCGTACAAAACTGTAGGAGAGTAGGATCTGCTTCACATGGGTACCCCCACTTTTTGCTGATGCTTCACTGTTTTTCGACATTAGTCTGGCTGGGGCCCTGCTAATCAGAACCCCAGCCTAGCTGCTTCCTCTCTAAAATGGTTTCCATGTGCCTTAGGCACATCACTGATTGGGATCTGGAGTGCCCTTATAAGTCCCTAGTATATGGTATACTATGTACCAAGGGCATAGGTACCTCAGAGGCCTGCCAGGGGCTGCAGCATGTATTATGCCACCCCTGGAAGGCCATCCAAACTGACACCACAGGTCTGCTACTGCAGCCTGGGTAAGGTGGTGCATGCACCCCTTACTGTGATATAGGTTACCTATATCACGAAATACATACACACATATAAACCTATAAGTCACTCCTAAGGCAGGCCTTATCAATCCTAAAGGCAGAGTGCGTGGTTCCTATGTGAGAGGGTACCCCTGCATGAGCAGGGCCCCTATGCAGCGTTCGGAGACCATCTCTGATGCTGTTTGTAGTGCAGCCTGACCATATACTCTTAAGCGCATTATATCCTCGCGGTAAAATGCTAACTTTGGAATGGCTGCACCTAAACATGTCGTGTTTGGTGTCAAACATCTTGGAATACTACCCCCCGCCAATACTGGCGGCGGGGGTAGCATTCCACCCTTCTAGAGGGAAAGACATGTTAACTCTGACGAGTCCGGTAACTTCTTTCCAGAGCCCTGGCATCACAAAATGGATGCTGCTGCCACAGACACGAGTCTGGCCTCCTGCTGCTGGACGAAACTCCGGCAGGGGAGGCCTGGACAATAGGTTTCCTGTCCCAGGGAGGTGTGACCACCTCCCCAGACAGGATGATGTGTATTGGGGCTGGGCGGGAGCACTTTCGGGTGCTTTGAAGTCCTGCACTGGGGGCACATTTGGTGTCCCTGTGCATACCCCAGTTCAAACCGGATCAGGGGCTTGCAGCCCCTGCTTTGGCGTGAACTGGACAAAGGGAAAGGGGTGTAGCCACCCTCTGCCCTGACCCACCCATAGGTGGGGCCACAGAGTAGTCCAACCCCTATTTTTAGAATAAAGGTAGGAACCCAGTCCTTAGGACTTTAGATTATACCTGGACGAAACTCTGAAACTGAATCCTGGACCTTCGACGCTCTACGACAAGATTAGAGGACTGAAGAATCTCCCTTGGGGTCAAGGAGTGACTCCCCTGCTTGGCAGGCACCAAAGAAGCATCTGTCCGGTTCGCATTTCTGAAGCTCCCGTCGGACGCCGAAGTCATCGCATCACCAGAGGTGGATTTTCAGACTTCCCAGAGGCTACCCTGAGTCCCCAGCAAAGCTGAGGCCCGTGGCTATCGTGGGTGACTTGAGACCGTGACCCCTGGACACCGAGCACATTTGCAAGTGCATCATCTTCTAGGTCTTCCAAGAAGTCGTGCTTTGGGCTCTGAGTAGCCCTAGCCTCCAGCACCACCTGCACCGAAGATCACTGGCCCCCACTCCACGAGTGTCCTGTAAGCCAGCTCCACGTGCGGCGTCATGAGGCTCCTTCGCGGTCGCTAGCCCGTTGGCTAGTAGCCCTTAATGAAGGCCAATCCTTTTCTTACTTGGCATCCTGGTTGCTCCAGGCCTGCCCTCACTTACCCTCGCTGGATGAGTTCCACAGACCTTGCTGGTCTGCACCATCGACGATCTACATCTTCACCGAGACTTGCCGTTGCCAAGGCTTGTTGGGTCCAATCCGGTCGCCGACACCTCAGCACTCGACAGACATCGTGTACCAGCCCGAATCCTGCTCCTGGTTGCCGACAACGCCTCCTGGACCTCGTGGATGAAGAGTCAAGATGACCGTCAACGCACCTGAAGCACTCGACATCGGTGGGCATCTGTCCATCGCCTTCCTGGTCACTGGCTAGTGACCCAGACTCTGTCCCCTCTGCTTTCAGGTTCTTCAGAACTCCAATCCACTCTTGGATCCACCCGGACACTTTTCTCTTGGCCGCCAGAAGCACTTTGCAGCAGATCGCCATTCGAATCGACGACGAAACCCGACCCCGAAAGGCACCTATGCACCCGGCTTCCCTGGGTGAGGTAATACGAGTACTCCGGTGCTCCCGTGGGTAGAGACTCTTCAAAGTCCTAGATCTCAAAGGGTTTTGTCCTAGTCCTCTTTTAAGTGTCCCTTTTCTCTATTTTCCCGATCCCGACTTTCTCCATAGGAGTTAACGGCGTATCGCGGTTGTGTATTTACACTGCACGCGTCTCCCGTGGGTCCCCTGTGTCACTACCTTGGGTGGTTCCTTGTGGTCCAAGCACTTCTAGAGGCTCTAGGCCTAGTGTCTAGTTCAGTCGTGGTTCGCATACCACTTTATTGGTATATGGTTTGGTACGCCCCTAGGGCCCAAACGTGTATTTGTGCTATTACTGTGATTTAATAACTTATAACTTATGTACTTTGAACTCTAGCCTCATAAAGAGACTAGAGGGGTGTGTTTAGTAATAAATACATATATTTTGAATATATACCTGGTGTGGTGCTCTTTCATTTGGTCACTCAAGAGATTATAGACTGGTAAAACAAGCTGCTTTACATTCCTTCAAGACTTAGCCTGAAGGCTGCTCTCCATAGCTACCACTAGGATAGCTTTCAATAAGGTTGTCTTTAACCTATCTCCAATAAGGGGTTGTTTGGACTGGTGCAAGGTGCCCACTATAATTAGTGGACAGCATATACCAGGCCAACTTCTCACATTGGTGTGCAGCGTGTGGGATTCCAGCTTGCTATTGTTTTACCAGATAATCTCAATTGAATTGATCAACTGAAAACCACTAAAGGTACCTAAGGTACATATAATTTAAGCTTAGAATACAGTAAGTTCTACTGAACTTAGAGTTGTGTGTTAAGGGATAGCACAACCCTTTCTACAACTCAAGAGAGTTTAGTAGGCCACACTAGAGTAGGTAGTGCATACACCACACCACACTAGTAATGTCTTTAAGGGCAGGATCCAAAGAATCCTTGCAGGAAGCCATTGAGCTTCCACCCTCCAAGTATGATACTGTCATAAGGTTTCTGCACATACACAGAGCTATGCACAGGAAAATGGGACCCCGGAATACAGTGGTTTGCCACCATATACCGTAGCACCCAAAAACCCCAACCCAACTAGCTTAGCATCCCATTAGCACCCAAGTACCAATGATTAGACAACCCAGAACACGGTATCTTTATCTCAGGACTCGCAGAAGCAAGAACACTCTTTCGTCACTCACTCGTACTTGTCCACAAGGTGCGTAGGAAGAGACACTGGATAGGTTAAAATGTTTATTCCAACTTACGTGCTCTAATGTACAGTACACGTGTCAGTACTAATAGCATAATGCATATGACTAATATAAGCAGCATGGTTACAATTCCATAGAATACAAACGGGAAAGCATCTCAGAGCTCAGTGGATAAACGTATAAATAACATTACCACCCTCCCCTTGCAGTAAGATAGTTTATTAGAATAATAGAAGACCTTTGGGCTTTGACTAGCGAACCCCCATACCTCAGTCTCTAGATGCAGAATTACATCAGCAGGACATCATAGCTCTTCTCACTGAAAGGGATTTCTTCAAGTGTGTTAAGCGCTAGTAAACCGCAGTATTAAAAGCACACAAAATTCTTCATGGCAATTGCACCTAATGTTATGTCTGGGTGCGCGAGACTGGCCATATCAGGAAGAACCAAAATACATTGTTATGCGACCTTGTACATGTTTGTGCAGATCGAGCCCAAAAAGGTGAACAACAGAAAATGCAGACAGTGCAAAAGAACTTGGCACGAGCAAAGGGCGAGGAGTCCCGGCTCAGTGTAACGTGCGCAAAGAAAAGCAGCATGGCAGCCAGGCCTAGGCCAACATAACAAGGCAGGCAACAAACCACAAGACACCCTCCCTGGACAGTCCGGCGTCCAAGACAGAGGAAAAAAATTCAGTTTCGCAGAGGAGCGCCCAAACGGCGAGGAACAAGTCAATCCATGATAGTGTAGGTGCAGAAAAAAGCCATACCCTCCAAAAGGACATCATTGGAATCGTCAAAAAACATAGATGCCATCCAATCCATGAGATTAAAAGAGCAGGAATGCTCCTCAGCAAAGGGAGCATCCAGAAGCAATGCGGGACAGCTTGCGTGATAATTGAAACAGCTTCGTTGTAGGAGATCCTGGGCAGCCGCCCAGATATCCCATTGCGCCAAAATCCCCAGTGCAGCCGCACGCGCCATACAGCCAGCAACGGAACAGTCCTGTTCATGGGCCTCTAAGGGACCCATCAACTGAACGAAATCCGGAACAGACAATGACGAATTGGAGAGGCAATAATCCAGAGTCCAGGTGAAAGGACAGCGGATACAAGTCATCACAGGTTGCACGCAAGTGAAATACGCAAAGCGGAATGAAAGAGTATATGACACACTCAGTGTCGCCAATGGCAGTACACCAAAACCAGCCAAGAGGCGCTCACGGAGCAGCTGTAGGCGTTCTGGATCGAGCAGGTCCCATCGGGGAGCAGCCATTGCGCAGAAAGCAAATTAAGAGCAGGACACCAGCCGCTAAAGCGAGGATCAACGGGAAACCGCCAAAGACACTGGAAAAAATAGAATGTATGAAAGCCGGGATGACACCAAAAATAGTTTGGAAGGAGGACACCAAGCCCGACCCCACAACCTTAAAAAAGTGTACTAGGCCTTCAGTGTTAGATGCGTTAAAAATACGATGTATTAACTCCCCGAAATGTTGGGGGAGATTAGTGTTTAAAAGGGCCTGTATTTCACTGTGGGTACTCGCCACCTGGAGAATGAATGTCTCCCGGGCGGACGTGAGCATAACTTCCTCGTTCAATAATAGTGCCTTTATTCTGCTCAGTCTATTGAAATCTGCTTCCATGGTAGGGATGGAAGGCCAAATAGAGATATCAACCTTGCCATGAGGGGGAGGAAAAAGCACATTCTTGCAGCAGACAACCCTGTGCGAAACTGTTACAATGTAAGGAATGCCAGCCTGTAGGCCACAACAGTTTTCGTTATTTAAAAGTAAATAACTACCATTGGAAAGGAGAGTGAAAGTAGGTGAAATAACAGGAGCAGGAATACCTTTCAGCACACAAGCAAGATTAGGAGAGGAAACGCTACATGAGCCATGCAATTTAATGTGTTTACAAATAAGCGAATGACCCATAGTCGAGTCACAAGACTCCCCCGTGAGAAAGACTTCCTTGCCGTCCCGAAGGCATTTATACATGAAAGGCAAGGACCAGAGTTCATGCAGGAAAGCACTGCCCAAGGGCCGGTAACGGCCCACAGGATAATGTTTCATGCATGAGTCAAATTCAAATAAGGAAAAAGGTAAAGCTATAACCCCATGAACTAGCCATACAGCAGAATCGAGTTCTGCAACAGAGGATTCAGGCAAATCAACCATCTCAATTACAGCATCAGCGATCGTTCGCGCAGATGGACTATGAACATATGTCCGATAAATGGCAGGACAAGAGACCGCTGGTGTGACACTATTCAGGATCGGCCAGGCGCTGTAGCTTGACATTTTCAACTGAGATGTATCTGTTCTCTTTGCGACCAGGAAGCGGTGGTAAAATGACTGTACGTGTTCCCTTCAGGCCAAGAACTGGAACCGGTGCACGAAAAGAGGGGCCAAATTCTTTTTGTTTTCAACCTTCTCTCGAACCAGTTCTCCAACTTTCGGAAGCCAGCCGGCTACCGGAATCTGCAACGCAGGATCTGTGGCTGAAGGCAAATGTGTAGTTGCAAGTTTGTCTCGGGCTTCTTGTAAGTCCTGTAACATAGCAGAATGGTTATCTACATCAAACTTGGCGGATTGCGCCGCGATGTCTGGACCCTCAAGGTCAGGCACAAACATTCTTATGCCAAAGAGCATTTCGTATGGGGTCCGCCCACCCAGAGGTCTTCTAGGGAGATTATTAAGTGCACGCTGAACGGTATAGAAATGGGCCAGCCAGTTCCTGCCAGTACCTATAACCCTAGCTGTTAAGGATTGCTTTAAGTCACGGTTCATTCGTTCAACGATAGAGTTGCCCTCAGGCCTATACGGAGACGAAAATTTCACCCGCACCCCAAGCGAAGCCATTGCATCCTTGTAAGCCCTAGAGGCAAACGCTGGACCTTGGTCCGAATGGAAGGTGCCGCATGCGAAAATTCCCACAAAGACACGCAAATCCCTGATTACATTTCGGGCGTCAGCACTCCGTTGTGGCCAGACCCAGAGAAACCGTGTGCACGAGTCCACTGCCACTAAGATGTATTTATAGGCAGTGTCTGATGAGAATGGACCGCAGTGATCCAAGTAAACACACCCAAAGGGTCTGTTAGCAATGCAGAGCGGTGTTTGTGGTGGACGTGTTACCGTGGAAGGCTTAATCTGTTGACAAACGTCGCAAGAAAGCACAAAAACACGGGTGTCTTTGTATAACCCACGCCACCAATAACGCTGCTGCAAGATGGAAACCGTAGCTGACACACCTGCATGAGCAGAAGCCATGCCTTCGTGTGCAGCTGATATCAAGGCACTCCTGCGGTCCGCGTTGGGGATCAGCCGATCTCCAACGTCAGGTATAGTTACATAAGGAACCTGATCGGGACTTAATGTGTAAGAATACTTGGAAGGGAAACCTGTAGAGTAATTATTACCTTCCTTGGTTGCAGCAATAGCTGCTAATATAACAGGGTCTATTTTAGACATGGACCTGGTAACCGCTGCTACTGAACACGTGACTACTGCTGAACGGGCAGCCTCATCTGCCAGATCGTTACCAATAGCGTGTGCGCCCACCCGCTGATGGCCTAAAGTGTGAACCACCTGTGTGAGGGGCAGACGTTGTTGCAATTCTGCCACTCGAACCCAAAGCATTTTATGCTTAATTGTGCTCCCTTTTGCGTCCTTGTAGTCGTTTTTCGACCAGAAAAACAGATTGTCATTGTAAGACTGTACACAGTAGAAGGAATCACATACAATAAGAGTTGTCTCATCCTGAGAAGCGAACTCAAGCGCAAGTAGCAATGCATGCAGCTCGGCCAATTGTGCGGTACTATCTCCAAGTGTGCGAGTATGCACTACAGAGGATTTGAACTTTCCATCTACAAAGGAACCCGCAACAATAGCACATGCAGCTGAATAAGCGTGCTTGGACCCAGTGGCCGGTTGCGCCGAACCATCGGTGTAGATCACACATTTGTAATCCTCAAGCGGTAGTAAAAACAAAGGAGGAGGATGAACAAATTCATACTGTAAGAACTCCTGAGTCTGAAGAGAAGAATCGAAAATAAAGGTGACGTCTGATGACGTCAAGGATGTAGCCCATTGTATCCAACGGGGATGCATTGCTTTTGAGTTCGGTACACTTGCCTTTGTTACTGCCTCTAGGGCAGGACAGGGTGTTACCACCAGAATCCGCTTTCCCTGTGCCAGTGCGCGCTCTTTTAGAATCGCCATTTGCACTGCAGTTAGAACTTTTCGACAGATGTAAGCGCAATTCAGCGGAAGTGTACAGATGTGACTTGTATGCGATGGGTACTGTATCACCTTCATTAAAGGTTAAGTATGTGAATCCCACCGCCCCGGAATTATTCTAATCACCAGGTTTGTGTGGTTATCACGAGTCAAAAGATATTTAGACTCCAATAGGTCTGTCTGCAAAGACTGCAGAATTGAGGTATGCTCAGGCAGCCAGCAAGACCTTGAATAAGTTGGTTGTATCAGAGCATACAAAGGCTTGATACGCTGGGCATATTCGGGAATATAGGTACGCCCGAAATTCAAGAAACCCAGCAAAGACTGAAGTTTCTTCAGAGTATTTGGGGGGCACAAATGTGCACATTTTTCCAAGAAATGGGGGGCTAAGCCCTTACCTTCGTTATTGAGCTCATAGCCCAGGAACAGAACGGTAAATTGAGCAATGTGTGACTTAGCAAAGTTAAATTTGTAACCCTGCTCCGCAAATTCAAGAATAATGCGGTCCACACGGGACAGATGCAGGAATAATTCGTCGTCTGTCAAATAAATGTCATCTACGTACGAACATGCGTCTTGATCAATGTCATTTAACAGAGAAACAACACGGGCGGCGAATATACCCGGACTATTTTTGTAGCCCATGGGTAAACGCCGGAACTGGAATAATTTACCACCGGAAGTGAATGCGGTCCATTGACCACTCTCCGGGGCTAGGTTGTGCGTGTAGAAACCGTTTGAAAGGTCAAGTGTCGTTTTGTATTTTTTACGAACAAGACTGTCTACAAGCGCAGAACTGTGTGTATTTTGCACCGCAAAGTTCCGACAATGAGTATTTAAATGCCGGTAATCCAAAACTAAGCGGTACGATCCATCGGGTTTAGAAACCACGAAAAGGGGATTGTTCAAAGGTGATACGCATGGTTCAATTACTCCCTGATATTCCAACTGTGTCAGAATTTCGGAGACGGGGCCTTTTGCCTGCCGTTTGATGGGATATTGGGGTTGTGGCTGCGGTAGTGACCGCAAAGGTATTGCATGAGGAGGTGATTCTTCATCCCATCCCACATGGTTGCGGTATAACGCTGGTGCCAGGTACACAGCCCACTCAGCTGCAAGTGCTTCAGCTTTGTCTTTTGGGACATGCCGTGAAAAGCTTGGAAGGATTACCTCCTCTCCTTTATGTGCAGCTAAAACGAATGGGGGTGGCCAATCCACCTCCGCTAACAAAATGTCATATGAAGAGGTTAGATTTTCCCAAAAAATCCCTTTTATTTCACGCGGTATGTCACCTTCAATTTGTATGACTATGTTGTAAAGTCTGTCAGGGGTGCCACTCTCGTGTCAGCTGTCTCTACAGTAACGAATGTTTCAGTTGCTGTCGCCTCCATATGAGGACGTAGCGCCTCCCGCACTATGGTAACTTCCGCGGCGCTGTCTAGGAGGGTCACTGCCCACATCCAATTCTGGAGTCTCGTTCTCACGGTCTGAGGCATATTTCGCTGTGACAGCGGCAACCTTTTTCTTCTGAAATTGCGGTCGGGGAAGGTGAAAGTCTTCTGCTTTCCCTCTGACTTGTTGTCGAGGTTGGTCTCGCTCCTGGGGAGCCTCTCGGCCCCTTCCTCTATCTTGCCGTCCTCCTCCACCAGCCTGTGACGACGTCTGGGCCTGTGAAGAACGAGGAGAACGCGTATCAGAGCTCTGAAACCTTTCTGGTGATTTAATCCTCGACCTATCACGTAAATCATAAGTACGTTCAGAAGAAACCGAAACTGGGGAAGCGCCTCTCGACCCCGGCTTCTTTTGTTGCTTACCCTGTTTTTTCTGTCTCCAACTCTTTTTAGTGAAGACTGGTTTATCATCTTTCTCAGATGCACTTTTTGTTTGTGTAACTTGTGTTTGCGATTGAGTTTGCATTTTTACAAAAGGCTTGTTGCCTAGGCTATTTCTTCCAATTGTTTTATAAGCCCGGGCAATAATTTTCGGTAATTCGCGGGGCCTGTCCAACTCTGGGACCAAAGCCAAAGCATTCGCTACTTGAAAGTTCATAGCATCGCCCTTGACATTTCCAAGGATCAGCTCAGCTACTACATCAAACACTCCCACTAGTCTCATCCCTAATTCCACAGCCGCTTCAGGGCCATGTTCATCCTGTACTTTTTTAATTACAGAGGGTAGAACCGTCATGGAAGGAGTTCCAAAACATTTTGAATAAACTGCTGCGAATACCTTACCCCAGTTTTCACATGATGTCAAATCGGGGATTATGTCTTTTGGCAAACTTATCGTGAGGATGCGGTGTTTATCTACTGGGGATGTATGTGGAAACACTGCTTCTATCTGATCGAACTTTTCTGCAAGCCAGTAAGGATAGTCGTCCTTATTTTGTGGACGTTTGCCCATCACAGAATTTACCATGACAGGACTTATGGTCACTCCAGCTGCAATAGCTGGTTGGCCTGCGACTACAGGAGCAGCTCCATGGAGGCTACCTGTAACGTATGTCACTAAGGCTCGATGCACTCGCACCAATTCGGTATGCATAGTGCGCAGTTCCGCAAGCGGTAATGCCAGATAATTTGGATGCGGGGTATACCCGGCCAATACAGGCCAAGTGGCCCCTGAATTGATAAGGGGCCTAAACGAACTGCGGTAGTTGGTTGTGGTAGGGCGCCATTGAACCAAACACGGTGCTGCCAAGCCGTGAGAGGTACTTCAAGATTGGTATAGGGTCGATAGGCAGCAGGAATAGCGGTGGGTTTATATTCATGAAACAGATTATCATCTGCCTCCACCGCTTCAAAAGTGATCCAAGTGTAAAACACCTCAAAGTGGTAAGCCGGATCGGCTTGAACCACAAAGACCAAATCGATCCCTGTATCAGGCACTCCATACACCCGTAAGTGATCTCGGAGTGCTCCTCGACTATGTGCAGCAATCGCCACACCAGCCATGACTAAACAGTTATATTCGACAACCTAACAGGGAGCACAAAAATGGGTCTGTTAACTAACCTTTTTAATAACATCAAGCTTGAAAGAACCTATAAAACATTCAATATAGGAGGTATCACCGTCACTTACGCCTCCGGAAGCGTACGCGAGGGGTTTGTGGACAAGCACAAGTACTACTCAAGCGTCTCGCAGATAAGCTGCCCACGGTGGTCGCGCCATGTCATAAGGTTTCTGCACATACACAGAGCTATGCACAGGAAAATGGGACCCCGGAATACAGTGGTTTGCCACCATATACCGTAGCACCCAAAAACCCCAACCCAACTAGCTTAGCATCCCATTAGCACCCAAGTACCAATGATTAGACAACCCAGAACACGGTATCTTTATCTCAGGACTCGCAGAAGCAAGAACACTCTTTCGTCACTCACTCGTACTTGTCCACAAGGTGCGTAGGAAGAGACACTGGATAGGTTAAAATGTTTATTCCAACTTACGTGCTCTAATGTACAGTACACGTGTCAGTACTAATAGCATAATGCATATGACTAATATAAGCAGCATGGTTACAATTCCATAGAATACAAACGGGGAAAGCATCTCAGAGCTCAGTGGATAAACGTATAAATAACATTACCACCCTCCCCTTGCAGTAAGATAGTTTATTAGAATAATAGAAGACCTTTGGGCTTTGACTAGCGAACCCCCATACCTCAGTCTCTAGATGCAGAATTACATCAGCAGGACATCATAGCTCTTCTCACTGAAAGGGATTTCTTCAAGTGTGTTAAGCGCTAGTAAACCGCAGTATTAAAAGCACACAAAATTCTTCATGGCAATTGCACCTAATGTTATGTCTGGGTGCGCGAGACTGGCCATATCAGGAAGAACCAAAATACATTGTTATGTGACCTTGTACATGTTTGTGCAGATCGAGCCCAAAAAGGTGAACAACAGAAAATGCAGACAGTGCAAAAGAACTTGGCACGAGCAAAGGGCGAGGGAGTCCCGGCTCAGTGTAACGTGCGCAAAGAAAAGCAGCATGGCAGCCAGGCCTAGGCCAACATAACAAGGCAGGCAACAAACCACGAGACAATACACTCCCATTCTTGGAATTGAGAGCTTTATGTAACTTGAGAAAAATAAGGACAGGCCAAAGCCCCACCACCCAACACCTCAAGGAGTTGTTGGTGGCTTATGACCTTAGTAAGCCTGTAGGGACTGAAGGGGTAGGAGCTGAGGGTGGGGCAGACGAAGAGGACGAGGCCAGGGGTACCAGTACCCCCAGCCCCCTCTGAAACTGGCCAGGAGGGTGACAATGACCCTGACCTGGAAAACCCAATCCCTCCTGTGGATGATGATGAGGATGAGCAAGATGATGCCCTCTTTGTCCCCCCAGGAAGGATTAAGAGTTTGCCCAGGAAGTCTAGATCTCCTTCTCAGGAGTCTAAACACTCTGGCACCTCTATAGGGAGCTCTGTCTCATCTCACAGGAGGGAATCCTCTCATGAGACTGGTCCAGTATGAGGAAACTCAGCTGGAGATCAGAAAAAAGCAATTGACTTTAGATAGGGAATCCCTAGATCTCCTTAGAGAGAGAAGAAAGTTGGGACTAGAGTCCCATGGTGGCAGCCATGTCCCTAGAGACAGGGAAAGGTCCTATGACCATAGGAACCTGAGCAAGATTGTCCCTCCCTACCAGAGTGGGGATGATATCCACAAATGGATAACTGCCTTAGAGAGGGCCTGTAAAGTACAGAAGGTCCCTCAGGAGCAGTGGGCAGCAATCTTGTGGCTCTCCTTTGCTGACAAAGGTAGAGATAAGCTCCTCACTGTTAGAGAGGAGGATGCTGATAATTACAAGGTCTTGAAGAGTGCTCTTATTGATGGGTTTGGCCTAACCACTGAACAGTACAGGTTGAAGTTCAGAGAGACCCAAAACGCACAGACTCAAGACTGGGTAGACTATGTGGATTGTTCTGCCAAGGCTCTGGAAGGCTGGTTGATGGGCAGTAAGGTGTGTGACTTCTCAGGATTGTACAATCTGATAATGAGGGAGCAGATTCTTAATAACTGTCAAAATCAGCTGTTGCATCAATACCTGGTAGACTCTGATCTGACCTCTCCCCAAGAATTGGGAAAGAAGGCAGACAAATGGGTCAGAACCAGGGTGAAGCAGAAGGTACAGAACCAAGGTGGGGAAACCAAGAAGCAAGATGCTAAGAACTCTGACAAGGGTGGGGAGAAGGGTAAAGATCAAAAGTCTTCATCAGGCCCCCAAAAATATTCTTCTGGTGGGGATTCACAATCTACCAAAGGGAAAGGCCAAAGAAAACCATGGTGCAAGGTCTGTAAGCAAAGACCCACTGGACCAGTGATTGCACCAAGTCCAAAGACTCAAGTCCAGCACCCACCAATGCCCCTAAGGCACCTGTTCCCCCTAGTATACAGTTGGTGGAAGTGCTCCAGCAAAGGGTTTAGTAGGGTTCACCCTGGGAACTGAGTTGGGCTCTGACTTAGTCAGAGAACTGACTCAGGCTGTGTTAGTCTGTGATGGAGGCATGGATGTGACCTCCACTGCGAGTCCCAGTAATCTGGGCAAGTACAGACAACAGCCTTTAATTAATGGACGTGAGGCTTTGGCATTTAGGGACACAGGGGCAAGTGTCACAATGGTGACACAAGACCTTGTGCTATCCTGGGCAAGTTATGCTTGGTGAGATGTACCAAGTGACCAATGCTAGCAATGTCAGAACAGACCATACTCTGGCAGTTGTTAACTTCTCCTGGGGAGGGGTAACTGGCCTTAAGAAGGTTGTGGTAAGTGCAAACCTACCAGTCGAATGCTTGCTTGGCAATGACTTAGAGACTTCTGCTTGGGCAGAAGTGGAGCTCAGGACCCATGCAGAAATGCTGGGGATCCCTGCAGATGTGTTTGCTGTGACCAGGTCACAAGCCAAAATGTCTAGCACTGAACAGGCCTTGGATCCTGGAAGAATGGACCAAGTGCCTTCCAAGAGGAGGAGTAGTAGGGTTAAGGCAGTGCCTTCCCCCTTGGCTCAGGAGGAAGATCAGTCCCTTGAGGGGGATGATCTCAGCCCTGAAGAAGGAACTGTCCCAGAGGAACTTGAACCTGACCAGGTTGAGTTCTTGGGGACAGGGGGACCTTCTAGGCCAGATCTGAGCCAGGAGCAGCAGAGCTGCCCCTCCCTTGAACCCCTCAGACAGCAAGCTGCTGCTGAGGCTGCTGGGAAAGCTAGTGGTCCCCATACAGTGTATTGGGATGATGGACTCCTGTACTCAGAGAGTAGAGACCCCAAGCCTGGTGCTACCAGGAGGTTGGTAATACCTTTGAAGTTCAGGGGCTTCCTATTGACCCTAGCCCATGATATTCCCTTAGCAGGTCACCTGGGCCAGAACAAGACTTGGGACAGAATTGTCCCTCACTTTCACTGGCCCCACATGTCTGAAGACAGTAAGGAGTTTTGTCGCTCCTGTGTAACCTGCCAAGCCAGTGGCAAGGCAGGTGGCACTACAAAGGCCCCCTGATACCACTACCTGTGGTGGGGGTGCCCTTTGAACGGGTAGGGATTGACATTGTTGGTCCCATGGATCCCCAAACAGCCTCTGGGCACAGGTTTATCCTGGTGGTAGTGGATCATGCCACCAGGTACCCAGAAGCTATTCCCCTCAGGACCACTACAGCACCTGTGGTGGCAAGGGCCCTCCTGGGAATCTTCTCAAGAGTGGGCTTTCCTAAGGAGGTAGTATCAGACAGGGGTGCTAACTTCATGTCTGGGTACTTAAAAGCAATGTGGAAGGAGTGTGGAGTGACTTATAAGTTCACCACACCCTATCACCCACAATGCAATGGTTTAGTTGAGAGATTCAACAAAACCTTGAAGGGCATGATTAAAGGGCTCCCAGAAAAGCTTAGGCGTAGATGGGACATACTCTTGCCCTGCCTTTTATTCGCATATAGGGAGGTGCCTCAGAAGGGGTTGGTTACAGCCCTTTTGAACTTCTGTTTGGCCACCCTGTGAGGGGTCCACTGTGCTTGGTGAAGGAAGGATGGGAGTTACCTCTCAAGCCCCCAAAGCAAGATATAGTGGACTATGTACTTGGTCTCCGCTCCAGGATGGCTGAGTACATGAAAAGGCAACCAAAAACCTTGAGGCTAGCCAGGAACTTCAGAAGGCCTGGCATGACCAAAGAGCTGTTCTGACTGTTTACCAGCCAGGACAGAAGGTGTGGGTGTTGGAGCCAGTGGCCCCAGCAGCTCTCCAAGATAAATGGAGTGGACCCCACACTATTGTTGAGCAGAAGGGTGAGGTCACTTATTTAGTGGACCTAGGAACACCCAGGAGTCCCCACAGGGTTCTCCATGTCAACAGGTTAAAACCATATGTGGACAGGGCAGACATGGGCTTGCTCATGGCTACTGATGAAGGGCAGGAGGAAGAGAGTGACCCACTCCCTGACCTGCTCTCACAGAACCCTGACGATGGGTCAGTTGATGGTGTAGCCTTGGCAGGCAGCCTCACTACCCAGCAACAAGCTGATTGCAGGCAAGTCCTCAATCAGTTTAGACATATGTTTTCACTGACACCCAGTCAGACCACCTGGTGCACTCATGAAGTGGACACTGGGGACAGTCTGCCTATTAAAAACAAGATTTATAGGCAACCTGACCATGTCAGGGACTGTATCAGGACTGAAGTCCAGAAGATGTTGGAGTTGGGAGTTATTGAACCCTCAGATAGCCCTTGGGCTAGTCCAGTGGTCCTTGTACCAAAACCTCACACCAGTGGTGGAAAGAGAGAGATGAGGTTCTGTGTGGACTACAGGGGTCTCAATGCAGTCACTAGGACTGATGCCCATCCAATACCCAGGGCATATGAGCTCATAGATACTTTGGCCTCTGCCAAATATCTCAGCACATTTGACCTAACAGCTGGCTACTGGCAGATCAGACTAGCTGATACTGCAAAGCCCAAAACAGCATTCTCAACCCCTAGTGGGCATTATCAATTTGTGGTAATGCCCTTTGGTCTGAAGAATGCATCTGCCACTTTCCAGAGGTTGGTGAATACAGTTCTCACAGGACTGGAAGCCTATAGTGCAGCATATCTAGATGATATTGCTGTCTTTAGCTCCACCTGGGAGGATCACCTGGTCCACCTCAGGAATGTTTTACAGGCCCTGCAAAAGGCAGGCCTGACTATCAAGGCCACTAAGTGCCAGATAGGGCAGAGTCAGGTTGTGTACCTGGGCCACCTTGTGGGTGGAGGCCAGGTTCAACCTTTGCAGAGCAAGATCCAGACCATCATGGACTGGACTGCTCCCACTACCCAGACTCAGGTGAGAGCCTTCTTAGGCCTGACTGGGTACTATAGGAGATTTGTCAAGGGGTATGGATCAATAGTGACACCCCTGACTGACTTAACTTCTAAGAAAATGCCCAAAAGGTTCAGTGGACAGTTAGCTGTCAAAAGGCATTTGATGACCTCAAGCAGGCCATGTGCACTGCTCCAATTCTGCAGAGTCCTGATTACTCCAAGAAGTTCATTGTTCAAACTGATGCATCTGAATTGGGGGTAGGGGCTGTGCTGTCACAATTGAATGAAGAAGGTCAGGATCAGCCAGTAGCTTTCATTAGCAGAAGGCTGACCCCTAGAGAGAAACGTTGGTCAGCCATAGAGAGGGAGGCCTTTGCTGTGGTCTGGGCTCTGAAGAAGTTGATGCCATACTTGTTTGGTACACACTTCCTGGTTCAGACAGACCATAAGCCCCTCTTATGGCTAAAACAAATGAAGGGTGAAAACCCCAAACTGCTTAGGTGGTCCATTTCCCTACAGGGGATGGACTTTACAGTGGAACATAGGCCTGGGAGTAACCATGCGAATGCAGATGGACTCTCTAGGTATTTCCACTTAGAACATGAAGACTTAACTGGGCAAGGTTAGTTTAATGTCCCTACGTTTGGGGGGGTTGTGTAGGAGAGTAGGATCTGCTTCACATGGGTACCCCCACTTTTTGCTGATGCTTCACTGTTTTTCGACATTAGTCTGGCTGGGGCCCTGCTAATCAGAACCCCAGCCTAGCTGCTTCCTCTCTAAAATGGTTTCCATGTGCCTTAGGCACATCACTGATTGGGATCTGGAGTGCCCTTATAAGTCCCTAGTATATGGTATACTATGTACCAAGGGCATAGGTACCTCAGAGGCCTGCCAGGGGCTGCAGCATGTATTATGCCACCCCTGGAAGGCCATCCAAACTGACACCACAGGTCTGCTACTGCAGCCTGGGTAAGGTGGTGCATGCACCCCTTACTGTGATATAGGTTACCTATATCACGAAATACATACACACATATAAACCTATAAGTCACTCCTAAGGCAGGCCTTATCAATCCTAAAGGCAGAGTGCGTGGTTCCTATGTGAGAGGGTGCCCCTGCATGAGCAGGGCCCCTCTGCAGCGTTCGGAGACCATCTCTGATGCTGTTTGTAGTGCAGCCTGACCATATACTCTTAAGCGCATTATATCCTCGCGGTAAAATGCTAACTTTGGAATGGCTGCACCTAAACATGTCGTGTTTGGTGTCAAACATCTTGGAATACTACCCCCCGCCAATCCTGGCGGCGGGGGTAGCATTCCACCCTTCTAGAGGGAAAGACATGTTAACTCTGACGAGTCCGGTAAATTCTTTCCAGAGCCCTGGCATCACAAAATGGATGCTGCTGCCACAGACACGAGTCTGGCCTCCTGCTGCTGGACGAAACTCCGGCAGGGGAGGCCTGGACAATAGGTTTCCTGTCCCAGGGAGGTGTGACCACCTCCCCAGACAGGATAATGTGTATTGGGGCTGGGCGGGAGCACTTGGGTGCTTTGAAGTCCTGCACTGGGGGCACATTTGGTGTCGCTGTGCATACCCCAGTTCAAACCGGATCAGGGGCTTCCAGCCCCTGCTTTGGCGCAAACTGGACAAAGGGAAAGGGGTGTAGCCACCCCTCTGCCCTGACCCACCCATAGGTGGGGCCACAGAGTAGTCCAACCCCTATTTTTAGAATAAAGGTAGGAACCCAGTCCTTAGGACTTTAGATTATACCTGGATGAAACTCTGAAACTGAATCCTGGACCTTCGACGCTCTACGACAAGATTAGAGGACTGAAGAATCTCCCTTGGGGTCAAGGAGTGACTCCCCTGCTTGGCAGGCACCACAGAAGCATCTGTCCAGTTCGCATCTCTGAAGCTCCCGTCGGACGCTGAAGTCATCGCATCACCAGAGGTGGATTCTCAAGACTTCCCGAGGCTACCCTGAGTCCCCAGCAAAGCTGAGGCCCGTGGCTATCGTGGGTGACTTGAGACCGTGACCCCTGGACACCGAGCACATTTGCAAGTGCATCATCTTCTGGGTCTCCCGAGAAGTCGTGCTTTGGGCTCCGAGTAGCCCTAGCCTCCAGCACCACCTGCACTGAAGATCACTGGCCCCCACTCCACGAGTGTCCTGTAAGCCAGCTCCACGTGCGGCATCATGAGGCTCCTTCGCGGTCGCTAGCCCGTTGGCTAGTAGCCCTTAACGAAGGCCAATCCTTTTCTTACCTGGCATCCTGGTTGCGCCAGGCCTGCCCTCACTTACCTTTGCTGGGTGAGTTCCACAGACCTTGCTGGTCTGCACCATCGACGATCTACATCTTCACCGAGACTTGCCGTTGCCAAGGCTTGTTGGGTCCAATCCGGTCGCCGACACCTCAGCACTCGACAGACATCGTGTACCAGCCCGAATCCTGCTCCTGGTTGCCGACAACGCCTCCTGGACCTCGTGGCTGAAGAGTCAAGATGACCATCAACGCACCTGAAGCACTCGACATCGGTGGGCATCTGTCCATCGCCTTCCTGGTCACTGGCTAGTGACCCAGACTCTGTCCCCTCTGCTTTCAGGTTCTTCAGAACTCCGATCCACTCTTGGATCCACCCGGACACTTTTCTCTTGGCCGCCAGCAGCACTTTGCAGCAGATCGCCATTCGAATCGACGACGAAACCCGACCCCGAAAGGCACCTATGCACCCGGCTTCCCTGGGTGAGGTAACACGAGTACTCCGGTGCTCCCGTGGGTAGAGACTCTTCAAAGTCCTAGATCTCAAAGGGTTTTGTCCTAGTCCTCTTTTAAGTGTCCCTTTTCTATAATTTCCCGATCCCGACTTTCTCCATAGAAGTTAACGGCGTATCGCGGTTGTGTATTTACACTGCACGCGTCTCCCGTGGGTCCCCTGTGTCACTACCTTGGGTGGTTCCTTGTGGTCCAAGCACTTCTAGAGGCTCTAGGCCTAGTGTCTAGTTCAGTCGTGGTTCGCATACCACTTCATTGGTATATGGTTTGGTACGCCCCTAGGGCCCAAACGTGTATTTGTGCTATTACTGTGATTTAAATATCTTCTAACTTATGTACTTCGAACTCTAGCCTCATAAAGAGACTAGAGGGTGTGTTTAGCAATAAATACATATATTTTGAATATATACCTGGTGTGGTGCTCTTTCATTTGGTCACTCAAGAGATTATAGACTGGTAAAACAAGCTGCTTTACATTCCTTCAAGACTTAGCCTGAAGGCTGCTCTCCATAGCTACCACTAGGATAGCTTTCAATAAGGTTGTCTTTAACCTATCTCCAATAAGGGGTTGTTTGGACTGGTGCAAGGTGCCCACTATAATTAGTGGACAGCATATGCCAAGCCAACTTCTCACAGTCTTGAAGGAGGCAAAGTTCTCCCTTCCTGTCTTTCAAGTAGGTGCAGGTTTTTTGTATCAGGGGGCGCAGGAAAGCGTCTGCAAACTTAGAAAGTGGCTCCAAAATGGATCCGATTCCAGAAACGATTGGGCGTCCTGGGGGATTTTCCAGTGATTTATGGATTTTTGGGATTGTGTAAAAATAGGGTATGACTGGGTGGGTATTCACTATGAATTCTCCTTCCTTCTTGGTAATCCAGTCATGTGCCAACGCTTCTTCCACCATGCTAGTAATTCTAATCCGTAAGCGTTCTGTAGGGTCTTCTTTGATCCGTTTTTAGTTCCTTTCATCTGTTAGGAGTCTCAGGCATTCTTTTCGGTATGCCTCTGTGGTTTGTAGAACGATTCCGCCGCCCTTATCTGCCGGTTTGATTGTGATATTCGTGTTGTTGGCCAATTCTCTGATCGCTTCTTGTTCAATCCTAGGGGTGTTGTGGCATGTTTTTATAGTTCTTGGATCCATATCGCTTACTTCCTTCAGAACTGCCTTCTCGAAAGCTAGGAGTTCTACCGGTAGGGTAACTGATGGGGGTGTGAAGGTTGATTTCTGATGTAAACCAGTATCCCCTCTTTGGTTTTCCATTGTCGTTTTGCTTTCAAAAAATACTTGCAGCTTGATCTTTCGTATAAACTCATTCAGCTCGCAGCTGAGTAGAAACTTGTCAAAATTCGGTGTAGGTACAAAGCCTAATCCTTTTTCCAATACCGTCAGTTGTGTTGTTGATAGGGTAGTTCCTGATAAGTTGACAACTAAACTGGATGGTTGCTGGTTGTCGGGTTGTTCGGTGGGCCCATACTCCTCGTGTTCATCCTCGTTGACTTCAGCGGGTGTGACCATTGTACCTGTGGTCCTCTCTTCATTCTTCCCCTTTGTGTCCCTTTGCCTCCTAAAAAAGGAACCGATGATCCAGATTGATCCGGTTGAGGGGCTGACTCCCAGTAGGTATATGGTTGTGGTTGGTAATGTGGGGGGCCATAATAGAAAGGACGAACATGGAAAGGTGGTGGTTGGTATGGTTGCCATCCATAACCCTGTCCTCCTCTATTCCTCATCCTTCCTCCGTGATTACGGCGGCTCCTTGTGTTGTTTCTACGGCCCGCACTATTGTCAGAGCTATCAGAGCCTGTGTCAGATCCTTCGGTGTCGGTGTTATACCCCGGATTTCTTCCTGACAAATGATAGTCATCTCTGGTGTATGGATACACCTTGTCATGGTTAAAGTTTTTTGCATCTTTTTTAAATTTCTGATACTTTGTATCCTTCAGGGTTACCTCAAATTGTGTCATTGTTTTGTTGAGTTCCTCTAGTCTTTACTTCAGCTCTGTTAATGTTTGGAAATTTTTTAGATGAACCTCTAGTGTGTGTATTTCGTCCTTCATCACTTGCGATAAGCGTGCTGCAGTTTTTATAATGAGCACTAAACAATCTCTTGTACAATGCCAAGAGATTAGTGACCAGTCTTTTTAAAAAGATTTATCCTGTTGAAAGATAAATGGCTCATTGCGTACTATTAGACTAATATTCGGTCATCATGACTCCATGGATCATAGTTTTGATCTGATTTCTCTTCAGCTCAGTCAGTTCGTCCCAACACTGGGCTGCCTCATTACTGCCCCTATTCGGTGTTTCTGCAAAAGGGGTCATGGAGGATAGTATTCTCTCCACTTCCTCCTCCGTGAACGTAAGGCCAGTTAATGTTAATGTTAAAAATAATTTATAAAGCGCGCGTACACCAGGTGGCTTTATGGCGCTGTAGAAGGCTCTAAGTGCTATCCAAGAAAACATCAATTATAGGCTTGTGCAAAAAGCCATGTTTTAAGGGACTTCCTAAACTGCAGGAGGTTTGTGCAAGACCGTATTTCCAGCGGGAGTGAATTCCTCAGTTTGGGGGCGAGAATAGCAAATCTGCGGCCTCCTTGACGCACCCGCTTGAATGTCGGGTGATGTGGAGTGAGAGGTGGGCAGAACGCAGGTTACGTGAGGGAGTATGCCTAGATATCAGGCTATTAATAAATACGGGACTATTGCCTTGCAAGGATTTAAAAATGAGGCAACCTGTTTTAAAGGCACAGCGCTGGGAAATGGGGAGCCAGTGCAATTTCTTCAGCAAGGGAGTCGCTGGTTGCCATTTAGGTTGTCGAAAGACCAGTCGGGCTGCATGATTTTGGGCCATCTTTAGCCGTTTGAACAGGTAGAGTGGCATGCCCAAGTACACAGAATTGGCATAGTCCAGATGTGACAGGACGGTGGCTATTATGACCTGGATCAGGGCTTCCTGAGTGAGAAGGCGGTGTATCTTCCTGATCTTGCGCATTTGAAAGAAACACTTAGAGATAACCGCACCGACCTGGGTATTTAGTGAAAGGTCATTGTTGAGGGAGACTCCTAGTGTTTTAGCCGAGGGGGAAGGGGAGAGAGGGGGTCCTAGCTCTGGTGGCCAGTAATGGGGACCCCAGTACTTGTGACTGTCCCCAGTGAGAACAAGCTCTGTTAACAAGCTGTGAGAACAAGCTCTTACCAGGGTTCAGTTTGAGATGGTTGAGGTCCATCCATTGTTGGATGTGCCGCATTGTAGCCTGAAAGTCCGTGACCGAGTTGTGTGAGTTGTCAATCCTAAAGAGTAGTTGAAGGTCATCTGCACAGTTAAAAACAGTCACCTTCCTATCTTTAAGGGACTGAATCAAGGGGGCAATATAAAGATTAAACAGGTGGGGAGAAAGAGCCGAACCCTGTGGAACGCCACAGGTAGTTTTGCGTGGGGGAGCCAAAAAGTGACCTTGACGAACGGCCTGGGAGCGATCTTCCAAAAGGAAGTGAGCCAGAGAGCCGCCGTACCTTGAATACCAGCATGTTTGACACGGTCGGACAGAATAGTATGGTCGACCGTGTCAAAGGCGGCGAAGAGGTCCAATAATACCAGTGCCTGAGGAGAGCTTCTGTCGGCGTTGTCCCGGAGAGTGTCCAGGACAGCAAGGATTACTGTTTCAGTGGAATGAGCCGGCCGAAACCCTGCCTGATGAGGGTCCAGGTATTTAGATTCCTCCAAAAAGTTAGATAAACATTTAGCTACATGGGCTTCCAATACCTTCGCAAGGAATGGAAGCAGGGAGATCAGGCGGTAGTTAGACAAAAGCGCGGGATCAGCTCCAGATTTTTTTAGGAGGGGTACCACTATAGCTTTCTTGAAGGCCATAGGGACAGTTATCTCTGCCATGGTGGTGGTGAAGTAGTGTGTGGTGTCAAGTAACACGAGTGTGACCGACAAAGAAAAGGGGGGTTTGAGGGGTCTCCCACAGCTACGTGCTGCAATCAATACAATCAAAAATGGGGGGAGATGGAGGTAACGGTTAGGTTTACCCTCCAATGCAGCACCACCCCCCTCTTCCCCCAGCGCCTTGAGACCCTCGCGGGTATGTAGTGCGCTTTATAAGTGACATGATTGATTGATTGATTGATTGATGTACATGTAGTTCACAAAAAATCTGTAAATGTCAGATCCAAAAATCCTAACCAAAGGAATGGGGATTCTGCTGAATGTGCGAAAAAAGACCCCTGTCCTAAGAAAAGAAAATTCTTTTCTTGAGTCCCCTCACTCACCCAGAGTTGCCCCTAGGTGACATGCTTCATCATTGGGGCCATCCCAAACAGCTGCTGTTTGGGGCATGCTGCGACTTGCGGAACTACGTAGGAGCACTTTTTTGTGGAAAAATGTGCAGTGCAGTGTTAGTGGAGTGGTGAAAGTGATGCTAGAAATACCTAGCTAGTGAGCTAATATTTTATTCTTGCTCCTAGTTGGTATGGATAAAAAGGATTTAAATAGTAGCGAAAAATTTAACTATTATGTGTATACAGTCCCTAATATTTGGTCGACATGTTTCGAGCTATCCCCTAAACCTCTTCTTCAGGACCACACGGGGACCAGCCCCATGCGTGCCACTCCTTGTGAAAACCTATAATAAAGAAAGAATGCACACCTAATGTCTGAGCATCCGATAAAAAATACATACGGTTTAGTTTTTGACTCGTAGTATCTGTTCAGGGAATAAAACAGAATGAAAAATTAGCACATAATGCCTGCCCACCTGTCACATGGGCAGGTCCATACCCAATGAGGTAATCCGATCAATGTACTCCTATATAGTTGGTGCCCTTAGAGATAATAGTTAATTAGTGCTTTAATCTAATGTGACTTAATAAAACACATCAGACGTCTCCTTTGTGAGAAAGTGTAGTTAAATGCAGAAATAGAACTTTAAAAACACTCGTGAAAAAATAGACACCACATGACATACAACATATAAACACATAATGTTCTCAAAATTTTCTGGAACATACATATGCTTTGGCAATACTATGCCTCATGGTCTGCAGGGGTAGAGGGGCTTGTAGTGTTACCCTAAAGAGACACAGAGCATTGTAGTTAACTGTGAGTAGAAGGAAGGAAAAAAAGAAAGCTACTAGCAAAGCATATTGCTGTGTCTGCCCATAACGTGGATGGGAGATACTCAAAGGAACAAAAGTGCTTTAAAATGTCCGGAAAACCTGTTGAGGAAAAAGGAACTTACTTCGTCAAAGTACACCTCCGTCTAATAACACCTACTGGCACCCAGGCGGAACGCATCTTAGCCCGTCTGTCTCTCGGTGCAGTTTAAATAGGAATGACAAAGCTCAGTCATGCTCGTATACGAAGTTTGACTAGACCTTGGACATTAGAGCAAAACAAAAATGGCAGTTACTGTTGGCAATACCAACGGGCCAACTTGGGAGGATATGAATATATTTCTCGGTTCTGTCCCCGTAACATAACTGAACCAAGTACTAGTACGGTTGCTCAGACGATGAAAATTTATGAATTCAAAATGATAATGTGGGAAGTTAAATGAAAAAACCACATAATCGGTCATGAAATGGCCGGGTCGTACGTGCTGGAAAAATGGCCATTTCTCATAACGAAAAAGGGGGCCATCTTGGAAGGATGATCCCATTAACTAAATGTACTCTCCTAGTATCGTCTGACTGCCTAGGACAGAGGAAATGCCAGGGTCAGAGCGTAATAATGAAATGAAAATAAGAAAATAATAAAATAATAAAAAGGAGATTTTTAAAGGAACAAGAGTGGTCGGGGTCGTGTTTGATGCTGTTAGACCGACAAATAAACCCAAAATGGCCTCTTTGAGAGGCTCATTGAGGGGCCATATTGGGTAGGAGAGGATGATCCCAAAAGTGATGTAAAAATATGTATAAAATGTACATAAGGGCCCACGTGGGGGTCCTCGTGTAGGAGAAAGTTTTATACAAGGCACGGTGGTACTCAGTTTAGACGAGTGTTTCAAAGGAGATTCGCTGAGTGTTAGTGTCACAATGGTTAAGTTGGACATGGGACCCGTTGACTCTTGATGGTGGCATGAGTTACTGAGTTTGGAAAGAAAAAGATAGAGTTGGAAGGTGGAAAAGAAAGGAATGAAATAGATACAACATCTAGGGTGTTATTTGATGTTTTTGCAAATTTCCTCAGAAAATCGTCCAGAGTGGTAATAGGGTTGGGGTGCTGAATGTATGATATATGGGTAATGTGGTTCATTTAGTGAACTGCCCCCACGGAATACTGTCATTCAAGCCTGCCGTGTCTGTGTGTAATTTATATACCCATCTTTGCTCTTTTTCTAATAACCTCTGCTCTAGGTTATCGCATTGTTTTATGTGCTCTAACACTACCCAACGCATGTCGTTTGGGGTGTGTTTCATGTCGTTGAAATGTGCTGTCATTCTGGTGCTGGCTCTGTGGCATCTGATGTTGCTACGATGCTCACATATCCTCGTTCTGACCTTCCTAGTGGTCATGCCCACATAGTGTAGATCGCAAAGGCACGTGATCATGTACACCACTCCTGCGGTGTTGCAGGTGGTGAACTTTCGTAATTCCCACGTTGTTCCTGTGTTGAAGTTCACCTTTTTAGTGGTAGTAGTTAAGTGACACACACTACAATTACCACATGGGTGATGGCCTGTTGGTAGCGTGCTAATCACCTGTTGGTTGTTGTCATTTCTGAGTGGAGGTTTCGGACGGGTGTGTACCAGGATGTCCCTGAGGCTTTTCCCTCTCCTATGTGAAAACATAGGTTTTGGAATATTCAATTTGCCACTGTTAAGGATACGCCAATGTTTATTGACTATCTTGGTAACTCTGTCTGATGCGTTGTTAAAAGTTGTAATGCATATGGGTCTCTTGTCTTTGTCTCTGTCTTCCTTCTCATACGTTTCTAATTGCGCGTCCCTGTGATTGTTCGCTGCTCTTTTCTTGGCTTTGTTGATTATGGTCGAAGGATATTTTCTCTTCGGAAGTTTTTCGGATAGGTCCTTTGCCTGTGCTCTGTAGTCCCTCATTTCTGAACAGTTCCTCCTGAGCCTGAGGAACTGTCCAAAGGGGAGGTTCTCCTTCAGGTGTCTCGGGTGAAAACTGTTGTATAGGAGAAGACAGTTCTTAGCAGTTGGTTTAAAATGTGTTGTTGTCTTAAGTTCCCATTCTGCAGCTAGATATTTAGGTCTAAGAAAACCAGTTCCGATCTGCTCATGGTGTGAGTGAATTTCAAGTATGGATCCTGTCGATTTAGCCACTCTATGAAGTCATTGGCTTCTGATTCATCGCCGTTCCAAATTAGGAGGACATCATCGATGTACCTTTTCCATTACAGAATTTTTGGGCGGTGTGGGTTGTTATCGGACAAGATGTTGTGTTCTTCCAGGTGGTGAACATATAAGCCCGCCACACTTGGAGCAAAAGTGCTGCCCATGCTGGTCCTGTGCTGTTGTTGGAACCGAGTTTCCTCAAATCGAAATTAATTTTCCGTCAAAGCCCACTTGCAGCATTCCAGGACCAGGTGTTTTGGTGTGTGGTAGGTCCATTCCTCTCCATAGAGGACCTCTTCTAAGATGTCCAGGGTTTCTTTGTGGGGTAAGCTCGTATACAGGCTCTCCACATCTAAACCGATAAGGACATTGCATGTTTGGTTGAACTGTAGGTCTTGAAGGAGGCAAAGTACTCCCTTCCTGTCTTTCAAGTAGGTGCAGGTTTTTTGTATCAGGGGGCGCAGGAAAGCGTCTGCAAACTTAGAAAGTGGCTCCAAAATGGATCCGATTCCAGAAACGATTGGGCGTCCTGGGGGGTTTTCCAGTGATTTATGGATTTTCGGGATTGTGTAAAAATAGGGTATGACTGGGTGGGTATTCACTATGAATTCTCCTTCCTTCTTGGTAATCCAGTCATGTGCCAACGCTTCTTCCACCATGCTAGTAATTCCAATCCGTAAGCGTTCTGTAGGGTCTTCTTTGATCCGTTTGTAGTTCCTTTCATCTGTTAGGAGTCTCAGGCATTCTTTTCGGTATGCCTCTGTGGTTTGTAGAACGATTCCGTCGCCCTTATCTGCCGGTTTGATTGTGATATTCGTGTTGTTGGCCAATTCTCTGATCGCTTCTTGTTCAATCCTAGTGGTGTTGTGGAATGTTTTTATAGTTCTTGGATCCATATCGCTTACTTCCTTCAGAACTGCCTTCTCGAAAGCTAGGAGTTCTACCGGTAGGGTAACTGATGGGGGTGTGAAGGTTGATTTCTGATGTAAACCAGTATCCCCTCTTTGGTTTTCCATTGTCGTTTTGCTTTCAAAAAATACTTGCAGCTTGATCTTTCGTATAAACTCATTCAGCTCGCAGCTGAGTAGAAACTTGTCAAAATTCGGTGTAGGCACAAAGCCTAATCCTTTTTCCAATACCGTCAGTTGTGTTGTTGATAGGGTAGTTCCTGATAAGTTGACAACTAAACTGGATGGTTGCTGGTTGTCGGGTTGTTCGGTGGACCCATACTCCTCGTGTTCATTCTCGTTGACTCCAGCGGGTGTGACCATTGTACCTGTGGTCCTCTCTTCATTCTTCCCCTTTGTGTCCCTTTGCCTCCTAAAAAAGGAACCGATGATCCAGATTGATCCGGTTGAGGGGCTGACTCCCAGTAGATATATGGTTGTGGTTGGTAATGTGGGGGGCCATAATAGAAAGGACGAACAGGGAAACGTGGTGGTTGGTATGGTTGCCATCCATAACCCTGTCCTCCTCTATTCCTCATCCTTCCTCCGTGATTACGGCGGCTCCTTGTGTTGTTTCTACGGCCCGCACTATTGTCAGAGCTATAAGAGCCTGTGTCAGATTCGGTGTCAGTGTTATACCCTGGATTTCTTCCTGACAAATGATAGTCATCTCTGGTGTATGGATACACCTTGTCATGGTTAAAGTTTTTTGCATCTTTTTTAAATTTCTGATACTTCGTATCCTTCAGGGTTACCTCAAATTGTGTCATTGTTTTGTTGAGTTCCTCTAGTCTTTACTTCAGCTCTGTTACTGTTTGGAAAGTTTTTAGATGAACCTCTAGTGTGTGTATTTCGTCCTTCATCACTTGCGATAAGCGTGCTGCAGTTTTTATAATGAGCACTAAACAATCTCTTGTACAATGCCAAGAGATGAGTGACCAGTCTTTTTTAAAGATTTATCCTGTTGAAAGATAAATGGCTCATTGCGTACTATTAGTCCCCTGGGGGCTGCGTTCACCCTCAAATATTCGGTCATCATGACTCCATGGATCATAGTTTTGATCTGATTTCTCTTCAGCTCAGTCAGTTCGTCACAACACTGGGCTGCCTCATTACTGCCCCTATTCGGTGTTTCTGCAAAAGGGGTCATGGAGGATAGTATTCTCTCCACTTCCTCCTCCATGAACGTAAGGCCAGTTATCTCCGCCATGGTGGCGGTGGAGTAGTGTGTGGTGTCAAGTAACACGAGTGTGACTGACAAAGAAAAGGGGGGTTTGGGGGGTCTCCCACAGCTACATGCTGCAATCATTACAATCAAAAATGGGGGGAGATGGAGGTAACGGTTAGGTTTACCCTCCAATGTACATGTAGTTCACAAAAAATCTGTAAATGTCAGATCCAAAAAACCTAACCAAAGGAATGGGGATTCTGCTGAATATGCGAAAAAAGACCCCTGTCCTAAGAAAAGAAAATTATTTTCTTGAGTCCCCTAACTCACCCAGAGTTGCCCCTAGGTGACATGCTTCATCATTGGGGCCATCCCAAACAGCTGCTATTTGGGGCATGCTGCGACTTGCGGAACTACGTAGGAGCACTTTTTTGTGGAAAAATGTGCAGTGCAGTGTTAGTGGAGTGGTGAAAGTGATGCTAGAAATACCTAGCTAGTGAGCTAATATTTTATTCTTGCTCCTAGTTGGTACGGATAAAAAGGGGTTAAATAGTAGGGAAAAATTTAACTATTATGTGTATACAGTCCCTAATATTTGGTCGACATGTTTCGAGGTATCCCCTAAACCTCTTCTTCAGGACCACACGGGGACCAGCCCCATGCGTGCCACTCCTTGTGAAAACCTATAATAAAGAAAGAATGCACACCTAATGTGTGAGCATCCGATAAAAAATACATACGGTTTAGTTTTTGACTCGTAGTATCTGTTCAGGGAATAAAACAGAATGAAAAATTAGCACATAATGCCTGCCCACCTGTCACATGGGCAGGTCCATACCCAATGAGGTAATCCGATCAATGTACTCCTATATAGTTGGTGCCCTTAGAGATAATAGTTAATTAGTGCTTTAATCTAATGTGACTTAATAAAACACATCAGACGTCTCCTTTGTGAGAAAGTGTAGTTAAATGCAGGAATAGAACTTTAAAAACACTCGTGAAAAAATAGACACCACATGACATACAACATATAAACACATAATGTTCTCAAAATTTTCTGGAACATACTTATGCTTTGGCAATACTATGCCTCATGGTCTGCAGGGGTAGAGGGGCTTGTAGTGTTACCCTAAAGAGACACAGAGCATTGTAGTTAACTGTGAGTAGAAGGAAGGAAAAAAAGAAAGCTACTAGCAAAGCATATTGCTGTGTCTGCCCATAACGTGGATGGGAGATACTCAAAGGAACAAAAGTGCTTTAAAATGTCCGGAAAACCTGTTGAGGAAAAAGGAACTTACTTCGTCAAAGTACACCTCCGTCTAATAACACCTACTGGCACCCAGGCGGAACGCATCTTAGCCCGTCTGTCTCTCGGTGCAGTTTAAATAGGAATGACAAAGCCCAGTCATGCTCGTATACGAAGTTTGACTAGACCTTGGACATTAGAGCAAAACAAAAATGGCAGTTACTGTTGGCAATACCAACGGGCCAACTTGGGAGGATATGAATGTATTTTTCGGTCCTGTCCCCGTAACATAACTGAACCAAGTACTAGTATGGTTGCTCACACAATGAAAATTTATGAATTCAAAATGATAATGTGGGAAGTTAAATGAAAAAACCACATAATCGGTCATGAAATGGCCGGGTCGTACGTGCTGGAAAAATGGCCATTTCTCATAACGAAAAAGGGGGCCATCTTGGAAGGATGATCCCATTAACTATATGTACTCTCTTAGTATCGTCTGACTGCCTAGGACAGAGGAAAAGCCAGGGTCAGAGCGTAATAATGAAATAAAAATAAGAAAATAAGAAAATAATAAAAAGGAGATTTTTAAAAGAACAAGAGTGGTCGGGGTCTTGTTTGATGCTGTTAGAATGACAAATAAACCCAAAATGGCCTCTTTGAGAGGCTCATTGAGGGGCCATATTGGGTAGGAGAGGATGATCCCAAAAGTGATGTAAAAATATGTATAAAATGTACATAAGGGCCCACGTGGGGGTCCTCGTGTAGGAGAAAGTTTTATACAAGGCACGGTGGTACTCAGTTTAGACGAGTGTTTCAAAGGAGATTCGCTGAGTGTTAGTGTCACAATGGTTAAGTTGGACATGGGACCCGTTGACTCTTGATGGTGGCATGAGTTACTGAGTTTGGAAAGAAAAAGATAGAGTTGGAAGGTGGAAAAGAAAGGAATGAAATAGATACAACATCTAGGGTGTTATTTGATGTTTTTGCAAATTTCCTCAGAAAATCGTCCAGAGTGGTAATCGGGTTGGGGTGCTGAATGTATGATATATGGGTAATGTGGTTCATTTAGTGAACTGCCCCCACGGAATACTGTCATTCAAGCCTGCCGTGTCTGTGTGTAATTTATATACCCATCTTTGCTCTTTTTCTAATAACCTCTGCTCTAGGTTATCGCATTGTTTTATGTGCTCTAACACTACCCAACGCATGTCGTTTGGGGTGTGTTTCATGTCGTTGAAATGTGCTGTCATTCTGGTGCTGGCTCTGTGGCATCTGATGTTGCTACGATGCTCACATATCCTCGTTCTGACCTTCCTAGTGGTCATGCCCACATAGTGTAGATCGCAAAGGCACGTGATCATGTACACCACTCCTGTGGTGTTGCAGGTGGTGAACTTTCGTAATTCCCACGTTGTTCCTGTGTTGAAGTTCACCTTTTTAGTGGTAGTAGTTAAGTGACACACACTACAATTACCACATGGGTGATGGCCTGTTGGTAGCGTGCTAATCACCTGTTGGTTGTTGTCATTTCTGAGTGGAGGTTTTGGACGGGTGTGTACCAGGATGTCCCTGAGGCTTTTCCCTCTCCTATGTGAAAACATAGGTTTTGGAATATTCAATTTGCCACTGTTAAGGATACGCCAATGTTTATTGACTATCTTGGTAACTCTGTCTGATGCGTTGTTAAAAGTTGTTATGCATATGGGTCTCTTGTCTTTGTCTCTGTCTTCCTTCTCATACGTTTCTAATTGCGCGTCCCAGGTGTCTCGGGTGAAAACTGTTGTATAGGAGAAGACAGTTCTTAGCAGTTGGTTTAAAATGTGTTGTTGTCTTAAGTTCCCATTCTGCAGCTAGATATTTAGGTCTAAGAAAACCAGTTCCGATCTGCTCATGGTGTGAGTGAATTTCAAGTATGGATCCTGTCGATTTAGCCACTCTATGAAGTCATTGGCTTCTGATTCATCGCCGTTCCAAATTAGGAGGACATCATCGATGTACCATTTCCATTACAGAATTTTTGGGCGGTGTGGGTTGTTATCGGACAAGATGTTGTGTTCTTCCAGGTGGTGAACATATAAGCCCGCCACACTTGGAGTAAAAGTGCTGCCCATGCTGGTCCTGTGCTGTTGTTGGAACAGAGTTTCCTCAAATCGAAATTAATTTTCCGTCAAAGCCCACTTGCAGCATTCCAGGACCAGGTGTTTTGGTGTGTGGTAGGTCCATTCCTCTCCATAGAGGACCTCTTCTAAGATGTCCAGGGTTTCTTTGTGGGGTAAGCTCGTGTACAGGCTCTCCACATCTAAACCGATAAGGACATTGCATGTTTGGTTGAACTGTAGGTCTTGAAGGAGGCAAAGTACTCCCTTCCTGTCTTTCAAGTAGGTGCAGGTTTTTTGTATCAGGGGGCGCAGGAAAGCGTCTGCAAACTTAGAAAGTGGCTCCAAAATGGATCCGATTCCAGAAACGATTGGGCGTTCCTGGGGGGTTTTCCAGTGATTTATGGATTTTCGGGATTGTGTAAAAATAGGGTATGACTGGGTGGGTATTCACTATGAATTCTCCTTCCTTCTTGGTAATCCAGTCATGTGCCAACGCTTCTTCCACCATGCTAGTAATTCCAATCCGTAAGCGTTCTGTAGGGTCTTCTTTGATCCGTTTGTAGTTCCTTTCATCTGTTAGGAGTCTCAGGCATTCTTTTCGGTATGCCTCTGTGGTTTGTAGAACGATTCCGCCGCCCTTATCTGCCGGTTTGATTGTGATATTCGTGTTGTTGGCCAATTCTCTGATCGCTTCTTGTTCAATCCTAGTGGTGTTGTGGAATGTTTTTATAGTTCTTGGATCCATATCGCTTACTTCCTTCAGAACTGCCTTCTCGAAAGCTAGGAGTTCTACCGGTAGGGTAACTGATGGGGGTGTGAAGGTTGATTTCTGATGTAAACCAGTATCCCCTCTTTGGTTTTCCATTGTCGTTTTGCTTTAAAAAAATACTTGCAGCTTGATCTTTCGTATAAACTCATTCAGCTCGCAGCTGAGTAGAAACTTGTCAAAATTCGGTGTAGGCACAAAGCCTAATCCTTTTTCCAATACCGTCAGTTGTGTTGTTGATAGGGTAGTTCCTGATAAGTTGACAACTAAACTGGATGGTTGCTGGTTGTCGGGTTGTTCGGTGGACCCATACTCCTCGTGTTCATCCTCGTTGACTCCAGCGGGTGTGACCATTGTACCTGTGGTCCTCTCTTCATTCTTCCCCTTTGTGTCCCTTTGCCTCCTAAAAAAGGAACCGATGATCCAGATTGATCCGGTTGAGGGGCTGACTCCCAGTAGGTATATGGTTGTGGTTGGTAATGTGGGGGGCCATAATAGAAAGGACGAACAGGGAAAGGTGGTGGTTGGTATGGTTGCCATCCATAACCCTGTCCTCCTCTATTCCTCATCCTTCCTCCGTGATTACGGCGGCTCCTTGTGTTGTTTCTACGGCCCGCACTATTGTCAGAGCTATCAGAGCCTGTGTCAGATCCTTCGGTGTTATACCCTGGATTTCTTCCTGACAAATGATAGTCATCTCTGGTGTATGGATACACCTTGTCATGGTTAAAGTTTTTTGCATCTTTTTTAAATTTCTGATACTTCGTATCCTTCAGGGTTACCTCAAATTGTGTCATTGTTTTGTTGAGTTCCTCTAGTCTTTACTTCAGCTCTGTTACTGTTTGGAAAGTTTTTAGATGAACCTCTAGTGTGTGTATTTCGTCCTTCATCACTTGCGATAAGCGTGCTGCAGTTTTTATAATGAGCACTAAACAATCTCTTGTACAATGCCAAGAGATTAGTGACCAGTCTTTTTTAAAAGATGTATCCTGTTGAAAGATAAATGGCTCATTGCGTACTATTAGTCCCCTTGGGGCTGCGTTCACCCTCAAATATTCGGTCATCATGACTCCATGGATCATAGTTTTGATCTGATTTCTCTTCAGCTCAGTCAGTTCGTCACAACACTGGGCTGCCTCATTACTGCCCCTATTCGGTGTTTCTGCAAAAGGGGTCATGGAGAATAGTATTCTCTCCACTTCCTCCTCCGTGAACGTAAGGCCAGTTATCTCCGCCATGGTGGTGGTGAAGCAGTGTGTGGTGTCAAGTAACACGAGTGTGACCGACAAAGAAAAGGGGGGTTTGGGGGGTCTCCCACAGCTACGTGCTGCAATCAATACAATCAAAAATGGGGGGAGATGGAGGTAACGGTTAGGTTTACCCTCCAATGTACATGTAGTTCACAAAAAATCTGTAAATGTCAGATCCAAAAAACCTAACCAAAGGAATGGGGATTCTGCTGAATGTGCGAAAAAAGACCCATGTCCTAAGAAAAGAAAATTCTTTTCTTGAGTCCCCTCACTCACCCAGAGTTGCCCCTAGGTGACATGCTTCATCATTGGGGCCATCCCAAACAGCTGCTGTTTGGGGCATGCTGCGACTTGCGGAACTACGTAGGAGCACTTTTCTGTGGAAAAATGTGCAGTGCAGTGTTAGTGGAGTGGTGAAAGTGATGCTAGAAATACCTAGCTAGTGAGCTAATATTTTATTCTTGCTCCTAGTTGGTATGGATAAAAAGGGGTTAAATAGTAGGGAAAAATGTAACTATTATGTGTATACAGTCCCTAATATTTGGTCGACATGTTTCCTAAACCTCTTCTTCAGGACCACACGGGGACCAGCCCCATGCGTGCCACTCCTTGTGAAAACCTATAATAAAGAAAGAATGCACACCTAATGTGTGAGCATCCGATAAAAAATACATACGGTTTAGTTTTTGACTCGTAGTATCTGTTCAGGGAATAAAACAGAATGAAAAATTAGCACATAATGCCTGCCCACCTGTCACATGGGCAGGTCCATACCCAATGAGGTAATCCGATCAATGTACTCCTATATAGTTGGTGCCCTTAGAGATAATAGTTAATTAGTGCTTTAATCTAATGTGACTTAATAAAACACATCAGACGTCTCCTTTGTGAGAAAGTGTAGTTAAATGCAGAAATAGAACTTTAAAAACACTCGTGAAAAAATAGACACCACATGACATACAACATATAAACACATAATGTTCTCAAAATTTTCTGGAACATACTTATGCTTTGGCAATACTATGCCTCATGGTCTGCAGGGGTAGAGGGGCTTGTAGTCATACCCTAAAGAGACACAGAGCATTGTAGTTAACTGTGAGTAGAAGGAAGGAAAAAAAGAAAGCTACTAGCAAAGCATATTGCTGTGTCTGCCCATAACGTGGATGGGAGATACTCAAAGGAACAAAAGTGCTTTAAAATGTCTGGAAAACCTGTTGAGGAAAAAGGAACTTACTTCGTCAAAGTACACCTCTGTCTAATAACACCTACTGGCACCCAGGCGGAACGCATCTTAGCCCGTCTGTCTCTCGGTGCAGTTTAAATAGGAATGACAAAGCCCAGTCATGCTCGTATACGAAGTTTGACTAGACCTTGGACATTAGAGCAAAACAAAAATGGCAGTTACTGTTCGCAATACCAACGGGCCAACTTGGGAGGATATGAATGTATTTCTCGGTCCTGTCCCCGTAACATAACTGAACCAAGTACTAGTACGGTTGCTCAGACGATGAAAATTTATGAATTCAAAATGATAATGTGGGAAGTTAAATGAAAAAACCACATAATCGGTCATGAAATGGCCCGGTCGTACGTGCTGGAAAAATGGCCATTTCTCATAGCGAAAAAGGGGGCCATCTTGGAAGGATGATCCCATTAACTATATGTACTCTCCTAGTATCGTCTGACTGCCTAGGACAGAGGAAATGCCAGGGTCAGAGCGTAATAATGAAATGAAAATAAGAAAATAATAAAATAATAAAAAGGAGATTTTTAAAGGAACAAGAGTGGTCGGGGTCGTGTTTGATGCTGTTAGACCGACAAATAAACCCAAAATGGCCTCTTTGAGAGGCTCATTGAGGGGCCATATTGGGTAGGAGAGGATGATCCCAAAAGTGATGTAAAAATATGTATAAAATGTACATAAGGGCCCACGTGGGGGTCCTCGTGTAGGAGAAAGTTTTATACAAGGCACAGTGGTACTCAGTTTAGACGAGTGTTTCAAAGGGGATTCGCTGAGTGTTAGTGTCACATTGGTTAAGTTGGACATGGGACCCGTTGACTCTTGATGGTGGCATGAGTTACTGAGTTTGGAAAGAAAAAGATAGAGTTGGAAGGTGGAAAAGAAAGGAATGAAATAGATACAACATCTAGGGTGTTATTTGATGTTTTTGCAAATTTCCTCAGAAAATCGTCCAGAGTGGTAATAGGGTTGGAGTGCTGAATGTATGATATATGGGTAATGTGGTTCATTTAGTGAACTGCCCCCACGGAATACTGTCATTCAGGCCTGCCGTGTCTGTGTGTAATTTATATACCCATCTTTGCTCTTTTTCTAATAATCTCTGCTCTAGGTTATCGCATTGTTTTATGTGCTCTAACACTACCCAACGCATGTCG
The DNA here is from genome assembly GCA_963921515.1 of Calotriton arnoldi. Classification (NCBI taxonomy): domain Eukaryota; kingdom Metazoa; phylum Chordata; class Amphibia; order Caudata; family Salamandridae; genus Calotriton; species Calotriton arnoldi. The sequence goes on along the minus strand of CAWUFW010005746.1, from coordinate 589,954 downwards.
TTTGGGGTGTGTTTCATGTCGTTGAAATGTGCTGTCATTCTGGTGCTGGCTCTGTGGCATCTGATGTTGCTACGATGCTCACATATCCTCGTTCTGACCTTCCTAGTGGTCATGCCCACATAGTGTAGATCGCAAAGGCACGTGATCATGTACACCACTCCTGCGGTGTTGCAGGTGGTGAACTTTCGTAATTCCCACGTTGTTCCTGTGTTGAAGTTCACCTTTTTAGTGGTAGTAGTTAAGTGACACACACTACAATTACCACATGGGTGATGGCCTGTTGGTAGCGTGCTAATCACCTGTTGGTTGTTGTCATTTCTGAGTGGAGGTTTCGGACGGGTGTGTACCAGGATGTCCCTGAGGCTTTTCCCTCTCCTATGTGAAAACATAGGTTTTGGAATATTCAATTTGCCACTGTTAAGGATACGCCAATGTTTATTGACTATCTTGGTAACTCTGTCTGATGCGTTGTTAAAAGTTGTAATGCATATGGGTCTCTTGTCTTTGTCTCTGTCTTCCTTCTCATACGTTTCTAATTGCGCGTCCCTGTGATTGTTCGCTGCTCTTTTCTTGGCTTTGTTGATTATGGTCGAAGGATATTTTCTCTTCTGGAGTTTTTCGGATAGGTCCTTTGCCTGCGCTTTGTAGTCCCTCATTTCTGAACAGTTCCTCCTGAGCCTGAGGAACTGTCCAAAGGGGAGGTTCTCCTTCAGGTGTCTCGGGTGAAAACTGTTGTATAGGAGAAGACAGTTCTTAGCAGTTGGTTTAAAATGTGTTGTTGTCTTAAGTTCCCATTCTGCAGCTAGATATTTAGGTCTAAGAAAACCAGTTCCGATCTGCTCATGGTGTGAGTGAATTTCAAGTATGGATCCTGTCGATTTAGCCACTCTATGAAGTCATTGGCTTCTGATTCATCGCCGTTCCAAATTAGGAGGACATCATCGATGTACCTTTTCCATTACAGAATTTTTGGGCGGTGTGGGTTGTTATCGGACAAGATGTTGTGTTCTTCCAGGTGGTGAACATATAAGCCCGCCACACTTGGAGCAAAAGTGCTGCCCATGCTGGTCCTGTGCTGTTGTTGGAACAGAGTTTCCTCAAATCGAAATTAATTTTCCGTCAAAGCCCACTTGCAGCATTCCAGGACCAGGTGTTTTGGTGTGTGGTAGGTCCATTCATCTCCATAGAGGACCTCTTCTAAGATGTCCAGGGTTTCTTTGTGGGGTAAGCTCGCGTACAGGCTCTCCACATCTAAACCGATAAGGACATTGCATGTTTGGTTGAACTGTAGGTCTTGAAGGAGGCAAAGTACTCCCTTCCTGTCTTTCAAGTAGGTGCAGGTTTTTTGTATCAGGGGGCGCAGGAAAGCGTCTGCAAACTTAGAAAGTGGCTCCAAAATGGATCCGATTCCAGAAACGATTGGGCGTCCTGGGGGGTTTTCCAGTGATTTATGGATTTTCGGGATTGTGTAAAAATAGGGTATGACTGGGTGGGTATTCACTATGAATTCTCCTTCCTTCTTGGTAATCCAGTCATGTGCCAATGCTTCTTCCACCATGCTAGTAATTCCAATCCGTAAGCGTTCTGTAGGGTCTTCTTTGATCCGTTTGTAGTTCCTTTCATCTGTTAGGAGTCTCAGGCATTCTTTTCGGTATGCCTCTGTGGTTTGTAGAACGATTCCGCCGCCCTTATCTGCCGGTTTGATTGTGATATTCGTGTTGTTGGCCAATTCTCTGATCGCTTCTTGTTCAATCCTAGTGGTGTTGTGGAATGTTTTTATAGTTCTTGGATCCATATCGCTTACTTCCTTCAGAACTGCCTTCTCGAAAGCTAGGAGTTCTACCGGTAGGGTAACTGATGGGGGTGTGAAGGTTGATTTCTGATGTAAACCAGTATCCCCTCTTTGGTTTTCCATTGTCGTTTTGCTTTCAAAAAATACTTGCAGCTTGATCTTTCGTATAAACTCATTCAGCTCGCAGCTGAGTAGAAACTTGTCAAAATTCGGTGTAGGCACAAAGCCTAATCCTTTTTCCAATACCGTCAGTTGTGTTGTTGATAGGGTAGTTCCTGATAAGTTGACAACTAAACTGGATGGTTGCTGGTTGTCGGGTTGTTCGGTGGGCCCATCCTCCTCGTGTTCATCCTCGTTGACTCCAGCGGGTGTGACCATTGTACCTGTGGTCCTCTCTTCATTCTTCCCCTTTGTGTCCCTTTGCCTCCTAAAAAAGGAACCGATGATCCAGATTGATCCGGTTGAGGGGCTGACTCCCAGTAGGTATATGGTTGTGGTTGGTAATGTGGGGGGCCATAATAGAAAGGACGAACAGGGAAAGGTGGTGGTTGGTATGGTTGCCATCCATAACCCTGTCCTCCTCTATTCCTCATCCTTCCTCCGTGATTACGGCGGCTCCTTGTGTTGTTTCTACGGCCCGCACTATTGTCAGAGCTATCAGAGCCTGTGTCAGATCCTTCGGTGTGGGTGTTATACCCTGGATTTCTTCCTGACAAATGATAGTCATCTCTTGTGTATGGATACACCTTGTCATGGTTAAAGTTTTTTGCATCTTTTTTAAATTTCTGATACTTCGTATCCTTCAGGGTTACCTCAAATTGTGTCATTGTTTTGTTGAGTTCCTCTAGTCTTTACTTCAGCTCTGTTACTGTTTGGAAAGTTTTTAGATGAACCTCTAGTGTGTGTATTTCGTCCTTCATCACTTGCGATAAGCGTGCTGCAGTTTTTATAATGAGCACTAAACAATCTCTTGTACAATGCCAAGAGATTAGTGACCAATCTTTTTAAAAAGATTTATCCTGTTGAAAGATAAATGGCTCATTGCGTACTATTAGTTCCCTAGGGGCTGCTTTCACCCTCAAATATTCGGTCATCATGAATCCATGGATCATAGTTTTGATCTGATTTCTCTTCAGCTCAGTCAGTTCGTCCCAACACTGGGCTGCCTCATTACTGCCCATATTCGGTGTATCTGCAAAAGGGGTCATGGAGGATAGTATTCTCTCCACTTCCTCCCCCGTGAACGTAAGGCCAGTTATCTCCGCCATGGTGGTGGTGAAGTAGTGTGTGGTGTCATGTAACACGAGTGTGACCGACAAAGAAAAGGAGGGATTGGGGGGTCTCCCACAGCTACGTGCTGCAATCAATACAATCAAAAATGGGGGGAGATGGAGGTAACGGTTAGGTTTACCCTCCAATGTACATGTAGTTCACAAAAAATCTGTAAATGTCTGATCCAATAAACCTAACCAAAGGAATGGGGATTCTGCTGAATGTGCGAAAAAAGACCCCTGTCCTAAGAAAAGAAAATTATTTTCTTGAGTCCCCTCACTCACCCAGAGTTGCCCCTAGGTGACATGCTTCATCATTGGGGCCATCCCAAACAGCTGCTGTTTGGGGCATGCTGCGACTTGCGGAACTACGTAGGAGCACTTTTCTGTGGAAAAATGTGCAGTGCAGTGTTAGTGGAGTGGTGAAAGTGATGCTAGAAATACCTAGCTAGTGAGCTAATATTTTATTCTTGCTCCTAGTTGGTATGGATAAAAAGGGGTTAAATAGTAGGGAAAAATTTAACTATTATGTGTATACAGTCTCTAATATTTGGTCGACATGTTTCGAGGTATCCCCTAAACCTCTTCATCAGGACCACACGGGGACCAGCCCCATGCGTGCCACTCCTTGTGAAAACCTATAATAAAGAAAGAATGCACACCTAATGTGTGAGCATCCGATAAAAAATACATACGGTTTAGTTTTTGACTCGTAGTATCTGTTCAGGGAATAAAACAGAATGAAAAATTAGCACATAATGCCTGCCCACCTGTCACTTGGGCAGGTCCATACCCAATGAGGTAATCCGATCAATGTACTCCTATATAGTTGGTGCCCTTAGAGATAATAGTTAATTAGTGCTTTAATCTAATGTGACATAATAAAACACATCAGACGTCTCCTTTGTGAGAAAGCGTAGTCAAATGCAGAAATCGAACTTTAAAAACACTTGTGAAAAAATAGACACCACATGACATACAACATATAAACACATAGGGGCATATTATCAAGAACGGCGTTAAAATTATCGCCGGTTTAGCAGCAGAAAACTGCCGCTAAGGCGGCGATAATGGGCTTGATAATATGCCCTCGAGAATTCCAATAGAAGCCCATGTTGACACTAGAACATGGGCTTCTATTGGAATTCTCCAGGGCATATTATCAAGCCCATTATCGCCGCTTTAGCGGCAGTTTTCTGCTGCTAAAGCAGCGATAATTTTAACGCCGTTTCTTGATAATATGCCCCTTAATGTTCTCAAAATTTTCTGGAACATACTTATGCTTTGGCAATACTATGCCTCATGGTCTGCAGGGGTAGAGGGGCTTGTAGTCATACCCTAAAGAGACACAGAGCATTGTAGTTAACTGTGAGTAGAAGGAAGGTGTTGGAAAACGAGGCAGTATCTGTGAGGCCTGCACAAATAACATGACTACATTTGTCCTTCACTGGGAACCAAACACCCAATTGTAGCGCCTGACTCTCAGAGGGTAGCGTTGCAGAGCAGTCTGAGGCTTACTCAAGGGAGGTGGTGTGGGCTAGTAATCACCATTACAGGTGCGCAGAAATAACACTCAATAATTGATTGTCCAGTCTGTACTTTGCTTTATAAAAGTAAGAGTACATTTATTAAACACACACAATACTCACTAATATGCACCAATGTACAAATATACATAAGCTGTTGGAATTACTTTGTGACATTGGATAACATCTCCACCCCTCCCGAAAGGGGGGTGGGGTCTAGTACCACCACTCCTATGTATGCACATCATCTTGCCCCCTAATGCAGTGTGTTGAACATAACCTGGAGCGAGGGCCCTGCGCACTGGCACCATCCCAGTGGCGACCCACCCCATTATCTCAACGAGCATTAAAAATAGGTACACCTGCCCTGGTGACACATACCCCTGACTGAGCATCTCATATTGTCCATACAGTATGCACCCTTACATCTTCAGGACTAACAGTCTGGGTTGTTCTTCACTTAAGTGCAGCAGCAAGAATATATGTTTAAGCAGCACTTTAGTTTGACAGTACTCATCACATTTGTTGGACATTAGAATGCGTTGCAATTACAGCCCCTAAAGGCATCACAGATGAAAACACAGGATTACGCATATACCACCTGCCACCCTAGCAGGAATGTCTGGCAACATAACCCCACTTTGCTTATGACATCACCTTACACAGGTACCTCACATTACACATGTGACCTTCAGTCCCTCTAAAAGAAATAACATTAGTAAATGCACTACGGGTGCAATTACATCTTTTCACCTCCAGGGAATGCCCTTCTCCTGACATCCCCAGCTCAGCCTTTCACTCCCTGAGGCACTTCTCAGTACACCCCCAGCTGTAGAACGAAAGATCCAGCCCAGGAGGTGTTAATGCTTGTGCTGAGCCCTTGAGGGGTTATTCTTTTAAAATCCCCATGACACTTAGGGGGGGACAACCATTTTCGTGCTGTGGGAGACTGCGTTGCTCCGGCAGCTCCCCTGCACCTCTCCAGCAAATGGGGGTGGCCCCTCTCCTCTGGGGGCCACCAAAACGCCCAAAACCATAGATTTCCCCATGCCTTGCAAGGCATTATGGGTCGCTCCGTATTCCTTGCCGTGAATATTTGATGAGCGGCTCTCCCGCTGTGCCGGGGAGAGCCACGATCGCGCTGGCATCCTCCGCCGCATCCTTTCCCTGTTAGGGGGCCCGGTCCCACCCGGACCCCCAGGTGAGTGTAACGGCTCGGGGAGCCCACCCCTGGCCGATCTGCCGCTTTTCGGGGGCCCGGTCCCACCCGGGCCCCGCGGTGCTCTGCCGCTGTTTCTACGGGGTCCCGGTCCCACCCGGGACCCCCGCCTGTATTCTTGGTTGGAGGGCAGCCTGGGGAGCCCACCCCCGGCTTCCCCCGCCGGCTCCCCGATCGGCCAGCACTCTCGCGTGCTGCCACGGGAGCCGGCCTCGCGTCTGTGGTCTGCCTGCTCCGGCGGGCAGACACACCAGATCCCGCTGTTTGGGCGGGGCCACGGGGGAGTGCGACGGCCCTCCCCCCTCCTTCTTCTTCACACGGGGCCTGGAGATGGGGTCCGGGCCCCCTCACCAGATTCACGGGGAGCGCGCCGGCGCTCCCTGACTTGCCTCCCCTGCGGGGGCCAGGGTGGGCTCCTGGCGCCCCGTGGCCATTTCTTCACGGGGAGCACGACGGCGCTCCCCGACTTTGCTTTGGGGCCCGGGGAAGGGGTCCCGGGCCCCCAAAGACCTCTTTGCGGGGGGTGTGATGGCGCTCCCCGCCTCCTCCTCACACGCACGGGGCCCGGAGTTGGGATCTTGGGCTCCTCCCCTACACACCTTCACGGGGAGCGCGACGGCGCTCCCCGGCTTCATGTTCGGCGGGTGCCATGGTGGGCTCCTGGCACCCCGCTGGGGTAGCTTCACGGGGTGCGCGACGGTGCACCCCAACTTTACTTCGGGGCCCGGGGTTGGGCTCCCGGGCCCCCAAATACTTCTCCCTGGGGGCGCGTCGGCACCCCCTCCTTTTACTTCTTGTTGGGGGCAGCCCCCGGGATCTGACCCACCCCGGGGGCATCTTCTGGACCGGTGGCAGAGCCCCACGCGCTCGTCGTCGGTCAGCCAAAGGTCGCCTACCTTCTGGGGGCTCCTAGCTCAGGCCCCAGGGGACCGATCTTGCCGATTTTGGCCTCTTCTGCTCCTAGTGGCGCTCCCCAGCCACTGGGAGCACTCTCCTTCGCCCTCTTTGTCTCCAAGAGGGTGGATTCAGCAGGGAGCTGTCTTCACTGGCTCCCTGCGCCAACCTTTGCCTGGCTCTCCTCCTGGGCCTCTCTCTCCCTGCGCAGAGGCCCCTGCTTCTGCGTAATGGTCCTGGTCTCTTCTCCTGGCGCTGTTCAGAATCCTGGGACAGTCAGGGGGTTCATCCTTCCAACTGCCCATTGCGCCAGGCTCCAGCACCTTCTGCCTCAGCAGACCACGCCCCAGAGAGAGCTCCTCTTCCTGTGCAAACACTTTTAAGAAGTTGGGGAGGGGGCTGGCAGGAAGTCTCTGTTTGCCCTATCACACAGCAACACATCACTTCTCTGCCCCTGCTCCCTCCTTCCTGCCTAGGCCTCTGGGTTTGTTCAAAATGGCGTCATCCAGGGTCTCCTGCCACATTGTCTCTGAAAGCCCCTTCCCCCCAGAGCTGCCTTCCTCTTCGTGCAGCTTGGTGCCTGGCACCCAGTGACAGCTGCTGATGGATTAGCCTGCAGCTCCACCCAGCTTCTCTCCTCGGAGGGAAGGTTATCACTCCAGGCTGCTGGGGTCAGCCCCCAGCCAGGCCCTGGTTATGAGCTGACTCAGAGAACTATAACATTTATGGATGACCCAAAAGCAGTACAAATATGACTCTGGACTCTGTAGAATACTTCTTCTCACACCCGTTACAGTGGACTTCAGTGCGTGTCTGGAATTTGTAGGCCTTAGGAAAGTGACACTAGCCCATGGGCTCCACTTCCCCATAGGGGAATAATGAAGTGAAAAACACAGTAAAACACACTGACTTTCCTTGGCGTGTTTCTTCCCTGTGTATAAAGCCTATTCCATGTCACCGCCCAATTCTGCATAAGTCCTGCCACACCATTCACTTTGTATCTGCTCCTGGGCTGCGTATGCCAGGAATCTCCCCTGCGCAGCCCCTACACGTGTGCACACGCATGTACACATGTGTCTGCACGTAACCAGCCCCGTGCCCCTTACTCCAGCTGCTGCGCAGCAGCCTAGTCAAGCTAGGGGGACACCAGTAAAATCCATATGCAGTCTCTTTCACCATGAGTTCACTGGGGGTGAGTCCCAACTTATGAGGCTCTCCCCCAGTAAAAGCTCAACAAATAGGTGCTCAAAAAGCGAAAAATCCGGGCGGCCCAGTGTGTCAGAAACACCTTCTAACAGAAGGAAAAAAAGAAAGCTACCAGCAAAGCATATTGCTGTGTCTGCCCATAACGTGGATGAGAGATACTCAAAGGAACAAAAGTGCTTTAAAATGTCCGGAAAACCTGTTGAGGAAAAAGGAACTTACTTCGTCAAAGCACACCTCCGTCTAATAACTTATACTGGCACCCAGACGGACCGCATCTTAGCCCGTCTGTCTCTCGGTGCAGTTTAAATAGGAATGAAAAAGCCCAGCCATGCTCGTATACGAAGTTTGACTAGACCGTGGACGTTAGAGCAAAACAAGAATGGTCGTTACTGTTGGCAATACAAACGGGCCATCTTGGGAGGATATGAATGTATTCCTTGGTCCTGTCCCCGTAACATAACTGAGACAAGTACTAGTACGGTTGCTCAGACTATGAAAATTTACAAATTCAAAATGATAATGTGGGAAATTAAATGAAAAAACCACATAATCGGTCATAAAATGGCCGGGTCGTACGTGCTGGAAAAATGGCCATTTCTCATAGCGAAAAACGGGGCCATCTTGGAAGGATGATCCCATTAACTATATGTACTCTCCTAGTATCGTCTGACTGCCTAGGACAGAGGAAATGCCAGGGTCAGAGCGTAATAATGAAATGAAAATAAGAAAATAAGAAAAAGGAGATTTTTAAAGGAACAAGAGTGGTCGGGTCGTGTTTGATGCTGTTAGACCGACAAATAAACCCAAAATGGCCTCTTTGAGAGGCTCATTGAGGGGCCATATTGGGTAGGAGAGGATGATCCCAAAATTGATGTAAAAATATGTATAAAACGTACATAAGGGCCCACGTGGGGGTCCTCGTGTAGGAGAGAGTTTTAAACAAGGCACAGTGGTACTCAGTTTTGACGAGTGTTTCAAAGGAGATTCACAGAGTACTAGTGTCACATCGGTCAAGTTGGACATGGGACCCATTGACCCTTGATGGTGGCATGAGTTTCTGGTTTTGGAAAGAAAAAGATAGAGTTGGAAGGTGGAAAAGAAACGAATGAAATAGATACAACATCTAGGGTATTATTTGATGTTTTTGCAAATTTCCTCAGAAAATCGTCCAGAGTGGTAATAGGGTTGAGGTGCTGAATGTATGATATATGGGTAATGTGGTTCATTTAGTGAACTGCCCCCACGGAATACTGTCATTCAGGCCTGCCGTGTCTGTGTGTAATTTATATACCCATCTTTGCTCTTTTTCTAATAACCTCTGCTCTAGGTTATCGCATTGTGCTCTAACACTACCCAACGCATGTCGTTTGGGGTGTGTTTCATGTCGTCGTTGAAATGTGCTGTCATCCTGGTGCTGGCTCTGTGGCATCTGATGTTACTACGATGCTCACATATCCTCGTGCTGACCTTCCTAGTGGCCATGCCCACATAGTGTAGATCGCAAAGGCACGTGATCATGTACACCACTCCTGCGGTGTTGCAGGTGGTGAATTTTCGTAATTCCCACGTTGTTCCTGTGTTGAAGGTCACCTTTTTAGTGGTAGTAGTTAAGTGACACACACTACAATTACCACATGGGCGATGCCCTGTTGGTAGCGTGCTAATCACCTGATGGTTGTTGTAATTTCTGAGTGGAGGTTTTGGACGGGTGTGTACCAGGATGTCCCTGAGGCTTTTCCCTCTCCTATGTGAAAACATAGGTTTTGGAATATTCAATTTGCCACTGTTAAGGATACGCCAATGTTTATTGACTATCTTGGTAACTCTGTCTGATGCGATGTTAAAAGTTGTAATGCATATGGGTCTCTTGTCTTTGTCTCTGTCTTCCTTCTCATACGTTTCTAATTGCGCGTCCCTGTGATTGTTCGCTGCTCTTTTCTTGGCTTTGTTGATTATGGTCGAAGGATATTTTCTCTTCCGGAGTTTTTCGAATAGGTCCTTGGCCTGAGCTTTGTAGTCCCTCATTTCTGAACAGTTCCTCCTGAGCCTGAGGAACTGTCCAAAGGGGAGGTTCTCCTTCAGGTGTCTCGGGTGAAAACTGTCGTTTAGGAGAAGACAGTTCTTAGCAGTTGGTTTAAAATGTGTTGTTGTCTTAAGTGCCCCTTCTGCAGCGTACACATTTAGGTCTAAGAAAACCAGTTCCGATCTGCTCATGGTGTGAGTGAATTTCAAGTATGGATCCTGTCGATTTAGCCACTCAATGAAGTCATTGGCTTCTGATTCATCGCCGTTCCAAATTAGGAGGACACCCGATGTACCTTTTCCATTCCAGAATTTTTTGGCGGTGTGGGTTGTTATCGGACAAGATGTTGTGTTCTTCCAGGTGGTGAACATATAAGCTCGCCACACTTGGAGCAAAAGTGCTGCCCATGCAGGTCCCGTGCTGTTGTTGGAACAGAGTTTCCTCAAATCGAAATTAATTTTCCGTCAAAGCCCACTTGCAGCATTCCAGGACCAGGTGTTTTGGATGTGTGGTAGGTCCATTCCGCTCCATAGAGGACCTCTTCTAAGATGTCCAGGGTCTCTTTGTGGGGTAAGCTCGTGTACAGGCTCTCCACATCTAAACCGATAAGGACATTGCATGTTGGGGTGAACTGTAGGTCTTGAAGGAGGCAAAGTACTCCCTTCCTGTCTCTCAAGTAGGTGCTGGTTTTTTGTATCAGGGGGCACAGGAAAGCATCTTCAAACTTAGAAAGTGGCTCCAAAATGGATCCGATTCCAGAAACGATTGGGTTTTCCGGACATTTTAAAGCACTTTTGTTCCTTTGAGTATCTCCCATCCACGTTATGGGCAGACACAGCAATATGCTTTGCTGGTAGCTTTCTTTTTTTCGCTCCTTCTACTCACAGTTAACTACAATCCTCTGTGTCTCTTTAGGGTATGACTACAAGCCCTTCTACCCCTGCAGACCATGAGGCATAGTATTGCCAAAGCATAAGTATGTCCCAGAAAAGTTTGAGAACATTATGTGTTTATATGTTGTATGTCATGTGGTGTCTATATTTTCACGAGTGTTATTAAAGTTCTATTTCTGCATTTAACTACGCTTTCTCACAAAGGAGACGTCTGATGTGTTTTATTATGTCACATTAGATTAAAGCACTAATTAACTATTATCTCTAAGGGCACCAACTATATAGGAGTACATTGATCGGATTACCTCATTGGGTATGGACCTGCCCACGTGACAGGTGGGCAGGCATTATGTGCTAATTTTTCATTCTGTTTTATTCCCTGAACAGATACTACGAGTTAAAAACTAAACCGTATGTATTTTTTATCAGATGCTCACACATTAGGTGTGCATTCTTTCTTTATTATAGGTTTTCACAAGGATTGGCATGCATGGCGCTGGTCCCCGTGTGGTCCTGAAGAAGAGGTTTAGGGGATACCTCGAAACATGTCGACCGTATATTAGGGACTGTATACACATAATAGTTACATTTTTCCCTACTATTTAACCCCTTTTTATCCATACCAACTAGGAGCACGAATAACATTTTAGCTCACTAGCTAGGTATTTTTAGCATCACTTTCACCACTCCACTAACACTGCACTACACATTTTTCCACAAAAAAGTGCTCCTACGTAGTTCCGCAAGTCGCAGCACACCCCAAACAGCAGCTTTTTGGGATGGCCCTAATGATGAAGCATGTCACCTAGGGGCAACGCTGGGTGAGTGAGGGGACTCAATAAAATAATTTTCTTTTCTTAGGACAGGGGTCTTTTTTCACACATTCAGCGGAATCCCCATTCCTTTGGTTAGGTTTTTTGGATCTGACATTTACAGATTTTGAGTAATACTGATAACCTTGGACCTGGGCACTTCAGTTCTTAGCTCTGAAGTGCACAGAGCCGAGTGTCTATCATTGACGCCTCGTCACAGAGTGGAGTGGGGTCAGTGTACTGACCTAAGGTCAGCCAATGAGGAGAGGCAGCAGTCCCAACCCTTCTGGAATCATTGAGGCTTCCTTCCCCGAGATCCTGCACAAATTAAGTGTTATGTTTTTTTATGTTTGGTACGTATGTGTATGTATAAATGTATGTGCAGGTGTGTGTGTGTGTGCTTTTGAATGGTGGGTGTATGTGTGCATGCTTGTGATTCATGGGGGTTGTTTGTGAGTATTCATGTGGATTAGTTGGTGTATGTGTGTGTGGCCCGCACCCCCCCTCCTGCTTGAATCACCGGCTGCCACTGTCTGGCAGTGTCCTCGCCTGGGAACCTTTTGGGGGCCAGTGGAGGGGGTGCCTTCTGTCCAATGGGAAACCTAAATCCCAAATTTTACATACTGGACATATGCGGCCTCACCAAAGCACCTGAAGATCTTTTTCCAATTTTTTTATAAGAATGTCCTTAATATGCCAATGAAAGGCACTGTGCGTCCAGTGCTGGTGTTACAGAATAGTTAGCCACATGTATGTCAAGAACACCTACACTTTGTGAAGGATGAGCTACCATTATGCCGCAGGAAGCTACAATATATCAAGCATGGGGCAGTGTTATGCCCAGGATATTCCCAAAATGTGTGAGGTTTGACCACTATTGTGATGATCACGCAAGAGAGGGGAATTAGAGAAACTTCCTGAACACATCCTCGATATGTAACATGTTAACCACTTATATGCCAGTGACAGTCAGGATGTCAAATAGAATGACCACGGTATATGAAGGATGATCCTCTGTTATATCCTGAATAAAAGGAATGTTGTGAAGAATGTCTGCTAATGTTAAGGAAGCACCTGTATTATTTCAGGGTTAGCTTGAATGGCTCAACCAAAGTTTAAAATGCACTAGCACTTTCTCTTACCTGGGTCTAGTTTTCACTGCCAAAGGATCTTGGACAGCACAGGCCTGATTCACAGAACTAACTTACGTCAAAATCCTAAACTTACAACAATTTTGGTATTCACAGAATGAACTTACACATTTGGGTATTCACAGATTGAACTTACACATATGGGTATTCACAGAATGAACTTACACATATGGGTATTCACAGAATGAACTTACACATCCTAACTTTATGTCCGCACCCGGGCCGGAATTTCCAGCCCAGTGGCGGAGATTCTGGCACAATGGCGGAATCTCCGCCTCCGGCTCGGAATCTCCGCCTCCGGCTCGGAATCTCCGCCTCCGGCCCGGAAACTCCGCCTCCGGGCCGGAAAGCCAGCAATTTCTCCCTTTTGAGCATTTCAAGTGCCTACCATCTCCCACCATGCTCCAGCTGAAGTCAATTAAGACCAACTGCAAAACCAGTACCACATAAAAGCAGCACACATTCAGGGCCCAGCTTTGGCCACAGAGAGTTCCTGTTTGCTTTGCTGTTCATCGCCACTGCAAAATGTACATTCAGAGAAGGAAGAAGAACTTCACAACTGAGGAGACCACCATGATTGTGGAGTTTGTTGTGAGGCACCACAAACGCCTATATGGCCTCCCACCTTACTGCACCAGTGGCACACAGAAAGCAGCTCTCTGGCAGCAGTTAGCCACCGCTGTCACAGCATTGGGGGAGGATGTGCGCACAGTCCGTGACATAAAGAGGAAGTGGCAGGATGAAAAGGTCAGTGCAAAGGAGAAGTACTCCAGGATCCAGCTGAACAGAGTTCTCCCTGCCTCACACTCTCGATCCCGCCTCCGTCTCACCCCACAAGAGGAGGATATCCTCACTATAATCCACCCCCACATGCTCCATGGGCTGCCTGTGAGTGATGTCCGCAACGTGGCACCAGGTAAGTGGGATGACAAGAACAAGTATACAAAATGTATGTCTGTGTCGCACTGCCATTGTGAGTAAGGAAGTTGTCCAAATTCCATATACAAATATAGTCAGTCAGAGGCTCATGTGTTTCTCTCAGTATGTTGCACCACAAGTCCCAGAATCCTTTGTATTAGAAATGGCAAATACCTTTCACACTATGAAATACAAAGGCCCAGGCCTGAAGCCGTATATACCGAACAGTGCTAAGTAGCAATTGTTAAAGTGCCCCTTCCACTAATCCAGACACGGCTGAGTCAGTCAAGAACGTAAGGGGGTGGGGGTGCAGTGCAGAGGCAAATCAACACACAATGGAATGGAGAAAATAAGTCCAAATAAACATAAAAACAACTCACCCTGGCCGTTCCAAAATCACAAAACAGAAGGTGAGAGAATCCTTATTTAAAAATGTCAGTCCCAGAATCCATTGTTTAATTCCCATCCTGCCATGCCATTACATCACCAACACCCCACCGCTCCTACCTGCACCGGCCGTGGCAGTACTTCACAATACTGTTAGCATGCAGAAGATACGAGGAAATGTCTGACAAGTGCAACATGTACATTTTCCATGTGTTGATGTGTATCTCTTCTCACCCATTTACACATTCAGCCAGAGTACAGACAGCCACAGTAGCAGAGGTCCCAGCATCTTCTGGGAGGAGACCTCATCCAGAGCAACGCAGACCACCCTCACTAACTGGTAAGTCAAACGTGGCAGGAGATGGTCAAAATGCATATATAGGCAGCAGAGAACAGAGGGCGAAACATAGTGTCTGCATCTCAAAGGCAACTGGAGAGGAAAAACTAGCCTTTCTGGAGGAACAAGGAGGGAGTGAGATACATACCCCCTGCCCCAGTGCATTGCCCACCGTGGTTTTGGCTGCATTGGCAGCAAAAGGGCCAGTGGAAGGCCCCAGTACAAGCCCTGACATTATGGACAAAGGGCATTGGGCCCCTAGAAAGGGCAGTTGGCCTGGGTTCAGCTTTATGGTGGTGATAGGGCGCAAGGCCCTAAGGAGATGTATGCACCTGGGGAGTGTCACTAAGGTGCCCTCCTAATTGTGAGTTATTGCATAATACGTTTATGCTTATGATGCCTATTGCATAGTGTGTTTATGCCTACAGAGGTTGCGTAATGTGATTATGCATATGAGTTTGATGCCTAATGTGATGCAGACATAATGCGTTTATGTTGCTAGAGATATTGCCAAGTACAGTATTTTACCAGTAGTCACTGGTTGTGTTTGATGTGTGCTACTAGTGCTTTCTAAAGGTTCTGACAGTGGCCCGATTGGCCCAGTCCTGTATATAATCCCCTGTAAATATTGCCTAGTGCCAGTTGGCACAGTGTATATGTGTGATTATATCTCTAATGTGTTTTGGATAATACAAAGGCTATTTTCATATAACCTTGTGTGGAGTTTCTTTTGTGGTGTGCCTAGTGTGTTGCTGCTGTATGTGTGTGTTGCGCAAACGATTTACACATTGCCTCTGGGATAAGCCTGACTGCTCGTGCCAAGCTACCGAGGGGGTCAGCAGGGGTTATCTTCAGTGTGTAACTCCCTTGCCCAGACTAGAGTGGTGGTTTCTGCCTGGCTTAGGCGCAAGCTCTAGCCAACCAGAAATCCCATTTCTAACATTAGTTGTGAGCGGTGAGGATAGGACTTGCGTTTACGCAGTACCACAGCGACAACTGGTTGCACTACAAACTCTGCATTTAGAGAAATCACATGTTTAGGGATTATTTTTCCTGAGTTTTATTTCTTCTTAAAAGTGTCATTTTTGAATTGTGTATTCCTGCTTCAGCTCAGACGCCTAGGTCTCTTGTGTTGCACTGTGGTTGTGTATTGTGCCAAGATGGGAGTAATCTATAATGAGGATGACCTTTGGGAGTACACCCGGGAGGAGTTAGAGGAATTCTGCAGAGAGAGGGGGATACCAATAGTGGGTAACATCCTCAGAAAGCTTTTCCTTTATGAAGCACTCCTTAGGGGAGAACCCTTAGCGTGTGGCGGGGACCTGTCTGATTATCCCTCTGCATACCAAAGTGGTGGTTTTGAGATAGGGCCTGAAGAGTCTGAAGAGGAGGAAGAAAATGACAGGGCATTGACGCCAGTAGAGAGTAAGGACCCCATAGATAGGGAGTCCCTTGCTGTGTGCGGTGCCAGGGGGAGTGCCACATCCCTTTCTCTGTCCCCAGAGGAGTGGGTGGATAGGAGGGAAGAAGGGGAGCATCAGCTGGCTTTAGAGAAGCTTCAGAAGGAGAGCCATGAGAACATGGAGGCTCAGAAATTGGAGTTGGAGAATAGGAAGTTAGCCTTAGAGGAGGAAAAGGCCTTGTTGGCCCAGGAGTTGAGTCTCAAGGCGTTGGGCCTTGAAGAGAAAAAGCTAGAGACTGAGAGGGTCTTAGTGCAGGAGAGGATGGCGAAGGCAGAGAGGGCCTTCGTCAGGGAGAAACTAGCTCTGGAGGGTATATTATCCCCTGAGTACAGTTTTAGTTGTCTGGATTCACCAGTGAGGGTGGGGTCCAGTGGTGGCAGCAATATGGAGTCCAGTGCAGGAAGTCCCACTCCCAGATCCCAGAGTATGGTGCCTAGTTCCCAGGAAGAGGGGTACAGGTTGAGGTTCAGGGGCAGTAGAAAACTGTCTCACCAGTCTTGGGGGAGTTTGTGGATGTGTGTTGTGATGCACTGGAGGATTGGGTGATGGGTAGCACGGCAAATGATTGTGAAGGGCTGTTCAATCTGGTTGTCAGAGAGCACATGTTCAGTAATTGTTTTCTGGGGTTGAGCCAACACCTGTTGGAGTGTGAGTTCTCTGATCCCAGGAAGCTTGCACAGGAGGCAGACCTCTGGGTGGTTACTAGAGGTTCTGAAGAGGCATTGGGGAGTGACCCTAAGTCGAGTGGCACAGGTATCTTCCAGCCCAGAGTGGTGGAAGAGGTTCAGAGTAGCCCAGCTAGGTCCCGTTGTAGTGGGAGGGTTGTAGGGCCTCACGTCCTGTCTTCGAGGAGAGGGAGTGAGACTGGGATGCGTCCCGATAGTGCCCAACCTCAGTCTCAGGGCTGGATGGTTCCTTAAGGGAACACCAGGTAGGGAGCATAAGCTGTACTAGTTGTCCATTTGAGGGGGATCTCCTAGTGTCAGGAGAACGTGGAGTGTCTGTAATCAGGCCTCCATCAGTTCTGGTGTCTGGCAGTGCCACTCCTAAGTGGAGGGTGCAGAAGTCCAGATTGAGGGGAGAGAGGGGGAGAGAGTCCCCAGTGGAAGAACCAGTGGGTCAGGGGCCAGCCAGGAGGGATGAGTCTCCTAGGAGTGACCATGGTGGTCTGCATCTCAAAGGCAACTGGAGAGGTAAAACTAGCCTTACGACTATAGGAATCCTCAAAGGACATTTACCTTCAGCGAAATAGATCTGGGAATAGCAAAATAAAAATTATAACATATCTAGGCTCTTCATGTCATTGTGTGTTATGAACATTACATGTATTCCACCAACTGCTCCAGGACTGGGAACTCGATTGTAGAATTGAGTGCCAGACCAACTCTGAATGTATCCACCTCTAAATTGCAAAAATATTAGTAGACCAAATTTCAACAAATCCAATGAGAACAAATATGACAATGATGAACAAGAAGTGAGATTCACAAACCAGTAATACAGTATGCGTCCTCTGTCCAACTTACAAAGTTCCTTTTCCATACATGAATCTGTCAAGTCCAACCAGCTGGTCATAGATGTCATAATTGTAGGGTATGTCTTCTGGTCCATTAACAAAACATGATTGTGGACCTTACGCCAGGAACTGTTGTTGTGTCAATTTGATAGACGTTGCTACTAGGCAGTGGGGCCATAATAAGTTGAATATGGGATCACTCATTATAATTTGTGGTAGACACGTCTGCAACGGTAGTGCCCACACTGCTTGTGCTCATCCTTTGTGCCTCAAATTGAGTGCTTCACATGTGGCAGCCGGTATGTAAAGTTGCAAACACACTTGGCATTGTAGGTCCAATGATGTCCTGCCAGAGTCCAAGACACACATTGACTTCTGCTACAAGGTTGCCTGTGACATCTGGTCGGGGACCACACACTAGGCAGGTGCGGGGCCATGGTAAGGAAACTCAGGAACAATGAACCTGAATGCCCATGCCCATGAATGTGCCTCTAATATCTGCTTATGTTGTATGTGTATCACATAACTGTTTTCCTGCATCACAATATGCCTCCATATGGCATTGAAACATATACCAGGTCACACCATGGTGGCTAGTGAAAGGATGTCACAAAACAAATGACAAGTGAGTGTAGAATGGACATAAAAATAGTATATAGTGTCACATGAAGTGTACTAGACACAACTGGATTGTAAATCAATGATATGATAACTCCGTAGCAGAATTCCAAAGGACAAAAACATTTTGAAATTGGTGTGGGTGATGCTTGCAATGATGCCAGTTCTGTACATTTGTGATGGATGTATGGGCTGCCAAGGTGAATCATCAGGAAGTCACAGCCCAAGATCTCGTGGCTAAAAGGCCAAAACCAAATCCAGTGTAGGCGTCAACCATGAAAGATTCACAACTTAACCACAATGTGTTATCCTAATCAATTGTTGCACTCTGCTTGCCTCCTCTTCTACTGTGTCCACCTATATAATTGAGTGTATGGTATGTGAGGTAAGGATGTCTGCTGTACAAAACATCATCCGTTGTCAGCTTAGTTCAACCATGATGTAGGAAATGGATAATGGGAACAGATGACACGCAAATGCTGGACATAACAAATGTGTGATCTCTCAAGCCAAAATGAGCTTTGTGAATCCATTGGTAGGGAAGCACAAATGACACACAAAATGTACGTGATTATTGCACATCTCACATATGAACTCTGCTATGCAATGTTTGAACTGATGTGCAAATGTGAAACTGCTCAGCCTGTGGATGTACACTCCTTTCAACTTGTCAACACACAACATCATACTCATGAGACATATTAGTCTTAACGGTGAAGGTGTAAGCATTGCAATATGCTGGCGTCCAGATCATTTTTCCCCTCCCTTCCTATATCAGTAACCTTCTCATATACGTTTGTCTGTTGATGTGTCATCTCATTGATGTCAGTGCTGTGTGCATGTAACAGCTGGCAACTGCTGCATGTCAGCAGGGGCACACATGTAAAGTCCATGAGGTAAACATGCTGCACATTGTCCAGGAATATCCATCAGTGGTCATTGACAATGACATATACATGTTAGCTCATAGCTATTATCTGGTGTACTGAAATATGGATATGTATGTCTCAACACAGCTTTGGAGAGAATGACGCCAGTGCAGCGTACAACATCATCCCGGGGAATGCATGACATCCTGGCTGCAGCAGTGAAACCCGCTCGCACATGTACATCAGGTAAATGTGGTGTGAAGTGTTACCCTATGTAAACCATGACAAAGATGAAAATCCCCTTCTGCAGATAACCTGCAGTTGTTGTTAACAAAGTTCCATCCATATCATAAGTGTCACATGTGCCTCTTTGTAAATTGGTAATGCAGATGATTGACATTGGTGTCACTTCCCACTACAGCTGCTGGATCGGGGACCACTTTGTCAACAAAACCTACAACAGGGGGAGCAGAAAAGGACACAAAGTTGTGGATGGAGCTGGTAAGTGTGCTTTTGAGTGTACATCTACGTTTCACACCTCAGTGCCATTGTGTGAGCTGTCACTTGTAGGGGTACCAAAACCAGGTCACATGTGCATCATCTGTCGATGCAAAGTACAGTAGAACCAACCCTTGTGTTTCACGATATCTCATACTCGGTCAATTACTTATCCTGTTGCTACCTCTGTGTTCCAGGTGATGATGACGATGAGGAGGAAGGACCTTCCACCAGTGTTGGGCGACGGGCAATTAGAGGTGAGAATCCACTGCTCCTCCAGGCAGTGATGTCAGCTGCAAGTCATGTGCAAGAGGAGGAGGAGGAGGAGGAACTACCTGAGGAGGATGAAGTATCGGACGATAGTGAGTGTCTGCGCATCCACTCAGGGGATGGAGAATCTGATGCCATGGACAGTAATTTGCACCGATCGCCCACATTTAGCAAGGTCTCACACCCTCCCCCAGCAAAGTGTGTCAGCCTCGTGCAATGAAAAAGGTTGCCTGTCCCCAGCATAGAGATAACCAGCCACAGTTCAGCCCCACCCCAACACAGACCTCACTCCCTCACAGCCCTCACATCCGGGACAGACATGGTGGTTACCCTGCACACTCCTCCCCAGACAGTGTATCCCAGGCATTATCTTCACCATCTGAGGGAAGTACCAACCCTGCTGTGGTGCAGGCATCCCCTGGGCACCATTCACCTGTCCACAGGCTTCCACATGCCAACATCCCCCTGCTCTTGGACCTGGTGGACTCATCCATGGCCGGGCCCTACATGGAGGGCCTGCACATGTCCGTGGTGGCCAGTGGCAGCAGGACTTCTTCCAACAGCAGGCAGATGTGAGGCAGGACATACGTGCCATAGGGGCCACCCTGTCAGACATGTCTGAGGCCCTGCGCCAATTCCCTCAGGTGGTGGACCGACAGACCCATGTTTTGGATAGGTTGGATAGAACCTTGCAAGACATGTCCAGGAATATCAGAGACATGATATCTTTCCAAAGGGAAGAGAGTGTAAGACACCATTCCTTGGCCATGAAGATGATGAACGGCATGATGGCAGTGTTCCAAAGTCTACCTTCACGGGCAATGCAGGGAGGGGAGCCATCACATATGCCTACAGCACATCACACCCACACACCTGTTCCACAAACTGCACAGGACCACAGCATGGGTACACATCCACCACCGCCCCCATCCAGCCCCCCACATGCAAATCCACCACCACCCCCTGAACAGGCACTACCACCACCTGCACAACAACACCCTGTCCATGCACATACACCAAGTGTTCAGACACAATCCGCCCCTGCACATGGACTTCACCCTGTACAGGCACATGCCGGAGACCAACCTGCACCTCGGCGTCAACCCAGACTCAATCCCTCACAGCGATCATCACCCCGGAAATTGCGAAGTCAAAAGCACAATCCCCAGTGACCACATCCCAGGAACTTGTTGTCCAGTGTGAATATGTTTAAATAAAAAAATATCAGATCCCAAGTAAAATCTCTGTTGTGTATCATGTCCTGATAGACTAATGTTCACCAAGTGAGTTGGCGTAGAGATGAGAGGATGTATGTGTGTGTGTGTGACACATCTGCAAGTTGAACCCCATCATTGCAGCAAGCCCTCATGTGCAGAGCAGATGAGTACCCAAATACCTTGGCATTTTTTGTACAAGACATTCACAATGAAGCAAAACAAGATAGACAATGTATGAATAAAAATAAGTGTTTAAAGGACAAATATGTAAGGATAGAAATAAAACAACAGTCCGTCTGGAAGGGAGAAAGGAAAACAAATGATGTCCTTACTGCAGAAGGAGAAGGGAACTTGGATTGGGGTGGAGCAACATAAATATAACACGTCAGGGAGCGTCAGGGAAACCAGTCTATTTACAAGGGGAAAAGTAAATCATTGTCCAAAAACAGAGTGTCTGTCAAACTGTTCAATTGTCCTTCTGGTCATCCTCTAGGACCACAATGTCCAGATCCTGTGAATCACATGCCTGCTCCTGGCTGGCCGGTGCATGGACAGGCACCACACGGGTCGGGATACATGAGGAGTTTGGGGGGAAAGAGTGTGGGGCAACGGACAGGCGGAGACATTGACGGTGGTGTGGGAGGGGAGTTGGGACACAACAGAAGACATGACTGCACTCAGGGAAGTGAAACCAGCAGTGAGGGTGGCCAGAGCGCGTACAATTTCCTCTCGCATCAGGCGCACCTCTAGACACAGTTGCAGCAAGATGCGAGAGGACATGTCTGGCTGACCCTCACATGCCCATATCAAGTCCTCTGGTACAGCCGCAGACGGAACAACAGAGGGAGGGTTTTGGGTCGCACTTGGGGGGTGTGGTGCCTCAGGTTCGGAGTCAATGTGGGTGTCGACCTGGCAGCTATGATGAGGGGGACAGATTGCAGAGGATGCAGCTGGAGGCCCCCATCGAATGGGGGCCTCAGGAGTTAGGGAGGGGCTGAAGGCAGGACCAGGTTGCATAGTGGCCTGCTCTGTGGACACCTCGGAATAAATATGTTCGGCATGGTCCGTGGGTGAGTGGCTCTCCACCCCAGCCTGGCCAGAGGTGTCCAGTTCATCACCCCCCCCTTCACTGTCCTCAGCCTCCACCCGGTCTGTGGCACCAGAGTTGTCCTCATGGTCAGTCCGGGTGGGCGCAATCCCCATGCCTGCTGATGTTGAGGGTCCCGCCTCATCGTCCTCTTCCTCAGTACTGGAAAGAGGTCGTAGCCGCCGGCGCACCACAGATGTCCTGCTCCGAACCCGGTCCTCTTGGCCAGCTGAGTCCACTGAAATGTGAGACAAATCATTATGTAGTTGGTGTACACATCAGGTTAAGACATATATCAAGCGTAACGACCGCTGTGGCACTAAGAGACCTCAAGATTAATATCTCTGGTCCAAATCTTCTCCCCTTAAGCAAAGTGTATCAGGCAAAAGTTATACCACCAATCAGTTATGTAAGCGAAGCTATGCGAGGGAGAGAAACTGAAAATCTGGATCGTACAATAACAAGAGCAATTCAAATGCAATTTTGGCCTACCAGGATACACATCCCCCACACAATGAAGTCTGGAGCTCGGGATACAAAGGCAAGAGCTTGCCAGCAAAGGGCCGTTCATCAAAAGTTGGATCAAATTCAAAAGGGGTCCACCTGACACACTAAACATGCATCTGTGTGAAGAACTGAACAGTAAGGTGGCATGTCCAGCCCAATGCTATTTGGACAACTCACTTAATCAACTGGGACTGCAGGAACTTTGGTAGCTACCAGCGACCATCCTCAGCTTAAAAAAAATAGTAAATGATGTGATCACAAAAGAATCACTCATACAGGACAAAGCTGCCCTGACAGAGCGCACTCATGGCTGGGTCACCTTGCAGACTAACAGCATGGCAGCACCACAAGCCTATCTTCTTACCAGCTTTTCCAGTGCAACAAATGAGAAATTCCTGAGATTCCGCCTAGTCATACTACCATCTGCATATCACATGCCGCCCTGGCTACGCCCACAGATTCCAGCAATCTGCAGACTCCGCGGGGAGGGGAAGGAGGATATAGTGCACCTGCTGACTATTTGCAAGGCCCTAAAAGGGGAATGATGGATCTTGCTTAGACCCCTCTTCAATACGACATCCATTAGTACTTGCAGACAAGCAGTGTTAGCATCCTTTTCTGGCGAGGATGTTCAACTAACCTGCCGGCTGGTAAAATACCTATTTGATGCAGTAACTACCATAAAAAGGCAGGCCATCCAGTTAGCAGACTGCACTACAGCTGAACGGACTATGGTTCTTTGAAGGAATTCTTATTAGTCACTGCCTGTGCTGCTGCCCTATACAGGAATATTAGCATGTCAAGATTGGTACTTCACGCATCTTAAAGAACTGAGCAGGCGCAGCAAATGGGAACCTTGATTAATGTCAAAGACTGGCACACCATGCACTTTCAGGGTTTTGCACCAGGCAGAAAGCCCTCTTCAACTCCCTTTTATGATGCTCAAATCACCCTCCTCCAACACCCAAAGTCCCATTATCCTACTGTAAGTCCTTGTATATATCATAGCATTTATTATCCAACAATCTCCAATTAACGCACTGTTTCCTACCCTACTGTGACATATCTGGAAAACAGTATTCTCAGCACTCATCCAGCACTCAGCACTTTACTCTGCTGCTAGTTAGGCTGAAATCTGACGTCCCTCAACAACACATTGCAGATGCCTAGCACTTTCCACTTTCTATCTGCACGAAGCAACTTATCCATCTCCGCCCCTCCACTCTAACTCGCTGCCTGGCACTAGACCAACGTAGCCAGGCAACCTACGCTGCCTTTTAAAGCATGCACTGCTCCCTTGTCTCTCTCCATAGCAAGTTCACAGCCATAGCCGCCCAGCTCACAGCTTCCCCAAGCACCCCATGGCCCTACGTGTACATCGCTTTACTACACAGTAAAACCTCAGCAAGCAAGTGACCAGTATTCCGTTTTTGCCGTTAGACAAGTAGAACACTATTGACTTTAACAAGAATCAAGCAGAGGCAACAACTGCTGCCTTGCACTCTGCACTTCACTTTATAATTTTCTTTTTCAGCTGTTTTACATCACTTGTGGGCCACATATTATTGACATTTTATGTTGTTTTAATACTGATCTGTTTTAAGTAATAGAAAATGCCAAATAATGTAATGCATGATTGTAAAGGTGTTAATTAACTGTACAATATAATCAACTTCAACTTCATACACATATCAAGATGAGCCAAGGTCAGACTTTGTTCTCCTCTGATCACACTATCGAGTTGTGTGTGTTTACAAACTTAAATTACGTGCATGTTCACTGTCATCTCCTGATTTGAGTCTGACTTGGACACCTCACAAGATCATTGGTGGTTAGCACGTCTGTACTGCCAACCCTCAGTTATGGCATTGTTGTGACCTGTGTGTCCTGTCACTGCGACATGTGCAGGTTCTACAACACTGTCCACTAAAGGAGCTCAGAAAGAGTCCAGATGAAATTGGAAAAAGCCTGTGATATGGAGTGTCTGCACTTTCACGTCTGGACATATGTTATCTGCTGTGTAGTATTGGATGGGACAACACTAAGGCCGATTGGGGGTAACACATCCATTTAGGGTCTGGGCAAATATGTTTGTTAAGTTGTGAGTCTGAGCTTATGATATCCTCTCTCACAAGCTGACAATCCACTGCCACATATTGCCTTTGGAGGTTGAGCAGGTAGTGCTGTGCACTGATGAACAGTAGTGGCTCGTTGTTACAGCGACCTGTACATGGGAATTGGCATTCAAGCTCCTGGGGGTACGACGTGTGTCTGTGGACACACTTGTCTAGATTTGCAACACTTATGAGTGTGGCAAGGCTCTCAAAGTCTGTCTTGACTCAATGGCACATGATGATCTGTCTCTATCAGAACCCAAACTCAGCAAAAGCAATGTAAGTCACAGCATACAATTCCCATTGGCCTCACAAACACACACTGGACAGTGTCTGTAACATACATCATCCAATGCACACATCAGTCATGATTCCCTTGTTTCACAGTTAGTGGTGCTGGCAGTGGAACTTTCATCAGTAATCCAAATGTGTGTCTCAAATCCCCAATTGTCATGATGACACCACAAGTCCCAGGATGCACTCAGCCAAGTCCAGAAAATAGGCTACATTGAGCTCTTTGCTGCATGATGAGTGCTGCATACACACAGATTAGGAGACTGGAGGCATGGGACTCAGAATGGTACAGCTCTGTCTGCACTTGCATCATACTTCCAGACACATTTAGCCTATAATGCACTTACCATGTCTCTGCTGCTCTTGCTCCTCCAGCTGAGCATGGAGGGTCGGAAGAGCTGCACGCAGGACCCTCCTGTACAGTGGCGAGAGGCGAGGACTATACACATGGTGCTGGGAAGACTGGCCCAGTAGCTCTTCAGCCTTGATCCGGGACCAGCGTTTCAGGTCCTCCCAGCGCTTGCGGCATGCCCTCGCGTTCCTGGTGTGCACACCCACTGTACTGAAGCGCTCACCAATTCTGGCCCACAATCTGGTCCGCGCTGCATTGCTCAGCTGTTCCTCTGGCCCCCCATATATCTGAGGATATTTCTCTATCACCCCCTCAGATAGCATGTCCAATTCCCTTTCACTGAAAGGGGGTGCTTTCTCTTCATAACCCTCAGCCATTTTGGTGGAAATGAGGTTGATGAGAGCAGCAGGATGTCACAGGATCTTATCGGTGAGAGAGGATGACTCAGATTGAACACTAAATGTCTGTCATCAACTTTCTGTGATGTATTTCCTGTCCCCCACTTCCTGTATGTGATTTCCCATATGAAAATTATGCTTCTGGTCAAATTTCGGAGTTTACGGCCCGAAAACGGACTTTCCGCATGCGCAGAGTACGCTACGCTATCGCAGATTACGCTGCGCATGCGCAGCGTATGCTGCGCATGCAGAAATTGCGTTTTCGGGCCGTAAACTCTGAAAACTACCCAGAACCCAAATTTTCATTTAGGAAATCACATACAGGAAGTGGGAGACAGGAAATACATCACAGGAAGTAGTTGTCAGCCATTTTGTGTTCATTCTGAGTCATCCACAACCACAGAACAAATCCACTGCCATCCTATTATTCTGTAGCAGATAAAAATTTAATGACTGTGTAAGATTAATTCTTACACATGAAACAAAAGGGAGAACAGACCATGTAATGAGATTTGGGCTGGGACAAGGGGGAGGGGGCTGGCACAACATCACACCCCAGTTTACTTCTCAAATGCTTTGCATTATGGTACATGTAGTCCATATTTAGTGATCAACACAAGAGTTGTCTGTTGTGTTACAGTGTATTAGGGGTAGCAGTGCTGTACTTCCCAGACACATAGTGGCATATTCAGCCACAACATCATCACTCACGTTGTGGGACCAACATAATTGGTGTATGCTAATCATTTGGGGGACAACTATCAAAAATCCTATAGTCATGCACTTTTTACATACAGACTCCCATTGTCAAAAGGTACACGAGGGTCTCTCAGAACATGTACATCTCATCCTCAGAGTCAATAGACTCCTTGTGAAATCCACTACACTGATTGCTGACATTGGCACATGACCTGAAGCACGGTCAATCTTTTGACTCATGTCAACAGTTGTGGCTGACATACAGTTAGTGTGGTTTGCAAAGTTGTCTCAGGATGGATTTTTTGGACAGAGTGGTAAATATCCATTTTTCATCATTGACAACAGACAGCAAACCACATCTTGTCCATGACACATCAGGTTGCTCACGTGAAAAACGTGGCAACCAGCTGATCACGGACTTGCATACCCTGACCTCGGTTATGTGCAATGGCCCGGTTGCCCGGATTCAGAGCTAGCCGAGGTTCAAGAGGTATCTGTAAGCCATGTGTTAAAGCAATATTGTGCAACACACAACAGGCCATAATGATCTTGCACACAACTTCAGGGGAGTACGTCAGCACACCCCTGTACGGCTGAGACATCTGAAACGCGACTTCAACAGACCAAAAGTGCGCTCTATGATGGCTCGAGTTCGTATGTGTGCCCGATTGTATCTACGCTGAGGTACAGTGGTTGGATGTCTGTACGGTGTGAGGAGTTGAGGGGAGAGTGCATAGCCAGCATCGCCTAAGGAGGGAAGATAGGGCAATAGGTTATATTTCCAAATGAAATTTGAACAGAACATGATCTTTACTTAGTACATGCAGTGTCTGTTGTGACCGTGTATGTGGCTTGGTGATTCTTATTGTAGAATGGTTGTTGATATAAGGTGGCATTCATTCATTACTGGGCTTCTTGACAGGCCCCTTGTGCCACCAGTGCGTCACTTTTCATATGTAATACAGTGACGTACTAGCAGCGCAAGGGTATTGTAACTGAGCCCTTTCATAAGCACACATCACTCTTTTTAGTACTTGGTACTTACCCAGTAACCACATGTTGCCATATTCTCCCGCAGCCAACCGCCGGGCAAGAGGTGACATACGGAATACGAAGCTGTCATGGGTACTGCCTGGAAACGCTGCATGCACATCTGAGAATCTCCCACTGGCATCACAGACAGCCTGCACATTGATGGAATACCCTCGGTGTCTGTTGCAGTATATGTGTGCAATGTGGCGGGGTGGCTGAAGGGCCACATGGGTACAGTCAATTGCACCCAGCACACGTGGGAAGCCAAAAAATTCCCTAGCTGCCCTTTGTCTGCTGGCCAGTGTATGGGGCATTCGTATGTGAAGGTGGGCTCTAGAATTGATGCAGCGCAGTACCTGATGCAGGCACCGGGACTGGCTAGCCTGGGTGATGCCCACAACATCAATGGTGACCCTTTGGAATGACCCCGTAGCGAAAAAATGGAGGGCAGAAAGGACCTTCAGATAGGCTGGGATGGCATGGGAGCAGCATGTAGGTGAGTCAAGTTCCTCCTCCCAATCACATACCATCTCCAAGATGACTTCTGGAGGGAAGCGGTATCTGGCCCTTACTTCTTGAGTGGACATCCCAAATATGTTGATCCTCTGTCTGAAGATCCTCTCTCTCCTCCTCCTCCTCCTCAAGTCTTCTTGCTGCATGGCAAGGGGCAGAGCAACAAATACATTCAGCGACATGTTGAAAGTGTTTCTGTGTGTCTGCTCTGCTTTCATATGTGCAGCAGGGCTGGGATTGGCTGCAGTGTGTCAGATGATTCATCGTGGGGGATGGTAGGCAGTTGGACAGGTGTATGGAATTGAGGTAATGCTCAAACGGCCGATAGGCGGATATTCCGGCCCGGGAGAGGAGATTCCGGGCCGGAGGTGGAGATTCCGGGCCGGAGGCGGAGATTCCGCCATTGTGCCGGAATCTCCGCCAGTGGGCCGGAAATTCCGGCCCGAGTGTGGACATAAAGTTAGGATGTGTAAGTTCATTCTGTGAATACCCATATGTGTAAGTTCCTTCTGTGAATACCCATATGTGTAAGTTCATTCTGTGAATACCCATATGTGTAAGTTCAATCTGTGAATACCCAAATGTGTAAGTTCATTCTGTGAATACCAAAATTGTTGTAAGTTTAGGATTTTGACGTAAGTTAGTTCTGTGAATCAGGCCCCACATATTGCTCATTGTAGAAACAAATTTTCCAAGGCGATCAGCAAATTGTTTAGCCTACCGCAGCCCAGGAGGGGGGATGCTCTCATGCCCCTCTTGCAAATTTTCACAATGCCATGCCTTCCGATGGCTACATATGGGGCCATGCTATGGGGCATTACCAAATGCAATACTATTCAGGCAGAAGAAAACAAATGTTGCCGTAGGGTTTTAGCTGCTCCACCATGAATTGAATTTACCTTTTTTAGAAGATTACATTAGTGCCCGTCCTCCCCTGCTATGGTTAGTAGTATGGAAAAACAAGGAGACGAGCCTTACATGAAATATTATTACAGATTGCCTTAGATGTGATAATGGCATGAATATCCCATGGCTAGCCGGGATGGAATCTTGTTTGTGCTAGATTGGTTACCAGCATCTCTTTGAGAACCCTGAGGTCAATCATGCTACCAGTATAAAGCAGTTACAGCTAGCTCTGTACAAATTTTTTCGGGATGGAAGATTGGTCACGGAGATTAGAAAGACGAATGTGGCAGTATATTGGAACCTTAGAACGGGCAGCTTAATTGCAGGGTACCCGGCTAAATCTTTGGGCCACTGGGAGCACAGTTTACTGTTCTGCTTTAGGGCTGGTACCGTCAAGTATTTGTTATGCTTCCCCTCCTTGACTCTTTGCCCTGCCCAAGTAATGGGAGCTCAGGTCAATCCACATTGCATTTTCTATTCTTTTGTGGTTTTTATTCTATGCACACAAAGCTCTTTTTGCTCTCCCTGATAAAGAGGCCCAATATTACAGACTTTAGGGCAGCATTTAGTATGCTGCTTCAACTCAATGAAGATGAGTCAATCGCTCATACGGGTGCTTTTTTGAGAATTGTTGTCCGAGTCTGTATTTCGATGAATAGTGACTAAATCTGAATATATAATCATGTAGTATTATTTCTTGTATAGTTAACATGACATGGTAATTAATTACGTATTTTAAGAACTGTTTTAATTAATTATACGGTTTATTGCATACTTTTTACGTATTTTTATTGCGTATGTCTGAACTTTTGTCGATACTTTTTGTACCACAATAAAGATTCATTGAATTGATGCCTCACAATTTGGCAGCATGAGACACTATTCTGCCTAGGGTATCCAAAATGTTGCTAACAATGGTCTGTATATGACAAGGGTGGGGTTCAGTTGCATTAGCAATAGCTAGAATTGTATAAACAATGTCCAATGTTGGCTCCATTGCAAGTTTAAAGCAATTCTCTGTTTTGTTCAGAAACACACCTTCAAGACAAAGATTAGATTAGATTAGAATATTTATAAAGCGCATGGCTGCCTCGGCAATGAGGCGTTCCAGCGCTGAAGCAAGACGGAGTGGGAAGCAACGTGGAGTTACAGTTGAGAGAAAAGCCAAGTCTTCACAAGCCGTCTGAAAGCCTGGTGATCAGAATTGCTACGAATGTGTAGAGGGAGAGAATTCCATAAGGCGGGGGCCAGACGCCTGAAAGAGCGCCCACCAGATCTGGTCCTTCGTATACGTGGGATTCGTGCGAGCATCTGGTTTGCCGAGCGCAGCACTCACGATGGAGAATAGAGGGCGCACAGGTCGCTCAGAATATCTGGGCCGATGCCCGTCAGGATCTTGTGCATGATACAGAGCGCCTTAAAACGCACTCGATGTTCAAGGGGCAGCCAGTGCAGACGATGGAGGAGATTGGAAGCATGGCTGTACTTGGGGAGGGCAAAAATGGCACGTGCTGCAGCATTCTGGACCCGCTGTAATCGGTTCAGTACAGACTTATTAGAGCCCAGGAGGAGCACGTTACAATAATCCAATCGGGCCAGTATAGGGGCCT
Organism: Calotriton arnoldi; assembly: GCA_963921515.1. Classification (NCBI taxonomy): domain Eukaryota; kingdom Metazoa; phylum Chordata; class Amphibia; order Caudata; family Salamandridae; genus Calotriton; species Calotriton arnoldi. The sequence goes on along the minus strand of CAWUFW010005746.1, from coordinate 559,562 downwards.
GAATGATCAGTTGACACGTTTGGGCGTCAAATAGACCAAGTATCGGTTTAAGGCCACGCAGTAGCCCAAAACATTTTCCGGCCACTGATTTAGCATGTGTCTCAAAGCTGAGATCCTTATCAAGCATAAAACCCAGATTTTTCACTGCAGGTTTAGGAGCTGGGGGGGCTCCAAGGGCCGAAGGCCACCAGTCATTGTTCCAGAGATGGGAGTCTTTGCCAATCAGAAGAATCTCAGATTTAGCAGAGTTCAGCTGCAAGAAGTTAGCTGTCATCCACTCTGCGATGGCCACTATATTTTCTTTAAATTTCGCTCTGTCCTGGCTGGAATTGTTAGACAGGGTGATCACCAGTTGGGTGTCATCTGCGTACGACACAAGGGAGATACCTCGCGCTTTAGCCAGCCGTGCCAATGGGCACATGTATACATTGAAAAGCGTGGGGCTCAGTGCCGAGCCCTGGGGAACCCCACAGCGCAGTGGGTGAACCCGGGAAGCAAAAGGTGGAGCTATCACTTGGAAAGACCGGTCAGCCAAAAAGGAAGAGAACCTTTCAAGCCAAATCAGAAATAACAAGAGATGTGAGAATATCACATCCTCGACCAACCAGCACTGCAGAGCTTTCATCCGCAGGAGAAATTTTGTGGTGCTACATAGGCAAAACCTGAGAAATTTCCTGTGAAATTGCGTGCTTTACCTATAATTATTGTGGCAATTCCCCATTTTAATGGTGGAGCAGCGCAATTTAGACTTCACACTTACAGGAGTGCAATTATGTATGTGCACCTGACATATTCACTGTGTGCCTTAAATTTTGTTAACATGAGTGAAACATTTAAACGCATTACTAAAATGTATTCACTGTAGAAACTAGAGATTTATATATGCCATAATGTTTAGTTTAAACATGAATTATGTATTCTTAAATACATTTTGTACTGACACTTCAAACTATATTGCATATGTAAACATGTATTCTTTTTCTCATGTCTGCAGTTCATTTAAAGTTACACGTGTGTATGTATAATTATGCAGTTGAAAAGCACATCAAATGTTCATTTAAGTTAGCCTGACTACAGGCCTTAGTTGAAATGCTTTTTGTTTCATCGGAATGTTTTCATTTTTCCCTGCAGGTTCATTATCATGATTTACATTAGCTAGTGAAAGGTTTATTGTCTGAATTAGACGGCTTATAGTGAACATGGAGGAACATTGATCAATAGAAGCTTTCTGTTCACTGTGTACGATAATGGCAAGATGTTCAAGGCTGATGCGTTAGGAATTTAGAGCCATGTTGCAGAGACACATTAATAGAGCTCTGATTGGTTGGTGGTGGTGTGAACAGAGATAATATGTTTGAATCTCATGTTTCTTTTATATTGGTGTTCCCACAGCTTTAAGGTAGTTCTGTTGGAGTTAGGTGATAGGAGAGATCCCTATTAGACTTGACCCATGTTAGAGTAGAGATGGGCGTTTTTTTAATGAAAAACCTGTTCACCTTTATTAGCTATTATATGCTTGTGGTTGTCACAATTCGGTATCTCATGTTATTACGTCTCAACAAACTGTGATATTTTACTATGCCCATTGTACTAATGTACTTATTGAACCTGCATATGGCTTGCGTATTGACTGGATTGATTGGTAATCCAATAAAAACTTTTAATCATATTCATTGATTCCTGGTCCTCACTGTAGTTGCATAAGCTTCACTAGTTAGATTGTATTGTTGATGTTTTCTCCCTTTCAATGCTTCATGTCACCTACAAAGGTTCATCGAATCTATTGAGTTCATTCTTCGACAACTTGACTGAGAGATCACGTTTGTAAGGCCCAGCATGCTCTAGCAAGGGTACCCAAGGCTTTGACAATATTCCCACATCCCAGAGTTCCATTATGGTATTTTTGATCCTCTTGTCACAAGGAGCTACATGCCACAAACAGCACAGAATTATGTCATGGATAGCCAATATGATTTAAAGGATGCCGACTATATGTCATAAATAGGCCTCTATTTTGTCAGAGATAGCCGTAATGTTACTGTATGTCAAGCATGTGCTTCTTTTATTCCAGGGATAACCGGAATGCTGTCAAGAATGCCCACTATGTCAGATATGAACTGCCTGTGAGTCCCCACCACCAACCCTTATCCCCACAAACACACGCATACACACACTCATATGCTCAGACACACATCCTCCATTACCCGCAGGCTTTTTTTAAAGCCCTCAATCCACCTGTTTTTGCTGGAACTCCTGTCCTCCAACTTCAAGTTGATGACCAGTGTGATGGGAAAAGAACAGTAGCAGGGAAAATGGTAAACTGTCATTATTAATTTCTTCTGATTGACCTAAGAGCATGTCATCTCTGCCAATTATCTAAGGAGCAAGACTTTGGGGGAGGACGTTTCCTGAGCCAGGGCTGGTTACGGCACCGCAATTTATTTAGGAAAATCTGCAGGAGATGTTTGCATGCACAATGCATGTAGAAGGAGCACGATGGCTCAGCAGCCCTCCTACTTGTGCAAAGTACTGGAAATTACTAAGTGAAATGATTGGCCCTCAGCCTGACTGGTGAGGCTCTGCTTGCCAAACAAAAGTAGCCGAGATGCCAACTGACCCAGATTGTTTTGAGCCAAGTGCATACCCATATTTTATTTACCTGGAGAAATAGCACGAATGTGTGGACTTTCTTCCACATTTAGGGGCCTATTAGGATGGCGGGCGGACTTTAGTCCGCCCGCCACCCTAACGGCAACGGGACCGGCCGTCAGACATGTGGCGGTCCCGCCACCCTAATCATGATGCGACCACCACCGCGGCGGTCGCATATGGCGTTTTAACATTGCGGCGGGTGCTGCTGGCTGCAGCACCCTCCGCAATGGTGAAATGCCATGTTGTGCATTTTCATGCACAACGTGGCAGGCACCGCGCGGTGCCTGCCACCTTGTGCATGGACATGCAGGGGGGTACCATGGGTACCCCCCAGGTGCACCCTCCACCCCCCACACCCCAAAGCAAATCACCGCCAGCAGATGCCGCCATGGAAAGGCCCAGGAAATCAACCATTATAATATGGATGGCGGTGCCTGCTAGGCACCGCCACCATATTGCGTCCCAGCTCCGCCCGGCCGGCAATCGTAACGATTGCCGACCGGCGGAAAAGCGGCAGACGGACTTTCCGTCCGCTGCGATACCCACTGCCATCGTAATATGGCGGTGGGTAATTCACGTTACGATGGCGTAACGGTCGCCACCGCCAGCCCGGCGGTGGTGATCGATACGCCATCGTAATGACCCCCTTAGTTAGGGAAAAATATGCACAGGGCCATGCAGACCCTATCCATAGTGTTAAACCGTTTTAGCAGTAACGCCCATGTTAAACGGAGAGCAAATGCTGCTCTTTTTCGGGTTGTGCTGGTGGCAAATGTTTAGCACCAATCGGGATAAACTTAGGAACAACAACAGACACTCAGTGGGCACAAATATCAATCGTATGTGCAGTTACACAGCTTTTTCCTGATGGTTGCCACATGAGGGTTTTTAACTGTTTAACACACCATCACTGTATAATATATGTGATCCCAGTCACCTTCGCCATGGCAAAGAGCAAGCGGTTCCTACTAATTATATCCTTATCCAAAAGAGATAGACAAACTGTTTAAATTAAGAAAGAATGAATTTAAAATATTGAGATTGTTCCCAGTAATTGTGCTTTCTACACCATTCAAGATCACACACTTTTTTCGGTTACGATCTGTTTCCTGGAATTAGTTTAATTTCACTCTCCATGGCTTTGAGTACTCATCTTTCTGCAGTGAAGAGCCTAGGACTTTAGGAATTGTTGTTGGCTGCACTGAACATAGTCTGCCATTCAGAGCCCAGGGTATCATTTTAGAGTCACCTTGAACAGTTGCACAATCATGGAAAGAGACACTTTGGCACCAAGGTGCAACTGTCTGTGATGTGCTCTTGGTTGTACCATTGAGCCTGAATGAGACAATTCTTTTCAACAGTAGCGCCGAGCATAGTTCCATCATTAAAGTGTGCTAGTGTACAGTATATGCAAACCCTTCCTCAATGATGCAGACCCCAACATAAAAGCATAAAAGCACGGGGTAGCTACTTAAAAGCCAACCGGACATAGGACAATTGGTTTTAGTGGAGACGGGGGTACTTGTATGTTATGTTATGTGTATTTGTAAAGCGCACTATCACCTGCGAGGTTATCATGATACTGTGAAAAAACGTCTGGGAGGGGGAAAAGACAGTGATGGAAACTCTTAACTGAGCTCTAAGTTTTACCACCAGAGGGCAATTGTTGGGCTTAATGATGCTGTCCATGTCCAACTCTTCACTACTCAAATGTAGACAGGATACATGTGATGAGGAGCTTGCTGCTGACGGAAAGCAGCAGAAAAGGTAGTACAGGCTAACTGCAGACTTTAGGGCTTAGTGGCACCTGAGTATTTTAGTGATGCATCTCAAAGAGGAAGACCAGTGTGGAAAAGGAAGGTGAGGGATGTGCCTCCCACACTGGTGCCTGCCCTATCAGTGCTCTGTCATTCTCGCTAGTCTGGCGTTCACAGAGCTCTAGACCATTTTGCCTCCTACTTGGCCTGTGTTGTCTAGGATAAGTTATCAGGTGTTAGTATGGACTTATTTACCATCCGTGTATGCCTCAATTCATTTCAGATTGGCCTTGTCCTAAAAGCAAGTCACCATCAGCATTCTTCACCTCAATCCACCCTCCTCTCTAGTACACATCAGTTGTCAATGTCTCAGTGTTACTCCTTGCAGTTTTCATGTTGCTGTTGCTGCATCCCTGCTGCTGGTCCGGCACATCCTTTGTCCACCCTCCTTGCAGACATACTGAGTCAAACTCCAGTGTCACCCATCAGTTCTGGTTTCACAATCCATTTCCACTCCTTGTAATTTTCACATTAGTATGCACCTGCGCTTGTTCTCAAAGATGAGTCCATCTGTACTAGACTCTGGCTGCCATCAAACTCACCAGATTATGCTGGTCATAGAACTACCTACAGAGGCCCAGACCGCGCCCCGAAAACAGGGGAAACAATAGTGTTCAAAATAGTGTAAGACATAATAACAGAGTAGTACTCTCACATGTGAATGGTGGAACCGCCTTGATCCAGGGCCTTCCAGACTCCACACTGGCACACCTTAAGGGCATCCAACACGTCGCAGCCTGTCACATCTATGGCCTGAAGAAATTGATCCAGCGCGACTAATATAATTCCTTCTTCTTTGGACATGACATCCAGGTTGAAACACTCTTTAACAACTATACCAATATGACGGTGGGGCCCATAACACCGCATAAACATTCACTTACTCAAATATTCCCTGGATCCCATCCACCTTTACCTAGGAGAAAGAATTTATGACTGCTGGAAGAAAAACGGGATACCTTTTTAAAGTCAACAAGATAGTTTTTCAAACATCATACACAATTCGTTTTAATCCTGTTGGTTTCTAAGACATCAAGGTATTCCGCTCTTTGGTCGATGGACCAACTAGTAAGAATAAGTTGATGGTGATCAAGACCAGCTCAATCACATTTAAATCTATTAAAACATTGCATTTATTATTGAGCTAAAGAACCACAGACTCGTAGTTTTAATTATAATAAAGTTTATCTATTCGTTTAAATGCATGAATAAGTTTCAATTTTATTAATCAGTTTAATACGTTTAATATCATTATAAGAAATAACTTTAAAAGAAATTATGCATTCCCTTTTAGATGAAAATAAAAGCTCGTCACAGCGGATAAATTGCAGATCACAGCATAGAACTCCCAAAAACTGACTGTCTGACCCGCTAAACAGGCCTCCTCGACGGACCACCTATTCAGGTTTCCCGCAACGGTCTCGTTCCTTCCCAGTCAGATTTAAAAGCAAAAAGATTAATTATTTTAAAATAATGGCCTATGGAAAATAGCAGCAGCTCTCCAGCGTCAGCGTCCAGTGCTCAAAATTATGTATGAATAGCGCTCCTCCTACTTAAGTGTAGGTCCTCTTATACCCTATTACTAGCTTACTAAACAGAAAAGTTTCAATCTTTGGGGGTGAGATTCACGCTAATTGGTCCATTGGAGGGGTGGCAAGCATCTCCTCATTGCCCTCCTTGCTTGAACTGGTTTCGAAAATGTTTATAATTCTGTCCTTTCACACGGTTTTAGGACATTCATAATCCGATTGACAGTTCATCACATGTATCTTCTTTTGTTACTTTATTTTAAACAGTCCATTGTTAATTCACAGCTGCATCTTTGGTTCTCATACATTCTCGCTGAGTCCTTCTTGGCACTCAATTGATGACAGGTCATGCTGACCTTGATCCCTTTCATTCTGGGCTCTACTTTCAATCACGTGATATGTTTCTGCAGCTTTCTTCCGCTTGGAAGCCATTTTTGCGATTGCGCATTAAGCCCACTTGCCTCGGCAGCCATCTTTACAGCACCACCTAATAGGCCCGAACGAACTATCATGAAAACAAACACAATAATAGTTAAGAATAAAGAAAATAAGCCTTTTTGTTTCCCACCCGTCTTTCTACGTACCCCAATTAGGTGTTACCTAGCAAAAGCGACATGTAAAGCTATGTTTACTTACCATCCGCATTCTTTTGCCACAATACAATTTACTACATAGCACAAATCATGCAATATCATTCTAATTTGTACGCAAATCATTATATTAATATTATTCCACTTTACAATTATAAGTAGGTTAGTTTTGCACATGTATTGCAAGTTACCAAAGTGTCTAAAAAGACGTAAAATGTTGATTAGTTGTCAAAACAATTAATAACGTTAATTATTAGTATTAATATTAGGGGGTTCAAAAATTTCTTATTTACCTTGCTCCATCAACTCCCCCCTTTGGTGATTTTTAATATCACCATAAAAACCCATGTTACACAATTTTTCAGATAGCATATTTCTTTGTCCATTTGCTTTTTGTTAGTTTTACACATCTGTATCTCTTTCATTTTCTCTTTTTGTACTCTCATACATGCTTTCTTTTAGTTCTTCAAGTTCTATTTCACCTAAATCTCGTTCTCTTTCTTTATTTACCTTATTTTCTCTTTTTATTTTGTTTTGTCTTTTTCTCCTTTTGATACATATAATAACACATTTTGCAAATAGCACCACTAAGAGTACTACTGTTGCTGATATCAAAACTTTCCCTACAATAGAACTACCTATTTCAGTGAACCATTTTGGTATTGAGGAAAAACTCTTACCAAGTTTCTCCCAGGCATTTTCAACCTCCAGTGGAACAAGTTCTTTGTGCAAATTTGTAATATTCTTTATATACTTTTGTATATTTTCACTTTTATCTGGAATGTAAGTGCAACAATGTTGGACTTTCAACATTCCACAGACTCCTCCCTCTTTTGCCAAAATAATGTCAAGGGCAAGTCGATTTTGCATCACCATAGCTCTCATGGCAACCATCTCGGTATTACCATCAAGAACCCTCCAGCAGTATTCGTTGATAAACGATCTACTACTGTGGACAATTTCCGAATTTTAAATGCATTCAAAGATATTCCCACTGCTGGTATCATTGCTCCAAAAATGTCACCTACTATTTCTGAAAAACTTTCCCTTTTTCTACGTGTGAATGTTTCACCCATTTCGTGTGTTCCTTTTTTCTTCTCTATCTACATGAAAAATCTTTGGAAAGACCAGGCCTAAGTAGCACGACCCATACCAATGGTCCGGCAACCTGTAATAAGCTCTGTTTCCACAAATATAATAGATCCCTGGAAATATTGGATCTTTTCCTCCTTTGAATCCCCATCCTCCTAAAATTTTATAATTGTCTCCTCAATCACTGGAGCCCACGAAATAGTTGTCATACCTAGTTCTATTTCTACTAATGCACAACTTTCCCTGTTGGGGCCAATCTAATGTCATAGCTGTATTTGTCTTTTTCTTATCATTACTATCTCCTTCAAATTCCCAAAGGGGTGTTTTTATCTCTTCTTCTATTACTTTTCTTTGAAATTTGACTCTTCTACTTTCAACCATCTCTAAAAATACCTTTTCTTCCTTCTTTAACTCACAGGTAAGGTTGTGTTTAACTATGTCATCTAATGTCAAAGCTTTATTTTCTAAGAAAAATTAACCAAACATCCTTGATTCTTTCACCTTGTTCAATTCAGAAATTATAGGAATTTTTGCAAAAATCTTATCTATGTCAGTATAATAATATTCTAATCTACCTGTTCTATAAAACAAACTAGCTAAAACACTACATGTTATTCCATACGTCAATGGAAGGTGATGATAGGTCACACCTTCTGCAACAGACGCAGGTAATTGCATACAAACATAACAATCTCTCACATCCATTGTTTCTGCATATTCATATAATAACTTTGTGAAAACATTCTTTGAAAAATCAGTTATAGATCTATCTTTATGTAACTCTGCACTATCTACTAATGTTGCTGTGTTCTGGATGTTAGCTTCCTTATCCTTCTTTGTGTTGTTCTCTAATATGGATGTTTCTTCTACAGCTAATCTAATTGGAATGGTGATTGCTAAAATAAGCCATACGAACATTAATAAACCTGTACAAAAGAAACACATTCTACACCATCTACATAAAAACTCACATCTACATCTTCTATTCTCTGTGTCTACCATCTTGTTCTATTACCTAGATATATATATATATGTACAGAAAATGTGTCACCACACCTCAGAATGACGCTTCAGCCACTCTACTTTATCACTTTATCTCGTTTGGTACTCTCTTTAGTTCTTCTCAGAACTCTTTCTTGTCTTAATCGGTTTTTAGTGTCCAGTCCGGCAAAAATTTCTTTTAATCGCTTCAAACTTGTTGCACTTCACTTTCACCCATTGGGTTGCAGCTTTGTTCTGGGTTCTCGTGAGTGATTTCTTCTTCTTTGATATCAGTCAATGCGATATATAGCCATTCAGGTGACTTATATTTCAAATTAGCTTTCTTCACTCTTTTCGTTTTCTGCAATTGTTTTCCACTTTGTTTTCCTTGTTCCTTTTGACTTGTTATCTCATTTACTTGTTCTGCATTATATCTGTTTATGTTTATGATTTTGTATCTCAATCTTTTGACTTCGTGGGGCCAATTATCTCCTTTTCTTGGCCTTTTCGGTTCACTTTCTTTTTCTTCTCGTTCAGCTCTCCAAGTTCTTTTCCTTGGTCCTAGTCTCTGTTTTCTCTCTTCTTCACTTTCTTCTGATTCTATTTCAGACCTTACTTCATTTCCTCTTATCTTGAACTTTATGATTTCACCTCCTTTCTCTAGTTCTGATTCTTCCTGTGTCTTTTCTGTTCGGTCACTTGTTTCTATCCCTCCTCGAGGTTCTTCCGGTTTCTCATTGATCTCTCTATCTGTTTCTATATTTCCCTGTTCTTTTGTTTGTTGGTCTGTCCCTATTGCTCCTCGGGGTTCTTCCGATTCTTCTATCTCTCTATTTGAATCTATCCCTCCCTCGTCTGATTTGACAATTTTTGATGGATTTTTACCATAACTTGTGCTTGGTTGTTCACTGTCATTGTCTCTTGTTTCAGTTTCTTCGTTTATGATGTCAATTTTCCATTTATTGTTTAGCTTTTCATCACTATCTTATTGGTCTGTATCAGATGCTGAACTGGTGTCTGATATTTCCAGATGTCGACTTACAGGTCGATCTTCAAGTTCTGGAACCTCTGTTATTTCAGATTCTTCTCCTGTTGTTAAACTTGTACCTGGGTCTTCCAGATGTCGACTTACAGGTCGATCTTCAAGTTCTGGAACCCTGTTTGTTTCGTCTTCTGCATCGGATGCTGAACTGGTATCAGATATCTCCAGATGTCGACTTACAGGTCGAGCTTCAGGATCTGGATCTCTGATAGTGTGGCTGGCATGTACCCAGTTTTTCACTCCTGCACATTTGACTACAGATGTTGTCACCAGAATCACTTGTCATGGTTGGTCCCAGCGAGGAACCAAACAGTTTCTTCTTCTGTGGACTTTTATGCGGACCCAGTCTCCTGGATTCAAATCATGAGCTGGTTTTCTTTCAAGAGTGGTTGCTTCCGGTCCAACCTGATGAAACACAGAATGTCCACATCAGCCAATCCTTTGCAATAATCCAATACGAGATCATCAGTTATAGTCAGCAGTTTGTTGACAGGTACATATGCTTGTCTCATTGCTCGTCCCATGATTATCTCGTGGGGACTCAGACCTGTTTTTCTATCAGGTATGCTTCCGATAGTCATTAACGAAGAACTACCACCGGCGGCAGATCCTTCTCCCACCTCGCCGCCAAGACCTGGAACACCCTTCCACTAAGCCTACGACAGACCCAAGACCTGCTGACCTTCAGGAGGCTACTCAAGACCTGGTTGTTCGACCAGTAGCAGCACCCCCCCCCCTTTTTTCTCCCCAGCGCCTTGAGACCCTCGCGGGTAAGTAGCGCGCTTTACAAATTCTGTGATTGATTGATTGATTGATTGATAGGGCATCTGGCCATTTGAGTCCTGTGGCTTGACACATTTTCCCCAACCTATTCTTTATTGTTCCATTCACTTGTTCAACCACTCCAGAAGCCTCTGGTCTGTATGCACAATGCAATTTCTGTTGAATACCAAGAGCTTCACATATCAGTTGAATTAGTTCGTTTTGAAAATGTGTTCCTCTATCTGTTTCAATCGTTACTGGAAAACCGTACCTTGGAATGAATTCTCTCAGCAAGAGCTTAGCCACTGTAATCCCATCATTCCTTCTGGTCGGATAGGCTTCCACCCAACGAGAAAACAAACAAACGACCACAAGAACATACCTCAGTCTATTGCTTGGGGGCATTTCTATGAAATCCAGTTGCATTCTCGTGAAAGGACATCCCTCTCGTCCTATTGTTCCTAGACTCACTACTGTCTTCCTTCCTGGATTTATCTGTTGGCAGATAAGACATCTTTGACAAAGACTTTCAGCTATAGCTCTGAATTTTGAATTTTGAATTTTGAACCATGTTTGTCTGAAAAGTCGGATCATTGCATCCCTTCCAATATGAGCTTGTCCATGGTACATCCGTGCCATGTCAGAAATCATGCTATCAGGCATAACTGGTCTTTCATCTCTATAAACCTAAACATCATCTTCCTCCCTTTTCCTGCATCCTGCTTTTATCCAGCTATCCTTTTCCTCATCATTTGCTGCTTCCTGTAATTGTCTTACCTCAGCCCAAGTTTCGACAGGGTTAGTAAAAAGCAAAGGACATGAAACATGCTCTCTTTCTCTCCGTCTGTTCAACGAGACTACATTTCTAGCACAATATTGAGCTATCTCGTCGGCATACTTGTTGCCCACGGTTATCTAGTCCTCCCCATTTTTGTGTGCAGTACACTTCACCACTGCAATCTGTTTAGGCAGCTGTATCGCCTCAAGTAACTTTTTCACAAACTCACCATTTCTAATTGGAGTTCCTGCAGACGTCAAGAAACCTCTTTGGGACCAGATCTGCCCAAAATCATGTACCACTCCGAAGCCATACTGGCTATCCGTGATCACTGTGATTCGAACATTCTTTCCCAATTTGCATGCCTGAATTAGAGCAATCAGCTCAGCCACTTGGGCGGAACGTATCCCTCTCAAGCAAGATGCTTCCATTATTTCAGCTACTGTACATATAGCATATGCCGCACTCAAAACTCCTTCACTCGTTCTCAAACATGAGCCATCTACAAACATCACATAATCTGATTCTTTCAACGGCTCATCTCTGATGTCAGGCCTTGGTTTTGTACAGTATTCAAGTACATTCAAGCAATCATGGTCAACTTCATCTTTGTCTGTCACACTCTCTTCATCCGGCAATGATGTCGAAGGATTCACGCTTGCGCATCTGTCAATGGTTACATTGTCTGCACTTAAAATCACTTTTTCATACCTAGTCAGCCGACTATGTGTCATGTATTGAGTTTTGGTTCTTGTCAAAAGAATTTTGACTGAATGTGGAACATATACTCTCAGTGGGTATCCCATCACAATTCCTTCACTTTGTTCCAGACTCACACAAGTAGCAGCTACTGCTTTCAGACATCCAGGCAACGCTTTTGCTACCAGGTCTAAAACAGCTGAAAAATATGCAATAGGTCTTTTCATATTTCCATGTCTTTGCACTAAAACTGAAAGTGCACACCCATCTCTCTCACTACAGTACAACTCAAAATCTTTTTCATAGTCAGGCATTCCCAGTGCCGGTGCTTCACACAGTCTCACTTTTAGTTCTCTGAATGCTTTCATTTCTTCATCATTCAATTCAAACGGATCTTTGACATCCTTTTTTGTCAATCGCTGTAATGGTTTCGCAATTAATGAAAATCCACTTATCCACTGTCGACAATATCCAACCATTCCCAGGAACATTCTTACCTCTCTTTGTGTCATTGGAGCTCTCATTCCTCGAATAATTTTTATTCTCTCAGTCGTTACCTTTCGCACTCCCTTTTCAATTTTATGACCTAGGTATTAAACCTCCTGTTGACAAAACTGTAATTTTGATGGGGACACCTTATGTCCTCCTCCTGCTAAATGGTTCAGTAAAGCAATTGTGTCAGTAACACATGCTTCTCTAGTTTTTGATGCCACTAATAGGTCATCAATATATTGAACCATCACAGATTTTTCGGGCATTTTTAGATCTTCCAACGATTTCTTTAGGATCTGATTAAAGATCGAGGGGCTTTCTGTATACCCCTGAGGAATTCGGCACCATGCCAAAATATGCTCTCCGAACCGGAACGCAAATAATGGCTGGCTATCTGGATGTAACGGGATAGAGAAAAATGCATGGCACAAATCAATGACGGTGTACCATTCTGCCTCATGTGGAATCTGATACAGTATTACAGCAGGGTTTGGCACAATTGGACAACAAGGGACAACGATTTTATTAACCTTCCGTAAATCCTGCACTATCCTATATGTTCCGTTCTGCTTTTTCAGTCCCATTATAGGCGAATTACATGGACTGCTCATTATTTCTCTCAAAATTCCTTGTTCAATCATTTTATTTAATACAGGTGTTATTCCTTCAATGATTTCTGGCGTCAATTTATACGGTGGAGTATTTGGGTAATTTGTTCCTTCTCTAACAGAAATTTTAACAGGGTCTACTCCTCTCATTAACCCAATGTCTTCGCCTGTAAAATCCCACACCTCCTGTTTGACTGCTTCTTTTAACTCAATGGGGATTTTCTCTACATCAAACACAGGAAACAAGTCATTCACTCCTGGCTCTAAGTCTGCCATTGTCATTTTATATAGTACATCTTCATCTGGTGTCTGAAATGCAATCCCATCCGGAGTACAATAGATGGTGCAATTCATTTTGCAAAGTAGATCGCGTCCAAGTAAATTTACAGGACTGCAATCACACACCACAAATCGGTGCATTTCTCTGAATGGTCCAACTTTTACCTCTACTAATTTGGTAAGAGGCGCCTTAATTTGCTGGTTTGAGACACCAACGACTTGGATATATTCACCTGAGAGAGGAAGGTTTGGAATTTCCACTGATCTAACAGTAGAACGGGTAGCTCCAGTGTCCACAAGGAATGTTACATTTGCACCATTCACTTCTCCATCCACAAATGGACCTGCTTGATCTTTCTCTAGAGTTGCGCCAAGTACACACTCTTCCTCCTCTCCTAGGCACCGTCATAAACTTTCATCCGATTCATTCCCATCCTGTCGTAACCAATAATAATAATAATACACTCTTTATTGATTGGTTTAAAAAAAAACATTTACAATTTGAAACATGACTAAATTGAACAATAAAAATGTAATAAATGTTAAAAACTGTGGATATAAAATTACTTAAAATTAGGGGGGCCATTATGGGCTAATAATGTTCTGATAAAGGACTTTGCTCTGGATTTCTTATAGTCTCTGATTTAATATTTGAGTCTATTAACTCAGCCGCCATGCTGTGATGAGGAGGATTTGGGTGTGATTGTGGCTTCTAATAGTTTTGACGCTTTGTAAACAAGTTTCGTGAGCCCAATGTTTAGCTTGGTGTTGTCAGGGTTAAGAGCGGCCATTATTGCTTGGCGACAAGATCGAACTCCCAACGTAATACATTGGCCTCGCAGCAGTGACCGTCTTGCTTTGAGCAATGCAGGGCATGCACAGACGATGTGTTCCATTGTTTCAGAATGATAGCCACACAACCTGCATTCAGTGCTACTGCCTGGCTGGCGCCATTCAGGAAGGTTCTTCAGAAAGGGCCAGTCACCCATCCTCAAGGCTAAAAACTTATGTTTCCAAAAAAGTGCATATGTGCTTGATAGGTAGAGCGGCTGGACACCCACTTTAAAATTAGCAATCACAGCCCAAGCGTGTCTCCTCTTTGACAGTATTGCCCTGTCCAAGTGAAAAGACCACAATCTAACGTTTTTTTTAATGGCGGTCTTTAGTACCGGGTGTGAGGGGTTTGTTTCCCAGAAGTCTTTTACACCTAGTAACTGTAAACTGCGATCCAGGATTTGCCGATGCTTATAGCTGGTCTGATTTTTCTGTATTTCCTGCCATAGTCGGGCCTCCAAGGAACCCTCCCGGGCACGGCGCAGTCTGTGACACAGTTTGATAAATGCGCCTGCCTCCACTCCATGATGATCTTGAAGTCCCAGTTCTAGTCTCACTTGGGCTGGCGAAGCAGATTTTGACAACCGTAAAGCTCTTTTAAAAATGTTTGTTGTTAACTTATTTATTAATGTACTGGTTGTGCCCTTAGTGATCTCGTGCCCATACGTCAGGGAGTTGATTACTTTAGCCTTCATTACTTTCAGCATGGGGGTTAGGCTGGGACCTAATAGCAATTTTGCTAATTTTGCAGCAGCCACTTCTAATGACAGGGCTTTGGTTTTCAATGCTTCTTTATGTTTAATAAAGGCCCCTCTTGTGTCTAGAAAGATGCCCAGGTATTTATAACTGGGGGTTGATTCTAGCTTTGTTTTGTTAAAGAACCACTTTTCTATTGACCTTTTTTGCTTCCCAAAAGATATAGTTTTGGTTTTTAACATGTTAAGCTCTAGATGGTTTCTTATCGTATAAGGTAGTAATTCATCCAGTAGCCTCTGGAGACCCGCTTTTGTGTGGCTTAGCAACACCAAGTCATCGGAGTAAAGCAAGTTGGTAATACGGGTTCCATCTAGTTGAGGAGGGTGGCAGTTTACACTGTCGAGAGCTGGAGAAAGGTCAGATATAAACAAGTTAAAAAGGAGTGGGGCCAATACATAACCTTGTTTGACGCCTGTTTCAGTTCGAATCTTTCTGGAAACGTGGGAGCCTTCACCCAGCTTAATTCTTATCCATTTTTCCGTAAGGAGTTGGATTATTGCTTGCAGAAGGGGCTGAGGTATGCCCCACGATTTTAGTTTCTGCCATATCAGACCCCTGGGCACACGGTCAAAGGCTGCTTTGAAGTCTACAAAGCAACAGTGCAACTGGATTTGTTGGACTGTCGCTTTCTCCATCAGGACTGTTAGCGTTAACAGATTGGTTGTAGTACTGGTGTTAGCCACAAAGCCCGTCTGAGTAAAAGGAAGGCGCGCAGTTGTTTCGGCCCAGGCCTGTAGCTCCTCCAATAGCATATTTGCATAATACTTGGACTCCACGTCGAGAAGTGCAACCATTCGATAATTTTTTGGCTCGTTTCTCTTCCCACTTTTATAAATTGGGTGAATGATTGCACCTCTCCAGGACTCTGGGACCATGTTGCTTAGACTACAATAGAGAAACAAGGGGGTCAGGTATTCTGACCATAAGCTAACATCGGATTTGAACATGGCTTGAGGGAGGCCATTCGGGCCTGGGGCTCCTTCGGCTCTGGCTTTCGTTATGAGGCGCAAGATCTTATTTTTTAAGGCATCAGGAGTCACTGTGGGCTCTAGTGAGGTATCATTCCTTTTCGTGAATTCCTTGTATGGCGGATCTTCAGATGGAATTTTTACAGGGTGAGCTCGCCTCGGACACTCCAGTCCCGAGGGGGAGATCATAGGGTTAACGGGGCTGGAGAAATTGGTGCAGGCTTCGTTTATATTGGAATCCCCAAAGTGAAGAGATAAAAACTTACTCCAAACAGCTTCACTAATATTTGCACTGCCGTACCCACTTGTACTTTGTTTGCTCCTATTTACAAGAGACCAGAATTGCTTCGGGTTAGGATTTTTACTTTCGTGGATGAGCTTCAGCCAGAATTGATCCGAGGCCGCAAGTTTTTCCTATCGTATAGAAATTCTAAAAGCTGCTTGGGCTTGCTTATAGTTATTGAAGTTGATTTTATTGTTGGGGTTCTTTCTTGATAGACGAAGTGCTCGGTTCCTCTCAGTTCTTAATTTCCTTGTGGCTTTTGAGATGTAGAATTGAGAGTTTTGGTGTCTCGGGCCCCTCCTAATTGGCAATTTGTTGAGAAGGAGATTTGTAAGAGAGGTCCAGCCATTCACGACATGAGTATTTAGCTCTAAGGATTGATGTAATAGGGCTCTGCTTTTTTCCATCAGGTAAGGGGCCATGGGGTCTGACCACTTTATCCGCTTTAGATCCTCTGTGTGACTGCCCGAGTGTGTATGGGCAAGTTCTTGATAGTGTGGAATGCAGGTGGATAATGTTATTATTTGTGCCCGGTGGTCACTCTCTCCTTGTGGTGCAATTTGATAACTCTTGATCCAGGGCAGTATTTCTCTACTCCCTAGAGTGAAGTCCAAAAACGAGAAGGATCTGCCATCTGACCGGGTCCATGCGGGTGGGGTATCGGTGGGAAGGCGCCCATTTAATAAGGTGAATCCTAAGCTGCTGAACTGCATTGCCACATATTCGCCCAATGTCGAAGATTTATTTCCAACAGGAATTGACAGGGATGCAAAGTGAGGAGGGACTCTTGGGGGGTCCGGTCCTGTGTCATCGGCAGGATTGCAGTAGAGATTGGTATTAAAATCACCTGAAATGATACTTGGTGTACTGCCATACTTGCCAATTAAGTCACAGATGGAGTTGATCAAACTATCCATTTTGGCTTTTTTCTTGGTGGTGCAGGGGGAGATATAAACATTAAGGATGAGCAGCTGAGGATCCGTAAGTGAACTTCCCAGAATTATTCCAGAGAGCCAATCCTCCTCAAAGATAATCTGTTTAATGCATTTGGATAATTTTGTTGATACGTAGATCGAGAGACCGCCACTTGGTCTGCCAAACTTGGAATGCCTGGTGGCAGGTGTCATAAACTCCAGGAAGCCCACTATTGGGATACTTTCTCCTGCCCATGTTTCCTGTAAAAGAAGGATGTCATATTCTTTTAAAATGTCCAAGACGGCAGCAGATTGTTTTTCTTGCCCGAATCCGTTAATGTTCCAGGAGCATATTGTCAGACCGTAATTAATGACGGTTCAATCGGTCCGGTTTCTGGATAAGACCCCCGGCAGCCATAACCAAACTGCTCCATCGAAGTTTCGCTGGTCGGTTACGGGCTCTGGGATTTCTGTTGGTGAGCTGCCTCTTGCGGACCTCAGTACTGAATAGGGGCTAAGGAGAAGCTGGAAGTATGTGCCTGATTGATCTCCAGTATTGAGGGATAGCGAGGAGCACACGGTATTATTGTTGTTATACCCCAGGATTTAAATTGGTCAGTTTTCGTCCAGACCAAATCCCGGGTTGCCAGGGTTACCAGTGTTACTTGCGTAGCTTCGCCCGTATTAGATCCGGTAGATGGAATGAATTTGATAGCGATTATGTCTCTTGATTGTAGGTGGCTTAGATCTGGTAATGATTTGAAAAGTTTAAGTATATTCCCTCGATTGAGGATGTCATGAGGGCCTCTGGAAACGAATTCTGGAATGAGCAGCAGTTTGGTGTTTTGGGGGCTGCTTGGGGGCTCACAGGGCTCATTAAGCAATAATGGCTGTGTTCGCTTTGATTTTTCTTCGATAGGCTTTTTTGATGATGTAAATATAGTGAATGATGGCAGGGGCAATTCCCTATGCTGGATGATTGGGAAGGGTAAAGGATTACTTTTATTTGTAGCCACCAACTTACGACAGCTTGCTGAATTCATGAGATTCTTACAACCAGGATCTGTGATTATACTCTGTGTACGTGATTTGTTGTCCTCGACAGCAAGAAGACGAGAGAAACTAACTTCTTGAGCTGACATCTGGAGAGTTGCAGGACTCTGTTGCCCTGCTTCCAATGCTGGGTGCTTAATTGGCGGTTGTATAGGTCCGGGTTTTGCTTGTGTTGATGGTTGCAGGGGGTGTCCCATAGCTTGAGGTGGCCCTGACTGCTGACTAGTCTGGTGTGAAGGTTCTGTCTGTGAGGGTAACTGTTTCGTTGTCAATTGCGGGCTCGTCCGTTCTCCCTTCGAAAATAATGTCGGGGGGCATTTCCTGGAAGCGCTGTGTTGCTCATAGGGGAATTACTCATATTTGAAATTGTAGTGTCGATTTTTTGTTTGTTTCGGCTTTTTCGTTGTCTTTTCTTTTCCCTTTTCGACAGCCGATGTGAATTATGGTTTTTGAATGGATCAATAGAGAATAATTTAGTGTCTGCTGTCTCCGTGAGGTACAAGGAAGGGGGTCTGGTTTGGACTTTCACGTAAGATGGACCCTGTGCCGGGCTTAGAACCTGAGGAGAGAGATCTGGGGGCTCGGACACCGGTGGTTTCTTTATTTCCGTTAGGACTGCTGAAAGAAATTGAGGCAGAGATGATAAGGAGTCAATTATAGGGGAGCAGCAGCACACTGATTGTACCAGTTGAGTTTGGGATTGGGCTTTTTTAATAAGAGCGTTAAGCGCCTCCAATTTTTGGTCGATCCCGGCGGTGTACACCGCGAGTGTGTTTAGTAGATGCACCTGTAGATCCATCTTGTCTGAATGATATGTTAGTGCAGCTGACGTTGTTTGAAAGGTTTGTAATAATTGAGACCATAGGTTATTAAGTTTGGCCGATGGAGAACTGTCTTGCCTTACAGACTTTTTGGGTTCAGTAGTAAAGAACGATAGATCTAAAGAATTGTGGATTATGTTGTTGTTTGACCCTTCTCGGATAACCGTTGGGTCAGCTTGATCCCCTTGGTCCACCTTGACTAGAAAACATTCCGACTCTGGTTGGTCTGGGTTGCTGAAAAAGGCTTGCGGAGAAGCCATAACCTGTGGTAGTAAGACTTTAGGACTCTTTTGTAGCTTGTCAGGTTTAGATTCAGTTGGAGAATAAAATACAGTGGGGAAAGCAGGCTTAGGTTTGAAAATGGTTGAAAAGTTGACAGGTGGACGTATCTAGGAATAATTACGTTGGGGGAAACTTGTTCTAGTTGAGTTGTGTATTGAGCTGGGGGTTGAAGGGTAGCCTGTTGTGATTGACTGACGTCCAGGGCTTCTAAGGCGCCTTTGCATAGAGATTTTGTTGTTAATAAAGCACTGGATTGCGTCGAGTTGTCGGGCCCTCCGGCGGCCTCATGGATCAATGGCAGAATCATAATTTGATGTGGCAATAGCTCGGAGGCTACGAGGGGGGATACCTGCGGGGAGGGTGCCTGCTGTTTGTCCAAGGTGCTGGTTATTTTCTTCCGTGCTATCGCCGGTACTGTGGTCCTAAAGTAGTCCCTTAATGAGACCTTAGTATTTGTAGATTTAAATTGTTCTTTAGAGCCAAGTGTTGGTTCCTTGGCGGTTAAATGGGCATGTACAGGCCCTGGATCGGAAGCTGTCCTTGACTTTGCAAATATTTGGCGAGGCGAAGACGCCATTCAGGGATCTACCAGAGGTTCGCAGAGGTCCATTTTCTTTGCACCTTTTTTGGGGGGTTTTGATGGAGCTTTCCTTACTCGTCCTGATCTCATCCCGTGAACTTTTTTATTATTATTATTTTTTTTAAAAATTTTATTTAGAGGGCTGCACGACTTCCTGATGGTTCCTGGTGATTCCTAACGTTTGGTTAAGGCCCGAGTTGGTTCGTTAGTTGATTGATGAAAACAAGTAAGTGAAGTTAATTAAGCAATTAATTAATTGATCGATTGAATTAATATGAGCCCTTGGTTTTATACTGTAGCTTTATTGTATTGTATTGCAGATATTAATAATTATTTACGAAATTTTTTCTCTCCGGTGAATTTATTGGTTGCTGATTTATTGATTTATTGATTTGATGAAAAACATTTTTTTAGTATGTGTTATATTAAGAGCCTGCCAACCTGCCTGCCTGCCGATACCTAATGCCCCTTAGATGACTCTTGGATGGCCGGTTTTCTAGAGTCCCGAGCGGTCGGAACGTCTAATATTTCCTAGTTTTTCCTTGTCCTTAACCTCTTTTTTTTTCCTTTTTTTTTTTTTTTCTTTCAAGACCTTCTCATATGTTGGACGCAGTGTTAAAAGCTAGTGCTGATGGTACTGATGTCTGATTGTTATTATTATTTTTGATTTGCAAATGATTTTTTCCAGGCAGTCTTTTTTGGCTGATTAGTAAAAAATGATGGGGGTGGGCTGGAGTGGGCTAGAGGAGCTAGCAGAGTGCTCTGGCTGAGTTACCGGCTACGCTTGTTCTAGACAGACCACCTCTGCGGACACTGACACTGGTCCGCCCTCGGCTGGACTCGCTTCCTCCGGATTTCACTGGCTTCCACTTACTACTTCGTCGTTGCCTTTTTCCCCTGGGTATCTTGAATCCGCCACTCCTCTGTGTGTCCGCGCGTCCGCTCTCTCTGCTGTCTCTGCTGTCTCTGCTGTCCAGGGGTCCCGCTGTGTCTTGCCTCTTCTGCCGGGTCACAACTGTAGCACTATGGCTCCCCACACCTCACCCTCACCTAGCCCCCCCCTCGCCCCACCTCCCCCCCTCTACCACCGCCCTGCTTGCAGCCTTGCAGTGGCTGCTACTAGGGGGCGAGAGAATAGGGTGGTGGATGGAGGGCAGAGGGCAGAGGTCAAGAAGAGAGGGTGGTGGTCTGCCACCGTCCCCCCCAGGCCACAAGCCACAGGAGGGGTACAGGAGTCACAAGGGGGGGCCCAAGGAAGGGCCACTCCACCGCAGGCACCACCGCAATACCGCAGTCCGCTCTACTGCCCACAACCACGCCAGCCGCTAATATACTGCTGCTCGCGGCAATTGTTTTACCTGCTCTCCTCCGTAGAATCCTGTCTCTGCACTGTATCTCTGTGGATTTACACACTTGGGAAGTGGTGGTTGTGGCACCTGACTCTGCTGAGTAACTACCTGCGGTTGCTGCAGCTGTTGGTAACTCACCTCACTCTGCACCTGTGGATTTAATGATTGATTTTCCGTATTAGCTTTTGCAGGAAATTTACACTCGTTTCTCCAATGCCCTAACTTTCCGCAGTTGTGGCATGGCCAGTTTTTCTTTGCTTCTTCAATACTCATTTGGCCTTTATCTTTACCTATATTTGGTTTGGATTTAATTTGTCCTGTCTCATTAACCTGATTATTCAGTTGAGCTTCTTGTTTTTCTGCAACTTTCACTTGTGCCCACATTGCTTTTTCTTTTAATTTACGCTGTCTACATTCAATGTCATCACTACAATACTTGGCATACCTCAACACTTCGTCCACTGTACTGTTCTGCCAGCATATCATATGCTGTTTAATCATTTCACTTATTTCTGGTTTCAACCCGTAAACAAATCTATATACAAAATGACTCATGTCCTTCTCATTCAGAGTCTCATAACCACTATACTGTTTGAAAACCAAAAGTAACCTCTCATAGTAGGCATGTACAGATTCCTTACTCTCCTGCGTAGTTCTGTCAATCTTTTCCCAATCAGTTTCTTTGGGTGGAATTTTGTTTTTCAAAAAGGTAATAACTTGATCATATTTCCTCATCACCTCTGATCCTGGCGCTCCTGTTTTTGCGTCTCTTGGGTATTCTACAGTTGGCCAATCAATGGTAATTTTACATTCTGTCCATAAATTGGCTGGTACTACGATGTCAAATAATCCATCCAAATCTACCCACAACACCTTCGAAACTTTGACAAACCTTTCCACTTGTCTGTACCATTCTACAGGTTTTTCTCTCAATTTTGGAAAGTCATTTGTAAATGACAGTATATCTTGTCTGGACCAGGGGACATGTACATAACTACCTCCTGGAGTTTCTCTCTCATCGGATACTCCCTTACAACTGATTCCTTGTCTGTCACTGCAAAAGCCAAAGACGCTTTGTCAGTTGTTTTCTCATTCCTTTTAGTCCACCTGCTTCTCCATCTGTCCACATCACCCCATTTTCTCAGCAATACAATCAGTTCTTTTATCCGGGTTAACCGTCCTGATGTGTTCAGATTTTCTATATCTTTCTCACAAAAATCTACCCTATACGGTTTCTGCAAACTCCTGACTTTTACAAATTCCACTCCTAGTTCATTCGCTGTCTCTTCCAGTTTGTCATGTAAATTTCTAGCTCTCCAAGTAATGCTTTTGCAAAAGAACATTATCTCGTCGTCCTGATATGTTTTCAATTTTTCTGTACCAATAGTCCCTAAAATTAACTCTTCCATATCTATCTTTAGCCTAATTATATCTAATGGTTTCGGTTCTGTCTCTTTCTTTTGCAAGTTTCTCATCCATTCACTTAATTCGTCTGCAGTCGGACCTACAGGTGTACTATTTATTTCTATCCAATTTCTATTCCTCTCTGGTGTTTTTGATGCAGACTCGGTTCCCATAGGAATCCTCCTTATCTCACTCTCATTTACTGTCAGGTTAGTAGGTGGGCTCGGTCTATATGAACTGACCAAATTTCTTGCCCCTTCAGTTTCTAGTTCCATTCCTTCTCTCATTCTTTGCAAATTTGAATTCATGGGGATAACTAAGGAATGCTCATCTATTTTCTGGTTCTCAAAAACTGGTATTACTGGTCCTATTGTCACTGGCACAGTCACAGCTTCCATGTTCATTGTTAATTCTCTTATTTTCTCAGTCAATTCTTTTGTAGTTTTTGCTAACTCGGCTGCATTGTCACTGTCAAATTTTTCACTTTGTGGGGTTTTTAGCTTTTTATTTGACCTATTTATTTCGTATCTTCGTTCTGGACTTTTATTCCTCCCAGTTTCCATTAGCGGTGCATTGGGTGTCACCACCGCTGAATTCTGTTGATATGGAGGTGGGTTTCTGTTTAAAATATCTTCCAGCAACTCATCCTCTGTTTCGCTACCTCCATACCCATACCTTTCTGTGACTGTATGTTTCTTTTTCTCTGTACACTTCTTTCTTGTACCCTCTTCAACTGTAAAAGCTGGAAACAAACCTTCTGTCATATTAGCATATCTCCAACGCTTCATTCTGTCCTCATGATTCACTCCCCATAACCTTCCAGGAACTAAACTATGATTCTTTGCACCTCTGTATCTTTCTCGTTCATACATCTCGTCTTCCCATTCACCTAACGCTTCAAATTGTGTCGGTCTAGGTCTTTGCTCAAGCTTCATCATTTTCTCTCTCAAATTTCGAAGTACAGCTATGCTAAATGAACCATTCACTGGAAAAGCCAATACTCCATCATTCTGAGTATATTTTGTCCAATTTTCTAACCAAATGCAAGTATGATAACCGTATTTCAGCATCATATGCGAAACTGGTGTTTTCGGCGAAGGAATTACCTGTCCCTCTCTAGTCACTACCTTTTTGTCTTTCTTAAAGAAGTTCTTAATTTTCACCATCCATGACGGTTTCTCTCTTCCATATTCATAATAAGCCATATTTCACGATTTCTTTCCCTTCTGCAAACTCGTAACTCTGCTCTGATCTCTATGTGCTATTCGGACCTATCCCAGCGCGTCTCACACCAACCCACCAATCCGAAGCTTCTACGTCACTGCTTTTTAGACCTATCTCAGTGCATCTCACACTAACGCACCAATCAGGGCGTTTTCCGTATTTCTATTGCACTGGCCAATCCCAGCGCGTTCTTTTGTAAGCCTGGGCGTAGTTCGCGAAGTAGCGCTACGCGAAGCTACGCAAAGTGCAGTTCGCACTACGCGAGCTACGCGTAGCACTACGCGAACTGCGTAGTGCACTGTTCGCAATGATTGCACAGTGCCGGATGCTTGTCCGCACTGTGCAATCATTGAAAACGGCATCTTGCACAGTGCAAGCTGTCTTACTGCCGCCGAGTAGATTTTTACCGAGCGGCAGCTTTCTCAACGCGGACTGGTAGTTTCTCATCGCGAGCGGTCGCGAGCATACGCGACCACTCGCAATGAGAAACCTGACCTCCCCGCGCTGAGAATCTCGCCGGAGGTTTATTTTCCACGCTTGCGATCGGCAACTTGATGTTGCTGATCGCGAACGAGGAAAAAGTCTTGCTGGGATGTCATTTAGCTTGCTCGCGGTCACCAACTTGACGCTGAGGACCGCGAGCAAGCAAAAATGTCCGCTGCACTACGCTACGCGTGTTTGCACTGTGCTACGTGCAATTCGCGTTGTGCGAAGTAGCGCAAACTTCGCAAACTACGCGAGCGTAGCGTAGTGCTTTGCCCAGGGTTAGTCTTTTGTCAACGTCAGTTCTACTCCTGACCGCTCCTTTACAAAATTTATCGACAATTTGTTCTCGACTGCTTCTGGTTAGTTACGACATTAAAAACACATTTCCATTGTCTGTTTTCGCTAAACAGAAGTGATAGTTTACTCTATTTCGCAAGAATACAGTTTCGTTCGATAAGTGTAGCACTTCCCTCTACCTTACCCTTCTTTCAAGCAAGGGGTAAACCCGTTTCTCTGGGGATAAAATACATGTGGAGACTACACTGCTCCTGAGAATTAAGGCCAGAGTTTCA
The DNA here is from genome assembly GCA_963921515.1 of Calotriton arnoldi. Taxonomy (NCBI): domain Eukaryota; kingdom Metazoa; phylum Chordata; class Amphibia; order Caudata; family Salamandridae; genus Calotriton; species Calotriton arnoldi. Next base: position 534,715 of record CAWUFW010005746.1, on the reverse strand, counting down.
CAAGAAAACCGGTTGCTATTTCACTCATACACGTTTTACACAGAATATGTCCCTATCATAACACAACCTGTGTTATCACCAATTTGAAAACCAGACAATGCACTATTCCATGTGACTTCTCTTGCCACACGTGTCCACTTCCTACTTCCCGGAAGCTTCAACATTTTTGACTAAAATATAACGTAATACAACTCGACATGAATAATCAATAATCAATAATCACCAAACTAATCTATAGTAACCATAACTCTGCTACCAAGAAATCTGATCCAGCGCGACTAATATAATTCCTTCTCCTTTGGACATGACATCCAGGTTGAAACACTCTTTAACAACTATACCAATATGACGGTGGGGCCCATAACACCGCATAAACATTCACTTACTCAAATATTCCCTGGATCCCATCCACCTTTACCTAGGAGAAAGAATTTATGACTGCTGGAAGAAAAATGGGATACCTTTTAAAGTCGACAAGATAGTTTTTCAAACATCATACACAATTCATTTTAATCCTGTCGGTTTCTAAGACATCAAGGTATTCCGCTCTTTGGTTGATGGACCAACTAGTAAGAATAAGTTGATGGTGATCAAGACCAGCTCAATCACATTTAAACCTATTAAAACATTGCATTTATTATTGAGCTAAAGAAGCACAGACTCGTAGTTTTAATTATAGTAAAGTTTATCTATTCGTTTAAATGCATGAATAAGTTTCAATTTTATTAATCAGTTTAATACGTTTAATATCATTATAAGAAATAACTTTAAAAGAAATTATGCATACCCTTTTAGATGAAAATAAAAGCTCGTCACAGCGGATAAATTGCAGATCACAGCATAGAACTCCCAAAAACTGACCCGCTAAACAGGCCTCCTCGACGGACCACCTATTCAGGTTTCCCGCAACGGTCTTGTTCCTTTCCAGTCAGATTTAAAAGCAAAAAGATTAATTATTTTAAAATAATGGCCTATGGAAAATAACAGCAGCTCTCCAGCGTCGTCGTTCAGTGCTCAAAAATTATGTATGAATAGCGCGCCCCCTACCTAAGAGTAGGTCCTCTTATACCCTATTACTAGCTTACTAAACAGAAATGTTTCATTCTTTGGGGGCGAGATTCACGCTAATTGGTCCATTGGAGGGGTGGCAAGCATCTCCTCATTGCCCTCCTTGCTTAAACCGGTTCCGAAAATGTTTATAACTTTTGTCCTTTCTCACGGCTTTAGGACATTCATAATCCGATTGTCAGCTCCTCATATGTATCTTCTTTTGTTACTTTATTTTAAACAGTCCATTGTTAATTCACAGCTGCATCTTTGGTTCTCATACATTCTCGCTGAGTCCTTCTTGGCACTCAATTGATGACAGGTCATGCTGACCTTGATCCCTTTCATTCTGGGCTCTACTTTCAATCACGTGATATGTTTCTGCAGCTTTCTTCCGCTTGGAAGCCATTTTTGCGCTTGCATTAAGCCCACTTGCCTCGGCAGCCATATTTACAGCACCGCCTAATAGGCCCGAACGAACTATCATGAAAACAAACACAATAATAGTTAAGAATAAAGAAAATAAGCCTTTTCGTTTCCCCCCCGTCTTTCTACTGCACTCCAATTAGGTGTTACCTAGCAAAAGCGACATGTAAAGCTATGTTTACTTACCATCCGCATTCTTTTGCCACAATACAATTTACTACATAGCACAAATCATGCAATATCATTCTAATTAGTACGCAAATCATTATATTAATATTATTCCACTTTACAATTATAAGTAGGTTAGTTTTGCACATGTATTGCAAGTTACCAAAGTGTCTAAAAAGACGTAAAATGTTGATTAGTTGTCAAAACAATTAATAACGTTAATTATTAGTATTAATATTAGGGGTTCAAAAATTTCTTATTTACCTTGCTCCATCAAAATATGTTAACCATACCCCCATCCTCATGGAACCTAATTGACTCCCCTTGCTGTCCAGCACCATATTCAAAACCAACTCCATCATTTACAAAATTATCATGAACAGCACCCTCAATTATCTTGCAGGCAGATTCTGCATCTCTGGTGGTTCTCTGCAGACCCGCAGCAATTACACCATCAGACAGCAGAAGAAGGGTAAAATAGAAAAAAAACAAGGCACCAGGCCTTCTCCATCAATGCACCAGAATCTGGAACAACATCCCTGCATCCCTGAGGACTTCCCCAACACATCTGCAATTTAGGAAAGTGTTGTGTTTAAAGAATACTACATCACAATGGATTAATCATCCATATCCCAGCTTCCTCTCCTATCACATGCAGTGGCGTCCGACACAAATAAAAAGTGTTGATGCGGGGGAAGGGAGTGCAGGGAGAGTACAGGGGGGAGAGTGCCAGAGGGGGTAATAATAAAGACATAATAAAACTTACCTGATGCTGCTTTCGCCGCCTCACGCCTCGGTACTCCTCTGCTTCCTGGTCCCAGCAGTCACTGGGACAGCATCAGAGACTCCCTGTGCAATCCCTGCACTGCTCTCATGTAGCATGAGAGTATCATGGGGATTGGCCTGAGCAGGCTTGTTTAATGCTCGCTCAGACACAGGGAGTCTGTGCTGTTTCTCCGGCTGTGCAATACAGCTGGCTTGGAGAAACCTAACTGTGAATGTCTGTTTGGCCGGCCTAAGACAGCCAGCCAAACAGACATGCACAGTTAGCAGTGCATATCACTACACCCCGATCTGCCATGGCCTGGCCCGGCCTGGCCCAGCCCCTCCCTACACAAGCTGGCTCAGCCAGCGGCTGAAAAATAAAAGGGTAATAGAATATTCTTTTATTTTTCAGCTGCTGGCTCTGAGCCAGTGGGGCGACGCCCCTCTGCCATTGCAGAGGAGTCGCAGCTGATCACATGTTCATTTTATGCTTGTATGTGACACTCTACAGCACCCCACTGCCTTTTAGATAGGATTGTGCTCTTCACAAACATAAATACACACATGCTTACATCCATACATACAGGCAGACACTTTTTGTAGACACAAAATTCAGTAATATGATTAGGTTTGTCTTTAGCTAAACAAAAAAGCATGGCAAATACACTTAAACCATTTGCAGCACTTCTTACATTCACCTCTGTCTGTGGTATTGCAGGGCAGACATGGGTCATGTCAACAGCTGCGGCCCATGCAGGTAAGAGTGGTGGGGCCGGGTTGGGTGGGGATTCGACAGATGACCACGAGGGAAAACAAAATAAATACTACATTTCCCCACATCGTCGTCTGTCAAAATCCCCACCAACCGGCCCCACCCCCCACTGGTCTTACCTACATGGGCAGCGGCTGCATGTCAATAATAATGTCTATTCTTTCCTTGAAGAGAGGCATCCAACGCTGCTGCAGTTGAGCTGCTAAATTGCTCAGGAGGCTATTTACTAAACTATTTTCAGTTGTAAATGCAAGTTTACAGCCGAAATACCTCATCTACGCCTTTCTGGAATTCACAAAAAGATCGTTGGCAGGCAAAAATGCATTTAGTACTGCAGATTTCTGTACCACGAGTGTTGATAAATTCACAGTCGTAAATATCATTTCAGGGGTGAGAGGTAGATGTCCCAAGCCATTTTTTGCCTTGGAAGTTTGGGAATGCCTACAAACATATAGGCTTTTCCAAACTTCCTTCTGACCTCTGACCACCCTAGTAATGGTTAGAGATTTACTCCAGTCAAGGACACAGTACAAGGAGCGGCCGGCGAGGTGGGATGGGGGGTTGTGGTGGGGGAGCGTGGTGGGGAAGGAATCAACAGATCTCAGGTATCATTTTTATCGGGAGACCAAGGGAAACACTGGGTGGTAGGAAATGTGTGCCGGCATGGTGATCCCAAACGGAAATGTGAGGAAAATGTGTTACTTTTAGCAAAATTTGAGCTTTGCAGGTGATTTTGGGAAAGAAAACGTTGGGCATCCACGCAAGCCACACATCCCTGGACTTCCCCGGAGGTCTAGTTTTCAGAAATGCCTGGGTTGGTAGGTTTCCCTAGATGGCCGGTGAGCCTGGGAACAAAAACGCAGGTGCCCCCTTTCAAAACTAGTTCGTTTTGTGATAGATAATTTTGATGTCTCCACAATAGGTTTTGGGCCCCTCTCTGTCGCAGGCACTTGGCCCACCCATACAAGTGAGGTACCATTTTTATTGGGAGAGCCCAGGGGAATGCTGGGTGGTAGGAAATTTGTGGCGGCCCAGTGATCCCACAACTTTTTCACACAGAAATGTGAGGAAAATTTTATTTATTTTAGCAAAAATTGAGGTTTGCAGGGGATTCTGTGTATGAAACATTGAAGGATCCATGCAAGCCACACCTCCCTAGACTCCTATCTAGGTTTGGTAGGTTTCCGTAGATGCCCGCCAAGCCCGGGACCAAAAGCGCAGGTGACTCCCTTGCAAAACCATGTCTTTTTGTGATCGATAATTATGAAGTTTCCACAGTACATTTAGGGCCATTTCCTCTCACAGGTACAAGGTCTACCCACACAAGTGAGGTACCATTTTTATCAGGAGACTTGGCGAAATGCTGGGTGGTTGGAATTTTGTGGCTCCCCACAGATACCATAACTTTCCATCACAGAAATGTGAGGAAAATGTGTTTATTTTTACAAAGTTTGAGGTGTGCAAGGGATTCTGGGTAACAGAACCTGGTGAGAACCACACACGTCACCCCATCCTGGATTCCCCTGGGTGTCTAGTTTAAAAAAATATACAGGTTTGTAAGGTTTCCCTACGTGCTGGCTGAGCTAGGGTCCAAAATCTATAGGTAGGCACATGGCGAAAAAAGAGTCCGTGTTCACTCGAAGAAATGTGTCCATGTTGCGTTTTGGGCCGTTTCCTGTTGCAGGTACTAGGCCTATCCACACAAGTGAGGTACAATTTTTATCTGGAGACAGGGAGGAATGCAGGGTGGGTGGACGTTTGTGGATCCCCGTGGATTCCAGAACTTTGCATCACAGAAATGTGAGGAAAATGTGTGTTTTTTTTTTTTTTTACAAAGTTTGAGGTTTGCAAGGGATTCTGGGTGGCAGAAACTACTGAGAACCACACAAGTCACGCCATCCTGGATTCCCCTAAGTGTCTAGATTTAAGAAATGCACAGGTTTGCTAGATTTCCCTAGGTGCCGGCTAAGCTGGGTCCAAAATCCACAGCTACACATTGTAAAAAAAGGGTCATTTTTCAATGGAAAAATGTGATGTGTCCTCGTTGAGTTTTGGGGCGTTTCCTGTTGTGGAAACTAGGCCTACCCACACAAGTGAGGTACCATTTTTATCGGGAGACTTGGATAAATGCTGGGTGGGTGGAAGTTTGTGACTCCCCACAGATTCGAGAACTTTCTATCATAGAAATATGAGGAAAGTGTGAGTTTTTTTAACAAATTTTGAGGTTTGCAAGGGATTCTGGGTAACATCACCTGGTCAGAGCCAGGCAAGTCACCCCATCCTGGATTACCCTGGGTGTCTAGTCTTTAAAAATGTACATGTTTGTTAGGTTTCCTTAAGTGCTCGCTGAGATAGGGCCCAAAATCCACAGGTAGGCACTTTGCAAAAAAAGGGTCAGTTTTTTCTGGAAACCTATGATGCGTCTATATTGCTTTTTGGGCTGCCTTCTGTCTTGGGCACTAGGCCTACCCACACATTTAAGGTACCATTTGTATCGGAAAACTTAGGGAAACACAGAATAGTAGAACAAGTGTTATTACAAGTTTGTCCTTCTATGCATTTCTGCCTTCCAAATGTAGGACAGTGTGTAAAAAAGAAGACATTTTGAAAAATTCCCCCAAATTCACATGCTAGTATGGCTACCCACAAATTCAGATATATTCAAATAAACACTGCTTCTAAACTCCATATCTTCCCATTTCAGAAATGTGTAGGTTTCCTTGATACCTATTTTTCGCTCTTTATATTTTACCAAATGAATTGCTATATACCCGGTACACAATGAAAAACTATTGCAAGGTGCAGCTCAGTTATTGGCTCTGCGTACCTCGCGTTCTTGGTAAACTTATCAGCCCGATATATCCCTGCAGCCATAAGGATCCTGCAGATGTAACGGTATATTGCTTTAAAAAATCTAACATAGTTAGAAGAAGTTACAGGTGAAAAAGTAGGCACAAATGGCTGTTTTTTTCAACTCAATTTCAATATTTTTTTATTACAACTGTTACTTTCTATAGTAAAACCTTGAAGGATCTACACAATTACCCCTGGCTGAATTTAGAATTGTGTCTTCTTTTCAGAAATATATAGCTTTCTAGGATTAATTATTGGTTTCACACCTGATGGAGCAGGGTTTGCGTCATGTAAACCTGCTCGGATCAACGTCCCAAGATAACATTTATTAATTATGTGTTTTGTACTAATATGCATTAATACACACAAACACGGGGAAATGCTTTGCGCACGCGTGCATTGCAATTAAGATTAATGCATGAAATGCTTAGGCCGCATATCGCTTTTTGCATATTAAAACAGACAAAGTGGAATAATGCTATTGCAAATAATAATGCTTTGCACATTAATGCTCATATAAATTAACATGGGGTTAGTGTAATGGTGGGAGGGAAACAGTGTAATTTCCATTTTTGTGTTATTAATATTCTTTATATTTCTCTTTCATCGTAGTTTTAAAAATGGGCCTATGGTGAGCAGTTAGTTGGGTGTTTAAAGTGGACATAAGGGCAATGGAAGGCCGTGAAAATGTAACCTGTTCGTGAACTTTGGTGGGTGTCAGCGGCGGATGAAGGAAACCTTGAAGAGTGCAAGAAATACGTGCAATATTTGAGGACGTCGAGATGCCTGGGAAAGCTCAAACTGATAAACATTTTATGTCTAGCCGATACATTGTTTGAAATAAAGTTGCTAATACAGGGACAAGCCATTCATCAGAGAATGTGACGTGATGGGGGATAGAGAATTGATTCATAAGCAGTGAAGTAAATTGTGAGAATGAGTTAAGAACAAAGAAAGTATGTAAAGCCAAATGAAGTAATGGAGGTGTGGTGTAACACCCCACAAATTGACCAATGAAAAGTTTAGATTTTTCCGAATGTTGCAGATTAGTGGGATGGTCAGGTTAAGTTAGGGTATAATTGGGATGCTCTTAGGGGGTGTGCTTGGAGGCAGCTTTCGTAGGTCCAGAGAGGCAGAGGGTGATCGTCGCTGTTCGTCGGTTAGAGGCCTACCTGTTTCCTGATCTTATCCTATCCTGGTTTCCTTTATCGGGTTCCTTTTCACTATCCTCCTGGCCAGGGGGTGGTGGTTTTCCTGTTCTTTAATTGATTGGTATGTATCAATAGGGAAATTTGCAATATCTGCAAATGTTTTCTTTTCATGACTCTTATGTCTCTTCATCTATCCACTTCATAATATTCACTGTGATTCAGATGTTTGTGATCTTGTCTGCATATTTTATGATATTTCTCCTATAATGTGTATTTTCTTTCCCTGTAACTTTGTACCTGAGATTTTTCTTATAATTACTGAAGATAAACAGATTAACGATATTTTTGAGTTTCTCATTATTTCCTCATGACAAATTGTTAAGATTTTGGTTAAATAGTCATGTCAATAATTTACACTACTCAATCAATATGATTCATCGCCCAAGAGGAAAGTGGTTGACAATATAGGTTAAAGGGCTAAAATAGAGAAGAAGCGATTAGATAATCTGTTTTTCCCTTTAGATGAGTAAAGACAAAATCAACGTCACACAAACCGCATTTCAGCGTCATTCTCGTAGGGTCTGGTAAATGGAGAAATTGTGTATTGTATGTATATCTGCTGTGTCATTTAGAGACCCCCGGTTTGGCGCTGGATCACACCTATTTCTAACACTAACTGGAAAGAGGTTGAAAGCACAAAAATAGGCTACGTCCCAGTAAAATTTCAAAACTGTTTATAGAATTTTGGGGGTATATTAACAAGAACGTGTGATAACTACCGCAAGAGTAGCGTAACGCAACTTTCAATAACGCAGCCTATCACAGGAAAATAACCTTGTGTCAGTTGGAATTCACAACAGGGCGGTAGCATGCGACAGCCTGCCGAAACCGCGGACAAAGTCCGCGATACAACCACCCCGATGGAGATAAAAACACAAACCACATCACCAAAAAACACGCGATGGGCCAAATAGCGATAAGAAAACAGTGACAACCAGCGCGAGGGCCACAGAACAAAATACATCAACAGCGGAGTACCACGGATGCACCCTGGCCAATTGCAGAGGACAACATGCACACCACAACATCCACGCACCGTGGAAGACCAGAACCCACAGGCACACCACTTGAAAGAGACCAGTGGCAGACAAATCAGAGCCACAGGAGCGACACACCCACCGTGCAGCATACGCACATAAGCAGAAGTGCACCCGGACAGTGACAACATCCCGGTACATACAGCAACACCTCCACAACTGAACACAGGACACAACTGGATCGGAAAATACGCACAACCTGGCAAATCACACCTGAAACCCCAGGGACATGTAACATGATAATGTACAATTCCAACCTGTGACTTGCAAACATGTTTTATTCACACATGCAGTGCAATTGGACATCTACTACTGTCCCATGAATGCCACTGTGACGTGCTCATGAGAAGTAAGTGGCAATGATGGAGTCCCTACGGGCCATTCCTGCCGCAGCTGCAGTGGGATGTGGGCCACCTGCCCCATCACCACCATCATCATCCGATACCTCTGGAACTGGGATCCATGGGGCCCTGGTGCGAACACAGATGTTGTGCAACACACAACATGCAACGATCATCTTGCACACGACGTCCGGGCTGTACAGGAGCTTCCCATCAGTGCCGTCCAGGCACCTGAAACGTGACTTCAACACGCCAAATGTGCGTTCAACGATGCCCCTGGTGCGTATGTGGGCCGCATTGTACTGCCTCTGGGCGGGTGTGTTCGGGTCTCGGAGGGGTGTCATCATCCAAGGGCAGAGTGCATATCCTTGATCACCTGGGACAGTGCAGGGAGAAAAGAGTCAATACTTGGTTCGGCAGGACGTGATGGCAGGCCCACCAATTCAGTGATGCCTGTGCTGGCTGTGTGGGGGGTGAGTGTAAGCCAGCCCTCAGGGAGTAGCATGTGCTGGCAACAACACCAACAGTCATCAGGCACACAGACAAGCAATGTCTGAACTACAAGGGGAGATGACTAGTCGCACAGGGCTAGTCGCCCCGGATGCACAGCAGCCGACACGAGCCCACCACCATGGGACGCTGACCTGCGGGAGACCGGGGTAGGGTCATGGGGGCAGAGCAGTGCCTCATATGTGTCATGGCCGCATTCCGCATCTCCACACGTTCAGCTGTTGTGTGACTGTGGTGCCATGTGGCGTCTGTATTGGGTGCAGGGGTAGCCCAGGATGACCATGGAGTGGTGTAGTCATGTCTGGTAGGGGGTTGTGTAGTCTAACATGTCGGATGTAGTTGGGTCACGTGTGCATCTCCACAGTTGTGCCTTGTTCGTTGGTGGCTGTGGGATGTGTGCTGTGTTGAGTTGGTACTTACCAACGAGCAGTCCCGTTCCATATGTGCCATCCTGGAAGCGCTGGTTGATGATGGACTGTCGGAAGATGAAGGAATCATGCACACTGCCCGGGTAGTTGGCGACGACATTGGTGAAGAGTCCCCGGTGGTCCACTATTGCCTGCACATTGATGGAATGCGTGTGCTTCCTGTTGCAGTAGTGGTGTGCAGTAGCCGTAGGGGGCACAAGTGGGACATGTGTGCAGTTGATTGCCCCCAACACAGCCGGGAATCCGGCTATGGCGTAGAAGCCTTGCTTTGTCTCCAGCTGTTCCTGCGCAGTGTTGGGGAAGTGAAGGTACTGGGGTATGAAGCTGAGGATGGCATCCAGGACGGGTGTGATGAACTTTGATAGGGCTGGCTGTGAGACCCCTCTGACTCTGGCAGTTGTTGGTTGGAAGGTCCCAGAGTCCAACAGGTGCAGCATTGCCAGCAGCTTTGTCTGCGGAGGGATGTTGGTTGTCCGCTGTGTTGGGACCGTCAGCCTGTGGGCGATGTGGGCCAGGATGCGGAGGATGGTTGTCCTTTTGAGCCTGTAGTGGGCAATGACTAGCGCGGGCGTTAGGTCTGTGAGAGTGGTGCATTTACGGTAGGTCCGCTGTCTTGCTCTACGCTGCCTCTGTGGTGGTCCGGGGGGGGGAGCGGGTCCGGATCCTGGGGGGGTGGCTGTCCAGGGGGTGGTGGCGAGGGGTGTCGTGGCCCTGTTGGGGCTCCGAGCTGCATGTAGAGTAGCTCCATGGTGTCGTTTGTTCTTCGGGTATGGCTGTGTGCGGGACTCCGTTGCCTACTGCAGGTGGACGTCCTTCTTTACACCTGCTTGAGGCAGGTGTTAAATACCTGCGGCTACTGCACCTCATCGCCTGTTTTGTGTTCTTATCGCCAATGTGGCTGGTCGTTGTGAATGTTGAGGTGTGATGTTGTCTCGACTTTTCACACGGGAACGCCTACTCTGCATCTCATTAGCGATATTTGCGAGGGTCCTCTGTGGCAATGTTTTTTGCGGCTGCTTTCGCGGGTAAACTGGTGCTGTGGGCTGTTAACACCGGCTTGTGAATGGGGGGGTAAATTTATCACGACTTTGGCTACGATAAAGTGCCGTTAATTCGATGATGGCTCCTTGTGAATATGCCCCTTGGTTTTCTGACAAAAGCCTGCCTGTTTCTGAAAGCTTGCAAGCTGGGAAGATGGTGATGTTAGCATCAAAAACCCTTCATTGATACCATTTGCAAGGGAAAAAAACAGGCGCTGTCTTCTGCAGCACCTTTTTTCCATGTTTCCCAAAAAACACCAAATTCTGCTGTATTTTGCGTAATTTCTCAGACCCCTCCAGGGGAATCCACAAACCCTGGGTACCCTTAGAATCCTCATGTTGTTGGAAGAAAAGGGCACAAATTTGGCATGGATACCTTATGTGGACAAAAAGGTATGGAAACCTAAGCGCGAACTACCCCAAATATCCCAAAAAAGGCGTGGTACGGGGAAAGGCCTGGCAGCGAAGGGGTTAAATGCTGTGTGCTGAACTGAGTCAACAGTTTCTCCACTGAATGACGCACTTACACGATAAGCATGTAACCCATGAATATTGTTTCACTTTGTAATATGGCAATGGCAGTCACTGCTATATTTTTCATATATCCAGGCAGAGCTGCTGCACCTGGATATAATGTGGCAGAAAAATATGCAATAGGTTTTCTTTGCATTGCCATGCTGTCGTGTGAGAACAGAATGTGAGCATACTTCATTTTCATGACAGAATAAATAAAAATATTTCTCATAGTAAGGCATCCCTAAAGCTGGAGCTGTACACAAAGCTCACTTTAGTTCCAGGAAGGCTGCATATATTCTTAATCCCAAGGCACCGGATCAGAGATATCACTGTGCATTAGTCTCTGTGGAGACTTCGCAATAAAGGAAAAGTTTGTAATTCACTGGTGACAGTAGCCGACCATTCCTAGAAATATCCTCTCTCCTCTCCGCAGTGCTAGTGGATTCATTATCAAAATTGCAGAGATGCGCTCTTTAGGCACATTCCTCATTCCCTTCTGAATTTGATGTCCCAAATAAATAACTTCTTTTTGACAATATTGCATCTTTGTAGGGTAAACTTTATTCCTATTTTCATCCAATTGATTCAATAATGCAATGGTAACCAACTTTCAGCTCTCTTTTGTTTTTGCTGCAATCATCAAATCATCAATGTATTGCACTAACCATGAGTCACAAGACAATTTTAAAGATCCTATATATTTTTTGAGTATTTAGAAAAAAATCAAAGGTCTTTCTGACCAAATCAGGTCTGTATTTTGAAATTCAAACACAAAAAGATACTGTCTATCCCCATAAAGAGGAATGAGGAGCACACATCTATACTGTGAGCCATTCTGCATCTACTGGTATTTGAAACAAAATGACTGCTGACCACATCCTGGGGGACTCTCCCGGGAGCTTGCTCGAAACCCTTATACCCCAAATTGGAGGCCTTCTCAAAGGGTGCACATCTAGAAGCTCAAAGGGGCTAAGGCCAACCCCCTTCTGTGGTACCTCCCTGTAGGCCAACAAAAGGCATGGTAGGAGGGCGTCCTACTTCCGCTTCTTGGGCTCTGGCAGGCCCATAATCATACCTTTCAGGGTCCTGTTGAACCTTTCAACAAGCCCATTGGTTTTGGGGTGGTAAGGAGTGGAGAACTTGTAGGTTACCCCACACTCCTTCCACATGGCCTTCACGTACTCTGACATGAAGTTGGTACCCCGGTCAGATACCACCTCCTTGGGGAAACCCACACAGGTAAAGAACCCGATCAGTGCCCTGGCCACAGTGGGCACAGTCCTTAGAGGGATAGCTTCTGGGACCGGATGGCATGGTCCACCAAGATCAGAACGAATCTGTAGCCCATGGCTGTCTCGGGGTCCAGAGGCCCAATGATGTCGATATCCACACTTCCAAAGGGGTGCTAACGACAGGAAAAGATTGCAGGGGATCTTTCACTTCCCCCCAGACCGGTTACTCACCTGGCAGATAAGAAAGCACCTACATAACGCATCTGAGGCTTCCTCATTTGAGGACAATAAAAGCTCCCTTTGCATCTGGCTGTCTAGAGGGAATGCACAAAGCCCAACTGTCACACACCCCAAATGTGTATTTAGAGACAGGTAGACTACTTTTTAAATACACTGCACCCTGCCCTCGGGCTGCCCAGGGCCTACATTAGGGGTGACTTATATGTATTAAAGAGGCAGGTTTGGGCCTGGCAAGAGGATACACTTGCCAGTTCGACATCACAGTTTAAAACTGAACACAAACGCTCTGCAATGGCAGGCCTGAGACATATTTAAAGGGCTATTGAAATGGTGGTACAATCAATGCAGCAGACACAATAATACCATTTAATTTACAGGCCCTGGGCAAATGTAGTGCACTTTACTAGGGCTTATAAGTAAATTAAATATGCCAAATGTGGATAAGCCAATGCTACCATGTTTAAGCAAAGAGCACATGCACTTTAATACTGGTTAGTAGTGGTAAAGTGCCCAGAATCCTAAGGCCATCAAAAATGAAGTCAGCAAAAACAGGAGGTCTTAAGGCAAAAAGTCAGGGGAAACCACGGCAAGGACGTCAGGTCCAACAACACCCCTTCCAAAACATGGGTATGCATGGTCAGAGAACCAGCTCTAACAGTACAGAACATTAATGCATATGATATTCGAAGTGCATCACTTCTATATCCAGGCCGAATAGCCCACAAGGAATGCTAAATCAGAGCTTTTCTCCATAGTGGATTGCTATACTCAGGAGTCTGTTCATTCTTGCATGTGATAAGTAAGGGAGGGTCACACCTAGACCAATTCTAGTCTAACTTATGTGAATATAGAGTTATACTCAATTTCAGACTCCTGAGTTTGGCAACCCAGTCCAGATAAAATCTTAGATTTTCACATCTTAGATTGCTTCTGCACTGGTGTGTCCGATTCCGTAGCCGGAGACTGCATGTAAATAGACTGCCACTTTTAGACCTCCCTCCATTATATATAAAGGATATCAATTCTATCCCTAAGCCAGTCCTGAACATGTGCATTTAGGGCCTGATTATGAGTTGGCAGTCTCGCAGCGAGCCGCCACACCAGCGCCCCGCTGCGAGACCACCAAACTCATAATCTGACTTCCCACCGTATTACAAGTATAATCCTGGTGGATGGTCCTGTGGCAGCAGTCCAACGGCGGTGCCTTTTTAAAGCTCATAGGAGAGCCTTAGAAAGTCACAGCCGTAGGAGCGCTGCAGCCCATTCCTGCACGAACAGAAATGCACAATGTTGTGCATTTCTTTCCGTGCAGGAACAGATGGTGCAAAAATACACCATGTGCCCACCTGCATGCACCCCCATGCACAGAGGCATCAGGGAATCCTGTATGAGCCACCTGAGTTGCCTCAGTGCCATCCTTTCCGTGGAGGGACTCAAAGCTCTGGGAAGGGTCGCAGTAAGGCAACTCCAAATATGCTCATCGGTGCTGCAGTAGCTCCGCCAGCATATTGCTGCCTCAAACCGCTGCACAATCGCTGTGGGATCAAGGACCCCGGCGGTAGCAGTGGTCCAGTGTCAGTCGAACCACTGAACTCGTAATCAGGCCCTTAGTCTGATAGTCCAGCCCTGAAGAGATCCTAAACCTGAGATTTACTCTATACTGAAATGCTTATCTTAGAATCATGAGCATGATTTCACAGGATGTCTAAGGGGCATGCTCACTCTATGACTACTAAAATGTGAGAGTCTATCACACTCTGCAGTCTTGGCGTGCATGCTTACAATCTGGATGCGAAGTCTCGGAAGCAGGGGCACAGGAATTTGTTTAACTAACTTTGAACTAGAAGCTGTTGAAGCTGTCCTCCTGCCATGCCAGTACAGTGCCTAAAATGTTCATGTGAAGATTACACTGTACAGATCCAAATTCTATGATCCACATTATTGTATCTTCTAATGCATTTTACCCAATTTTTTGTGGAACTGGTGTAAAAAATGCACAGTGGAGAGAACACATGAAAATGTACTGTTGTAAACTTCAAACCCCATTATGACGGTTCGGATTGCTCGGAAAACGGTGATGGTGCTGGACTTTATCATGAGTGATGTTTCAGAATCTTTGGCTTTTTAGTAAACTTAGGAGGTAGAAATTAAGCAAATTGTGCAGTTTGTACCAGTTATTTAAATTTCTCCACTGTCAGTCTTTTTCATCCGCTACTGTTGACTGCTGTTCTTAACTTCACCTCCATTTTGAAACTTCAATAGTCACGACAATCCATGGCGCCTCTCAAGGAAAATTTCGCTCACTCTGGCACAAAAACATGTCTCTGCCAGTGAAAAAACCTTTTGAATCAGACAACATATCACGACACAAAACAGTTATTGCATGCCTAAATACAAAGGCCAATTCATGGGACCCCCAATCGCAGATGTAGAATATCTAACTACCTCTAAAACGAAAGAAGAGTCAGAAGTCCAGGCAAATGTCTTTCTTTATCATTGTCTATTTGCACAGTAAATACAACCTTCACTAGGGAGCAGAACCCTCAGATTTCCACTATGACAGCAGGTGGAGATATTATGAACATGCTTCACTTCTAGTCACCCGCTAGAGTAGACCCTCTTCATTCTAATCGACAAAGTGTGCAAGCGATCCTTTGATCAGCGCTCTAAGCAGACAACCGCCCACTGTTAGACAACTACTCCAAGATGGCCGCTGTGATGCACATCATCACAAATAAAAAGCACTTTGAATTCTGTGGTGGATGGTCTGAAATCAAAGGTACTTCAAGATACCTCTGACAGGTATTCATTCAAAAGGATATACCATTTATAAGGCTAGTGGAGTTCACTTACCAGTAGACCCTGTGTGGGAATGAAGAGAATACAATAACACGCGGGATGTTGCCCCAGAAAGATATCCAATAATTAAAACTAGATTGAATGACAAAAAAATATTGAATTCAGTTGAGAGACATTATCCCCATGCATGGATTCCTAATCAAACTCAAGTGTACATGTAAGGGTGTAGGTGTAACTGCCATTTCATACAGTCATGGTAGAGTCTGCCATGCTGAAGGATGCATAGCACCAAATGAGATTAGGAACCTTTAACGCAAGACAAAGACTGCTTTAGGCATATGACTAGGCTTCCGTGTGCGCTCTGTTTCAGAAAATTACAAAGAGATAGCACTTTCTATCAGTATTGTAAATACTTACACACGACTGTAGTACCTGCTCCAATCAGCTAACTGATACCACCTATATATGCCCTACACATGGTGCTGGACGCACACACAGCATGTACATAATCAAAGATGCTGAATGCTGTGGATACACTCCTATGCACAATATGATGTAATCACATTTCTTTTGCAATTATCTTGTCTCTATGCTATCTCTCGTTCCACCTCTCCATCTCCTGTGGCATTACACTCTTGTGTCAGGTGCTTTGGTGTGTCAACCTTGGGACATGCATCACTATATATAAACAACATAGGTGCATTAGGCGTAAATCACGAAAAACATTTTAAATTAAGATATGTGTAACTTGTGCTCTCATTTTTAAGGTCAGTAAAAATTAAATACAGAAATTATTTTAATTGCAGATATTTTGTCAAAAAATAATTTTAAATTTAAGATGATTCATGGTTTCCATTCCTACACACGCAACAACCATGCAGATTAGTGGAAATTTTTGTGCCACCTACACCGTGGGGCACATTTACAAGGAATTGGCGTAGGCAGCTTCACAAATCATTTTGCTGCACTGCCCTATGCCATTTCGAAAGGACAGGAATGCACCATATTTACAAGATACTGGGGCAGATTTACAAGGACTGGTGCATCTCTGCAAATCAGCAGGGATGCGCCAGAATAGATGTGTCACGCAATTCTCCCCTTGCGCCACCACCGATGCGTCGCATTTACAATGCGGCGCACTGTGGCGCAAGGATAGGCAGATACGTGTCGCATCTTGTGGCGTAAGGGCGGCGCATTGCGGGAGTCGTGTCGCAAGCGCGACGCAACTCCAGCAATGCTCAGGGGCCGCCCATAATGCTTCAAGCAGGCGTAAGGGTTTGACGCAGCGGCGTTGTAAAACTGACTCAGTGAAATCTTGTAGATTTCACTGCGTCACATTTACGAGGCTTTCCTGCGACGGAACGCCCACCCTGCGACGGAATGCCCACATTAAACCTGACGCAGGTTTCATGTGGCGCAGGACTTTACAACGTGACGCATCTCCCTAGATGCGTCACGTTGTAAATAAGTCGCAACGTGGCACATGGTTTAGGCCGCCGCTGCGTCACAGAAGTGACGCAACGGTGGCGCAAATGTGTCGCAAGGGGCTTGTAAATCTGCCCCACTGTGCATTGCAGTCCTTTCAGCCAGGCTACATTTTGCAGCAGTGCACCAATGCAGGAACCCTTACACCATGGTGCAAATGTGTCTGTGTTGTTGGCGCGCAGTGGTGGCTGGTGACATTTGAAAGTGGTAGGCGTAAACCTTCTGTCGAAGTGCACCATGGTGAGCAAGCACAGCGAGCGTGCCCGAACAACTTAGGGGGGTTCAGGGTGGTTCTCCCCCGAGAAAATTTTGAAGAAAGAGTGGGTAAATGGTGCATTTTCAAGCAAATTTGAGAAGCAAGAAGGTTAATAAAGCAATTGTAAAAGTGCAGTTATTACATTAATAAAGGGATGTCATATAACAACATTGTAGCTGCTTATTCAGTATAACCACAGAGCTTTATAACAGACTTCAAGATACAATGCTGAGAACCTCACAGAATTTTTTTATTTAAACTGCAAACTACTAAACAAACAACTAAACAGGAGAACCAAACCTGCACAGCAGTATGAAAATGGAGACACACAGCGTAAGAGCCCGTCCAAACCCTATAAACAGGCCTCTAAAATTATGAGGGCCTTTTTTATATTCTTCCAGAATAAGTGATCACGCTAATGTCCGCCAAGATTATTTTCTTCCGTTTTACAATCTCAACAACCTGCCTGTGAGAGCCTCTGGCCATTATTACGGCCATGACTGTGCTGCGTCACAGAGCAGAACTGCTGACTTTAGTTTGGAGACGTCTTGGGTCTCAGCGTCGATGAATCATTCAGGCCCAGGGCCTCAACATTTATCATGTGACGTGACGCAGCACAATCATCATGGCTGTAATAATGGCCAGAGCAGAACTGCTGCTGACTTTAGTTTGGAGATGCGAGAGAGACACCAACGTCAGCAGCTGCTGTGCTCTGGCCACAGTACGGTCACGGGCCACAAGATTCAGTGACTGGTCAGTCACATGCAACAATATATGCATAATGCAGCACTGCGCACTTGCGCAGGCTCGGCGCAGCTAGTAGTCTAGTCAGTACTCACTCAGCGCTTGGATTGGCCTGTGGCAGGAGAACTCGCTGCTCCTTAGGAGGCCGGGGGGCTGCGGCTTCGACCCACCCCCCCATCTCCATTGTACAGGCAAGAGTGGCAAGACCCTCAAGACTGTGCATGTCGGGCTGGCCAGGGAAAGGCACCCGGCCAACTCGATATGCGCATTGTTGCTCCACTTGTAGTGTAGTTCCTATTTCCCTAATAGGCTCTGCGCTTTGCAATAATATACCCTATAGGTTTGACATAGGACTGAGGTCAGTATGTCCCTATCGAGTATATTAAACTTAGTTACTTTTTGCCAGCTAACTCAGAGGCCACTGGAAACTCCTTGTAAACAAGAAGGGAGTAGTTTCTGGCAACCGCATAAACATGACAACTTTGTTTCCCTTTAGAATCGGAACACTTCTCAGAATCGTGGAAACAATAGATAACAGTTTCACTCAGCTATTCGTGCATGCTTAGTTTCCTCAGAGTTACACAGAAAGAATAGACGGGCGTTTCAATAAAAAGGTTTTATTGAACAGTCTTGTTTCTCGTGTAAGAGATATGAGCTGTTATGATCACAAGACAGTATGCAAGATATATAATGTACAGCGTAAGCAGTAGAAATAAATAATACTGCGCTAGCATTATCTTTTAGCATATATTCACGTACATAAATAACATGAGCTAAAAATGCGAGTACTCATACGATGCTTCTCTAAGCTAGTTCAACCCCAATGTACCTAACCTAGTCTAGGTGTAGGGAAAGGTAAGAAGCAGGTGAAGTATTCTCTAGTATGGTATACTAAGAGTATGTTAAGTCTAGTATGCCAAGAGACCCTCTAGGTTCTAGTCAGCTCCATACCTTGAGAATGAGAGAGGTGGGAATCTCCTTCCGAGTCTCGAACTCTAACACCCCGCGAAGGGAGTCGGAACACTGGAAGCTGGATTCTTCTGCGAGCAGGAATGACAGCGTCTTCTCAGTGCGTCAGGCCGGGATACGGGCTCCTCTGAAGTTGAGGTCTCCTCTAACTTGCTTGGGCAAGGGAAGGTATATTTATACCTGGTAGGTGCCTTGGAATGTTAGCATTGAAGTGAAGTCGGACAGAGGAAGACGTCAGGAATGAACCCTTAAGGTATAGCGGTTCATGCATAATAGATGAGTTCTTGGAGAAATCAATAATCCTGTGCTAGGGGAACTCCCAAAAGCTTAAGGGTCTGGTTTCTAAGAACTCGTTGTGACGTTAGGGTGGACGGATGTTGGTGACCATGCCTGTATTTGGAGTGCAGGGCTAATGCCTAAATAAGGACTGGGATTCTATGCCTATATAAGGGCAATGCAAATTGTGCCTATATAAGGACATGTTTCAGGAAAACCTATATACGGACACCTAAAGCGGAATACAACACACTGACTTAGGGAATGCCGCAAGTTGCTCCCAACCCCCCGTGAGTGACGTTGCGACAGTAATGGCATGCCCGCGGCTGAGTGAGACAGCTGACTGCTGCCGTGCCACGGGCTGAAATTTATTATGAAGTAAGTGCTGCTGCTGGTGGACCCCAGGGGCAAAATAATCAGTGGGGCGATGCCCCAACGCCCGTACAAAGTAACCGCCACTGTTGGCGCAATTGGTTTTGTCAACAATCACAAGAGGAGTTTTCTTCTTTCTATGTGTGTTGCAGAATGCAGTACATGTGGAAAGAGGAAAGAACGAGGAGAAATATAAATATTTCACCTCCTTACGTCTGCTCTAGGGAGGCGCAAGGTTTTGGCGCTGCCACAGGTTTAACTGATGTTGTAAATCTGAGGCAGCGTCAATTTGTGTTGAATGGGAACACCCACAGCAACACCCATGGAACGCGTCTTTCACGAGTAGAGTAAGGCAAGGCAGCAACTTCCGCTGCCTCGCCACACAGGGTGGCTTTAAGTGGCCTTGTAGATATGGCTAATCCCTGTTCGCCAACGGAACGTCACAAAAAGAGACGTTCTGAAGGTGCACAAGGCTTGTAAATATGTCCCCAAGTATGTCTGGTTCTTTGGGCATTACTTAGGTGCTCACCAGGTTAGAGTCATTGGTTGTAAAGTAGGTGCTTTTCTCGATAGATGGATTCAGCATAAAGTCGGAATGCATCATATTATATTATTGGGTCATTCTGCTGATCAGCATGTTGAAAATAACTCTTTAAATTAATAACCTTCCTTGATAACAACTAGGCTAGTTTCTGCCCCACTACCAGTATTGAGATAGAATTCACTGTAACTACAAATGAGTTATGTATGCATGTATGTGGTATTTCTAAAGCGCAAACCTAGCCAAAAGCCTGCTGAGTGCTGTACAGGGTTAAAGCCAGGCATAAAGTTGAGTGATACGAGAGGTGGCTGGTTTGTGGACTGTTCATGCATTGTGATGCAGTGTTCTTTAAAGAAGGGTATCTTCAACTCTTTTTCAAATTGGATCTGTATTGGGGCTGTCTTGATGGGTATGGAAAATGCTTTTTTAAATCCTGGATACATAGATAGAAAAGACCTACTGTATTATTTTTAATTTTCTACACATCTTACTCTGTCATCTGAAGGTGTGCTGGCTGCAGGTTTGCCGAAAGCCACCAGAGATGATGAGCTTGTCTGCAAGATAAGGAGGGATGCTTGAGCTGCTGGTATTCTAAATGATGCAGCTTGTTTTGGGAATAGTGTGGGCCAGCAAGAGGAGCCAGTAGAGTTCTATCAGGATGGAGGTGTTGTGATCATTTCTCTTCTGGCTTTCAAATAGACATGCTGTGGTGCCAGTCTAGAGCCCGAGAGGCCATGTAGCAGAGAATTACCAATGTCCAGATGCAAAAGTATGAGGGCTTGAACATCATTTTTGAAGCCGCTTCTCAGAAAAATTGGTTTTCTGTTCATTAGAAGAGAGAGCTGGTACCGGATAGTCTTTGTATTTTTGGCATCCTGCTCCTTGAGAGCGAGATTGGTGTCCAGGGTGAATCCAAGTGGCTTTGCATTCGGGGAAAGTTAGGGTTCAGAGTCGCCAAGGTTCACATCATTGAGCCAGGTTTGTACAGCTTCTTTTTTGTTGTTCTTGGCAAATAGCAGGTCATCTGTCTTAGTTTTGCAGAGCTTCAGGTAGGCGAAAGACAACCCGGTCTGAATGAAGTATAAGCAGTGTTTGAGGCGTTGGATGTCTGAAGCAGCTGAGACTTTCAATTAGAGTTGTGTATCATTGGAATATTGGTGAATCCTGGTATGAAAGAGCATCCTTAGAAACAGCTGTGATGAAGGATGAAATTGAGACATCATCTTCATAAGACGGGACTTTTAGGGAGATGAGTATGTTGGTGATATCTGCAAGAGACATGGCTTTGAAGGAAGACCGTTGCATGATTCTACGGGAAGGGATGGGCGTAACAGCTAATGAAGGCTTTGGGTTGTTGATGTGCTGTCATATCTTCTGTATTTTTTTACTGAAGAAGAAATGTATGGTTTTGCACGTTTCTGTGGAGTGAGGAATTGATGGGTCTGGCAGGGGGTTGATGCAGTGCTTGTCTTGAAAAGTGTTCTGCTTCTTTTGCTGAGTTCATTGATTGTGTTGGTATTGTACTTTGCTTTGGCTTCTGTGATGAACTGTCTGCACGTTGCTCGGTTGGAGGGGCTTTAGTATTGCTAGGTCACCAGGAGTTTTGTTATTCTTCCATTTTATTTCTTGCATGTGAGCTGATCATTTATTGTCAGCAAGTTCTTTACAGTACCAGGGGTGCTGAAGACTGGCTTGCACTTTTATGTTTTAATTGAGGTGTGAATGTTCAAGTACATTTCCGAAAAATTGTTGAACGTGTTTCGATTGGTCTCGGACACGGACTTGATAGGCTGCGAGATGAGTTCAAGCAATGGATTGTTAAAGAAAAAATATTTGAAAGATCTGAAAGTTTGGTCTTAGTTTGTTGGCAGGATGCTGATAGGGATAGCAAAGTAGACTGGAAAGTCCAGGGGAATGGGTGGACCGCACTAGATTTTTGTTGATGTAGAGAAGACAAGGCCAAGGAGCTTTTGGAGTGTGCTGGGGTTGTGTGACATACTGTACCAAGTTGAGTGTTTCGAGGATGCAGAAGAGAGTTTCTCTTGTGTTTTTCTGCGTTTGTGTTGTCTGGGAGCTTAAAGTAACCCAAGAGGATAGAGTGGCCATTTTGGATGGACGATGTGACGAGGATATATGAAAGTCCTTATTTTGCCTGTGAGATCTACAGATGAGAAGGAAGGTGGTGGTCTGAGATCCAGAGAGTGGAAAATGGCATGTCAGCAACTCCATGGAGTTGAGTTTTACTTGCTTGCATAGGGTGCAGGCTCAGGCAGAGTTATGGATGATAGCAAGACCCCTTCCCTTATATGTGTGAGATCCAGACAATGGATTCTGTAGCCTGTTGAAAGATGGACATCTATGATGTGTGAGGATGTGGTAGTGAACCATGTTTCTGTGTGAATAGGGTGTCCAGCTAATTATAGGCGATGAGGGGTGCAATGGTTGGTGTGTCGAGTACTGCAGAGCGAGCGTTAATCAGCATGAGCTGGAATGTGTGTTCTGTAGTTTGAGGATGTGTCGAAGTTAGTGCGTACAATGTTGTGTACAATGTTGGGTCTATGCATTGTATGAATGCCATGTCAGTATCTTGATCATCTAGGTTTAGGTGTGATTGTGAGGAATCACACAGTGGGATGCTGGGTGAGACACATGCTTATATTTAACATTGTAAGTTTCAGTAACACACCTCTTCTGGCCTAAGGCCCAGTCTGAATGTAAAAGACTCTAACATGCAGTGCCTTTGTCTGTGTGTCCTTTGCTGCAGACGCTCGAGCGATCAGAAACCCGGAAGAGTTGACTGAAGTGGGCATAAAGCAGGAAGTGATTTCACTTCCTGTCCAGAAGAATAATGGGAAATAAAATCCTCTTGCATGACTTCTTCTTTTAAAGTTGGGTTTGGTGGGAAACCAGTGACGTCACTTTCTGTGCAGATGGATGATAGTAATTGTACTGATTTAACTTCCAGTGCTGATGGATGATAGATGATTATTGACTGTGGAGGTGATTCTGCCTTTATTTTGCTCGCCTTCTCAGCAGCATTGGACACAGTCCTCCACTCCATTCTCCTGAACTAATTGCAGGTGATGAATGTGCCTGGTAGGACCTCCTGACCCCGTCCGCGTCTAATTCTAATTCTATTTGCTGCGGGGTGATCTCGATTTTGTTCATTCTACATATCATCCCACTGACTGCTCTTATTTCGTTCTTCTGGCCCACGTATTTGTCCTATTCAGATGAAAAGCAACTTATTCTGCATTTTGATAAAGATTGACAAACATTTCAAAATCAATTTAGAGACTGCCATTTCTAAATCAACTTGGAGACTGCTTATGCACAGTTGCAGAATGGCTGGACAACAACTCCCTTCATTTAAACTCTTCAAAAACCGAAGTGTTGGTATTTGATTGGCTTCTTCCTAGGGTCCTGATTTATAGTCTTCAGAATTGGGAGCAAGTCCTCTACATCATCTGCACACAACCTAGACACAATCTAATCTTTGATCCTCAATTAACTATTACAGAACAAAGCTCCAAACATACCTGGACCGTCTTCATTCTTATGGCAATAATCAAGAAGATTCTACCACTCTTCACCCCACTTTTCATAAGACAGGAGCCCGGTCTCTGATTTTGTCTCAACTGAGCTCAGTGCTTCATTTGTAAAACAATAAGTGCCAGGGTTCTTTTCAGGAGACCACTGAAGCTTGCAGCACACATTGCCCCTGCCATACTGGCAATGATAGTAACAACAAAACTACTAACCATCACACTCCTCCTACAAGTATGACAATTTAGACTATTCCAGGCCCCCAAAGCTATAAGCATGACTTGGGTGGCAGGTAATAGTAATTTTTAATCTATATTGAATTAATAATTAACTGTTGTTATGGTCATCACCAAAATAGCCAGAAAACGCCACCTTGTGGCAGACTGTCACAAGCACCAGTGTTGACAATTTAGTGCCTGTGCTGAGCACCGGAAACTACTGGCTCAAATTAAGCACTGACTGAACTATATCAATTCTCTTTTTCTTGGAGTTCCCAAATACTTGCTATAATGTTTCCTACATATTCAGAACCCTGCAGCTCTCCCTTTCTGGGCCTTAGCCAACACACCTGTATCTCCTTTCATGCCAAGACCCTTCATTTTCTACCAACCACAAACATTCCTATGCCTCTGTCATTGGGCCATTCATCAAATTGGTCTTGTCAGGATTCCTGCCACAATTCACCTCTCTTGAATATCACAATATACCGGCATGACTCCTATCATTCCTCCAAACACTTATGAATGAACAAACGTCTTGACCATATAACATGCTGTTGGTAATAGCTAGCTGCAGCTGGTGTTCCCCGGTTTGTTTGAAAAGGCTTAATAGCTTTTACAAATGTTTTACTATGCATATGTAAGGTCATGTTTCAGGTGCTGCAGAAACATCCAGAAATCCACCAGAATAAGTATCAAGCAACCAGCAAAGATTACTTTAACGTGAACCTTCTGGAAGACAGCCATCATCAAATTAGTCCCCTGCACCTGTTCCTTGCTATGAGCAATTAGAATGCCACCTTTGTGAACATTCTAAAGCACCTTCTAGAAGGCAGCCTCATCAAGTTAATTATCTGCACCTGTTCATTGTTACAAACAAATAGAATGTGACCTTTTTGAACGTTCTAAAGCCTGCCACTTACCTATTTCCCGGGCTTCCAGGACTCTCTCTTGCCAGCTCCCTTGATTCTCCCCCTACGACCTCACCGCAAAGAACGTCCTGCATTAGTATTGCACCTGTATGGAAGAAAGAACAAGAAGAAAAGGAGAGATGCATTAACAGACTTGATTTTACTACGCACTGAACTCAGTCACTACATCGTGCTGCAAACAAAGGTAACCAGTGTTCTTGTTCAACTTGTACATACTGTTGGCAGGGCTCTGCCAGAGAGGACGTGGGTGAAGCTTACCCATCCAAATTTACTTGTGGGTTTGATGCTGAAATCATGCTCACTACAGTTTCGAGAACTTTGATGAAGGGGCCTTTATGGACAATCTAAATGAAAATAAAACAACAACAAAACTAAAGGTTGGTTGAGATTTGAAAAGCTTTCGTGAGGTGATACTGTAAGAGACAGAGTTAATGCTAGAATAAAGCCTTATTATATGTTTGTTTATTGGTACCATTCATCAGACTGGTGTGAATGCGTGCTGCAGTGTTGCTGTTCAGTAGACAAGCCACAGCCTCTTTGACTCTACACGCTCTCTCCATCCCAAACCCTTTCCCCCTGGGATTTGCCACTGGAGCAGTGTCTCCTCCTGTAAACCGAGAGCAAATCTCGGAAGGATTTGGGTACTAGTGTTGCCGCCCCATTAGAATCATCTAGGATCCAGGTAGGTGGCTTATGACAGGTCTGCTTTATATTCTGACCCAGTTCTCGTAATAGTGTACTCCTCATATTCTATGCTCTTGTCCTCACGTTCTGAAGGCCCTAAAATTTAGTATGTGTATCAATCAGTTTAGATGCTCCACTACACTGAAGTGTCTACATGACATCAATAAAATAAACACTTTGATGAAATATTCTATCTCAGCTTGAACAAAGTACCTCTAACTTCCCTAGCGTTCCATTGAACAACTCAAGGAATTTCATAGAAATTCCTTTTATTTCATGTTTACGCAACCAGCAGCATGCTCCTTTATTTTACTGATTGATAGCCAAACCGCTCACTAATGTTCCTGATATCAACGAAAGAGAGCAAACTATGTAAACCAGCTGTAAAAGGTACCCTAGCATGTGTGGATGTCTCAGCTTCAATTCAATTGCTGTCTGTACATCTATAGTGTTATTCCACATTTCCTACAAACTTTTAGCATATTTACTTATATACATTCAAACCTCATTCGTCTATCCTCCAGAGGTCCAGCAGCACGTTTACAGGATTTCTATCCACCTCTGATGTAAGATACCAGGGTCCCTGTGAATTAGTTATATGAATGACAGTGTTATTGTCCACGCTTGCAATGTGTCTCGATGTAAACATGATGTAGGGCTTCACACACTGAGCACAAATATTTTAAATGGCCCCAATACTTTCTCATAATTTACAGCTTTGTCTGTTCATAAGCAATTACAATGAAGGCATTACTACTGCCACCAATGGAAAGAACTCCAAAATGTAAGGTTACAGCTCTTCATCTTCCATTCCTTAGGCCATTTCTCATTGTTCCAGTTGCCCTGCGAGTAGAAACCAAATGCATCATTCCAGCCTGTTATTATAATAAATTAAAGTCCCAAAGGAATATCTACCATGCCTATATATTCAATTTCACATTCACTATGGGATGGGTATTTTAGCCTGGACATGCCCCACTTGAATACAACTCTATTAACTGAAATCTAGGGCCCTTTCTCTGCACTGTTGCTAATGGAATATAAAAGGGCCTGCCAACTGTTCAAAACATTCTGTTACCATTGTTATACTCAATTCTATCCTGTTCTTCCAACAAATCAATATAATTCATTTAGCTTATCATCTCATCCAATCCAGACATGATGAAAATTCACTGCAAACAAGTTATGAATCTCAAAAAATGCAAATGACAAAACTAGCTGATGAAGAAAGCCTTTAAATATATATCTGCATTTCACATTGCATGTCGAGTTATTTCAAATCTGGCAGCTAAACCTGAAGCAGACTACCTACACATTTTTTGACACACTTTGCAGTCTTTTTTAGTGCTCCATATTCAAACTCCTGTAATTGGCTGACCACTCCTCTTGGCTGATATAGTAATTTAATGACTTCACTTCAGTTGGTGAATCAGCCTGTACTCACCCTCCATCTTTTCAGCATGACCCCCTAAACCATATACTGCTAAGTCACTTAATGGTCATGTACTGAACAAGCCCGCCATTCAACCTTCCCCTGCTTTCCTACTGAATATACTCTTCACTGTTGCTAGCACAGCTTTGTCTGACTTCAAGTTTTGCATCTATCACCTTTCCCTGGAATTACTGGAATTTAACCAAAACCCAGACTGAAAGCTCTCCCTGGTGATTTCACTTCTCTTTGTCAAGGCTTTGCCCCAGAAACCATCTCATACTGTCTAACCAGCCAGCACGGGAGCCTTCTCCCACCACTAGGCCATATACCATCTTTATTTTTACTGCTGTCTTGTTATGCTGCCCCATTGCCGAAAACATTGGTTGACAGAGGCTCAGATTTACTAAGACGTTGTGTAAGGGTTGCATCACTTTTGCGGCATATCCAAGACGCAAAATCCTTTTCGGCGTTTACTAAGCCACGCAAAGTCCATTTGAATGGCTTAGCGTGGTTTAGTTAATAGAAAGTAACACAATGCAGCTCATAGCACTGCCTTGCGTTTGTTTGTGTTTGGTAGGCATTACATGGGCGCAGCAAGGGAGTTTCTGTGCATCCACCCATATATTTTTTCACAAACCGAGATTTATAAAGACTTGTAAACCTGGGTTTGCCCCAAAATGGTGCACCTTCCCTACAGATGCATAATAGAGATAATTATCTTTATTTCTCCTCGTAGCTTCCTCTTTTCATCTGTGCTCTGCAGCAGACATAGAAAGAGGACTACGCCTCCAAGGATTGCTTTTGTGCAGGAAGGTAGCCCTCCCGGCACAAAAACAATCCTGCCCATAAAGCAGGCACCCTTGCACCATCGTGCAAGGAAGCCTGCGTTGGCACTATGTTGGTGCTGCATTGCGTTGGCGCTAGGCAGCACACAGTGTGCCAGTGTTGAGAGACAGCAGAAGTGCACCCTAGCTTAGTAGATATGAAGCATTTCTATTCTCTACATTTCAAACAACACAGCGCAGCAAGTCGCACCGTTGCGTGAAAGAAAAGTGAATCTGGCGCCAAGTTTTTTAACATCAGAGTTTGCAGCAAAATCCTGTTATTTACCCAACAAGCACTATTTTGCACAGCTTGATCTTTACTGTCACTACGAAAATAAAGTGGGTGGGATACCGAATAAAGCTGTTATAGGAGTATCCAACTACTATCTATTAATAGGATTGCGTCGGATGGGTTGGTGCCATCCACAGCTCCCTTACATTGAAGTATAGTTACCCAGCACAGCAATCCCTTATCTTCAAGCATCTAAGCCCTAATTTCAAGCAATCCCATCACTAAAACTTGCCTTGCTTACCTGATGTTATTCATACATTTGACTATTGTCACATACTGCTATTGGTAGCATTTGCAATATACACCTGCAAGTAATAATAATGTAGATGTCCAGTTTTTAATATTGGTCAGTGCCCTGGGCTTCTTTGGTATTTTTTTTACATCCTCTTCGATCCCTCCTTTCCCGTCCCATGTAGAAGCATGCTGCCATCACGAGGTAGAGCTTTCTAATGTCATATGTATTACACATACTTTCCTATCCCCTTGACCTCCTTTTTCAGTTGCTTATCATATGTCCTCTTCTTCTGTGTTGTGCTCCTTTGCACCACCCAAAATTCCTTCTAAGATTTTATCCCTCTTCTCAGGAGCCCACTTCCAGACAACTTGTTTTGTCATAACGCCAGCCATGCACTCTGCTTGGTTCTCTAAGCGTATGTCAAACTTTGTTCTTGTCACCTCTCTATCACACACACACACACGCACGCATGCGTGCGCGCACACACACACACACACACACACACAGCCCTCTTTGACTCTTCTAGAGTAAAATACCATCTTCTAACCCTAGAGACTCCCATTGTCCATGCTCTTCTTCCCATATCTGTTAGCTGCCTGGAGGCTGTCACACTACATCTCCAGCCAACGGCAGACGGGCATGCTCACTGTGGGAACCTTTTTTACAGTCTCCACCTCTCGTTGCTCCTCTGCAGATTCCTGCTCCTATGGACATACATGCAGTCTTCGATGCCAATCTCTACTCTAAGGTCAGGCTCCTTTTCAATACCCCTCACTCCATACTAATTTCCCATCTAGCTACCACTCTCCCTCCAGTCCCCACCACATTCAATCCTTCCATCTCTCTTCCACTAGCATTGCCCTTGTAGCCCCATTTTTTACCCCAGGCTTCGCTGCTGCCCCCTTTACATCGACCTATTTTTCTTTTAACAAGACCTCCCTTGTATCTCTATCTCTTGCCTCAACTTGCACATTGCCTCATCCCAGCTGCTCCTTCTTTCATTTGCTTCTATCCCGCATTGATAGCCCTGCTCTCACTCTGAACATGTCTTTCTTATCTTCCGGTTCTATCATTTGAGCTAAGTACCTTCACAATTCTGCACCATCCTCAATATCACCCTGGTTAGCCTTTTACGTTGGTCACTGTGGTTAGGATGCTGTTCTACCACCTGCTTCTTGAGTCCACCTCTTGAGAATAGTAGTTAGTGTCCTGCCCCCTGCTGTGTTGGTTATATGTCTCCTACCGTGGCATTCTACAGCAGGTGGACCTTTTAGTGCCCAACCCACTGCACTATCCTTTGTGCTGCACACATAAGTGAGGGGACAGCTTCTTGCTCTTTCATCTCTTTCTCTTCGTTTTGCTGGTGGCAAAGTCATCGCTGTCATGAAGGCTGTCCTATTCCCCACTCAGACCCCTCATCCCAAACTGACCTGCTGGTGGCGCCATCCCCTTTTATTCTAGCTCCTGTGCCTGGTGGAGGGAGTCATTGTCAAAATGTTTTACTAAGGCAACTACTACAAGTGCAGCTTTGAGGATACCCACCCCAGGCTCTTCTCTCCATTGCATTACCTGAGACTGCATACTGGCAAAGGCTGCACTGTGATCCAATCTATCGCTATTCCACTGGTAACGTAAAAAAGAAATTGTCCTTTCAGTAGAACTCCAAATAACCATTGGAGTGAAAACATTCCCCATGCTCCTCATACATGAGTTCCTCCCCACCACTGTCCCTCGCCGCTACCACAACACAATCCCTCCACCATCACAGGGGTGCACTCACCATTCTTTGCCTCCTGTGCCTACTTGGGACATGCCATCTGGGCAACTCATACACACGCCTCCATGCTCACTGCCTGACAGCAGCCCACGCCATTCAGCTTGCCCTTGCTGGACCCAATTGTCCCAACAAACTTGCCTTTTCGCCCACCGTCCTTGGATGTTATGTTTCCTCTTCTATCTATTTATTTTAAAAGTTTTTTTATAGCACGAACATGACCATTGCGGATAGCAGAGCGCTTTACAGGTGTTCAGAGAGCAGAAACAAATTCTACCAAAATATCATATTTGAATGCATTACAGGATATAGAACATCCCCAGCTGATGGAGCGATCAACACAATGTCAGGATTGATAGAGCAAACGCAATAATATAGCAAGCAAGCAAAAGACAAGTGTGTTGTTGAGGTGTCACGAGAGGTACTGATACATGAGATCCTAGGAACTAGGGTAAAACCGTGTTCACAAATAGTGCTTTAACTTCTTTCTTGAGAGATGCGGTTAAGGGGAAAGGAGTTCCAAATTCTGGGGGCGATCCCAGAGAAAGCTCGGTTGTAGGTTTTGTTTTTAAGAAATCTCTGTGGTTTCAGTAGTAGAGTGCTGAAGCTTCTGGAGGATCTGCAACCGCCTCACAGCTCCAACTTCTGAGCAAGGTATCTAGGGTATTGAAGTGTATAGGGCTTTATGGGTAATGGAGGTAATTTTTAGCTAGATTCTTGCTTCATAAGGGAGCCATTAGAGGGATTTCAAATCAGGGTTGATGTGCTTGTTTCTTTTTGATCTGCTGATGAACCTTGCAGCAGAGTTAAGGGATGCCCTTAGGGGAGCCGTTTTGTATCTGGGCAAGCTGCAGAGGATTGCACTTTCATAGTGCAACCCGGGAATCACTAGGGCTTGCACTACAGATTTGAAGTCATTGGGGTGGAGGAAGGGTTTTAATTTTCGTAATATGTTCATTTGGAGGTTCGCTCCTGTGGTGGCAGCGCTGATGTGCTTCCGAGGACTGCGAAGTCTGGCAGCCCATCCCAGCGCTGCCACACTTCACAGTTCATAGGCCTAAATCCCCAAGTGCATCGCTATCAGGAGTGTGTGGTACCCCACTGCCCAAAAATTCCCACCCACCCCATCGGGGAATGTGGCAAGTACCGGCACCATTCATTCCAAAACCTGACCACGGGCAAGGCACTCACATGACCTAATCCAATGTTCAGAAGGGAGCATTCCTCCTGTACAAGATGATCAGCACTCACTTCTTTGAGGTGGAAATGCATAAGGACTACCTTTAACTCATCACCACACCTTTCAGCCACCACAAAGAATGAAAGTTGAAAATAGTCACCCTTTTTTTACCTATTGTCTATATTGTGCATGACACTGTCCAGCAAGAATGTAGAAGAGAAAATGGAGGCAGTTATTATATGGCCTCCTTAGTTATCCATCTGCAAGAAAGATTTGTCAGATACCCAGGTGGCTCCCATCATTGACTGTACCTTTCACACTAAACCCCTGGGATGAGAGAAGCCATACTCCATACAGTTCCTATTCTCAGGCAAGAGGCGGATGCTGTTTGAACTATCTGTGCCTTGGCTACTCAGAGGCTGCATTTCTCTCTCGTGACATCATCCATTCCAACAAATAGGGTTAACAACAAACTGAACATTTAAACTTTCTTTGAAGACAACAGGATAGAAGATTAACAAAATATCGAGACAATGTTAAATACAGTAAACTTCATATTCTAATGAGAGTAAACAAAGTAAAATGTATTCTTCATGCTGATGAAATTGTGATCTATATTTTATTTTGTTGTTGGAACCTGCTGCTTGAATGAATTGTTGAGAATAAAAAAACAGAGAGAAGGCTATACAACAAATTCATGGCAATGAAAACAATATTAGAAAGAAACAGCATATATAGATTGGAATTCCTCTGATGTCTGATTGGTAATAACTTTGCCACCGTTTCACGAATCTCCACCAAGCTTTGGAGACCTATTCCATTTTCTAAATTTTGCAGACCTATTTCTTTTTATAAATTGACTGAAGATGCAAAGTTTTGTTGTGATTAGTTAAGGGAGTGCAAATAAAAAATGGGGGTCCAAAACATGTTTTTACACCAAAGCATTTTCTATTGACTTTTTACCCAGGCGCAGTGACAAAACGGCTAAACGGATTTTCATGAAATTTGGCAGGAATATCGATCATGGTGTGGAAAGGATCTTTTGGACAACTTCATGAAAATTCATTTAGTAGTTTTGCAGTAATAATGGATAAAAACGTAATGATATATATGGCCATGGTATACTGAGGTAATTTTGCAGTACATGCGTTGACAAAACACAATATTATTGGCTAGTGACTGCCCTTACAAAAGTAAAAGGTAGCCATATTGTTTTGATCACATACTGGCTGTGTTCTGAGTTTGTACCTGAGATATACGTTAGCACTATGTTTTACACCTATCGGAAGACTTAAGTCACTTTCAAAACTGGTAATTCTTAGGGACATTTTTTTTATATTGTTCTCTATATATATTAAAAAAAGGTAAAGGAGAACCGCGAAACTACCTAGGAAGTACCACAGTACCTTTTGAAATAAAAAAAAAGAATTTATGATAAACAATAAAACAATAATAAACAACAAACCCAACATATTTTGGTATTGCTTGTTATAAATCCTTTTTTAAATTTTCAGTAGGTACCTAGATATTACCACAGCATTACGTTGCCTTTTTTTAAAATATATAGAAAACAAAAATACATTTCCCTAACTATTCACACTCATGTCTTCCTATAGGTGAAATAGTAATAACCTCTATCTAACATAGACACCGAGTACTTAGCCATTTTGCATTATGCCTACCTAAAAAGTTGATGAAAAATGCAAAAGATAATCCACGATCCACCACTCAACTCCACTGTATGACACGCCACTCCACAACATGCCACTTCACTCTATGACATGCCACTCCACTCTGACATGCCACTCTACTCTACGACACACCACTCCACTCTATCCTACTCCACTCTACATGAGTACACTCTATGCTATTCCACTCGATACCACTCCACTGTCACCCTACCCTATGCAACTACACTCTGTTACTTCGCTCTATACTATTATACTCTACGCCACCCACCTATACACTACTCCACTCTATGCCACTCTTCTCTGTTATTCCACTCTACACCACTCCTCTCTACACCACTCCACCCTATGCCACTCCACTATAAAACACTGTATGACATACCACCCTATGGCACGACACTCCACTCTACGCCACTCCACTCTACTCTACGCCACAACACTCCACTCTACACCACTCCACTCTATGCCACTCCACTCAAGGTTATTCCACTCTACGCACCTCCTCTGAACTCCACTCTACTGTATGCCACTACATTCTACACCACTCCACTCTACATTATTCCACTCTATGCCACTCCACTCTATACCACTATAGTCTACACCACTCCACTCTATGCCGTTCCACTCTACGCTATTCCACTCTACGCACCTCCTCTGAACTCCACTCTACTGTACGCCACTACATTCTACACCACTCCACTCTACATTATTCCACTCTATGCCACTCCACTCTATACCACTATAGTCTACACCACTCCACTCTATGCTGTTCCACTCTACGCTATTCCACTCTACGCTATTCCACTCTATGACCCTATACTCTAGACCACAACACTGTATGCCATGATACTCTATGATACAACACTCTACGACATGATACTGTATGACACTCCACTCCAAAAAGGTAAAGCAGTACCGCAGTATTGCCTAGGAGGCGTCACAGTAACTTTCGAAATTTAAGAAAAAAGAATTTGTGATAAACAACAAAACAATAATAAACAGTAAAAAATTGTGTTCTATAAATCCTTTTTTAAAATTTCAGTATGTATCGCCGTACTTCCTAGATATTACTGCGATACTCCGGTACCTTTTTTAAAAAATATACAAAATAAAAATATGTTTTACTAACTATTCACACTTTTGTAAAGTGCCTCATGTCTTCGTATAGGTGAAAAATATGGTAATAATCTCTTTCTAACGTAGAAAGTAAGAACTAAGCCATTTTGCTGCTATGTCTGCCTAAAAAGTCAATGTAAAATGCAAAAGACATTCCACATCACACCACTCCACTCTATAACATGCCACTCCACTGTACTCCACTCTACTCTACTCTACGACATGTCACTCCATTCCACTCCACTCTATGCCACCCTACTCAATGATATTCCACTCTACGCCACCCCACTGCACTCTACACCGCTCTACTCTATGCCACCCCACTCTACGCTACTCACTCTATGTCACTCCACTCTACGCTACTCCATTCTATATCACTCCACTCTACACTACTCCACTCTATGTCACTCCACTATACACAATTCCACTCTATGACACCCCACTCTACACCACTCGATCTAAGCCTATCTACTCTAGGCTATTCTACTCTACACCACTGCACTCTATGCAACTCCACTCTACAACACTCCACTCTACGGCCCTCCATTGTAAGACACTGTAGGACACATAACTCTATGACATGACACTCCACTCAAGTCTAGGCCTTGCCACTCCATTCTACACCACTCCACTCTACGCCACTCCACAATACACCACTCCACAGTAAGACACTGTATGACACACTACTCTATGACACAGCACTCCACTCTAGTCTAGGCCTTGCCACTCCACTCTACACCACTCCACTCTATGCCACTCCACTCCACTCTATGCCATGACACTCTATGCCATGACACTCTACGCAACTACACTCTACACCACAACACTCTGAACCATGACACTGTATGCCATGATACTCTATGATATGACTAACCCTGGGCGGAGTTCGCGGAGTTGCACTACGCGGAACACCGCGAAGTGCAAAAAAAACTCAGTCGCACTACACAGAGCTCCGCGAGCGGTGGAGTATAATAGAAAAATGCCGTTCGCAGTGATTGCACAGTGCTGGATGCTTGTCCGCACTGTGCAATCATTGCGAACAGCAACATGCACAGGGCAAGCTTTCCTTTTCTGCCGCTCAAGTAGATTTTTACTCGAGCGGCAGCTTTCTCAACGTGAACGGGCAGTTTCTCAACGTGAGCGGTCGCCAGCATACGCGACCACTCGCAATGAGAAACCTGACCCCACCGCGTTGAGAATTCTCGCTGAGATGTTAATTTTCCACGCTCGCGCTCGCCAACTTGAAGTTGACGATCGCGAACGAGGGAAAATCTCGCCGGGAGGTTGATTTTCCTCGCTCGCGGTCGCCAACTTGACGTTGACGAACGGTAGCGAGGAAAAAAACTAAGCTATGCAACGCGAAGCGGAGTTTTTGGGAGCTCCGCGATCTCCGCGTTACGCTGAGTGCAGAAAACTCTGCAAACTCCGCGAGCGCAGCGGAGTTCACCGCCCAGGCCTATGACCCTCTATGATATGACACTGTATGACACTCCACGCTGCACCACTCCACATCTTTGCCACTCCACTCTTCTCAGCTCTACCACACTCTACAACTCTCTACGCCCCTCCAATCTACCACCCTCTAATCCGCCCTATGGCCCTCCACTCTACAACACTCTACTCCAGTCTATGCCACTGTTTGACACTCGCCTCCAGTCTATGGAACTCTGCGACACTCTTCTCCACCCTATGACCCTCTATGCAACTCTGTTTACACCACTCAATCCCACTTTACACAACTCTGCTCTATGGCACACTACTCCACTGTACTCCACTGAACTCCACTATGCCACTCAACTCTACAACACTCTAATCCACTTCACTCTAGCACATTTTACAACAGCCTACTCTATGCCATTGCACTCTAGAACACTCTACTCCACTGAGTGCCACTCCACTCTATTACACTCTACTGCACTTTCTGACACTCCAATAAGCCACTCCACTCTACAACACGCCGCTCCACTCTATGACACTTTAATCCATTCTATGCTCCACCACTCCAGTTTACTGTACCCTACTCAACGCCATTTTACTATATGACACGCCACTCTACTCTATGACACTGTACTACACTCTACGATGTCACTCCACTCAACTTCACTCCACTGCATGACTCTTTACACTACTCTTCGCCAGTGTACAGCACTCCATTCTACACTGCTTCCCTCTACAACACTCTACTCCACTCTACAACACTCTACTACACTCTATGACACTCTATGCCCCTACACTGTACTCTGCAATACTGTACTCCACTTTATAACACTGTAGAACACTCTACTCCATTCTATGCCACTCTACGACACTATTCTCCACTCTATGCCACTCCCACTCCACTCTATGCTACTCCACTCTATGCCATGACACTCTATGCCATGACACTGTATGCAACTTCACTCTACGCCACAACACTCTGAACCATGACACTGTATGCCATTATACTTTATGATATGACCCTCTATGATATGACACTGTATGACACTCCACGCTGCACCACTCCACATCTTTACCACTACACTCTTCTCAGCTCTACCACACTCTACAACTCTCTACGCCCCTCCAATATACCACCCTCTACTCCACCCTATGGCCCTCCACTCTACAACACTCTACTCCAGTCTATGCCACTATTTAACACTCGCCTCCAGTCTATGGAACTCTGCGACACTCTACTCCACCCTACGACCCTCTATGCAACTCTGTCTACACCACTCAACCCCTCTTTACACAACTCTGCTCTATGGCACACTACTCCACGGTACTCCACTGAACTCCACTACGCCACTCAACTCTACAACACTCTATGCCACTCCACTCTAGCACATCTTACAACATCCTACTCTATGCCATTGCACTCTAGAACACTCTACTCCACTGAGTGCCACTCCACTCTATTACACTCTACTACACTTTCTGACACTCCAATAAGCCACTCCACTTTATGACATGCCGCTCCACTCTATGTCACTTTAATCCACTCTATGCTCCACCACTCCACTCTTCTCTACCCCACTCAACGCCATTCTACTATACGACATGCCACTCTACTCATTGACACTGTGCTACACTCTACGCTACGTCACTCCACTCAACTTCACTCCACTGCATGACTCTTTACCCTACTCTTCACCAGTGTACGGCACTCCATTCTACACTGCTTCGCTCTACAACACTCTACTCCACTCTATAACACTCTACTACACTCTATGACACTCTATGCCCCTACACTGTACTCTGCAATACTGTACTCCACTTTATAACACTGTAGAACACTCTACTCCACTCTATGTCACTCTACGACACTATTCTCCACTCTATGGCACTCTACACATTTCCCTCAACACCACGACGCCCCACTTTACTCCACTGTACTCTTTGTACACTGGGAGAGTTTTGTTCAGGAAACCTGGGTTTTACCCTTCAGTTACAAATGTTGGAATGGAGAAACTGAAGTATTCATTAGCCGAAACAAATGTGAAACTTCAAGAGGTGACACTTCATTGAACTTGTAATGTATTGATGACCAATTTGGTGTGCAATCTGAAGAGCGTCCCTGTCTCCTTGATTCGGCCTGTGTTCAATTTACTTACACACGGATGTTATTTGATCCTGAATGACCAAGGTTGCTATGGGATGAAACCAGAAGTGCCATATGTGGTGTCAGTTT
The DNA here is from genome assembly GCA_963921515.1 of Calotriton arnoldi. Taxonomy (NCBI): domain Eukaryota; kingdom Metazoa; phylum Chordata; class Amphibia; order Caudata; family Salamandridae; genus Calotriton; species Calotriton arnoldi. Next base: position 497,096 of record CAWUFW010005746.1, on the reverse strand, counting down.
CCAGCGTCATGACTTGCTCTAACAACGTGTCATTTCCACCAACACGCAAGATCGTGAAAGTTACCGTTTGGCCATCAATTCAAACCGAGTGATCCCGGGGAACCCCTCGATACAACAAATATTGGTATATTTTACTACTAAACAGGCAGTCACAAGTGCAGTTACCTTGCAGGCAATAGGGTCATGATTGAAATGGAGCAGCAGTTGCAGTGGCAACTGGGTCAAAAGTTGTCATAACACCTCTAAGCACCACATATTGCTATATTTTACTACTAAACAGGCAGACATAAGTGCAGTTATCTAGCATGCACTAGGGCCATGATTTCATTAGTGCAGCAAGTGCAGTGGCACTGGGACCAAAAGGTCTACGCTCCCCACTGAACACTGATTATTGCTATATTTTACAATAAACAGGCAGTCACAAGTGCAGCTATCTTGCAGGCACTAGGGCATGATTTGAATGGTGCAGCAGGTGCACTGCTTTAGTGGGTGGAACTTTTAACTAATTTTCACATTCTTTATGATATTGTTCCATTAATAAAATTGCATTTTTTTCTGTGCCATGTGTTTGTTGCTAATAAAATAGTTATTTTCTGTGTCATGTGTTTGTTGTTGCCGCATTATGTAGTGTAAACCTGAATGTAGTGACTGTAGTGCTTTACATGGGCACGCTCCATGGTGCTCTGAAGGGATGCTTTAACTTCCTTTATCCATTGGGACAGTTTCTGTATAACATTACAGCGCCAGATAAATGCTGCAAAGTCTTGGATGTAAAACAAGTCATGTGCCTGTTCTAAAGTTATTCCTCGAATTTTGTGATTGCAGGATGTTCCTTCTACTGGCCGGGAAGGGAGGCTGTATAGTTTCAAGTGCAGTGAATTTGAAAATTACAGCTGCTGGGCATTGTTGTCACATTGTGTCAAAACTTGTCTTTGTGAGCAAGCGTGTTTGGTGACTGCATGGGATTTGTGCTGCTGTTCTCTTTTTGGAAGGTATATTTTATTTTGGAATACTGTTAAATAAAAAAAAAAGTTTTGGGGGTTTTTATTGCAAGTTCTCCACTTTTATAACACCGAGCATTTAGCTTAGTAAGCAGGTAGGTGCTAAGACTTGCTTTTTTTTTGGACTGGCCTTTACTGCAGATTGTATTGTTCTATCACCAAAAACATGTTGTATTGTTTTCTGTATTTTCCGTTGACCATATGAATAATCAATGTTGTAATTGAGTGATACTCTGTAAACTGAAACAGGAGTTATTTTCTATTAGTGAGAATTTTGCAGTTCATCTTTCCGTGGATGTAAAATGCATTCATATTAATCTTGCATAATTTTAGCACATTGTATTTTAGCTTAATAATTGTTAAAAAGGATTTGAGTTAATTTAAACAGCCTCCTGAATTTTCAATGTTATATAATATAAAGACCATCAACTGCACATTCCTAAAACAGGCAAATGCTTTGTCTAATTTAGCTTGCTTACGCCTGGTATTTTAGCTTAATAATTGCTAAAAAGGGTTTGCGTGGTCCAAAGTAATGTAACAGCCTCCTGACCTTTCGATTGTTATATAATGTAAAGAGCACCAACTCACATTCTTAAAACAGGCAATGTGCAGTTCTCTAGCAGGCACTAGGGTCATGATTTCAATGGTGCAGCAGGTGAAGTAGCACCGGGATTTATTATAACAAATGCCTTGAAAAAAATAAAGCATTTGTTACAACATACAAAGTTTAAAGTATATAGCACAATAATTGAAAATGTCAGTGTAATGTTTAATTAAAAAAACATTGTAAACCATAAGTAACATAATGCCAATAATAATGCAAGTGCAAATATTTACTATATGCTCATTTTTGTTTCAGATTTTATGTTCATGTTTAAGTTTTTTTGCAATAATAAAAAAAAATGTGCAGTGCAAAATAAGAAAAAAAACTTCATAAGAGAAATCTGTAATAAAAAAACTTGCCCATCTCAATAAAACAATAATCTCACTTTCAGTGTGTTTCTTTCACCTACATTGCACAACAGCTCAAATGCTCATTTGAAACATTTAAAGTTCATTTTCATTTGTTTATCTTAACAATGAACAATAACCAAACAACACTTTTTCATCTGGTTTTCGTAATCTTGTTTCTTCTGGATTTTCTGTGCTTGTATGGTTTTTCATTCAGCCTTTACCTATTTTCCCCATAGCTGCACCACTTTTAAGCCTACTTATCAGGTACCTGTTTTTTTATCTTTGTCCTGCACCATTTACCTAATCTCCCTTCTTTATAATACCACTAGTAACAGCACAATATAATGCCTTGTTGTACGTAAACAAGGCATAACACTTTAACAGACTTTCTGTAACTTATATTGTCCAACTGCCTAGCAAGCTACATCTCACACCAAAAAAGCTTATTATTAATCACATAGGTGAACCCAAATGCATTTACTAATGCTAGTTAAATTTGTATTTAATTTTTAATGACTTTCAATTGCTTGATTATTAAAGCATATTTTATATCATTTTAGCTGACATTTTAGGCTAGCTTTACACTTTTAGCTGAGTCTCCCTCATGACAAGGAGAGGGTGTTGTGAGGTGCAACAGGGCCGGCTCTAAGCCTCCATCTTGATTTCACGTTTTTAGATTGAAATTGTTTTCTAATGGTGACTTTTTACATGCTTGGTGCCTACACAATAATATATTGAGAAATGATCATACATGCAGCTCATTTCTTAGCAAGTATTGTTATCATGTTATTCGCACTCTCCGTCCAAGGGTAGGAACATAGAACGTGATGCCCTTGTATTTGTCCAGTTGGAGATAGCTTTTCGACTTCAGACTAACCATTGCATCAGCTCTGCACTTTGACACAGTGTGATTGGAACTGTGTTTATTATATAGGCAGCCTCTGCATTATATTCAGCAGTACAGCACTTCTGCTGGGATTGTCCTGGAACAGGACTCACTGTGGCTGAGATGCAGTCCTGCTGACTCTGACCTCTATCCCCAAAGGATGATAGCCTGTTCTGCACAGATGCACAGACTGGGGTCCTGATACATCACACTAAGGCATGGGGGTTAGGCTATTCCAAGGGATCTGGCAGAGGATACTCCCACTATGGTCTCGATAGTATAGGTAGTGTTAGATAGGAGTTTAACCATATAATCACATAGTAATGTTATAATGGTTGAACTGTTTATCTTTTTCACTATTCTTGTAATGCTGGTTAAAATGCTTTTTGGGGAGATTTACTAAGCCTTTGCGCCGTGTTTGCGTCACAAAAGTGACGCAAAACGCCGCAAAATCTTTTTTTTGTAAATTACTTTCCAGCGCTGATATATATATATATACCTAGACTCCGAAGATTGTTATAACCAACACATAGAGATAAAATCAGGTGTGACGTACAGAGAGAGTTGTATCGAAATAACCTTATAGCCCTACCTTCAGTGCCTTGATGTCCTGTGAGCAAGAGTTGTAACTAAAGATTTCTCTCCATGCAGGCATAGCTGATCGCTACATGATGGTAGACCTGCTCCCAAGAATACACCGTGAAATCTGTAAAGTTATATATCCCACTGTCATATGTAAAGTTTGATATCTTGAAAAAAGAGAGATAGAAATATACACACAAGCAAACATGGTATATCAAAGTCCCTTATAAAAAAAATATAAGAACCAGATACCTGACTGATGGTCAATAACTACCTTCTACAGAAATCTGGGTACATAGGAAGATGAGACTGGTTATATGGCGCTATGTTCACGCCTCCAGTGGATATCTTAGATAGATATAAAATAGGACAAAAAATACACAGTTAATCTCTGTCAATAGATCAGCTAATGTCTCCAAATGTACTAGAACCTTAATTGGTCTGAATATCTTTTATGTGTAGAGGAAAGCAGAATCCAGCCATGCAATTCGGAATAAAATAAAGGGCTCTCAATCTGGTCAGTGATATGGTGGAGAAGATATGCACATCAAATATGTCTCTCTCTTTGCATTTTACAGGGAGTTAATAAAATGAAATGCCATCTGTAAAAGAACCAGAAAAAATATCTCGAGTCGGACTGCAGGTATCGACAACATATATATAGGGAAGTGTCAGGATTCCTCCCAGTGGTAGGTAACAAACATATCAATAGTCAGAGGCTAAAGTAGGCACTAAAGTGCATATAAAATGCTCAGAAACAAAGCCCCACCCAAACGCTCTCAGGCTAAAAAATCTTAGGGCCTGATTCACAAAAGTAATCTGATACAAAATCCAAAACTTACTACTTTTGGTATTCACAGAAGGCATTTAGTAGTAGTAAAGTTACAGGATTAAGTCCCCTTGAATTCTGAGTGTCCCTAGGGCCCAACTAGCCCCCCAGGTACCTACAGTTAGGACCACAGAGCTGAGTTGCAGAGAGGCGTTCCAACGCCACGCACCTTTTTTCACCTCTGTGCAACGCAACTCTGTTGTGCTTACTGAAGGTACCTGGTGGGGTAGTTGGACTCCAGGGACCCTCAGGATTGAAGGGGACTTAATCCCCCAACTTAAAACACGCCACGGGGCCTGTTTGCACACATGTCACCTCAAGCCCCACCCCCTCCCTTCACCACTGTGCAAACGCGCCCCGTGGCGCGTTTTAAGTTGGGGGATTAAGTCCCCTTGAATCATGAGGGTCCCTGGGGTCCAACTAGCCCACCCTGTACCTCCAATATGCGCCAGGGAGCTGCATTGCAGAGAGGTGTTCAGAGGCCACGCCCCTTTTTGCACCTCTCTGCAACGCAGCTCTGTGGCGCTTTCTGGACGTACCTGATGGGCTAGTTGGCCCCAGGGACCCTCAGGATTGAAGGGGATTTAATTCCCCATCTTAAAACGCGCCACGGGGCCTGTTTGCACACATGTAACCAGAAGCCCCGCCCCCTCCCTTCACCACTGTGCAAACACGCCCCGTGGCGCGTTTTAAGTTGGGGGATTAAGTCCCCTTGAATCCTGAGGGTCCCTGGAGTCCAACTATCCCACCATGTACCTCCAAAAAGCGCCACAGAGCTGCGTTGCAGAGAGGTGTAAAAAGGGGCGTGGCATCTGTACACCTCTCTGCAACGCAGCCCCCTGGCGCATACTGGAGGTTCCTGGTGGGCTAGTTGGCCCCCAGGGACCCCCAGTATTCAAGGGGAATTACTTCCTTCTTAAAACGCGCCAGGGGGCGCGCTTGCAGACTGCTGCAGGGAGGGGCGGGGCCTCCGGCACAATGCCGGTCTTTTTTTTTTTTTTTGTATGGGAGGGGGCTGCGTGGCCCCTCTTCCCTTGGCCACTTTTGGCCCCGGGGACCCCATCCTCGGGGCCTGAGGATTTTCATTTTTTTTAATAAATAAAAACGGGAAGGGGGCCGCGTGGCCCCCCTTCCCTGGGCCTCTATTGGCCCCGGGGACCCCATCCCCCGGGGCATGCCCTCTTTTTTTAAAAATTAAAATATTTGGAGGGGGGCTGTGTGGCCCCCCTCCTCAGGCCATTTAAGGCCCCGGGGACCCCATCCCCCGGGGCCGGCCTTTACGTTTTAAAAAAAATATATATATTTTTTTTAATTTGTAGGGGAGTGGGGCCGCGTGGCCCCCCTCCTGGGCCACTACTAGCCCTGGGGACCGCATCCCCCAGGGCTGGCCCTCTCCGTTGGGGACCGTGGGGGGTCCCCAATGCCCCCACGGTCCTGCCGGCTCCCCGCGTCCTGCGGGAGCCGGCATTGCTTTTCCACATGGGGAGCTGCTAAGATGCAGCTCCCCGTGTGGAAAGCAATTGTCTTTGGTTTTGGAAGAGAGAGCAGGTTTCCTGCTCTCTCTTCCAAAAACCAAAGCAGTTTGCTATGACAGGATGGGAGCCGCGAGGTTCCCGTCCTGTCATAGCAAACTACAGTGTCCCGGGGGTGAGTACCCCGAGACACTGCAGGAGCTAGCCCTGGGGGGTGGTGGTCCCCAGGGCCATCAAGGGCTCCAGGAGGGGGGCCGCGCGGCCCCCCTCCCTTCATTGGCAAAGCCCCGGGGAGGAGGTGGTCCCCGGGGCTCGGGGGTCTGTAACGGACCCCCATATTGAAATATTTAGTGCCCTGGGGAGGTGGCGGTCCCCGGGGTGTGTGGGGGGGCTGGAGCCCCCCCACACAGGTCATTTTATTTTTAAAAAAAGAAGCCCCGGGGGTGGCGGTCCCCGGGGCTTGGGGGGGCCTTAGAGGCCCCCACACATAAAAATAAAAACACGCATGCCCCTGGGACTTGGGCCACCCAGGGGCCAAATAGCATTTTTTTTTTATCGCCTGGATCCGCGCACCCAGCGCGTTTTTGCCGATTTTTTCAACAAAAAAAAAAATTGGGGGGGGTCCTGGGGGTCCTTGTGGGACCCCCTGAGCAGGCCTAGGGGGTCAGGGTGTTTCTACCCTGCCCCCTTTGCGTTTCTGCGCACTTGTTTTACTGATTTCTTGTGCCTCGGTTCTACCGAGGCACAAGATGGCTGCCAACACTTCCTGGTTTGGAGTGTTGACAGCCAATTAGCATGCAGCTCGTGGTCGGGAGGGTGCGCGGATCCACCACGGCCATAGATATCGAAACTTTTATTTTGGATTTTCTCAGCAACTACTGAACGGATTTACACCATTTTTAAAAGGGTGCTTTCTGAACCAAACACTACCTTTTGCCAAATTTGGTGTAATTCCGTTCAGCAGTTTTGGCTGTAGCCTTGCATAAAGTTTCCTATGGGAAATTGATTTTTTTCACTCTTATTTTTTTAATTTCTCCGTAACTAATGAACGGATTTACACCATTTAAAAAAGGTTGCTTTCTGAACCAAGCGCTACCTTGTTGCAAAATTTGGTGTAATTCCGTTCAGCAGCTCGGGCTGTAGCCGTGTGTAAAATTTCCTATGGGAATTAACATGGAGAAAACACGTTTGGGACCCCCTTTTTCTCGGCCCCGCTTGATGAATCACCCGAAACTTTCAAGACAGGACAGACCGGAGCGCCCCACTAGTTTTGAAAATTTCGCGATGATTCATCAAACGACGCCAAAGTTATTGGGAATAGAATGTTACGAATTTCCTATGGATAATAGGTCCTAACTATAACTATCTATATATATATTATCTACTGGCGGTCGCCAGTAGATAGTTATAGTTAGGACCTATTATCCATAGGAAATTCGTAACATTCTATTCCCAATAACGTTGGCGTCGTTTGACGAATCTTTGCGAAATTTTCAAACTTTGTGGGGCGCTCCGGTCCGCTCCTACCCTGAAAGTCTCGGGGGGATTCGTCAAGCGGGGGCTGAGAAAAGGGGGTCCCAAAACGCGTTTTCCCCATTCATTTTTCCATAGGAAACTTTAGACACGGCTACAGCCTGAACTGCTGAACGGAATTACACCAAATTTGGCAAAGAGGTAGTTCTTGGTTCAGAAAGAACCCTTTTTGTTAAATGGTGTAAATCCGTTCAGTAGTTGCTGAGAAAATCAAAAGTAAAAGTACATATATATCTATGGGCACGGAGGATCCGCGCACCCTGAGCGCACCCTGCGCGCACCGTCCCGATCACGAGCTGCATGCTAATTGGCTGTCAGCTGGCTGTCAACATTCCGATTCAGGAAATGTTGGCAGCCATTTTGTCCTCGGTAGAACCCAGGGACAGAAACAAGTGCGCAAAGCGCACAAAGGGGCAGGGTAGAAACACCCTGACCTCTAGGTCTGCTCAGGGGTCCCATAAGGACCCCTGGGCAGAAAAAGCATTTTTTTTTTTAAACGGCAGAATGCGCTCAGGGTGAGCGGATCCTGCCGATAAAAAAATCGAAGCGCGCTCTCCGTGCTTCGATTGTATTTTGCCCCGGGTGGCCCAAGTCCCGGGGGCATGGTGGGGGGGTTAAATTTATGTATGGGGGCCTCAAAGGGCCCCCAAGCCCCGGGACCGCCACCCCGGGGCTTTCATTTTAAAATGGTGCGGGAGGGCACTCGGCCCTCCCGCAGCCCCGGGGACCGCCACCTCCCCGGGGCACTAAAAAATTAAAAATGGGGGTTCATTTTGGACCCCCGAAGCCCCGGGGACCACCACCTCCCTGGGGCTTTGCTGATGTGGGGAGGGGGCCGCGTGGCCCCCTCCTGGAGCCCTTGGTGGCCCTGGGGACCGCCACCCCCAGGGCCGGCTCCTGCAGTGTCCCGGGTGCCTACCCCTGGGACACTGCTGTTTGCAATGACAGGACGGGAGCCTCGTGGCTCCCGTCCTGTCATTGCAAACTTGCTTGGATATTGGAAGAGAGAGCAGGAAACCTGCTCTCGCTCCAATATCCAAAGCAGATTGCTTTCCACACGGGGAGCTGCATGTCAGCAGCTCCCCATGTGGAAAAGCAATGCCGGCTCTCGAAGGACGCGGGGAGCCGGCGGGACCGTGGGGGCATTGGGGCTCCCCTCACGGTCTCCATTATTATGTATAGGCCCCGGGGGATGGGGTCCCGGGGAGAATATAAATTAGTGGTAGGAGCTAACAAAAATTTTACGGTGAAATAAGGAGTCGCGCACCCAGCGCGCCGATCAGCGCGGCCCCTAGTGTGAACGCGTTGGGTGCGCGACTCCCAGCGCGGCCCCCTGGTGTAAACGCATTGGGTGCGCGACTCCAAGGTAAACGCGTTGGGTGCGCGAATCCCCCAAATATTTTTTTATGAATACCTTAGATAATCTCTTACCTTCATATGTACAATAAAGACACATACATATTATTTTTCAATATAAAAAATTTCGCGGGAGTCGCGCACCCTGCGCGCCCGGGCACGTATTTGACGTCACGCGGGGCCTGCCACCGCGCAAGCGTCGCTTACGGTAATTCGTATGTGTCGCGTATAAGCCGGAGCAGGAATCGCGTACCGGTCGCTTAGCAAACGCGCACACATGTAATATACGTATGTTACGTGACTAGAAACACGCACCCGTCGCATACCATACGCGGATCCTTTACGAGTTCCTTAAATAGGTGGCTGGGGTACGCGTATTCGCCGCGTTCGGTACGCTTTCGGTGCGCGATTCCCAAAAACATTTTTTTAAAAATTAAACAATACAAATATATTAAAATAAAAATATAACAGAAAAAAATTATACAATATTTTACTTTTTAATTTATTAAATATTTTTTTTGCAAAATACATAAAAATATACAATATTGTTTAATAAATAATATATTTACAAATAAATATAAAAAACTAAAGAAATTCAGTACAAGAAACATAAGTATAACTATTATTACACTTAAATATTAGCTTTTAAAAACCTTTGAAATTCACTGAAAAAACCATAGGTTTCAGGCACGTTATAGTTAGGAATTAGCATTTAAAAAACCTTTGAAATTCACTGAAAAAACCATAGGTTTCAGGCACGTTATAGTTAGGAATTAGCATTTAAAAACCTTTGAAATTCACTGAAAAAACCATAGGTTTCAGGGGCGTTATAGTTAGGAATTAGCATTTAAAAAACCTTTCAAATTCACTGAAAAAACCATAGGTTTCAGGGGCGTTATAGTTACTTGGACATTGCACTCATACAAAACCCGTGAAATTCCCCCGTTATAGTTAGTTCAGCTAACTATAACTCGCGCCCCCGCAATGCACTGCTGATGACGTCACATATTACATCACTCATGACATGGTCAGTGACATCACTGATGACATCACTGATGACATCTCAAATGACATCACTGATGACATCACTGATGACATCATCCATGTGATAATTTCATGCATCTTCTCAGACCCTAATATAACTTTTGATACACTCACTCTAAATTACAGACTGCCATTCTCAAAACCATAGACACTCCAATACCAATAACTACATACCAACTCACTGATTGTTAGGACTACACACACATCCACTCACTCACCCGTACAGTCACTCATACTTACAGTCACTCAGTACAGGACTATCATATGCACTCATACACCTATATAAACACTGACACACCGCCACTCATCCATAGACGTACTCACACACCTAGTCAGTCATGCAAATAATTAATCACACACCCATTTACTCACCTATAGAGTTATACACACACCAGCTCAATAACTCATACAAATACTAGCACATTCTTACGCTCTTATACAATAACTGATACAAGCACACACGCATCCATACAGCCACTCTCACAATCACACACTCTCATGTATAGCCTTTTAAATACTCTAACACACATATATACTTCCTTTTACATATGTAGTTACTCGCACATGTACCACTGAGATATACATTCACTCACTAACACACCCATACACACACTCACCCACCCAAGCAGTCCATCACAGACGCACTCTTCAAATCATGCACCCAGTGAATCACCCACTCACACATCTATATACAGAGTCGCACACACCCCACCCACACAAACAGTCAGGCACCCATACAGATACTCAGACAACCAATCAATAACTCATATAGACACTCATGTAGCTATTCACAAACCCATGCAGCCACTTACACAGCAACAGACAGACGGATACAGACATTCACCCAGTTTAGTCACTAACCCATGCATTCAGTAAGATACGTTTAATGACTCACTTATAGACTCAGTCACGCACCTACTAAATCATCCATTCAGACACTTATACACCCACTCACTCTTCAATACGCCTTTCCCTATATATATTAAACATATTTAAACTTTACAGAAACACACAGTCACTGGATGATGTCATCAGTGATGTCATTTGAGATGTCATCAGTGATGTCATCAGTGATGTCACTGACCATGTCATGAGTGATGTAATATGTGACGTCATCAGCAGTGCATTGCGGGGAGCGAGTTATAGTTAGCTGAACTAACTATAACGGGGAATTTCTCGGGTTTTGTACGAGTGCAATGTCCAAGTAACTATAACGCCCCTGAAACCTATGGTTTTTTCAGTGAATATATATATATATATATATATATATATATATATGTATATATACTCTATGATATTACTTTGCATTTCTAGATTTTCCTCAGGATGCATCCCCTGTCACCCTGGTGTGGCCAAGATTATGGGTCTCCACCAAAACGCGCATCGGCGCATTATTACATAAACAAGACGCGATCATTAGGAAATCAAAGGGATAATACTTTGGGCGGAGATTTTTAAAAACAATCTTATTACACATTTCTACGCACAAGTATTGAATATTGAAATATATCCGTCTTGTAGGCTTTTGATTTCTTGTCATGTGAAAGGGTTGTTTGTTGAACAAATGTGGTATGAGTGGTACGGGTGACGTTTTTCAGTTTTATTGGGGGGATTTTCATGGTCATCTTTAAAGGCATAGCTATCCTCTTGCTTTATATTAATGGAGCATGTTTTTGTATTATTATATATACGGGCATATGTACACTTATACAGATATGATTATAATAAATTATATATATTTTTGATAAAATCCCAAATGTAAGAGATATTTTTTGTTCTTCCATCTGCTGTTTAAACATTTCTGCTGTCAATATATGTATAAATATCACGACTCCGAGATAACTTGGTAAGCATCTTTTGAAGTAGGGTGAGATACTCCACCAATTGAATTTATAAGGCATTTTTTCCATTTTTTGCTTAAGCACACACTTTCTATACAAAAATACAACTTGTTTGAATAAATGTTTGAAAAGCCAAATTGCATCTTTCTTGTGTTTACCTTGGGCATGCAAAAGTAAACAACAAAAGGGCAGATCTGTTTCCCTCGGTTTCCTTGGGGGAGAAAAAAAGTAGTCATGTTCAAGGTTGCTGATACCATCTGGTACCCTGATAGTTTAGGGGTTCAGATGGGGTACTGTGAGCTAGCCAGTAACCATACCAACATTTTCTGATGGTATGTGTGATCTAATTTCCCATATTCTGAAGCTTATGTTGTCCAGATACACAGTCCTACTAATTTGTAGGAACCGAATAACAATGGCACTCCACTCTACAACACTCCACTCTACGACAGTCAACTCTGCCCTACTCCACTCTATGTCACTTCACTCTACCACACTCTACTCCTCCACACTACGACACTCTATGCCTCACGACTCTACCACCCTCTATTCCACTCTATGCACTCCACTCTTCAACACTCTCATCCAGTGTATGCCACTGTATGACACTCCAGGGCACTCTACAACGCTCTACGCCACTCTGCTTGCCAGGGTCTGGTTGCTCAGTGGACGAATGCAGCCACTGCAGTGGCCTGTGTTCGACCTCATGGTCACAGGTTCAAATCCCGGTGGGTCCACTCAGCCTTTCATCCATCTGAGGTTGATAAAATGAGTACCATTGAGTTGGGTAACTATAAACATCTGTTATTCAGCACCAAGATACCCTGTTAGGGGTGAACTTGTGCTTTACAAATACATGTGTTATGTTATGTTATGACACTACAACACACCAGTCCACTATATGACATTCCACTCCACTCTATGACATGCCACTGCACTCTGTGACACACCACTTCTCACCATGACACTCCACTCTACAACATTCCATGCCATTATGTTATATAACGCACCACTAAGCTCTTCGACACTCCACTCCACTGTACAATACACCACTCCACTCTACATCACTCTACGACACAGCACTCCACTCTATGATACGCCACTCCACTCTATGACACCCTTCTCCAATGTAGAACACGCCACTCCAATCTACAACATCCCCTACACTCTATGACACTCCACTCTACAACACTTAAATCGAAAATCAATGAAGAACTTAATTCAGGTTCAAGCTTAATTTTAGTTAGGAAAACTTTTTTATTTTTTCAATGCAAAATCAACTACACAAACTTTAGAAATTCTAAAGTTATAGTTACAGCTTTACAGTTATGACTTAAAGTTGGGTGGCGTGGCCAACCTCCAAAAGATGGCTCATTTAAGTTGCGAGGCACATGGAGGTCTCAGGCTATGTTGGTAGCTGAAGGGGCCATCGGCTGCCAGTGACTGGGGCTCCCCACCCACTGTACATGACAGGAGAGAAGGTCCTGATCCGCAGAGGCTGAGCTCGTGGCCAAAAAACCAGTGCCACCCACTTCCTTTTTCAGTCGACTCCAATCCTCGTGACCTTCAAGAGACTGCTCTAAGGAACAATGAGGCCCGTGCCGGCCTAGCCCTGCCCTACCTGTAGTGCAAACACTGGGCCTGGAGGAGAGCCATACACAGTAGATGAATGCCACCATTGATGATTCCACGTTGAGAGCATCTGAAGGGGGTAGCTTCAGGAAAGAGGCACTAGGTTGCTTGTGCCTCCCTTGCGTAAATAGACCTGGAGGAAGGTGAGCCTGGTACAGACAAGGTAAAAAACCTTGGAGTCCTGATCGACGACCATCTTTCACTGTCAGACCAGGTCAACAGCATCACCTCTTCGTGCTTTTACACTTTAAAAATCCTTCGGAAGATCCTTCCTTTTGTTCCTATGCTCCTCAGGAAAACGGTTGTGACTGCCTTGATTTTGTCAAAAATCGACTACTGTAATTCGCTCTACCTTGGAGCCAAAAAGAGTGTGATACATAAGCTGCAGACTCTGCAAAATGCTGCCACCCGGCTACTACTAAAACTCCCTAAATTCAGTCCTCTAAGTCAAGTCATCCGGGAACAACTGCATTGGCTGCCCATTCCGGCGAGGATCCAGTTTAAATCTATGTGTATCGTACACAAGACCCTGCATGGGGCAGGACCTGCCCAGATCAGCCAACACATTAAGCGCTATACCCCACAGAGAAGCCTCCGCTCGGCATCGGCGTCTCTGCTCGCAGTACCGAGGGTAAAGACGTTCAAGTGGGGTGGTAGAAGTTTCCGACATCTAGCCCCTAGGCTATGGAATTCCCTGCCCCTGCATCTTAGAAACCAAAACAATCTACTACAGTTCAGGAAAGAACTCAAAACCTGGTTATTCACTCGTACTAAACTGGCTGGTTGATTTCCCGGTTACCCTCCATGGTAGCAAGCACTAAGACGCCACGGCATACATGCGCTCTATAAAAACTTATATTTCATTTCATTTCATTTTCATTCATTTCATTTCACAAGTGGGCAATTTTCCCTAGCTCCTGTAGTCCTGTCCTTGAGGGGGATAGTAGGCACCCAGTGGGCGATCAAAGATTGTGCAGCAGAATGCAGGAAGGCCAACTGTGAAAGCCCCAAAACCTTTACAAAGCCACATGCTGAGGTTGAGCCGCACCCTGCTCAACTTGCATCCCCATTACTGCCTGGAATGGACCCCATGACGCGAAGTTGGATACGATCCTTAAAGCTGGATCTTGGAGGGAGAGTAGATGTGGTAGCACTGGAACGATGACTTCTGCATGAGTACCAATGGAAGCTCTCAAACAGAGTAAGGTGCACAGAACAGCCATATCGACCTCCAACCTCAAAAGCAGACCCTCAACCAACAAGTTGAAGACAAGGTCAGACTCCTAGACGGGAAGCTGGACGATCTTGAAGTCAGGTCCAGGTGAAATAATTTCTGCATCATCGGCTTCCCGGAGGAGGCAGAAGGAGAGGACCTTACTGCCTTCTTTGAGACCTGGCTCTCTTAGCAGGACGTGCCCTAAGGGACTTTCCCCTCACTTCACGGTGGAACGTGTGCAGAGGGTACCTGCACATGCCCATCTGGTACTCTCCCAAGACCTATGGGGGACAAACTGCTAAACTTCAGAGACAGGAATGAAGTATTGCAAGCTGCCAGATGACTGGCCCCCATAAACTACGACAATACACTGAACATGCTTTTTCCGGATTACACCATAATGGCCCAAAGCCGGCAAAGGGATGGTGAATGGAAAATCACACTTCTTCACAAAGCCTGGAGATGCCTGAGACTGGGTTGAGCAACAGGGACCCTCCTCACCCTAGGCCAGCAGGAGGATCTCAATACTTGCCATGGTGCCTCATTTTAGAGACAGAAACTCGTCTTACGTTTCTGACGGATCAGACAATGCCTTCTGCGAACTCCAGTCTCAGCACAGCTGCCCCATCTCCTGTGGAGATGCTTTAGTTGGCTACTGCACTGATGCGGTGGCCTCAGCCGCGTGGACCACCCATCAGTCATCCCTACCGACCATACTTCAACCCCTGCCCATGGGCCGTGGGGGAAAGACCCTACATCCTGATGGTGGGCCCTCCCTACCACCAACTCAACCGGATGCAGTAGGCACACACTTTCCACTGGTGGGCATGCCTGTGCCCTTCACATTGCCGCACAGTGGTCTTTCAGGCCTGAAGGACATCCAATGGACTCTTTCATCGACTAGACTTGTTGTTACTGTTACACAGGTTAGGGCAGTTAGATATTTCTCTGCCGCCCTGGGTTTCGGAGTTGGGATGTTTATGTTGATGAGCCTTTCTTAGGGTGTACGGAACTCGGTGTCTTGGTTCAAAGCATACGTGCAATTACTCTTCCCAGTCCCCCATTTGGGTCCTTACCTCCCTCCACCATCCAGCCCCAGATGGATAAGCTGAATTTGGTTATGTGGAATATCCATGTCATAACTACTGCAAAGAAGTGATACTTTATATCCCTTTACTTAAAGAGACAGGGGACTTCTACATGAAACGCACCTCCCCAAGGGGGAGGCTACTAGGCTTCAGAGGTGCTGGAGGGGGACAGTGTTATGGAACTGAGTACTCAAGATTTGCCAGAGGAACACTTATATAGATTTGGCTGGCAGTTCCCTTTTGACCTATCACAGTGGAAATAGATCTGTTGGTGATATGTCCTAATAGAGGGGGTACTGGATGGCACAGCAATACTATTGGGATGCTTTTACTTACCTAACACCGGACAGTCAACATTCCTTACCTTCCATTCGTCCCACCTGACACTCTGGGCACACATGCCCTGGATAATAGGAGGCGACTTTAATACCATTCTTTAACCCTATATTGGATCAAACATACCCCCACTCCCCAATTCCCCTACGGTTCATGCTGCAAAAAATCTGACACAATGGGTTACGCACTGCTCCCTAGTTGACAGCTGGTGCACCCTACACCGTGACGGTAGGGATTGTTCCTTCTATTCTCCCCCACATGAGTTACATGTTAGACTGAATAGATTTTTTTCTCCCCCCTTCCACACAGCTACAGATAATGGATGTCGAATATTTGGGCAAGACGCTCTTGGACACAACCCCCTTCTAATAAAACTTTCTTGGGAGCACCACACACCTCCAGTACCCATGTGGAAATTGCAGCCCAAGGCACTGGAATACCAAGCCTTCCGAGCAACCATTCATGACATCCTAGTCAACTATGTAGTAGAAAATGCCAACACAGTCACAACATGACTCAGTAGTATGAGGCACTTCATACATGCCATAATAGGTGCTAGAAGGATGTTAAACAGAGAGTTGACCTAGAAAATGCAGATAGGAGGCCCAATGTGGATCGAGCCACCTCCCTATGGCGCAAGAACAACATGCCAGCATCCTTGAATCCTTCCACTACAGATCACACCAAGTCAGAACTCACGTGAAAGTTGACAATCTGAGATGCCACCTGGCATGGCTCCTTAAAGATGAAACAGCAGCCACTCTAGTGACGGCTATAAGCACAGGCCACACCACAGTTCTATACTTTCAAGATGGCATTCGCAGGGTATTTTATACACACTACCAAACATTACACAGCTCCAGGCACACCCGGAGCCTCCTGGGGCCAGAGGCACTCCTTTCCACTATCACACTCCCTAGAGTGATGAAGTATCAGAAGCAGGCTCTAAACAGCTGTGTAACTGTTCAGGAGATAAAGCCCGCCATAAGTGACTTCCCCACATGCAAAACCCCAGGACTGGACGTTCTGCCTATCGAATTTTATCCTATACTGACGTAGTTATCTCAAAGTTGGTCGAGATGTATTCATACGCGCTGGGCGCCGACATCTTATCAGTCTTCATGCAAGAAGCATTACTAGTCTCCCTCCCTAAACCAAGCAGAGACCCACTGGACATGACGTCCTACCTGTCATTGGCTATGATGGGATGCAATTACAAAATGCTCAGCAAGGTCCTTGCCGTGCGCCTTCTGGACTGCAAACCCCAATTGATTCACACGGATCAGAACGGGTTTATTCCAAGTAGGTCCACAGCTTTAGAACTGTGTTGTCTCCATCGAACCCTTGAGGAAGCTCCTTCACAACTTCCCTACTCAGCATGCCTGATCTAGACCTTGAAAATGTGTCCAACATGCTAGACTGGGAGTACATGTTTGAAGTGTTGTGGAACGTGGGAATGGGTATTGGGGGACAACTACTCCACTTGGTCAAACTGCTGTATACAGAACCAACAGCCAGGGTAAAAATTGGTCTACTGATCTCTGCCACGTTTCCGGTGCACTGCAGCAGGAGATAGGGGTGCCCGCTGTCACCAGTGCTGTTTACCCTGGCTCTTACGCAGGGACTACACCAGGTCAGGGGTGTCCCTCTACAGGGTGAAAAATATGCGGTTTCCCTATATGGGGAGTACGTGTTTGTATATGTGAGAGACATACAAGAGGGAGTGGCTGACATTACAAGAGACTTATCAGCTTTCAGGGCAGCCTCGGAGTCAACTGGGTAAGGACATGGTTGTTCCCTATACACCATTAATGTCCACCCCAAACAATCATTGTGGAGACCCACCTCATTCGATGGGCAGCCCACACCTTCAGTTATTTAGGCCTCAACATATACCACACCTCTCGCTGTCTCCTTGAAAGCAACCTGACGAGAGCCTTCTCCGCACTACGGCCTTAAAGTACATTTTGGAGAAAGCGCCCACTAACTGTACAGGGACAGGTCCTATTATCAAAGGTGATAATGCTGCCGAGGCTGCTTTATCACCCTGTAAATTTACCAGTCCCCATTCTGCAGTTGGTGTTTCCTCTGCTAGATGGAATGCTGGGGGGGCTAGTTTGGAATAACGAGAGAGACGCAGAGATTCACTAGCGAAATTACAATTACGCACAGAGGCTGGAGGCCTGGGTGCCCGAACTTTGAACATTACTGTCTTGTGGCCCAATTACAATGGCCTACCTGATGGTTTACGGGACTTAACAGAAGTGACGGCGGTGTTTGGTCGCGATACCATAAAAAAAATTCGGGAGACGTTCCTCCCATGACCACCAATGCCCAAACATTGCAACTGCCTCTTCTGAGTTGCTTACAGGTGCTAGATAGAGTAGAGTCCTGAAATTGACTCCGAACACGCTTCCGTACATGCCTGATGTACCATTGAGCTCCCTGGCAGCCTATCACAGGGCACAGAGGGGATGACGAAGCGGGAAACTGCCGGGGTGGGTACACTCTGAGCTCTGCTTTAGGACCATAATCCGATCATATTTGAACCGTTGTCGGAACAAAATGATTACCGCGAAGGTAGTATTTGAGGCACAGACGCGTGACGGCTCAGATAGAGCGCCTCTGAGGAGATGCGTCCACAAACCTGTCACACATGCACTGATGCACGTGCTCTTTGCCTTGTGGGCAGGGTGACGACTAGTTACATGAATTTTGAAAGCTATCCCCGACAGTACCAGACACTAGGTCTCTAGTCTAAAGGCCAGATGGTAATAAGATTTGGGAAACCTATTGACTCCAAAGGAATGGGAGAGGGAGCTAATATACCCACGCAAAGTCACGTACAATGTTCGTTTTCAATTCATACAATGTAATATCCTGCATGGAGTCTGTTTAACGCTGGCTAGACTGTATAAAATATACCCCACGGCATACTCTGACTCAATCCGATGTAGACACCCACTCGCAGACATACTACATATGTTTAGGGATTGTCCTATGGCATGACTTTACTGTGATGAGATTTTCACACTTCTCCATAGAGTCACTGATAGGTCAGACCTTAATAGGCTGAAAACCTGCCTTCTAGGACTATATGGCCACTGAAAAGGTGGCCATAATTGATCCAGTCCTGGTGCTGGCTCAAAGGGCGATTACAATGAGGTGGAAAGCAGCGTCACTCCCGGAGCCCTACAGTGGCAGGCCACGGTGGTGCACTGGGCTACGGTGGAGACACTGGAACAGCATAGGAAGAAACTGAGGGGACAATTCGGGCAATACACACATCCTCAGGCCAAATTGGGGTAAAAGGCCGCTTTATTGGACAGGTAAGCAGTTTTATGTAATACAGATATGCAAAATAAAGGCCTCACTAATACAGAGTCATATTCTATCACCCCCCGCCCTTAAACCATTCCCCACAGCAAACTTCCCCAAGATTGTTCTAACTGATCCTCCTCCCCAACCCCTATCTTTCGTCCCCTGCCTACCTCCTGCCTCATTCCTCGCTCCCCTGTTTCCCTCTGTCCGAAGCTAGTCTGAATGCCCCCAACCCTTCCTGCCTGTCTCGATCTCCTCAAATTCTGCCACTTGCCCAGCGATGTAAAGTACCTCTTTTCAAGATATCCAGCACAAAACCATATATAAATATCACATAATTCGAAAAGGGGCGAGACCAAAAACGAGCGCCTACCTCAGCCCTCACTGACGACTACTCTGCGTTCTAAAGCTGGCGCCCTAACCGACTCGCAATAACAACGGCAGCCAATCAGAAACCTACCTGTCCATGGAATGTGCCAATAGCCCGGAGCTGCCCGGGGGTGGACATTCATGAACGCCACCCCCAGGAGACCTCATCGGGCAATAAACACATCCTCAGGCCAAATTGGGGTAAAAGGCCGTTTTATTGGACAGGTAAGCAGTTTCATATAATACAGATATACAAAATAAAGGCCTCACTAAAACAGAGTTATATTCTATCACCCCCCCTGCCCTTAAACCATTCCCCACAACAAACTTCCCCAAGATTGTTCTAACTGATCCTCCTCCCCAACCCCTATCTTTCGTCCCCTGCCTACCTCCTGCCTCATTTCTCGCTCCCCTGTTTCCCTCTGTCCGAAGCTAGTCTGAATGCCCCCAACCCTTCCTGCCTATCTCGATCTCCTCAAATTCTGCCACCAGGAAAAACCCTAATATAGGTGTTTTTCCTGTCCCCCCTTTTTTCTTTTGGAATATGACAATCGCTATAAAAACTTGTAGCAAAAGAAAAACACACACTGTCGCTAAAACAGGCAAAAGTGCTTTAATACCATAACTTGAACAACATATTCGAAAACCCTTTGTTTTTATGTAAAAAAGACAGAAAAAACTCTGAGAAAACGAAAGGGGGATGGGAGACATGGTCAGAAATATATATATGAAGCTGTCGCCTAACAGCTTATTCATTAACACCAAGCTTTTAACTCCAAAGTTTTTGAAATCATCTCCTTTATATTCAGAATGTAAATCTCATTACCTATGAAAGAAAGGTGCACTCCATCATGACCGAAAAATTGATTGTCCTCTTTTGTAATATCACTGTGAGCCAACCAATATATACTATTAATACAACAAAAACGATGTAATTCCCTGTAAACTTTCCTTCTTGCTCTTTCTATTGCAGTAAATCTTTCTGCTCCCCTCCAAACCCTTCTAGGCATTTGGTCTGTTAAGCACACCTTCGTTGGGGCCCACAATTTTGCTAGTAACTCAATATCAGCTTTTATTTCTAAGAGTAAACCTAGGCCAGATAACTGTACAAGATCATTTTCCCCGAGGTGAATCAATAAAACTTCCGGGCGCTTTTTTGATGACAGCTCGCTTAAAAGAGGCATTAACTGTGTAACTAATGTTTAATTTTTGTAACTTGCAACTTGCTGATCCTCATGTAAAGCACTCTGATACCTCCGGGTCTAGCCAGCGCTATATAAAACTCTTCAAATAAAAATAAATAAACTGGCCCCATTTCATACCACTTGTTCCCCACCATGCAACTGAAACTTCATCTGACCGAAAACCCAAATTCTTTCCAAAATGACTCTTTTCGGCTTGTTTTGCAGCCCACTTAACAAATGAATGTCCAACTATCCATACAGCTTTCTGTGGTAATGTAGGACCTTCCGCCGAACCTAGGAAGAAATGACAGTTAATGAACTTGAACTGTGACATTACTCATCTAGTTCTCTAATGTATCTGAGAAAACAAGCAGAAGACCAACGCCCCAATTTCTCTACTTCATTGGCTGAAAACCCCCAACTGGCAGCTTCTGAAGCGCACCTATTCTAAAGGAGTGAGTCCCAAAATTAAATGGATTTTTATCCAATTTTCTTAGTGTTTTCCTCATAACTGCCAGCATCTGGGTAGCCTTGAGTGGAGATCCATCTTGGTGCCTAAACACAAAATCCAATGCTGCACCTCCTACGTCTCTAAATTTTGACCATGCTTTTATAGGGCATAAAGGTCCATTTAATTTTTGCAAAACTATTTTTTAACCTTTGCCAACCTGATCTGTTTTGGATTTCTTGAGGAGGATACCTATTGAGTTTTTTGTAACCGCAACATTTTTCACTTGAAGATCGTCATTTTTTGATTTGCCCAACAGTTTGGATATTCTGAAAGCCCCAAAAAATAACCAAATCATGCATAACTTGAATAAACGACATTCAAAGTCTGAAAAACAAATAAATTGCAAACTCCGTGTCATATCTAATAAAAGTTTCAGAGTAATTGGTTCTCTTAGAATTCGACCTCTCTTTTTTATTTTTGCCCATCCTTGTAGTATTCTTCTTCCCATCTCACCGGCTGAAGGTTCATATCCCCAAAAGAACTTCCCATAAAAAGACACACCTGCTAATTTCCCTGCTATTGTCGTTGCAGAAATGTTCCTTTCAATGTTGGACATTATAAAATTAATGATATCATCCCTGCGCTTTCCAATCCTCTTGGTACTACTAGCTCTAAATGCAGCACCTGATTTGAGGAATTCTAGCCATGCTCTCCTGTAAGCCAATTTGGTACTCTTTGCCAAAGAATTTTCAATTAGTTGATGCGCTTTCAGTTTGCTAACTCCCATACCTCCTGGGGAACCTGAGTCTTCCGCAGATATGCTCCGTGCGCCAAACCACGGAATTTCTGCCACTGAAACGAGATAACGCATCTGCAATGTTATTGTCAGCTCCAGGTACGTGCCTTACTTTGAAAATTATGTTATGCATTAACCCCTTCCGTGCTCATGACGAGCTCAGCTCGTCATGCTGCGCGGTAGCGCTGTGCGCATGACGAGCTGAGCTCGTCACGACCCCACCCGCGATCGGAATGTCCAGCACACGAGCGGAATTCCGATCGCGGTCAAGGGGTTAAGCAACCTAACATGAATCTTTGTAGCAGTTTCAGTAAATTCTTCTCTTTTGCCCTCTGACCATTTACCAGGTCAACCACTGTCCTATTATCCACATGAAACAGTACTGTCTTGTTAACCAGACTCTTACCCCACACAGCTAATGCAACTACCAATGGGAAAAATTCAAGAAAGGCTATGCTTTTTGTCTCTGATACCCAACTAGCTGGCCACTTCTCGGCACTCCATTTTCCGTTCCAAAAAAGACCAAAGCCATTTGCACCTGCAGCATCAGAAAATAACTGTACCTGCCAAAGAAAGTCTTCATCCAGCGACCAAATCGTGACACCATTGAATGCTCATAAAAACATGAGCCAAACTTCGAAATCTGCCCTCATGCTAGCGGATATCCTAATCCTTTGATGTGGCAACGAGACACCTGACATGGCAAAGCCTAATCTTCTACAGAAACTTCTACCTGCCCTTACGACACGGCAAGCGAAGTTCAGATGGCCCAATAAGCATTGCAGTTCATTCAGTGTCATTTTATGAGATAATCTAGCATGCTCTAACAAAGCTGTCATCTCCAAGACTTTTCTATGAGGCAGCCTGGCTTCCATCTTGACTATATCTATTTCTATGCCTAGATAAGTCAAGCAACAATTAGGCCCGAGGGGCGCTAGGTGGCGCACATCCAAAATGGCCGCACCTCTGTGAGGCTCCGGCAGCTCGGCCACAGCATCCTTCATTTCTCCTCCCAAATCAGTGTGAAATCAGCCGCAACAGCCCACCGCCTGCAGCGGTACCTGCCCTCCCACTCCGCTGTTAATTTCAGCCTTCCCGGACCTCCGGAACTGCCCGTGAGACGTCGTCTTTGCTGCGGCGGGTTGTGAGTGGTGACGCGCCCGGAACCCTGCGCGGCTGCCGACACCACGCAAGTCCCGAGGCTTCCACGTGGCGCTGAGCCCCCTGAGAAGACCCCGGCGCCGGCCCAGATCCTGAACTCTATACGGACGCCTGCCGGATGGTGGCTCCCGTGGCCGCTTCTCCGAGATCCTTGCCTGCAGCTGCCGGCCGGTTGCGGCGGTCCCGGGTGTGAAGGTGAGGTTGCCGCCCCAGGCCGGAGACACAAGGCGGGAGTCACTGTGCAATTACCTGCGCGCTGTGGGCTCACATCTGCTCAGTTGCTGCCTCCAGCTAACACCCTCTGCAGACCTCCGTTGGGCATTAATCCGCATAGGTGCAGTAATCGAAGATCCTAGCATGCTACTGCACAATGTGATTTCCGACTGGGCCCTACGCAACCATTATCTGAGCGGCCTGCTATTGACAACACTTGCGGCGCGGAGCGCTGTAGCTCCGCTACTCTCCTTATCTCCTTTAAGGCCCTTGATGACATCTGTGAACACTACATGCCTCTTTAGCGCTCAGACAATAAACCAACGGCGCACGTTGCCACACTGCCCTTCAATTCATGCATGCCGCCATTCTCCCTCGCTGATTTGGAATCGTTGGGACTGTTGTACGGATGTACGCTGCGGCACACTGATCGCCGGAAGATTCGTGTCTGCTGCCGGCCGGCTAGGCTGGCTCATATCTTCTCAAGCTTCTGCTCTGGCCTGTCGCCTGCCTACATACTCGCCACTGCTACGCTCTCTGCACTAGGAATCCGTCACGCCGACGCGGTGCAGGTTGTGCTCTACTTGAGTCCCCTGTAGAACCACCTAACATTACTAGCCACATAGCCTGATTCGGCGGCGGCTTCACCTACAGTCGATGACGTGGTGTCTGAATTGCTCCACCGTGCTGCCATGAGGAAGCCAGATGGTCGGCAGCCCAAGCTTGTCTTCGACGCCAAAAAGACTGTCACGCGCTCATGCACGGAAGATGCTGTACAAGCTACTGGGGAACAGTCGCAGACACAGACATCCACTCCGGACGATGAAGTGAAAACATTGTTGTTAGCTATGCTACACAGCCTTACCGCCTTATCCAGTAAAATGGACACAATGAACAGTCGCCTAGACTTCCTGGTCCTGAAAGTGGATAAGCATGATGAACAGATCAAGGAGGCAGAGAGTCGCATCTCAGACACGGAAGACACCACGTCCCAGATGCAACAGCAAATGACGCAAATGGACAAGCTTCTGAAAGTAATTGCGGCCAAAAACGAAGACCTTGAAGCTCGTAGCCGCCGCAATAACATACGCGTCATAGGCATTTCAGAAAGCACCAACACTGGGCCCATGGAAGACTTCATTAAGCGCCTCCTGCGAGATGCCTTTGGTCAAGACGCATTCTCTCCCCAACTTATCCTGGAGCGCGCGCATTGATCTCTTGGTCCCAGGCCTCCTCCGGGTGGTGTTCCATGTCCCATTGTGGCTCGTCTCCTTAATTACTAGGACCGAGACACTGCGCTCCGGCTAGCGCGTGAGAAGAAAACATTGCGGTACGAAGGCATGGATTACACCATCTATCCCGACTTCACCGTTGCTGTACAGGAAGCTCGTCGCAAGTTCCTAGGGGTGAAACAAAAGCTCCGGAAGGCGCAAATTGACTATGCCCTCATGTATCCAGCACGCCTAAGAGTCACCTACCAAGGCAAGCAAAGCATATTCTTGAATCCGCAGCAGGTTGAAGACTTTCTTAAAAACGTCAAACGCCGCTCCCCTCGAAGAAATTCTGATGACTGTAGCTCCAGATCCCAGTCCCCTGGCGCGGATGATCCCCCGCAGTGAAAGAAGACGTCAGGAAACCTCCGAACTGTCAGCCTCTTGTATGGCACTGTTCTTTGGCCCTTTTGTTTTTTCTTAGCCTTTCGATCCTTGTGCTGACTCACAGATCCCGCTCCTGCGCGAGGCGGGAACCAGCCTTATCTCCATTGTTGGATCGAACTGGATGTGGCTCGTCGGCGTAAGCTAAGTGTACTCAGTATCTTAAATGTATCATGGTTTAATGCAGTGGGCTAACTGTGTAAATCAGATCTTTGTACTTTTCTTCCACTGAATTGTGCCAACCACCCTCCATTTACCCTCCCTCCATCCCCCTGCCGCTGGGGAAGCTGCAGCGCCCTTCAGGCAGCCAGTGAAGGGCATTAAAAACAATTCACTGGCTGCCTGTTTACAAGAGGATCTTTTTTAAGGTTCTGATTACTACTTATAAAGCGACAAAAAAAACTGGACCAGACTATTTAAATGCTAGAATCAAGCCTTACACCACTGTGAGAAGTTGGCCTGGTATATGATGTCCACTTGTTAGAGTGGGCACCTTGCACCAGAACAATTCGACTCTTATGGTTGGTAGGTTAAAGACAACCTTTATAGAAAGCTATCCTAGTGGTAGCTGTGGAGAGCAGCCTTCAGGCTAAGTCTTGGAGGAATGTAAAGCAGCTTGTTTTACCACACAATCTCTTGAATCACCAAATGAAAAGACACCACACAGGTATATATATCAAATATATATGTATTTATTACTAAACAACTCTCTACTAATCTATTTATGAGATTAGAAGTCAGGAACATATGTACAAATCAATTGTTATCAAAAATAAGTTAGCACAAGTGAATATCACAATGTTATCTTGGCTAGACCGGGGTCTAGAGTACATAGAATCGAGGGACCCCAAAGAACCACCCCAGGTAGTTGTAGGAGACCCACAGGGGACGGACGCGGTGTTCAGACACCGGTGCGAGTCCTGTACGAGTCTATGCGAGAGAACGCGATTGAGTTTATCAATGTTACAGGTCCCTGGCGTGTTCGAGGCGAACACACCGATCGGTCAGTACGAGTCGAAGGACGCGGACACTGATAGAGTTACAAGGGAGTTGGACGCGATGTGTCTAACACAGACTCGAACCCTGTACGAGCCAGTGCGAGAATCGCACGGGGAAAATCGGAGTTTTAGGGCACTTCTAGGGTAGCTACAAGCAAGTCACTTACAGGGTAAGTAGTTCTAGGGCCAACACCCACAGGAGCACCGTAGTGCTGAAGTTACCTCACCCAGGGGAGCCGGGTGCATAGGTGTCCTTTGGTGTCGGGTCGCGGCGTCGTTCTCAATGGGAACCAATGAAGACTTGCTGCTTGCGACGACAGAAGAAGTGTCCGTTGGAATCCAAGCCTGGATTCGGAAGGAGGAAGACCTGAAAGCAGAGGGGACAGTGTTCAAAGTCACTTGGCAGTGACTCTGGGCAAGGAAGATGAATGCCCACCGTCGTCGACAGCTTCAGGTCGTTCACGGGTGTCTTGACTCTTCGACCACGAGGTCCAGGAGGCGTCGAGGACGGCCAGGAGCTGGATTCAGCGTGTCCCACGAAGTCTGCAGCTGACTGTGGTGTTGGCGACCCGATTGGAGCCAACAAGCCTTGGTAGCAGCAAGTCTCGTGGTGATGAGGAAAAGTCAATGGGGCAGACCAGCAAGGTCTGAGGGACTTACCCAGCGAGGGTAGGTCAGGGCAGGCCTGGAGCAACCAGGGGAGCCCTTTGGTTTTGTTGAAAAGTCTTCTGGGGACCCACAAGCCGGCTGGCAAGGGATCGCAAAGACGCCTCGGGAGGATTCACTCAACAGGGGCCCACGGTCACTCGGGACGTTGTAGGCCTCTGATTTTGGGAGGGATCTCTGCTAGAGGCTGGGACCATATGTGGTCCAAAGCACAAGTTCATAGAACGTCGTGAAGGGGTTGCACTTGACAATAGTGCACAGTACCCAGGGGCTGCGGTTCCTCGTTGCTCGTGGGGTCCACTTGCCCCAGCTTCGCTGGGGACTCACGATGGCCTTGGAGAAGTCAGGAAATCCTCTTCCTGGGCTGCAGGGACTTCGGGCTCCGGCGGGAGCGGCGTAGTTTGCGACTGTCGTTGCAGTTTTTGGTGCCTGCCAAGCAGGGGAGTCACTCCTTGACTCCAAGGGAGATTCTTCAGTCTTCCAGAGGTAGTGGAACGTCGAAGGTCCGGGATTCTTCAGTAGAGCGTCGTCCAGGGGTATCTAGGTTGCAATGCACAGGTTCCCCCTCTTATACTAAAGAAAAGGGAGGGACTAGCTCTATGACCCCACCTATGGGAGGGTCAGGGGAGTGGGTGGCTACACCCACTTCCCTTTGTCCAGTTTTGCGCCAGAGCAGGGAAGGTAGCCCCTGAGCCGGTTTAAACTGGGGTATGCACAGAGGAGCCTTCGGCTCCCCCAGTGCAGGACTTCAAAGCACTCTAGGAGTGCACCCACCCAGCCCCAATACACTAAACCCTGTCTGGGAGGTGGTCATACCCCCTTGGGACAGGATATCTATTGTTGGGCCTCCTCCACTGCGAGTTTCGGTCATCAGCAGGAGGGCAGCCCAGTGTCTGTGACTGGTGGCATCCATTTTGTGATCACTCCAAACTTCCATTGGATGATTTATGAACAAAACACCTCACGCTCCTCTTCTTATAGGAGAGTTGTAGCCCACACTGTGAACCTTGCGGTCACAGTGTGCAAGAGGGAACCCAATGATGAAGCATGTCACCTTTGGGTGAGTGAGGGTTCTCGTCTTTAAAAGACTAATGCCCTACCCCTTCCTTGCACAGACACCTAGGTCAGTTATTGAAATAACAGACAACATCCCGATATTTTTTGTGAGTATAGTGTAATTGGAGTGGTATCGTGGATGTCATTACTCCGCAATTGAACCCTTTTGTGAGATTGAAGTTGATAATCCATTTTGTGATGCCAGGGCTCTTCAGGATTCTACCGCGTTTCCACAGTAGGTACATGTCTATCCCTCTAGAAGGGTGGAATGCTACCCCCGCCGCCAGAACTGGCGGAGGAGTAGTATTCCAAGATGTTTGACACCAAACACGACATGTTTCCGTGCAGCCATCCCAAAGTTAGCATTTAACGCGAGGTTATAATGCGCTTAAGAGTATATGGTCAGGCTGCACTACAAACAGCCTCAGAGAAGGGTCTCCGAATGCTGCAGAGGGGCTCTGCTCATGCAGGGGCACCCTCTCACATAGGAACCAAGCACTCTGCCTTCAGGATTGATAAGGCCTGCCATAGGAGTGACTTATAGGTTTATATGTGTGTATCTATGTAGTGATATAGGTAGCCTACATTTCTTTTTTTTTTTTTACATCACAGTAAGGGGTGCATGCACCACCTTACCCAGGCTGCAGTAGCAGACCTGTGGTGTCAGATTTAGTCTGCTTCCCAGGGGTGGCATAATACATGCTTCAGCCCCTGGTAGGCCTGTGAAGTACCTATGCCCTTGGTACCTAAGGTACCATATACTAGGGACTCATAAGGTACCACAGTATCCAATCACTAGTGCACCTAGAGTGCACTCCAAGTCGTTTAGAGAGAACAGAGAGGCTGGGGCCCTGATTGGCAGGGTCAGAGCCAGACTATAGCCATAAACCAGTGTAAACATCAGAAAAAAAGTGGGGGCAACATAATAGGCAGATCCAACTCTCCAACACAACCCCCCCCAAACGCAGTGACACTAAACTAACCTTGACCAGTTGAGTCTTCGTGCTCTAAGTGGAAATACCTTGAGAGTCCATCTGCATTGGCATGTTGGGTCCCAGGCCTATGTTCCATTGTATAGTCCATCCCCGGTAGGGAAATGGACCACCTCAAAAGTTTTGGGTTTTCACCTTTCATCTGTTTAAGCAATAGGAGGTGCTTGTGGTCAGTCTGAACTATGAAGTGAGTGCCAAACAAGTATGGCCTCAGCTTCTTCAGGGCCCACACCACAGCAAAGGCCTCCCTCTCTATAGCTGACCAACGTTTCTCTCTAGGGGTCAGCCTCCTGCTAATAAAAGCTACTGGCTGGTCTTGACCTTCATCATTCAGTTGAGACAGTACAGCTCCCACACCCAGCTCAGAAGCATCTGTTTGGACAATGAACTTTTTGGTGTAGTCTGGACTCTGTAAGATGGGGGCAGTGCACATGGCCTGCTTTAGGCCTTCAAATGCCTTCTGACAGCTAGCTGTCCACTGAACCTTTTTTGGTATTTTCTTTGAAGTTATATCATTCAAGGGGGTCACTATAGATCCATATCCCTTCACAAACCTCCTATAGTACCCAGTCAGGCCTAAGAAGGCTCTCACCTGTGTCTGGGTGGTTGGAGCAACCCATTCCATTATGGTTTGGATTTTACTCTGTAAAGGCTGAACCTGGCCTCCACCCACAAGGTGGCCCAGGTACACAACCTGACTCTGCCCTATCTGGCACTTAGTGGCCTTGATAGTGAGGCCTGCTTTCTGCAGAGCCTCCAAAACATTTCTGAGGTGGACCAGGTGATCCTGCCAGGAGGAACTGAAGACAGCAATATCATCTAGATAAGCTGAGCAATAAGTTTCCATTCCTGCCAGAACTTTGTTCACCAACCTCTGAAAAGTGGCAGGTGCATTTTTCAATCCAAAGGGCATCACCACAAAGTGGTAGTGACCCACCAGGGGTCGAAAATGCTGTTTTGGCTTTTGCATCATCAGCTAACCTGATCTGCCAGTAGCCAGCTGTTAGGTCAAATGTACTTAGATACTTGGCTGAGGCCAAAGTATCAATCAGCTCATCTGCCCTTGGTATGGGATAGGCATCAGTCCTAGTGACTGCATTGAGGCCTCTGTAGTCTACACAAAACCTCATTTCTTTCTTACCACCCTGGGTATGAGTCTTGGGTACTAGGACTACTGGGCTAGCCCAAGGGCTATCTGAAGGCTCAATCACACCTAACTCCAACATTTTCTGGACTTCAGTCCTGATACAGTCCCTGACATGGTCAGGTTGCCTGTAGATTTTACTCTTGACAGGCAGACTGTCTCCAGTGTCCACCTCATGGGTGCACCAGGTAGTCTGACTAGGGGTCAGGCTAAACATATGTCTGTACTGCTGCAGAACTTGTCTGCACTCAGTTTGCTGATGGTCAGTGAGGCTGCTTGCCAAAGCAACACCATCTGCTGACCCATCATCAGGGTTCTGTGAGAGCAGGTCGGGAGAGGGTCACTCTCCTCCTCCTGTTCCTCATCAGTTGCCATGAGCAAGCCCATGTCAGCCCTGTCAACATATGGTTTCAATCTGTTGACATGGAGCACCCTCAGGGGGCTCCTGGGAGTTCCAAGATTCACCAGATAGGTGACTTCTCCCTTTTGCTCAACTATTGTATGGGGGCCACTCCACTTGTCTTGGAGGGCGGCTGGGGCCACAGGCTCCAACACCCACACTTTCTGTCCTGGCTGGTACACAGTCAGCACAGCTTTTGGTCATGCCAAGCTTTTTGTAATTCTTGGCTGGCCTCCAGGTTTTTGGTTGCCTTTTTCATGTATTCAGCCATTCTGGAGCAGAGACCAAGTACATAGTCCATCACATCTTGTTTGGGGGGTTTGAGAGGTAACTCCCAGCCCTCTTTTACCAAACATAATGGACCTCTTACAGGATGCCCAAACAGAAGCTCAAATGGGCTGTAACCAACCCCCTTCTGTGGAACTTCTCTGTATGCAAACAACAGGCAGGGAAGAAGAAGGTCCCATTTCCGCCTAAGCTTCTCTGGGAGTCCTTTAATCATTCCCTTCAGGGTTTTGTTGAAGCGTTCAACCAACCCATTGTGGGTGATAGGGGTGGTGAACTTATAAGTCACACCACACTCCTTCCACATTGCTTTCAAATATCCTGACATGAAGTTGGTACCTCTGTCAGAGATGACCTCCTTTGGGAAACCCACTCTGGAGAAAACTCCAATGAGGGATCTTGCCACCACAGGGGCTGTGGTGGTCCTCAGGGGAACTGCCTCTGGGTACCTGGTGGCATGATCCACTACCACCAGGATAAATCTGTGCCCAGATGCTGTTTGAGGGTCAAGGGGACCAACAATGTCAATCCCTACGTTTTCAAAGGGTACCCCCACCACAGGTAGTGATATCAGGGGGGCCTTTGTTGTGCCACCTGCCTTGCCACTGGCTTGGCATGTGACACAGGAGCGACAAAACTCCTTTGTGTCCTCTGACATATGTGGCCAATGAAAATGTGGAACAAGCCTGTCCCAGGTCTTGTTTTGGCCCAAGTGACCTGCCAAAGGGATGTCATGTGCTAGGGTCAAGAGGAACCCCTAAACTTCTGAGGTATTACCAACCTCCTGGTGGCTCCAGGGGCTGGATCTCTACCTTCAGAATATAGGAGTCCCTCATCCCAATAAACTTTATGGGACCCACTAGCACTCCCAGCAGCCTCAGCAGCAGCCTGCTGTCTGAGGGGTTCAAGAGAGGGGCAGCACTGTTGCTCCTTACTCAGATCTTCCCTAGATGGGCCCCCTGCCCCCAGGAACTCAACCTGGTCAGGCTCAAGTCCCTCTGGGGCAGTTCCTTCTTCAGGGTCTGCTTCTCCTCCCTCAAGAGGGGAATCTGTGATCTGAGACAGAGGGGAAGGCACTGCCTTAACCCTACTGCTCCTCTTCTTGGGAAGCATCTGGTCCATAATTTCAGGATCCAGAGCTTGTTCAGTGTCATGCAATTTGGCCTGTGACCTGGTCACAGCAAATACCTCTGCAGGGATGCCCAACATCTCAGCATGAGTCCATAACTCTACTTCAGACCAGGCTGAAGTTTCTAGATCATTGCCCAATAGACATTCTACAGGTCTGCACTGACTACAACCTTCTTGAGGCCAGTTACCCCTCCCCAGGAGAAATTCACAACTGCCAGACTATGGTTGGTCCTGACATTGCTTGCATTGGTCACCTGGTACATTTCGCCCAGGATGATCTGTCCAGGGTCCACAAGATCCTCTGCCACCATGGTGACACTAGCACCTGTGTCCCTAAATGCCAAAGCCTGTTTGCCATTGATTACAGGCTGCTGTTTGTATTTGCCCAGATTACTGGGG
Organism: Calotriton arnoldi; assembly: GCA_963921515.1. Taxonomy (NCBI): domain Eukaryota; kingdom Metazoa; phylum Chordata; class Amphibia; order Caudata; family Salamandridae; genus Calotriton; species Calotriton arnoldi. Next base: position 465,105 of record CAWUFW010005746.1, on the reverse strand, counting down.
TTCACTAGGAAGGACATGTCAATGTCTCCATCACAAATCAGCATTGCCTGAGTGGGTACTCTGACTAGGCCAGAGTCCACTTCAGAACCCAGGGTCAACCCTACTACACCCTTATTCTGTGTACCACCTCCACTAGTAGCTGAACTAGGGGGAACAGTTGCCTTAGGGGCAGGAGTGGTGGTGGTTTGGTCTTTGGACTTGTTACAATCAGAAGTCCAGTGCCCTTTCTGTTTACAGAATTTGCACCAGGGCTTCTTTTGGCCTTTTCCCCTAGTTGGATTGTGACTCCCCACCAGATGCAGATTTTTGGGGCCCTTGTGAAGACTTCTGGTCTTTTGACTTATCCCCACTTTTCTCAGAGCCCTTAGAATCCTGCTTCTTTGTGTCACCCCCTTTGTTCTGGGTTTTCTGCCTCACCCTGGTTCTGACCCACTTGTCTGCCTTCTTTCCCAATTCTTGGGGAGAGGTCAGATCTGAGTCCACCAGGTATTGATGCAACAACTGGTTCTGGCAATTATTAAGGATCTGTTCTCTCATCATTAGATTATACAATCCCTTGAAATCAGTAACCCTACTGCCAACCAGCCAACCCTCCAGAGCCTTGGTTGCACAATCTACAAAGTCAGTCCAGTCCTGAGTCTGTGCCTGCTGGGTGTCTCTGAACTTCAACCTGTACTTCTCAGTGGTAAGCCAAACCCATCTATCAGTGCACTCTTCAGGACTTCATAGTCATCAGCATCCTCCTCTCTAACAGTGAGGAGCTTGTCTCTACCTTTATCTGAAAAGGAGAGCCACAAGATTGCTGCCCACTGCTTTTGGGGGACCTGTTGTACTCTACAGGCCCTTTCCATAGCAGTTATCCACTTATGGATATCATCCCCACTCTGGTAGGGAGGAACAACCTTGCTCAGGTTCCTATGGTCTGGAATATATTCTCTGCCTCTAGGGACACTGTTGCTGCCACCAGGGGGTTCTAACCCCTCTTTTCTAGAAGCTCTCTGGAGCTCAAAGGCTTCTTTATCTAGTGCCAACTGCTTGGTTTTGAGGGCAAATCTTGCTTCCTCATACTGCAGCAGCTTGCACAATCTTTCAGAGGAGGTCTCTCTTCTTGGGAAGCAGGAGTTCCTCTGCTGGACAAATTCTCTGCCAGAGTGATAGGAGCGGTCAGGAGTCCCTAGAAAGGGACCTATGCCTCTCCTCCACTGTGTCAGTTCTCTTAGGGAGAATTCCTCTGTCCTTTTCAGACCCCTTGGGGCCTGGCCTCTACAATCACAGAGTCTTGGTCAACTTGATGTTCATCATCTGACCCAGACACTGTAATTGACCCACCCCTGATTCAGACCCATTAGCTCCTAGAGCTAATCTAAGATCATCTGCTGTCAGCAGATCTATCAGGTGTAGTGTGGAGGGACTCTGTCCTATCTTCAGGTGCCTCTCAGCACACATGGCTTTCAAGTCAAAGAAAGTCATGTCCTTATATTGAAGCTGGGTGGATCCACTGGGTCCATCCCTTAACCCTTTTGCTGCGTGCGTCGGCCAACGGCCGTCGCGAGCTCTACCTCGGTAGTGCTGCGCACGTCCGTTGGCCGACGCGGCCCCGCCCGCTTAATAGAACGTTCCGCACTGGCGCGGAACGTTCGAAGCAGCAAAGGAGTTAAGGACATTCTAGTGTTGTGCAGTGTTGTACTACCTACAATAGTTTGTGGCCTACTGATCCTAGCTTGAGCTGTAGAAAGGGTGTGCTATCCCTTGGCACACAGCTCTATGTTCAGTAGAACTTATTGATACTAAGCTTGACTTTATATGTACCTTGAGTACCTATAGTGGTTTTCAGTCATAATTCAAATTGAGATTTTCAGATAAAACAATAGCAAGCTGAAATACCACACGCTGCCACCAATGTGAGAAGTTGGCCTGGTATATGCTGTCCACTTGTGAGAGTGGGCACCTTGCACCAGAACAATTCGACTCTTATGGTTGGTAGGTTAAAGACAACCTTTATAGAAAGCTATCCTAGTGGTAGCTGTGGAGAGCAGCCTTCAGGCTAAGTCTTGGAGGAATGTAAGGCAGCTTGTTTTACCACACAATCTCTTGAATCACCAAATGAAAAGACACCACACGGGTATATATATCAAATATATATGTATTTATTACTAAACAACTCTCTACTAATCTCTTTATGAGATTAGAAGTCAGGAACATATGTAAAAATCAATTGTTATCAAAAATAAGTTAGCACAATTGAATATCACAATCTTATCTTGGCTAGACCGGGGTCTAGAGTACATAGAATCGAGGGACCCCAAAGAACCACACCAGGTAGTTGTAGGAGACCCACAGGGGACGGACGCGGTGTTCAGACACCGGTGCGAGTCCTGTACGAGTCTATGCGAGAGAACGCGATTGAGTTTATCAATGTTACAGGTCCCTGGCGTGTTCGAGGCGAACACACCGATCGGTCAGTACGAGTCGAAGGACGCGGATACTGATAGAGTTACAAGGGAGTTGGACGCGATGTGTCTAACACAGACGCGAACCCTGCACGAGCCAGTGCGAGAATCGCACGGGGAAAATCGGAGTTTTAGGGCACTTCTAGGGTAGCTACAAGCAAGTCACTTACAGGGTAAGTAGTTCTAGGGCCAACACCCACAGGAGCACCGTAGTGCTGAAGTTACCTCACCCAGGGAGCCGGGTGCATAGGTGTCCTTTGGTGTCGGGTCGCGGCGTCGTTCTCAATGGGAACCAATGAAGACTTGCTGCTTGCGACGACAGAAGAAGTGTCCGTTGGAATCCAAGCCTGGATTCGGAAGGAGGAAGACCTGAAAGCAGAGGGGACAGTGTTCAAAGTCACCTGGCAGTGACTCTGGGCAAGGAAGATGAATGCCCACCGTCGTCGACAGTTTCGGGTCGTTCACGGGTGTCTTGACTCTTCGACCACGAGGTCCAGGAGGTGTCGAGGACGGCCAGGAGCTGGATTCAGCGTGTCCCACGAAGTCTGCAGCTGACTGTGGTGTCGGCGACCCGATTGGAGCCAACAAGCCTTGGTAGCAGCAAGTCTCGTGGTGATGAGGAAAAGTCAATGGGGCAGACCAGCAAGGTCTGAGGGACTTACCCAGCGAGGGTAGGTCAGGGCAGGCCTGGAGCAACCAGGGGAGCCCTTTGGTTTTGTTGAAAAGTCTTCTGGGGACCCACAAGCCGGCTGGCAAGGGATCGAAAAGACGCCTCGGGAGGATTCACTCAACAGGGGCCCACGGTCACTCGGGACGGTGTAGGCCTCTGATTTTGGGAGGGATCTCTGCTAGAGGCTGGGCCACACGTGGTCCAAAGCACAAGTTCGTAGAATGTCGTGAAGGGGTTGCACTTGACAATAGTGCACGGTACCCAGGGGCTGCGGTTCCTCATCGCTCGTGGGGTCCACTTGCCACAGCTTCGCTGGGGACTCACGATGGCCTTGGAGAAGTCAGGAAATCCTCTTCCTGGGCTGCAGGGACTTCGGGCTCCGGCGGGAGCGGCGTAGTTTGCGACCGTCGTTGTAGTTTTGGGTGCCTGCCAAGCAGGGGAGTCACTCCTTGACTCCAAGTCTTCCAGAGGTAGTGGAATGTCGAAGGTCCGGGATTCTTCAGTAGAGCGTCGTCCAGGGGTATCTAGGTTGCAATGCACAGGTTCCCCCTCTTATACTAAAGAAAAGGGAGGGACTAGCTCTATGACCCCACCTATGGGAGGGTCAGGGGAGGGGGTGGCTACACCCACTTCCCTTTGTCCAGTTTCGCGCCAGAGCAGGGCAGGTAGCCCCTGAGCCGGTTTGAACTGGGGTATGCACAGAGGAGCCTTCTGCTCCCCCAGTGCAGGACTTCAAAGCACTCTAGGAGTGCACCCACCCAGCCCCAATACACTAAACCCTGTCTGGGAGGTGGTCACACCCCCTTGGGACAGGATATCTATTGTTGGGCCTCCTCCACTGCGAGTTTCGGTCATCAGCAGGAGGGCAGCCCAGTGTCTGTGACTGGTGGCATCCATTTTGTGATACCAGGGCTCTTCAGGATTCTACCGCGTTTCCACAGTAGGTACATGTCTATCCCTCTAGAAGGGTGAAATGCTACCCCCACCGCCAGAACTGGCGGAGGGATAGTATTCCAAGATGTTTGACACCAAACACGACATGTTTCCGTGCAGCCATCCTAAAGTTAGCATTTAACGCAAGGTTATAATGCGCTTAAGAGTATATGGTCAGGCTGCACTACAAACAGCCTCAGAGAAGGGTCTCCGAATGCTGCAGAGGGGCTCTGCTCATGCAGGGGCACCCTCTCACATAGGAACCAAGCACTCTGCCTTCAGGCTTGATAGGGCCTGCCATAGGAGTGACTTATAGGTTTATATGTGTGTATCTATGTAGTGATATAGGTAGCCTACATCACAGTAAGGGGTGCATGCACCACCTTACCCAGGCTGCAGTAGCAGACCTGTGGTGTCAGATTTAGTCTGCTTCCCAGGGGTGGCATAATACATGCTTCAGCCCCTGGTAGGCCTGTGAAGTACCTATGCCCTTGGTACCTAAGGTACCATATACTAGGGACTCATAAGGTACCACAGTATCCAATCACTAGTGCACCTAGAGTGCACTCCAAGTCGTTTAGAGAGAACAGAGAGGCTGGGGCCATGATTGGCAGGGTCCCAGCCAGACTATAGCCAGAAACCAGTGTAAACATCAGAAAAAAAGTGGGGGCAACATAAGAGGCAGATCCTACTCCCCTACAACCACACAACGCACCCTACGGTGATCCTCGGAGAACCTCCTGACAGTACCCAATTTCAAATTAAAATCCAGAGGTGGCAAGACATGGGTGACCCTTGGTGCCAAAGCTTGGAATTCATTACCAACTGCACCTAGACATACACAAACAGAACTTGCTTTTAGGAAACTCTTAAAAACTTGGATCTTCACTATCTCTGATAGTACTGTGCTATCTTATATCTGAGCTTTTGACCTCAGTTTTTTCTACCTCTTAGGTTACCAGGGCCTTCCGCAAAGCGCCAAGATACTCCTTGGAGTGAACGTTGCGCTATACAAAAAACAGTCATTCATTCATTCATTCAATCATTGGGAGAAGGGAGGTTCTTGTGGACCACCAGCGGTCCCCCTCATATGGGTGATCCCCCACACAACTTGCTTTCAAGTTGGTCATGTTTGACCTGGATTGAATTGTTGCATTTCTCTCGGGCTCTGGGTGGGTTTTGTACTTCCGGCACAATTGGGGTGCTGTTGTGGGTGGGGGTGGTTTGGGTATTGTTGCTTTTTCCTCATGTCAATTTTATGGTTCAGCAACATATAGACATGCTAACACACATTGGTACAATTATACATAGGACTTCACATGTGACACTTTACGCCAGCAATTTCCCCCCTAAATATGTCCCTATCTGCTGAGGCGTTGCGCATCAATTTGCTCACGTGGAACGTCAGAGGCCTTGGGGATCCGCGGAAACGCAGACAAATTCTTACATATCTTGACAGGCACCAGATACATATCGCTATGCTTCAGGAGACACACATGGACCTCTCGTCGCCCCACTCACTTTGGCAGCAAGTGGGCTACACATCGAGTGTTTTCCTCCTACTCTACTTATTCAAGGGGGACACTGATTCTGGTAAAAAAGAACACACCCTTCCTCCTAGGTGGGACTTATGGAGGCGCCTTTGGTAGGAGTTGTATGTTATGGGGTACACTAGGTACACAATCAGTCACGCTCATCTGCTGTTACGGGCCAAACATTGATGATCCTGACTTCTTCACTGCGCTCTGGGGCCAAATTCTCAAGGTAGGCTCCACGCATGTCATTTGGGGGGGTGATTTTAATACTTCTTTAAGCCCTGACGCTGACAGGTCTAACCCACTTCCTCATCATTATACCAAGACTCAAAAATGCTCACACACCTGGTCTCCGACCATGGACTTCTGGACGCGTGGCGTCATGTGCACCCCGATGGGAGGGAAGGTACCTATTACACTGCAATGCATTCCTCCTGGTCCCGTCTGGATTATTGGGTAGTCTCCAGAGGTGTAGCCTCTTGGATACTTTCGGCGGAACATTTGGCCAGGACCTATTCAGACCACTCCCCTGTCCGCCTGGTGATTTCTCCCCCCAATTCTATTGCTACTCCAAGATGTTGGCGACTCATGCCAGAGGCGTTGTTAGATACTGTTTATAAGGCGGAATTGGGGGAAGAAATAGCTGACTTTTTCATGCGCAATAAAGGGTCGGTCACACACGTGGGTACGGTTTGGGAGGCTTTTAAAGTTACAATGCGTGGCTCTTGCATTTCGAAAAGTTTTGGGATCCTCCGGGACATCCGCCATAATTTGCGCAAACTTGAAGGGGAACTGAAACAATTAGAAATGGGCATATGGCAAGGCGCAACAGGGAATCATGAAGCCACACTGAGAGACAAACTTACCGACTTTATGGACACGGCGGAACGGGAGGCCCATTTTCGCGGCAAATATTTTACCGCTCGGAAATATGGGGAGGGAGAGAGACCCGGTAAGGCACTTGTGATGGAAATTTGCCTGCCTCGCTTTTCAAACTATGTTCCTGACATAGTCGACAAAGCTGGTGTGCGGCACAGGGACAGCCTCGATATATTGCAGACTTTCACCAAATTTTACACTAACCTGTACAGCACTCGCAAAACTGAGCCTCCTGACCTTTCTTAATACCTTGGGGATATCATACTGGGGTGTATTGGGGATCACTACAGGGAGTTTCTGGTGGCACCGTTCGAGGATGACGAATTTCGAGCTGCAATTATGCAGATGAAGTCCGGGAAAGCCCCGGGCTCTGATGGGCTCCCCATTGATTTTTACAAAACTTACATTGACCAGCTACTCCCCGTTTTGAAGGAGGTTTATCTAGAGGCACAGGAATTACAGATCTTGCCTGGCTCGATGAGAGAGGCCCTTATCACCTCGCTATTGAAACCCGGAAAAACTCCAGATAGTTGCGATTCGTATCGGCCCCTGTCCCTTATTAATACAGACACCAAGATTCTCGCCAAGATGATAGCCAATCGGCTCAGGCTTCTGATGGACAAACTGGTCTTGCCGGATCAGGCTGGATTTATTCCTGGTAGGGCAACTTCCCATAATCTCCGCACTCTTTTTTCCATCCTACGAAATGTCGACCCTAAACTGAAACTAGTGGCGGTCTTTTTAGACGCCATGAAAGCTTTCGATTCTGTGGAATGGGATTATCTTTTCACCATTCTCCAATGCATGGGACTTCCCAATGGTTTCATAGCGTGGATACGCCTCTTGTATACTTCTCCGTTAGCCAGAGTCCTCATCAATGGTCACATTTCTCCCACCTTTGCCATTACCCGTGGCACGCGGCAGGGCTGTCCGCTATCTCCGCTTCTTTTCGCCCTGGCCGTGGAGCCCCTGGCTGCCAGGGTCAGACAACATCATAATGACAAGGCTATCCGCTGCTTCCTTCGTTCCATCCTTATCTCCCTTTATGCGGACGATATTACTCTATATGTCCGTGATCCGTCGCAAAATCTTAACCCATTACTTCGAGAGTTCGTTCATTTTGGAGGTCTTTCTGGGATCCATATCAACTGGGCCAAGTCCCAACTTTTCCCACTCACTTCTTTTGTATTGCCATTCGACACTCACTATCCAATCGAGTGGTGTGGCACGGACGTAAAATATCTGGGGATCCATGTCACCGGGGATCGTGATGAACTGATGCGGCTTAACTATGGGAAGACGATGGAACATATCACCGCCAGCATATCGCGTTGGTTTGCCCTCCCGCTCACTATGGCCGGTCGTATTTCTCTTATAAAAATGGTCATCCTCCCCAAACTTTTGTACTTGTTTTAAAATATTCTGTATGATCCCGGTCGTCATTTTTTCTCCTCACTGCGCTCGGAACTAACCAGACTGATCTGGGGCGGTAAACACCCGAGATTACAATGGGACACATTTGCCCGCCCCTACTCTCAGGGGGGATTCGATGTTCCCAATTTCGAACTGTACTACCTTTGTGCTCAAGCGCACTACGCCCATTATTGGTTTCATCCCCCCCGGTATACACCTCATGTGGCGACCGAGCACTGGCTAGCGGACCCTGCTCCGCTTGATGGGGTCATACTGACTGCGCTTACACCGCGTGCTCGCAACCCGACCTCTGTGGACTGCACGGTAAGGGCATGGCAACGCATTTCTACTCATCTGCAGGCCCCTATGTTATACTCGCCTTTGCTTCCCCTTACTTATCACCCAAAAATGCCAGTTCTGCAAGAAGGTGTCTTTAAAAAAATAAGGCCAAATATGGCATAACTTGCTGGGGCGATCTCTATATACAAGGGAAGTTTCGCACGTCAGCACAGATGTTCGCTAAGTCTCCGCCCTCCCCCATGGACATCTTCATGTACGTCCGACTACGACAAGGCCTCAAAGAATACACCACTACATACCCTCTTGAGCCCCCCGATGTATTGCCATTACGTCACGTGCTGCGTACTGACAGCACCTCGCATTTAGTGTCCACCCTCTATCACAACGTATCTGCTGACATCACATATTCCCCCTGCACTGCAAGGGACAAATGGTCCCTAGAACTGGGGCAAGAACTTACTGATCAACAATGGACTTACTGCTGCACACAGACTACACAGGTCTCCTCCAGTAGTAGACTACGTATTATTCACTATAAATTCCTCCACCGTTTATATTATACCCCGGTTAAGCTACATAAATATAAACTCTGTGACACCAATAAGTGTGATAGATGTGGCTCAGACGCTGCTGACTTCTTACATCTTGCCTGGGAATGTAACGCAGTGCTGACATACTGGCAGCAAGTAATCACAGCTCTAGAGCTCATGGTATCCACCACGCTGTCCCTCTCTCCCCTCCTTGCTTTTCTTGGTTACACAGAAAATCTTGCTGCAAAGCATCGCAAATTTGTTGCCTTTAGCCTGCTGCTAGCCAGGAGGCGTGTGGCATGCAGATGGGGTCGCGGCAGAGCACCTAAATTTAAGGACTGGATTAGGGACATGATCTTCTGGCAAGACCAAACATTTACATATTCAGAACTCCTACCCCTCACTTCCCGCCCCAGAGATATTTGGGATCCACTCAAAACGTATCTCCTTGAACATCCGATCGAGACAGGCCGTGACACTTGTTCTCCTCACACGCCTCACCTCATGACTTAAACGCTGCTTGCTGCCATGCTGTGTAAATGTGTTGGTTCGCATTTGATTGTCCTCATTTACGTTCCATTCAAGTCCTTCTATACATGAATGATGCTGGGGTCCTCTCATTTTTAACATTGATTACCTCTGTACCACATGCTCCCTATGATATGTGTCATTTCCTATTGATTGTTTATTATGCTGGCTTCTGTTTTACGTTGTCACACCGCATTGGAGTCGATATTCTGCATGTACTCATCTGTGAACTATTTCTACCATAATTGTTATTCTCGCTGAAACTTAATAAATTAATTAAAAAAAAAAAAAAACAATTAGGCCCTTCTGTTTTTTCGGCTGCCAACGGCACACCCAGGTCCTTTGCTACGATTTCAAAATCTCGTAAAGCTTTTTTGCACTGCTGAGAGCCTGCAGCCCCCATGAATAGAAAATCATCCAGATAATGCGTCACATCCAAATGACCAGTTTTGAACGAGAAACACCATTGCAGGAAAGTACTGAAAGTCTCAAATAAACTGCAGGAAGTAGCACAGCCCATAGGTAGTACTATATCAACGAAAAATTGTCCTTCGAAATAGATACCAAGCAATGAAAAGTCTGATGGGTGCACCAGCAAGAGCCTAAAAGCAGATTTAATGTCGTATTTTGTCAGTTCAGTATTGGCACCCATTTTCCTTATCATACTCAAAGCTGTGTCTACAGAGGCAAATTTGACCATAGTATCTTCTTTAGCAATAAAATCGTTTATAGACAAACCTTACGGCCAAGATAAATGTTGAATCATTCTAAATTCACCTTCCTTTTTCTTAGGAATGATTCCAAACGGAAATATAATGAGGTTTTGTAACGGCCAGTTCTCGAATGGGCCTGCCATCCTACCTTCTTTAACTTCAGACAACAATTTATCTTTCACTAAATGCGGGTATTTGTTTAAAGACTTTAAATTTTTTGCAAATCTGCGGCATCTAGGCCCTTGATAACCTAACCTAAATCCTTCCTTGAAACCCCATTCCAATTTGAAAGCATCATTTGAATTAGGATAAAACTTCAACCAGAAACACAAAACTTCAACATTAATTGGTGTAAAAGCACTTGCGTCCAGATTGAAATGCGAAACCTCTCCCCCTGCCTTGGCCAAACCCACTCCAGTTGCTCTGATCCCCAAAGCATTGCAATATGGCATGTTTGCCACCACACCTAGAGCATTCATGTTTATATTTGCAGGGGTTCTTTTGGCAATAACCCCTGTTGAAATTCCAGCAGGCATCTGACACGACTCCTTGATATTTATTCCAGATCCCCACCCCCCGAGGTGGGTCTACCAAGAAAAGGCCGATGAGCTACCACCAAACTGCTCGCTGTATGCACTGAAGGGGGAGGCCTCTAAGGATACATCCATCGAACCCAGTGCTCGTTGTCTACTTCACCCCATGGTTTCTCAGGAATAAGTACCTATCTAGCTCGAAACTCTTCATTGTAAAACCTCCGAATTCAGTGTACAATTTCCTTATTGTGTCTAGGTATTTGAATATTGCCACAGGTCTCTCTGGAAACTTTCACAATATACGCTAGCGAAAATAAGGAAAGCTGAAGTCCATGAATCAATATTCGTAGGTACCCTCTGCCTTTTTGCGAGCTCCCATGCTTCCTCTCTAGAACCCTCTTTTGACTGAATTTCTCTGTGGAGTAATTTAAAAACGTCTACAAATTCCCCTCTCCAAATTTTTTCTTTTGTACTCTTGCTTAGATGTGAACCTAAGGGCATAGATAATCCCATATACAGTAAACCTTTCAAAGACGTTGAAATTGTTTTTTAACAATCCTTCTTGCTATCTAATTCACTACTATCTTTAATATTACCTTTGTCAGTATTAGAACCTTCTTTATCTGCCTGGTTTGAAATATCCTTTGAAAATTGCTCTTTTTTTTTTATCATCATTACCCACATGTTTGTCAACACAGACTTTCTTATTGGCCACCCTTTTGTGAATCTCACCTGATCCTAAGGATTTTTCAAGAGTAGTTGGTCTTTTCTTCTTTTCCCCATCTTGACGATTATTCTTTACACTTGTTCTGCACCACGCCCCTTCGATTTCATTATCCTGTGAAAAATAATCTATGGACAAGCTTTTAGCATTCCCCCATGTCCTCAATTTGACTTTTTTTGTAAACTTAAAATTTTCCCCGTCATCCTCAATTTCCCCTTCCTCCAAAGATTCAAAATCATCATCACCCCATTCCCCATCATCGTCTACCACCCCTCTGTATGAACCCCTTTTTCCTACCATACTACCCCAGGACATTCCCCATCCCCAACACCCCCGTCATATACTTTCCAATTTATCGCATTAGAACATGCTGCTGTTCGCTTTTGGTCCATCGGTGTGGGAAAATTTCCTTCAAAATTTTTCCATCCTCTCTTACGTTGATGCAGGACATTAGTGACCTGTCCAAACCTTCTTTACTGCCCTCTATTTTGCTTGGCAGTATCTCTCCCACGTTGTTCTGTGAGCCTCCAGAACTTACAGACACAGGAATTCTTTTGTTCTTCAATCTAGCTAAACTCCTTTTATTATTAATTTCTTTTGGGACCCAAATCCACTCCACCCCTGCTTCTGACTCACTGTCTAGAATATCAGGTGAAGCGCTTTTATTTTTTGATTCCTGACAATTGATTTCTTTATCTGCATCTACATATACCGGTTCTAGTTCTCTAAGAGAAACAAAATCTTTCTCGACTACTTTTGAGCTTGGTTTACTTATGTTATTATTTGTCAAAACTGGCTGTAACACCCTGTCACCTGACTCACTAGAAACCATGGGTGAAAGGCTTCTTTCCATAGTCAATGACAATTTAGCGTTATCCATATTTTGACATCTTTTACCAAAAATATGAATATCCTTTTTATTACCAATTTCACTCTTAACCTCTGCATCAATAAAATATTGTTTATGCAACACTTTGCGACCTGGGGGAGAAACTGAGCTATTTTCAGCACTGAAAACTTTCCCTTTAAATTGCTTAGCTCCTTTAAGGAGCCTTTTCTTTGAAGCAGCTGAGCTCTGCACAGCGCGTGTGCGAGCTCTGCCCCTCCCTCTCCCCATTGAACTGAAGAGACCTTGCGGGGCAGACGTTAGTAAAGCCTGCTTGCTCAAATTAACTTTATTCATGCCTGAATTGCTCGAGGATCTCTGGCTTTCAGACACGCCGCTTGCTGCTGTTCTCTTTTTCTTTTCGAGCCCCACCCACGCCTGAGATATAACACCGGGTAATATTAAATCTTCCCTCCCAGCCTCACAAATTGTACGCAAAGCTTCCCTCACAGAAGCGGCCGCTTCTGCCATCGCGCTGCTCACGACACAATTAAAGAAGTTATAAGCGCCTCAGATAAAAAAATTCTTTTCCCCTTGACCAAAAACGAGTGCCTACCTCAGCCCTCACTGACGACTACTCCGCATTCTAAAGCTGGCGCCCTAACCGACTCGCGCTAACAACGCCAGCCAATCAGAAATCTACCTGTCCAGGGAATGTGCCAATAGCCCGAAGCTGCCCGGGGGTGGACATTCACGAATGCCACCCCCAGGAGCCCTCATTCAGCGCTCCATAGCGTCATCATAGGACAACCTCTTACTTGCACTCCAAAGCTGTCCAGAGGACGACACAAACTCGCCATAGACACAACCACTGTTGCCAGACAACTGGAACCAGAATGAGAAAAGTGAGACCGAATGATTCATGACCCAATCAGCCACAGTAACACTGAGTTAGATGCACACCAACAGTCACCCAGAAGACATCCCACTCGACTTTACACTCATACCCGAGCCAAGGCTTGTTGGTGCTCCCGCCAGACACACACCCCTCAGCACTCGACATCCTTTGTGGGTCAGCTCGTATCTGGGTCCTGGTCTTCCTCAATGTCGCCTGGTCCTCACAGCTGCAGAGTCAAGGTCATCGTCATCTTCCTTGAAGCACCCGACATCGGAGGACATTCGTCTTTCAAGTCTCCTGGTCACTCCTGAGTGGCATAGATCTGTCCCCTCTGCTTTCAGGTACTCCTCTTCAAGAATCCACATTTGGATTCCCAGGGACACTTTCTCCTCTTCCAACAGTGGCACTTTCCTGAAGTCCTCCTTTGGGTTCGATGGCGGTTTCCGACACCACTTCACACGTATGCACCCGGCTTCCCTGGTGTAGGTAATGTGGGTACTAGGGTATCCAAGGGAGGGTGGCTCTCCAACCTTCTGTCTTCCACGGGGTTTCTTCAGGGTCCACTGGGAAGGGTCCTTAAACTTTAAAAATCCAACCGCGACTTGCACATAGAGTTGTACAGAGCCAGCGGTCGTGTTTCCACACTGCACACGCTCTCCGTGGGGTCCCCATCTACTCACCTTAGGTGGTTCCTTTGGGTCCCAGCACTTCTACGTCCTCTCGTCACAGTCTAAACTCACGTCGTGGTTCTTATAACCCTCTTTTAATATATGGTTTGGTCCCCCCCTGGGGCCACTGTGTATTTCGTGCTATTTACTGTGTTTCTTTGCTAAAGTATTGTGTGCATTGTGTTTATCTCCATGTTGGAGATATTGGAACATACTAGAGAGTATTATATAATAAATACATATTTTTATAAATACTTGGTGTGGTTCTTTTTCACTTAATCTATACTATATGATTGCATTTTGGTAAAACAAGCTGCTTTAAACTCCTTCTGGACTAAGCCTGAAGGCTGCTCTCCACAGCTACCACTGAGAGAGCTTTCTAAGGTTGTCTAAGACCTCTTAAACTTAAATTACCATAAGGGTTGCCTGGACTGGTGCAAGGTGCCCACCTACATTAGTGAACATCATATACCAGGCCAGCTTCTCATACAGGGTTTTTTAAATTGCAATTCAAATCAGTGGAAAAATAATTTTTATAGCTGTTCCCAAACTGAAGTTATCACTTTTTAAATGTAATAAGGTAACCCAGTGTTATTTTTTGGGAGAGCTAGCTTTGCTGGAGTGAAAACCGACTTGGAGAGTTTTTCACTGCCAGGACATGTAAAACCTAAGTACACATGACGTACTTTTAAATACTATACACCCTGTTCTATGAGGCCTTCATTAGGGGTGACTTCTAAGTATTAAAATAGAAGGATGAGCCTTGAAAAAAAGTTTATTTTGCCAGATTCAAATAGCAGGTTATATTTGAAGCTGCACTACAGGCTGCAGTGACCGTCCTGAGACATGTTTTACAAAGATAATTTAGTGGGTGGCACGACGAAGCATTACATTTACAGGCCTTGGATACATGTAGTACCATATACTAGGGGCTAATAAGTAAATTTAATGGACCAGTCAGGGGTGTACCAATTTTACCATGTTCAGATGGGAGAGCACAAGCACTTTACCACTGGTTAGCCGGAGTAAAGTGTGCATAGTCCAAAAAACCAACAAAAATGGGCAAAGGAAGGCAAAACTCTGGGATGATCCTGCAGAAACGGCCAAGTCCACCAGAAATTCTGTACAAGATGTCTGGCTTGGTTAGTGTAACACCCATTATGTTCTTGCTGAACACAGATTCCCCAGTTTGCCCTATAAACAGGCTTTAATTTGGCCTTCACTTGTAGCTGACACATTCCCTAGTGAGTTCACCTGAAATCGAAGTAAATACTGGACCTTAGAGGCCTGTAAGTTGTGGAGATGACCGAAGGGCACATTACAAGTGCTATCTTAAAAGAAGAGTTGCAGTCTCCCTGTTTTCTCATGGTAAGAGCAACCTGAGGGACATACGGCCTGGTTTCTGACGTCACTTTCTTGCTTGTCAGTATCCCAGAGCTTTAGGAGGACATGGCCTACCAAGGACCAGTACCTGCCCGAGAGCCTTGATCCCATGATACCAGTTCAAGAAAAGACCAGTGAAGATTTTGAAAGAGGAGAAGATCTAGTCAACTGGAGTGGTGAGAAAGAATGGCAGGTGAGCACCCTGGTGTAGTCACTGATAAGCAAACATCCCTGTATTAATGAGAGATTTTGTACGACACCCTTTAATAGCCCCTACTTCACAGCACATACCATTTGCCTGGTTTACATCGAGATGGAGCTAGGGAACACACTACTGATGTGCTCTTAGAGTCTCCTAGGTCACAGAAGAACCTTTAAACACACAGCTCAAATGTTGTATTATCAAAGATGACAAGGTGACAACGATGGTGTGCAGAGGACTAAAAATGTTTGTGCCTTCTGTGGTATACATTGCACAATTGCAAAGATATCTCATATCCATTGCAAAGTGGCCCCTGCCTCACCTGAGAGGTGGCATATAAATGCCTTCTCCCATATACCTGTGCTATTTTATGGACACAGGCGTACAAAAAGATCCTCAAGGGTTGCACTATTTATGACCGTCCATTTGGTGGCCCACAATTAGGGTCTAATGATGGGGGCCACAGAGGATGTCAAAGACGGTCCAACGGGTGGCCAATCACAGATTGCACAACTCCCCCTTCCACCTTCACCCGGGTGTGACCTGGTCAACTCCAAAGGAAGGTCCATGGTGATCATGCAAAGAATGCCATTGCAGCAGGATCTGAACTGTCACTGGCAATCCTGAGACACCGTTCACCACTGAGCGAGGTCCCTGAAAGGTGCGTCCATTGTGGGTGATTTCAGGACACTGCGCAAGAGCTGGATGGCTCCTGCAGGGAAGCATGTCACTGGTTCATAAACAGGCTGTCAGAATGATCAGCCCCCTGCAGAAAAGTCCCTAAGTGAACCATTCAGCAATTACATGGCTTCTACAAATAATGCTAATCTCTACTTTCAAATGTCTATTTATGTCAGCTTTGTCAACCCATGTCCCTGTAGAGACTTTAAACCCTCAATTGCATTCAGCTGCAAACAAAAGCCAGCTACTACACCTACACACCATTAAAGTAATTAAGACTGAGGTAAAGCCAGGTCTCAATAGTACATGCCATTCAGCTCTTTCATTTTATCCTCCAACATTTTATAAATCAGGGGACAGCGTCTGATTGGGTACTCACTTGAATACGAATGCTAATGCAAATATTTCAAATGCCCTTATCTGCTGTCGTTTTAAGAAGCTCTTAGTGAGCCCCACTAGGGTGATTTATATATATATATATATATTCACTGAAAAAACCATAGGTTTCAGGCACGTTATAGTTAGAAATTTGCATTTAAAAAACCTTAGAAATTCACTGAAAAAACCATAAGGTTTTAGGGACAGTTATAGTTAGTTGGACATTGCACTCGTACAAAACCCGTGAAATTCCCCGTTATAGTTAGTTCAGGTAACTATAACTCGCGCCCGCAATGCACTGCTGATGACGTCACATATTACATCACTCATGACATGGCCAGTGACATCACTGATGACATCACTGATGACATCTCAAATGACATCACTGATGACATCACTGATGACATCATCCAGTGACTGTGTTTCTGTAAAGTTTAAATATGTTTAATATATATAGGGAAAGGCGTATTGAAGAATGAGTGGGTGTAGAAGCGCCTGAATGGATGATATAGTAGGTGCGTGACTGAGTCTATAAGTGAGTGATTAAACGTATCTTACTGGATGCATGGGTGAGTGACTAAACTGTGTGAATGTCTGTATCGGTCTGTCTGTTGTTGTGTAAGCAACTGCATGGGTTTCTGACTAGCTAAATGAGTGTCTATATGGGTTATGGATTGGTTCTCTGAGTATCTGTATGGGTGCCTCAGTGTTTGTGTGGGTGGGGTGTGTGTGACTCTGTGCATAGATGTGTGAGTGGGTGATTCACTGGGTGCATGGTTTCAAGAGTGCGTCTGTGATGGACTGGGTGGGTGAGTGTGTGTATGGGTGTGTTAGTGATTGAATGTATATCTCAGTGGTACATGTGTGAGTAACTACATATGTGAAAGGCAGTATATATGTGTGTTGGAGTATATAAATGGCTATAAGTGACAGTGTGTGATTGTGAGAGTGGCTATATGGATGAGTGTGTGCTTGCATCAGTGATTGCATAGGAGCGTAAGAATGTGCTAGTATTTTTATGAGTAAGTGAGCTGGTGTGTATAACTGTATAGGTGAGTAAATTGGAGTGTGATTAATTATTTGCATGACTGACTAGGTGTGTGAATACCTCTATGGATGAGTTGCGTTGTGTGAGTGTTTATATAGGTGTATGAGTGCATATGATAGTCCTGTACTGAGTGACTGTAAGTATGAGTGACTGTACGGGTGAGTGAGTAGATGTGTGTGTGTAGACCTAAGAATCAGTGAGTGGGTATGTACTTATTGGTATTGAAGTGTGTATGGTTTTGAGAATGGCAGTCTGTAATTTAGAGTGGGTGTTTCAAAACTTATATTAGGGTGTGAGAAGATGCATTAAATTCTCACATGGATGATGTCATCAGTGATGTCATCAGTGATGTCATTTGAGATGTCATCAGTGATGTCATCAGTGATGTCACTGACCATGTCATGAGTGATGTAATATGTGACGTCATCAGCAGTGCATTGCAGGGGCGTGAGTTATAGTTACCTGAACTAACTATAACGGGGGAATTTCACGGGTTTTGTACGAGTGCAATGTCCAACTAACTATAACTGTCCCTAAAACCTTAAGGTTTTTCAGTGAATTTCTAAGGTTTTTTAAATGCAAATTTCTAACTATAACGTGCCTGAAACCTATGGTTTTTTCAGTGAATTTCAAAGGTTTTTTAAATGCTAATTTCTAACTATAACGTGTCTGAAACCTATGGTTTTTTCAGTGAATTTCAAAGGTTTTTTAAATGCTAATTCCTAACTATAACATGTCTGAAACCTACGGTTTTTCAGTGAATTTCAAAGGTTTTGTAAATGACAATTTTTAAATGTATTAATTGTTATATTTATTTTTTTCATACTGATTTACTACATTTTTAGAAACATTTTTTTTTACATATTTGATTTTTAAATTACATTGTAATTACATTATACATTACAAAAAATACTTTCTCAGAATGAATTACTTTAGTTTAAATACTTTGCACATAGGCAATAGACTTTTAAGTACAGTAGTTACAGTTGTTGCAATGGGCAACACATTTTCAAACACAATGCAACATTCAGCTCAATGTGAATTTCTAGTTAAATGCAATTAGTTACTTTATGGATTACTTTTCTAACCACAGGACTGGATCCTAGATTCAGTCCTGGGACATCTCCTGTAAACAGATGAGTAAAAGCGTTTTGGTTACAGTAGTGATTTTTAAGGAATATTATTGTATTTTAAAAGTTGACACTTAGAAACTTTTCCTCATAGAATCACCAATGTTATCCTATGGAAGGAAATTCACTTAGCAGGTAAAAACTGTTATCGTTACTTTTTCTTACTCAGTGTTGGATCCTGGATCCAGCACTGGTGCATCTCCTGTAAACAGTTGAAAGAATGCGTTTAAGTCATACAGGCGATTTTTAAGGAATATTTGTAGTTTGTGAAAATCGACACAGAAACTTTTCAGCTGAAAACCAGACAATGGATTCCTATGGAAGAAAATATAAGTTACTGGTAAGTACGGTTAAAATTACTTTTCAGGGTCAGTGCTGGGCTAAAAGATGCAGCACTGAGGTCTCTCCTGATAACAGGTGAGTAAATCAGAATTCGTATTTCGGCTGATTTTAGAGGAATATTTTAAAGTTCCAAAACTCCACACTTAGAAGAATTTCCAAGTGAAAACAGTCAATGTTAGCCTATGGAAGGAAATTCAAGTTACTGGTAAGTACGGTTAAAATTACTTTTCAGGACCAGTACTGGGCTGAAAGATACAGCACTGAGGTCTCTCCTGATAACAGGTGAGTAAATCGGAATTTGCATTTCGGCTGATTTTAGAGGAATATTTGTATGTTTCAAAAATCAACACTTAGAAACTTTTTCAGCAAAAAGCAGACAATGATATCCTATGGAAGGAAATTCAAGTTACTGGTAAGTACGGTTAAAATTACTTTTGAGGATCAGTACTGGGCTGAAAGATGCAGCACTGAGGTCTCTCCTGATAACAGGTGAGTAAATCGGAATTCGTATTTCGGCTGATTTTAGAGGAATATTTTAAAGTTCCAAAACTCCACACTTAGAAGAATTTCCAAGTGAAACCAGTCAATGTTAGCCTATGGAAGGAAATTCAAGTTACTGGTAAGTACGGTTAAAATTACTTTTCAGGACCAGTACTGGGCTGAAAGATACAGCACTGAGGTCTCTCCTGATAACAGGTGAGTAAATCGGAATTTGCATTTCGGCTGATTTTAGAGGAATATTTGTATGTTTCAAAAATCAACACTTAGAAACTTTTTCAGCAAAAAGCAGACAATGATATCCTATGGAAGGAAATTCAAGTTACTGGTAAGTACGGTTAAAATTACTTTTGAGGATCAGTACTGGGCTGAAAGATGCAGCACTGAGGTCTCTCATGATAACAGGTGAGTAAATCGGAATTCGTATTTCGGCTGATTTTAGAGGAATATTTTAAAGTTCCAAAACTCCACACTTAGAAGAATTTCCAAGTGAAACCAGTCAATGTTAGCCTATGGAAGGAAATTCAAGTTACTGGTAAGTACGGTTAAAATTACTTTTCAGGACCAGTACTGGGCTGAAAGATACAGCACTGAGGTCTCTCCTGATAACAGGTGAGTAAATCTGAATTCGTATTTCGGCTGATTTTAGAGGAATATTTGTATGTTTCAAAAATCAACACTTAGAAACTTTTTCAGCAAAAAGCAGGCAATGATATCCTATGGAAGAAAATTCAAGTTACTGGTAAGTACGGTTAAAATTACTTTTCAGGATCAGTACTGGGCTGAAAGATGGAGCACTGAGGTCTCCCCTGATAACAGGTGAGTAAATCCGAATTCGTAGTTCGGCAGATTTTAGAGGAATATTTGCACAATGGTGAAGGGAGGGGCGGGGCCTGAGGTGACATCTGTGCAAACGCGCCCCGTGGCGCGTTTTAAGTTGGAGGATTAAGTCCCCTTGAATCATGAGGGTCCCTAGGGGCCAACTAGCCCACCAGGAACCTCCAGTATGCGCCAGAGGGCTGCGTTGCAGAGACGTGTAGAGAGGCCACACCCCTTTTTACACCTCTCTGCAACGCAGCTCTGTGAGCTTTCTGGATGTACCTGTTGGGCTAGTTGGCCCCAGAGACCCTCAGGATTGAAGGGGTTTAATTCCCCATCTTAAAACGCGCCACGGGGCCTGTTTGCACACATGTCACCTGAAGCCCGCGCCCTCCCTTCACCACTGTGCAAACGCGCCCGTGGCGCGTTTTAAGTTGGGGGATTAAGTCCCCTTGAATCCTGAGGGTTCCTGGGGGCCAACTAGCCCACCATGTACCTCCAAAAGCGCCACAGAGATGCGTTGCAGAGAGGTGTATAAAGGGCGTGGCCTCTGTACACCTCTCTGCAACGCAGCCCCTGGCGCATACTGGAGGTTCCTGGTGGGCTAGTTGGCCCCCAGGGACCCCCAGTATTCAAGGGGAATTACTTCCCCATCTGCAAACGCGCCAGGGGGCGCATTTGCAGAGTGGTGAAGGAAGGGGGCCCAAACCCCCCACAGTCCCGCCGGCTCCCCGTGTCCTAAGGGAGCCGGCATTGCTTTTCCACACGGGGAGCAGCTAACATGCTGCTCCCCGTGTGGAAAGCAATTGTCTTTGGATATTGGAAGCGAGAGCAGGTTTCCCTGCTCTCTCTTCCAATATCCAAAGCAGTTTGCAATGACAGGACGGAGCCGCGAGGCTCCGTCCTGTCATTGCAAACAGCAGTGTCCCGGGGGTAGGCACCCCGGGACACTGCAGGAGCCGGCCCTGGGGGTGGCGGTCCCCAGGGCCACCACAGGCTCCAGGAGGGGGCCGCGCGGCCCCTCTCCCCACATCAGCAAAGCCCGGGGAGGTGGTGGTCCCCGGGGCTTCGAGGGTCCAAAACGGACCCCCATTTTAATTTGTTAGTGCCCGGGGAGGTGGCGGTCCCGGGGGCATGTGGGAGGCTCGAGCCCCCCCACGCAGGAAAAAGTAAAAAAAAAAAGAAGCCCGGGGAGGTGGTGGTCCCCGGGGCTTGAGAGCCCTTGAGGCCCCCATACACTAAATTAACCCCCCACCATGCCCCCGTGACTTGGGCCACCCGAGGGCAAAATACAGTCGATGCGCGGGAGACCGCCCTTCGATTTTTTTTTCCGGCAGGATTCGCGCTCCCTGAGCGCATCTTGCCGATTAAAAAAAAAAAAAATGCTTTTTCTGCCCAGGGGGTCCTTGTGGGACCCCTGAGCAGACCTAGGGGTCAGGGTGTTTCTACCCTGCCCCCTTTGTGCGTTTGCGCACTTTTTTACTGCTTTCTTGTTCCTCGGTTCTACCGAGGAACAAGATGGCTGCCAACACTTCCTGGTTTGGAGTGTTGACAGCCAATTAGCAGACAGCTCGTGATCGGGAGGGTGCGCGAATCCGACGCGGCCATAGATATATATGTACTTTTACTTTTGATTTTCTCAGCAACTACTGAACGGATTTACACCATTTAACAAAAGGGTTCTTTCTGAACCAAGAACTACCTCTTTGCCAAATTTGGTGTAATTCCGTTCAGCAGTTCAGGCTGTAACCGTGTCTAAAGTTTCCTATGGGAAATTGATTTTTGACTCTTATTTTTTTAATTTCTCCGCAACTACTGAACGGATTTACACCATTTAACAAAAAGGGTTCTTTCTGAACCAAGAACTACCTCTTTGCCAAATTTGGTGTAATTCCGTTCAGCAGTTCGAGCTGTAGCCCGTGTCTAAAGTTTCCTATGGGAAAATGAATGGGGAAAACACGTTTTGGGACCCCCCTTTTTTCTCGGCCCCCGCTTGACGAATCACCCTGAGACTTTCAGAGTAGGAGCGGACCGGAGCGGGCCATAAAGTTTGAAAATTTCGCGAAGATTCGTCAACCGACGCAAGAGTTATTTCAAATAGAATGTCGCGGATTTCCTATGGAAAATAGGTCCTAACTATAACTATCTACTGGCGACCGCCAGTAGATAATATATATATATATATATATATATATATATATATATATATATATATATATATTCAATTAAAAAGCAAAGGTTAAAACTTAGTTAGTTAGGAAAATATGTTATTATTTATATACAAAACCAACTTAAACTACACAAAATTTATAAATTGTAAAGTTATAGCTATAATTTTACAGTTATAACTCAAAGTTATTATTTACTCCCGCTGTAAAATTACTATAAGTTGCTTCTCTCCGTACATAGTGCTATGAACTTGGTAGCCATACTACATCAAATATAACTTGCCCCTCTCCGTATAACTCTCCCCTCTCCGTACATAGTGCTATGAACTTGCTAACCACACTACATTAACTATAACTCGCCCCTCTC
The DNA here is from genome assembly GCA_963921515.1 of Calotriton arnoldi. Classification (NCBI taxonomy): domain Eukaryota; kingdom Metazoa; phylum Chordata; class Amphibia; order Caudata; family Salamandridae; genus Calotriton; species Calotriton arnoldi. The sequence continues at coordinate 442,489 of CAWUFW010005746.1, read as the reverse complement.
CGTACATAGTGCTATGAACTTGCTAGCCACACTACATTAACTATAACTCGCCCCTCTCCGTACATAGTGCTATGACCTTGCTAGCCACACTACATTAACTATAACTCACTGCTCTCCGTACATAGTGCTATGAAATTGCTTGCCACACTACATTAACTATAACTTGCCCGCCTCCGTTCATAGTGCTATGAACTTGCTAGCCACACTACATTAACTATAACTCGCCCCTCTCCGTACATAGTGCTATAACCTTGCTAGCCACAGTACATTAACTATAACTCGCGGCTCTCTGTACATAGTGCTATGAACTTGCTATCCACACTACATTAACTATAACTTGCCCCTCTCCGTTCATAGTGTTATGAACTTGCTAGCCACACTATAATAACTATAACTCCCCCCTCTACCATGCACATTCTCATACATGATATCTGTTGAGATGTCATCAGTTTTGCTGCAAATGCTATGATTTACAGTGGTATAAGTGATGTAATATGAAAGGGTATGCGCTGTGCATGGTAGAGCGGTGAGGTGTAGTTAACGTAGTGTGGCTAGTGAGTTCACAGCATTCTGTACAGAGGTATGCAAGTTATAGTAATTTTACGGCAGGCATAAATTATAACTTTAAGTTATTTTTTTATTTGTTTATTAAGGTTTTCATAATATAGAATATTCATTGCAGCGTGTTTGTAAGCTTACTTTCTGCAGTTACAACAACATCGACATCTGAATTCACTTGCTTATTCGGTAAGAAAAAGCATTTTGTATTGTCTTAGTGTGGGGGATAACATCTGGAAAAACAACTAGGCAAACCAGTACTGACTTTGAGCCTGGCCTCATATGTCGGGTATGAGTGTAAAGTCGAGTGGGATGTCTTCTGGGTGACTGTCGGTGTGCATCTAACTCAGTGTTACTGTGGCTGATTGGGTCTTGAATCATTCGGTCTCACTTTTCTCATTCTGGTTCCAGTTGTCTGGCAACAGTGGTTGTGTCTATGGCGAGTTTGTGTCGTCATCTGGACAGCTTTGGAGTGCAAGTAAGAGGTTGTCCTATGATGATGCTATGGAGCGCTGAATGAGGGCTCCTGGGGGTGGCATTCGTGAATGTCCACCCCCGGGCAGCTTCGGGCTATTGGCACATTCCCTGGACAGGTAGGTTTCTGATTGGCTGGCGTTGTTAGCGCGAGTCGGTTAGGGCGCCAGCTTTAGAATGCGGAGTAGTCGTCAGTGAGGGCTGAGGTAGGCACTGGTTTTTGGTCAAGGGGAAAAGACATTTTTTATCTGAGGCGCTTATAACTTCTTTAATTGCGTCGTGAGCAGCGCGATGGCAGAAGCGGCCGCTTCTGTGAGGGAAGCTTTGCGTACAATTTGTGAGGCTGGGAGGGAAGATTTAATATTACCCGGCATTATATCTCAGGCGTGGGTGGGGCTCGAAAAGAAAAAGAGAACAGCAGCAAGCGGCGTGTCTGAAAGCCAGAGAGCCTTGAGCAATTCAGGCATGAATAAAGTTAATTTGAGCAAGCAGGCTTTACTAACGTCTGCCCCGCAAGGTCTCTTCAGTTCAATGGGGAGAGGGAGGGGCAGAGCTCGCACACGCGCTGTACAGAGCTCAGCTGCTTCAAAGAAAAGGCTCCTTAAAGGAGCTAAGCAATTTAAAGGGAAAGTTTTCAGAGCTGAAAATAGCTCAGTTTCTCCCCCTGGTCGCAAAGTGTTGCATAAACAATATTTTATTGATGCAGAGGTTAAGAGTGAAATTGGTAATAAAAAGGATATTCATATTTTTGGTAAAAGATGTCAAAATATGGATAACGCCAAATTGTCATTGACTATGGAAAGAAGCCTTTCACCCATGGTTTCTAGTGAGTCAGGTGACAGGGTGTTACAGCCAGTTTTGACAAATAATAACATAAGTAAGCCAAGCTCAAAAGTAGTCGAGAAAGATTTTGTTTCTCTTAGAGAACTAGAACCGGTATATGTAGATGCAGATAAAGAAATCAATTGTCAGGAATCAAAAAATAAAAGCGCTTCACCTGATATTCTAGACAGTGAGTCAGAAGCAGGGGTGGAGTGGATTTGGGTCCCCAAAGAAATTAATAATAAAAGGAGATTAGCTAGATTGAAGAACAAAAGAATTCCTGTGTCTGTAAGTTCTGGCGGCTCACAGAACAACATGGGAGAGATACTGCCAAGCAAAATAGAGGGCAGTAAAGAAGTTTTGGACAGGTCACTAGCGTCCTGCATCAACGTAAGAGAGGATGGAAAAAGTTTGAAGCAAATTTTCCCACACCGATGGACCAAAAGCGAACAGCAGCATGTTCTAATGCGATAAATTGGAAAGTATATGACAGGGGTGTTGGGGATGGGGAATGTCCTGGGGTAGTATGGTAGGACAAATGGGGTACATACACGAGACGCTACCATGGAGATAGAACCGACATGGACAAGCAGCTTCTTTGAATCATTACAACACATCCCCTTTACAAGGAAACAGAAGAAAAAGGAGGAAATAGAAAAGAGACTAAAAGAGAAAACAAAAGAAGAAGAAAAGATTGGTGTCACAACATGGTACAAAAATCAGAAAGAGAACCAAACAAGAAAATCAATACATTTCATAGTCCTCATAACGTTTAGGAAGACATCGAGACCTTGGAGAAAAGGAAGATGAACTAGGCATGGGCAAACTTGGACCTGGTGAAACATCTGGGCATGAAGGAAATTTAGACTTGTCACCTTGGAACTTCACAAGACGAGACACGCTCCATTTACCACCATTATGAACTGTAACCACATTCTTATAAACAGAAGTAATGACAAACGGGCCCATAAACTCAGTGACCCCGTTCCTATGCCACCGTGGTCTCTTAATAAGTACCCACTCACCAACCTTCCATGTCGTGGTTTTGGTTGATTTCTTAAAATCAAACCTCTCCTTGTACCTATTTTGATATGACTTGATTTTATCACTCACGTCCTCCTCATTCAAAACAGGACCTTCAATAAGCGGTAACCACCCAGGGTTGAGTTTGGATAAGGCAACCCTCCCTCGCAACACTTGGAAAGGAGATTTCTGCAGAATAGTATTGACGGCAGTGCGATGAGCCCACCAAGTGTCCCTTAGGACACCCTTGAGAGGAACCCTCATTTCAATTGCTCTCTGCACACATGCTTTGACTACTCTGTTCATGCGCTCCGCAAGCCCATTGGCTTGAGGTGCATAGAGAGCAGTTCTCTGATGAATGATGCCATAGTCTCTCAAAAATTCATGCATCTCCTGAGAGACGAACTGCACACCATTATCTGTAATGAGGAACTTAGGAATGCACTCACTAGAAAATTCATCCTTGAGAAAGTCAATAACGACCCTGGTACTGACAGAACTCACGCATTTGGTGGAAACCCACTTGGATGAGTAATCCACCAAAAGAATCACAAATCTCTCTGCAGGATTTAGTAGCTCAAAAGGGCCCATGAGATCCAAACCAAGCTTGACCCAAGGTTCCCGCGGGACTTCAACAGGTGACAGTGGAGCAGTGTTGGTAACTCGGGATTTGTCACTGGAAGCACACGGACAGCACTCTTTAACTACTTTTTCAACCTGGCCATCCATTTTCGGCCACCAATACCTTTCACGGAGACGTGATTTAGTGAGGTTCCTTCCTAGATGTCCCTCATGAGCCAAGTTTATGAGCTTTGGCTTAAGGGCATCAGGTGGTACCACTCTTTCACCACGCATAAGTTGGCCCTGACAAAGGGTAAGTTCATTTCTAATGGACCAAAAGGGCAATGAGTCAGAGTCCATTTTTTTGTTATCAGGCCAACCCTCAATGACAAAACGTGTTACAACAGGAAGCAACAGATCTTCCAACAAGGCATGTTCCCACTCAGATTCTTGGATGGCAGGCTCCTTGACCCAACACACATTAACAGTATCAGAGTCTGGTGTATCTCCACAACATTCAATAGGCAGTCTAGATAAGCAATCTGCCGCTTTGTTGGCAGAACCAGGGAGATATTCCACATGAAAATTGTACTCTTCTAGTCCTTCGCTCCATCGCTTGAGTCTTGGAGTAAGTCTCTCACTCTCCGCACAAGAGAACACCTGAACCAAAGGGCGATGGTCCGACCTTACTAAGAAAGGAATGCCCGTGAAGTAAAACTTAAAATGCTTTACCGCCCACACAATGGCCAAAGCTTCCCTCTCAATACATGAATATTGTTGCTCAGGCTTCTTCAATGTTCTAGAGGCGAATGCATAAACTTTCTCTTCACCTCCATCAATTTGGGAAAGCACAGCTCCAAGACCACATAAGCTGGCATCGGTTGTTAGGAAAGTTTTCTTTTTGAAATCAAAGTGACCAAGGGTTGTCATCTTGCCTATTGCTTGCTTGATGGCATTGAAGGCTGCAGCACACTCAGGTGACCAGACAAAGTGCGTTCCTTTCCTAAGAAGAACTCTGATGGGTTCAACAGTGGAAGCAAAACCTTGAATAAATTTGGAATAAAACTCAGCGAGGCCAAGGAAAGACCTCACTTGCTCTTTGTCAGTTGGGGCAGGAGCATCAACAATACTTTTTGCCAGATCCAGTTTCGGTCGGATGCCCTCCCCAGATATAACGTGTCCCAAATAAGTGACAGAAGACACACAAATCCTACACTTTAAACGATTCACGGTTAAACCTTTGTCAGCCAGTCTGTGCAGAGTAAGTCTCAAAATGCTTTCATGTTCCGAGTCATCCTTCCCATAAACTAAGATGTCGTCCTGGAAGAATATGATGTTGGGGATGTCCCCCAGGATCACTTTCATAATGCGCTGAAAACAGGCAGCTGCCGAGGCTAGCCCAAATGCTGATGAAACGGAAGGCCCCCAGTGGTGTCACGAAAGATGTAAGGTGTTTGGAGTCTGGATGGAGGGGTACCTGGTGGTAGGCCGAAGATAAGTCTAACACGCTGAAAACCTTAGCACCACCAAGCATGCTAATCGACTCAGAGATATTAGGAAGTGGTTGACGATCCACCCATATCCACCTGTTTAGACTTCTCAAGTCAACACACATCCTAATATTCTTTCCTCCATCCTTAGGGGCCAAAACCACTGGGGCCAACCATTCCGAGGATTCAATTTCTTCAATTATACCCAGAGTCACTAGTCTTTTAAGTTCACTCCTTAATGGTTCTATCATCATATTGAGGACCTTTCTAACCTTGTGCATCACGGGTACAGCTTTTTGCTTAAGTACAATGCGGTGTTCGAAATCTTTAAGCAACCCAAGGTTATCAGAGAAAACTTGGGGAAATTCCTCAAAAAACTTGTTAGAGATGGCATTGTGATCAACTAACATGACCTGCTCTGAGGGGTGGCGGGCATTCGGGTTGAGAATTATCCCCAAGTCTCTTTGATGTCTCCAACCAAGAAGGTTGTCACCACGCTTGGCAACATAGATCTTCCCAATAGTTTCCCTTCCTTTGAAATGAATCTTCATGATGGCATATCCTATTACATCAATGTGTGAGCCACCATAACTGACTGGGTTAATGTCAGGCGCAAAAAGTTGTGTTTCAGGAAAAGTCTTGGCCCAAAGTTCATTGCCCAACATGGTAAACGGAGATCCAGAGTCTGCTAGGATTACAAACAACTTGTCTCCGATCACCACTTCGCATTCCGGCATACTGATGAGGTCTGCATCCACCATACCATCACCCCTCACACTCAGCATGGTGGTTCTAGAGGTGATACTGGTCTCAACATTCTCGCACACATTCTCCACAGTGCGTACTCTGCCACCAGACTTACATACTCTGGCATAGTGGCCCTTGATGCCACACTTGTGACAGGTTGTATTCCTGGCATAGCATTGAGGATAGTTAGAGGAGTGATTGTTGCTACCACATCTGTAACACTTCATCTTGGAAAAGTCCATGGAGGGTTTGGGCTTGGCTCCACGCACAACTCTGGAGACATTGTCAACATAATCGTGAGGTGTCTCTCTTTGGATCAATTCATGAATGCTACTGGGAGTTGGAACGTCGTCAGTTGTTGGTTTATGGGCTTTCATCTCCTTGACCCAGCCAGAGGTGTTTTCCATCCCTTCAACAATGGCTACAGCTTCTTTGAGTGACGGGTTTCTAGATAGTAGTTTTCTTGCACCCTAGAACTGTTGGTGCACCTGACCAACTGATCACGAATCAACGAGTCAGTGAGGTCACTAAACTCACAGGTGCGTGCAAGTGTCTTTAGAGAAGCTATGTAGTTCCCAACTTTTTCATTAGGTTCCTGGATTCTCATGAAAAATTTGTGCCTCTCCAAAACAACATTAATGCGTGGTCCAAAATACATCTCTAACATTTTTATTGACATTTCAAACACATCAGACGGCTCGCCATCACCTTCACCTACAGGGATTACGTCAATGCTCTCATAAATGTTGCGTCCCTCTATTCCGAGGTTGTGAAGCCGAATTGCTTGTCTTCTATGAGCAGAAAGTTTCTCACCACCAATAGCAACCAAATAAGAATCAAACAATAATTTCCATCTCTTCCAGGGCAACAGATGTTCACCTTTTTCACAAAGAAATGGAGGGGGCTGATTCATTGAAGTGGCTGCCATGGTGTCGGTGTATATTGCAATACTTGTTTTGAAAGAGCCAAAAGAGAAAAAAAAACGAACTGACACCAATATAGTTGAGAGCAAAATTAAAGTCTAATAAAAAAATTTATTAGAAAAAGTCATTTGGTTGTGTGAGCCCCATATCCAACATTAGAGTCTTTATGAAGGCAAAAGCGGTAAACTTATAGCGGTAATCTTATTGGCAAAAGCGGTGAGCTTGAGCATGCACTTGAGGCAGAAAGTCATGAAAGTATGTTAGCGGTAAAAAAAAATAACTGCAAAACGTATCCGATATCTTTGTCAGATGCGGGTCGATAAAGCTTCATGTTGCCGTTGTCATGGAGATTGACAACATCCAAGATGGCGGCACGTAACGCGTGAACACGTGATGACGTGTTAGCGCGTGCTCAATGCGCGTGTCAAAGTGCGCCCGACTAGAACGTGTGCCGCGCCGCGAGCCAACTAGGACGTTGAAAAATGAGCAAAGAGTTCAAAATTGATCAAATCCGATTAAAGGCTCACCGAAAAGCCGGAAAAGCAGCGAAAAACATCCAGGGGTCCACAGGATAAACAGGAAAGGCACCTCTCCAGGAGCTAATCAATTGCAGTAGCAGAATAAGAAAAACGAAGTCTGTGGGTTCGCAAAGAGGGAGAGTTGGTGGCAAACTTGTCCCTCGCAAGTGACGCTCGTCGCCAGTGTTACGAAGAGACACAGGTAAGTTTAGATAGCTTTATTTTCTATCAATGAACAGCCACCAACTCCAGCTGCTGTCCTGTCAGTTCTCCTGGTACAACTGTCTCACACGAGACGCTACCATGGAGATAGAACTGACATGGCCCAGCAGCTTCTTTGAATCATTACAACAGTGCACCGTTTTAAAGTCTTATTTCCTGTGATTTCTTGAAACCTCAAGGAAAAAGAATGACTAATTGCCAAAGTTCACTGAAATGTGATAATATAAACTTGCCGCAATATCCTTTAAATAGTTTAACACATTACCGAGTGTTTCTTTTGCAGGGTTGCTTGGATAATTCTTTTGTAATCTGTTTCTTCTTTTTCTTTTCTGCAGGGAACCGGAAACCGGAAAGCGCGCTGGCGGAAGGAGTTCAAGGAACAACAGGAACCAACTTGCAGCTTGCTGAGTGAAGAGGAACAGGAGATAACATCGGAAGCTGGAGACTGGTAAGTGTCAATAACTGCCTAACTAGGCGAAGCATTTCTTGGATAATGAATGCGCTTTAAATACTCTCAGTTCCACTTATTTTTCCCAGAGCACGTGTGCACGTTTTAAACGTTGACACGTTTTTCTTGACAGCTGCTTTATTCTTTCAGTATGTGTGTGCACGCGGTGAATTAAAGGCACGTTTTCAATAGTTATTCCATATTTTCAGTTAACACGTGTGTGCCTCACCCGGCTTAACTGAACAACGTGCGCTTGTGGAGGTTATAACAATTGTGAATACAATATTAGACACTGGGGCAAATCATGAAAATAGTGATGCTACATATGATTATTGCAATACGCTCTCTTACTTCTTATTTCTATTACACAGAAAACTCAAGAAGATAATGCTAAGCTCTTGCCCCCATTGCCACCCATAACAGTTCCCCCCCTTCCCCCCAAAGGTCTCCTAATGGGGCGAGGTTTGTCTGGGTACAAAGCATGAAATTTGCGAATTAGTCTTGGGGCATGTACATTATTTTCAGGTTCCCAGGATCTTTCTGAGGCGTCATAACCTTTCCAGTCTATAAGGTAATATAATCGACCATGCATTCTTTTAGCATCCAGTATACGGTGTACTTCATACTCTAGATGGTCTCCTATATTTATTGCTGGAGGTGGGCTATCCTGTCTTGTTAAAGGGTGATAGGGTTTAAGGAGAGACACGTGAAAGACTGGATGAATAGAGTATTCAGCTGGTAATTCTAATTTAACTGAGACTGGATTCAAGATTTTACATATGGGAAATGGACCTATAAATCTTGGTTTTAATTTCCATGGACCTTCCAATTGAATGTTTCTAGTGGACAGCCAAACTAGATCTCCTATTTTGTAAGGTGTTTCTGGTGTCCGATGTTTATCTACAGTGATTTTTGTGTCAATTTTATTTTTTGCTAGGCTAGCCTTGGCCTTTTCTTGTCAATCTTGGAGTTGTTTTAGTCATTCTAGGACTGCTGGCATAGTTTCAGATTGATTGGGAAGTGTGACTGGAATGGAACGTGGATGGAGTCCTGTTAAAAAGAAAAAAGGAGAACAACCTAAAGCTGAATGGATGCTATTATTATATGAAAATTCAGCTAATGGTAGGGCTAAATCCCATTGCGAAGTTGTTGTGGATGTTAGACAACGTAAACTTTGCTCAAGATATTGATTAATTTTTTCGGTCTGGCCATCAGTTTGAGGATGACAGGCAGAAGACAAGGCCACCTCAATTCCTAAGTGGGTGCAAGTGTTTTCCAAAATTTTGAGATGAATTGAGGGCCACGGTCTGAAATAATTTTTGTAGGGAGGCCATGCAACTTCACAATGTTCTTTAGAAATATATCACTGAATTCAGAGGCAGTAGGTAACTTTCTTAGAGGAATAAAATGACTTATTTTTGACAATAGATCTACTACCACTAATATCAATCAATCAATCAAGCATTTGTATAGCACGCTACTCACCCGGAGGGTCTCAAGGCGCTAGGGGGAGGGGGGTCCACTACTGTTCGAACAGCCAGGTCTTGAGTTGCTTCCTGAAGGAGAGGTGGTCTTGGGTCAGGCGGAGGTGGATGGGTAGGGAGTTCCACGTCTTGGCAGCCAGGTAGGAGAAGGATCTTCCTCCCGTTGTGGCTCTTTGGATGCGGGGGACGGCGGCGAGGGCGTGGTTGGTCGATCGTAGCTGGCGGGTGGGAGTGTAGAAGGTCAGACGGTCGTTGAGGTATCTGGGGCCTTGGTTGTGGAGAGCTTTGTGTGCATGGGTGAGGAGTCGGACCGTGATTCTCTTGCTGACGGGGAGCCAGTGCAGGTCTCTCAGGTGTCCGGCGATGTGGCTGTGTCGGGGGATGTCCAGGATGAGTCGAGCTGAGGCGTTCTGGATGCGTTGGAGTCTTTTCTGAAGTTTGGCTGTGGTTCCGGCGTAGAGGGAGTTGCCGTAGTCCAGTCGGCTGGTGACGAGGGCCTGGGTGACCGTCTTCCTGGTTTCGGTGGGGATCCACCGGAAGATTTTCCGCAGCATGCGTAGGATGTTGAAGCAAGACGAGGAGACGGCGTTGACTTGTCTGGTCATTGAGAGGGAGGAGTCCAGGATGAAGCCCAGGTTGCGTGCGTGGTCCGTTGGTTTGGGTGCGTTGCCCAGGGCAGGGGGCCACCAGGAGTCGTCCCAGGCGGAGGGTGATGATCCTAGGATGAGGACTTCCGTCTTATCTGAGTTCAGTTTCAGGCGGCTGTTCCTCATCCACTCGGCTACGTCCTTCATCCCTTCATGTAGGTTGGTTTTGGCGGTTGTGGGGTCGTTGGTGAGGGAGAGGATCAGCTGGGTGTCGTCGGCGTAGGAGATGATGTTGAGGTTGTGTTGGCGTGCGATGGCTGCGAGGGGCTCATGTAGACGTTGAAGAGGGTGGGGCTGAGTGATGATCCTTGTGGTACACCGCAGATGACTTCGGTGGCCTCGGAACTGAACGGGGGAGGCGGACTCTCTGGGTTCTTCCGGCGAGGAAGGAGATGATCCACTCCAGTGCCTTCTCTTGGATTCCGACGTTGTTCAGGCGTTGCACTAGGGTGCGGTGGCAGACTGTGTCGAACGCTGCGGAGAGGTCCAGGAGGATGAGGGCCGCTGTTTCCCCGTTGTCGAGCAGGGCTCGGATGTCGTCGGTGGCTGCGATGAGGGCGGTCTTGGTGCTGTGGTTGGCCCGGAAGCCGGACTGTGAGTGGTCGAGGGATCCATTCGTCTCGATGAAGGCGGCCAGTTGTCTGTTGACGGTCTTCTCGATGACTTTGGCAGGAAAAGGAAGGAGCGAGATGGGGCGGTAGTTTTTGAGGTCGGTGGGGTCCGCTGACGGTTTCTTCAGTAGGGCGCAGAGTTCGGCGTGCTTCCAGCTCTCTGGGAAGGTGGCGGTGTCGAAGGAGGTGTTGATGATGTCCCGGAGGTGGGGTGCGATGACGGCGTCGGCCTTGTTGAAGATGTGGTGAGGGCAGGGGTCGGTTGGTGATCCGGAGTGGATGGAGTTCATCGTGCGGATAGTGTCTTCGGTGTTGATCGGGGTCCAGGCTCGGAGGGTGGAGGTGGGAGACGTTGGAACGGTTGTAGGGTACGTCGGCTGTGTGCTGAAACTGTTGTGTATGTCTGCGATCTTGCTGTGGAAGAACGAGGCGAGCGAGTTGCAGAGGTCTTGCGAGGGGGTGATGTCGTTGTTTCCGGCGCTGGGGTTCGAGAGCTCTTTGACGATGATGAAGAGTTCCTTGCTGTTGTGGGCGTTGTTGTCCAGTCGTTCCTTGAATGCGGTTTTCTTGGTGGTGTGGATCAGCTGGTGGTGTTTTCGGGTGGCGTGTTTGAGGGTGGTCATGTTGTCTGCAGTCGGGTCTCTGCGCCATGCTTTCTCGAGGGCCCGGCAGTTCTTCTTGGATTTCTTGAGTTCGTCGGTGAACCAGGGTGCTTTCTTGTTGCCGGGTCTGATTGGGGGGTCTTCAATGGGGCGAGGATGTCAGCGCAGTTGGTGATCCATCTTGTGAGGTTGCTGGCGGCTTGGTTGGGGTTCGTTGAGCTGGCGGGAGGGTTCTGGCTCAGGGATGTGGTGAGTTGGTCGGTGGTGATCTTGTTCCAGCTTCTGCGCGGGAGCTGTTGCGGGTGGTGGTGCGTGGTGGTCCTGCTGAAGCTGAAGTGGACGCAGCTGTGGTCTGTCCAGTGGAGTCCGGTGGTGTGGCTGAAGGAGATGTCCTTGCTGGAGGAGAAGACGGGGTCAAGCGTGTGGCCGGCGTGGTGTGTGGGGGTGGTCACCAGTTGCTTGAGTCCGAGGTTGGCGAGGTTGTCCAGCAGGGTGGTGGTGTTGCGATCGTTGTTGTTCTCTAGGTGGAAGTTGAGGTCCCCAAGGAGGATGTAGTCGGCCGAGAGGAGGGCGTGCGGGCTGATGAGGTCGGCGATGTCTTCGCTGAATTGTGTGCGTGGTCCTGGGGGTCTGTAGATGAGGGTGCCTCTGAGGGTGGTCTTGGGGTCGGTGTGTATCTGGAAGTGCAGGTGTTCGCCGGCTGTGACGGTGTCGTCGGAGTTGGTCGTAATGCGGATGGTGTTCTTGTGGATGATGGCGATGCCTCCTCCGGTCTGGTTGGCGCGGTCCTTTCGGGTGATCTTGTATCCGTCCGGGATGGCGATGGCGATGTCGGGCGCTGAGGAGGCGTTCATCCATGTTTCCGTGAGGAAAGCGAATATGGTGGTGTGATTATTTGAAATGGGCAAATCAGTGATAAAATCCAAACTAATAGTGTGCCAAGGTGTAGGAGGTACTGGTAATGGTTGCAATAGACCAGCTGGGGCTATGTGTTGTGATTTATTTCTTGCACAAACTGGACAAGTTTTGATATATTGTTGTACGTCATTTCGGATGTCCCACCAGACATTTCGCAGACATAACTCGAGAGTTTTGTTCATGCCAGGATGCCCTACAACACTAGAATCATGATTCCATTTAAGTACTTGCTGACGTAGAGATTCTTGTGGAACAAAGAGCTTATTATCATGGAAAAAGTATCCATCATGAATAGAATTCCTTTTATTTCGTAATCATTGTTGCTGGTCTAGCTTTTGGGAATTTTTTTTAACTTCTGTTAAGAAACTATCTGCCTGAGTTATTGCTACCACTTTATCTGGAGGAATAATGCTTTGAAGGGGAAATGATTCTTCCTTATGGTCATGGGTTTTTAACCTAGATAATGTATCAGACAAGATCTGTTTCTGACCAGGACGATAGGTAATTAAGAAATTAAATTCACTAAAGAAATGCAACCATCGCATTTGTCTAGGTGTAAGTGTCTTAACTGAAGTGAAAAATTGTAGATTTTTATGGTCTGTAAATATGGTTATAGTGTGTTTGGCGCCTAGCAGCTGATGTCTCCATTCCAAAAATACTGTTCTTATTGCCAATAGTTCTCGTTCCGCCACAGTATAATTTTGTTCGGCAGGCAATAATTTTTGTGAATAAAATGCGATGGGATGCAGATGTCCAGTACTTGAATCTTTTTGCATTAAAACACCTCCTAATTCATTTTGAGAAGCATCCGCTTCTACAAAAAACAGTTGGTCAGGATCTGGATGAATTAGGATAGGTGCAGTCGTGAATGATTTTTTTAACATTTGAAATGCTTTTTCAGCATCAGGTGTCCAATTAAAATTCTGACCCTTTCACAACAACTGTGTAATGGGTGCAACAATTTCAGAGAATTTAGCAATGAATTTTCTATAGAAATTAGCAAAACCTAGTACCTGTTGAGTTTCTTTTACAGAAGTGGGTGCAGGCCAATTCAATATGGCTTCTACCTTCTTTGGGTCCATGGTAATTCCTTCAGGAGACAGCCAGTAACCTAAAAATTCTACTGAAGTTACGTCAAAAACCCATTTTTCTAATTTAACGTACAGAGAATTTTCTCTTAGTCTTTGTAGAACAGAACGCACATGGTGTGTATGTTCTTCAGTTGTTTTGGAAAATATTAGTATGTCATCAATATATACAATGACGCAAATATCTAGGAAATCATGGAGAACTTCTTTTATAAAATATTGAAATGCCGCTGTGGCATTGCAAAGACCGAATGGCATAACTGTATACTCAAAACGGCCAAATTTTGTTCTGAATGCAGTTTTCCATTCATATCCTTCCTTAATGCGAATGAGATGATATGCGCCACGTAAATCTAATTTTGTGTAAATAGTGGATCCTTTGATTTGATTCAATAAAACAGAAATCAAGGGTAAAGGGTAGCGATTTTTAATGGTAGCTTTATTAATAGCGCGGTAGTCAATGCAGGCCCTAAGATCGCCAGATTTTTTAGCTACAAAAAAAGTGGCGATGAAACTGGAGATGTTGAATGTCTGATAAATCCAATCTCTAATAACTCTTCCAAATATTTTTTTAAATACTGGGTTTCTGGTTCAGTCAAAGCATAAATTCTGCTGCATGGCAGAACAGCGCCAGGTATCAAATCAATTCTACAATCATATACCCTGTGGGGTGGTAATTGAGTGGCTTGAACAGGGTCAAAAACATCAGAAAAATCTGTGTATTTTTCAGGTAATTGAGGAGAATCACTCTGAGTATTTGCACAAAACAATGGGGTTACAGGGTCCTGAGCTACTTGGTAACAATGAAGTCTACAGTATGATGAATCTAGGGTGACTGTTCTTTTGACCCAGTCTATTTTTGGATTGTGTAACTCAAGCCAGGGTACACCGAGTATAACTCCAAACGTTGGAGTGTCTATCAAATCAAAAATGGTTTCCTCAGTGTGTCCATTCTCACTGACCAAGGTTAAAGGTGTTGTATGAAATTTAATTAGTCCTGAAGAGAGAGCTGAACCATCGACAGCTCTAACAGGCTCAGGTTCAGTTTTAGGGATTTGCGTAATTCCTAGTTTTTTAGCTAATCCTAAGTCAAAAAAGTTACTGGTTGCGCCAGAATCGATTAAGACCGAAAGGCTCTGTCTTTGCTGAGTAGAAATAACGAAGGTTATTCTGATAGTCATATGTTTAGGAATTCGGTTTATTACATTGGTGGCATACTGTGAGATCTGCATTCTGTCTTCTCTCGGAGGGACGATCCGGCAACCCTTCGAGAGAGCTAGTTTTCCGATTCAGTAGTCATATTCTCACTACAAGCGATTGTCTTCTTCTTTTTAGGTTTTACTGGACAGTCTTTAGCAAAGTGTCCGGTCTTGCCACAATATAAACATAAATTTCCTTTACGCCGCCTTTCCTTTTCTTCTGATGATAAGGGTCCTTTTATCCCTCCTATTTGCATAGGTTCCACATTATTCTGTTTATCATCAATGTCTTTTTTATCTGGTTTAAAAACCACTACTCTTGAGTCCCCTCGAGGTCTTTCGCTTTTCCTTTCACCTAACCTATGGTCTAGTTTAACCACAAGGTCCAGGAATTCTGTATAAACTTCAGGTAAATCTACTATATGAGCTAGGGAATCATTTAACTCATCCCTGAGACCACGGTAAAATAATGAAGTTCATTTCTCTTCGGGCCAGTAGGTTTCAGAAAGCAATCTGTTAAAGTTTGTTATGTAAGTTAATAAATCTTTAGATCCCTGACGTAATTTAACAACTCATTGTCAGATGAATGAATAAACACATGTTTCGCAAAAGGCGTGACATGGCTGCCTTAAAAGCAACAAAGTTGTGTAATGAAGGATCGTTGTTGTCTACTAATGGAATTGCCCAATTAGCTGCTACACCCCCTAAATATGAAATAATGAAGGCTACTTTAGAGGTGTCAGTGTTGAAAATCTGCGGTTTACACAGAAAATGTAGTTGACATTGGCTCATGAATGATGGGAAGTGACCACTGTCACCAGTGAACCTTTCCGGATTTGCCAAGGGAACAGGACTTGGAGAAACTACGGTAACTTGAAGATTTTGATCAGGATGTTGGGTGGAAGAATTGGGAGGAGAAAAAGTTGTAGGACCGAATTTAGGTGGGGCCAAAATGGGTCGAGTATCAGACATTCTAGGTTCTCGCCAAAGCGTAAATTCTGACTTAGATCTCATTACTTCCTGTCTAAGTGCCTGATTTTCCTGTCTAAGTTGCTGCATTTCTTCAGTTAATTTTTGAATAATTTCTGTCATCTGGGCAGGTTCAGTATTATCCTGATTATACTCCATATTTACTAATAATCAGAAGAGGAACAAATTGGGAGTATTTTTTAGGCTTCGCCTTCTGTTATGACTGTCACTCACCTGTACTCCAGTTTGTTCCTCTGCTGATGATGACTGTTCCTCAATCCCTCTGAATGCTACAAGAACGGCAAAATGATCAATTCTCGCCGATCCTATAACATCCCGCGGGAAGGGGGAAATGGGAGATAGAGAGACAAGAGAAATAATGCTGGATGCGGTTCTCACTTCTTTTGAAGTCAGGAACTTATCTCTCTAGAAGGAGGGTAAGTACTGCTGTGGACCTGTTCTGGAGAGGCTTGATATTCGTGCTTGTTCTAAAAAGAAATGTACCTTATTAATTATCTCTTCTGCTTAATCTATACTTCCTATGTGATGTACCTTAAACAATATATATATCCTACCAGGCTCGCACACAATAGGTCTTCTCCGTCTGATGGACAACCTTCTAATTAAACTCAAAACTTATTTCCATCAGTTGCGAGCATCTATAAGGCAATATTACAATGTTAACTTGGTGACACTAACTTTCCAATTATGAAGATACTTCTTAAACATAAAATAATATCATACCTGTTATTGTGCTCTTTGGAAGGATGAGGATGTCTGCACTAAAATATAAACATAAAGAAACATACAGCTTTTCTTCTCACAGACTTTCACAATTATAATCACTACGAAAGTTTAACTGTATTTAAATATTTATCAGTTCTTTTGTTACTGACTTTAATAGTCCACTTTTCCAGTCTTTGAAAGTCTTTTAACTAATAAAATGAATCATTCAAAGTTCTGCAGATTGTAGTTTCCAGACGTGCCCTTGACCTTGGTGCACCGTTTTAAAGTCTTATTTCCTGTGATTTCTTGAAGCCTCAAGGAAAAAGAATGACGAATTGCCAAAGTGCACTGAAATGTGATAATATAAACTTACCGCAATATCCTTTAAATAGTTTAACACATTACCAAGTGTTTCTTTTGCAGGGTTGCTTGGATAATTCTTTTGTATCTGTTTCTTCTTTTTCTTTTCTGCAGGAAACCGGAAACCGGAAAGCGCGCTGGGGAAGGAGGTCAAGGAACACCAGGAACCAACTTGCAGCTTGCTTGCCAAGAGAAGAGGAACAGGAGATAACATCGGAAGCTGGAGACTGGTAAGTGTCAATAACTGCCTAACGAGGCGAAGCATTTCTTGGATAATGAATGCGCTTTAAATACTCTCTGTTCCACTTATTTTTCCCAGAGCACGTGTGCACGTTTTAAACGTTGACACGTTTTTCTTGACAGCTGCTTTATTCTTTCAGTATGTGTGTGCACGTGGTGAATTAAAGGCGCGCTTTCAATAGTTATTCCATATTTTCAGTTAACACATGTGTGCCTCACCAGGCTTAACTGAACAACGTGCGCTTGTGGAGGTTATAACAATTCAATCAATCAATCATGTCACTTATAAAGCGCACTACATACCCGCGAGGGTCTCAAGGCGCTGGGGGAAGAGGGGGGTGGTGCTGCTACTGATCGAAGAGCCAGGTCTTGAGGAGTCTTCTGAAGGCCAGTAGGTCTTGGGTCTGCCGAAGGTTGGTGGGGAGGGTGTTCCAGGTCTTGGCGGCGAGGTGGGAGAAGGATCTGCCGCCGGCGGTCGTTTTCCGTATGCGGGGGACTGTGGCGAGGGCGAGGCTGGTGGAGCGGAGCTGGCGGGTGGGGGTGTAGAAGCTGAGTCGTCTGTTGAGGTAGGCTGGTCCGGAGTTGTGGAGTGCTTTGTGTGCGTGGGTGAGGAGCTTGAAGGTTATCCTCTTGTTGACAGGGAGCCAGTGCAGGTCTCTCAGGTGGGGTGTGATGTGGCTGCGTCGGGGGATGTCGAGGATAAGACGTGCAGAGGCGTTCTGGATGCGTTGCAGCCGTCTCAGGAGCTTAGCCGTCGTTCCTGCGTAGAGGGCGTTTCCGTAGTCCAGCCTGCTGGTGACGAGGGCCTGGGTGACTGTTTTTCTTGTTTCGGTGGGGATCCACTTGAAGATCCTGCGGAGCATTCGGAGGGTGTTGAAGCAGGATGAGGAAACGGCGTTGACCTGCTTAGTCATGGAGAGGGTGGGGTCGAGGATGACCCCTAGGTTGCGTGCGTGGTCGGTGGGTGTCGGGGCTGTTCCCAATGATGTTGGCCACCAGGAGTCGTCCCATGCTGAATGGTTGGAACCAAGGATGAGGACCTCCGTCTTGTCCGAGTTCAGCTTCAGGCGGCTGGTACTCATCCATTCGGCAACGGCCTTCATTCCTTCGTGGAGGTGGGCTTTGGCGGTGTGAGGGTCTTTGGTGAGGGAGAGGATCAGCTGGGTGTCGTCGGCGTAGGAGATGATGTTGAGGTTGTGCTGTCGGGCGACGTGGGCGTGGGGTGCCATGTAGATGTTGAACAACGTTGGGCTGAGGGAGGAGCCTTGGTGTACACCGCAGATGATCTTGGTGGCTTTGGATCGGAAGGGAGCGAGGCGGACGCTTTGTGTTCTGCCGGAGAGGAAGGATGTGGTCCAGTCCAGGGCCTTCTCTTGGATCCGGGCGTCGTGAAGGCGTGTTCGTAGTGTGTGGTGGCAGACCGTGTCGAAGGCGGCTGATAGGTCCAGGAGGATGAGGGCTGCTGTTTCTCCGTTGTCTAGCAGGGTCCTGATGTCATCGGTGGCGGCGATGAGGGCGGTTTCGGTGCTGTGGTTGCTGCGGAAGCCGGACTGGGAAGGGTCCAGGATGTTGTTCTCCTCGAGGTAGCGGGTCAGTTGTTTGTTGACGATTTTCTCGGTGACCTTCACGGGGAACGGGAGCAGAGAGATGGGTCGGAAGTTCTTGAGGTCCTTGGGGTCTGCCTTGGGTTTCTTGAGTAAGGCGGTGATCTCGGCGTGCTTCCAGCTTTCCGGGAAGGTTGCTGTCTCGAAGGAGATGTTGATTATTTTCCGGAGATGGGGCGCGATGGCTGTACTGCATTTGTTGAAGACGTGGTGAGGGCACGGGTCTAGCGGTGAGCCGGAGTGGATGGTGTTCATGATCTCGCTAGTGTCCTCGTCGTTGATGTTGGTCCAGGAGAGCAGGCGGTTGGTGGTTGTGGGGGCAGTGGTCTCGGTGGTTGCCGGGGCGGTCGTGGTGTTGAAGCTGTCGTGGATGTCGGCGATTTTGCGGTGGAAGAAGGTGGCCAGTGAGTCGCACAGGTCTCGCGACGGCGGGATGTCGTTGGTGTTGGAGCTGGGGTTGGAGAGTTCCTTCACGATGTTGAAGAGCTCTTTGCTGTTGTGTGCGTTGTTGTCTAGGCGGTCTTTGAGTGAGGCCCTTTTGGCGGATCTGATGAGGTGATGGTGACTGCGGGTGGCGCTCTTGTGGGCGGCGTAGCTGTCCGCTGTCCGTTCGTGGAGCCAGATCTTCTCCAGTTTTCGGCATGTTCGTTTGGAGGCCTGGAGGTCTTCGGTGAACCAGGTGGCTTTCTTGCTGGTGTGGCTGTTGGGCGGATTCTTGAGCGGGGCGAGGGTGTTGGCGCAGTCGTCGATCCACTGACTGAGGTTGCGGGCGGCGGTGTCGGGGTCGGAGGGTTCGGCGGGTGGGCTCAGGGCGAGGGTTGTGGTTAGCTGGTCTTCGGTGACTCTGCTCCAGCAGCGGCGAGGCATTTGTTCGGTGCGGTGGTGCGTGGTGGGCTTCCTGTAGGTGAAGTGGATGCAGTGGTGGTCAGTCCAGTGGGGTTCGGAGGTGTGGTTGAAGGAGACGTGTGGGCATGCGGAAAAGATGGAGTCTAGCGTGTGGCCGGCGGCGTGGGTGGGTGTAGTCACGAGCTGTCTGAGTCCGAGGGTGGCGAGGTTGTCGATCAGGGTGGTGGAGTTGGTGTCCTTGTTGTTCTCGAGGTGGAAGTTCAGGTCCCCGAGGAGGATGTAGTCCGTGGAGGCGATGGCGTGTGTGCTGACGAAGTCAGCGATAGAATCGCTGAACTGTGGTCGGGAGTCCGGGGGTCTGTAGATGAGGGTTCCTCTGAGGGTGGTGTTGGGATCAGTGTGGATCTGGAAGTGCATGTGTTCGGCGGTGCTGAGGGTGTCGTCGGTGTTGGTTGAGACTCTGAGGGTGTTCCTGTGGACGATGGCGATGCCTCCTCCGACTCCGTTGGTGCGGTCCCGGCGGGTGATCTTGTAGCCGTCCGGGATGGCAATGGCGATGTCGGGGGCTGAAGCGGGATTCAGCCAGGTCTCCGTCAGGAATGCGACGTCTGGGGAGGTTGAGTCGAGAAGGTCCCAGAGTTCGATGGCGTGTTTGCGGGCGGAGCGGGTGTTGAGGAGGATGCATCTGAGGTAGTTGGGTTCTTTCCTGGGCGGTGGTTTGGCGGGGCGGGTGCTGGCGAAGCTGCAGTTCCGGCAGGTGAAGGGCCCTTGGGTGCGCTTCGGGGTGGCCAGGTAGCAGGCGTGATCTTTTCCGGGGTTGAGTGCGTGGAGGGTGCTGGCGTCGTATCGGCGTCTGTTGATGTGGCGGGCGCGGGGGATGCCCGGACCAGGGGTTCTGGCGCTGGGCGCGGTCCCGGCGCGGACGGGCGCAGACGGGCTTGCCTTAGGAGCGCCTTCGGCGCGCCAGCGCGCGCCCGCTGCGCACGTCCGCTGCGCGGCCGCCCAGCGGCCTCCATAAATGGGGAGGTGGGAGGGAGGAGCAGGGAATGGGGCAGCGAATGGGCAGTGAGGGGCGGGCCGCAGGGCGCAGCGGCGGGAAACAGGCACAGAAAGGAAAAAACTAGCACAATCAGGGCAGCAAGGGGGCACAGAAAGGAAAAAACTAGCACAATCAGGGCAGCAAGGGGGCACAGAAAGGAAAAAACTAGCACAATCAGGGCAGGAAGGGGGCACAGAAAGGAAAAAAACTAGCACAATCAGGGCAGCAAGGGGGCACAGAAAGGAAAAAACGAGCACAATCAGGGCAGCAAGGGGGCACAGAAAGGAAAAAAAACGAGCACAATCAGGGCAGCAAGGGGGCACAGAAAGGAAAAACGAGCACAATCAGGGCAGCAAGGGGGCACAGAAAGGAAAAAGCGAGCACAATCAGGGCAGCAAGGGGGTACAGAAAGGAAAAAAACTAGCACAATCAGGGCAGCAAGGGGGCACAGAAAGGAAAAAACTAGCACAATCAGGGCAGCAAGGGGGCACAGAAAGGAAAAAAAACTAGCACAATCAGGGCAGCAAGGGGGCACAGAAATTGTGAATACAATATTAGACACAGGGGCAAATCATGAAAATAGTGATGCTACATATGATTATTGCAATACGCTCTCTTACTTCTTATTTCTATTACACAATACCACTTATAGTATACATAGAAAACTCAAGAAGATAATGCTAAGCTCTTGCCCCCATTGCCACCCATAACACTGCAATGGCAGGCCTGTAGATCCATTTTGCATGATCTCCCATGGGTGGCATAATGCATGCTTCAGTCCATGGGAGACCTCTGGGGTACATATGCCCTGGGTACCTTAGTACCATATACTAGGGACCGATAAGGGTACCCCAGTATCCAATCTGGAGTGTACCTAAGTACTCAACACAACAATTTAGGGAGAAAGCAGATAGGCCGGGGTCCTGATTAGCAGGATCCCAGTCAGACTGGTCAAAATGCAGCTTAGCACCAGGGAAAAAGTGGGGGTAACCATGCAGAAGGATCCTACCTTCCTACACCCCTTTAATATTAAAGTCAGATTTTAAGTTACTATTGTGAAAATGCCACTTTTGGAAAGTTGGCATTATTCTGCCAAAACCATATGTGCCTTTCTGTCAGTTTCCGGAGGTCACATGACTGTTAATGACTTTCTTGTGGTGTGATGTGTAATCCTACCTGATAGGGGACAAAAGGGTCTTGGGTGTGGGGAAGGGTGTTCCCTTCCTGAGCAAGCAGGCCTGGGGGTTGTTTCCAGGACTTGCTCAGCTTCAAAGTGTAGCCAGAGGGCTATAACCATCCCCTCCCTGACTTCTGAAGATTCCTGCCCTGTCGCTAGCAAACGTAGCGCACACCTGGACCTGCCTTCCCTTTATTTTACTAGCCTGGCTGGATCCAGTCCCATGGAAAAGGAAAGAAATGATCAGACCCAGTTTAGGGTTAGACTAAGGGGGTGTCCACAACACACAGGCTGGCAGTGGCTATAATAGTGACATCCTCAGAGCTTCTCATCAGAACACTCCTGGACCTGTGTAGACTCTGGAGAAGGACAGTCTAGTAGATGATTGCCTATGAGACTTTCACATGATACACACACCAGACTTCACTGCCTGAAGCTCTTCAGATAGACAACAACCGCCTGTATGTGTCCAGCCAATGTGAATGTGTAATTGTTGTGCCGATGACGACCATACTAACGCAAGTTTTCGACCAAGGCCTGAGAGTTCAGCAACCCACTGTCATTAGCCCCTCACTGGATCCAGCCTGCAACATGACCGCTGATGCACTCATCAATGAGAGCTTATTGTGCGAAAATTAGACTAAGTTAGAAGGTAAACTTTCCACTGAGGAGAGCCTGGTCACTGTATCTGACCCACACTCTATCGCGGTCAGCCTGAACTTTTGAATTTGACCCGGACCAGCACAACCAGATTACTACAGCTTTGTGCTTCTTGGTGCTATTTTAACTTTAACTTTAAAAAATCATAAGTTTGGTTCTTTCTTATCTGATTTTTGTCGTTTTGGTATCATTTTATTGAATAAAATGTTCTCTATTTTTCTAATTTGATTTGGGATTTTTCTTGTGTTGTGTTTTTTAATTAATACTGTTTGAGTACTGTATAAGTACTTTACACATTGTCTCCAAATTCAACCTGACTGCTTTTGTGCCAGGCTAATAGAGGGTTATGTTATGTGATATCAATAAAGTGCTCGTTCACCCGAGGGTATCATGAATTTACTTAAACGTGAGGCTAATTTTATGGGTACAACTCAAATGCATTCTTCAAGAGCCAGGTTTTTAAAGCAGTTGTGAAGGTTTTTAATTCAGTAAGGGATCGAATGTGCAGTGGGAGGGAGTTCCATGTGGTTGGGACCAACACCGAGAACCTGCTGCTCTATCTCTTGATTTGCAGAATCTCGGCACCATCAGGAGATTCTAAGCTTTAGAAGAGTGGAGTTCAGTCTTTGAAGCATATCTCACCAGTCGGCTGGTCAAGAAAGCCGGGGTCAACCCATGCAAAGCCTTAAAGACTAAGCAGAACATTTTAAACTGAATACATGGCTGCACTAGTAACCAGTGATGCTGTTTCAGGAGAGGTAAGGTGTGTGATTTCTGAGGGACCTTGAATAACAACCTGGCCACTACATTTTAAAGAAGTTGTAATCTTGCAATATTACAATTTGGCAAGCCAAGGTAATTGCTATTTGTGCAATCCAATCTCCCCCCAATGACTTAATAGTCCTCAATGCTTCAACAGAAGAAAATCGTTGTAGTTTAATGCTGCGTAAAATAAAAACACATTTTTACACCACAGCAATAACTTGTGGTCTTAGAGAAAGCTGTTAGTCAACTACTATTCCTAAACTCTTTGTTGCTGGCTTGGGAACCAGTAACGGTCCCTTTTCACTGGTTGGAGGGTTTGAAGAATATTTGGAGTTCCTTCCCTTTTGATACCTTCTCCCAGCTAGGATAGAAATGACAAAACGTTAGTGCTAGTCCATTACAGACCGGGTTGGTGCAGCTAATTTTTTTTCAGCTTAAAACAAAGCACAGTTATCAGCACAATGCTTCTTTTGTCAAGGCCATATTCCTTTATACACGGGCGGAGCTTCAGGGGGGGAAGGGTGATTGGGGTTTTACACCCCCCTTATAAATGTATTTTCTGATAAATAGTTGGGTAGAGGCGCTTCCAGTCGTGTATTATGAGCTCTCAGTCGGATTTTACCAGGGATGTATACATACACACAGACAAAAAGGCACACACAGAAAGCCCTGAAAATATTGTTTATTTTATAAAATTTTGTATTTTCTCTATTAGAACTCCTACCTATCCACATTCCTCTCCCTTTCCAATGCCCCTCCGGCCCCTCCCATTCACTGTGCTTATCGTATAATGTATTGAAACATATACCAGCCTGATTGTCGGAAAATCTGAAGATTACACCCCCTCCCACGCCACCCACAATCTTACTGACCAAGGTACGCCCCTGCCTTCATAAGGTATTGGAACTCCATTGTAACTTGCAGTATCATTTATAATACGTGGAGATCCTGTACTGACAATAAACAGCTATAAAATTCCTGCAAACACATACTCTTAATCAGTTTGTTGTAAGTCAGTAAGAACGTTATTTTGTGCATTTTAAAGTGTGGGCAGCATGCATTTACCATGCAGTCCTTGATCCCCTCCAAAGATTCCTTGACGTGCAAGAAATAGTTTATCATCAACAGCTGATTAATGTGGATTTTCAGGACAGAAAGTTTAGAGGAAAGGGGTAAAAAATTTGCTGGCATTCGCACCAAGAATTTTCAATTCTATTAAGGACACGGAGGGGATGCTTATACTTTCAATTTCTTTATTGTAAAATTTCAGCAGCCAATGAAAACGTTAAATGTACACAAAAACCGACATTTCCCAAAACGCTCTGGTGTATATCCACCAATCACAGTGTCTCTGTCCCTATAACTAGGACCCTTCACGTGATCATATCCTCTTTTTTTGCCTCGAACAAGTGATGTCTTTTTTAACATCCGCAACTGTCCAACGACGACAGCTTGCAAGGAACCAAACCAACTTCAACGGAAGTTCAACCATGAATCAAAACTCAATGTGCCAACTGAGACCCACAGCGTTCTGTTCTGCACCTGAAATAGAAAATCAGCCCGTAATAACTGTGAAGAACACCCATATCAGGGCGGGAAATCAATTACAACTGTAATAATAATTATGTATAGGGGGGATAATCCTCGCCTCCATTACCTTAATAGAATTTTTAATTCTTGGCGCGAAGGCTAGCACATTTTTTATTCTATTACAGGACCGGAGTCTTCTGATTATGCTAGTTTAACGCTTCTCAAGAACAACAGATGCAATATCGCCCACAGGTTTATAATTAAGGCTCCCTATTTCCGTTTTTACTGATTTTTACAGATAAATACAGACAGACAACCATTTATTTTCTTGTCTGTATTTATTTTTAAATGTGGCTAAAAACGGAAATTTGGTGCTTCTTGAGTGATTCTAACTACACTTTGCCATGACTGGCAGGCCAATAACTGTGTGGATTGATATGTAAGGGGGTAAAAAAAAGGAATTTTAGAAAAGAGGCTTAAACAGCAGTAGATATGCACAAGGCTGATACTGAAATGTGCATATTTTTATATAAGTGCATTGATTTATCTTATGCGGGGGTTCATATCATTGAAATCTGGAAGGCATTCAAGCATGACTGCATATTTATTGGTTAAATAAATGTGGAAATATGCCAGTTTCAGCTTTATTTTTTTCTCACAACCCATAATAAATATGGATAAATACAGATAAAGTTGACAAAGAATAAATATGGATCAATACAGACGGAAATGTCAAAAAAATAAATACCATAAAACTGGGAGCCATATTTATAATAAATATGTTTAAACCTAGAATCAGAGGACCAATCAGCTGATTTCATTATATCTTAAATACTTGAACCTAACATAAACGACTTTGACGCCATAGCGCCTCTCACTGTATGAGCACCAAACACTTGTGTGTCAATACCATCTTCTGCCATCAAGCAATAGTGGCAGATGTAACCGCTTTGAAAGGCTTCTATAAGGCTATTAATACTCTTCATATGCCTTCAGTCATTTAACCATACCTAATTTACCGTCAGCTGGAAAAGCATTAATCAATAAAAATAAAAAATAAAAAACGTTTTGGTCCTAGCAGGAATGGTAAAAGAAACCCCTTCCTGGGAAAATACTCTACCTGTCAAGTCCAGGACTCTCACGTCAGAGACGGGACGACAAGCAGATAAACAAAGAAGCATGGCTAGCTTGGCTGATAACTGTTTCCTAGATAATTGTAAATAGTCTGGCCATTTTTCAAACAAATCAAAAACTTTAGGCATATCCCATAACACAGAATACTTAGCCTTAGGCGGGTTTACTACCCGGATTCCTTTGAGTAACTTACAAATTAATGGATGCATCCCCACCGGCCTGCCATATACTTGTGCGTGCTCGGCCGAAATGGCGGATCGAAAATTATTCACAGACCTGTATGTCAACCCTTCTGAAGCTTTTTGCGAGAGAAAATTGATCACTTGAGGCAGCTCTGTTTCCACGGGATCTACGTGCTTTTCCAAGCACCAACCCAACCATCCTCGCCATGCCGACGAGTACCGCTTCCTGGTGGAAGGAGCCCAAGCCTGGTGGATGAAATCTGAAGCTGCCTGTGAAATTCCTGGCTGTTACCACTGTTGCCTGAAAGCCTCCATGCCATCAGGACAGCTGCCTCGCTAGCACAAGTGATTCAACTCTCCCTGAGGGCCCTGGAGCATAGTCGTAGACCATGGAAGAAGGAGAGGACAATCGCACGCTAACTCTAACAACATGGGAACCCAAGGTTGAGATTTCCATAGAGAGGTGACCAATAAGATCTCCGCCTTCTGGCAGGATATCTGGTTCGCCACTCGTGGAATAAGGTCAAATGGAGTGAACACATAGTTGAGTGTCTTCGACCAGTCTTGTGAAAAAGAATCCGTGGCTTTTGCCAGAGGGTCCGCTCTCCAACTGAAGAAGACCACCAGTTGGCGATTGAGCCTGGAGGCAAATAGATCTATCGTGTATAGACCCCTAATTGAGTGAATCATCTGAAATAAGGATGGGTGAAGCTGCTAGTCACTGTAATCTTTCAGATGGTGGGGATTCCAGTCCGCCACTGTATTGGATTGACTGGGTAAGTATTCTGCTATTACTGAGATCTGGTGAGACAGGCAATAGTGCCAGAAGTCTTTGGCTATCTCCACCAACAATGGGGATTTCATGCCCCCAACTTGTTGATGTATCGCACCGCCGATACATTGTCCATCCGAAGAAGGATGCAACAGGATACCGACTTGGAGGAGAGGGTCCGAATCGCAAATGATCCCGCCAGGAGCTCCAGGCTGTTGATGTGAAGAGACAACTCCTAGAGGGATGATCTGCCCCCTGTGGATACTTCTCCGCAACGGGCTCCCAAACCGGAACGGCTGGCATCAGATTCTATCACTATCTCTGGGAGAGACCCAAATATTGCCCTGCCGTTCCAAGCATCTACAAGGGCTAGTCACCACTGAATCTCCTCTCTTACGTCCTCCATCAGAGGAACCTGGTCTGAGTAGGACAACCCCTCCTGAAGGTGACGTATTTTGAGGCGTTGTAGAGCCCGATTATGAAGGGGACCTGGGAAAATGGCTTGAAACGATGAAGCCAGGGGATCTACTAGGCGGACTATCGCTCGTAAGGACATAACTTGTTTGGATAAGGCCACTTTCAATTCCTTCTTCAAATCTCTCAGTTTCGATTTCGGCAATTGTAACTGTGCCGATTGGGAGTTGATTACAAATCCCAGAAATTCTATGGACTTGGTTGGAGTTAGAACTGACTTGGAGAAGTTGATGACAAACCCCAGATCCTGTAAAAGAGACACTGTCGTCTGTAGGTGGAGAGTGACTAGAGATGGGGACGTGGCCAAGATGAGAATGTCGTCTAGATAGATTATTAGACATATACCCTGTTCTGGGAGATGGGCCACCACTGGTTTCTTCATCTTGGTGAAACACCAAGTCGCAGAGGAAAGCCCAAAAGGAAGGACCAAATATTGCAGCAATCTGTGCTTCCACCAGAATTGCAGGAATTGCCGGTGAGGAGGAAAGATAGGCACTGTCAAATATGCATCCTTGAGGTCCAAGCGGACCATCCAGTCTTGTCCCCTCAATAAATCTGTCAATAGATGGATGCCCTCCATCTTGAAGTGTCTGTAACTGACAAACTGGTTGAATTCTTTCAGATTGAGGACTAACCTGTGCCCACCTCCTCTCTTCTGCACCAGGAAGACGTTGCTGAATAAACCCTTGGGGCTGTTGTCGCAAAATGCCACCGCGTGTTTCTGCAGAAGGCCTCCTATTTCTGTACCTATAAAATCGCTGTCTTGTTGGGAAAAACACAGCTGACGAGGAAGAAAAACCTGTACTGGAGTCTGATAGAAGTCTATATGGAAACCCTGAATGATTTGTAGGACCCACGCATCTTGAGTAAGTGTTGCCCATTTGTGTAAGAAATGACGAACCCGACCCCCAGAGGAAAGGAGGAAGGATCTAGAAGTCTTACCTGAAGTAATCTGGGGTTGGAAATTTGCTCTCTGTCCGCCCTGATGGTAGCGACAGCAAGAGAATCTTCTTGTGGGATAGAAGGTGCCTCCTCTAGTGTTATCGTGCCAGTCACCTCTGCCACTGCCGTTTCTGCCTCTAGGGGGGCATTGGTAGTACTATCGGTCTGGCAAGCGGCCCCTGCCTTGCCCAACCCTGGCAAAAAGGCCAGTCTGGAACACCCTCTTAATATTAGTTTGGGCTTTGTTGAGGGAGGTGAAGGTGCATACATACTTTGACAAATCTGTCCCCGCTGATATGGCACAGTTAGCATTGCCTAAAAACCAAATGGCGCGCTGAGTCCTACCGGCCAGAATGTCTGGAACCACCGGGGAGCCTGTGTCTTTGGCTAGTAGGGCCATTTCCAGAATGTTTGCTAAGAGCTTGTCTTGGCAGCCGCGCCAGGCGCAGTCGATGTCCATTTTAGGGTCCTTAGCAAACTTTTTAAGGAATGCCAGCATGTTCGGATGGATGGAAGTTTTGGTGTAGTTAATCTGCCACCTCGGGGGAGGGGCCCAGTATGAAGATCTTGGATGTACAATATCCTGAGGATTAAAGTCAAAGGTATTAGAGACTTGATAATTACATAGGGAAGGCTGAGTGAGATGTGCCTTCTTCGCCTTCTTTTTCTTTGGTGGGGAACACTATGCTGCACAACCCCCCCGACCCTACCCTAAAACAGTACCCTGCACTACACACACACCCAACACCGACCCCCTTTTACTCTAAAAAAGTAACCCCCACCCCAGGCCCAATACCCCTTACCTCTCTCTCCTTGTGGTTCCTCTCTCTCCTGCTGGTTCCTGCTGCACGTCGGGTCTGAGGGGCGGTGCACGTCGTTGTGAGGAAACGGAAGTACCTCTGTTTCCTCACAACGAGGTGGATCACCAATATTTTTTTACATCACATGTGCTTTTACCACACATGCCTTTACAACGAACGTCGTAAAAGCACATGCGATGTAAAAAAATGCGTAGTAATGACTACGCTTTGTTACATCGCATGTGTGGTAACGCTTGCGATGTAACGGTATGCAGGGAAACAGCCGCGTTGTAATGGCTGTTTCCCGGGCATATTTACTAAAAGATTTTGTTTCACGGTGTTACGCCAAATTTAGCAATGCCGCACCCCAATATTTTTAAAATGCAAGATTGTGACGTATTCACAAGAATAAGGCACACCCCTGCATTTCCCATAGCTCTTGTGCTAAAAAAGCTGCCTAGCACCAATGCAAGCACCCTTGAGCCTTGTGGCAGTGGCAATTGTTTATGTGCAGGAAGGTGTCCCTTCCTGCACATAAACAATCATTCATGGCGATTTGCTCTTTCTATGTGTGCTGCAGAATGCAGCACACTTAGAAAGAGCAAAAAACGAGGAGAAATTAATAATCTCTCCTCGTATCGCCATTCTAAGACCAGGTATTACCTGGCCTTAGATTTTGGCGCTGCCCCGAACTTATAAATGCTTATAAAAGCAGTGGGTGTTGTGGGAACGCCCACTGCAACACCCATTGCATGCACGTTAAGTGGCTTAGTGCCACCTTGTAAATACAGGGTGACACCACGGAAGCGTCAAAAAAAGTGACGCTCCGGTGGTGAAAGGGGCTTGTAAATATGCCCCATGTTTTCTTACTGTTCTAGGACTTCAGAGTTAGGAGCATATTTACAAGGAGTTAACACCACTTTTCCAGGCTTTCTGGTGGCGTTAAGTCCTCCGCTTTATTTACAAGGCGGCATTAAGCCACTTAAAGTGGCTTAACACCGCCTTGTAAATAATGCCCCTATTCACGCAGCACTTAGCGTGAAAGGAATGTGCAATGGGTGTTGCAGTGGGTGTACCGCCGCACACCCATTGCTTTTTGATGCTGCCGCATATTTACATGGTGTGGGGCAGTGTCAAAAATATCCCCAGGGAATACCAGGTTTTAAGCGGGTGATACGAGGATAAATGTTTCATTTCTCCTTGTATTCTGCAGTGCAAATAGAAACAGCAAATCGCCTGTAAAGATTGTTTATGTGCATGAAGGTTTCCCTTCCTGCATGTAAATATTCACCCATGCTGCTGATCCAGTGCCAATCAGGGATCGATAATCAATAAAACACAATCACTGGCCCATACTCATACACCCAACACATAAATCCCTGTTGCACTGTTTCAAGTTTACGTTAAATCAGTTGTTCGCAAACTACAGGCTCGTCCTAACACACAAGATACATAATTGAACCTGTAATCAACTCTCTTTCCTTTGGTCGATGGACCATTAGTTGATAAGTTGATGGTAATAATTATAAACTAACTATTGATCTATACTTCTAAATAAATCACAAACTCGGAATAAGGTTAATAATATTTATCGCAAATAATGTGAAGGTAAATGCTCATCATGTACAGTTTTACAATGCAAACAATGCATAAATCACAGAGAGAGAACATTTATCAAAGCAAAAGGTGTCAAACTCAAATCACAATGAACAGAATGCATTGAAGGAGTGGATAGATGAAGAGACAAAAGTTTCAGAGACAAAATATTCATTTGCAAATGATTATGCAAAATACAGATTTTAGCTATACTAACCTAAGTATTTCAGTGGAAAATCTACCCCCTGGCCATGAGAATAGATGGGGGTTCCCCGAGAAAAGTTCAGGGAACAAAGAGTAGGACAGGAACAGGAAACAGGTAGGCCTCTATCTGCATACAGCAAACCGACGGACAGCGACGATCTCCCCTCTCTAGCTTCTTCAAAGGCGCACCCCCCAACATCCCCCAGACACCTCAGCTATACTCTAAAAACCTTCATGTCCAACCCACCATTGTAGCAACATTTTCAGAATCTTTGTCTCTCATTGGTCAGTTTAGGGGGTGTTCTATCACACCACCATAGTCACGTCCATGTTTTTCAGCATTCTTTGTTTTACATTTCTAACAATACGTAATCCATGTCTCATGAATACACGCTTCCTCCAAACTAGTAGCATGTTACAAATCTCTACATTTTCATTGTCCACCTCTGCAGCTTCCGCAGAAGAAGTTTGTACATTTGCACTTGGTCCCACGGCCATCCTTCCGTTACTTGGCAGACACACAATAAATTCTTGAAGGTCATCTGCTTTTGCCTTCTCCATTCTCTCTCAGAGCTCGATTTTCGGTTCATTTATTAGTTTTCTTTTTAACCCTTCAACTCGTCATGCAACGATGTAGGCCCATGCAAGCATCACTACGATGAATAAAACACAGTCATTATTAATTTCATGAAATATAATTCTCACTGTTTTACCGCCCACCATTTGCACTATCCCACGTTATTTGTCTAGCAAGGCATTAACGTGCAGAAAGCAGCATTATAATTATTTTTATTTCTAAGCAAAACGCAAATGCGGCCTAGTCTTTCATGCACGCATGCGCATAAGCATTTCCCCGTGTTTTCGTGTTTTTGCATGTTAGTTTCACCGCACACTGTTAGTAAATGTTACCGAGGAGTTAATCCGAGCAGGTTTTATTTTCTCAAAACCCTGCTCCATCAATTCCCCCCTTTGATGGCATTTTTGAGCCATCACAAAAATCACCATCATACTAATTACCACCTTTATTTTCATCTAAAGGACTGTACTTCTTTCCCGTTTTGCCATTTTCTCGTCTAAATCTTTCATCATTTCATAATAATTTCCTCTCATATCCTCTAGTTCTATTTCTTCTCTTTTTCTTTTCCTAGCTCTATGTTTATTGTCTGCTTCTATCATCTCCTTCTTTCCACATCTACTCTTACGACATCTATATGCCATTATTATAAACAAAATCACTACAGCTATTGAAATAATTGGTATTAATATTTTTCCTAATAAACTACTCCCAAATGTGGAAAACCATCTACCTATAGAGGAAAAACTCTTACCAAGTTTCTCCCAAACACCATCAACCTCTAGTTGAGTCAAATCTTCATGTAATTTCGTAATATTCTTTATATACCCCTCAAGACTTTTACTTTTATCAGGGATATATTTAAAGCAGTGCTGTATTTTCAACATGCCACAGACTCCGCCCTCTTTTGCCAATAAAATATCCAGGGCAAGTTGATTTTGCAAAACCATTGATCTAATTGCAACCATTTCAGTATCAATCATCAAAAACCCACCAGCAGTGTCTGTTGATAAACGATCAACCACTGTGGATCATTTCCGGATTTTATGCGAATTTAAAACGACTCCAACTGAGGGTATCAGTGCACCAAAAATATCACCAACTATTTCTGAAAAACTTGCTCTCCTTTTACGTGTTAGTCCATGCTTTATTTCATTGATTTTATTATTTCTATCTATGTGATATACTTTGGGAAATACGATCCCAAAGTAACAACTACCATACCAGTGTGCTGGCAACCTATAGTAAGCATTCTTACCGCACACGTAATATACTCCTGGAAATACAGGATCAGTTCCACCTTTTAATCCCCATCCACCAGTTATCAGAAAAGTGTGTTCACATTCACTAGTACCAATGAAATAATTATTATAGTCAGTTTTTGTCTAAGTAAGCAAAATTTCCCTTTATGATACCAATCCAGAGACATTGCTGCGTAAGTCACGCCTTTCTTATAATTTCCCTCTCTAAAAGCCCATGGTGGTACATGCGACTTCTGTTCAGCAGCTTTTCTTTGAAAATCCTGTCTTCTATCTTCTACCATGTTAATGAATTCTTTTTCTTCAGCCCGCAAACTACATGTTAGATTATTTCTATGAGCATATACTATATCTATTGTCTGTGTAATATGGAACAATTCTCCCATGTATCCCGCATTTCAATTACTATACTCCTTATTCATATCCTTTCTAATAGGAATTTCTGAAAACACTAAATCCATGTTTGAATAATAATACTGTAACTTCCCGTCACGTAGAAGAGACTAGTTAGTACACTACATGATACGCCATATGTTAAAGGAAGGTGATGATAAGTCACCCCCTCTGAGACAGACAAAGGTAATTGCATGCATACGTAAAAATCTCTCACGTCCATTGTGTCAACATATTCGTAAAGCAATTTTGTAAAGACATTTAACGAGAAATCACTAATTGATTTATCATGATGATAAATGCTATCATCAGCCTGATCATTGTTAGTTTTAGGAGTTTCCTTAGTAACAGGGTCCATTCTTTCACTTATCACATTATTAGTATTATTCTTGTTATTAGTTACCATTAAAACAGGTACAAAGACAGTTAATATTAACCATATCAACATTAATAGCAAGACACTACATAAGCAAGCTTTAATACATTTATTATTGATTTCCAGTAACTATATCCTCTGCCATTTTGTATACTATAAAAAATAAAAATCTAAGAAAAAACCTAAGAAAATTCCTAACAACTCTCTAAAAAAAACTTTTAAACTTGTCCAAAAACCACCGGAAAATAGTGTATCCTACACTTCAAGAAGAAATCTTCTTCTTTACTCCCCTCTTTTTCTTTTTTTTTTAAGAGTCTTCTTCAAATCATCTGGAACTTCCCAAATATTTCCACTGAATTTTGTTGCACCTTAATTTTCCACTGTTCTCTTTTAAGGCGGTCTCAATTTGCTTTCATCAATTTGCTCAGTACCAGTACCAACTTCTCTTTTTATTTGATCTGTGCTCTCAATTTCTTCCAATATTACATATGTCCATTCAAGAGCTGTGTATTTCTTGCTTGGGATTCTTGTTCTCTTCGTACTAATTCTTCTTCTGATTCTTCTTGTTCAGTTTGACTTGATACTTCATTTATTTGTTCCGGTTTTCTCCTTTCAAGAGTGTATTTCAGTCTTTTTACTCCACTTGGCCAATTGTCACCCTTTTTCGCTCTCTTAGCTTGAACCACTTCTTCACCATTTCTTTCTGGTTCACAGGTCCTTTTATTTAGTTTCTTTCTTTCTTGTACTTGCTCTTGATTTTCTGTAACTTGCTCTTCTACTTGCTCAACAGCAGTCTTACGAGACCCATTAGCTAATGCCCACTCTACTTGACTTGTGCTTGGTTGTCCATCATCATCAAGCTTGTCAGAATCTGTCACTCTAGATTCTTTAGCTTCACAACCTCCAGCTTCTGGTTTCTTATCTTTATTCACCAGTTGCTTCTCACCTTCTTTTTCAAGTGGACTTGGGACTCTTCTGGTATGACTTGCGTGGATCCAGTTTGGCAAGCCACCACACTTCACTGCTGTTGTTGTCACCGAAATAATCTGATACGGTCCATGCCACCTGGGTTCTAAACACGACTTCCTCACGTGTTTCTTGACAAGAACCCACTCTCCTGGACTCAGATCATGTGCTTGATCCAGCTGTGTTGTGGTTACAATCTCTCCAACCTAATGAGACACAGAACACACCAGATCAGCCAATCCTTTGCAATAATCAAGCACTAGATCATCAGAAATATTCATCAGTTTGTTTGCTGGTACAATCGCTTGTTTCATTGCTCTTCCCATTAGCACTTCATGAGGACTCAATCCAGTCTTTTTATCTGGGATACTTCTAAGACTCATCAATACCAGGGGTAAAGCGTCAGGCCATTTCAGTGTTGTGGATGCACATACTTTTCCCAGTCTAGATGTTATAGTGCCATTAATTTGCTCAACCATTCCAGATGCTTCTGGTCGATAGGCACAATGCAGCTTCTGCTCAATCTGTAATGCTGCACAGATCATCCGAATTATCTCATTATTAAAATAAGATCCCCTATCTGTCTCTAAAGTGACTGGAAAACCGAACCTTGGAATTAGTTCTCTTAGAAGCAACTTCGCAACAGTCAAGCTATCATTCCTTCTTGTTGGATAGGCTTCTACCCAACGAGAACACAAACAAACAACAACTAACACATATTTTAGTCCGTTACATGGGAGAAGCTCGATGAAATCGAGCTGGAGCCTCGTAAATGGTACTGCTGCTTTTCCAATTCGTCCCTAACTCACAACTGTCTTTGTGCCTGGATTTTGCTGCTGACATATAACACACCTTTGGCATGTACTCTCTGCATTGACCCTGAATTTTGGGTTATACCATGACTGCTTGAAGAGCCTAATCATTGCATCTCTTCCAACATGTGCAATTCCATGGTATACCCTTGCCATTTGGTAAAGAATCTGGCATAACTGGTCTTTCATCTATATACACCCAAACTTCATCTTCTGCTCTCTTCTTGCAGCCTGATTGTTTCCAAATTTCCTTTTCCCCATCACTTGCCTCTTCTTGTAACTGTCTAATCTCATCCCAAGTTTCCCATGAGGAAAACATCAGGTGGCAATCAGTATTTTTCTTTTCCACCCCTCTGTTTATTGCAATTGAATTTTATGCACAGAAACATGCTACTTGATCAGCGTATCTGTTGCCGCTTGTCACAAAATCATTTCCTGACTTATGTCAGAACATTTGACCACCGCAATTTTCTTGGGCAATTGCAAAGCATCCAATAAATCTTTCACATTTTTACTATTTCTGATCGGAGAACCTGACAAGTCAGAAATCCCGTTTGCATCCATAACTGTCCAAAAATCGTGAACCACCCCAAAACCATATTGACTGTCAGTAAATATGGTTACTTTCAAATTTTTGCCACTTTTGCATGCTCTAATCAGAGCTATGAGCTCAGCAATCTGTGCAGAATTTACCCCTTTTAGACAGGATGCTTACAGAACCGCAGCCACTGTACATACTGCATAGGCAGAACTCAATACACCTTTTTCATTTCTCAGACAAGATCCATCAACAAACATCACACTATCTGATTCCTCTAGCGGAGTATCCTTAATGTCTGGCCTTGGTTTCGTGCACAAATCTGTCACATCCAAACAATCGTGATCTGCTTCATCTTTCACTTCCTCACACAATGGACTAGTAACAGTCACATTTTCAGCACCTAATATTACTCTTTCATACCTAGTCAGCCGACTATAGGTCATGTGCTGTGTACGTGTTCTTGTCAAAAGAATCTCAACTGAGTGTGGCACATATACTTTAACCGCTTAACTGCGGAGGCAATTCCGCCGCGGTGCGGCGGTTTAGCGGAGTGGGTGGGGCCGCGTCGGCCAACGGACGTGCGCAGCACTACAGAGGTAGTGCTTGCGACGGCCGTTGGCCGACAGAAGCACGCAACGGGTTAACTGAATGTCCCATCACAATCGCTTCACTTTGTTCCAAGCTCACACAAGTAGCAGCTACTGCTTTCAAACAACCTGGTAGCGCTGCAGCCACTGAATCCAAAGTAGCAGAAAAATATGCCACTGGACGTCGTGCCATTCCATGTCTCTGAGTCAAAACTGAAAGTGCACACCCATCTCTCTAACAACAGTACAACGCAAAATCCTTTGTATAATCCGGCATTCCCAATGCAGGTGCTCGACAAAGACTGTCTCGTAACTCAATAAAAGCTTTCATGCTTTCATCATCCAATTCAATCGTATCAGTCACATCTTTGTGTGTCAACCTCTGTAGAGGCTTCGCAGTCAGTGAAAATCCACTGATCCACTGTCTGCAGTATCCAACCATTCCCAAGAACATTCGCACTTCTTTCTGAGTTTTAGGAGGGCTCATGTGTTGAATCACACTGATCCGTTCTGGTGTCATCTTCCTGACTCCTTTCTCTATTTTGTGTCCCAAATATTGGACCTCCTGTTTACAAAACTGTAATTTTGCTGGTGACACTTTGTGTCCACCTTCTGCCAGATGATTCAGTAAGGCAATTGTATCT
Source organism: Calotriton arnoldi (assembly GCA_963921515.1). Lineage (NCBI taxonomy): Eukaryota > Metazoa > Chordata > Amphibia > Caudata > Salamandridae > Calotriton > Calotriton arnoldi. The sequence continues at coordinate 405,982 of CAWUFW010005746.1, read as the reverse complement.
GTCAGTCATGCCTCTTGTGTTTTTGATGCCACCAGAAGGTCATCAATATACTGCACCAAACCCGATTTTTCTGGCATAATCAAAGTCTCCAAACATTTTTTCAAAATCTGATTAAAAATCGATGGATTCTCTGTGTACCCTTGGGGAACTCGGCACCACGCCAAAACACAGTCTCCGAACCGGAACGCAAACAAATACTGGCTATCCGGATGTAAAGGAATCGAGAAAAATGCTTGACACAGATCAATTACTGTATACCATTCTGCATCACAGGGAATTTGATATAGAATCACTGCTGGATTTGGCACTATTGGACAACAGGGTACCACTATTTTATTTATTTTTCGTAAATCCTGTACTATCCTATATTTTCCGCTTGGCTTTTTAATTCCCATAATAGGCGAATTACAAGTATTTCTCTTAAAATACCTTGCTCAATCATTTGGTCAATCACAGGAATAACTCCTGCTGTTATCTCGGGACTAATTTTGTATTGAGGTGTGTTTGGAAATGTTGCACCCTGTTTCACCGCAACCTGAATAGGATCCACACCTTTCATCAGACCAATCTCTTTTCCTGAAAAGTCCCATACATCAGACCTTACTGTATTTTTCAGCTCCACAGGCAAATCTTCTTTAGTAAGAAGTGAAAACAATTCATCCACTTCTGTCCCTCGCTAACCTCATTTTAAACGCAACACCTCATCTGGTATCTGGAAAGCAATACCATCTGGTGTATAATAGACAGTGCAATTCATCTTGCACAGTAAATCTCTCCCTAGAAATTTACTGGACTTGTACCACATACCACGAACTGATGCATGTCTCTGAATCTTCCAATATGAACTTCTATTGGCTTTGTTATTGGGGTTTTGATATGCTTATTGGAGACTCCTACGACTTGTATAGTTTCTCCTGAGAGGGGTAGGTTTGGAATTTCTGCTGCTCTCACAGTAGAACGGGTAGCACCAGTGTCCACTAGGAATGTAATATCATTACCTTCCACTTTTCCATCAACAAATGGACCTGACTGATCTACCTCTAGAGTTGCTCCAAGCACGCACTCTTCCTCCCCCCTCAGGCACCGTCATTGAGATGAGTCTGAATCACTCTCATTGCGCTGCAACAAGTATTGCGAAACCATTTGCACATTTTGATTCTTACCAATTTGTTCACCTGCGTGAAACCCCGTGTTCGCACTGTATCTATGCACTTGAGCATTCACATTATTTGGCATAGGAGCTTGTGGTGCCTGTAACTGTGGAGTAACTATCTGCTGCTGCTTTTGCTGTTGTTGATTCACAACCACCTCACTCTGCATCTGTGAATTTAAATTTTGATTTATACCATTATTTTTCTGAACACTCGTTCTTCCTATGCCCAAATTTTCCGCACGCATGACAAGGATATTTCTTTTTCATTTCATCTTTGTTCATTTTACCTCTACCTCTACCACCACTCGTTTTTGACCATTCTGATTCTGACCTTTCATCTGATAATCTGTTTGAGAACCATTGTTTCCTTCTTGCTGTTCTGCCACTTTTACATGTGCCCACATAATTTTCTCTCTAAGCTTCTAATGCCTCGATTCAATATTATCACTACAATACTTTGCATACCTCAGTATCTCATCAACCGTTTTACTCTGCCAACAAATCAAATGTTGCTGAATCATATTACTAATTTCTGGTTTTAATCCAAATACAAAACGATACACAAAATGTCCCATATCTTTATCTCCAATATTCTCAAACCCACTGTACTGTTTGAACACCTGTAACAACCTTTCATAATAAGCATGTACCGACTCCTTTGGTTCTTGGGTTGTTCTGTCAATTTTAACCCAATTTGTTTCTTTCGGAGAAATTTTTCCCTTCAGGTAAGTGATTACCTGATGGTATTTCTTCATCACCTCATCTGATGGTGCACCTGTTTTCGCATCTCTAGGATATTCTTCTTTAGGCCAATCAACAGCAGTCTTACACTCTGTCTATAAATCTGCTGGAACAACAATCTCAAATAAACCATCCAGATCTTTCAACAAGACTGTTGAAACCTTCACAAACTTCTCTACTTGTTTGTACCATTCAACTGGCTTTTCCCTCAACCTAGGGAAGTCATTAGTAAAGGATAATATACCCTGTCTTGTCCAAGGAACGTGAACATATCCACCACCTGGAACTTCTCTCATTGGACACACCCTTTCAGCCTGTTCTGACTCTCTTAGTGGAAATAAAGACGCATTTTTATTGGCAATCATTTCTTCTTTCATTTTCGCCCATCTACCTTTCCACCGTTCTACATCTCCCCATTTCGTTAAGATACTCATTAATTCTTTTATTTGCAATCTTTTGCCAGACGCATTCAAACTCTCTAAATCCTTTTCAGTAAAATCCAGTCTATATTTTTTCTGTAACACTCTTGACTTCTCTATGTCTACTCCATATTCACAAGCAGCCTCTGTTAACTTTTCATGAAGATTTCTTGCTCTCCAAGTAATATTTTTACACAGGAATAACAACTCCTCATCTCGATAATTACTTAATCTGTCTGGGCTTATTGTACCAATAATCATTTCTTCCAATTCCACTCTCAGTTTACTCACATCTATACTCTGTGGTTGAGGTTTTCGCTTTTCCATTCCCCTTATCCAGTTATCTAATTCACCTGGTGAAGGTCCCATTGAACTCCCTGATATCGGAGTGACATTCTGCACTATTCTCCTCGGATCCATTTGCGCACTTCTCTTAGGGGTTTCAGTTAACATCTCACAAACTGGCAGATCAATTAATGAAGTACTTGTTTCAGTTTGTTCAGCCTGATCAACTATCGTTACCACTTTATTCCTGTCTCTATTGATTGGGACTGTCAACGCATGTGCTTTTGATATATTCTGTTTTTCTCCGTACAACGGAACTATAGGTCCAATTGTTACTGGCACTGTTAATGCTTCTGCATTCAGATTCAACTGATTAATTTTCGGAGTCAACTCCTCTCTTGCCCTATTCAGCATGTCCATTTCACTCTCTTGTACTACTCTAGTAACTACCGGGACTTGTGGAACCTGCGGAATTAGTGGGGTTCCCATTAATGGTGCATTTGGGACTGTTTCACTTAAGTTCTTTTGATAAGGTGGAGGTCTTTTAGTCAAAATGTCATCTAACAACTCATCATCAGAATCACTCGGGTCAAAATCTATCCTTGATGTCTCTACATTTTTCTTCTCTTTACATTTGCCTCCAGTTGCTTCTTCAGCAACTAAAACTGGGTACAAACCATCCGCTACCACAGCTCTCCTCCATCTTTTCATTTTATCATCCCGTTTTTCAAAAGGATACCTAGACATTATACTCCTATATCTCCTTCCACCCCTATACTTCTCTCAATCATACGCTTCTTGTTCCCATTCCTCAAGCGCTTCATACTGTTTAGGTCTGGGATTTGGTTCTAAAGAGTTCATTCTTCCTCTCAGATTCTGTAGGATCCTTACATTAAATGTACCATGCTTCGGGAAAGCTAAAACACCATCATCTTTCGTGTATTTCACCCAATTTTCTAACCAAGTACACGTATGATAACCATGTTCCAACATCATAAAAGAAGCAGCTGTTCTTGGAGGTGGAATAGGAATTCCTCTCTTGTAACTATTGGTTTATCCTTTTTAAAGAAACTCTTTATCTTATTAATTAGATTCATTTTTCCCAACCCTTCTCGCTAAAATACAATTCAATAAACAAACAACAAATTCTTCGTACTTCTGCTTATTCTATTTGCTAACAACCGTCCAATACCAGTGCGACTCACACCAACCAACCAATCAGAACACTCCTACGCAATCAGTACCATGACCAATACCAGCGCGGCTCACAAAAATCAACTCACAGCACAGCACTTCGAACACCAGCTGTCTGACCAATGCCAGCGCGGCTTTTTGTGACGTCAATATTACTCCAACTACTGACCCTCCCTTTACAAAAAATACGGCAATGTTTTTCTATACTTTTCTCAACAAAACTTGTTAGGAAACAAACATAAAACAATGCTACATTGTCTGTTCCACTAAATAAAGAGATAGTCTCCACTTCAAAAAGAAAGATTCTTTCACTCCAAGTAAAATAACGACCAGCGCTATTCTACACCCGAACAAGCTACGGGAGGACTTGGTACTCCTCTAGGGATACTAGCCAAAGTTTCGGAAGAGGACTTTCACATGGAAAGAGGTCTTGGTACTCCTTTGGGGATGTAAGGCCAGAGTTTCGGAAGTGGACCCTTCGCTATTTCAAACAAAATCTACTCTCAAACGAATAGTCCCTAATATAACACTAACAGCCTCTCTCCGTTAAGTATTATGACAACAGACAAAGTACTTCTCCAGTGTGATACCTTATCCACACTATTCTTCTGCCTCTTCAGGCTAATACATTATCATCCCGGGATCTTAGGTAACTTTGTACCCGTATTTCTAGACAACGTAGAACAAAACACTAACTTTTCATGTTAAGAAAACAAATAATCAATAATCGATAATTATTACCAAACTAATCAATAATTAACCGTCCTCTGCTACCAAAAACTGATCCAGTGCCAATCAGGGATCGATAATTGATAAAACACAATCACTGGTCCATACTCATACACCCAACACATAAATCCCTGTAGCACTGTTTCAAGTTTACGTTAAATCAGTTGTTCGCAAACTACAGGCTCGTCCTAACACACAAGATACAAAATTAAACCTGTAATCAACTCTTTCCTCTGGTCGATGGACCATTAGTTGAGAAGTTGTTGGTAATAATTAGAAACTAACTATCGATCTATTCTTCTAAATAAATCACAAACTTGGAATAAGGGTAATAATATTTATCGCAAATAATGTGAAGGTAAATGCTCATCATGTACAGTTTTACAAGGCAAACAAAGCATAAATCACAGAGAGAGAACATTTATCAAAGCAAAAGGTGTCAAACTCAAATCACAATGAACAGAATGCATTGAAGGAGTGCATAGATGAAGAGACAAACGTTTCAGAGACAAAATATTCATTTACAAATGATTATGCAAAATACAGATTTTAGCTATACTAGCCTAAGTATTTCAGTGGAAAATCTACCCCCTGGCCATGAGAATAGATTGGGGTTCCCCAAGAAAAGTTCAGGGAACAAAGAGTAGGACAGGAACAGGAAACAGGTAGGCCTCTATCTGCATACAGCAAACCGACGGACAGTGACGATCTCCCCTCTCTAGCTTTTTCAAAGGCGCGCCCCCCAATACCCCCCAGACACCCCAGTTATACTCTAAAAACCTTCATGTCCAACCCACCATTGTAGCAACATTTTCAGAATCTTTGTCTCTCATTGATCAGTTTAGGGGGTGTTTTATCACACCACCATAGTCACGTCCATGTTTTCACAGCATTCTTTGTTTTACATTTCTAATAATACGTAATCCACGTCTCATGAATACACGCTTCCTCCAAACTAGTAACATGTTACAAATCTCTACATTTTCATTGTCCACCTCTGCAGCTTCCGCGGAAGAAGTTTGTATATTTGCACTTGGTCCCACGGCCATCCTTCTGTCACTTGGCCGACACACAATAAATTCTTGAAGGTCATCTGCTTTTGCCTTCTCCATTCTCTCTCAGAGCTCGATTTTCGGTTTATTTATTAGTTTTCTTTTTAACGTTTCAACTCGTCTTGCAACGATGTAAGCCCATGCAAGCATCACTACGATGAATAAAACACAGATAGTCTTAATTTCATGAAATATAATTCTCACTGTTTTACCGCCCACCATTTGCACTATCCTACGTTATTTGTCTAGCAAGGCATTAACGTGCAGAAAGCAGCATTATTATTATTTTTATTTCTAAGCAGAACGCAAATGGGGCCTAGTCTTTCATGCATTAGTCCACGTATTAGTGCACGCATGTGCATAAGCATTTCCCTGTGTTTTTGTGTTTTTGCATGTTAGTTTCAACGCACACTGTTAGTAATGTTACCGAGGAGTTAATCCGAGCAGGTTTTATTTTCTCAAAACCCTGCTCCATCACTGCGCAGGCACCCATGCAACATGGCGTACGGGTGCCTGCGCTGGCGCCAGGCAGCTTCTTTAGCATCAGCGCTAGGGGAAACACAGGGGTGCGCCGCATTCTTGTATATACGGCGCATCCCTGCATTTTGAAGCTAATGGCTCGCTGACTTACCTATTTTGGTGTAACACCACGCTCCACCAGTTTCTAGTAAATGTGCCCATTAGTGAAAGAAGATGCTTGGCTTCTAAGGCGCTCTCTAAAGTGTGTCTTACTCAACAGGTGATGGGGACTTTGTTTTAAAGTTCAAATATGCTTCTATCTCATGCTGGCTACTGGTTTTCCTGTGATTGATATGACATTCAGATAGGAGGGTGGGGAATAGTATTTTCAAAAATCCAAATTTTTCATTTATTTGGTTTGTCTTCTTCTGGTCCTGTCTCTAGAGTGCAAGAGAGGGGCTTATGGGCATGACATGCAGCAACTTTACCTCAATGCCTTTGGTATGTTAAATTTGAGAACTTCCTTTACTGTTTGCTACAATAAAATTCAACTTTATTTTGCGGTATGGCGCCATTGAAGGTAGATAGTCATAAACAACAAGCATTGCCAATGGCAATGGGTCTGGCTTGTAACTGAAAACACAAGCCCCACCTAGTCACTTTGGCAACATTCGTTGATTCTGCATTCACAGTCCCACTAATGACCGTTTGTTGTGCCTGCCAAAAACACGAGGCTAAATTAAGCAGGAGAAACAAAAAACCCTCAATAAAATCTGGCATTGTGTTGTAATCTCACGCAGAACAATGGTTACCATGTAGAATTCCGAGGCTTGTGTCATGGGAATCTATGTTTGTTTACCCAGAACTGTTTTTGCCAACTGGAGATGTGGTGCCTGGCCTGTGAGGTGTCTATTCTCTCGACTGAAAGATTGCCATTGTAATCTACATGAAATGTTCACATACCCATGATGCAAGGTGGAACTCCTACGGGCTATTAACAAAGACAGTTACACCCAAGTCCTTGTTGTAGCTGTTGGAAGTACCATTACTCGAGATCTCTCTAGTTAGGCATGAGTCTGCTATAGCAGGCTGCAGTGCCTACCGCCGCTACTACAGGTCTCTCGAGTCCTACACAAGTCCTAGCTATAGTAGGCTTCAGTACCTACGGCCGCTCCAACAGGTCTCTCGAGTCAGATGCAAGTCTTACCAATAGCAGGCTGCAGTACCTTAGGCATCTACTCCAGGTCTCTCGAGTTTGACATGAGTCCTTGCTAGTAGGCTGCAGTACTTTAGGGTGCTACTACAGGTCTCTTGAGTCAGCCGCAAATACTAGCTACAGCAGGCTGCAGTACCTTAGGCCGCTACTACAGGTCTCTCGAGTCTGACACAAATCCTAGCTATAGCAGGCAGCAGTACCATAGGTCACTACTACAGGTCTCTCGAGTCCGACAGAAGTTCTAGCTATAGTAGGCTTCAGTACCTTAGGCAGCTACTACAGGTCGCTAGAGTCAGACGCAAGTCCTACCTATAGCAGGCTGCAGTACATTGGGACGCTACTACAGGTCTTTCGAGTCAGACACCAGTTCTAGCAATAGCAAGCTGCAGGACCTTAGGCCGGTACTACAGGTCTCTCGAGTCCGACACAAGAATTAGCGAGTAGGATGCAGTACCTTAGGCCGCTACTACAGGTCTCTCGAGTCAGACGCAAATCCTAGCTATAGCAGGCTGCTGTACCATAGGCTGCTACTACAGGCCTCTTGAGTCAGACAAAAGTCCTAGCTTTAGTAGGCTGCAGGACCTTAGGCTGCTATTACAGGTCTCTCGAGTCCAATACAAGTCCTAGCAATAGCAGGCTGCAGTACCTTAGGTTGCTACTGCAGGCCACTCGAGTCAGACGCAGGTCCTAGCTACAGCAGGCTGCAGTACCTGAGGCTGCTACTGCAGGTCTCTCAAGTCCAATACAATGTCTAGCTATAGTAGGCTGTAGTACATTAGGCTGATACTACAGGTCTCTCGAGTCAGACGCTTGTCCTAGCTATAGCAGGCTGCAGTAACTTACTCTGCGGCTATAGGTCTCTCGAGTCTGACACTAGTCCTAGCAATAGTAGGCTGCAGTACCTTATGCCGCTAATACAGGCCTCTCCAGTCAGACACAAGTCCTAGCTATAGAAGGCTGCAGTACCTCAGGCTGCTACTCCAGCTCTCTGGAGTCTGACACAAGTCCTAGCTAGACGGCTGCAGTATCTTAGGCTACTACTACAGGTCTCTGGAGTCCAACACAAGTACTAGCTAGCAGGCTACAGTATCTTAGGCCACTACTACCGGTCCCTCAAGTCCGACAAAAGTCCTGGCTTTAGTAAGCTGTGGTACCTTAGGCTGCTTCTACAGGTCTCTCGAGTCAGATGAAAGTCCTAGCAATAGCAAGCTGCAGTACCTTAAGCTGCTACTACAGGTCTCTCAAATCAAACACAAGTCCTATCTATAGGAGGCTACCGTACCTTACGCTGCTCCAGATCTCTCAAGTCTGACACAAGTCCTAGCTAGTAGGCTGCAGTACCTTAGGCTGCTACTACAGGTCTCTCGAGTCCGACACAATTCCTAGCCATAGTAGTCTTCAGTACCTTAGGCCGCTACTACATTTCTCTCGAGTCAGACACAAGTCCTCGCTATAGGAGGCTACCATACCTTACGCTGCTATTCCAGGTCTCTTGAGTTTGACACAAGTCCTAGCTAGTAAGCTGCAGTATGTTAGGCTTCTACTACAGATCTCTCAAGTCCGACACAAGTCCTCGCTATAGTAGGCTTCAGTATCTTAGGCCGCTACTACATGCCACTCAAGTCAGACACAAGTCCTCGCTATAGCAGGCTGCAGTACCCTAGGCTGCTACTACAGGTCTCTCAAGTCAGTTGCAAGTCTCGATGCAAGCCCTAGCTATAGCAGGCTGCAGTATCTTAGGCTGCCACTACAGGTCTCTCGAGTCCGACACAAGTCCTAGCTATAGCAGGCTGCAGTTCCTTAGGCCACTACAGGTCTCTCGAGTCCGACACAAGTCCTTGCTTTTAGGTGGGTTTGGTACCTTGGTACACTACTGTGCAGACATTTTGTTCAATGGGGCATTTTTTCCGGTAGACTGGAGACCTTGAAGTCCAGTTTTTGAAGCCCAGAGACGCTCCTGGTGCCCCTGTCACTTTACTCAACTCCCCGAGCAGCAGGAACAGGACGGAAGGGAGGGGGGAGAGAGAGAGGAGAGGGAGAGGAAGAGGGGGGGAATGGATGGATGGCAAGAAAGAGATTGCATGTGGAGACGAAGGGGGCGCGGCTGGCTTTAGTTTATATAGCAGGGCTCGTTTTAGTTTCTGAGTCCGGCCCAGGTACTACAGGCCCTTGAGTCATATACAAGTCATTGCATATAAGCAGGCTGCAGCACTGTGCCCCACCCCTAGATACCCCCCAGACTCCCACTACTGCCCTCTCAATGTCAGGATACCAGAGAATTATGAACAGGTGTCCATGACTTATTAAAAGTGGAAAGAAACAATGGCAGCAAAGGTTTTGGCAAAACTCAACCGTGCTTTTTCTCCAACTCGTCAGACAGAAAGGATTACTTCAACACACATTTTGATCTTCCTCTTAAACAAGTCCATTGATTTTGCTTGTTTCTTTTATTTCCGAAGCAAACATTGCAATGTTGGGCTGTGAAGGTGATAGTCATCATAAAGGCTGAGTGCATCTCCAATAACTTCTGGAAAAAAAGAACCAAATACTGGTAATATCAAGCAGTTATATGTATGTAGACAATGTTGCCACTATTTAGCATCAACAGTTCTTTTGCTGATTTCTGGAATGTATTTTGCTAACGGTGCATAGTTAGAGTAGACATCACTGTTAGCCAAAAAGGGAAAGGAAGTAAGGACGGACTGGGATGGAAATACCAAAAGACAGACAACAGCGGGCAATGTGGCCAGAGAAAGGAAAATGATGATAGACAACAATGGCTGGAAGTTGAAAGCGATGACGGACCAATACGGTAAGAAGGAAGTGAACAGCAGTAGGAGAACAGAAAGTAATGAGAGCAAAGAAAGTGGTAAAAGCGATGCGGAGAAGGGGTCGGACTAGGAAAAGCAATGACAAGCAACTGGGAGAAGAACGGTAGGGAAAAGAAAAAGTGGAGAGGGAAAGCAAACAGACAGCAGAAGGTGTCGCTGGGAGCAAAGGATGATGCAGATAGGAAAATAGGCTGATGGACAGTGAAAGTGAAAGTAATATTTTAAGGGAGACGTCCGGTGAAGACAGAGAAAGTAAAGAGGCAAACAAAAGAGATGGGGAGTGTGCAGGGCTACTAGGTTTCCAGTTCACTCATGGGTCACAATTCTAAACATTTATTGGAGCTTATGTGTGACATTCCAGTTCTGTTGTGTGACATTTAGAAGAACTACTCTTCGAACTGCGTGCAGCTCTAATATACATGTAATGCAAATTTGTTTCTGGAAGTATCGCTATGTTACTCTGCAAGGATGTAGAAAGTACAGCAAAACCAATGCTATTTCAAAGATCGCATACATTATACCAGGTGTTGGACTTAGCCCTTTCTGCAGGGTCATCTCCGGACTTTTTGCCTTCACCCTCCTGTCTTCTGAACCTGTTTTTGTTGGCTTTTAGGACTTTGCGCCCATTACGACTACTAACCACTGCTAAAGTGATTGTGCTGTCTCCTTAAAACATGGTGAAATTGGCTTATTCTGAATTGGCATACTTAATATAACTGTAAGTCCTTAGTAAGGAGGTACTATCTGTACCCAGGGCCTGTAAATTAAGGGGCATATTTATGTAGAAGTCATGCAGCGCATCAAGTCACTTTGCTGTGCTGCGTGACTGGGAAAAGGATGGAATGCGCCGGTTTAACACAATACAGCACATTCCTGCCTTTTGCTAGTGCTGGCAACACAATGTGCTGCCTATCGCCAACGCAGGCACCCTTGCACCATGGTGCAAGGGTGCCTGCATTGTAAGGTGGATAGTTTTTGTGCAGGAAGTGACACCTTCCTGCACAATAACAATCCCCTGAGGCATTTTCCTCTTTCTAAGTGTGCTGCAGAGTGCAGCACACATAGAAAGAGGAAAAAACAAGGAGATATAAAAATATTTCTCCTTGTTACACCTCCCCTTGGAAGGTATAGCATTTTGTCGCACTCCCAGATCTATCAGTAATGTTTATTCTGGGAATGCATCAAAATCCATGGGTGTTGCGTGGAACACCCATGCACCACCCATGGAACGCCTCCTTGGAGCAGAGTAACGCAACGCAGCAATTTGTGATGTGTTGCCTTACTCTGGATTTACCATGCCACTCAGGGCCACTCAGGTGGTCTTGCGTAGCTTAATGAATCACATTTTACGCTTTCTTCCTGCATGCACCCCGTTGTGTGGTGCTAAAGCGAAGCAACCCTTACATAAATATGGCTCTAAATACTACTGGTGGGCCTGCAGCATTGATGCTTCTACCCAATTAAGAAAAGTAGCCCTTTAAGCATGTTTCAGTACTGCCATTGCAGCTTGCGTGTGCAGTTTAAACTGCTATTTTGACCTGGTAAAATAAACCTTTTGCCAGGTCTAAACCTTCCTTTTTAATACATATGTCACCACTAGGGCAGGCCCTACACAGCCCAGAAGGCAGGGTGCAGGATATTTAAAAAGTAGGACATGTACGTTTAAGTTTTACATGTCTTGGTAGTAAAAACTCCTAAAGTTGTTTTTCACTACTGCAAGGCCTACCTCTCCCATAGGATAGCATTGGAGTTACCTAATTACATTTAATAAGCTATAACTTCTGTTTGGGAGAGGGTTGACAGTTCTAGTTTGGTGTCTAAAAGATTGTAATTGACAGGCCTTTTTAATAGTGAAGTCAGATTTTTGATCAACATTCTAAAAATTCTACTTTTAAAAAGTTGACATTTTTTTGTCCTAACCATTTGGCGCCTGCAGCCTGATACTGGGTCCCTTGACTAGGTGTAGCTGGTAGTTGGTCTTTTTGTTCTGCTCCCGTACAGTGAGACAAATGGAAGGTAGGTGTTGGCAGGATGGGCCAGTTAACGAGGGGGGGGAGCTGTCACCTACCACCCTTGCACATCACAAAGGCTCTACCTGAGCACTCTCAGAAAGGGTTTGACACTTCTCTATTGTGACTCCGACAAGCTGGGGCTGCGACAGGGAGGAAGAGGATACCTGATACCTTAGGGGTGTGGAAAACTCTAGAAGCTTCCTCCACTTCAAAGTGGACACCAGGTATAAATATTGGACCTCAGACCCCCAACTCTTCAGTAAACGTCTTGACCCGTGGACTCTGCCAGAAAGAAGGACTGCTATGCTGCTGAAAGAACTGCTGCTCTGAAGGACTGGTGCCCTGCTGTGCTGACCTGCTGCCCTCTCGCCTGGGTGAGAAGGACTGAACCTGCATCAGTTGAACCCAGGACCCCAGAGTGACTCCGAGGTCTAGTTGGCTGGACTAGAGTCTCAGGGACCGATGGCTCCAACAACCTTGAACCCAGCACCTGTGCTCTGCCATCTGTGAGCCCTACACTGCCAAGTAGTGCCCCCCAAGTCCTGGAACCTTGGAAGTGGGTGGGGGCGGAGCTTGCCTAGCAACAAGATGGCTGCAGTGTGAAAGAGCTCCGGAGACCGCCCGCAATATACTAAATGAATTTGCCTGCATCTAGGAACCACATCGCCCGATACATAGCGGACGTGGGGCTGCTAACTCAGAGCATGTGGCGCGGCCTAGCGGAGTGCGAGGCCCGGAGCCCTGTGGGTCCCGTGACTGAAGACCCGGGGGTGGACCCACGGTTGCCAATTCCGGCTGGCGGTGACCCACGCACTGAGTGCGGTTCCAACTCCGTTGTGTGGACGATCACTGGAGTGCTGTGGAGCTGCGCTGTCTGACCTCAGCGGGCCCAGAAGGAGGAGCCGGCCTAGGTGTCCCGCTGCCGTGCGCTGTGAGGTCCTAGGCGTCGCCACGATAGAAAGCGGCATAACAGCGATCTCTGGTAGGAGGGTGACAGTGGGACGCGGGTCCCCGCCCACCAACAATGCTGCATGCCGGATTTGGGTGGACATCCAGCGGTGCCGCATGTTGCCAGGAGCGGTCAGCCGGGCCTGATCCGGTGGCAGTGGGTGTCCGCCGAGTTGCTGCCTTTCCCCCCCACGGCATCTAACGGCAGGGAACGACATGCATCTGGGCCCGTGTGGTGAAATCTGGGCCCTCATAGCGCGTGTGGAGTAATACGCTCCGGTAGCTGCTTGGCATTGCTGCCAGGTGAGGAACAAGGGACTTAGCAGAACACAACAGTCCTTGTGGGTAGCATGACAGGGTACGAGCGGGCGATCCTGCGGCGCCTCCGAGAGGCGGCCCACTCCCACAGAGTTCGCCTTTGTAGCAGGGCAGCGTAGCCTGGCGCTATGGGTAAGACTGATTAGGCGCAGCCAAAGATCAATTAAGAAAGACGCAAGACCACTGGGGCCCACGAGGATGATGCAGACTCCTTGCCACCGGAAGAAGGGAATGCTGATGCTGAATCAGGTGAGGATATACGGCACATATTAACTGAAAAGCAACAAAGTCTGGCCTCTATCGATGGCAAAATAGACTCTTTGGCATATCGAATGGATCGTATGTCAGAGCGTGTAGATAAACATGCTGAGAGGCTAGACATGGTAAAGCACAGGCTGTCTGAGGCAGAGGACGCACAAGTTGAAGCTGGATCCACACAGAAACAAATGGGCAAAATAATGGCTACGCTGCGCGACAAGTCGGAGGACTTAGAAGCGCGCTCTAGGCGCAATAATGTGTGCATACTGGGTCTACCTGAATCCACAGTAACTGGAAACATGGAATTATTTACAGAGCTGCTACTGGTGTCACTGCTGGGGCGTGAAACATTTTCACCTGTGTTCGTGGTGGAGCATGCTCACCGCTCGTTGAGCCCCCAAGCCACCCCGGGGGTGCCTCCACTGACCCTGGTGGCAAGATTGTTAAATTATAGGGACAGAGTCGCTGCGCGCCAGGGATCTACAAGTGTTAAAATATGAAGGATCGGAGCTAGCCCTTTTCGCGAACTTCACCCCACAAGTAAAAGAGGCACGCAGGCAATTCGCACCCATGAAACGTAAAAAGAGGGGGCTGCAGCTAGAATACGCAATGCTATATCCAGCCAGATTGAGAGTGACCCTTGATGGCAAGACTAAAATATACAATGACCCTCAAGCACTGCAGCAAGACCTAAAAAAACACAGCAAAGACAACAAGAAGAAACTTTCTCAGAAGTCCGTAGCAGAGGAAGGTGGCGCACAAGGAGACTCTGAATAGTTAGACTGGCGGTAATGCAGCATTTCCGAGACTTGTTTTTAAAGCTGCAAAAACGAATACTACCATTATGCGCATAGCACGTGCAGCACCACCTCCAAGTCAAGCAGCAGGATAAGCCTATATGTAAAGACTGCTCGGGGGTGCATCAGAGGTATTAGTAAGACATGATGATGTATAACTGCGGTAAGCTGTATAGTGTTGCATTTGTTACATTTGACAGTAACAGTACCTACCTGGATGGAACCATATTAGAAGGGCGGATGTAGGCCTTAAGTTGGCACCGAGTGGTGGGCAACCACGGCCCCCAAGTGTAACACACACCGGGAGTAAAAGTTTAATATGTTTTTTGTTGTGGGGAAGCGGGGTAACCAACTGTCCAAGTTGAGCCAGGTCGCAATTTTTGGGCTTTGGCATGGGCGGGAGGGTCTTGTTATCACAGTCAGTTTGTCAGTAAGCAGGCCTATTTTAAGCGTACATAGCACGAATGGTTCAGACAAATGGTTACGCATTGTGTATATCCTGTACCAATATAAACACACACACTATGGCCGCAGACCAAGCCACTAACACTAATGTCCATTTTAAATTTATGACATGGAATGTAAGGGGTCTCAATGACCACAGGAAAATCCGTAAGGTAGTTGCCTATCTACAACGGCATCATGTGGATGTGGCTATACTCCAGAAGACCCATCTTTCCCCCGGCACTGGCCTGCTGTCTTCTAGAAGAATGAAGAGTACGTGTATTGCGTCAGGGTTCACTTCACATGCTAGAGGGGTGCTGATTTGGGTGAGCAGGAATTCTGGATTGAAGAAACAGGAGGTATAAAAGTAGATACCGGGGGTAGATACGTAATAGCTAGATGTCACAAAGATAATTTTGATGTGCTACTAGTCAGTGTTTATAGACCAAATCACGATGACCCTCATTTTTACCACACACTGCATGGCAAAATTACGCGACACTCGCACTTGTTAACAATTATGGGGTGGTGATTTTAATTGTATACAAGACCCAGAATTAGACAGATCGAAAGGCCCCCCAAAACGCCCTTCTAGGGCCGCCAGAGTGATAGCTGGCATGGCAGAGGCGGAGGGTCTCGCAGATGTCTGGCGATATCGCGCACCCCTGATCAGGGAATATACGCACTATTCTTCAGTATATGACACTCACACCAGATTAGATTATTGGTTTGCATCGCGGGAACTGCTGCCCAGAATGACCAAATGTACACATATGGCACGCACGCTCTCCGACCACCCCCTCGTTATGTTAAAGGTGTCTATAGGTGATATGCAGCAGAGGGAACCCACCTGGCGATTCCCACAATACTCTTTACTAGACCACGTCTTTCGTAATGAACTGGGCGAGGTAGTAGATTAGTTCTTTGCCACCAATTTGGGCAGCGTACACAAGATGAGTACCATCTGGGAAACGTTTAAAGTTTACATCAGAGGTATGACTATTACGAAACACGCAGGGGTCCTTAAGTCGATCAGAACACAGCTAAAGAAGGTGGAGATAACACTGAAAACATTAGAAAATCAATTCCAGGGGAGAGGAGACCCTAAACTTTTATCAGAAATCAGGTCGCATATAGAAGAATTCAATGAGCTAATAGCCATAGAGATTAAGCATCTAGGGAAATATGCCGCAGCGCAGGTCTATGCTGAGGGGGAAAGGCCTAGCTCGGTACTTGCCAGATTAACATGGCCTTCTAGAAGCGAAAATGATGTATCACAAATATATAATGAATCTGGAGACCTGGTCGGGAGCACACCCAAGATAGTAGAGGCATTTAGTGATTATTACAAAAAGCTATATTCCACGCGTCACCCAATATAGCAGAAACAGACGAGAATTATCTCGCTTATATCGCAATGAAATGGCTGGATAACTCAGATAGGGAAAGGCTCTTGGCCCCTCTACGCCCAACGGAAATTGTGGTGGCTTTAAAAGACATGTCCAATGACAAGGCACCAGGGTCGGATGACTTGACCGTGGCCTTTTACAAGGCGTATCAGGATCGCCCGTGCCTCACCTGATGAATCTATTTGAGGAGATGGCTAAGGAGGGAACCATGCAACCCACTATGCGCGAGGCCATCCTGATTACGCTACTTAAGCCCGGGAAGCAACCAGAACACTGCTCCTCTTACAGACCTCGATCTTTGCTTAATACAGACGCCAAACAATATGCTACGATTCTGGTGAATAGACTGGCACCTCTGTTGCCGAAGTCGATTGGGCAAGAACAAACTGGGTTTGTCCCGGGCCGCTCCCTCTCGTGCAATCTGAGAACCCTGTTTGGCACCATTGCACGTATAGATCCTAAGATCAGAGCGGCCGCTTTTTTTATAGATATAGAAAAGGCCTTTGATTCAGTGGGATGGCGGTTTTTATATGCTGTTCTCAGGAGAGTGAGGGTAGGGGAAGTATTCTTGAAACTAGTGCAGGTACTGTACACTGCTCCTGCAGTGCGCGTAAGGGTCAATGGGGTATTCTCTCCCTCGATAGCAATCTCAAGAGGCACTAGGCAGGGATACCCACTTTCCCCCCTATTGTATGCTCTTGTGGAGGAGCCTCTAGCTTGCGCTATGGGGGAGTATCACGCCCACAGAGGAATTCGATCCCTTCAATACAATCTGGTCATAGCAGCATATGTGGACGACACGCTGCTCTATATACGTAACCCTGAACAGAACTTGAATCCTATGCTCCAAGAGGTTACAATATTTGGTCAAAATTCAGGCCTAAACATCAACTGGCATAAGTCTTTGATGTTTCCACTCACCAGTGTGACCACTCCTACACACACTGACTATCCTATAGAATGGACTACTGATATCGTGTGCTATCTGGGGATCCAGGTGCATACAGACCCCGAGGTAATATTGCGCGTAAATTACGGACGCACAACGCAAAAACTGAAAGACTCAATTGACAAATGGATAAGGCTCCCACTGTCTCTCTTGGGCCGCATAGCCCTAATGAAAATGATTGTGCTTCCCTGCTCCCTTTTTTTATTTGCTAACATCCCAATAACTCTGCCTAAGTACTTTTTTCAGAATCTTCGCACCCTCATGACACGGCTTGCTTGGGCAGGGAAGCAGTCTCGAATCAAATGGGACACGCTAACAAAAACACACGCAGAGGGTGGGTTAAATGCCCCAGATTTAGAAAGATACTATAGAGCTGCACAGGTGTTACATGCATTTTGCTGGATTCGTGGTCCTCAGGACTTACCGCAACTAAACATCGAAAGAAACGCGGTCATTTCGACCCCATTACCGAAAATATTAGTGAGCGGAACGAGGGATAGTCCCCACCTTATAGACCCGATAGGATGCACGAGAACCAAAATGAAGAATATGGAGAGGTCCCAGCAGCTTACACTCATATACTCCCCCAGGTGGCTGGTGAAGTAGTGTGATTAGTTTCCGATGTGTGGAGAAAGGGCAGTTATGAATACGCTTCACAAGTTACAAATTGCACGGATGGGGGATTTCTTCCATGAAGGTGTAATGAAAACATGGGAGCAAACACTAGCACACGGGCCTCAAACATCACCACTGGATGCATACAACTATCAAAGGGCCCGACAGGCGATGCACGTCATATTAGGAGAAGACATGGCAGAACCACAAGAGATGAAGACACTAACATATCTCCTTCAGGCCAATTCACCACAGCGTGGTATTACGTTGCTATATGCACTCAGTAAAGAGTATAACACTTCGTCCCCACTCAAAGCACAGCTGGAGTTGTAGGAGGAGCTAGGCATAGAAATTACTGAGGTACAGTGGGCACTGTGCTTTGCAAACACAAAGTCCATCTCACAAAATGGGCGACACAAGCTGATACACTACAAATATCGCCACAGGGTATATTACACACCATCTCGACTACACAAGTACGGCTTGCTCAACGACGATAAATGCCTGAGGTGTGGGGTTGAGAACGCAGGTTTTACTCACTTGGCCTGGGAGTGCCCTGGAGTTCGAGTGTTTTGGAGGGAAGTATTCTCAGTCATAACACAAATGTTGGAACTCCCAATCCCGGAGACCCCTCTGGTAGCTCTGCTAGGCTATGACAAAGATATACATAAATCAGGTCACAAACTGGAGGCTATCAGCCTTTTATTAGCGAAATGGAGAATAGCGATACGCTGGATGCGGGCCCAATGCCAAAGATCTCAGATTGGCTTACTGATCTGGCCTTCTGTTCTACATAATCGGATAATTACAGTGCCCTTATCCCAGTAAGATGCAGACCAAAGGATATCTGGGGACCGTATCAGGCTTATATGGCACAGAAGACCACAGAGGTGGTGGAGCCGGAGGGACCCAACTGAACAGGTGTAGGTTGAGGGGCTGGGTGTACGGTGGTGTCACTAATGGCCACTCAAATTATACAACGTGCCAATGCAGGGGAAGTAAATAGTGGGATTGCAAGAGCATGCACTAAATTAACATTAACCTACTTAGAACAATTGTGTACTACGGTGGTGATGTGCAGTGATATTAATTGACTACTCACAATGTGTTGACATGCGATGTCTGTAACTATATTTGAATTACTGCTTATGTATCATTGGGCTGCTTATATAACTGTAAAAAAAACCTTAAATAAAGTTTTTAAAATACAAAAAAAAAAACTTGGAAATGGGTCTGAAGGGGAACTGCCAGACCATCTGTGGATCCAGCAGCACCAACGCATCTTCTCTGCTACAAAGTTTAACTCCGAGCAGAACCAATGCATCACCTCTGCTGTGTGGACTTTTGTGACGCAAGGACTTCGCATCACAGCCAGCAGCCCCATCGGAACCACCACTGCGTGACGCATCCCAGATGTTGGGTCAGAAAAGTCTCCTGCATGGTGAGAGAGGTGTACCCCTGCCAGAAGTGCCCAACTGTATTGTTAACAGGATCCCTAATGTTGATTTTCTGTCATAGGCAAACACAGATCATGTGTGCATCATGACATAGGCCTGTCTCCCGGACTGCTGACTTGTTGGACTAGGAGAGACTCCCAAAGCACTGCCCTCATAGTGTTCGAAGGCTTCCGCCTTCACCGGGAGTTAAACAGCATAAGAGCGGTTGTGGCAGCATACCGTGTAGTGATCAGTAGGAGTGAACATGTCAATCAATCAATCAAATAGGCTTTAATCGATTTATATAAATCATAAAAGCACAGAACACATATTCACATCATAAAACATCTAAGAAAACATTAAAATCTAAAAAACAAATGCTCATAAACATTATAGCAACCCCCCCATTAATTCGGTTCCACAAGAACAATTCATTGCATTTACATGCCAGTCCACCCTCACCCATATCTCTTTCTGATTACAATTGATCCTTTTATAAAGTTTAAAACTGCACAAGCTTTTTCACTACTACAAGGCCTATCTCTCCCGTAGGTTAACATTAGGATTGGCTTAAACACCTTTTAAGTGTAATTTGCAATTGGGAGTAGATAGAAATGTGGAGTTGGTATCTAAGGACTCTTTTTTAGAATCTGGCATCTTGGCATCTTACTTTAACCATTCTGTGCCTCTGCCTGTCTCTAAATACACACCTGGGTTGGGTGACCGCTGGGCTTTGTGCATTTTCTCTAGACCATCACACAAAGGGAGACGAGTGTGGCATTTGCATCCTGATGGCCCATCACCAGGCTGATGGCCCTTCCTGACGAAGATTGGGAGGGAGGAGCTGACACTTGCACCTGAATAGGGCCTGTCCCAACACAAAGAGCTGCATACCTCCCAGTAGTGAGTCTGAAGCCAGGGCAGGAAAACCAAGGACCTTATGCTCTTCTAAGGTCTCTTTGATGTCTCCCCCACCTGAAAGGCACATATGGGTATAAGTACTGGACCCCCTGGCACCACCAAATTAGAACTCTAGCTAATATCCCCGTCCAGCTTTATACAGACCACACCCAGCTCTAAATGGAAAGCTCCTCACTAGATGATGTACACCAGCTAAATTCCATCCTCTAAGAAATCCAATACTGGCTATCCCTCAAACATCCTAAAACTCAACCAAGGAAAACAGAAATTCTTCTCATATCAAATACAGGGCATCCTCCCCAGATACCAAAATGGCTTAACTCCTTAGACACTCTCAACTGCAACCTAACCTTAGATGACTCCGACAAATCACTGGGAACCACTCTGGACCCTAATCTTATCATGAAAGACCACACTCAGAATAGTGCAAAGAGTGCCTTCTACAACTTAACACTGTTGAGCAAGCACAAACCATACCTACCACTGAATTACCTCAAATCTGCCACACAAACATTGGTGCAGTCTAGATTGGACTACGGAAATGCTACTCTCACAGGCACTATGAAATCCCACTTGCACCCCTTAAAACGACTCTCAATGCAGCAGCCACAATGGGCACAGGAATAAAAAAATATGACCCCCTCTCTCCTGCCCTGAAAGAACTCAAGTGGCTCCTGATTGAAGCTCGGTGCAGGTTCAGAACTGCATATCTCACGCACAATACCCTTCACACCGGGGAACCAGCTTGACTTGTCTCAAAACTCAAAAAGGCAGGTCAAGTGAGAAACCTTAGAAGCTCTATTACCCTATTACTCATTTCACCTAAAGCTCACAAACAGAAACCCTGGCACGTACCTTCTCGAGCAATGCCACTAAAATCTGGAACTCCATACCATTACACATCAGGACGAGCCCCTCCTTCTTGAGGTTCAAGAGGCAGCTAAAGAATCTCCTCCTCAATCGAAAACCCACCTAGTGGGACACAAACCACCCTATTAAAACAGGGTCTCTGCTCCCAGTTCCCCCTGTACCTATCCCTTGTCGTTTTACCTCCCCTAGGAGAACCATTGATGTTTACCTAATTTATTTATTTATTTTGGTAGTCTTATACAGTGTGAACATGATCCTTGCGGTTTACAGGTATACAGAGTGCTTTACAGGTATACAGAGAGCAGAGCAATAATAACAATAGTATCATATTCGAGGAAAAATACAGGGTAAGGTAGTGTCCATAAACGAAGGGTAGGCTCAACATTGTTCAGAGAGTAGAGGAGATAAACCGATAAGAACATACTTATCATAGTCAAGAAAATTGCAGGATCATGCAGTGCAGGGAAAAGTGGGGGTAGTGTCGGTACTGAGAAGTCAAAAACACTAAGTCGTCGGTATGCTGTAGTAATTTTTATTTGATCTGTTTATTTAGAGTTTTCCATAATAGATTTACAGTTCAATTTCAGGCACAATAAAAGTACATGGGTGTTAACAATTGACTGGGTATTCTTTTTAGAAAAGGCGCCCCCCTAAAGGACAAAACTTTATAGGTCTGGGAGTGAGGGGGAAATAAACCAAAAATACTGAACACCCTCCCACGTGACCTTAATTTCTTTAGTACTAGTTGTCGCAATTTAAAGTGCGTTATCACACACGGCTATTACCTGCATCCGCACCTGAGCGTGAAGAACGCTTACTTCAGCGTTCATCTCCAAATGTGCCGTTCTAGACAGCAAACATGGCCGCCATTTTGAAGTGTCTACCTCCCCATCTTTGTACAGTGTATCAGTGTTGGTGCAAGGCCCCATACACTTGCTAAAGTATAATTTAATGACAAAACAAAACGGATACAGCTGTATTTGTAGAATATGTGTCAGATTTTTGGGCTTTGTAATATTGGAAATGAGAATTTATGTAAAAGAATGTAAAAGAAATGTTACAATAAAATGTTACAATGAGAATCATGACCCCCATTCAATAGTTTTTAACAATATGAATAAAAAAATTAATGAAATTTGAAATTTTGATCTGTGTGGAGAAATTAGTAGTTAATGACCCGTTTCTACGCTACAGGGTAGCTAGTACTAAAGAAATTAAGGTCACGTGGGAGGTTGTTCTGTATTTTTAACAATTGACTGGGTGACAAAAATGACACATGTGAATGAGCACATTACAGTTACTCTAGGGTACCCTTCCCCGTGAATCAAGAGATTACTGGCCTGAGCGGCATGTAACAGGAGCGAGAAATGCCTCCCAAAGTGAACAGTCAGTGGGCAGCCATACTGTCCGCAACATTCCATGGTAATGACTCAAACCTATATTAACTATATAACTGAGCAACCAGTTAGCTCAAAGGGAACAGAGGTAAATTATATGAAGAAAGGGTAGGATAAAGAGGGGTGGGAACAAAGGGAAAACAAGGAGGGTTTGCGGTCAATCCATCAACACAGTGTAAGTCAAGCGTCACTTGGCACGTATCCCAGTGTATACATAATGGAACAGTTCAGACATTGGTATCATGGCCTACGTAAGTATTCCTGATCGGGTACAAGCTATGGGTTAGTAGCATCACTGATTTGGCCTTCGGGACATAATGCAACTTGGAGGGCTGTCAAGACCGCATCCCAGTTGGATGAAATGGGGTATTTGCGGAGGCCTAAAGTGTCTTCCCTACGGAGAGAGACTACCTCTGCTGGAGCCCAGTTGAGGATAGAATGTGACCAGGCTTTTAGTGACGGCGGTTCACTGGACTTCCAGAGCTTCGTAATGAGGGGCTTGGCTACTATAAGACCATGGTCTTTCTTATCTCTTGGGAATATACCCAATATACAAACCTCCCATGTGCATGTAAGATGCCGGTCGGTGCAGGCAAATAAATGGTGTGTTACCCCCTCCCAGTAGTGCCGTAACGTGGGAGATGACAGCAGTATATGTAAAATATCTAAGTCAGGATGGCTACAGTGTGGGCAAACCATGTCTAGTCTATGAAAATAACAATAGGTCTTCTCAGGGGTAAGATATGCCCTATTTATAATGTAAAACTGTATTAACCATAATCTAGCATTGCAAGGGACGTGTGTAGGGCCTTCCAGAATCATGTTCCTTTCCTTAGAGGTTCATGGGCGAGCCAGGTCCCTCTCCCAGTGATATCACAGTGAAGTCAATGCCGTGGCAGTCTGCAAATAAAGTGCATCAGCAAACCACCGGGTGAGATGACGCCCTTCTCCCATGATGTGTAGATATTGGAGTGTAAGGTGCGTTTGTGTTTCTTGCGTAACGTCTTTCCAATGGCACTGTAGTGTGCCAGTCCAAGAGGCGTGACTAATGAAATGTCCCGGAGCCAGCCCTTCCTCCTGTGTTAGTGCTTCATAAGTCATGAGTGTACTGTCGTGAAACAGGTCCCCCAGTTTATGTAAGCCCGCTGCATGCCAAGCTGGGAGATCAGCCTGTCTTACTGTTACCCCTGGGCATAACTAATAATGGGGCTGCAGGGACATAAGGTGTAATATGGTTGGTGAGGAATAAGCAGCGACTGAAGCAACAATAGATCACCTGTTGCAGTAGAGGGCGAGGCCGAAATGTAGAAAAAGGGGTGAAACAAATAAAGAAGAGTGTCCAATCTATAAGGAGGACCACCTGCTGCTGTGCCCGAGAGGTGTAGCCCTTCCATCCAATGAGCTACACACTGTAACTGGGATGCTAAGGGCCCGATTCCGATCTTGTTCGGAAGGGCTCCGAAATGGATTCGGAATTACCTAAACCGATCCGGAGACCTTGTTTCCAACCGAATCGCTCACAGTTCCAAACGACCAAGTACGATGCCTGGAAAGCCTTAGCGCTGACCGAATCGGTTCCGAAAGGCATTTGGAGAGATAGAGCCTTCCGGAGCCGATTGGTACAGCTCTATGAACTAGGTTTTCCGAGCGAGCAAGTACGATGAACGATTTGGACAGCCTTTCCGATTCGGTTTACCCAGATCGAAAAGTTTCCGGAATTGGTATTTGGGGGCCCGTAGCAGGCACCCTTCACCCGAGGCCCTCCGAATTGGGCCCGTGGGGGTACGAATGAGTCCCCCCTTTCAGACCATGCACAGTGTGGCAGGCACCATGGGGTGCCTGCCACAGGGTGCACGATTATCCCCAACCACCCCTTTTGTCAATGCGAGCCTGGGTACGCGTTCGGTGCACAGGCTCCCATTGAAGTCAATGGGAGTCCGACCGAATCGTATCTGGATGCATTTAAAATGCATCATACTCGTTCGGTCGGACTCCCCCATCCAAGTCGTATCGAAAGCATTCCGGACCCGAGTCGTTCAGTATGCTTTCCGAACGAGATCGGAATCGGGCCTTTAGTAGTAATGTTCCAAGTTAGGAACCGCTAATCCTCCTTGGGTCGACGGTAAATACAGTTTCAAAAGCGCCACCCTACAGAGAGATTTGTTCCATATAAGATCACGAAGCATGCGTTCATTGGAGCAAAAGAAGGGTGGAGGGAGGTGCAGCCGCAGATTAGTGAAATAATAAAGGAGACGTGGGAGCACCATCATTTTAGTAAGAGCGACTCTTACAGCAACTTGGAGAGAAAGTGTCTTCAGAAAAGACATCTGCGAAGTTAATGAAGTGCATGCCCTTGTAAGGTTGCTGTCGAGCAAATCCCAATCAGTATGATAAAGTTTAATACCGAAGTAGTGGAACATAGTCGGTTGCCAAGTAACTAGAGCACTGTTAATTATGAGTGCCGGGTCAGGTATGCTGGGACCGAAGGGAAACAAACAGGATTCTTTCCAATTGACATGTAATCCAGATAGGCGTGTGAAATGAGTGAGGAGGTCAGGTATGGCATCCGGGACAGAGCAGGCGTCCCTGACATACAGCAGCAGATCATCTGCATATAATGATATTGCTTGCAAATCCTCATCCTGTGGATGCACCATGTCCCCGTTGAGGCACACATGGCTACGGCTAAGGAGAAAAGGAAGGGTGAAAGGGGGCAGCCCTGTCTAGTGACTCTACACACTATTATCGGTGCTGAGACGAGGCCTCCAGTTTGTACCCGTAAGGTGGGTCTATCATAGAGAAGTTTCACCAAGCGGATATATCTGGGTCCAATGCCGTATCGCGAAAGGACCTCAAAAAGGTAAGGCTATTCTGTAGTGTTGAATGCCTTCTCTAGATCAAGTACTAAACACCCTGATTACAGCCAAGTATGAGGGGCATATCGCATTAATCGAAAGAGGCGACGTAAATTAAAAGAAGTAGGACGCGCCGAAACAAACCCATTCTGGTCATTGTGTATCAAAGAGGCACTAGTGGAACCAGCCTCTCTGCCAACACCCTAGCCAGAATTTTGTAATCCGGATTTAGTAACGCCAATGGGTGGTAAGAGTCCAGATGTGCAGGATCTCTATTGGGTTTCGGTAAGAAGACAAGCGTGGCCTTGCAGAGAGTAACAGGTAGGTGTGAGGAGAGGAGCGCTTCATCATAGACCCGCTGAAGATGTGGGGCTGGAAGGTCCGCGTAGACTTTATAGAATTCAGATGGAAATCCATCTGGGCCCGGCACCTTCTCAGTGGCAAGGGTCCGCATCACAGCCCGAACCTCAACAGAAGTAATTGTGGCATCAAGGTCCAAACTCTGATCTGGAGTCAGCGTGGGGAAAAAGAGCTCCGACAAGAAGGAGCCAATATCCATTATAGGCGCTGCCAACACCGATCGGTAGAGCGAAGCGAAATGGAGAACCAGCTTCTCATGGATTTCATGTTGTGTGTAATGCATCACGCCCCTGGGAGACCTGAGCGCAGTAATTGGTAGCACCGGCTGCTGCTGGTGAATCAGCCAGGCAAGAAGTGACCTTGAACGATCAGCAGTCGCATGCACCCTGGCCGAGTGTGCCTCATAATTCAGGCATCGCAATCACTCGAGCAGATCTGCATGAATTTTGTTCGCATCAGCACGGTCCGATTCATGGGAAGGTTTAGTGACAGACCGTGTCTTGAGAGATATTAGGGTTCGTTCCACCTTGGACAGTTCATCTTCTACGTGTCTCTGCATACCACAGCCCAGACCCAGACAGCAGCTACTTAATGTCTCTTTTAGGGCATCCCATTCTATCAGAGCCAAGGAGGCCGTGTCTGTGTTGTGATCGAAAAACTTGATAATAGTGGTATATAGGGAATCACGGAAAGGGGGTTATTCTAGCATTGGCTGATTGTAGTCACCAAGTGGGGACCTGGAAAGGTCTAGTGTCCCAGGTGACATTTATGTATTGCGGGTTGTGATCAGAATGGGTGCCACCCAAATAGTCGGCATGGGTGATGGAGGGTAGTAGGTTGGGTGTGCACAGTATCCTGTCTATGCGAACGTGTAATTGGTGTGAGTGAGAGTAAAAAGAGTATACTTGCGTCATGACACTGCGCGACCTCCATATGTCCACCAATCCCCACTGGCAGATCCAATCCCTGAGCGTCACAGCATTAGTAGAGGCCACTATACACTGCAAGGAGGGGAAAGGAGCAGTTAAAACTCATGTCCAAGCCTATTGAAATCCCCCTCACCAGCCACAGTAGATCATTCCATTTGGAAAGTCCTGCGATAATGACAGCAGGAAAGAACCCTGGTCGGTATTATGGGCATAAATATTGCCTAACAGGAGGAGTCAGCCATTGAGTCTTCCCTTAATAAAAATGTAACTGCCTTCAGTACCCGAAACAACCACCTTGCCAGGAATGAAGTGCCTGGGCGGATCCAAATTATTACACCACGGACGTAACAGGAGAAGTTTGTGGCAAAGACTCGCCTCCTCCATCTGCATTGCAATTTAATTGCTTTTGAGTGTTAAGTCTGACTCTTGCAGCAAAGCAATTTGGACAGGGTGTCTTTTGAGATATGAGTATACTGTATAGCAACGGGATGGGGTACACATATCATGAACATTCGAGGTAATAATAGATTGAGGCATCATGTTATGTCTAGGTGGTAAAGTGTGTAATACGAAAATCTGAGAGTGTACATGTGACTACATGAGAGAGCAAGGTCAAAGGATCACAAAGATCATGTGCAGCAGAACCCAAACAACATAATACTTGAACCTGGTGCCAACATGGCGTATCATCAATATCAAAAGGGCGGACCTTAAGGAAAGGCTGCCCAAACTAAGACACAAACTATGCCTAACAAAATGGACCCTTGAGGATGTGGGTGGTACGGTGAGTGGCTTCACAGAGCAGATAGAACAACATCTCCTATCAGTGCAGGGATAAAATGGAACCCCGGGAAGTATTCTAATTGGTAACCAAATGTTGAGCTCCCCCTCAAACCTGTCTGCCCGAAGGGGCAAAGAGTATCCCATCCGCCTCCCCCAGGGCTGGCCCTCCACTACCTATAAAAACATTTGCATGCAATAGATCAAAAATATATATGGGGACATACTGCAAAATCAACACAAGACATGGAATAGCCAGTGACAAGTTACAAATCAAATAATGTCATTGGACATCTGTGGTGTGATATCTGACAGAAATGTTGTGTTGATATCTGATAGGCAGGCTACTGAAGACTCCTCGTCCCGTATGATCGGGCAGATGCTGCAATCCGGGTCAGAGTCATTAACTGGATCAGAAATCTGTGTTGTTTCCTGCACAGCTCGCCTACACTCCATGATAATTTGCTAACTTCGGCGCTGCCATCGGGCTAGGAGGACGTTGTTTCCCGCGTCGCTGGCGCAATCCAAGTGTGTTTCTCACAATTTTCTGCTCTTCTCACCCACTGATTGGCCGGGGACCAGAAAACTCCCCAGATGCCTCCAGCCAGTCCCAGGCGTCTTGTGGTTACTACACGCAACCTCGCAGGGATGAGTAAGGAATATTTTATATCCAGCGTTCGAAGTTGCTGCTTCACTGCTAGAAAAGAACTGCACTGGCAGTGTGCCCCTAAAGTATAGTCTAGAAAGAACATTACCCACATGTTTTCTAGTCTGACATCCTGTAGCTTCCAGGTTTCAGGCAGTATGGAGTCCCTGTCACGGAAATGCAATACTTTGAGAATGAACGGCCGAGGTCTGGAGCCCGGGGCAGGTCGCTTCGAGGGGATGCGATGTGCCCTCTCAATAGAGAAGTACGACGACAGGGAGGATTCCGGCATTAGCTCCTTGATCCATCGTTCAATAATTGCCACTGCATCCTGACCGTCCACCCCCTCCAGAAGACCTATAAGGCAGACTTTCTTGGACCTTGATCGCCCCTTTGCATCCTCCACCCTGGACTCTAGCTGCTGGATCCTCGTGTCGTAATCTCTTAGCTGCTGCTGCAGTGATTTAGTGGCAGGTTGTACTTGTGAGAGAGCCTGCTCCATGTCCGCTATTCGGTCAGTCAATTTTCTGTGATCTGCGTGAAAGTAATGTGAGATCTGCCACCACATTATCAATTTTGAATTCCAAGGAGACATGGGAGTGTACTATAGCCTCCAGTACCGCATCAAATCTATCCCCAAGGGGAGTAGGTTGGCTCAGCTGTTCAGCCCCCGCAGAAGAGCGTGAGGAGGCCCTGGAGTTACTATTGCATCTGCCGCCCATCTTGGCAGCACCCCTGTTGCCTTTCACAGCCAGGCATGTATCTAGCTCCTAAGCACGAACAGTGAGTATGATGGGGCCAGTAGTCAATAGTGCAAAGGTTCGCTTGCGGTCGTGCGTCAGCAGGTTATGTTGCAACACTGTACATGCAGCCCTAGGCTGCAAAGGCCCTAACAACAGAGAAAGTCACAGTATCCAGGGAGGCAGAAACAATAGGAGCAAGTGAAGGTATGGCACTTCAGTCGCATTTTCAGCAAAAAGCAGCCAGTAGCATTCACAGCAGCCTAGGCAATTACTGTGGTAAATTAAATTTACTTATTACCTCATTTCTGAATTTCTATGCTTAATAAATCATAATTTCTTGTCAATGCAAAGCGAGGAGTCCGTGGTGCTCAAATGAAGGAGGAGAAGACCAATAACTCGAGTTAAAGGGAGCGCTTCCAGCACCAAGCGGGCACAGGAGCAATCTCTCAAGTCCCTCTCTTTAAGTGGGGGTTCTTTATTTTTAACAGCAGAATATTTATACAGTCTTGGTCACGAGGCAAAATAGAGGAACAAACAGGTCGTGGCAGATAGAGGAACAAAGATTCAGCAAGAGGAGCAGAGTGTGAAGAAATGGGGGCGTGTCTTAGGCTTCGTGAGGGGACTTGCAATGTGAAATAGTCTGACAGTTGGAAGGGGAAGGCTTCCTCATTTGGGGGTTTGTGCTCGTGCTTCATGTCAGAAACATGAACCATCTCTGCGGGGAGCAGGAACTCATGTACTGGTTTCCCGGACTTGGCAGAAACCACAGAGACAGATGGTGAAAATGAGGAAAACCAGGTGCAGGGGTGTCGTGCTCGTGCTCGGGGTCTTGGGACACCAAAGGGTGAATTAAAAACAAAATGGTGCCGGCTTTTAATGTGGGCAATTATTAATCGCGCAAAGGGGATCGCGCAAAGGGGCATAATTAGATCGCGCAGAGGGCAGCGAAGGGGCATAATTATAGATTTTATTTCCACATTCCCTCCTTGCCCCAGAGTGTACCTACATTATATCTCAATTTGCATGAGATCATTTATACATTCTTGTAACATGATTCTTTCCCTTTCTCTCTGCTGGACAAGTGGTTTAGGAATGCATTTTGCAGCGCATAGACCGCATAGGGCAGGACCACATTGGATGCAAAGGCAGCATCCAGTTATTATCAGGAATATTATGCCTGCTGCTGACAGCAGTTGCCATCCCCAGGACGATATTATCTTCCAGAACCAGTCAGACTACGTCCAAGTGCCAGGTTCTTGATGTAAACTTACGGCTATCTTGTGTAATTTTGTTATGGCCGTGTATACAGATGGGGAATTATCAGGAATAAATATACAGCAGCTAGAGCCTATAATTTTACAGGCTCCGCCTCTGTCAGCCAAGATGATGTCAAGGACAAGGCGATTTTGGAGAGTAACCAATCGTATGGCAGACTGCTCCTGGGTTAAGCTCCCCAGGGCAGACGCCGTCTGGTTTACTACAGCCTCTAAGGTCCTTGTCAACCTGCGTATAAGCTTGCTGTTCTGTACAGGGCCAACAAAGAAGAAGAACCCTTTGTTAAAATCTGTATACTGTTCCCATGAGGTTTCCGTTTGGTCAACCAAGGAGGTATCGATCGTTCTTTTATGTCTGACATGGGGCACTAGGAGGTCTCTGTGGTAAGTGGATGGGGCCACAAAGACAGGGGGTAACAGGAATGCTATATAGCAAGTTCCCCCCAGTTCAAGGGCAGCTGCACATAGGCCGTTTGGCCACAGATGAAATAAGTATGGCGAGATGCTAGAAATGAGGACTTTCCTCTGTCTTCAAAACTTATAGTGGTATGACAGTCACTGTGTCCTAATGGAACAGAGCCATTTTTCTGGATGCACAGGTGTCCTTTTACTGGTGAGACCGAGATGGAAGGGGAACCAGCATTCTTTTTAGGTTTGGTATTTAACATCTTGTAGGACATGGTCATGTTCCCTTGCTTGTATTCTTCACTTTCTAGGACTGTACCGGTCGCCTGAGGATCTCCCTCCTTATTAGGGTAACAGGCAGTATTGAGTACCTTGTTTAAATCCCCCCAAGGCCACCCATTCTTGCATGAATTATTTCCGTCAGGGCAGGAGGTGGGGGTAGTAGCGTCAGCTGTTATTAGGGCGAACCAGGCTTCACAAGTTCCATTATAAGAGAATGGGAAAGAAAAAGAGGCATCCCTCCCTTTTTCTGATGAGGTGGGATGCGGCCACATATCCAACAATTGGTGCTATTACTGGCTTTCTGAGTGTGGTGTAGCATCTGTATGAAGGTATTGTTTCGCAAGGCTAGTCTATGGGCTTGTTCATGAGGGGGTAGGTCGTGATAGGTGTGTTCCTGAGTGCTGTTGGGTGTATGAGAGGTGTGTTGTGTTGGGGGAAAAACAGTGTGGAGAATCCAACCAAGACACGTCATAACTGCCATGAGGAAAAATAATACTGTCAAACATATAATAGGACCATTATGTCTTTTTCTAGAGTTCATTTTTTTTCTTTTTCTCCCACATAGTCAAGGTGTTAAAATCCATTCCCATGCTCCAACCGCTTCACCACTGGACCGACGCCCAATGGACTTAATTAGCCAGAGTCCGAATGGCAGACCTTAACTTTGATTTGTAATCCTGTTGTGGGGTTAGTTCCAAAGGCAATAAAGATTGTTCAGTCACAATGTCAGTGGGATTGGCAGGGCCATCAGCAACAGTGTCTTTTTGTCCAAAATGTTTCCGGCAGTGGCATGCGTGGAGCCAGCCCTTCCTGCCCTCGACCTTCACTGCTGTCCGTGTTGTTAGTAGTACGAGTCTTGGCTTCTTCCACCTGGGCTGGAGGGGACTGGTCCGGTCAAAGTTCCTCACGAGGACCCAGTCCCCGGGTCGGATGGCGTGTTCTTCCGGGTTGGTTTTGTCAGGGAAGGTGGCAGCAACCTGAGAACGACAAGATTGGAGTGCAGACATCAAGGAAGCCAGGTAGTCAGTCAGCATAGTACTGTCAACATCAGTTATTCTTTTAGGCCTTGGCGTACCCCACATATTTGGTGGTCTGCCAAAGACCACTTCATATGGAGATAAGCCAGTTCTGGAATGGGCTACCATACGCATGTAGAAGAGGGCAACCGGTAAGGCTACCATCCAGTCCACGCCTTTGTCAGTGCATATCTTGGCCAATTTTGTCTTCAAAGTTTGGTTGTGCCTTTCTACTAGACCTGCTGCATGAGGATGTCTTACACAGTGAAACTTCCAACTGTACCCTAACAGAAGAGACACTTGCTTCATGAGTTCAGAGGAAAAAGGTTGGCCGTTATCTGAGTAGATGACACGGGGCAACCCATACCTCGGAAAAAACTCTCTAACTAATTGTTTAGCAGTTGTCGTTGCAGTGTAATCTGGGACGGGATAGGCTTCTGTCCATCTGGTCAGAGCACACACTACAACTAGCACATACTTGTGACCTCTACATCTCTCCATCTGGATATAGTCCATCTGGAGAACTTCAAATGGATGGACAGGGGGTTGGAATCCTCCCTGTTCCACCTTTGTGCCTTTTCCTGGGTTGAACTGATTACAAATCATGCACGTTTTAACTTTTTGTTTGGCTGCAGCTCTCAAATGTTTGTTGTGCCATATATTCTGTATGCTGTCTAACATTGCTTTTTCTCCCAGATGTGCTGGTCCATGTATGGTGTTTACCATAACTTGTACCATGGCATCCGGTAGAAACCATACTGCTCTTTCAGGTGTCATCCAGCCTTGATCTGTAAGGACCCCTCCTTTTTCCTTCCATTCTAGCAGTTCCTGTGGTGTGGCGTGACTTTGGACATCCTGGATGTCAGAAAAGGGGTCTCGTATTGTATATTGGCGGTGTGGTATACTTAATTCTGTGTTTGCTGCTAACTTGGCTGCACTGTCTGCAGAATCATTTCCTTTTGATATTTCATCTGTTCCTTTTGTGTGCGCTTTACATTTTAGCACTGCGATTTTCTCTGGTAACTGACTGGCCTCTAAGAGGGCAGTGATGAGTGTAGCATGCTGTATTCTGAACCCATGTGATGTGAGAAATCCTCTCTCTTTCCATAATGTACCGAAGTTGTGTACAACTCCAAAGGCATATTGTGAATCAGTGTAGATGTTAACTGACTTTCCTTTTGCTAAGTGACATGCTCGTGTTAGGGCTATGAGTTCTGCTGCCTGTGCCGACAGTATCTCTATCTTGTGTGCTTCTAAAGTGTCTGTACCATTTGTGACGGCATAGGCTGCTGCTAATTCTCCTGTGGGGAGTCTCATACATGAACCATCAACAAAGAGTGTCATTTCTGCCTTAGCAAGGGGAGTATCTTGTAAATCTGGTCTTGGTTTGGTCACTAAATCAATTATGTCAATACAATCGTGAATTTCTTCAGTAGGAGAGGTCAGTGGCAACAGTGTTGCTGGGTTTAAAATGTTGCAGCGTCTAATCTCAATGTGTGGCTGAAAAAGTGTCATCTCATATCCGGTGAGTCTGGCTATTGTCAGATGCTGTGTTTGTGTTCTGTTTAACAGAAGTTCTACAGCGTGTGGGACCTGAACTATCAGATGATGTCCCAATACAATAGAATCGCTTTGTCTAATAGCTTGTGCAGTAGCTGCTACTGATTTTAGACATGCAGGCAATGCTTGTGCTACTGGATCTAATGTGCTTGAAAAATAACCACATGGTTTATGTTTGTCTGCTTGAAGTTGGGTCAGAACTGATAGTGCTGTACCTGAGTTTTCTGTTACAAATAATGTAAAATCTTTGGTGTAATTAGGTGTTGCCAGCACTGGGGCTTGACACATAGCTTTTTTAAGAGACTGAAAGGCTTGCGTGTGTTCATCTGTCCAGGGTAATTGTGGAGTAGCGCCAGCTTCGAGTGTTGTCAGCTGCACTAACGGTTTGGAAATGAGTGCAAATTGTGGGATCCACTGTCTACAATATGAGGTGAGACCAACAAAGGCTCGAACTTGTTTCTGTGTTGTTGGTTGTGGTATTTGTTGTATGAGTTGGATGCGTTCCTGTGTAAGCTGCCTACCCTCCTTTGACAGCAAGTGCCCTAAGTATGCCACTTGCTGTAAACAAAATTGGAGCTTACCAGGGGAAACTTTATGGCCATTTGCAGCTAGGAATTCTAGTACTAGTAGTGATGCTTCAGCACATGCTGCGTCAGATCTGGCCGTAATGAGGATATCATCAACATATTGTAGTATGGCTGTATCCGTGGGCATTTGAACAGTATCTAGTTGTCTTTTTAATGCTTGGCTATATACGCTTGGACTCTCTGTGAAACCTTGAGGAGCTCTTGTGAATTGGAAACTTCGTCCTTGTAAGGAGAAGCCAAAAAGGTATTGACTGTCTGGGTGAATAGGTATGCTAAAGAATGCGTTTTTCAAGTCAATGACTGAAAAATGCGTTGCTTCCGCATCTATGGCTGTGAGTAGGGTGGAGATGTCTGGAACCACAGGGTGTTGTGGAACGACACATTTATTGAGCTCTCTCAAATCCACCACTAGTCTGTAGACAGGTGGTGTTCCTGGTTCCACTTTTTTATGAACTGGTAAAACAGGGGAATTGCAAATGTTAGAA
The DNA here is from genome assembly GCA_963921515.1 of Calotriton arnoldi. Classification (NCBI taxonomy): domain Eukaryota; kingdom Metazoa; phylum Chordata; class Amphibia; order Caudata; family Salamandridae; genus Calotriton; species Calotriton arnoldi. Next base: position 371,607 of record CAWUFW010005746.1, on the reverse strand, counting down.
GTTGTTTCCTTAATCACACCTGACTGTATTAGGTCCTGAATAATTAACATTAATGCTTGTTCAGCCTGAGGTGGAATTTTGTATTGCCTTATGCGTGGTAGTTGGGCTCCCTCTTTCAGTGTAACCTTGTGAGGTGTTATTTCCATACATCCTACTGTGGTGGAATCAGTGGCCCACAGGGTGTGTGGCAAATCTTTCAAACGCTCATCTAATTCTCTACTTGTGTAGTGGCCCTTGAAATCTCGCAGAAATAGTCTGACATCTGTAGGTGAGCAAACAATGACAGCTCCTAATTCTTTCAATGTTTTTATACCAAGCAAGTTTTCTGGACATGATTTTGTCAATATAAGATCTGTAGTTGTCATGAGGGGACCAACCTGCAAGGGCAGTGGCTTTGACGTGACGTTTGTCACAGGTTGTCCCGAGAAACCCAGAGAAATACTTTTTGAACCCGAGAGAGGAGCCTCTGGGACCTCTTGATGGCTTATTGTTGTTTTACTGGCCCCAGTGTCTAGTAGAAACTTCCTATCCTCCCCAAGAAGTCGGACCTCTATAAATGGACCTGTCTGATCTACTGGAATGGGGATTAGGGGCAGTTTGTCATCTTCTCTCTCTGGGCAACATCATGAGAAATCTGGGTAATATTCAGTGTAGGCGCTGTCTATAATATTCATTTGGGCCATTTGTGTTGTCAGTGGAACTGAAGGTGTTGAACTGTCTAGGGAATCATTCTGTTTTGGCTGATATGGGCGTGGCTGGGTCTTACCAGTAGCCAAATTGTGCTTTAAGACAGGGCAATCTTTAACGAAGTGTCCCATCTTTTGCAATAATTACAAGTGCTTTTTATATTTGTCTGGCTACTTGGTGTCTGTTGACGCTGGGGTGCAGTTTGGGCTACTAATGCTTTCATCTTTGTGTCTTTCATGCGTTTCTTATCATTTTCTTCTTCATCCCTAATGCGATTCTGGTGATATTGTAGCATTTGTAACACCTGTGGAGGTGTATGTGCTTGCCAGGTACTTTCTACTTTTAGTACTCTGTCCTTAATGGCTGGCAAGGCGTTATCTACTAATTTGGAAACAAACAGATGCGGGTAAGCTTCACTTGTTGGCGTAAGGCCGCTATTTACCGCAAAACACTTTTCAAGTCTAGTGTAATAATCTCCTATGTCTTCACCATGTTTCTGTTTGCAGGAGGAAATGGCATCCCAGTCCTCCTTTTTCACTGTTAGTAACTGTGGTAGCACCTTTAAAATAGTGCCAGGAAGTGCTTTTAGTTTGTCTCCTATACCTTGACCTGCTACTCTAGTATTTTCGTCATTCTGAAGTTCAGTCCATTTAATGTGTTCACCTGCTACTTCCCAATCTTTTTCTCTTAGTTTGTCATATATACCTGATGGCAACAATAATTTCAGAATTGCTGTGATATCAGAAAGAGTATATGTTCCCATCATTAATACATCTCCTAATTCCTTAAAGAATCCAGCAGGATCCTTTGAGTGGGAGGGAACCATCTCTTTCATCCTTAGTAACTCAAGTTTTGTCAAGGGTACATAAATGAAGACGCGTTGTAGCGCGCCATTCGTGTCAGCTCTGGGGTGGACCTCTCTCATGGGGAACTGGCGTGTTTGAGGAAGTCTATTAGTTGATCCACACGTATTATGGGGAGATCTATATCCAGTCACTTTCTGGTATTTCTGTCTAAAATCTATAAATGTGTTAAGAAAAACTGAACTATTGTGGAGGAACATGTTATCAGCGCAGTCAGACAGAAAATCTTCGAGTCTTGGATCATGTTTAAAATGAGTGTCATTGAGTGTGATGAGATGTTGTACCATGTAGAGACTTGCTAATCTTTGATGTGAGCGTGGTAATGCTAGAAAAAGCTGGGCTATGAGATCATTGTCATATATCTTATATTGAGAGACCCATAGGGTCGCAGTTCTGGCTATTTCCTCCTCCTCCGGTGTAAGCGGAGGTTCCTGGTCTAACCAGTAGTCTAATGCATTGGATGTATTTTCAAATAACTCATCTGGAGATGACCGTTCAGAGTGACCTTGGAGGAATGTAGGCGGGGGTGTTCGTGAATTAGGGGCGGAAGAACGAACGGGTAGGACTTTTTCAGTAGGTTCAGTAATTTCCTCCTCAAGTTTCTTATTCTCTTCATTTGTTTGCAAGTTTTGCAGAATACGGGTCACATTACGGGTGAACCTGTCTAGTGCATCATTTATAAGTTCTAGACTAGTGTGGTCGGATGCGGAATCTAATAAGTCAAAAAGTGAAACTGGTACATTTCTTTCCTCTGCTTGTATGTGTTTTATGAAACAGCAAAGGAGGAACCTATACATGTGCATTTTTACAGGGTGTGATCTTCTTGTAGTCATAGCGTTAATGGCTCGTGAGTTCTCTCCAGTACGAAGAAACTCAGAGGCCGCTTGAAGAAACGTGTCAATTGCTGGTAGATGTCTTATTTCTTCCCAGGAGTCATGAAGTATTTTACTTATTCGGCCCGCCTCCCCTGTGTTGCTCGGAGTCGGGTCATAGGGGCAGTCGGGAATTGTTTTACCTGGGTCTGGACCTACGGCACCCCCTTCTGGAGTGAGAGGTGGTGCGTTATGTTGTGAAAGGGGTGGCGGAGGCAGAGGGTGTTGAATGACTGGAACTTCATAGGGTGGTGGAGTATCTAAGAGAAAATTAGTAAAAGTATCCTCTGGTGGTGGGGCTGTAGGCTGTGCTGATGCAATGTTAAGGTTTTCAGGTGCAGATGGCAATACAGGATAAAAACCAGTAGAAATGGCTGATTGTTCCCTTTTATTCCTTTCACTAACTACTTCTTTCCCTATTTCTTGTAACTGTTCTTTCTTGGCCTGCTCTGACATTCTCTTACCCTTTTCAACTTTATGCAATTCCTTCTGTTGCCTCCTATGGGCTTCTTTTCTCCATAATTCTACTGAGTCACTCTGTGACTGGCGGACTCTCTTTTTCTTCCATAACTGTTCCTCTAATTTCATAATACACTCCGTATCAAAACTACCATTTTCAGGCCATCTATATCTGAGTTCTAGGTCTTTAGTATATTCTACCCATAGATCACAATAAATAAGTGCACCGACACCATGTTTTGCATACATGAAGTGTCCTGGAGTATCCCGAGGAGGAAGGGGAATTTCCTTCTCAAGAATACTCCTTTTGGTTGCCATCTTACGTATTTTCGAGAAAATAGGCATGATGGCAAGACTTTCAAAGATTTTAGAAGTGAGAAAAACATAAACAGAACAAATATCTTTACCGTACCCACGAAAGAGGTGAGTCCGTCTTTTATACTAGTTTAGTAGTCCTCACAAAATAAGTGAGAAACCCACAAAAAACATGTATCTTTACCGTGCCCACAAGGTAGTGAGTCCGTCTTTTATACTAGTTTTAGTAGTCCTCACCAAAGATAGGTGAGAAACCAAAAAAACGCGTATCTTTACCGCCCCCACAAAAGCTGTGGGTTCGTTTTTATACTTTTCAGCAGTACTCACCGAAAAGTAACTGGAAGGCCTCTTGAAGATTTTGGGAAAACGCGGCGCGCAGTTTCAAGGTGGGATTTGTAGAACCTCGGACTCGTCTGCTTCGCAGGTTGGGCTTTGGTTCAGGACGTTCCGCTATTTCCTCACCGCCTCGTGTGGATGCTGGGCCGCAGTCGGTCCCCCTCTTCGCCTCGAGGGAGTTAGCGGGAATTCCCCGCGTTGTGCACTTTTGAAGTCCGTCAACGGTCAGGAGGGGACAGTACCGGGTCCAATATCGCCGGCGCGTGGGGGAAAGGGAAGGTCCCTGTTCGGGCGCCAATTACTGTGGTAAATTAAATTTACTTATTACCTCATTTCTGAATTTCTATGCTTAATAAATCATAATTTCTTGTCAATGCAAAGCGAGGAGTCCGTGGTGCTCAAATGAAGGAGGAGAAGACCAATAACTCGAGTTAAAGGGAGCGCTTCCAGCACCAAGCGGGCACAGGAGCAATCTCTCAAGTCCCTCTCTTTAAGTGGGGGTCTTTATTTTCAACAGCAGAATATTTATACAGTCTTGGTCACGAGGCAAAATAGAGGAACAAACAGGTCGTGGCAGATAGAGGAACAAAGATTCAGCAAGAGGAGCAGAGTGTGAAGAAATGGGGGCGTGTCTTAGGCTTCGTGAGGGGACTTGCGATGTGAAATAGTCTGACAGTTGGAAGGGGAAGGCTTCCTCATTTGGGGGTTTGTGCTCGTGCTTCATGTCAGAAACATGAACCATCTCTGCGGGGGAGCAGGAACTCATGTACTGGTTTCCCGGACTTGGCAGAAACCACAGAGACAGATGGTGAAAATGAGGAAAACCAGGTGCAGGGGTGTCGTGCTCGTGCTCGGGGTCTTGGGACACCAAAGGGTGAATTAAAAACAAAATGGTGCCGGCTTTTAATGTGGGCAATTATTAATCGCGCAAAGGGGATCGCGCAAAGGGGCATAATTAGATCGCGCAGAGGGCAGCGAAGGGGCATAATTATAGATTTTATTTCCACAGCACCAGGCACTGTCTGTCAATCACAGCCATAACCAGCAGTGTAAGGAGCAAGGTCATATCATTGCCAGTAGGAAGAAGTACTTGCTGTGTAATATAGATTATTAAATGGTGCAGTATCGATCCTTGGAAGGAGGCTTCCCCAATGTCTGGGGGGGGGGTATCCAGGAGTCTGCTTTTTAGGGCCTGTGTGGTAGGCCCCACCCTAGGCTGCAAGACAGCAGCAGCAACTCACGGGGCACCGATAGCATACTAGGTAGCCCCACGGCCTGAGGAGACAGCAGGGAAGAGCCCTGCAGGCAGGGCGGTAGGACACAGTCAATTCTCAGTGGCCCACACAATTCAAGGAGCAAACAGGGGCGGGGCTGGCACCCAAGCGCTGTCTCACTTCAGAGCTACATGATTCCAGCTGTGGTCCTCTTCCAGTGCGATGTGGCTGCCCTGCCCCCTAGCGCAGCCGGGACATGTCCTGGGGCCGGTGCTCAATAGGCTCTGCTGTGGCCCCACCTTCTTCCTCCTGTCGGCCCTGGCGATGCCAGGTACCAACAAGTCTGCCGGCTGGCTGCCTTCCACCACAACACACGACCTCACTGCTGCTCCGCACCGCCCGCAGCAGTCTACTAGGTTACAGCAGCAGGGGCTGGCCACTACAGATGATTCCCCGGCAGGTATTCAGGTGGGGTCACTCACACAGGCTGGCGAGGCTTTGGAAATGAGCAGATGCTGGTCCAGAGGGAATAAATGTACCGGATAACGGTGGATGGGTTGCGGACTAGCGTTAAGACGCATCTGCCATTTTGGCCTTGCAAGCCATCAATATGCTGTAGTCATGAGGAAAACTGAAGGATCAGGATGGGTATCTTAGGATCAAGGAAGAAATTTGTTCAGAAGGAGTGCTTTGACTTCTTACTTGAAGGATACAGCTGAGGGATTCATTCTGATTTCAGGGGGCAAGGAGCTCCAAATTCTTGGAGCAAAACCAGAGAAAGATTGGCTGTAGGTTTTCTTTTAGTGGAATCTCTGAGGTTTCAGAAGTAATGAGTTGCAGCTTCTGGATGATCTGGAACCACCAGAGAGTTCTAGTTTCTGAGCAGGATATCTAGGGGGTTTGAAGTGGAGGGCTTTTTGTGTTATGCAGGCAATTTTCAGCTGGATTCTTGCTTCGTAAGGGAGATGTTGTTAGAGATTTCAGATCGGGGGTGATGTGATGTGGGTGTTTCTTTTTGAGCCAGTGATAAGCCTAGCAGTGGAGTTGAGCAAAGTTCTCAGAGTAGCCAGTGTTGATCTGGGCAGCCCAGAGAGGGTTGCACTTCCATAGTCCAACCTGGGAATCACTAGAGCTTGCACTGTATGCTTTAAGTCGTTGGAAGGGTTTAATTTATTTAGAAAGTTCATTAGGTGATTCTCTCCTTTGGTAGCAGCACTGATGTGTTTCTGCATGTTGAGGTTCTTGTTGAGAGTTAATCCCAGTGATCTCGCACAGTCAATGACTTGTGGGATGCAGTTGAGGGCTGTTAGATGTTTCAACCATTCTTCAATGGCGGGTGACTAGTTCGGACGGCGATTAGTAGGAATTCAGTTTTTTACGCATTTAGTTTAAGATGATTGGATGCTAGACAATTTTGAGTTTTCTGAAGAGTAGAGTTGAGGAAGCTGATGTCTAGTTGGGTATCATCTGTATACATGAGATAAAGGATGTTAGATGAACTCAAAATTTCCAGAAGAGGTTCCGTGAACAGGTTTAAGAGAGCGGGCGAAAGTGAGGAGCTTTGTGTAACCCGTAATGTGACGATGGGTGGTCTGCGATAATGAGTGATTAACCTTGACTCTGTGAGACCTTTTATGGAGATAGGAGGTGAACCAGTTAAAGACTGCTACTGATAACCCCATACGGTGTCCCGATAGGTCTAGAAGGTTGTCATGCTTAACCGTATCAAATGCCAAGGAGAATTAAAAGACAGGATTGGTTCTGATCCAGCATTTTTAGAGAATCGTCCACTATGTGTGTCATGCCTGATTCAGTGTTGTGCCCTGGATGGAAACCGGATTGAAATTGGTCTAATAATCAGAAATGATCGATGTGGTTACAGAGTTGGATGTGAACACATTTTTCCAAGAGCTTTGCCAGGGTAGGAATGTTGGAGATAGGACGGAAGTTGTTTAAGTCAGTTTGATCTGCTTTATTTTTTTTTTAGAATGAGGGAAACCTGACTGGACTTTAGACAGTCAAGGATAGTGCCTTGAAGAAGTGAGGCATTAACAATCTTGGTCCAAAGTGGGAGTAATGCAGGTATGATCTCCTTGAAGAAGTTGTGAGGTAGAGGGTAATTGAATTGGTTTGAGGGTTTAAGCGTTGTTAGAATATTATGAATGGCACTTTCTTCAAAGGTTTTGAAAGAGTTCCATGAGACGTTGTTTTTAGTGAAGTGGCCTGTGGGACACAAAGGAACAGTAGACCGGGAGGTGCAGGGGATGGTTTGAGGTGGGAGAGGATGTTGTTCCATTGTAGTCTACAGATCATTTATCAAGTTCTCTGTCGTCTAGAGAAAGGAGGAGGCAAAATCCTTGCAGTTTGGAAGCGGAATAGATCCAGCAAGGGACGAAATGGATGAGCAGTTAGACTGAGCTTTTATGAGTTCAAAACGTTTTTTGGGTCAGTTGTTGGCTTGATCCAGCTGGTTTCTGAAATAATTTACTTTTGAGGAACCGATGCTTTTGTAGTATTTGTTCCTCAGTGATCTCAAGTGCTTGAGGTGTTCGAGGGACAGAGCTGATCTCCACTGACATTCAACTAGTCTTAAGTTGCTTCTTTCTGTGTTGAGGCTACAGTTATACCATGGTTTGGAATCTTTTTCAGACACTCTTTTTAGTTGTAGTGGAGCGACTGTGTCAAGGACAGACACCATGGAGCAAGTGTAATAGTTTGTTAGATCAAGGACATCTGACATCTCTCCAGGAGGAGGCAGAATGCTGTGGTTAAGAGAGGTCAGTTCATTACGGTTGATGTTGTGACTGCTTCTTTTCCAGAGTTTTCTTTGATTTAGTAGTCCTCATACTACATTCAATGTATGTGTTATTTTATTAATGTAAAGTGCTCTGATACCCCTGGGTCCTGCCAGCGCTTTATACAACTCTTAAATAAATCAATAAATCACATTCAGTCTGGATGAAGAGCTGCTTGGCTATAGGAGGGACTGCCACTTTGCTACCTTCATTGCTGTGTTGGCCTGGTGTCTGCTGACTGCTGTGCTTATTGGAGGGACTGCCAATTTGCAACCTGCTCTTCTGTGTTGGCCTGCTGCCTGCTGCTTCTTATCTGAAAATGAGAGGGACTGGACCTCCTCTCTACATCCTTGAACCCAAGATTCTCCAAGGGCCTGTTGGATTTCTTCCTGTTTTCTGGAGTCTCGGTGACACAAAAGACTTCTTGCCACTCTGCTGGTGCTTCTGGACTTTGTCATCTGTGAGTTCCACCCTTGCCTGAGGTGCCCCCTCCAGTCCTGGGTCTCAGAAGTGGGTTCTGCAGCTGTTTTTCTGCAAAACACAGTGCATCGACCCAACTGCGTGAGAAAAAACGACGCATCACGCCCTGATGCAGTGCCAAATCGTCGACAACATGGGTATGGACTGCAAGGCTTGATGATGACACAGCACTGATTAATTGACACCATCTGCAAGGCTCGACGAAGACGCAGTGCCAAATTCTCAACACCATCTGTGAGTCTCGTCTCCAACACAGTAACCCGACTGCGGGTAAAATTCTGATGCATTGTGTGCTTGACGTCAACGCTTTGCTCCATACAAGGTACATTTTTAGCGGGCAGTGCGTGGGTTCAGTAGCCAGTCTGCCCTCCATCACAGTCGGCCTGAACTTTGAAATTGCACTGGTCCCTTGCAACCTCAAGTATCCTTTGATTAATCGTGATTTCTAAGCACTGTTTTCACATTTAGGGGGATATTCTCAAGGACTTATCGCCGAGTTATCGGCACTTTAGCGCAGCAAAAGTGGCGAAAGAATTACCGCCCCATTCCCAAGCTGGTGCAAACTGACCACATCGCCAGTTTTCCAGCGATAGCTGCCGCAAAAAACATCGCCACGGATGAGAGAGACAACTAACGCTAATGATATGCAGAGTAGGCGTTCCCGTGCAAAAACACACGAAAACACCACTTCGCGACATTCACAACCACCAGCCAGATCGGCGATGCGATCCAAAAACAGGCGATAAGGCGCGTTAGCAGCAGGGATTTAACACCTGCCTTTTACTGGTGTTAAGCAGGACGACAAACTGCAGTAGGAAGGGAGCCCAGCCCAGAGCCACATCTGAAGACCAACAGATGCCATGGAGACAATGATCGTGCAGCCTGGAGACCCAAGAGGGCCACAACACCCACCGCAACCACCCCCCAGGCCCCCCCCCAATCCCCCCCGACTACCACAAAGGCAGCGCAGAACAGGACAGCGGATGTTCCCAAAACCCACCAGCCTCAGAGACTCAACGCCAGAGGAAGTCATTGTCCACTACAGGCACAAAAAGACAACCATCCTCCGCATCCTGACCCACATTGCCCACAGGCTGACGGTACCAACACGGCGGACAACCACCATCCCTCCGCAGACGAAGCTGCTGGCTGTGCTGCACCTGTTGCCCCCTGGTACCTCCCAAACAACAACTTCCAGAGTCGGAGGAGTCTCACGGCCAGCCCTATCATACGTCCTCACCCATGTCATGGATGCATGTCCACAATAGCAACGGCGGGCCCCTGTCACCGCACCACATGACATTTCCAATTCGTAGTGTCCCTGCGCAACCAACCCCAATGCCAGCCATTGCCAGACGCCACTGTGCCCCAGATCCAAAACTTTAGTAACTGAAATGGGGGTGCGCACGGTCATGAAGTCCAGTAGTCAACAGTAGTGTAAAAACAGTCCTTTATTACAAATACAACAATAAACAATATGAAAAGCACAGCCAACGCCCAACGGGGAACTTCATCAGCGCAACGTGTGGATTCAAGTAACTGCATATGCTGCGGGAACTCCCCAATACCATTCCATACTCCGGAAGTCAGTATCCAGAAACCTGTTGGACAAATGGTGACAATGGTTAAGCGTCCGTATAGTCACAAACCTAATCTGGTACAGTGCATAACACTTGGACAAACCGGAATGCTCACAGGAAAGACAAATCCTGCACAAAAAGACCATAAAAGAAGTACGTGTGGTTGTTACCTACGTAGGAAAGAAAAGGAAGGTTACGGTCACACTCAATCAATCAATCAATCAGGGGTTTTGTATAGCGCGCTACTCACCCGTGAGGGTCTCAAGGCGTTGGGGGTGTGGGGGGTGGCGGCTCCGGATCAGTTGAAGAGCCAGGTCTTGAGATCCTTCCTGAATGTGTGCAGGGTGGGGGAGCGTCTGATGTCCACAGGGAGCATGTTCCAGGTTTTGGCTGCGATGTGGGAGAAGGCTCTCCCGCCGGTCCTGTTTCTGCGGATGCGGGGGACCTCTGCCAGGGCGAGGTCTGCAGAGCGGAGGTCCCTCTTGGGTACGTGGAAGGATACTCTCTCGTTGAGGTATTTGGGTCCGATGTTGTGGAGGGATTTGTAGGCGTGGGTGAGGAGTTTGAAAGTGACCCTCTTCTCGAAGGGGAGCCAGTGAAGGCCTCGTAGGTGTTGGGTCATGTGCTCCTGGCGTGGTGTTCCCAGTGTGAGAAGTTGGCCTGGTATATGCTGTCCACTAATTATAGTGGGCACCTTGCACCAGTCCAAACAACCCCTTATTGGAGATAGGTTAAAGACAACCTTATTGAAAGCTATCCTAGTGGTAGCTATGGAGAGCAGCCTTCAGGCTAAGTCTTGAAGGAATGTAAAGCAGCTTGTTTTACCAGTCTATAATCTCTTGAGTGATCAAATGAAAGAGCACCACACCAGGTATATATTCAAAATATATGTATTTATTGCTAAACACACCCCTCTAGTCTCTTTATGAGGCTAGAGTTCGAAATACATAAGTTAGAAGTTATTTAAACACAGTAAAAGCACAAATACACGTTTGGGCCCTAGGGGCGTTCCAAACCATATACCAATAAAGTGGTATAAGAACCACGACTGAACTAGACACTAGGCCTAGAGCCTCTAGAAGTGCTTGGACCACAAGGAACCACCCAAGGTAGTGACACAGGGGACCCACGGGAGACGCGTGCAGTGTAAATACACAACCGCGATACGCCGTTGACTTCTATGGAGAAAGTCGTGATCGCGAAATTAGAGAAAAGGGACACTTGGACCAAACCCTTTGAGATCTAGGACTTTGAAGAGTCTCTACCCACGGGAGCCCCGGAGTACTCGTGTTACCTCACCCAGGGAAGCCGGGTGCATAGGTGCCTTTCGGGGTCGGGTTTCGTCGTCGATTTGAATGGCGATCTGCTGCAAAGTGCTGCTGGCGACCAAGAGAAAAGTGTCCGGGTGGATCCAAGAGTGGATCGGAGTTCTGAAGAACCTGAAAGCAGAGGGGACAGAGTCTGGGTCACTAGCCAGTGACCAGGAAGGCGATGGACAGATGCCCACCGATGTCGAGTGCTTCAGGTGCGTTGACAGTCGTCTTGTCTCTTCAGCCACGAGGTCCAGGAGGCGTTGTCGGCAACCAGCAGCAGGATTCGGGCTGGTACACGATGTCTGTCGAGTGCTGAGGTGTCGGCGACCGGATTGGACCCAACAAGCCTTGGCAACGGCAAGTCTCGGTGAAGATGTAGATCATCGATGGTGCAGACCAGCAAGGTCTGAGGAACTCACCCAGCGAGGGTAAGTGAGGGCAGGCCTGGAGCAACCAGGATGCCAAGGTAGAAAAAGATTGGCCTTCGTTAAGGGCTACTAGCCAATGGGCTAGCGACCGCGAAGGAGCCTCGTGACGCCGCACGTGGATCTGGCTTACAGGACACTCGTGGAGTGGGGGCCAGTGATCTTCGGTGCAGGTGGTGCTGGAGGCTAGGGCTACTTGGAGCCCAAAGCACGACTTCTTGGGAGACCCAGAAGAGGATGCACTTGCAAATGTGCTTGGTGTCCAGGGGTCACGGTCTCAAGTCACCCACGATAGCCACGGGCCTCAGCTTTGCTGGGGACTCAGGGTAGCCTCGGGGAAGTCTGAGAATCCACCTCTGGTGATGCGATGACTTCGGCGTCCGACGGGAGCTTCAGAAATGCGAACCAGACAGATGCTTCTTTGGTGCCTGCCAAGCAGGGGAGTCACTCCTTGACCCCAAGGGAGATTCTTCTGTCCTCTAATCGTGAGTAGAGCATCGAAGGTCCAGGATTCAGTTTCAGAGTTTCGTCCAGGGATAATCTAAAGTCCTAAGGACTGGGTTCCTATCTTTATACTAAAGATAGGGGTTGGACTACTCTGTGGCCCCACCTATGGGTGGGTCAGGGCAGAGGGGTGGCTACACCCCTTTCCCTTTGTCCAGTTCGCGCCAAAGCAGGGGCTGCAAGCCCCTGATCCGGTTTGAACTGGGGTATGCACAGGGACCCCAAATGTGCCCCCAGTGCAGGACTTCAAAGCACCCGAAAGTGCTCCCGCCCAGCCCCAATACACATTATCCTGTCTGGGGAGGTGGTCACACCTCCCTGGGACAGAAACCTATTGTCCAGGCCTCCCCTGCCGGAGTTTCGTCCAGCAGCAGGAGGCCAGACTCGTGTCTGTGGCAGCAGCATCCATTTTGTGATGCCAGGGCTCTGGAAAGAAGTTACCGGACTAGTCAGAGTTAACATGTCTTTCCCTCTAGAAGGGTGGAATGCTACCCCCGCCGCCAGGATTGGCGGGGGGTAGTATTCCAAGATGTTTGACACCAAACACGACATGTTTAGGTGCAGCCATTCCAAAGTTAGCATTTTACCGCGAGGATATAATGCGCTTAAGAGTATATGGTCAGGCTGCACTACAAACAGCATCAGAGATGGTCTCCGAACGCTGCAGAGGGGCCCTGCTCATGCAGGAGCACCCTCTCACATAGGAACCATGCACTCTGCCTTTAGGATTGATAAGGCCTGCCTTAGGAGTGACTTATAGGTTTATATGTGTGTATGTATTTAGTGATATAGGTAACCTATATCATCAAGGGGTGCAGGCACCACCTTACCCAGGCTGCAGTAGCAGACCTGTGGTGTCAGTTTGGATGGCCTTCCAGGGGTGGCATAATACATGCTGCAGCCCCTGGCAGGCCTCTGAGGTACCTATGCCCTTGGTACATAGTATACCATATACTAGGGACTTATAAGGGCACTCCAGATCCCAATCAGTGATGTGCCTAAGGCACATGGAAACCATTTTAGAGAGGAAGCAGCTAGGCTGGGGTTCTGATTAGCAGGGCCCCAGCCAGACTAATGTCGAAAAATAGTGAAGCATCAGCAAAAAGTGGGGGTACCCATGTGAAGCAGATCCTATTCTCCTACACAACCCCCCCCAAACGTAGGGACATTAAACTAACCTTGCCCAGTTAAGTCTTCATGTTCTAAGTGGAAATACCTAGAGAGTCCATCTGCATTCGCATGGTTACTCCCAGGCCTATGTTCCACTGTAAAGTCCATCCCCTGTAGGGAAATGGACCACCTAAGCAGTTTGGGGTTTTCACCCTTCATTTGTTTTAGCCATAAGAGGGGCTTATGGTCTGTCTGAACCAGGAAGTGTGTACCAAACAAGTATGGCCTCAACTTCTTCAGAGCCCAGACCACAGCAAAGGCCTCCCTCTCTATGGCTGACCAACGTTTCTCTCTAGGGGTCAACCTTCTGCTAATGAAAGCTACTGGCTGATCCTGACCTTCTTCATTCAATTGTGACAGTACAGCCCCTACCCCCAATTCAGATGCATCAGTTTGAACAATGAACTTCTTGGAGTAATCAGGACTCTGCAGAATGGGAGCAGTGCACATGGCCTGCTTCAGGTCATCAAATGCCTTTTGACAGCTAACTGTCCACTGAACCTTTTTGGGCATTTTCTTAGAAGTTAAGTCATTCAGGGGTGTCACTATTGATCCATACCCCTTGACAAATCTCCTATAGTACCCAGTCAGGCCTAAGAAGGCTCTCACCTGAGTCTGGGTAGTGGGAGCAGTCCAGCCCATGATGGTCTGGATCTTGCTCTGCAAAGGTTGAACCTGGCCTCCACCTACAAGGTGGCCCAGGTACACAACCTGACTCTGCCCTATCTGGCACTTAGTGGCCTTGATAGTCAGGCCTGCCTTTTGCAGGGCCTGTAAAACATTCCTGAGGTGGACCAGGTGATCCTCCCAGGTGGAGCTAAAGACAGCAATATCATCTAGATATGCTGCACTATAGGCTTCCAGACCTGTGAGAACTGTATTCACCAGCCTCTGGAAAGTGGCAGGTGCATTCTTCAGACCAAAGGGCATTACCACAAATTGATAATGCCCACTAGGGGTTGAGAATGCTGTTTTGGGCCTTGCAGCATCAGCTAGTCTGATCTGCCAGTAACCAGCTGTTAGGTCAAATGTGCTGAGATATTTGGCAGAGGCCAAAGTATCTATGAGCTCATCTGCCCTGGGTATTGGATGGGCATCAGTCCTAGTGACTGCTTTGAGACCCCTGTAGTCCACACAAAACCTCATCTCTCTTTTTCCACCACTGGTGTGAGGTTTTGGTACAAGGACCACTGGACTAGCCCAAGGGCTATCTGAAGGTTCAATAACTCCCAAATCCAACATTTTCTGGACTTCAGTCCTGATACAGTCCCTGACATGGTCAGGTTGCCTATAAATCTTATTTTTAATAGGCAGACTGTCCCCAGTGTCCACTTCATGAGTGCACCAGGTGGTCTGACTGGGTGTCAGTGAAAACATATGTCTAAACTGATTGAGGACTTGCCTGCAATCAGTTTGTTGCTGGGTAGTGAGGCTGCCTGCCAAGGCTACACCATCAACTGACCCATCATCAGGGTTCTGTGAGAGCAGGTCAGGGAGTGGGTCACTCTCTTCCTCCTGCCCTTCATCAGTAGCCATGAGCAAGCCCATGTCTGCCCTGTCCACATATGGTTTTAACCTGTTGACATGGAGAACCCTGTGGGGACTCCTGGGAGTTCCTAGGTCTACTAAGTAAGTGACCTCACCCTTCTGCTCAACAATAGTGTGGGGTCCACTCCATTTATCTTGGAGAGCTGCTGGGGCCACTGGCTCCAACACCCACACCTTCTGTCCTGGCTGGTAAACAGTCAGAACAGCCTTTTGGTCATGCCAGGCCTTTTGAAGTTCCTGGCTAGCCTCAAGGTTTTTGGTTGCCTTTTTCATGTACTCAGCCATCCTGGAGCGGAGACCAAGTACATAGTCCACTATATCTTGCTTTGGGGGCTTGAGAGGTAACTCCCATCCTTCCTTCACCAAGCACAGTGGACCCCTCACAGGGTGGCCAAACAAAAGTTCAAAAGGGCTGTAACCAACCCCCTTCTGAGGCACCTCCCTATATGCGAATAAAAGGCAGGGCAAGAGTATGTCCCATCTACGCCTAAGCTTTTCTGGGAGCCCTTTAATCATGCCCTTCAAGGTTTTGTTGAATCTCTCAACTAAACCATTGCATTGTGGGTGATAGGGTGTGGTGAACTTATAAGTCACTCCACACTCCTTCCACATTGCTTTTAAGTACCCAGACATGAAGTTAGCACCCCTGTCTGAGACTACCTCCTTAGGAAAGCCCACTCTTGAGAAGATTCCCAGGAGGGCCCTTGCCACCACAGGTGCTGTAGTGGTCCTGAGGGGAATAGCTTCTGGGTACCTGGTGGCATGATCCACTACCACCAGGATAAACCTGTGCCCAGAGGCTGTTTGGGGATCCATGGGACCAACAATGTCAATCCCTACCCTTTCAAAGGGCACCCCCACCACAGGTAGTGGTATCAGGGGGCCTTTGTAGTGCCACCTGCTTTGCCACTGGCTTGGCAGGTTACACAGGAGCGACAAAACTCCTTGCTGTCTTCAGACATGTGGGGCCAGTGAAAGTGAGGGACAATTCTTTCCCAAGTCTTGTTCTGGCCCAGGTGACCTGCTAAGGGAATGTCATGGGCTAGGGTCAATAGGAAGCCCCTGAACTTCAGAGGTATAACCAGCCTCCTGGTAGCACCAGGCTTGGGGTCTCTACTCTCTGAGTACAGGAGTCCATCATCCCAATACACTGTATGGGGACCACTAGCTTTCCCAGCAGCCTCAGCAGCAGCTTGCTGTCTGAGGGGTTCAAGGGAGGGGCAGCTCTGCTGCTCCTGGCTCAGATCTGCCCTAGAAGGTCCCCCTGTCCCCAAGAACTCAACCTGGTCAGGTTCAAGTTCCTCTGGGACAGTTCCTTCTTCAGGGCTGAGATCATCCCCCTCAAGGGACTGATCTTCCTCCTGAGCCAAGGGGGAAGGCACTGCCTTAACCCTACTACTCCTCCTCTTGGAAGGCACTTGGTCCATTCTTCCAGGATCCAAGGCCTGTTCAGTGCTAGACATTTGGCTTGTGACCTGGTCACAGCAAACACATCTGCAGGGATCCCCAGCATTTCTGCATGGGTCCTGAGCTCCACTTCTGCCCAAGCAGAAGTCTCTAAGTCATTGCCAAGCAAGCATTCGACTGGTAGGTTTGCACTCACCACAACCTTCTTAAGGCCAGTTACCCCTCCCCAGGAGAAGTTAACAACTGCCAGAGTATGGTCTGTTCTGACATTGCTAGCATTGGTCACTTGGTACATCTCACCAAGTATAACTTGCCCAGGATTCACAAGGTCTTGTGTCACCATTGTGACACTTGCCCCTGTGTCCCTAAATGCCAAAGCCTCACGTCCATTGATTAAAGGCTGTTGTCTGTACTTGCCCAGATTACTGGGACTCACAGTGGAGGTCACATCCATGCCTCCATCACAGACTAACACAGCCTGAGTCAGTTCTCTGACTAGGTCAGAGCCCAACTCAGTACCCAGGGTGAAACCTACTAAACCCTTGGCTGGAGCACTCCCACCAACTGTACTAGGGGGAACAGGTGCCTTAGGGGCATTGGTGGGTGCTGGACTGGAGTCTTTGGACTTGGTGCAATCACTGGTCCAGTGGGCCTTTTGTTTACAGACCTTGCACCATGGTTTTCTTTGGCCTTTCCCTTTGGTAGACTGTGAATCCCCACCAGAAGAAGATTTTTGGGGGCCTGATGAAGACTTTTGATCTTTACCCTTCTCCCCACCCTTGTCAGAGTTCTTAGCATCTTGCTTCTTGGTTTCCCCACCTTGGTTCTGTACCTTCTGCTTCACCCTGGTTCTGACCCATTTGTCTGCCTTCTTTCCCAATTCTTGGGGAGAGGTCAGATCAGAGTCTACCAGGTATTGATGCAACAGCTGATTTTGACAGTTATTAAGAATCTGCTCCCTGCTCCCTCATTATCAGATTGTACAATCCTGAGAAGTCACACACCTTACTGCCCATCAACCAGCCTTCCAGAGCCTTGGCAGAACAATCCACATAGTCTACCCAGTCTTGAGTCTGTGCTTTTTGGGTATCTCTGAACTTCAACCTGTACTGTTCACTGGTTAGGCCAAACCCATCAATAAGAGCACTCTTCAAGACCTTGTAATTATCAGCATCCTCCTCTCTAACAGTGAGGAGCTTATCTCTACCTTTGTCAGCAAAGGAGAGCCACAAGATTGCTGCCCACTGCTCCTGAGGGACCTTCTGTACCTTACAGGCCCTCTCTAGAGCAGTTATCCACTTGTGGATGTCATCCCCATTCTGATAGGGAGGGACAATCTTGCTCAGGTTCCTATGGTCATAGGACCTTTCCCTATCTCTAGGGATTTGGCTGCCACCATGGGACTCTAGTCCCAACTTTCTTCTCTCTCTAAAGAGTTCTAGGGACTCCCTGTCTATGGCTAGTTGCTTCTTTTTGAGTTCAAGCTGAGCTTCCTCATATTGAACCAGCCTCTTTCTTCTCTCATGAGAGGATTCCCTCCTATGAGATGAGACAGAGCTCCCTATTGAGGTGCCAGAGTGGTTAGACTCCTGAGAAGAAGATCTAGACCTTCTGGGCACACTCACAATCCTTCCTGGGGGGACAAAGGGTGCATCATTCTGATCCTCCTCTTCCTCAGGAGGGGTTGGATTATCCAGGTCAGGGCCATTGTCGCCCTCCTGGCCAGTTTCAGAGGGGGGCTGGGGGTACTGGTACCCCCATTCCCAACCTCATCCTCTGCCCCACCCTCAGCTCCTACCCCTTCAGTTCCCAAGGGCTTACTAAGGTCATAAGCCACTAACAACTCCTTGAGGTGTTGGGTGGTGGGGCTTTGGCCTGTCCTTATTTTTCTCAAGTTGCATAAAGCTCTCAATTCCAAGAATGGGAGTGTATCATACTTGGAGGGTGGAAGCTCAATGGCTTCCTGCAAGGATTCTTTGGATCCTGCCCTTAAAGACATTACTAGTGTGGTGTGGTGTATGCACTACCTACTCTAGTGTGGCCTACTAAACTCTCTTGAATTGTAGAAAGGGTTGTGCTATCCCTTAACACACAACTCTAAGTTCAGTAGAACTTACTGTATTCTAAGCTTAAATTATATGTACCTTAGGTACCTTTAGTGGTTTTCAGTTGATCAATTCAATTGAGATTATCTGGTAAAACAATAGCAAGCTGGAATCCCACACGCTGCACACCAATGTGAGAAGTTGGCCTGGTATATGCTGTCCACTAATTATAGTGGGCACCTTGCACCAGTCCAAACAACCCCTTATTGGAGATAGGTTAAAGACAACCTTATTGAAAGCTATCCTAGTGGTAGCTATGGAGAGCAGCCTTCAGGCTAAGTCTTGAAGGAATGTAAAGCAGCTTGTTTTACCAGTCTACAATCTCTTGAGTGATCAAATGAAAGAGCACCACACCAGGTATATATTCAAAATATATGTATTTATTGCTAAACACACCCCTCTAGTCTCTTTATGAGGCTAGAGTTCGAAATACATAAGTTAGAAGTTGTTTAAACACAGTAAAAGCACAAATACACGTTTGGGCCCTAGGGGCGTACCAAACCATATACCAATAAAGTGGTATAAGAACCACGACTGAACTAGACACTAGGCCTAGAGCCTCTAGAAGTGCTTGGACCACAAGGAACCACCCAAGGTAGTGACACAGGGGACCCACGGGAGACGCGTGCAGTGTAAATACACAACCGCGATATGCCGTTGACTTCTATGGAGAAAGTCGTGATCGGGAAATTAGAGAAAAGGGACACTTAAAAGAGGACTTGGACCAAACCCTTTGAGATCTAGGACTTTGAAGAGTCTCTACCCACGGGAGCACCGGAGTACTCGTGTTACCTCACCCAGGGAAGCCGGGTGCATAGGTGCCTTTCGGGGTCGGGTTTCGTCGTCGATTTGAATGGCGATCTGCTGCAAAGTGCTGCTGGCGACCAAGAGAAAAGTGTCCGGGTGGATCCAAGAGTGGATCGGAGTTCTGAAGAACCTGAAAGCAGAGGGGACAGAGTCTGGGTCACTAGCCAGTGACCAGGAAGGCGATGGACAGATGCCCACCGATGTCGAGTGCTTCAGGTGCGTTGACGGTCATCTTGTCTCTTCAGCCACGAGGTCCAGGAGGTGTTGTTGGTGACCAGGAGCAGGATTCGGGCTGGTACACGATGTCTGTCGAGTGCTGAGGTGTCGGCGACCGGATTAGACCCAACAAGCCTTGGCAACGGCAAGTCTCGGTGAAGATGTAGATCGTCGATGGTGCAGACCAGCAAGGTCTGAGGAACTCACCCAGCAAGGGTAAGTGAGGGCAGGCCTGGAGCAATCAGGATGCCAAGTTAGAAAAAGATTGCCCTTCGTTAAGGGCTACTAGCCAACGGGCTAGCGACCGCGAAGGAGCCTCGTGACGCCGCACGTGGATCTGGCTTACAGGACACTTGTGGAGTGGGGGCCAGTGATCTTCGGTGCAGGTGGTGCTGGAGGCTAGGGCTACTCGGAGCCCAAAGCACGACTTCTTGAGAGACCCAGAAGAGGATGCACTTGCAAATGTGCTCGGTGTCCAGGGGTCACCTTCTCAAGTCACCCACGATAGCCACGGGCCTCAGCTTTGCTGGGGACTCAGGGTAGCCTCGGGGAAGTCTGAAAATCCACCTCTGGTGATGCGATGACTTCGGCGTCCGACGGGAGCTTCAGAAATGCGAACCGGACAGATGCTTCTTTGGTGCCTGCCAAGCAGGGGAGTCACTCCTTGACCCCAAGGGAGATTCTTCTGTCCTCTAATCGTGAGTAGAGCGTCGAAGGTCCAGGATTCAGTTTCAGAGTTTCGTCCAGGGATAATCTAAAGTCCTAAGGACTGGGTTCCTATCTTTAATCTAAAGATAGGGGTTGGACTACTCTGTGGCCCCACCTATGGGTGGGTCAGGGCAGAGGGGTGGCTACACCCCTTTCCCTTTGTCCAGTTCGTGCCAAAGCAGGGGCTGCAAGCCCCTGATCCGGTTTGAACTGGGGTATGCACAGGGACACCAAATGTGCCCCCAGTGCAGGACTTCAAAGCACCCAAAGGTGCTCCCGCCCAGCCCCAATACACATTATCCTGTCTGGGGAGGTGGTCACACACCTCCCTGGGACAGGAAACCTATTGTCCAGGCCTCCCCTGCCGGAGTTTCGTCCAGCAGCAGGAGGCCAGACTCGTGTCTGTGGCAGCAGCATCCATTTTGTGATGCCAGGGCTCTGGAAAGAAGTTACCGGACTAGTCAGAGTTAACATGTCTTTCCCTCTAGAAGGGTGGAATGCTACCCCGGCCGCCAGCATTGGCGGGGGGGTAGTATTCCAAGATGTTTGACACCAAACACGACATGTTTAGGTGCAGCCATTCCAAAGTTAGCATTTTACCGCGAGGATATAATGCGCTTAAGAGTATATGGTCAGGCTGCACTACAAACAGCATCAGAGATGGTCTCCGAACGCTGCAGAGGGGCCCTGCTCATGCAGGGGCACCCTCTCACATAGGAACCATGCACTCTGCCTTTAGGATTGATAAGGCCTGCCTTAGGAGTGACTTATAGGTTTATATGTGTGTATGTATTTAGTGATATAGGTAACCTATATCATCAAGGGGTGCAGGCACCACCTTACCCAGGCTGCAGTAGCAGACCTGTGGTGTCAGTTTGGATGGCCTTCCAGGGGTGGCATAATACATGCTGCAGCCCCTGGCAGGCCTCTGAGGTACCTATGCCCTTGGTACATAGTATACCATATACTAGGGACTTATAAGGGCACTCCAGATCCCAATCAGTGATGTGCCTAAGGCACATGGAAACCATTTTAGAGAGGAAGCAGCTAGGCTGGGGTTCTGATTAGCAGGGCCCCAGCCAGACTAATGTCGAAAAACAGTGAAGCATCAGCAAAAAGTGGGGGTACCCATGTGAAGCAGATCCTACTCTCCTACACCCAGGACGAGTCTGGCTGCGGCGTTCTGGATGGTCTGGAGCCTGTGCATGAGAGTTTTGTTGATTCCGGCGTAGAGGGCGTTGCCGTAGTCTAGTCTGCTGGTGATGAGTGCGTGGGTGACGGTCCTTCTGCAGTCGGGGGGGATCCACTTGAAAGTCTTACGGAGGATGCGCAGGCAGTTGAAACTAGCAGAGCGACGGCGTTGATCTGGCGGTTCATGGAGAGGGAGGAGTCCAGGATGATGCCGAGGTTCCGAGCGTGGTCTGTGGGGGTGGGTGGGCTCCCGAGGGCGGAGGGCCACCAGGTGTTGTCCCAGGCAGAAGTGCAGGGGCCGAGGATTAAGACCTCAGTCTTCTCTGCGTTTAGCTTCAGGCAGCTGCTGTTCATCCAGGCTGCCACGTTCTTCATGCCCTCCTGGAAACAGAGTCTGGTGTTTTCGGGATTCTTTGTGAGCGAGAGGATGAGCTGGGTGTCGTCGGCGTAGGATACGATGCTGAGCCCATGATGTCTGACGATGGCGGCGAGGGGGGCCATGTAGATGTTGAAAAGCATGGGGCTGAGTGAAGATCCCTGGAGGACTCCGCAGTTGATTTCCGTGGGCTCGGAGAGGAAGGGGGGGAGTCGGATCCTCTGGGTTCTGCAGGAGAGGAAGGATTGGATCCATTTGAGGGCGGTTCCTTGAATTCCTGCGTCATGTAGTCTGGCTGTGAGGGTGCGATGTGACACGGTGTCGAAGGCTGCGGAGAGGTCAAGGAGGATGAGGGCCGCGGTGTGTCCCTGGTCGAGCAGCAAGCGGATGTCGTCAGTGGCAGCGAGGAGGGCGGTCTCGGTGCTGTGGTTGCTGCGGAATCCAGACTGGGAGGCTTCCGAGAAGGCGGTCAGCTGGGTGTTCACTAGTCTCTCGGTGACTTTGGCTGCAAAGGGGAGGAGAGAGATGGGCCGGTAGTTCTTCAGGTCCGTTTGGTCGGCCGATGGCTTCTTGAGGAGGGGTTTAACCTCTGCTCTCTTCTAGTCGTCTGGGCAGATGCCCGAGCTGAGGGAGGCGTTGATGGTGCGTTCTAGTTCGGGTGCGATGACGGTGGCGGCCCTGTGGAAGATGTGTGGTGGGCAGGGGTCCGTTGGGGCTCCGGAGTGGGTCTTCTTCATGGTAGCAGTGATGAGTTCGGCGGTGGCAGGGTCCCAGGATGTGATGGTGGGTTTATCTGCGGTGGTGGGTAGGGCGGTGGTGTTCGTCTCAGGTTCACTGAAGTCGTCGTAGAGGGCCTTGATCTTCAGATGGAAATAGGAGCTGAGTTTGTCACAGAGTTCTTGGGAGGGTTTGATGTCCGTGGCTTTGCAGGTAGATTTCGCGAACTGCTGTATGACGTTGAACAGTTCCTTGGCGTTGGTCGTGTTGGTCTGAATTTTGTCTCTTATGAAGGTCCGTTTGGTGTCTCTGATGCGCTGGTGGTATTCCTTCAGGGCGCTCTTGTGGTTGTTCCGTGCTGCCGTGGTTTTCAGGTTTCGCCAGGACTTCTCCAGGCGTCTGCAGGAGCGCCTGGCTTCTTGAAGCTCTGTGGTGAACCAGGCGGCTTTCGGCGGGTGTTGTTTTGCGGGTAGGGCGGAGGGGTGCAAGCTTGTCGGCGCAGTGGGAGACCCAGCGGTGAAAATCCCTGGCTGCAATTTTCGGGTCTGTCATGGCGCTGGGAGGGTGTTGGCGGAGGGTGGTGTTTAGGAGTTCCTCTGTGACCCTGCTCCAGTTCCGTTGTGGCGGGCGTTGGGCGGGCTTGGGTGCGGAGGTGGTGTTGAAGGTGAAGTGGACGCAGTGGTGGTCAGTCCAGAGGGGCTGGGTGATGTGCTGGAAACGGATGTTAGTTCCTCCCGCGAAGATGGGGTCGAGGGTGTGGCCCGCCCTGTGAGTGGGTGTGTTGACGAGCTGTTTCAGTCCTAGGTTGGCGAGGTTGTCACGGAGAGCAGTGGAGTCGGGGTCGTTTTCGAGGTGGAAGTTCAGGTCACCGAGCAGAATGTAGTCCGTGGAGGTGATGGCGTGGGGTGCGGCGAGTTCGGCGATGGCTGATGCGTGGTGGGTGCGAGGTCCTGGTGGTCTGTAGATGAGGGTGCCGCGTAGCGTAGTTCTGAGGTTCGTCTGGATCTGGAAGTGGAGGTGTTCTGTGCTGGAGTGGGGGTCACTCGTGCTGGATGTGGAGAGGCGGATGTGGGTTTTGTGTGCGTTGGCTAGTCCTCCTCCAGGTCGGTGAGGACGGTCCTTTCTCTGGATCTTGTAGTCGTCCGGGACGGCGGCGGCGAGGTCGGGACCGGAGGTGGCGTTTGTCCAGGTCTCCGTGAAGAAGGCGACATCGGGCGAGAGGGTGTCGAGCAGGTCCTAGACTTCTATGGTGTGTCGGTGCAGGGAGCGCACATTGAGCAGGATGCAGGACAGGGTTTCGGTGGGGTGTGTGCCGGGAGTTCCTTCGGTGGTCGCTGGGGCTCTGTTGATGGTGAAGGTTTTGCCGCAGGGCCTGCATGAGAATTGTCCGTGGGTGGTGATCGGCGAGGCTCTTGCGCAGTCGGCGTGTCTTCCGGGGTTGAGTGCGTGGAGGGTGACTGAGTCGTAGTGGTGAGGCCGCGGAGAGCCAGGGGTCCTGGCACTGGTCGCGGTCGGGTCGCGGACGGGCGCAGATGGGCTTGCCTTAGGCGCGCCTTCGGCACGCCAGCGGCCGCCATTTTGTAGGGGAGGGAGCGAGTAGCTGAGTGGTGGGAGCGGAGGTCAGGGGGAGGGGTTAGGGGTGGACACGGCAGCGGGAGCGGGGAGAAAAACGGCGGGAAGAATGACAAGGACACTCTGCGAATAACAGCAGAAAAACAAGGAAAAACAAGGAATACCAGACAGAAAATAAAATACAGTTAGGGAACAGTGCACAGGGAAAATAAAGAACAATTCAGGCACCAATGTGGAAAAAAACGAGAAACCAGTGGCAGGGAGGACTCAAACCCTGCACGGAGGGGCTGGCAGGCGGCACACAGCAAATCGGAGCTGCCCGGGAGAGTGCGATCCTGGGACCGAAGTCAGAGGTCTAACTTCTGTTACGGTCTCATGATGCAGGAATACTCATACCTGTAAGCATCACGGTTTGTATCAGCTTGATACCCCTGCACCTTCACTCCCCCCACCCAGCCACGAGGGCGCCGCCGTGACCGGTGGTGCCTACGCGATCCTGTGCGCCTGCTGCACCCCAGCCCTGGTCCCCAGACCAGTCCGCCAACCAGCGATGAGTGCCCGCCCCTGTGCACCCAGGCCTCAATGCTCACCTGCCGCCACCGGCGTGTCTCCAAGAGGGCCCACCCCGTGCCGGTGCAACATCCTCAGCCGATCGCTGGATTCCGCGCCACAGGCCCCCAGCGCACCCTGCAGCGCCGCAGAGTCATGTCTGTGCAGCCTGCTGCACTCGGCGTACACTGCGGTCCAGCTGGGATCACAATTCAAATCGAATCTTGATTGGCAGGACGGCGTATCGAGGCCTACGCCTCATCGCAGGCTGCACACCCGCTCAGCTCTGGTGCCACTAACTCAGTGCACCTCAAGTCATCGCCACGTGGCGGTAGGCCCGTGCTGGCCTAAGTGCCTCGGATGCCACCAACTTGTGCACCTCAAGTCACCGTCCCGTGGCGGTAGGCCCGTGCCGGCCTAAGTGCCTCGGATGCCACCAACTCTGTGCACCTCAAGTCATGGGCCCTTTATGATTGGGTCCCGTCGTGCGGACGCCATCATGTCACCTCCGGCAGTGGGGAATGTGATGTGGTAGGGCCCTAGGCCCTCATGCATAAATAATGACCACACGGACACACTCAGCTAGATAGTGGAAATGGCCTCGGGCACGTGCACCCGGCCCCTTTTATGTCCTGTGACGCATGTGCTGGATGGGTGTGGTGTGGGTGTGAACCAGCCCTCAGGGAGTGGCTGTGGCATGCTGACAACTAGACCTGTGATCAGCGGATCACTACAGGGAAGACCTGGGACATGTAGCGTTGTCGTCCCCCCTGTAGGCGTAAGCGGAGTGGGCTGGCCTGGCGTATGCTAGTCCAGCATAGGGGTGTGAACGATGACCCCGGCGATTTGGGCGTGGTTCCGTTCTGGGCTGGACAATAAGGCAACTAATGCGTGTGTCTCTGATGTGGTGTTGGCGCAACCTGGTCCGCAATCGGTAATGTTGCACCCTGTGACTCAAGTTCCACAATATGTGCAACATGGACGTAAGGGGGAATCACTGACCCTACATTAATCCATACTTCCATACTTGAATGATCATAGACATGACACATCCGTGTGAATTTGATTGTTTAATGCACATTCAGTGGAGTGTTGTGGCTGGAGCAGTACAGGGCCATGCAAACCCCACTTTACATTGTTGGCCCGTGGAGGGCCAGCCAGAGTCCCTCAGGGAATGACAAGTACATCGGAAGAGGAAGAGTTCAGTCCACAGTCTGATAGCTGTGTCATTGGTGACCAAACAGAATATGGCAGTCCATGTCGAGGTCCAAGGTGAGTGTCGCAGAGTGCATCGGGGGACAGTAGAAGGTGATGATGCAGAGGGCAGAACCAAGCAGAAACAGGCCATATGGCGGAGATGAATGCTACCAATTCTTTACTACCAGTAAGGCAGATTCATCCGCATCTTCGTCCTCTGATGTCTCATGTGCCTCACATGTGGGTGGTGGTGTTTTCTCTGCAGCACTGTGTGGCACTGACACATCAGGGGATGGAGGTGGATTGGCTGCCGCACTGTGTGGCAGTGACACATCAGGTGCCGGAGGTGGATTGTCTGCCGCACTGTGAGGCACTGACACATCAGGGGGCGGAGATGTGGATGTCGAAGCAGCAGCAGCATTCATCTGCGCCAGGCCTTGTGGCACCAATGCCATGACGAGGATCTGCAGGGCATGGTAGATCCCAGCTACATCATGCTGGTGTGCAGCCGTGGCAGCCATTCTTTCCGCCTGCATCCGCTCCCTGTTCTCCATGATCCTCCGCATGTGTCCCAACTCCCGGCTGACATCGCTGGGGCCACTCTGACTAGACAGTTGTCCTTGTCTCAGAGTCAGGACTCCAGCGATGTCAGCCATGGATCGTTGGAGAGCATGGAGCGGACTGTGGGTGTCCGTTAGGGACTGTAAGTGCTCCCTGATGGGACTTAGACACCCACGTATGGCATCTAGTTTGGCTGCCAGGAGGTCGAACCCCACCCGCACCTGATCAGCCATCTCCTTCTGGTCCTCTAACACACGGCGTTGGAAGGCCATGTGTTGTTCGTGGGGGTCCTGGGAGACAGCCGTGGTGGTGGGTGCTTCCTGCTGTGTGGTCTGTGCAGGGGGTGGGGTTTCCTCAATGCAGCTGGGCTGCCCTGCTCCTGGAGGTGGGGTGCCGAAGCTGTCCATGAGCCGTTGGAGGGCGTCGGTGTCGATGGAGGGGAGGTCCTCTTCATCATCAGTGAAGAGGTGTACCGTCTGCTCGGCAGGAGGTGTTGATTCACCCTCTGCAATGTAAAGGGGAGATGCAGTTTAACATTGTTTTCACATGTATGTTGACGCATTGTACAGGTTTACATACAAACTGCATGACAATGTACATTGTGACTGTTTGGGAGGAGCTGCCTATTTGATGCGGGACAGTGGACATTTTGACAACATCACGGATGTGTGTTTGTACTTGTGCATGGGTTTGTTGTGAAATTAGTGATGTGTGGGGTGGGCCCCCTCTGGGCACATAGTCAACAGGGGCCTACTTGCAGTTTCTAGGTGTGCTGCAGTGTGCCAAGGGGATCAGGGACATGCTCCAGAGTAATCGTGGGTGTGCACTGTGCTATGCTTAATTGTGCATGTGTGCCATTGTGCCCATCTCCCCCCGTCCCCCCAGTCCCTGGTCGTTACTCACCCTGTTGCTGTTGTGTCGGGTTCCTGTCGAGCAGTGTCCGGTCCCACAAATCCTGCCACTGTCTCCACACTGATGACTGTGGAGACCATTTCCTCCATCTCGTCCAGCTCCTCCTGTGGCGCTGGACTCCCACCTCCAGTCTGCATTGCTGCCTTCTGGTTGTTGACGAGTTTCTGCTTGATTTTGCGCTTCACATTATTCCAGCGCCTCTTGACCTCTTCCATTGTCCTCTTCAGCACTCCGATTGCATTCACCTTGTCCACGATGGACTGCCATATTCCATTTTTTGTCGCCAATGACACATTGGAGGTGACAAACAGTTGTTGATGGTATTTCATCACCTCCGTTATCAGGATCCTGTTTTCCTGCGGACTGAACCGCGTCTTCCTCTTCTTCCTGTCCTTGCCCTTCCCTGACCCCGAGGTCCCAGCCTGGTCCTCCGGGGGGCTTGTGGGGTTCTACTCGTCCTCTGTTCCTGCTCCTGCTCCCTCCATTGTGCTTCGCAGTTGTTTTGTTTTTGTATGTGGTTTTTTTTTCTGCTTTTGTAGTGATTTTTCCCGCCTGACGTGGGAATTGCAAGCCTGGCGCAGCATGTCGCCGATTTTTCTATCGCGGTTGGGCCCATCGCAACTTTTTTCTCGTTCGGGTTTCTTTTTATATCGCCGTCGCGGTAGTTGTATCGCGGACATTTGATGCGTTATCGGGAGACTATCGCATGTTACCGCCGTGTTGAGAATACGACGTTGACACAGAGTTATTTTCCCGCGATAGACGGCAATATGTAAACGTGCGTTAGCCTTTTTTTTTCGATGATTATCGCACGTTCTTGAGAATATCCCCCTTAATCTTTAAAAATTCATATCTTGAGTTCTACTATTGAATTTTGGCCATTTAGGTCTTGTTCTACTCAGACAAATATTCTCTATTTTCTAAACTGATGAGGACTCTTTTTGTGGTGTTTTCCACTGTGTTACTGTAATTTAAGTGTCACAGAAAATCTTTACACATTGCCTCTCAAGCTAAGCCTGACCTCTCTGTGCCAGGCTACCAGAGGGGTGAGCACAGGTTAATTTAGGTTGTGTATCTGACTTACCCTGACTAGGATTGTGCTCCCTACATGGACAGGGTACAAACCTATGCCAACTAGAGACGCAATTTCTAACAATATTGCATTCTTCTCTCTCTTTCTATCCATTCCTGCTTCTGTCTTAGCGGGACTACCCTTTTCTGAGAAGGAATATTCTTAACTTTGCTCTTGCTTGTCAATATATCCACGAGCATTGACGGCAAAAATTCTGAGAAGTTTATATAGGTATTTCCAGAATTTAGTGTTGTTAAGCATAATGTCCAAATAAAAAAACAACACAAGATTCCCACAATCGTGGTTTTAGGTACTGCTTTGTTTATAGTTCCAGATAACCCTTTTCCCCGGAGACCCTCTCGGAACCTAAGGTTTCCTCTCTATTTTAGATGCTAGGTTTCTTTTCTTGTCTTCTGTAAGTATAGTGTCGCGGGAGGGATAGAACATAAACAATTTCACTGTTTGGAGTGCCAACTCTAATGCTCAGGTATCTCCAGTTTCTATTAAGATCATGTATCAGCCACCACCGTATTCGGGCACTCACGTGGGAAAGCCACGCTCCTCCTGGAGCACGGTGGGACCAAGGGCCTCTCCAGAGGTTCCCACTACAGGAGGCTCTTCGGGTTGTACGTTTGCCTTCTGAATCAAAGGAGCTGCTTGGTTCCCCGCCGAATGCCTTCGGGTAGCATCGCGTCCATTTCCTCCTCCCTCCTTCGCATCTTTTGTTGCTCTATCAGCGCCCCCCACCTCGAATTTCTCCAAGTCCTTCTCTCCTCCTCCTTGCTACGCCCCCACTTGGCATCTGTCGTTCAACAATATGAAATGAAATGAAAACTGGTATTTAGTAATGCGCACAGCTACTCAAACAAGAGTGTCCTGGCGCTTGCGCGGTGATAAGAGAGGAGTGAAGGATACAGTAGTTTATTGAAACAACCATGTCTTTAAGCTCTTTCTAAAAGAAAGTAAGTTAGGGTCAAGCCTCAAGGATTCCGGCAGGCTGTTCCATAATTTTGCACCCAGAAAACCAAAAGATCTGCCGCCAGTGCGTGTAAGGCGTGTTTTGGGCTTAGTGGCCAAGTTAGTGTTTGAGGACCGCAAGGGTCTGGATGTTGAATAACGGTTGACACGTTTATTAAGGTACTCAGCACCAACCTTGTGGAAGGCTTTAAAAAAGATGGTTAAGGCCTTAAAGTTGATCCGCTCTTTGATACGAAGCCAGTGCAAGGATTTAAGAACCGGGGTCATACAGGTTCTAGGACTAGATCTCGTGATGGCTCTGGCAGCCGCATTTTGGACCACTTGCAGACGCTGGGTCAGAGATTTTGGGATACCAAGGTACAGACAGTTGACATAGTCGAGCTTAGATGTCACAAGAGCCTGCACAACGATCCTTCTACTCTCCAGCGGGAGGAGCGGCAAACATTTGTTTAACATTCGGAGTAAACCGAAGCAAACACCCGAGAGGTGTTGAATCTGAGGGCGCATCGACAATGATTTGTCAATGATTATTCCTTGGTTTTTTACTTTCTCTTTTTCAACGAACCGAGGTGGCAAATCCTTAGGCCACCATGAGCTCCAGTCAGGTGTTTCATGATTACCAAAGAAAACAACTTCCGTCTTGTCCGGATTGCATTTCAGCTGGTTTACCTTGAGCCAATTAAAAACCTTCGAGAGGCATGAGTTAATCATTGCCCCATCAAAGTCAGAGCCTTTATCACACGAGAAGATAAGCTGCGTGTCGTCAGCGTAAGAGACAATTTTGGCACCCGCTTCCTCCACCAAGGATGCTAAGGGAGAAAGATAGATATTGAAAAGGGTTGGGCTAATAATGGAGCCTTGAGGGACGCCAACATTGATAGCAGGGACTGGAGAGGAGAAGGGTGGAAGCCAGATGTCCTGAGATCTATTTTCCAAATAGGAATACATCCACTTGAGGATGGTCCCACCGAGGCCAATGTTCTTAAGTCTATTTAAAAGCCTCTTGCGTGGGACCGTATCAAAGGCCACCGACAGATCAAGCAGTATCAGAACGGCCTTGCCACCTGCGTCCAGTCTACCCCTGATGAACTCAGTTACTTCCAACAACCCTGACTCAGTGCTGAAGTTGGCCCTGCATGTTGACTTCTCATGTGGGGCTAATAGAAGTCTGGTTTTGATTTTGTTTTCTCGTCTTTGTCCTTTACCCCTGTTGATTATTGATTTTTCTGTTTCAGATTATGGAGCGATGACCTTCCATAGAGGAATTTCAGGTAAGTCGTCCTCTACTTAGTGGTTCAAAGTCTGTGTCACACACCTCATCCCTCAGATGTTTCTGGATGGGAAAAATAGGCCATCGGGATAGCGTTACCTTGATATCTACCCTGCCTATGACAAACCTCAAACTAAAAATGCTGTAACAAGAGGAACCAGCGGAGTACTCTCTTATTGGTACCCTTATTGCTGCTCAACCAGGTTAAAGGAGCATGATCGGTGTAAAGAATAAAGGGCCTACCCTCTAGATGGTATGTAATTTCTCAATAGCCCACTTGATTGCTAAACATTCCTTTTCTATAATAGGGGTCTGCATTTCTCTGGGAAATAGTTTGCGACTAATGAAGAGGACAGACATTCATCACCAGAGTCGTTAAGTTGGGATAGCACAGCACCAATTCCAATTTCTGATTCATCTGTCCGTAAAATAAAGGGGTTGTGGAAGGAGTGTGGGGTAACCTAATAGTTATTCACCCCTACCATCCCCAAACTAATGGACTTGTTGAGAGGCTCAAGAAGACTCTGTAGGGCATGATCATGGGTCTGTCAGTTCCCTTGAAATGGAAGTGGGACTTCTTTCTGCCTTGTCTGTTGTTTGCATACAGGGAGGCACTGCAGAATGGGGTTGGATTCAGCCCTTTTGAACTTATGTATGGGCACCATATGGGAGGGCCTCTAAGCCTGGTGAAGGTGGGGTGGGAGCAAGGTCCCAAGAAACTCACCCAAGATGTGGTCAGTTACATACTGGCACTCCGTACCCAGACGAAGTTCTTCTGGAAGAAAGCCAAAGAGAATCTGGAAGCCAACAGGGGATCATGAAATGGTGATATGATCAGAAGGCCACTCTGGTCAAGTTTCAGCCTGACCAAAAAGTGTGGGTGATGGAGCCTGTGGAGCCCAGGGCCCTACAAGACTGCTGGTCTGGGCCCTAGGAGGTGAAGAAACGCAAGAGCGAGTTCACCTGCATGGTGGATCTCAAGACTCCCAGGAACCCTTTGAGGGTTTTGCATGTCAATGGCGTCAAACACCACTTCGAGAGGTCTAGTTAACCATGCTCCTGGTCATGGATGATGGAGTGGAGTGGAAAGTCAACCTCTCCTTTCCTGGAGCAGGTTGGCTCAGTGAGGGTGTCAATCTCTCCCCTACACTGACCCCAGAGTAACAGAGGGACTGCTGCCAGTTGCTGGGGCTGTGAGACTCTCTTTACTCCCTTACCCCAGGACTCACTACGTGGTGCAACCATGATATTGATACTAGGGACAGCATGTCTATGAAGTATACAATCTACAGGCTATCTGATAAGGTGAGAGCCACCATAAAGGACGAAGTCTCCAAAATGCTAGAATTAAGGGTAATTAAGCCCTTGAAGAGTCCTTGGCCCAGCCAAGTGATGTAGTCTCCGTGGCTGCTCCTCCAGGTACCACCCCAGAACTGAGGTTCCGAGTGGATTGCTGGAGGCTCAGTGTTGTCACCAAGACTGACACACACCCAATCACCCAAGCTGATGAGCTTATAGATCGGTTTGGAGCTGCCAAGTTCCTCAGCATGTTTGATTTAACGTTTGGGTCCTGGCAGGTTGCCTGGACCAAGGTGGCTAAAGAGAGGTCCGCGTTCTCTACCTCAGAAGTACAGTTCCAGTTCCAGTTCCAGTTCCAGGGAATACCCTATGGGTTGAAGAAAGTCTCTGCCACCTTCCCAGAGGTTGATCAATCAGGTCCTGGCTGGGTTGGAGAACTTAAGGTCTCCTACCTAGATGACACTGAGGTCTTTAGTTCCAGCACTTATACTACATCTGGGAAGTGCTTTAGGGCTCTACAGAGGGTAGGTCTGACTATCAAGGCCAGTAAGTGCCAGATAGGCTAGGGTTCCATAGTCTACTTGGGATACTAAGTGGGAGGAGGCAAGTTGCAGCCCCTCCAACCCAAGATCCAAACGATTCTGGCATGGGACCCCCCCAAGACCCAGACAAAGGTGCAGGCCTTCCTAGGCCTCACCGGATGCTAAAGGAAATTCATCAAGGGGGGTGGCACCATTGCTACTCCCTTGACACAGCTGACATCTAAGAAGTAGGCCAGACTGGTGATCTGGACAGAGGCGTGCCAGAATGCTTTTTACATCCTGAAAAGGGCTATGTGCATAGCACCCGTTCTCTCCAGAGAGTTCATTGTGCAGACAAACGCCTCAGAGCATGGCATAGGGGCTGTGCTCTCACAGCTAAACGAAGAGAGCCTGGATCAACCTCTAGCCTTCATCAGTAGGAGGATACTTCCAAGGGAAGTGCAATAGAAAGGGAAGCCTTTGCAGTGGCCTGGACACTAAAGAAGCTGAGACCATAACTGTTTGGTGTTCTGTTCTGGGTTCAGACAGACCGCTGACCCCTCTGTTGGCTAATGCAGATGAGGCGTGAGAATCCCAAACTGATGAGGTGACCCATCTCCCTACAGGGGGTTGTCTGATAGAATATCAATGCTAAAAAGATCGTATGGACTGATTAGTGTGTCAAAAATATTGAGGACCACAATATCGAGAAGGTAAGTTCAAATCGGTAAGTACAGATTTACTATTCTTAACTTCACATCTATGTGCCTTGAAAATATACATATCATCAAGGTACATATATGTAGAGTTACGTGTAGTAAAACTTTGCATAACCATACAAACTTACCATCACAATATTTTTGTCCTCAAAATTCTTGACACAACATTCTATGCACACGATTTTTGAAAACAATATTCTGTCCAAACAACCTTCAGAGAATAGAATTTATGGTAGAACACCATCCTGGAAAAGATCACACCAATGCTGATGGTCTCTCCAGGTTTTTTTTCTTTAGTAATGAGAACTCCCAAGGGGTTGGGTAGTTCACCCCACTTTCAGCTGGAGGGACATGTGTTAGACCTGCCTGGCATCCTTGGTGTGGGTTTCCCCCTAACGTTTTGCCTTCAACTCTCTTGTTTTACTGTCTTCGTTTTTGCTGGTTTTAGAATTCTGCACACTTTACCACTGCTAATCAGTGTTAAAGTGCTTGCGCTCTTACCCTAAAACATGGTAGAATTGGCTCATACCCAATATGCATATTTAAATCACTTGTATGTCCCTAGTAAAGTGGCACTCTCTGTGGCAATGGCCTGTAAATAAAATGCTACTAGTGGGCCTGCAGCACTGATTGTGCCACCCACTTAAGTAGCACTACTTTAAAAGCCCATTAGACATGTTTCAGGTCTGGCATTGCTTGCTGTGTGTGCAGTTTTAAACTACAATTTGTACTTGCCAAAAGAAACATTTTGCCAGGCCTAAACCTTCCTTTTTAATACATATATGTCACCCACAGGGTTGGCACTTGACAGCCCAGAGTGCAGGTTGTAGTGTATTTAAAAAGTAGGACATGTACTTTTATGTTTTACATGTCCTGGTAGTAAAAAAACTCATAAATACGTTTTTCACTACAGCAAGGTCTACCTCTCCCATAGGCCAACATTAGTGTTAACTTATTACCTCTAATAAGTGATAATTTCCAAATGGGATCACGTAATCAGTTCATGTTTGGTGTCTATGGAATTGTACAGAAAAATCCTCTCTCATGGTGAGGTCGAATTTTCAATTACAATTTTGAAAATGCCACTTTTAAAAAGTTGGCATTTTCCTACCTTATCCATTTAGTGCTTGTAGCCTGTTTCTGGTTCACATTTGTGCTTTGTGTGTTCCTCTTAGACAGCCACACAAAATCAAGAGCTTTGGTGTGCCTGGAGGGGCTAACACTGGCAGGATGGGAGGGCAGAGCTGGACACAGCCCTACTTACACTAAACTAGGCTGTGTCTTGTCTCCACACAAAGGTCTGCATACCCCCCTGTAGTTAGTCTGGAGCTAGGGTAGGGAAGGCAGAAAATCTGTGCACTTCAGGGAAATCTCTAGAAACTTCTTCCACTTCAAAGGAAGGTCCAGGTATAAATATTGGTTCTCAGACACCAACTCTTCAGTAAACTTCTGGACGGCTGTGCAGCTGAAAGGACTGCCACTCTGCTGCACTGCTGCTCTGAAGGACTACTGCCCTACTACGCTGACCTGCTGTCTGCCACCCTCTTGCCTAGATGGGAAATACTGAACCTGAATCTGTTGAGCCCTGGACCCCAGAGTGATTTCAAAGATTAGTTGGCTGGCATACTAACTAGAGCCACAGGGACAGAAGGCTCCAACAACCTTGAACCCAGCACCTGGACTCTGCCATCTGTGAGCCCTACCCTGCCAAGTGGTGCAACGTCAGTCCTGGACCCTTGGAAATGGGCCTAAAGGTGCTACACCAGCGCTTCTGTGGGTCCCGTAGAACCGACGCATCTCTCTGTTGCTCAGCGCATTCTCAAGCCGAACCGACACACCGCTTCTGCTGCAAGGATTCTCCCAGCGCATGGACTCCACATCGACCTCAAATCCCACATCGAAATAGGAGCTGCATGACTCCTCCCCAACGCAGGCCCTCGCATCGCAGCCTCATCAACAACACAGGTTCTCGCATCACTGCTTTGCAGCTCCTCGGAACTGACGCATTGCCTCGACTGCACAACGCATCCTCTTTGCTGGACTTCGCATCACAACCCCTCTTCGATGGGATCCTCGATGATGACGCAGTACCTCGTATCACAGCCTTGCAACTCCTCAGACCCGATGCATCACCTCAGCTGCTTGATGCGCCATTAATGAGGATTTAAGGTACTCTTGCTCAGCCCGTCTAACTGGGTCCTAGTAGCCAGCCTGCGCTCCATCGCGGTCAACTTGAACTATTGCACCCCGCCCACAGTCGGCTTCCGACAGCGGGTAGAACGTGCGCTCCCGCGGGAGCAAAAGGGACACTAACTTAAGCCTGACTGCTCTGTGCCAAGCTACCAGAGGTTAAGCACAGCTTAATTTGGGATTTGCTTTTGCCTCACCCTGACAAGGACTGTGGTTGCTACATGAGAAGGGTTTCACTCCCCTCAGCCAGTTACCCAATTCCTTACACAAACGATCCCACGGTACACTATTCTGAGTAGAATTACATATCTCACACTAAGATCTTTCTTTCACTAAGCCTAAGCCATTGTTTCTACTCTGGAAGCAGTTTTCACACCTCATTAAGGGCAGGCATGGACAGGCTAATGCTAATTAACCTACTGGAGATTCAGGCAGACAAAGTCTGACTTTTTAAAAGTTTCGTTTCCTAAATTAAACGAATACGATTTTACTAAAAACAGCGAATGAATCATTTCTGATGCTTACCACAAAACAGAGTTATCAGAAACAGTATTTTATCTGAACTTTAGTTTTTCACGTAAGAGCTGCTACAGCTCTTTAGAGTGAAAATATCTTTTGGGGGCTTGTCACTGTAAAAGCATGTGAACACCAAATTCTTGCATTCAATTCTTTTAAATGTCAGGCACCCTACCTTGTGGACTACAAGGCCTGCTATGGGTGACTTTTTATATATATTGAAGTAGGGCTCTTGCCTGTTAAAAGGGGTTATATTGGCAGGTTCCCCTGCAGGTTTAAACATTGCAGCAGCCAAGATACACGGCTAGGCAAGAAGCCATGTTTTCTTTGTCAGCCTAGTGGATGGCACAACTAATGCTGCAGCCACGGGTGACATTTAACTTGCCATGCCTTTGATGTATTTTCCTGCATCATAAACTATGGCCTTACCGGAAAGGTAAATATTCAAATAGTGGATTATCCAATGTTTCCATTGCTTAGGGGTCAGAGCACACACACTGGAGAGGATTCTGCACAGCAGTGCCCCAGTGAGCACAGTTAAAAAATCAACAGCATCGGTACAAGTGGACTTGATGTGAGAGATTTTCAATTGAAACTCATTCTGAAATAAATTCAAATTAAATCAAATCTGCAGGAAGAGAGAGAGCAGTGGAGAAAGTGAAAGATGAGGAATAAGGTTTGGTTTGGAGCTCCAAGATGAAAAATAGTACTGTGCCACTGTGTACAGTATCCCGATTGGACAGCACATTAAGCTTTGCAGCATGATATCTTGTTAGAAGTGGTGGCTGCTATGGAACGGGGGTGGTGGTTGGGGGAGGATAAAAAAATAAAGAGATCACTTACCTGATTACGGCTGCAGCTTCCCCTCCATCCTCTTCCCTTCCCAGCTCCCGGCAGAACACAGCCTCCCTAAGCCAATTGCAACGCTGTTGTCACCAGCATGACAGCAGTGTCGTGTTTGGTCTGAGTGGCCTGTTTGGCCGCTCAGACAGTGCCTGGGAGCCTTGGGACTGCTCCCCACACGGCTGTGCAACACAGCCAGGTGGAAAAATGCAAAGTGCGCAGGACTGTTTGGCCGGCCCAAGACGGCCGGCCAAACTGTCCTGCTCACTTATGGTCACCTACCACCCCTCCTCCCTGTGACCCCAGCCCCGCCCTAACCTGGCCCCGTAGCCTGTACGAAAAATAAAATGATAATAACATTGTGTTATTATAATTTTATTTCTCCTTATTCCACTGCTCTGAGAGCAGTGGTGTGACGTTCCTCCGCCTTAACGGAGGAGCTGCCGCTGCTTGTTAGGTTAGTGTTCCTCCTATGGAGATCAACAAAAACATGATGGGAGAATCAATCTCAACCAATGGTATTCATTCTCGGCTTCAAGCCAGTCCAATGATTTTTTCCTACCATGCCACAGCAGACAACCAACCATATATATATCGGCAGCTGCGGCCACTCATTGGGGCAGAGGGGCATCGCCCCCCTGCTGCCAGCGCTGCAAAGGTGAAAAATAAAATGCTAATAAATTCAATTTATTACCATTTTATTTTTCCCTTTACCCAGCCTGAGATGGTGTATAGGGGTGGGGCCACTGCTGCTGACTGGCAGCAGGGGAGTGGTGCTCACACCAACAGTTTACACTGTGCATGTAACTTTGGGCGGCTGTTTTGCAATGGCCAGCCTGACAGGTTGCCTCTTTCTTCTCCTTTCTGACCTTTATTTTTCCTCTTTCTGCCCATATTTGTTCCTCTTTCTGCTTGTTTCTGACCATTGTTTTGCCTCTTTCTGCTTTTTTCTGCCCGTTATTTGTCCTCTTTCTGCTAGTTTCTGACCTTCATTTTTCCTCTTTCAGCTCGTTTCCGACCATAATTTTTCCACTTTCTGCTCGTTTCTGATCTTTATTTTTCCTCTATCTGCTTGTCTCTGTCCTGGTCCTCAGCGGGCACGTCACATACACAGCACCCATATACCCCTTGGGGTACACTTCTGCGCCATACAAATGCTCATTGATTGACCACGCGTGATTGCACCCATCCACCACCCATTTGCCTGCCACACCACTCGCGGGAGTTGCCACCCGCTGCTGTGTATCGGCCTTGGGCCTGCTCCAGTAGGAACAGTCGAACCCTAACTGCTAGACCTGGTTCCCTCTGAATGGAAACACGAGCTGTAGAGGTCTGCACTTCACATGTTCTAATGCAGGCAGAGGCTAGCTTCTCTTCATTCTTTTCTTTTAAAGTTGATTTTAAAAAAGTACTTTTGAAGTTGGTAATTGTGTTATTTCATGATAAGAATTGCACTTCTTTAGGTCTGTGATGAAGTCTAATCCTTCTTAGGTTGCTTTAAAGAGTTCCAGTGAGGTGTGTAATATCACAATGGGGAGACTTCTTGGAATTTGTAACTGTCATTCCCACTGAAAGACATGCCTGCCAAGTGATTTGGCAGAAGTCTCAGCTACATTTAGCTTTTTAAATCACAACATTCCCCACTCTGGGGCTTATAAGCCTACACTTATCATTTGAAACCACAAGTTCTATAATAGAAAGTACTGTTGACTGAAAGTACTTGACAAAAGTATGGTGTCACGGGGCAACATGGCAGATAGGAAACGGCGTAAACACACATAGATGCACATTGTTGGATGATGAATTTATTTTCTGGAAGCAAAAACAAAGAGTCATGTGTATTTCCGTTCACAGATAAAGTGCCACAGCAGCTGAGAGTAACAGTATTAAAGAAAAGGGCAAAAGAAGTGCCTTAGTGGCAGTTCTTTATGTTTTTTAGGCCTTGGCGAATAAAAATGTACTTTTGTATTTCTGCCTTTATGAAATCTGCACATTTTCTTTTCAATATCCTAGATTCGCCTTTTAGATCTGTTTGTTTTGGGGATATCCAGGGAAGATTTCAAACAGGAGAAGAGCATGAGATTTTTGTTGTGTTTTGGGAACTGGTTGTGAGCTCTCCCTTGATCTGTGGGGGAAGCTCCCTCTTATTGAGCGGTCTTAGCATGTGACTGACTCGTCTGTGGCCCCAACAGCTCTCAGGCATATGTCATGATATGAAATATCCCAGTTTTCCCATATTCTCCTCGAAGCTCTCATTGTCAGGATCTCAATTACGACGTTTTATCCTCTGGAAAAAAAAGTTACTCGAGTGTTGGTTTCTAAATTATTGATCCTTTAGGAGACAATATTGCCTTCCAAAGCTAAATGTTTATCTATTTTCGATAGCAGAATAGATTTTCGTTCATATTGTTACACTTGGGATCTGCGGTTCTCTTGTATGGGATTTCCATATATAGTCATAAGCGTTGAATAGTCCCGCCCATCTGCGGGGATCCCAGAGCACTTTATCCAATATAACTTCTTAAGAGCTGAAGTACGCCTTTCTTCGGGAAGACCTTGAAAAGTCACTTAAGAAAGTTATAATGCAGCCAAGAACAAGGCTACAGTGGCCAGAATTTCATTACAAGACCGGAGGAAACCATAATGCATAATCTTTTTATTTGCCACTGCTGAGCAACCCCTTTAAAGAACTTCAACCATAACAATCCAGAACTGGAATTAAAAGTCAATAAATATCTCCTGCATAGAACACTCAGCCTCTTTTAAATGCTGCTCATTATGATCAGATAAGTACTCGTTTATTTATGGTATAATTTAACGGTTGTAGGATATATAACTGTATTGGAGAATGATTGAATGTTAGTATATTAGTCAAGCTTCTGATTTTTAGAAGCGGTATGTGTGGTTATTTATTAATTATTTAGAAAAACTTTTTAACTTGCTAGCACGTATGTCAGTAGTCTTAAGTAATTAGATAGATCAGAAACTGTGGTGTACGCAGGTGTCGTTTAAATAAAACACATTGAGTCGGCATATTGAGCTTGAAAACTGATTGCGGGCTTACCGTGTCAGTTTCGAGGTGAATTAGGCGGTCGCGTGCAGGCGGAGTAAGCATGCAGCTTTTGAAGCTCGAGCGTCTCTATTTGCCTCGCGAGGGTCGCGCAGTGTGTTGGGGAGACACCGACAGTTGAAAGCGCGAGAAGGATGCAACGAGGAATTGCATAACAGACAGTGAGGTCACGGCATTACTGTGGACTAGGATTGGCCGCCAAAGTCTCATGAGAGAGCGGCGGCTATCTAAGATTGGTTAAATATGGATTGTAATGAAAGGAAATATGAGATCGTGATAGCGAATTAATAATAATTTTAAAAAACGATCGAACAGCTGATCACTTGTCAGAACACAGAAGAATCGGTTAAGGAGTACGGTTGGTTTAGTAATTCAGGATTAATGAAGTAGTGTTTTGGTTTGTGGTTCTTTTTAGAATAAAGAATGGCAACAGAGGAAGCTAGTGTTAGTCAACAGGTAGTTGAAGGGAGAGTTAGTGAGGAGCGCTTACAGAGACTGATCCAGAGTGAGATAAAAAGCTCAATAAGAGAGGTAGTTGAGATTGTAATGAACAAGAAAAGGAAGGATAATAGATCAGAGGAAGATTTTTGGTCTTTCTCTGAGGAGGAAAACAAAAGGAGGGAGAAAAGACCTACTAAGAGGGCTACGAAAACTAAGCACATGGATAAAAAGGAAAGGATGGATTAAACTCCATAAGGAAGAGTGCTGTCCTAGGCAGCATGCAAAAGAAAGGTGTCCATGGCGGCACGCAGGATTACTCCGATGAGGAGTATAATATGGAATTGGCTGAGAGAAATGAGGAGAGGGGTGAGAAAATGTATGATGAGTACGTATTTGATGCGGATCATGAGGATGACCTGAATGACGATCTAAAGAATGGTGCAGCCTCTACATCTAAGGCAGTATTAAAGGACCCATTAGGAGAGGAAATGTTTAGCCCTTACGATTTAAGCCACCCTAGAATTGCAGATTGGTGGCCACTAGATCATGTGGCTAAGTTCATCAAGCATTGGGTCAGAAAACCTTTAGAAAGAGAGGTGAGAAGGGTCTTAAGAGCGGAATGCTCAAGACCTCAGATTGACAATAAGATCTGCCATACCCCTAATTTGGATCCGGATTTAATATCCTATTTATTTAAGCTAGGTAAGGATCCGAGAAAAGGATTAGAATGGTCTTTGAAACAGTGTCAGGACCGTTTATTAGATGTGTTGGGTCCATTGGCTAAAATAATGGACATGGTGGACGAGGCATATATAAATGGAGAGTAGGTTGTGGGCAGTTGTTACACGGATGGAGCCAGAAAGCGATGGTTTTCTTGTAGAATGCAAACGCTGGATTGTTATCAGAAAGGAGAAAGTCAGTTTTGATAAAGATCAATCCAAAGCTGGGAGATATAGCTAATAAGGAGCCTAGTGAGGAGCCTAAGGGCTTATTATCTGGAGAAGGATTTGTTAAATGTCTTGGGAATCATGTTTCTACATTTACAGCGTTGGAAAAGGCACAAACAAACATGGAAAAGGTATTTGGTGGTGTTTTTGGTATGGTAGGTAGACGGGGACCATATGCTGGCCGAGGCTTTCAGAGGTCCCAATACAACTTTTACAATAGAGGATCAGGAAGGGGATTTCAAGGTTCCTCAAGCTCCTTCCCTCAAAGAAGTAGATTTCCCAGAAGGAGGGGTGGAAGAGGAGGAAGTCAGTCGGATCAGGGATCTCGAGGTGAGTATGCAGATAAATACTGGTTATTCCCTAGGAAAGGTAGGAGGTCGTTCAAGATGTTTCTTAGGAGCATGGCAGAAGATTACAAGGGATCCTTGGGTTTTAGATTTTGTACGAGTCGAAATAGAATTTGTTCAATGGCCAATTCAGATTGTGGAACCAAATGAATTGGTTCTGAGTCAAGATCTAGTAGAAATTGTGAATTTAGAGGTGAAGGAGATGTTGAAATAGGAAGCAATATGTATGATAGTGGAAAATGTGAAGGTTTTTGTAAGCACATTGTTTTTGGTGAAGTAGAAAGATAAAGGTTGGAGACCAGTGATAAATTTGAGAATTCTGAATCGTTCTTTAGTTTACAGACATTTCAAAATGGAAAGAATTCATCTTCTGAGGGATATGTTGCAGTCCAAGGATCGGTTGGTGAATTTGGTCTTGAAAGATGCATACTTCACCGTACCAATGAGGGAAAGCAGTCAGAAATTTCTTCCGTTCAGGTGGAGAGGCCAATTGTCTCAATTTCAATGCCTACCTTTTGGCCTGTCTTCAGCACCTTGGTGCTTCACGAAGTTGATGCGTGTTGTGGTTGCATATTTCAGAGAGAGAGAGAGAGGCTTCCGTATGATTGTGTATTTAGACGATATTTTATTAATGTTACAAGACGCGGAGGAATTGAGGAATCAACACAGGATTGTATTAGATATGTTAAAGAGTCTGGGTTTCGTGATAAACCAAGCAAAGTCGATTTTAATGCCATCTCAGAGCTTAGATTTCCTTGGGTTCACTATAGATATGGTTGGAGAGGTGCTTAGGTAACCAGAGAAGAAGGTGAAAATGATAAAGAAAGTGCTGGGGAAGATGTCTTTGACATTGAGAGATTTGGCAAGGATTCTAGGATTATTTTCATCTTCAATTCAAGCAAAATATTTCCGGGGCCCCTGCATTATCGAGCATTGAAAAGGGTGAAAGCAGATGCATTGAGAGGAGGTTCATGGTATGGGGACCAGATAGAACTGAATGTGGAAGCGAAAGAGGAACTAGAGTGGTGGTTACACAATTTGGAGGTTTGGAATGGAAGAGCAATTTTTGGTTGCTTACCGGATGTCATCGTGGAGACGGATGCCAGTCTTCTAGGATGGGGGGCTCGACTAGGACTACAGGAGACAGGTGGTGCTTGGTCAAGGAAAGAGAAGGATCAGCATATAAACTGCCTGGAACTGACAGCAGGGTCGTATTCTTTGAAGAGCTTTGAGGAGAGGTTACACGGTCAGACAGTGCTTTTGAAGATGGACAACATTTCAGCAGTAGCATACATAAACCGTTTGGGAGGTTGCAGATCAAAGAGTATTTAGGATGTGGCAAAGGAGTTGTGGATGTTTTGTTCAAAGAACAAAATAGCTTTAAGAGCGAGTATCTTCCGGGAGTACGGAATGTGGTAGCGGATTGGAATTCCAGACATGTGAAGGACTACAGTGACTGGATGCTGAGGACAGAGTATTTCAGGAGGATACAGATGGTTTGGGGTCCATTGGAAGTGGACTTGTTTGCAACAAGGTTGACCCGCCAGTTAGGGAGGTATTAATGTTGGTTGCCAGATCCAGAGGCTGTGTCGATAGATGTATTTCAACAGACTTGGTTGAATGTGAAAGGCTACACATTTCCACCCCTTGCTATGATCCAGAGGGTGTTACTGAAGGTGAGGAGAGAAGGATGTCAGTTGGTTCTGGTGACTCCCTTCTGGGTGTCGCAGGCTTGGTTTCCGGCGGTGTTGGTATTGGCTTGCAAGGTTCCTTTTTAAATGAGAGCAGAAGAGGGTATGCTGGTAAACGAGCAAGGAGAAGTTCATCCTTTGATGCAGAGTGGTATGTTGGACCTTCTTGTTTGGAAGATATTAGGGAATCCAGTTCATTCGAGGGACTTTCGCAAGAGGCTGCGGAGTTACTCGAAGAATCCTGGGCTCCAGGAACAAGGAAAAGGTACAACCGAGTATGGAGGATTTGGGTGCGTTGGTGGGTGGAATGGAGTTTGGATCCCATGGAGGCCCCTGTTGTGGAGTTTGTGAATTTCCTGATGGAACAGTTTAATAAGGGGTTGAGCTATTGTACCATTAACTGTTATAGATCAGCTGTTTCAGCAGGTCATGCATTTGTAGGAGATAGATCTGTTGGTAGCAATGTTTTGGTATGTAGAGTATTAAAGAGTATGAGGTTAAAGAGGCCTCCTAAGGCTCGGTATGACGTTATGTGGGATGTGAATTTAGTTTTGAAACTGTTCATTGACTAGCCTATGAATAGGTATTTGAGCAATAAGAGTATTTCTATTAAGCTAGAAACATTGTTGTGTTTGATTTCATGTAGGAGGGTGTCTGATGTGAAGTGTTTAGAGGTTAATAAAAGATACTTCATCCCGGATGGTGTGTTTTTTGAGATACATAAGAGAACAAAGACTATGTCCTCTTCAGTATTTTATCCTAGGTATGAAGAGTGCAAGAAACTGTGTGTGGTAGATTGTTTGAGAGAGTATGAGTGCAGAGTTGCGGAGAAAAGGAGGGATGGTAAACATCAATTGCTGATTTTGATTGTTAAACCATATAGAGCGGTAAGTACAGCAACAATCTCTAGGTGAGTGAGATGTGTGATGGAACAAGCAGGTGTGAATATGGAAAAATTCAAAGCTCATTCCATCAGGAGCGATGGCAAGCAAGTGTTGTTTGTATGGTGGAAGTCTGGAGAATATTTTGAAAGCAGCAGATTGGTCAAATGTGGATACATTTGCAAGACATTATTTTAAACCAGTTGGGCATATGTCTGAAGTGGTGTTAAAGGGCTTTCAACATGCATAATGGTAGCCTCCGGTCTTGTGATGAAATGACGATTCTCAGATTAACATGAATAGAGAATCAGGATTTCATTAAAGACGCGGAGGCTAACATTATCCCTCCCTCCTCACCCTTTTTGGTGGTATTATTAGCATGTTGTGTATTAAAAAAAAAGAAAGATATATATTAAGTTTTAGTGATAATTAAATTTAAAATATGATTAAAAGGTTTATTTTTTAATGATTTTATGTTTCTTTTCAGGTATTGTTGTGTTAAGTTTTTTAAGCTTAATAAGGTATTTTTTGATTACAGAATAACAGTCTTAGGGAGATGAAATTGACATGGATCCGGCAGAAGGAAAAGATGGAAAGTATTCTTCGCAGGATTGCATTTAAAAGAGGCTGAGTGTTCTATGCAGGATACATTTATTGACTTTTAATTCCTGTTCTGGATTGTTATGGTTGAAGTTCTTTAAAGGGGCTGCTCAGGAGTGGCAAATAAAAAGATTATGCATAATGTTAGCCTCCGCGTCCTTAATGAAATCCTGATTCTCTATTCATGTTAATCTGAGAATCGTCATTCTTCATCTTGGAGTGGCAGAAGAACAGGTTGCAATGAAATATGCACCCAGTACCTGGATAATTTGTAAGGGCACACAAAAAGAACCTTCACAAACCCTTTTGCTATGTGAGAAACAGAGATGA
The DNA here is from genome assembly GCA_963921515.1 of Calotriton arnoldi. Lineage (NCBI taxonomy): Eukaryota > Metazoa > Chordata > Amphibia > Caudata > Salamandridae > Calotriton > Calotriton arnoldi. The sequence continues at coordinate 327,013 of CAWUFW010005746.1, read as the reverse complement.
AGAAGTGCAAGGCAATGTAGCCCATAGGCTGCCATTATAATCAGAAGAAAAAGGAGGCTGTGCCTTTAGGAGCAGAGAGGCCTCCAATATCCCATCATGCTCAGCCAGAGACAGTCACCTCAGTTCTTTTTTCCGGTTCCTTCTGACAGGACCCTTGGAGTTGAACTCGACCTTTCTGGGGTTTTAAATCAGTATTGAACTTTAAAATACAGTGTTTTTTGCTTCACTCGACGTCTTTTGTCTCGCTCTGTTGAGTGAGGTTTTTTCCTGATAGGAAAAAGGCTTTTTTCCTAGTTAAAATACCATCTCTCTTTGACAAATGCCCTCGCTGTGGCAGGAAAAAGGCCAAAATAGACCCTCACGAAATCTGTATTATTTGACTACCATCTTCTCACCTTCCTGCCTCCTGTGACATCTGCAAGACCTTCTCCAGACGAACCTTGCGTGACAGGGAGAAGATTCACCTGCAGGGAAGAGAAGAAAGAAGAAGACAGCAAGAAGCCAGTGGGACCTCAGAGCGAGGGGGAGGTAATTCTTCCACCAGAGCTCTCCCCTCAACCTCCAGTGGTTGTGGGTGGTCTGAGAGGCGTTTTTCAGGCAGAAAATGATATCATCCCGGTCAACGTCGAGGCGTTCGACGTCGAGAGGAGGTATGGCACCGACATGCTTGACGTCATTGACTGGCTCGACATCACACAAACGTTGACGCTCGACGTCAAGAACCACACGAGCGACGTCGAGAAGTACCTTGCACAGACAACCGACGCCGAGACATGCATCAACATCGAGGGATTGCAACTCCTGATCACCGAGAAGTGGGCGGTTGACGTCGAGAGCCAAACGACGACGACAAGAGTGATGGACGTCAAGAAGCCGGTCGACATCACGAGTAAGCCTATGTTTACAGGGGTCGACATCGAGGAGCAAATGGTCGTTGAAAACCAGTCAACGATGACGGAGATCGACGTCGAGAAGATTTTCGACATTGAGGAGACAGCGACAATCCAAGAGAAGGAGAATCTACTCTTCATCTGATTCTCACTCCAGATCTCCATCTCTGGTAGAAATACCCTTTTCTCCCATCCCAGTATCTCCTCAACCGGATTCATCGGCTCCACCAGCGCCTCTGCTTCCGGTGCTACCTGCTCCTCCTCCTAAACTGGCATCTTAACTTCTACCTCCGCCAGCTATACCGACACCTCCCATTCCACCTCCTGTGGTACCTCAGGTTCCTGTTACATCAGCACCTAGGAGATCTCCATCAAGGACACGCCATCGATCTCACCATGGCACTCACATTCCTCTACTGCATCACACCATTAAAGGTCGCATTTCTGATCTCATCGCAGGAGGAGATCACATTCCCACCGCCATCGCGAGTGGGATATGTCCTCTTCCACCAGGGGATACTCTCCGACCTTGTCGGACTCACCTCCAGCTCCATCCTCACCAATTGATGACATCAACACCTTTCAGGGGGATCTGGTTCGAGGCACTGCAAAATTGAACATACCTATGGTGGTCCCTACTCCATCGACTTCGGTGATATTCAAAACTCTTCACCAACGCACGGCCTGAAGACCTCTGCTCCCGCTAGTGCCAGCTCTTCTAGAGCTAGCCATGGATTTGTTCCTCACTCAAGCTGCGGCAAAATCAGCACCCTCCACGCTCCAGAAGAAATACCGTCCACTGGAGCAAGATCTGCTGTTTTTACATGCCGACTCTCCACCTGATTCAGTGGTGTTATTAGCCACACAAAAATCCCAGGCCACATCACTGTCTGCTACCTCTCCTCCTGATAAGGAGAGTAAAAGATTGGATTTGTCAGGACGCAAAGTATGCAATACGGTGGCTACGTCCATGAAAGCAGCCAGCACCACAGCCCTCCTAGGAAGGTATGATCGCGCCTTGTGGGATTCCATTCTCCCTTACGCGGATCACCTCCCGGAAGAACACCAGGAGGATTTTCTGTAAATTTTCGTACAGGAGGGAGCGATGGTCTCCAACCAGGTCATTAGCGCGGCAGCAGATTCTTTGATTTTAGCCACCCACAGTTACGGTCACGGGGTCTCCCTACGGAGACATGCATGGCTTTGTTTAACATCTCTGAAGCCTGACACTCAGCTGCGTCTTCAGAGTTTACCCTTTTCGAGCTCCACTCTCTTCGGTTTACACGCCAATGATGAAAGGGCGAGAATGAAGACGGAGCTGGATACTCTGAAAGCTGTCGGTTTAGAGAAACCTAAAGACCACAACTTCTGTTCCAACCCTACCACCGTTGTTTCTTGTCACAGAGGGTTCAAACCCCTCAATGGCAGTCCAGAAGATCACACCAGTATCAACGGCCCTACCAGCCTCAAGGCAAGCAACAGAGAGGACGTACCTCTCAACCAGCTAACCAGGGAGGCTGACAATCTGTGGCATCAAAACCCTGAATCCTCTCTTCCCCCTCTTCCATAACCCACCCCGGTAGGGGGAAGCATTGCAAATTACCTGGCAGAGCGGCAATGCATTACAACCGACGCCTGGGTCTTGAATATTGTAAAACGTGGATATCGTCTCAGATTCACTGCCCCACTACCATCTATTCCACAAAGGTCGTCCACATCTCGCCGCAAGCTTCTATAAGAGGAAGTCAACACACTATGCCAAAAGAAAGCGATGGAATCGGTCCCTCAAAACTAACGAGGCCAAGGTATTTACCCCAGGTACTTCCTTGTGCCAAAAAAGGGCAGACAAGATGTTTAGGCCTATTCTAGACCTCCGAGTCCGAGATCCGAAAGGAAAAGTTCAGGATGCTGGAGTTACCTTAAAGGTACCCTCAACTTTAATGGGGAGACTGGCTTTGTTCAATAGACCTTCACAATGCTTATTTGCACATTCCCATCACAAAGTCACATCGGACATTCCTCAGATTTGTCGTGGGGCAGAACCACTACCAATACGCGGTTCTACCATTCGGCCTCAAATCAGCACCCAGGACATTTTCTACATGCATGGCTGTGGTTGCAGCTCATCTAAGAAAACACAGAATCTTTGTCTATCCCTATCTGGACGACTGGCTGATAGTCTTCCACCTTCACAGAAGCCAAAGAGCATTTCCAGTGGACTTGATATCTGCTCCATCACTTGGGTCTTCACATCAACTATCGAAAGTCCACTTCAATGCCAGTCCAAATGTTGCATTACTTAGGAGCTACCATCAACATGCTACAGGAAAAGGTGTGTCCTTTGGAGGAATGACGTTTATCCATTCTACAGAAATGCCACTACCTCCGGAGGATGGCCCGTCCAACAGTGCGCATAGTCTCCTCTCTTCTCGGCTTGATGGCCTCCTGCATATTTCTGACTCCTTATGCTCGCCTTCACATGGGTTCTCTCCAGGAGTGCTTGGAGGATCAGTGGAACCAGTTCTCAGGCAACTGGGAGGACAAGATCAGCCTTTCCACTCATGCTGTGGAATCCCTCCAGTGGTGGTGTTCCCTGAAAAATCTTCTGAGGGGAATTTCACCAGCAAGACCCAACACAGACCATAGTGACGGATGCCTCATTGTCGTGGCGAGGAGCCCCCATTTATCACCTGCAAATACAATTAACTTGGTCCTTGAAAGAACAGACATACCATATCAACATCAACCTCCTGGAACTCCGTGCAGTTCACCTGGCACTCAAAGCGTTTCAACCCTCGTTCATGACCAACACCCTTCTTGTTCCGACAGACAATACCACCACCATGTACTACCTGAACAAGCAGGGGGGAACAGGGTCCAGAGCACTGTCTTGAGAAGCTCAAATGATGTGGCACTGGCTTCTCGCCAGGAACTTGAATCTGATTGCCGTACACCTCCCAGGTGTGCAAAACATCCAGGCAGACACCCTCAGCAGGGTTCTCGACGAAAACTACGAGTGGGTATTGAACGAAGAGGTCATACAATATATCTTCAACTTGTGGGACACACCCTCCACAGACCTTTTGCCACAGCGGAAAACAAAAAATGCCGCGACTTCGCCGCCATATTTTACTATCCAAGGTCATTAAGGAATGCCCTATGGATCGACTGGTCCAAAATATTTGTGTATGCTTTTCCTCCAATACCTCGGATACCGGCAGTCCTGCGCAAACTGTCACCACAACAGCCAAGATGATCCTAATAGCTCCAAAATGGCCTAAACAACTGTGGTTCCCAGAGCTGCTTCAGCGGTCTATCCGTCCACATCTCAGGCTACCACACAGGCCTGACCTTCTCACGAAGATCAGAGGTCAACTGCTACACCCCAACCTCTCCTCCTTGAGTTTGGCTGCATGGCTCCTGAGATAGTGCAGTATGGTCATCTAAACCTACCTCAGGACTGTCTGGATATTCTAAAGGAATTAAAGTGACCATCTACAATATCGGCCTACGGCTTTAAATGGAGAAGATTTTGCATTTAGTGCTCTTCCAGGCAGATCGATCCTACTTCTTGCCAGGAGGATGTCATTCTCCCGTATTTGCTACACCTTGCTAAATCTGGCCTTCAATACTCGTCAATCAGAGTCCACCTGTCTGCACTAACGGCATAAAGGAAAAGTCCTTCACAAACCTCATTCTTTAGGATTCCAGTTAATAAAGATTTCCTGTGGGGGTTAAAGAAGTTTTTCCCTCCAATTAGACGTCCCTCTCCTGCAAGGGAGCTCAATGTAGTGCTTTCTCACCTCATGCTTCCTCCTTTTGAGCCGATTCATAAGGCTTCACTTCAGCATCTCACTAGGAAAACTGCCTTCCTTGTGGCTATAACTTCAGCTAGGAGAGTTTGTGAGATACAGGCCCTTTGCGCTCATGAGCCATACACAGTCTTCCATTCCAGTGTTGCATACCCATCCCAGGTTCCTTCCTAAAGTGGTCTTAGATTTTCATGTAAATCAGACGATCTCTTTACCCACATTCTTTCAAAACCCTAATTCTCCAGCAGAGAGAGCTCTCCTCTCGCTGGATGTAAAGAGAGTCTTAAAATTCTACCTGGATAAAACCAAATCTATTCGCAAATCTCAGCAGCTACTTATCAATTATGGCCCAGTTCGCACTGGTCTAGCTACTTCGAAACAGTCAGTCTCCATATGGATCGTCTCTTGCATCCTCTGTTGTTATCAGCTAGCTGATAAATCTCTCACTGGTAGGCCCAAGGATCACTCCTCTAGAGAAAAGGCAGCCACTATGGCTTTGATGCGGAATATCCCCTTGGCGGATATCTGCAAGGCAGCTACTTGGAGATCAATCCACACATTCACTATACACCATTGCCCTGACACAGATATTAGAGCAGATGCTCAAGTAGGACAAGCATCCCACAGAAATCACTTTGCCTAGCTGTGTACATGCATTTGTGGTTCTGTCTACTCCACCGCTTCAGGGTGGATGAGCTTGCTATTCTATTCAACGCTCATGCCTATGCATGGAAATCCCCTACGGGAGAAGGTATAGTTTCTTACCTGAACTCCAGTTCTCTTGTAGGGGTATTTCCATGATAGTCATAAGCAACCCTTCCTCCTCCCCATGGAGTAGACAGACAATTTTCATGCTCCGTTATTACTCATCTAGTACAGCCTTCAAAAAGAATTGAGGTAACTGTCTCTGGCTGAGCATGATGGGATATTGCTCTTAAAGATACAGCCTCCTTTTTCTTCTGATTATAATGGCAGCCTATGGGCTACATTGCCTTGCACTTCTTAATCTCTGTTTCTCACATAGCAAAACTCATGGTTCTTTTTCTGTGCCCTTACAAAATTATTCAGGTACCGGGCGCATATTTCATTGCAACCTGTACTTTTGCCACTCCAAGATGAAGAATTCTGGCCACTGTAGCCTTGTCCTTGGCTGCATTATAACTTTCTTCAGTGACTTTTCAAGGTCTTCCCGAAGAAAGGCGAACTTCAGCACTTAAGAAGTTATATTGGACAAAGTGCTCCAGGGTCCCCGCAGATGGGCGGGACTATTCAACGCTTGTGACTATCATGGAAATACTCCTACGAGAGAACTGGAGTTACAGGTAAGAAATTATACCATATCTACTGCAGTTCACATTAAAAGTTAGTATATCACTAAAAGAATATTCTGATTAAATAGCCAATTAGATTTTGAATATCCATGCCATCTTGTTTAACATTCCCTTTATAGCCAAAGGTGTCAAAAACAGAAGCTTTATTGGTAAAAGGGAAGTACTCGGTCTCCAAACTTCCCTTCTATGTGTGGAATAATGTTTTATCCTCGATATCGTCTATGTCGTTTTCGTTCCTTTGACCAAGCAACTCTACCTTCCTCATCTGAGTTAACCCCCATGGTGATAACTATGCAGCTCAACAGAGTTCAGGCTGACCGCTTTGCTTTTAAAAAGACTGTAACCTAATCTCATTTTGGAAATTATCTCCTATTCAACTATCATGGTCGTCTTAACATTAAATACCATACATTTAGGGGAAACGACCTTAACAACGTGGGCTCAGCCACGCGCGCCATTTCCCCGCAAGCCGAACCACGCTTGCCTTAATCACGCATATGCTTTAACAACGCATATGCGTGGTTAAGGCAATGCGCGGTCTAGATGCAGAGCGGATGGGCGGCACAGGAAGAGGAAGGATCGGGAGAGGATGTGGTGAGGTAAGTGGGGCTGGGGCCGGGGCCGGGTCTAGGCAGGGTGGGGGTAGTTTTTAGGGCTCGGGGGGTCGGGGTTGTTAATAGGGCAGAGAGCAGTTTATGGCTCAGGGTAGGGGGGACTGGGTCCGGGTACTTTACAGGTGTATGAGACAGGTCTTAGGGCTAATTCGGGATCGTTTTTAGGGCGCAGGTCAGTTTGTAGTGTTCAGGGCGAACAGGGGAATGGACAGTTTTCAGGGCTGGGGGCAGTTTTAGGCCTCAGGGCAGGGGGGATCTGGGTAGGGGTTGTTTACAGGGGTAGGGGTCAGTTTTTAGGGCTCAGGACGGGGGGGCTGGGGTTGAGGTAGTTTTTAATGAATGGGGACAGTTTTTAGGGCTCAGGGAGGGGCAGGGGAAAAGGGACAGTTTGAAGGGCTGGGGCAGTTTTAGGCCTTAGGGCGGGGGGCTGGGTCAGGGTACTTTACAGATGTTAGGGACAGATTTTAGGGCTCAGGGTGGGGGGCTGGGATCGAGGTAGTTTATAGGGCATTGGGTTAATTTTTAGGGCTCAGGGCGAGGCAGGGCAAAATGTACAGTTTTTAGGGCTGGGGGCAGGGGTATGATCTCTAGCACACATGTCCTTTTACTATTCATGTTTTTACCATGAAATTGCGTGTTAGAGGCATGCATTGTAAAGGCATGCGTGGGGAAGACGCTGTTGTGGTTAAGATCGCGTGGTTCAGGCATGCGTTGTTTAGCTAAGCATTGTTCAGGCATGCGTTGTTCCATCATACAACCTTAAATTCGAATTGCAAGACAAAACTTACAGTACTACCTAATGTGATCGTTAAACTATAGTTGGCAAAACTTAAAATTCCACCTTTGAAGCATTGTGGAACTTTGCATTTCATAAAGTTTGCAAACATTGTCTACTACTCAAAATTGTAGCTGCAGATGATAATCACACAGGTAAAAAAAAACCTTTTGCTGTAAAAAATTCCTGCAAAAAATTTCAAGGAGAGAGTTCCCAAGTATAAAATGTCTTTTGTTTAGGCATTTTCCCCTCAAACTTATTTTTAGCATTAGTTTTCACTTACCAGTTGTGCTTACATATTAAAATTGTGATAAAGTTTATGAAGATTGCAAAGAATTATACCTAGATCCGCCTACTTAAACATTTATTGAATATTTGTACTAAAAGAAAATACTTAGCTATACATGAAATTTTTAAAAAAACTTTTACAATCACTCAGAATTATTGTTGAAATGGGCCTGAATAGAAACATTGCAGTAGGTGTGGCTACTTTGAATTCATTCACATAGCATTAATTAGTATACGTGTATAAGCATATCAATGCCTTTAATCCACTTTTCGAAATGAAGACTGCACGTCATTACTGTCACTAGTTGTAAGAAACTGGGCTGTTAGTTGAAATTGGGGAAAGCCTCACTCAAATAATAAGCACAATCCTAGTCAGGGTGAATGACAAAAGTCACTAAATAAACCTGTGCTTTACCCTCAGGTAGCTTGGCACAAAAGCTGTTAGGCTTAATATGAGGGCATGTGTGAAGTATTTATGCAGCACTCAAACAGTAATAAAGTGAAAACATACCACAAAGCAAATCCCAAACCAATTAAGAAAAAGAGTAAAATGCAGTGGTGGCTGGTGACATTTGAAAGTTGTGGGGCGTAAAGTTTGTGGGAGAGCACCTCGGCGAGCGAGCGCAGCGAGCGAGCCTGAACAATTAAAGGGAGGTTCGGGGGGATTCTCCCCCCAAGAAAATTTTGAAAAAAGAATGGGTAAATGGTGCATTTTCAAGCAAATTTGAGAAGCAAGAAGGTTAATAAAGCAATTGTGAAAGTGCAGTTATTACATTAATAAAGGGATGTCATATAACAACAACATGGTAGCTGCTTATTCAGTATAACCACAGAGCTTCATAACAGACTTCAAGATACAATGCTGAGAACCTCACAGATTTGAAAGGTCGCTGCAAAACCCATATACAATCATGTCATGCCTTTGAATCATACACAGACACGATGCAATTATTTGTTCGCAATAAAAACACACTTTACAAATGCAGGTCGACACACCACACAGCCCTAAAAATGTTGAAAATCTGTTGTTAGCCCATGTTTTTGGTAAAATTACACATCAAATTACCGTTAACTGCGACTTCTCTCAATGAATTGAAGGCGGAGAGTTAGATTCTCAGGACCGTTAAACTCAGTATAAGAATAGTATTTACAGCACATATAAACTGTCACGTGAAGCACTGTATAGAAATGTTGTTGTCAACCGCGTTGGTTTAACTGTGCTCAAAATGGTTTCCTCTGTCGCAGCGTCGCTATAGATATGTATAATTTATTTGAGTATTTCAAATGAATTTACATTTCATTTTGTATATTTAGGGATATGAATGTTGGCGTGACCCTTATTTCTGTGTAATGCTATTATTATGCATTTTCTTCAGAGCGCTATGTATTTAAGCATCATGCATGCCAGCAGGCTCCATATTCAGTGTCTTAATTATGTTCGTAATGATCCAGTAACGTAAAAGTTCAGCTACCTTAGTTGAATTTCTAGAGCCTTGCATCTACCACGGTCGATGCCAAAGTATACTTTAACACCCACATAGCAACCCCCGCCCACAAGGAGGCAACACGTATTTCCTAATTTGGTTCAAATGTACGGGCTCGTACCTCGTGGTGACATGGAAAATTCCTTTTTACTTTGTTGTCATCCCGCTGAGTGTTTCATGGTCAAGGCCATGGTTCACGGCTCAGCGCCTTGAAGCCCGTGGGCGAGCCTTGACTTTGTAGTCAGCCAGCCAGAGAAGGCTTGTTGTGAACCAGCCCAGGCCTGAATTGAACCCAGAGCCATCGACGCTGAGACTCAGCCTGAGTCTCGGCGTCGATGGCTCTGGCTGAGGCTCAACATTTTATCGTCTACATCACAAAGTGTGCAGCAGCAGGGTTCATGGCCGTAATGGCCAGAGCACAGTTCCGCTGCCGACTTTGGTTGGAGAGTGAGACTAGTTAGTAGTAGCGTAGGGTGTGCAGTGACATGTGCACACTCACTGTGTCATCCCTCCAGTCCTCATACACAAAAGGTCAAGCACTGACTGGCACGCTCATGTAAAGCCAGCCGCGCTAAAACATACTTTCGGGTCGCGTTCACGCTATATAAAAAACATTAACACTATTAGCACTTCAAAGAGTGTGTTCCAGTACTGTGTAGTTCGTTCCATCATGGACTTTGCGAACTCACTAACAGCGTTAATAGTGAGTTTGCAAAGTCCATGACGCAATGAACTACACAGGGACTGGAAAGAAGAACTACATACTTTTTTGTTAGGCACGGGGAGATTAATGATTTTTTTTTCCCCAATCCCCAGTATCACAGGATGTTGAGCCAACGACGCCACGCCGACCTGCTCGAACCTGGTTCCCTTCAGGTGAACCAGTCCAGGCCTGAGTCTCGGCGTCGATGGCTCTGGGCTGGCTCAACATTTTATCGTCGAATGGAGACTACTAGTAGTTGTTGCTGTGCCTCAGTGCCTGCAAAATATAAACTAAACTCACTATGTGACGACTATGAGGAATCCTCCATCCGGTCTGACTCAGCAGCGCTCAGCCGGATAGGGTTCAAGGCGGCAGGACAGCAGCAGGCTCACTCTGAAGTAGAATGTGTGTGCTCAAGCTGAGGCCTCGGGCCTACCGGGGCAACACAGGTCAAGAGCTGCAACGGAGCTCTCGAGTCGTGACTCGTGACTCTCTCTCTCCACGGACCACTCCCTTGTGTGCGCATTAAGAATCAGGCAATGGCGTGTGCACCCAGAGGGGAGGGGGGAGAGAGAGGCTGAGCTAGGGGAGCAAATCAAATGACCAATCGCTGCAGGGCTTTACAATAAAGCCATGCAGTGATGGGTGAATATGCTCAACCATGCTCCAGACCGTAGCCAATGGTGCACCCCAGTCACAGGCTCCGCAACTGTGTTCTCTGCCTAGAGATGGCTGAGAGACGCTGAACTGAAGCAGCCAATCCAATCCAGGCGCTGCTAAAGCAGCGCTTGGATTGGCCTGGGGTAGGGCAACTCGCCGCTCCTTAGGAGACAGGGGGGCTGCGGCTTCGATCCCCCCGGCTCCTTCATTTTACGCAGAGGCTGTTAACATTGCGCATGTCGGGCTGGCCAGGGAAAGGCACCCGGCCAACCCGACATGCGCATTGATGCTACTCCTTGCTCCTAGCCCCACCCACCCCCCTAAGCCTGCCGTGGAGGCAGGCAGACTAAAGTGACGTCACCATCAGGACCCGCGGCTGAGACAGCTGAATCAGACTGCCGCCGCGGGCTGAAATGAAATTTTTATTTAAGAGTAAAAGTAAGTACACTACACAAAACACGGCAAAATAAATCAGAGGGGTGACGCCCAAACGCCCATATGCAGGAACCGCCACTGTAATAAATAAACTGATGCCAAAAACACAACAATCCAATCAGTAGAACCAGAGATATGATTTTTTAAAGTATTAGGTGAAAATAGCACCAAAAAGCACAAAGCGCTACACACTTGCAATTATGTGGTCACGCGGCACCAGGGGGAAGTCTAAGTTCACGCCAACCGTAATGGAGCAGATGTCAAATTCAGGGACCAGATTCATCCTGCTAAAGAGTTACCTTATCAAGTCCGTGTTACTAGCTGCTATTTGCATTGATGGGGACCGCGTGGAGTTCGTTGATCAGGGCGAGCAACAGGTCAGGCATTACTGATAGGCGCTACTGTAGCACGAAGAACCAGTTGCTGGAGCTTCGTTGTTGGCCAAAAGTGCAGGGCTTGCTGAAGTCTCACATTGGTGGTCATCATGAACGGTTGCTGTAGGCATGAAGAGCAGGTCTCGCTAGAGCCTTGCGATGGAGGTCGTCGCGGACAGTTGCTGTCGCCGAAAAGAACAGGTCCCACGGGCAGTTGATTTTCAGCACAAAAGGTCACTTACATTTGTGAGAATCCCAAAACATTTGTATCTTCACCTTTTCCTCAGGAGGAATACACTCATGCCTGCCAAGGGTCCAGGACAGGGGGGCACCTGCTGGAGATCAGGACTCACTCCAGTAGTGGTCAGCAGCAGGGCTCAGTCTGGTAAAAGCAGATCCAGTTGGTGCTGGTCAGCTGGGCAGTTGCAGGAAGGCCTCTGGAAGCTTTCTGTATCCCTGTAGCTCAAACAGATGGCTAGCCATCTGACCCTTGGAGTCATTTCTACTGAACCTGAGTTCAATGCAAGCAGGTCCAATCTTCCTTATTCAGACAGAAGGGCAGTTCTTCTTCTGAATCTTCCACAGGTCCAGGAGTGCTCTGAAGAGAGGTTTTGAAGGTGTCACTTTTATTCCTTGCTCCAGCCTTTTTGTGGGGAATACCCTGGACTATACCCAAAACTGGTTCTGGTCAGTTCTTCCCCTCCCACTTGTCTTGGCTCCAAACTGTCTAGGATGGCAAAGGAAAGGGCAGGCCTGATGTCAGGTTCCTTTGTGTGTGCTGCAGGCAGGGCCCTCTGAAGTGTAAACAGGTAGGGCATGAATCCTCCCTAGCCATATTGTGAGGAAGGCCCTCTCCCTCCACAACTAGGCTTCTTTAGTCTCAATTTTTGGAAGCAATACACAAACAGGAGAGACATTCACAGTCATGTGACCCTGGACACTGGCAGAAATCCAGTTTGTTTTAGAGAGAAAAATGCCAACTTTCTAAAGGTTGCATTTTCAGAATAGTAACTGAATGAACCACATGTTTTTATTAACTTTAATTAGCCCATTTGAACTTAACATTGTCGTGAGAAAGTCATCCTTTTTGCACTGATCAACCCCATTTTTTGACTGATATTGGTGGTTCCTGACTCTGATTGTGCACTGGGCTCTGCTAACCAGGCCCAGGGCCAGTGCTCTGTGTAAAAGGTATATGGTAATTAGGTGTAATTACAACTAGCATGACAGCCTACCTGTAAGCCCCTAGTATATGGGAGTGCATGTAGGTTTAGAAGCCCAGCAGATTTATGCACGTAAGTGGGCACTGCTGTATTGCCTGCTGTCATTTTAAAGGCAGTCCTGTTTTGCAGGCTGCTTTTAAAATTAAATTATATGCAATTTCGACTTTAGAATTAAAGGTACTTCAAATGACTTAACCTACCTATATTTTACATATAAGTCACCCCTAAGGTCTCTCCTAAGTGGGCTGGGGTAGGGTGCCTTGTAGGGACATTTTAAAAGATGTTTTATATGCCTTGGTGAGGGAAAAACTGCCAAGTTTGTTTTTCCCCATTGTAGAACATTGGCTCCATAGGCTAACATGAAAATACTTTAATAAAGTATGACTATTGACAGGAGTGAGCTAAAATATAATTCTAAGACTTAAAAACATAGTTATGGTAAATCCAACAACTTACAAATGTTAGATTTATCATAACTATTACAGAAAATAAGTTATAGAACTTGCTATTCTGATTAACCAAAATCCATCCTTCCAGCAGCCTCTCCTGATTGGCCAGCCTTTGACAGGCTGAGTCAAACTGCTCTGATGAGGTGTGAAGTGGCCTGCATAGAGACAAAGGACATCTGGTAGGAGGAGATCTGCAACTGCAGGGCAAAAGATAGGATGGGGGTGGAGTAGCCAAACTGGTCTTCAAACACGGAATGAGTTAGGACAGGGCATAGGATCACCCCTATATCCTACACCCCAGGGCAGACAGGAGCCCCAGTAATTGAATTATCAGAGGAGCTGGAAGGGGATTGTTAGGGAAACTTAGCCATGCCAGTGGGTTGGCCTAGCCAGATCTTAACCTCCAAGAGAGAGTTTCTCCATTTTGGATTATAAAGTACAGTGTTTTCTGGTACAAAAATAGGCCACACGTTGGAGGATGTTGTCATATCTGAGGGTGACATGCTGCACGCCATTGGTCAACGGTGCCCCCCTGCTTATCACCCAAGTACACTTGATAAATATGGGCGAGCTGCCCAGCATGTCAGATCCCTGTCTGAAACTATGCGAAGAAGGACTGCCCTGCTGGAACTTTGGCCTGCACCAAGAGAATTGCACTCTGAAGGACTGCATCAGCTGCATACTATGGAACTGCAGCCCTAAAGGACTTTGCCTTGCTTTAAAAAGTGAAGGAGTGGCCTCCCTGAAAGCAACAGGTAAAATCAGCTCCACCTGCATCATCTCCAGCAAGAGGAAACCAGCTGACCACATTCAGCTGGCCTTTAAAGGATTTGGCCAGGTGCATTGTGGGAGACATAGTCCCAACATGCCAAGAAGCAAATAAGAGCTTCTGGAACCTTCCATTGGTATTGTGGACATTTTGGAATCCTACAGGCCTGATGAGATGCCTTGCTCAATGTCGAGAGAAAAAGCTCCAGAAAATCGACTAAGTCCGAAGGTAAAAATTTAACCGGGACCTACCGTTTAGTGTATACGGCCCGCGCTCCATCGCGGCTGGCCTCATAGTTTCACTTTTTCCCAGTCAGGCTCGACCAGATGTCCCAAGTTGGTGCTTTTAGTTTTATGCACTATCTTTAAAAATGCACATCTCTGGTTCCCTACATTGAACTTTTGTCATTTTGGTGTCATTATAATCCTAACAATATTTCCTTTTTTATAAATTGATGTTAAATTTTTATTGTGTGTGTTGTGTCTTACTTATTTAATGTGTTGGTGTTTTTAAATGCGGAATCCGGAACAAGGCCCTTGACTGGATCCGCTCCTTCCTCTCTGGCAGAACACAACGGGTCAGACTCCCTCCTTTCCTCTCGGAACCCACAATGACCACCTGCGGAGTCCCCCAAGGCTCCTCCATTAGCCCGACCCTGTTCAACGTCTACATGGCCCTGCTCGCCTCCATCATCAGACCTCACTGACTCAACATCGTATCGTACACAGACGGCACCCAACTCTTCCTCTCCCTGTCCAACGAACACAACCTCACCAAACATAACTTTCAAGACGGTATGGAAGCAGTCGCCAGATGGATGAAGAATAGCTGCCTACAACTCAACACGGACAAAATGGAGGTGCTCATCATGGGCCCACACCCCAACGCCTGGAACGACACCTGGTGGCCCTCTGCCTTCGGGAAACCTCCCACCCCTATGGACCACGCACGCAACCTCGGAATCATCCTGGACTCTGAACTCAAAATGGACCGCCAGATCAACGCCGTCACCTCTTCCTGCTACCACACCCTCTGCCTACTCCATAAGACCCTCAACTGGATTCCCCTCAAACACAGGAAAACCGTCACTCACTCCCTAATCAGCAGCAGACTAGACTACAGCAATGCACTCTACGCCGGGTTCAACAATAACCTCACCGCAAAATACAGAATGTCCAGAACGCCGCCAGACTAGTCCTCAACCTACCACACCACTGCCACATCAGCCAACACCTACAGACTCTACACTGGCTCCCCGTTGAGAAGAGAATCACCTTCAAGCTTCTCACCCACACCCACTAAGCCCTCCACAACACCGGACCCGCCTACATGAACCACCGCCTCACGTTCCACGCACCCCAAAGATCCCTTCGCTCAGACCAGCTCTCCTTTGCGACGGTACCACGCAAAGAAGACCAGCAGGAGGACGCTCCTTCTCCCTCCTAGCTGCCAAGGCATGGTACTCCCTCCCCCTCCACCTCCAGCAGACTCCATCACTCCCCAAGTTCCTGAAGGACCTCAAGATCTGGCTCTTCGACGGAACTCCGTAATCTTCTGGGAGCTGCGCTCCCCCACCTCCCTCTCAGCACCTTGAGTCCCCTTCGGGTAAGTAGCTGCGCTCTATAAACCCTTGATTGATTGATTGATTGTCTCCTAAGTTAATCCTGCCTGCTCGCAGCCAGCTACAAAGGGTTGAGCAAGGGAATCATTTTTCGAGACCTTGACTGGCCCTTATAATATGATTGTGGCTCTATTACAAGTGGTAGGTGCCTATTTATCCCTACTAATAAACTACATTCCAACAAGGCTTAGGTGCCCTATTACAATATGAAATAAACTTTTCTGTTTGCGGTGCATAACTCTTTCTGTTTCAGATGCAAAAGTCATTGTGTTCTCATTTAGAAATGTTATTCTTTGTTTACAACTTGAAGATCATAGGGTAGCAGTTTTTTCGTTTGGATGATGGTTTCAGCACCTTCATTGGATGAGAAACTAAGGAGGTGAATACTCCTTTTTAGGATATCGTGAAAGTCGCAGAATTGGAAGGAGTTGGCATTGAATTATCCGTGCGAAGGAGGCTAACACTGAGTGGAGAAAAAACACTTATGATTCTCACATAATTGTCTGGCGTCTGCTGTGTTGTCGCCCCAAACTATAAAAAGGGGGTGAAGTTGTGTCATGTTATATAGATTTGTAGAGCCGGGATGGAATCCTGGTGCTGAGCAGGAGTGAGCCTAGCCAAACCAATGGCTTAGTGGGAGTACTCGAAAAGCCAGGTCTTCATCTTCTTTCAGAATTAAAGAAATGAGAAGGAGGCTCTTATGTGTAGTGTCAGGTCATCCCATGCTTTAGGGGCAATGTAGGAGAAGGCTTGACCACCAGACCTGGTTTTTCATATGTGTTAGGCATGTGTGCAAGTAGGAGTCCGGATGAGCGGAGGTGTCTGAAGGTTTGTGATAGCAGATGTGATTGTTGGGGTATGCTTGGCTTGTGTTATCTGGTGCCTTGAAGTGGGGGCAAGGAGTTCCAATTGTGCTTGTTTCTGTATGGGGAGCAGTGGAGCTCCTTCAGGTGTGGTGTGATGTGAGTGCGAGAGCGATTTTGGCTGCCATGTTCTGAATGGTCTTTAGCCTTTTGGGCAGGGTTTTGTTGATCATAGCACAGAGGGCATTCCCATAGTCCAGCTTGCATGTGACCAATGTGTGCATGATGGTTTTCTGATTTGGAGGCATTTGAAAATTTTCCTCAGCATCTTCAGGGTATGGAAGCATGAGGAGTTGACGGTGTTGACTTGAGAGGTCATGTTGAGTTTGCTGTTGATGACAATTTTGAGGTTCTTAGCTAGGTGATAAGGGTAGGTGATGGTCCTAACTCTGTTGGCCATCAGGTGGAGTCCCACAGTGAAGTGATCTTCCCAAAGATCACTATTTTGGTCTTGTCTGTGTTCAGGTTCAGACAGTTGGGCCCAATTTATTAACATTTGGCATAACGGAACTCAGCAAGGCAACTTGCTGCTTCAAATGAAGAGAGCAGGAATGTGCACTATTTACTAAGATTTGGTTCACTCCTGCTCTCTCTGTGCATTGGCGCACAGAGTGCTGCCTAGCGCCAATGCAGGTAACCTTGCACTGAGGTGCAAGGGTGCCTGCTTTACAGGCTGGATTTTTTTTGTGCAGGAAGGGTCACCTTCTTGCACAAATAAAATCCTCAGAGGCATTTTCTTCTTTCTATCTGTGCTGCAGAATGCAGTGCGCTTAGAAAGAGGAAAGAACGAAGAGGAATATGCATATTTCTTCTCATTACACCTCTGTTGGGATGGCGTAGCTTTTTACACATTCCCAAGTTTACTATTCTTAGTAAATCGTAGAATGTGCCACAATCTATGGGTGGATGCATGGAAACGTCCACATTCCACCCATTGAATGCCTTCCAAGTGCAGAGTAATGCAAGGCAGTGTTTGATTTACCTCTTTCCGTAGGGTCATACCCAAACATTTTGCCTTCACCCTCCTGTCCTCTGAACCTGTTTTTGTTGGCTTTTAGGACTCTGAACACTTTACCACTGCTAACCAGTGCTAAAGTGCTTTCGCTCTATCCTTTAAACATGGTAAAATTGGCTCCCACCCAGTTGGTACATTTAATTTACTTGCAAGTCCCTAGTAAAGTGGTACTGCATGTAGCCAGAGCTTGTAACTTAAATGCTACTAGTGGGCGTGCAGCACTGATTGTGCCACTCACTTAAGTAGCCTTTTAAACATGTCTTAGGCCTGCCATTGCCACCTGTGTATGTAGTTTTAAGCTGTCATTTCAACCAGGTAAAAATAAACCTTTTGCCAGGCCTAGACCTTCCTGTTTAACACATATCAATCATCCCTAAGGTAGGCCCTAAGGGCAGGGTGTAGTGTATTTAAAACGTTGGACATGTACTTTTAACTTTTACATGTCCAGATAGTGATACGTTTTTCACTGTTGCACGCCTGCCTCTCCCATAGGACAATATTGGCTTAACTTATTACATTTAAAAAGGGACAACTGAGAATTGGGAGCAGGAAGAAATGTCGAGTTTGGTGTCTGAAACATAGTAATTTAAAACCCTCTTTAATGGTAAAGTTGAATTTTAAATCAAAATTCTGAAAATGGCACTTTTAGAAGTTGCCATTTTCTTGTACCAACTATTTAATGCCAGCAGCCTGTATCCTGGGTCACATGACTAGTTGTAGGTGGCAGTTGGCTGTTTATTGCTCCCAGACAGTGAGACAAAGACGAATCGTAGCTGGAAGAATGGGCTGTCTCTGACTTGATGAGAGGGGGAACCTGTCACCTGCCACACTTGCACATCACAAAGGCTCTGCCCAGCACACTCACAAATGGCTTTGACACTAGTCTCTTGTGCCCCCAGACAAGCTTGGGCCAGGGCAAGGAGGCAAGAAAGTCTTAGAGGGTGGCAACCTCTAGAATCCTCACCTACTTCAAAGTGGGCACCTGATATAAATAATATAATATAACAGTTTAAATAGTGGACCCTCAGATCCAACTTTTCAGTACACCTCTAGACCTGTGGATGACTCATTAGGAATGGTGTGCTGCTATGTCAGAAGGCCTGCTACTCTGCCGCCCTGCTGCCCTCCTGCCAACTACATTGAACTCAGCACCTGGACTATGTCTGCTGTGAGACCTACCCCCCAGTGTGGAGCCACCTCAGCCCTGGATCTATGGAAGAGGTCCTGAAGGTGCTCTGCCAGCCCAGCTGTGGTTCTGTGAGCAAAATCGATGTAGCGCAATGAATCTCCTCTCAGCCATTTTAGAACCACCTCAGCGTGGCGCATCCTAGCAGCAGGATCTTGCATCACAGTCTGCAGCTTCCTCTGTACCTCTGCTGCACAACGCATCCTCAACGCAGGCCTGCGCATCACAAGTCCATTGATGGCTGCCTTGACGACAAAGGACTTCGCATTGCAGCTCTGCAGATTTTTCAGAACCGTCGGTGCAAGGCACATCTTCTACCCCGGACTTCACATAGCATTGATGGTGTCCTGGATGATGACGCAGGACTCTGCAAGCAGCTCCATTGCTCCTCATAATTGTTGCTGCGTGATGCATCCTCAACGTGGGATCTCGCCACCCTCTGAGGTATTTGGTGAGGCGTCTGTTGATGATTTTCACTAAAACCTTGGCCAGGAATGGTAGCAGGGAAATCGGCCTGTAGCTGGTGGGTATTGAAGGGTCCATGGAGGGTTAGCAATGGGAAGACAGTTGCATGTTTTCAAGCATCTGGGAAGGTTGGGAAAGAGGTGAAGGCATTCAGAATGGGTGTGATCATGGCTCTGATGAGTTGCAGTCCTCTGGAGTACGCGTGGTGGGAGCAGGGGTCTGATGGGGCCCCTGAGCGGATGAACTTCATGGTTACTGTAGTTTTTCTGGGGTGATGATAGGCCATGTGGTTAGCATTGGTTCTTTGGTAAGATCAGGAAGCATTTGGCTAGGTCGGCCAGGTCCGGTTGTGGGTTAAAGTAGCTGTAAATGGCAGTGTTTTTGTTGCTGGAGAATCGAGAGAGATTGTTGCAGAGGTCCTGTGAGGGGGTGATCGATATGAAGTTGGCCACTTGTGAGGTGAAATCCTTCACAATAGAAAAGATTTATTTGCCTCTGTTGGTGCTGGCAAAGATTTGGTCTGCCAGAGTGGCGCCTTTGGTGGTCCGGATCATTTGGTGGTAGTGTCTCAGGGTAGATATGAAAGTGCTCCTGTCTATATTGTTCTGGCTCATTCTCCATTTGCGCTCCCATTGTTAACAGTAGCGTTCCATCAGCAACTGGCCTACGGTCTAGATCTTGTTATATTGTGGTGTTTGAGGGCACCAGCAAATCGACGCAGGAAGTGATCCAAATGTTGAAGTTCTTGGTGGCTTTAAAGAGGCTATTGCTGTGTTGTGTTCGGGTTGGTGGGTATTGAGAGTGGTGTTCCAGTCCTTGTAAGTGATGCTGTTCTAGTTTCTGCGGGCTGGTCTAGCGGTGGTGCATGTGCATTGGACTGGGGCAGGGATGCTGAACTTGATGAGCAGTTGCTCAGTGTACCAAAATCCCAGTGCAAAAGAGCCTGCCAGTAGCACATTTAAATAGTCTAAAATTTTGAAATACTAAAGGACTTGAAGACTCATTAATGTTTACTCTTTTGTAGGTTGTGGTGTCCCTGGTTATCCTTAGTTATTCCATCTTACTACACTTGCATCTTTTTATACATTCTGTGGCCATTCTGAACTGGTAAACAACTCCCAACTCAAGTTCATAGGCAAAGCAATGAATTGATAGTTGATGCATCCTGGCATAAGATGGATTTGAATCAACTATCGCCAAGTCATCCAACTCAGGATCATAATGCAAAATAAAGGCCCAGATGCACAAAACATTTAATGGTAGCAATGCCTAGGATTAACTAAATTTGTGGATATGTGACTGCTAGAAAGTTTTTTCCTGTGTTCTAAACCCATGGGTTTCAAAATGGTTTATGAATCGTTGTTTGGAAGGGACGTGTTGTAAGCATCCCTCCAAATAACAATTCAGTACTCTTTGTATCCATGTCTTGTGACCGGAATTAAAATCACAAACTATTAATAAATTACTGACTACCAATTTGGGGTGCTAATGTCTTTGCAAAAAAGGAAATGATGTCGTTTTAGACCCCTTCCCGTTAACAAATTGGGTACATGTTTCAGAGGGAGTAGACCCTGGTCTAGGGGACCACTGCCAACTCTCACTGGAACTTTTCAAACAAGAAAATATTTTTATTTAAAAGCAGATCTATTTCTTTTGCAGAAAAGCAATCATAGGAATGGTGTTTTCCTGACTCTTAAGGGACACCAACCCTTTGACTGTGACCATCCTAAATGAGTGGCAATTTGCAACCTGCTTAATGACTATTTGTTAGGTAGGACCGGCTGGGATTCACTCTGAATCAGAATTTTGCAATCTGACTTATTAGTACATAGATCGGGTCACCAAATTAGATAATGGTCACAAAAGTTGTGACCATTTTTTGCACGTGGTACCTTGATACATCCGGCCCTTACATTCCATATATCTATATTTTTATTGAAAGCTGCGGTCCAAACATAACATAAGTATTTGTAAAGCATACATGCACCCTGGGTAGGGCATCTTGGCGCTGAATAACCGATGTTTATTGTTATCCCACTCAATAGTACTCATTTTATTGACCTCAGAAGGATAAAAAGCTGATTGGACCCGCTGGGATGTGAACCTTTGACCATGAGGTCAAATACAGGCCCCTTCAGTGGGCACAGTAGTACATTAAGCCACCAGACCCAGCTTAACCATCAACTGTGCACAGTCAAACCATTTGTGATGCGCCCAATCCAACCATCTCCTTAGGAACAGAGGGGCTTATTTACAAGCTCTTTGCACCACCTTGCGCCGCCATTGCATCACTTTTTTTGACGCAACGGCGGCTCTTCATTTGCTCCATATTTACATGGATGCAGATGGGTCCCTTTCTTTAAGGTTTTTACCTGTGTCGAAGTCGGCTGTGCCAAGTTAGATTTTAATTTATGCAAGGTAGGCATTTAGTCGGAAACACCTACCGTAAAACTGCAGAAGTGGTAGTTACCACTTTTTTTTCCTGTTTCGTGCCGCTGTGCTGCCAATGCGTTACAATCCCTACGCCTGCTAAACCCAGGCGCAGGGATGGCGCATTGGCTGTGGCCAAGGAACCCCACCAGTTGCAGTGACTTGATTGCAATATGCAATCAAGTCACGAGGTCAGTGGGCCACAGAAGGTAGGTATATGCAGGTAATGTCACAATTTGTGAAATTACGTGCTGATATCACACATACAAGTGGGCACTATGCCCACTTGTATGCGTCACATCCAGGACCAATATGCTTGAGCGTAAGGTGAGTTTGTCACCTTTTCACACTTTAACACATTCAATAGGCGATGCGTCAGTGAAAACCTCTGTACTCTATATTGTAACGCACTGCTAGAGATCCGTTGGTTTTCCCACCAACTTCAGCAATGCGCCAAAAAACCCTGTGCCATGGTGCGCCGTTGTGTAAATACTGTGGGGCAGATTTACAAGCCCCTTGCGCCACTTTTGCGTCATTATTAACATGGGGAAAGTGACGCAAAAGTGGCGCAAGGGGCGTGTAAATCTGCCCCTGTGTATCTATGGTGCTGCAAGGGTTTTTGCTGCAGGCGCAAGGAAACTGGCGCATCGCTGCTTTAATGCAGCGATGCATCAGTTTCTTGTAAATAAGGCCCAGAGGTTGTAAATCCCACCACCTCATGCATATCATTTTCATATTCACACCTTGCTTAAGTTTTCCGATTTCATTTATATTTCAGATCCCACTCCTTGCCAGTCAAGGGGTGACTTGAAAGAGAGGACGCCTCGGTGCGCTGCCGCCCTCCTTTCCTTTCAGCCTTCTCCTAATCGGATATTCAGCTGCTAATGGTAATTTCCATATCTGCAGAGATCATGGCCATGAGTCAGGTGGAGCTGGCGGCGAGTCACGCATCCCCATCAGTGGAGACGGGAAGAAAATTGATTGCAAGCTAAGGTACATTAGAAAGGCACAAAACTATGTCTAGTTCACTCAGACAGTAAATGGATCTCTCCCCCCTGCATGAATTCCATCCATAAGAAGCACGTCTTCTGTTTCACGTCCCTGAGAGTTTTGTACTCTAGGAGGATTTACCACTAGACATGTTCCGGGAGAAGTTTGTGTTGGAGCGCGATGGTGCTCTTTCATTTGTAGGGGTGCATTATAATCATGAATAGTCCGCAACCACATATATATTCATTTGTCATGATAACAATTGGTAATTATGTTGTATTTAGCAATAACATGTAAAGGTGTAATGGTAGAAAAAGTATCGTGGCATGCAAAGAGACAACATGGTATTCATGTTTTAATATTGCAATCCATAGTATTTGATGTCGTTTGCTTAACGAAGTTGCTCATATGTGATGTAATGCATTTGATTTAAAAGCGCACCATATTAAAGTTGCACGTAGATGTCATTAATTATGTTTAACATGTAGGATTTCATAAGTTGCTTGAAATAAAATGAAAAATGATGTGCTTTTGTAATGCAATGATGTAGAAAGGCCTAAATGAAATGTTCACCCATGTGTGTATTTGAAAGGCCTATGTGTTTCACTCTTATGTTGGCCGATTTCTGTAGGCCTGAAATGTATTTTCCCTGGAGGCTCTTGAGTAGTGCTTGTTAGTGAAATTCATGTGCATGTTGAATTTGTTCTGTTCTCACGTTTCTGTTGCAGGTGGAAAAAGTCGGCTTTGTTAGTTAGACTCAGGAGCATGCGATACACATTTGTGAGGAGCGCTGATAATTGGGAGGCAGTGTTCTTTCTCACTGAGGGAGGCCTGGGAATCAAGGTCATCAAGCCAGGAGCTGGGAGCACCGACATGAAATGGAAAATCACCTATGGGTAGTGTTCACCGAGATGAGGTGATCTGTGGGCGTGTTTTGAGTATTTGCATTTTGTATTAGGGATAGTGCCCCGGAGTGGAGTTAGGAGATGAGGTGAGGAGATCGAAGGAGAGAGAAGGAGCATCTTAGAACAAGCTCCGTAGCTTTGACTACTTGACCCATACAACAGGAGTGTACTTCTTAGGATGTCTTCACGCGCTGACACCTTTTCCTGATCTTGCCTGGGGAATGATAAGTAGGGATGTCATGATAGTGTTAGTGTAGGGATAGACTAATGCTCTCTAGTCATTCACCTCAGATGAAGAAGGATCTCGACGTGGGCGCAATCATTGCCTGCGTTCTGCTTCTGGAAATTGTCATTCTGTTTATGATCCATCACATAAAATTAGCCCGTAGGTTTGGATTTGTATTAGTTCCCATGTATTTCTACAACCTCGTAATGAGGTGCTTGTACATCCAATTGTTTTTGGCTTTGTAATAAACCCACTAACTTGGAATTCGGAGTCTGTGATTCTTCCGAGTCATGGTTCTTATAAATTGTAGTCTGATCAAATGAGTTATTTCTCCCCTCTACACTTCTCAGCAGGTAACAAAGGTCCATCGGCCATCAATTCCACAGTAACTTGGTAGGAAGGAACTTGGCCCCATCAGTTGCTAGCAGAAGGATGTTTACCTCTGCAGTGAGGGGAGTAGTTAGGAATATTAGGGAAAGTCTGGTCATAGAGCCCAAAAAGCCCAGAGGATGAAAGCTCAGAGGATTGAAGGCGGAGGACGACAGACTTTGGCCGAGACCGATGGAGAGTGACGGTGCGGCAGGAACAGTAGTTCACGGTGGAGTGAGTATGACTAGGGATGCGTGTATTAGATTGTGGTGATGATTTGATTGTGTGATGTCTTACGGAGTTGGGTTGAGAGTCAAGTGAATGTGGTTGCGGGCCGAATGCGCGCGATCCATGTGATACGATTTGTTTTGTTTTGATGTCAGGCTCGAAGAGTAGCGTAACATCTCGAGATAGATTTGTGGTGTAGAAGACACCAGAGCTGTAATTGTATGAACAGTGATTGTGGGAGTCGTGAGGCGCCATCGACGAACCCACAGGTGATAGGGAACGTGTGTGAGAGAGCTTGATAGAGTCATGTGGGAAGCTAGTGCACAAGGGCGGACCACAGCGATTCGAGTATCCGACGCAGGTCGTGGGTCACTGTGTGTGAATGACTTTGAGCGATTGGATCCTATCGATTAGTTTTGTGACTGTCCAGCCGTTCGTGGGCAGATGGTCTGAGGTGACTGTCCGGTCGTATGGTGGACAGACAGTTACTTGTTTCTATGAATGAGGTACGTGAATGCGTAAGGAAGAGATTGTTAAAGAGGGTGGACTGCTGAGCTTAGTGAGGAGGAGTGACGTTGGAGTGTGCGGCGCTGCAATAGGTCAGTTGGTGTAAAGCCGCGCTGGGATTGGTGGGTTGTAATCAGGAAGTAAATACAAAGACATCTTATGGGGGAAAGGAGTTGGTTCAAACATGCGATGCTTTAGGGTGTTGCGTGACCTTTGTATGGGAGATAGAGGAGTAGTAACTCGAGTGGGTGAAGAGGCACCACCCGAGGACACACCAGCACATTATATGGTCACAAATGTAGGACTCCATACCATAATTTGGCTTCAAAATT
The DNA here is from genome assembly GCA_963921515.1 of Calotriton arnoldi. Lineage (NCBI taxonomy): Eukaryota > Metazoa > Chordata > Amphibia > Caudata > Salamandridae > Calotriton > Calotriton arnoldi. The sequence continues at coordinate 302,069 of CAWUFW010005746.1, read as the reverse complement.
GGCATAAGGTTACTGAGAAGGAGGTAGATTTGGCTTTTCCACGTTATGGTTCATTTAGATTAGACGTATTGTATCCGTTGAGGGCAGTGATAGCTTCATTGCGACCCCAACCCAGACTGACACAGTTTGAGGCACTGGATGCATGGATAAGAGCAGCACATGCGAGGAAAAGGGACCGAAGTCAGGAAAGAGTGAAAAAGTCGACAAGGGCGTTTCAAGATGCACGATGGGATTCATTGGCGAAGAGATGGAAAGTAGATGCCATTGAGGGAGAGAGGCTATTCCCAATGTTAGTAAAGGTAGGAGACGCCCAGAAGAGGAAGGAAGAAGAAGATAGTGACACAGATGACAGCTTGCTGGATAGGTTGCTAGCAGAGCGTCCGCCTCCGTATAATCCAAAATCAGAGGAAGGAAGACAAGCGCTTATTGAAGGGACAGGAGAATCGCAGACGAGTTCTAGTGCGAGAGTAGTGGGAAAGATTTCAACAGGAACGAAGGGAATAGGAATACAGCAATCGAGAAATACAGAGACGGGTGGAGCTAATACTGTTACACGGTTACCGGATGCCCTTACGGTGCCGGTCACCATTGGCCTCATAGTGTCAGTGTATGATCCAGGTCAAGCAGAAAACAATAGCCAAACACAGTTACCAGCAGCAGGAGAAAGTATCAGTACTGGAGGAAATGGTTCAGTGAGCTGAATTGGTCCTCTTTTGCGACCTATAGAGGCCAGTACTCCGTTGCCAGCCACTGCAGACTCTTCTAGAGGGCACACTGAATCTAGGGCGATAAGATCAGTGTCGTTAGCAGACTCACATTCTGATTTGAGGATGTGGTAACCCCCAGTTAGAGGTCCCATGGGGGGAATAGCAGGAGGAGGAATGGATCTAGGAATTTCGGAGAGTCAAAATGTGACCACGGTCTACAGCTGAAGGGAGTCACCGAGGAAATCAGAGCAGGGAAAGTGGAGAGCTAAACAGTACATCGAGTCAGGGAACAATTAAGGCTGCTATAGGGGCCAAGGTACTGGATGTGGTGAGGTTGAAGGCAGAAGTGGATGAAATTATAAGTGGGAATTTGCCTTTGGAAAGGATGGAACTTTATGATCAAGATGAGCTGTTGTTTGTGGCGAAGGATGTGACCCGTAAGGCAAGGAAAGCTCATGAGAAACTGACAGAATTAGCACAGAGGTATGATGTAGATTTGTCCAAAAACGAAGATGTTGCAGGGAAGTCATAGGCTAAATTATAGTGATCAGGAATTGGAGGAGAAAAGAGTCATAGGGTTGAAAACACACATTCAAAAATTGATTATAGGAATACGTGCATGCAGCATGCTTAACAAGTGGGAAGAGAGGTGGTCCAAGAAGAAGAGTGTTAAAAAGGGTAGAGGCGATACGCCGCCTCCGGTAGAGGCGAGAGGTACCGAGCGAAGGGTATGTACATGTGCCTTAGAGCAGGGGTGATCCTGCAGCATTCACAAATGATTTTCCTCAGCTGAGGGAAAAACCTGCTGAGTGGTACAAGAAAGTCGATCGCTTTGTCAAGATTTCAAAGGTTTTGTGGATTGATTTGAATACATTGTTTAACATTGTAGTACCAAGTGATTTGTGGTCAGCTTGTAAAATTGCTGTTTAGTGGCCAACGTCAGAACCAGAGCGAGATCCTGTTACACATGGTTATGAAAAAGTTCGAGCAGGTAATCACATGGTTACAGTCTAAAATTTTGCCACAAGATATTGATTGGGTTAAGATAGATCGAACTACCCAAGAGCCCAAGGAATCAGTCCATGCTTATTACGAAAGGCTCTTACAAGCCTTTAAGCAGTACAGTGGACTAGACACCCTAGATTCCAAATATATGGGACAGTTCGTCTCCAAATTTGTCTTAGGGTTAAGATCAGAGATTAGCTTCATGATCCAACAGCATTTGGTCTGTTGGCAGAACAAACCCGTGGATGAGGTTCTACAGTATGCCAGATTCTGTAGTGATGAAGTAGACTCTAAGCATAAGCAGCTCAAGGATAAGTTGATGCTGGTCCAGATGAGGAATGCAGAAAGTGTGGACCAGGCACAGCCGAGCGGAGGAACACTGGAACGAAGGTAGGGGAACGGCCAAAGGGGGCCCAAAACTCGTCAGGTCAGGGGAGAGGGAAACCTGTAGACCCAAAGACAGGGATAGATGTTGGTACTCAGAAGAAGACTACTGCATGTCATTATTGTCACAAGATTGGGCATTGGAAGCGCAAGTGCAGGTTAAATCCTGCTAATCAGGTCCAAGATGAGGCGATAGTGCAGGTACCTGAGACAGTAAATACAGCAGTAAGACCCAGGTCTGTACAAGGGGAAAGCTTGGGACCACAAGTGTAAGTTCCCCAACCACTGAGAATCCCACAAGCAAACAGAACGTACCAGCAGATGCCACTCATTGAGACTTTTGATGGGTTTGCTTCAGACCCGTTACAATGACGGTGCCTGAGGGGGGAGGAAGACTGTACCCTTGGAGCAGTCTTGGAGGTAGACCAGAGAGGACCGTATGTAGAGGCAGATGTTGACAATCGCCCCATCACCTTTCTGATTGATACTGGTGCTACCCGTTCTACTGTAAGATCCGCAGTAGTCGCAAACCTACCCCTTTCGGGACAATCGATCCAAGTTGTTGGAGTTGCAAATAAGAGGATGACCAATCCATTGACAGATGAGATACCTGTAAGTATAGGAACATTTCACGATCAACAGCAATTTTTGGTGTGCGATTCGAGTCCAGTCTGTCTGTTGGGTTGTGATCTTTTGTGTAAAATGAACTGCACCATCTATTGCACGCCCAAAGGAGTGGAGTTGCAGACTAATGATGATGACATTGCATTCAAATTGGCGAACTAGAATCTCTGCATAGAGATGTTCCCTGTGTTGACAGTCTAGGACTTACCACTTGATTTGAGGGACTCTGTCTCTTTGGAAGTATGGGATTTCACAGGGGAAGAGATAGGATTGATCCAAGGGGTTGAGCCAGTTAAGATTCAGGTCAAGCCAAGCGCAGAATTCCCAAGAACGCCTCATTATAATCTGACGCCGGAAACGGTGGCAGGAATCATGCCTGTAATTGAGTCCATGATTGAGCAGGGAATTTTGAAGGAGATAATGGGGAGCCCATGTAATTCCCCTATAATGGGACTGCAGAAGCCGAGTGGGAAGTTTAGAATCGTACAGGACCTGCGAAAGGTCAACACGATTGTAGTTCCATGTTGTCCTGTGGTACCGAATCGATCAGTGATCCTATTTTAGATACCATGTGTGGCTGAGTGGTTCACAATGATTGATTTATGCCAAGCATTTTTCTCAATACCTTTGCATGAGATAAGCCAATTTTTATTCGGTTTCCGTCTGGAAAATCGTGTGTTAACGTGGTGTCGTATCCCACAAGGGTATACAGAGAGTCCATCGATTTTCAATCAGATTCTGAAGAAGAATCTTGAGAGTCTCGTACTGCCACAGAATTCAGTTCTTGTGCAGTATATTGACGATCTCTTGATCGCGTCTGAAACAGAAGATGCTTGCAGGATTGATACTGTTGCATTGTTAAATCATCTAGCAGTGAAAGGACACAAGGTGTCCCCGAGCAAGCTACAGTACTGTTTGACTGAGGTTCAGTACTTGGCCACCAAATTGAAAAAGGCAAGAGGAAGGTGTCACCAGATCGTGTTGAGGCGATCATGAACATGGCGGCGCCTACAACACAAAAGGAAGTCAGGATGTTTCTGGGAATGGTTGGGTATTGCCGTCAGTGGATTCCCAACTTCTCATTGAAGGCGAAACCTTTGCAGAGATTAATGCACAAGGATGTAAGTGATCCTCTACCATGGGATAACGATTGTTTGATCGCCTTCTTGGAGCTGAGGGAGAGCCTTTGTCGCGCTCCGGCTCTGGGAATGCATGATTACAATAAGTCCTTCTCGCTATTTTGCTGTGAGAGAGAGGGTTGCGCACTGTCAGTACTAATACAGACTCATGGAGGTGTCTGTGGACCAGTTGCCTACTTATCAGTTCCCTTAGACCCGGTAGCTTCAGCATTGCCCAGATGTCTCAAATCCGTTGCTGCAACAGGTGTCAGTATTGAAAGGTGTGAAAGCATTGTGATGGGTCACCCACTTACTGTTTATGTTCCACATTCAGTTGAACTTCTGATGACGAGAAGCAAGATGCAGCTTTTGACAAATAACAGACTCACAATCTATGAGCAGGTCATACCTCAGGGAATGTGACTCTGAAAAGATGTTCTGTATTGAATCCTGCTACTTTGATGCCTTTGCCAAATGTTGATGATGAAGATTGTGAGGACCCTGACTGTCTTGAAGTGACTAAACTTTGCACCAAACCGAGACCTGACATTGTTGATGAACCTCTACCCCAATCTGATGAGATCTTCTTTGTCGATGGTTCATGCCTAAGAGACAATGTGGGTCATCTGAGAGAACCGTTTTCTGAATGCACCAATTCTGGAGTTGTGGAAGCTGCTTGTTTACAGGGAGTATACTCCGCACAAGTGGCTGAAATCATTGCTTTGACCCGTGCCTGCTTCGTTGCTGATCAAATCCGAGTCACCATCCACACTGATAGCCAGTACGGTTTCGGTGTGGTTCATGGCTTCGGACAGCTATGGTCACAGAGGGAATTCTTAACGTCATCAGGATCTCTGATCAGAAATGGGGAGTACGTGAGGCAGTTGTTAGAAGCCTTGCAACGTCCAAAAGAAATTGCATTGGTTAAATGTGCCGCCCACGGGAAGGGGGAATACTTTCTCACGCTTGGGATGACGTTGCACATTTCTGTGCTGAACAAGGGTACATTTTTACAGGAGCATATACTGGAGAGAGCCCAGAGAGAACTGAGCTCAGCATGATGTTAGCCATAGCAGACACTTGGGACGAGCTCAAGCACCTGCAGGGAGAAGTGTCAGGACAGGAAGAAGCTGGTTGGATCAAAGGAGGTTGTGAGAAAAGAGATGATGGTATTTGGGTTTCAACGGATGGTCGAGCGGTGTTGCCAGATGATTTACTGAGCCCTATGGCAAGGCAGATTCATGGAGCAGTTCACATTGGAAGGGATGCCATGGTGCGAGTGTTCAGGCAGACGTGGTTTAATCCACGGTTTTGTGCGTTTGCTGAAGCAGTGTGTCATAGATGTGTTATGTGTCAGCAAATGAATGCTGGGAAGAAGACTGTGGTTGCATTGAGTCTCATAGGAAGATCAGGGGGACCCTTTAATAGGATTCAGCTTGATTTTGTTGAAATGCCTAGATGCAATGGATTGAGGTACATCTTGGTTGTGGTATGTGTCTTCTCACGGTGGGTGAAAGCTTATCCGCCAAGGAGGTGTGATAGTCTCACAGTAGCAAAATTATTGCTTAGGGAGCTTATACCACGTTTCAGATTTCCAACCTCATAGGAGTCGGATAGAGGAACTCACTTCCATAGTGAGGTCATGAGGATGCTTTGTGCTGCCTTACAAGTTGATTAGAGACTGCATTGCAGCTACAGGCCCGAGGCATCTGGAATTGTGGAGCAAATCAATGGAACTCTCAAGATGAGAATTACAAATGTGTGTTCATTCACGTCCCTGAAATGGCCTGATGCATTGCCTTTGGTGTTGATGAGTATCCGTAGTATTACCGACAGAAGGACAGGTCTTTCGCCTCATGAAATCTTGATGGAGAGGGCGATGCACTTGCCTGTAGTGCCGTCTACAGCCTTGATAAACATCACAGATGGTTTGATCCTTGATTATTGCAAAGGACTGGCTAACGTAGTCCGTTCTGTGTCTCACCAGGTTGAAGCTGCAACTGCCCCGACCCCGAACGACCTGTGCCATGATTTGGGTCCGGGTGACTGGGTGCTCGTTCACAAGCATGTGAGGAAGAGTTGCCTTGACGCCCACTGGAAAGGTCCATATCAAGTGATCTTGGTGACAAATACAGCTGTGAAGTGCGGTGGCTTGCCGAACTGGATACATGCCTCCCACACCCGCAGAGTTTCAGAACCCTGGGAAGAAACAGCTCCTCTCCAAGAAGAAAATCCAGCTGTGGTTGCGAGGCCAAAGGAGGGGACAAGCCAAGCTGTGAGGGTTACCGACGAAGCTGGTTGCCCACCAGAGCAAGCTGAGGAGGGTCGCGCTACACAAGGCCCAGGTATTGACTCTGAGGGAGACAGTAACGTTGCGAGTGACATAGACACAGACACAACTGAAAGAACTCGTGCGCAAGGTGGTCGGGTGCAGAGAAGAAGGGCAGATTTTGCAGAGGAATCATGGCCTGGGAGACAAAGGAGGTAAAATCTGAGATTGGAACCTGAAAGAGATCTTGCTCCTGTGTCTGAAACATCTGAATCGGAGTTAAGTGATGCAGAACAAGCACAGGGGAGTCCGAGAAGGTCGAGAAGAGCAACAGTGCCTTATCAGAGGTACGCTGCCCCAGAGTGGACTTATCTGGCTACAGATGCCGGGAGCAGTGGGGACCGGGAGGCTAAGGTCTTCATGAGTGGTCAGCAGGACCCCAGAACTGAAAATTGACCATACCCAGACCCCCAATTTTGAGTAAAGTGCGAGTTTTGATTCTGAGAGATTTCCAACTTTCGGATATCAGCCACCAGCTCAAGAAGTTGCAGCTGTTCGTCTTGAGATTTTGCAACGCGTCATAGTTGAAATTGGTTCTGAGCTTATAAGAAACTGTTGATTGAACTGTGAACTGTAAATAAGCTTGCTTTAAAGAAGATAACCTAGGTCCGAGTGGAAAAAGAATACATTTAGGGATCTTCCTGTAGAAGAAGAAAGAGGGCTAGGGAAGTCTTTTGAACTGTGTAAATAGAAGAAGAACGAACTGTGAATTTATTTCCAGAACTTCAGTGAACTGCATTTGAATTGGATAATAGCAAACAGCAGCAGAGAAAGAGACTTTGTGCTAATCCTCTAGCTGTGCCAAAACCGACAATTGAAAATGGAGTCTGGAAATTCGAATCGTAGGTCTAAGTGTGTAATAGGAACACTCGTAGTAGGAGTGATAATAGTAATAGCTGTAGTTATTATTGTGTCTGTAAAAATTTCACATGATTCAGAAGTTGAGGGGGTGGAAGTGAAGGGGACAGCCACACCTGTTACTTCTAGCACAAAAGAGGGTATCGTAGGAGCTGAAAAGGCTACGCTAGATTAGACTAGTCGTATGCTACATGTAGATTTGTCTAAAGGTGATTCACGCTTAACGCTTACACCAAGCTGCTATATGAATATGTGAATACGACGGATGTGAGAGATTACTATGTGTGTATGCACTTGCTTGCGTCTGTGGCGGAAGGTATTCGTTATGACTTAACAAGTAAGAGAGGAAGGGTATAGAAGGGAATACTCCTGGTCCCCTATATCTTATACGTAACAAACAATAGAAGGAGTACCCCCAGAACAATATTAAAAAGCAGTGTAAGATACCGTGTTTGGTTAAATTGACCTCTGGTATCTTTGTGATAATAAAAAAAGGTGATATTGGTCTACATGTTTCAACCTCTTTCTGAACCCTTCACGGCAAACCTCTGGTTGCCGTGAAGGATTCAGAAATTAGGCGGAAAAGCGGGTGGGATGGTTTGACGGAAGTGTGACTAGAGCCAGCGCCCTAACCCCGGCTTCCATGAGGCACAACCAAATCGGGTCTCTAGTTTCCTTTCAACAATAGATGAGAGGTCGCCATACTGTGAGTACACGGTGTGGTGTCACAAGTGACCAAGAGTTGGGTACACCTTAGCGTGTGTATACCGCCCGGGTCACTTATTTAGGTCCTGAAGAAAACCTGGTAATACCGCCGAGAGGTTGAAACATGTAGACCAATATCACCTTTTTTTATTATCAAAAAGATACCAGAGGTCAATTTAACCAAACACGGTATCTTACACTGCTTTTTAATATTGTTCTGTTGCTCCATATTAAAGTATTCTAGGGAGTTAAATTAGGACAATTTTTAATTCACTTGTTTTCACTCACCTGCACCACTGTTGCGATCAAAACCTGCTCCACTGTAATCAGGTGTTGAAGCACACCCGGATAGCATTCGGCTATTCGGGTGGGACCCCAATGATGAAGCATGTCACCAACTAGGTTGGTGAGTGAGGGGTCTTCTTAAAAGAGAATTTTTTTTTCTCTTTTTGTGTATCTTCCCTTACACCACGTGGACATTTTCTGTCCTCTGAAGGTATTCGTTACCATCATCTTCCTTTGACATATGGTATTAAGTGTAGTCTGTTGCTTAGTATGTTTTACGGTAAGGGTCATTATCAATATTTCTTTTCAAACTATGATGTGATGCTTTCAGAGGTTCCAGCTTATAAGCACCTGAATAAGTATGATTACTATAAGCAGGAAGATAGAGTTGGAAAGTACTTCATACCTACCGTCACCTTAGATACAGCTTATGCACATTGTCACAATTTTACATGTATGTTAACTGACATAGAAAATAAATTTGTAGACAAGTAGAAGATAGACATAGGCAGTTGTCAGTAAAGCTTAATAGTAGAGAGGGAGAAATTGCTTGGACCAAGGATGAACTAGCAAACAAGGCATGGGGGAGCTCTGGTCCAATAGCTTTAGATTTAGAATAGAGAGGGAAGATTTGCATTAGACAGGTACAGACATACTATGATAATATCTATGTAGGAAAGATTGTGTGTGTTGGACTTGGCCCTTTTTCCAGGGTCATCCCTGAACTTTTTTGCCTTCCTCCTGGTATTTTTTCTGACCTGGCGTTGGTGGTTTTAGGACTCTTAGCACTTTATCACTGCTGTCCAGTGTAAAGTGCATGTGCTCTCTATGGTAAACGTGGTAACATTGGTCTACACCTGTTTGACGTAATTAATTTACCTATCAGTCCCTTGTAAAGTGGTATCTCAGATACCCAGGGCCAGTAAATTAAATGCTACTGGTGGGCTTGCAGCGCTGCTTGCGCCACCCACCAAAGTAGCCTTTCAAACCTGTCTCAGGCCTCTGCCATTGCAGGGCCTGCACGCGCAGTTTACTGCCGCTGTGACGTGGCACATAAAGTGGTTGCCACGTCTGTGACTCCCCTTTTACTACATATCAGTCACCCCAAAGGTAGGCCCTAGCTAGCCCTATGGGCAGGGTGTGCTGTAGGTAAAAGGTAGGACATGTGCCTTTACTGTGTGGCATTTCCTGGTAGTGACAAACAGCCATTTTGGTTTATCACTACTGTGAGGCTGCCCTCTCATAGGAATGCATTGGGGAATTCCTGATATGTGTTTCAGTGGTAATTCCTGACATGAGAGGAGTAGAGTGGTCAAGTTTGGTATGTTTGGACTAGTGGTAATAAATGCTGCGTAATGGTGTTCGCAGATTTATTATCACTATTTTAGAAATGCCACTTTTAGAAGTGGGCATTTCTATGTGCTATGTGTCTTTATGCCTGCCTGTTGTGTATTGCATGTCTGGCTCTGGAGTGACAGGTGCTGGGGAGGTGCAGTGGCTCCAGAGGGGCTGGGTGAGTCAACGCTAGGCTGAATAGGCTAATCTGCATTTCGAGTGGTGGGAGGAGTAGCACCTGGGACTGAATGGGACTGTGCCTGCCTTCCACAATGCTGGCTCCGCCCCCCTGTGGTGTGTCTATGGCCAGAGCCTACATGACAATAGGGACTGCTGTGCACTTGTTAAGTGCCCCCCAGAACTGGTTTGGACTAGCTCCAGTGCCCTGTGCCAGGGCAGAACAAAGACTTGCATGGATATAAATATTGGGGCTGTGACCCCATGTAGGGGAACCTGCTGGAGCTGTGTTGCTGAAGGACTGCTGGACACCGGGAGGAACCGCCACAAAGGACTGCCTCTCTGCTGGAGGGCCCTGTGAGCTGGCCTGCCTGGGCCCAGCTCTGCCCTGTGGGACTTGGGGGACAGAACATGTTGTGAGTACTTGGAGTTCCCTGGCAAGCCATGGGTGTGCTGGAGTGCCCTGCTGTTCCCTGCAGGCAAAGTGTGGTGAAGCGCTTTCTACAGGGGGAGCTGGGAGCGCTGCCTGCAGTGCTTGGGAGACTTGGTGCCGGGTGAGCGCTTTGTCTTCTGCTCAAAGAGCGCTGTGCCCCGCATTTCGTTTGTTGTGCAGGAGTCCAAGTCCTGGAAGAATGAGAGGGGAGAGCTGAGGGAAAGTAGTTGTTAGACCTGGCATCATTGGCGCGGGTCTCCCTTCCTCTTTTTGCTTCCTATCTTTTATGTTGGCTGGATTTAGATGCTCTGGGCGCTGTGCCACTGCCAATCAGTGCCACAGTGCGAATGCTCCCTGTGTAAAGATGACTGTATGAATTGGGATAACCATAATTGGCTTGTTTGGTTTACCTGTCAGTACCTAGTATAAGTGCACTGTGTGTGCCCAGGGCTGGTAGACCAAATACTGCTGGTGGGCCTGCAGCGCTGATTTACGCTACCCACCGAAGCAGCTTTTAAAGTATGTCTGTGTAGCATGTGCTAATAGCGAGTTACCCTCCATTTCACTGTTTACTATTGTGAGGCTATCCGTTCTCATAGGCCAGAATGGGCAGGCTGAGTATTACATTCCATAATCCTACCTGCCCCCAGGAACCTGATAGGAAATTCGAATTTGATATGTTTAAGCTCAGGACATTGAGATACATCTTTTAGTAAGGATCATTTGCATAGCCCGTGTTCGAAAATGCCTCTTCTAGAAACGTGGTATTTTCTTGCCTAAGCTTTCCTGTAGGCTTTGCTAGTGTGTGTATTGGCCGTCTGGTTTTGGAGCAGCAGGGCCAGCTGGGTCAGACCTGGCTGGAGAGAGAGATCGGCATTTAGAGTATGGGGAGGGGTGACTCTTTGATCTGAGCAGGGCTGTGCCTGGCAAGGTGAATGATGGCTCCACCTCCCACTGGGCGTCTGATAGCAGACCCCCTGATTCTCAAAGGGCAGGATGTCGCCTCGTAAACCAAGTGCTCCCCGACCCCACCGAACTGGTTCTGGCTGGATTCAGTGATTTGTGACTTTAGAGAACAAAGACATTTTAGGTATAAAACGCTGCGCTGAAACCTTTTTCAAGTGTGTTCCTTCTGGATGTCAAGACGAAACTCTGTCCGAGTGAACAGAGGAAAGGACTTTGAAACTTTCACCAAGCTTGCTGAAGAAACTACCCGAGGGCCTGAATTGAGAGCGCCTCCTGCTGAAGTCTCAGGGACATTAGACTTCACCCCGTCAGCCGTCTGAATTCCTGTGCGAGGGATTCTACTTGCAGGTGAGACCTCCATCGAGTAATCCGGAGCCTCTAGTTCTACTGTGAGGAACGCGGACTGGTAACCCTTGTTAACTCTGTGTGGGCCGCCGCAGCTAAGAGAGAGCTGCCTCCGCTGAGAGCCCGCCTTAATTTGAACCTTCGGAACCTTCGCTGAATCTGTGTGGGCCGCCGCAGTTAAGAGAGAGCTGTAGCCGCTGAGTGCCCGCCGTTGTGCCAGCCTGGTCGAGATCATCCTTTGTCCTGTGGGCCGCCGCAGCTAAGAGAGAGCTGCTGCCGCTGAGTGCCCGCACTGTTGTCAGCTGTGCATCATCGTGATTCGTCCTGTGGGCTGCCGCAGCTAAGAGAGAGCTGCTGCCGCTGAGTACCCGCACCTTTGCCAACTTTGCAGCATCGTGATTCGTCCTGTGGGCCGCCGCAGCTAAGAGAGAGCTGCTGCCGCTGAGTGCCCGCATCTTGGCCAACTTTGCCTCATCGTGATTCGTCCTGTGGGCCGCCGCAGCTAAGAGAGAGCTGCTGCCGCTGAGTGCCCGCACCTTTGCCAACTTTGCATCATCGTGATTTGTCCTGTGGGCCACCGCAGCTAAGAAAGACCTGCTGCCGCTGATTGCCCGCACCTTTGCCAACTTTACATCATCGTGATTTGTCCTGTGGGCTGCCGCAGCTAAGAGAGAGCTGCTGCCGCTGAGTGCCCGCACCTTTGCCACTTTGCATCATCGTGATTTGTCCTGTGGGCCGCCGCAGCTACGAGAGAGCTGCTGCCGCTGAGTGCCCGCACCTTTGCCAACTTTGCATCATCGTGATTTGTCCTGTGGGCCGCCGCAGCTAAGAGAGAGCTGCTGCCGCTGAGTGCCCGCACCTTTGCCAACTTTGCATCATCGTGATTTGTCCTGTGGGCCGCCGCAGCTAAGAGAGAGCTGCTGCCGCTGTGAGCCCACCACGGAGCTGCACGACGATAATCATCGCCACCACCAGCCCAGGCCCCCGCAGCCGTGTGCTGCTGCCGCTGAGAGCCCGCCTGTCCCCGAGTGCCCGAATCATTGTGAGTGCACGTTGCGGACCACTGCAGTTAAGAGTTGTGGTCGCTGGGAGTCCGCCTGTCACTGTCTCCGCTTCTTCGAGAAGCTGCGTGCTGTGTCCCCGTCCAACGGCAGGTATCTGGTGCGCAACGGGTCGCGTAGACCCAGGCCTTGAACTCAGTCAGTGCCATGTTCTGGTGAATACGTTATTGCCTTTTTAAGTCCCTACTGATTTACGTGCATTGTGGCTGGTTAAAACGCTTTGAGAGTCTTGTGTTAAACCTTAGATAAAGATACTATTTTTCTATATCTACTTGAGTTGTGTCCTTTTGTGGTGTCGTTACTGCCTTATTGTGCATGGTCATAAATGCTTCACACCCTGCCTCTGAGATAGGCCTAACTGCTCGTGCTACGTTACCACAGGGTTGAGCAGGGGTTATCAAAGGGGGTAGCCCACTTGCCCTGACTTAGGAAGAAGGGTCCCTATTTGGACATTGGCGCCAGCCAGTGCCAACTAGAGACCCCCATTTCTAACATTGGCGGTCAGCGGTGAGGATCAGGACTTGCATTTATAATCCATGTACAATAACTGGTAGACGCCACTAGTGAGTGCAGACCAAAGCGCAGCCACGCACAGGTTTTTTGTCCCTCTTCGAAAAAAAAAAATTTTTGTTTGGTTGGTTGTTCTAGTATTGAATTGTTGATCGCAGCCATGAGTACTGCTAATATGGGAAGGCCAACATCCAATGCTTCGGAGGATCTCACCTTTGAGGAGGAAAGATTAGATACCTATACTGCCAGACAGCTGAAGTCATTTTGTAAGCAATTCGCAGTCCCCGTGATAGGTCTCTCTAGGAAGAAGGAGTACCAGAAGGCACTGAAGGCCTGGTGGGAAGCGAGAGAGTCCGCTGGGGATGAGGAAGAGAATGCTGGAGGGCAGCAGGATGATGCAGTAGAGGGGGGGGAGATAAAACACCCTCCAATCCAGGTACTAGTGTATCCCAAAGGAGCCTGACCCCAGAAGAGCTGGAGGACAGGGAGAGAGATAGGAGGCATAGTTTGGAGATGGCTAAATTGGAAGGTCAGAAGGACCTTGAGAGTAAGAAGTTAGACATTGAGAAGGATCGATTGTCAATTGAACTTGAGAAAATGAGAATAGAGCATGAGAGAATGTTGAGGGAGATAGAGATCAGGGCGAGGAGTGTCCCGGTCTCCCCTCTGGTGGCAGCATACCTTTAGTAACTCCTGAGAGTAGAGTTTATATTCCTAAGGATGTCATTAAGGATTTTCACAAGAGTGAGGATATTGGGCAATGGTTTGCCGCATATGAGATAGCAATGGTGTCCCACCGGGTCCCTGAGAAGGATTGGGGAGCGGGATTGTGGGGACGCTTTGTGAGTGATGGTAGGGATACCCTGTTGGACCTGCCTGAGGAGAGCAGGATGGTGTATGCCCATATAAAAGAAGCTTTGATGACCCGTTATGGTTTGACCCCAGAAATGTACAGGCAGAGGTTTAAAACCTGTAAGAAGTTAGAGGGTACCACGTGGGTTGAATATGTGTCTTTTTTTTGCAGAGAAATGGATCGCTGGGTAAAGGGTAGCAAAGTGGAAACTTTTGACCAATTGCATGATTTGTTTGCGTGGGAGCATTTTTCTAGTAACTGTTTTCCAGAGCTACGCCAGCACCTGATTGATAGCAAGCTGACTAACCCTAGGAAGCTTGCTAAGGAGGCGGACCGCTGGGTGAGCACCCGGGTCCGCAAAGGTTTTGTGGGATGACTTCGCCAGAGGTGGGCAGGGTCCCCAGCAGAGAAGTGGGGGGGACAAGGGTAAGCCGAGGGAGTTCCAGAGAGGGCCCCAAAGTAATTCCCAAGGGAACCAAGCAGTGGTGTCCCAGCCTCCCCTGAGAAGAAGCCAGTGTCCCCGACAGGTAGGCCTGTTCAGAGGGGGCCACTCACTTGTTTCAGGTGTGGTCAAGTGGGCCACCGGTATTATGATCCCCAGTGTCCCCAGAGGGACCCCAATGCATCCCCTCGTGCACCACCCCGTGCACCATCCCGCCAGATTGCCAGTGTAGCCCTGGGGGGAGGAGGTAGAAGTCCAAGGTGGGTGGGATCCCGTAGAGTTAACCCTTGTCTCGCTAGGAGACTTTGAGAAGGTCCCTAACCCCACACTGCCTAATAACACTAAGAAGTACCGGCAGTGGGTGACCATCAATGGCCATAGGGTGGAGACTCTCAGGGACACCGGATCTAGTGTGACTGCTGTCAGCTCCCGGTTGGTGTCCAAAGAGCAGGTTGTCCCCCATGCATTCTGCCCCGTAGTGTCAGCAGACAACTCAGAGAGCCAGTGTGAAGTGGCTCAGGTTCCCTTCGAGTGGGGGGGCATCTCAGGAACTCTTCAAGTGGCTGTGAGGCCCGCCATGCCTGTAGACTGTCTGTTGGGCAATAATCTAGAGAACTCCCCGTGGGCTACGGTGGAGAGAAAGTCTCATTTGGAAATGTTGGGTCTGCCTGAGTGGGCGTGTGCGACCACTTGGTCCATGATAGCTCAGAAGGGTGTTCAGGAGGGTCTGGAGCCTGAAAGTATGGCCCAGGCCCCTGCCTTAAAGAGAAGGGGTAGGGGGCGTGGGAAACCGGCCCCCGCGGTTCCCACGGTCCCGGAGGGAGCAGACCTTGAGGGGGATGCCCTGGAACCTACAGGGGAACAAGTGGCTGAACTGGGGGACCTACCGGAGCTGACCCATTGGCAGCAGGAAGGGGGCCCTCCAGGGAGGAATTTTGCGAGCAACAGAGAACCTGCCCTTCTCTTGAGGGGGTGCGGCGACAGGCCGCCGCCCAGGCCGCAGGTGATCAGACAGGGTCACATTGGATCTATTGGGAGAATGACCTCCTTTATAGCGAGCCTAAGGTTGCTGAGCCTGGGTCAGCCCGTGTGCTGGTGGTACCCCAGCGCTTCAGGACCTTCCTACTGGGGTTGGCTCATGATGTGCCACTGGCCGGACATCTGGGGCAGACCAAGACCTTTGAGAGGCTGGTCACCCACTTCTATTGGCTCCCAGATGCGCAGGAGCTCAGATGCTCACTGCAGGACGTGTGAGACTTGCCAGGCAAGTGGGAAGAGTGGGGGGAAGATTAAGGCCCCACTACAGCCCTTTCCCGTTGTGAGTACCCCATTCGAGACAGTGGGCATTGATATTGTGGGGCCTCTGGATCCCAAGACAGCCATGGGCAACAGGTTCATCCTGGTCTTGGTGGACCATGCCACCAGGTACCCTGAGGCCATCCCGCTCAGGACAGTGATGGCCCCCATGGTGGGATGGGTACTGATGGGGATTTTCTCCCGTGTGGGATTCCCCAGAGAGGTGGTGTCCGATAGGGGAACTAACTTCATCTCCAAGTACATGAAGTCTCTGTGGGAGGAGTGTGGGGTAACGTATAAGTTCACCACTCCTTACCACCCCCAGGGTAATGGGCTGGTTGAGAGATTCAACCGGACCCTTAAGGGCATGATTATGGGCCTAGGTGAGCCCATGAGGCGTAAGTGGGATGTCCTCTTGCCACGCCTGTTGTTTGCTTACCGTGAGGTGCCACAGAAGTCCTTAGGGTTCAGTCCCTTTGAGCTGCTCTATGGTCACCCGGTAAGAGGGCCTCTGAGTCTGGTCAAGGAAGGCTGGGAGAAATCTCCCAGGAAACCTCCCCAGGATGTGTTTAGTTACATGCTGGCCTTCAGGAACCAGACTCGGCGTTTCAGGAAACTTGCTGAGGCAAACCTGGAAGCCAGCCAGGAAGAGATGAAACGCTGGCACGATCAGAATGCCACTCTGATCGAGTTTCAGCCTGGACAAAAGGTTTGGGTCATGGCCCCGGTGGAGCCCTGTGCGCTCCAGGATAGGTGGACCGGCCCCTTTGAGGTGGTGGAGCGCAAGAGTCCTGTTACCTACGTGGTGGACTTGCAGTCTCCCAGGAACCCCTTGCGGGTCCTGCATGTTAACCGCCTGACGCCCCACTTTGAGAGGTCTGAAGTGGGCATGCTTCTGGCCACAGATGCTGGGATGGAGGAGGAGAGCGAGCCCCTTCCTGACCTCCTGTGTGCAGGGGAGCGAGATGGGTCAGTGGAGGGTGTGGTCCTCTCCACCACACTGACTCCTGAGCAGCAGGGTGATTGTCGCCAACTGTTGGGGCAATTCAGTGATCTGTTCTCCCTGGTGCCTAGTGTCACTGATTGGTGTGTCCATGAAGTGGACACTGGGGACAGTCCTCCCATTAAGCACAAGGCTTACCGAGTGACTGACTGGGTAAGGGCCTACATTAAGGATGAGGTTACCAAAATGTTGCCCTTGGGGTGATTGAGTCCTCTAGCAGCCCTTGGTCCAGCCCAGTGGTCCTGGTACCAAAAGCTGCAGTGCCTGGTACCACCCCAGAACTTCGGTTCTGCGTGGACTATCGGGGCCTCAATTCCGTCACGAAGACTGACGCGCACCCCATCCCCAGAGCTGATGAGCTCGTAGATCGGTTAGGGGCTGCAAAATACCTCAGCACATTTGATTTGACGTCTGGGTATTGGCAGATCGCCTTGACCGATGGAGCAAAGGAGAGGTCAGCATTCTCCACACCCGATGGGCACTACCAGTTCCGGGTGATGCCCTTTGGAATGAAGAATGCCCCTGCCACCTTTCAGAGGTTGGTCAACAGGGTGTTGGTTGGGCTGGAAGACTTCAGTGCCGCCTACCTGGATGACATTGCGGTGTTTAGCTCCTCTTGGGAGGACCACCTGCACCACCTCTGGGAGGTATTGATGGCACTGCGGAAGGCAGGCCTCACAATCAAAGCCAGTAAGTGCCAGATTGGGCAGGGTTCTGTAGTGTATTTGGGGCACCAGGTGGGGAGCGGCCAGGTGGCCCCCCTTCAGCCCAAAATTGAAACTATCCTGGCGTGGGAACCCCCCAAGACTCAGACGCAGTGAGAGCCGTCTTAGGACTCCCGGGGTACTACAGGAGGTTTGTCAAGGGATATGGCAACATTGTTGCACCCTTGACTGAGCTGACTTCTAAGAAGCAGCCAAAGAAGGTAAACTGGACTGACACCTGTCAGAAAGCTTTTGACGCCCTGAAGACTGCCATGTGCACCGCACCCGTGCTTCAGGCGCCCGACTTTTCAAAGGAATTTGTTGTCCAGACAGACGCCTCAGAGCATGGTATAGGGGCTGTTCTGTCACAGATCAATGAGGAGGGACTAGACCAACCGGTAGCCTTCCTAAGCAGGAGGTTACTTCCCCGGGAACAGAGGTGGAGTGCAATTGAGCGTGAGGCATTTGCTGTGGTCTGGGCGCTGAAGAAGCTGAGACCATACCTGTTTGGGACTCACTTCCGGGTTCAGACAGACCACAGGCCCCTTAGATGGTTGATGCATATGAGGGGTGAGAATCCCAAGTTGTTGAGGTGGTCCATTTCCCTACAGGGTATGGATTTCACGGTGGAACACCGCCCTGGTACAGAACACGCCAATGCTGACGGTCTGTCCAGATTTTTCCGCCTTAGTGATGAGAACTCCCAAGGGGATGGTTAGTTCTCCCCACATTTCAGCTGGAGGGGACGCGTGTTAGACCTGGCATCATTGGCGCGGGTCTCCCTTCCTCTTTCGCTTCCTATCTTTTATGTTGGCTGGATTTAGATGCTCTGGGCGCTGTGCCACTGCCAATCAGTGCCACAGCGCGAATGCTCCCTGTGTAAAGATGACTGTATGAATTGGGATAACCATAATTGGCTCGTTTGGTTTACCTGTCAGTCCCTAGTATAAGTGCACTGTGTGTGCCCAGGGCTGGTAGACCAAATACTGCTGGTGGGCCTGCAGCGCTGATTTGCGCTACCCACCGAAGCAGCTTTTAAAGTATGTCTGTGTAGCATGTTCTAATAGCGAGTTACCCTCCATTTCACTGTTTACTATTGTGAGGCTATCCGTTCTCATAGGCCAGAATGGGCAGGCTGAGTATTACATTCCATAATCCTACCTGCACCCAGGAACCTGATAGGAAATTCGAATTTGATATGTTTAAGCTCAGGACATTGAGATACATCTTTTAGTAAGGATCATTTGCATAGCCCATGTTCGAAAATGCCTCTTCTAGAAACGAGGTATTTTCTTGCCTAAGCTTTCCTGTAGGCTTTGCTAGTGTGTGTATTGGCCGTCTGGTTTTGGAGCAGCAGGGCCAGCTGGGTCAGAACTGGCTGGAGAGAGAGATCGGCATTTAGAGTATGGGGAGGGGTGACTCTTTGATCTGAGCAGGGCCGTGCCTGGCAAGGTGAATGATGGCTCCACCTCCCACTGGGCGTCTGATAGCAGACTCCGTGATTCTCAAAGGGCAGGATGTCGCCTCGTAAACCAAGTGCTCCCCGACCCCACCGAACTGGTTCTGGCTGGATTCAGTGATTTGTGACTTTAGAGAACAAAGACTTTTAGGTATAAAACGCTGCGCTGAAACCTTTTTCAAGTGTGTTCCTTCTGGATGTCAAGACGAAACTCTGTCCGAGTGAACAGAGGAAAGGACTTTGAAACTTTCACCAAGCTTGCTGAAGGAACTACCCGAGGGCCTGAATTGAGAGCGCCTCCTGCTGAAGTCTCAGGGACATTAGACTTCACCCCGTCAGCCGTCTGAATTCCTGTGCGAGGGATTCTACTTGCAGGTGAGGCCGCCGTCGAGTAATCCGGAGCCTCTAGTTCTACTGTGAGGAACGCGGACTGGTAACCCTTGTTAACTCTGTGTGGGCCGCCGCAGCTAAGAGAGAGCTGCCGCCGCTGAGAGCCCGCCTTAATTTGAACCTTCGGAACCTTCGCTGAATCTGTGTGGGCTGCCGCAGTTAAGAGAGAGCTGTAGCTGCTGAGTGCCCGCCGTTATGCCAGCCTGGTCGAGATCATCCTTTGTCCTGTGGGCCGCCGCAGCTAAGAGAGAGCTGCTGCCGCTGAGTGCCCGCACTGGTGTCATCTGTGCATCATCGTGATTCGTCCTGTGGGCCGCCGCAGCTAAGAGAGAGCTGCTGCCGCTGAGTGCCCGCACCTTTGCCAACTTTGCAGCATCGTGATTCGTCCTCTGGGCCGCCGCAGCTAAGAGAGAGCTGCTGACGCTGAGTGCCCGCATCTTGGCCAACTTTGCCTCATCGTGATTCGTCCTGTGGGCCGCCTCAGCTAAGAAAGAGCTGCTGCCGCTGATTGCCCGCACCTTTGCCAACTTTACATCATCGTGATTTGTCCTGTGTGTCGCCGCAGCTAAGAGAGAGCTGCTGCCGCTGAGTGCCCGCACCTTTGCCACTTTACATCATCGTGATTTGTCCTGTGGGCCGCTGCAGGTACGAGAGAGCTGCTGCCGCTGAGTGCCCTCACCTTTGCCAACTTTGCATCATCGTGATTTGTCCTGTGGGCCGCCGCAGCTAAGAGAGAGCTGCTGCCGCTGAGTGCCCGCACCTTTGCCAACATTGCATCATCGTGAGTCGTCCTGTGGGCCGCCGCAGCTAAGAGAGCTGCTGCCACTGTGAGCCCACCACGGAGCTGCACAACGAGAGTCATCGCCACCACCAGCCCGGGCCGCCGCAGCCGCGTGCTGCTGCCGCTGAGAGCCCGCCTGTCCCCGAGTGCCCGAATCATTGTGAGTGCACGTTGCGGACCACTGCAGTCAAGAGTTGTGGTCGCTGGGAGTCCGCCTGTCACCGTCTCCGCTTCTTCGAGAAGCTGCGTGCTGTGTCCCCGTCCAACGGCAGGTATCTGGTGCGCAACGGGTCGCGTAGACCCAGGCCTTGAACTCAGTCAGTGCCACATTCTGGTGAATACGTTATTGCCTTTTTAAGTCCCTACTGATTTACGTGCATTGTGGCTGGTTAAAACGCTTTGAGAGTCTTGTGTTAAACCTTAGATAAAGATACTATTTTTCTATACCTACTTGAGTTGTGTCCTTTTGTGGTGTCGTTAGTGCCTTATTGTGCATGGTCATAAATGCTTCACACACTGCCTCTGAGATAGGCCTAACTGCTCGTGCTACGTTACCACAGGCTTGAGCAGGGGTTATCAAAGGGGGTAGCCCACTTGCCCTGACTTAGGAAGAAGGGTCCCTATTTGGATATTGGAGCCAGCCAGTGCCAACTAGAGACCCCCATTTCTAACAGTAGTGCTCTCCCTCTCCCTGCGGGTAGTTGCCGTGGTGAGGAGACTGCCCAAAACCCGACGGAGACTCCACTCTGTAGTCCGACGTAGGGACAGGAAGCCAGGAGGCTGTTGCCTGACTGTGGGTGGGGCGTCACGCCCCCGGGAGAGGAAGCCAGGCAGACGAAGCCTGATTGGGGCGGAGCTCTAACCCAGGAAGCGGAGAGCCCCGTGCCTTGCCGGCTCTTGAATCTCCCCCGAGGACTGGAGATTGCAGGACCTCAGGTGGGAGTTCCTACCCAGCAGCGGCTTTTCACCATGGGAGAAGCTCACCAAAGTTCCAACTCGCGGGGAAGACCGAGCGAGGCCTCCCCGCCGACCAGAGAAAATCTGTGGCATGAAGATTCCCTTTGAGGGGGAAACCCGGCCGGCGGCAGCTGCCGAATACGTGCCATCACCGCACCAGGGGCATTCCTCGAAGCCAGGGTGAGTTGCACCTCCGCCCCCTTTACATTGTGCACGTTTTTTGGTCTGCATCGGCAGCTAGAGGGGCCGACTGGAGGCGTCGTGGAGAAAGGAGCATTTCGGGGCCACAGCCTTTTCGTAGGTCTTGGTAGCTCGGGGTAAACCTCGACGGTGGGCCCCGAGCCTTTTGTGGAGGAAGGATCTTCACAAACCTACCCCGCAGTCCAAGTGGTGAGCGTCAAGGTGCTAGGACTGCCGATTGGGGGCCAGTGGGCACCCATGGATACTGTGACCTGTTATGCAATTTGCATATAAGGGGGTTACATGGTCCACGTTTGCACACTATGTACCGTGATGGTGATTTTATTAAAGTGTGCACACTGCTAGTAATTACAATATGTGCCCACTAATGATGTTTGCTACGTGCACTGCTGTGGGTGTGTATGCCATACTGTACTAGTTTTTTGCCTAAGGTGTGCCCTCTGAAAGTGGGTACAGTGGCGCTCTGGGACTGAGGGTTTACATGATGTGCTATGTGAAATACCCTTACTGTGTTTACGGCATGATGTGTTGTGCTGAGCCCCAAGGTGGTGCCCTGTTGCTAATTTTGATGATTGCATAATGCTTCGTACTAGGGTGCACTGATATTTAGGCTGTATGCCTAAGATGTTGTTGCTAAGTGCACTGCTACCAGTAATTACTAGTTGTTTTTACTAACTGAGTTGTGATGTTATGACAGTGGCCCGATTGGCCCTGTCATGTATATAATCCCCTGTAAAGTAATACCTAGTGCCAAGTGGCACAGTGTATATATATGTGATTATGCTCTGATGTGTTTTATGGATAACACAAAGGCTATTTTTATATAACCTTGTGTGGAGTTTCTTTTGTGGTGTGCCTAGTGTGTCACTGCTGAGTTTGTGTGTTGCGCAAACGCTTTACACATTGCCTTTGGGATAAGCCTGACTGCTCTGCCAAGCTACCAAGGGGGTGAGCAGGGGTTATCTTCGGTGTGTAACTCCCTTACCCTGACTAGAGTGGTGGTTTCTGCCTGGCTTAGGCGCATGCCCTAGCCAACCAAAGGAGGGCGGAGTCTGTAAAATGTTGAGGGTTCAGCAGTGCTGTACTTATATAACTGATAAAAGTAAAGATCTGAGGAAGTGTATAATTAACATCACTGAGATTCATCATGAAGTGCATGATTTGGCTACAGAGGGTGTTTGGGACAAGGTTGAAAAAGGCTTTAGAAAAGTTGGAAGTTGGTTTGCCAGCCTTGGCAAGGGAATACTTGGCTACATTTTGAAGCCCATCATCATAGTTGTGGTTTGTGTGATCATCTTTTTGGGATTGGTGAAAGCCTACAGGTGGCATACGGCAAGTCAGGCTGAGAGATCTCTTAGGGTGCGTGACAGGAGAATGAAGAGACTGCAGGATAGTCACTATGAGAATCTCAAGAGCCTAGAGAAGTTCCGACAGGGAAGACTGGCTACAACTTCTGTTTAGGTCGGTTCTTTCTCCAGAGAGTTGTGGTTTGTTTTGATGACACTTATCATCAGAGGGGGGGACTGATGGAGTGCGATGGTGCTCTTTCGTTTGTAGGGGTGCATTATAATCATGGATAGTCCTCATCCACATATATATTCATTTGTCGTGATAATAATTAGTAATTGGGTTGTATTTAGCAATAACATGTAAAGGTGTAATGGTAGAAAAAGTATTGTGCCATGCAAAGAGACTACGTGGCATTATGTTTTAATATTGTAATCCATAGTATTTGATGTCATTTGCTTAACGAAGTTGCTCATATGTGATGTAATGCATTTGATTTAAAAGCGCACCATATTAAAGTTGCACGTAGATGTCATCAATTATGTTCAACATGTAGGATTTCATAAGTTGCTTGAAATAAAATGAAAAATGATGTGCTTTTGTAATTCAAGGATGTAGAAAGGCCTAAATGAAATGTTCACCCATGTGTGTATTTGAAAGGCCTATATGTAAAAAAAAAAATAAAAAAAAAATGTGTTTCACTCTTACGTTGGCCGATTTCTGTAGGCCTGAAATGTATTTTCCCTGAAGGCTCTCGAGTAGGGCTTGTTAGTGAAATTCATGTGCATGTTGAATTTGTTCTGTTCTCACGTTTCTGTTGCAGGTGGAGAAAGTCGTCTTTGTTAGTTAGAATAACGTCTTTTATTTAGGAGAGTTAGGCTCGGGAGGATGCGATACAAATTTGTGAGGAGCGCTTATAATTGGGAGACAGTGTTCTTTCTCACTGAGGGAGGCCTGGTAATCAAGGTCATCGTGCCAGGAGCTGGGAGCACCGACATGAAATGGAAAATCACCTATGGGTAGTGTTCAGCGAGATGAGGTGATCTGTGGGCGTGTTTTGAGTATTTGCATTTTTGCGTTTTGTATTAGGGATAGTGCCCTGGGGTGGAGTTAGGAGATGAGGTGAGGAGATCAAAGGAGAGAGAAGAAGCATCTTAGAACGAGCTCCGTAGCTTTGGCTACTTGACCCATTCAACGTGAGTGTACTTCTTAGGAAGTCTTCACGCGCTGACACCTTTTCCTGATCTTGCCTAGGGAATGCTAAGTAGGGATGTAACGATAGTGTTAGTGTAGGGATAGGCTAATGCTCTTATTTATTTATTTTGAAGTTTGTAGAGTGCACAGCTACCTCCAACGGAGGTGTCCCGGCGCTAATTGCGGAGAGCAGAAGACGGAGGTACACTGCCAGGAGTTACAGGTGCTAGGAAAGGCTGAAGAACCAAGTTTTTAGGAGTTTGCGGAAGACCAATTCTGAATTGGCCTTCCTTATGAACTCGGGTAGGGAGTTCCAGAGATGGGCAGTTCTTACCATAAAGACCGGCCACCCAATCTGGCTTTTTTGAAGCGAGGAGTGGCAAGAAGTACTTGGTGATTAGATCTCAGAATCCTAGTCTGATGATATTTGCGGAGTCTTTTTCTCAGATAGAGGGGGCCCATTTCTTTAATTACCCTGTAGGCGAGGGTTAGCGCCTTAAATTCTATCCTCCTTTTTACTGGCAGCCAGTGTAGGCTCCGTAAATGGGGGAGATGTGATGTCGTGTTGGGATATTTCTAATGAGCCTAGCGGCCGCATTTTGTATAGTCTGTAACTTTCTTATCAGGTAGTCAGGCAGACCCAGGTACAGACTGTTGGCATAATCTAACTGAGACGTAATGAGTGCATGAACTACAGTCTTTCTGCAGTCCATGGGAAGTAAATGGAGGAATCTCCGTAGGGATTTCATCTTCCAAAAGCATAGTGAGGACACATGACTAATCTGAGTCTTACAAGAAAGGGCAGAGTCAAACTTGAATCCCAGGTTCCTAGCCGAGTGCACAGGATGAGGTGGGGATTGAGCTCAGGTGGCCACCATATGTCCGAATGGGGCGGAGCTGGCTGATTAAAAAATAGAACCTCAGTTTTGTCGGTATTCAATCTCAGATAGTTCTCAGTCATCCAAGCTGATATGTCGATTAAACAATGTCTGAAGTTAGAGAAAGCATCCTCGGATATATCCCTAAAGGAAAAAACAAGCTGAGTATCGTCAGCATACGAGATGACACTCACCCCATGTTGTTCAATGAGCGGGGCTCTTTATTCATTCACCTCAGATGAAGAAGGATCTCGACGTGGGGGCAATCATTGCCTGCGTTCTGCTTCTGGAAATTGTCATTCTGTTTATGATCCATCGCATAAAATTAGCCTGTAGGTTTGGATTTTTATTAGTTCCCATGTATTTCTACAACCTCGTAATGAAGTGCTTGTACATCCAATTGTTTTTGGCTTTGTAATAAAACCACTATCTTGGAATTGGGAGTCTGTGATTCTTCCGAGTCATGGTTCTTATAAATTGTAGTCTGATTTAATGAGTTATTTCTCCCCTCTACACTTCTCAGCAGGTAACAAAGGTCCAATCGGCCATGAGTTCCACAGTAACTTGGCAGGAAGGAACTCGGCCCCATCATTTGCGATCAGCCCCGTGAGAGTCAAAGACAGAATAACAGTATAGGCTGAGGGAGGGGCGCAGCTATCCGCAACTCCACGTGCTGTGGGAAAATGTGCAGAGACTCCTCTGCACCAATGACTCATTTCAACTCATTTAGTGCAAAGCAAATGAGAGTAAATTACAAATATGTTGTAATTGGTTTGCAGCCTTATCCTGCAGCTTTTCAACTCTGTTTTATCATAAGCCAAGAGTCCAATTACAATATGCAACAGACAGAGCACCTTTTTTGCTCATCTTTTAACGGGGACGTAACTAATAGGCATAACTACCACTTGCACACATTGTTTTGCTTCTATCAAATATTGTCAGAAAGGGTGATAACCAAGAACAAAACCCTTTCCTACTACTGTAATCTGTGTGATTCCATGTACAGTAGCGGCTGATTGGGATCGAAACAGTGGGGCGGGGGTATAATACAAAATATAAAACTTTACTTACCTGCCGCTGCGGATGCCACATTGCTCCACTGCCGATCCTGGTCCGATCCCACGCTGGTCAAATTGCGCAGGCTCCCAGATGCCAATTCCTGATCAGCGCTGTGGTTCGTCACTCAGACAGGGACTGGGAGCCTGTGGCTTTTATCCACCCGGCTGTACAACACAGCTGGGTGGAGAGATGCTAAGTGTGCATGACGGTTTGGCCGGCTTAAGACAGCCGGCCAAACACTCATGCGCACTTAGTAGAGCCCATCACCTCACCTCCCCACTGTTGAACAAAGAGCACATGGCCCCGCCCTATGACACGACTCGCCAGCAGGTAAGAAGAAAAATAAAATGATAATAAAATTGGTTTATTATCATTGTCTTTTTCATATGTTTAACTTTGCTGCAACCTAGTAGGGCGATGCTCCTCCGCCATAAAAGAGGAGCCGCCCCTGTTCCGGTAGCAAAATACATATCGGAAGGTTTTAATACGGCATCTAAACAATCTACCTTTAAATGTTTATTGACTTTAACATATCCTTTCGCAATCAATAAGTCGGGCATACTGCTTTTATCAGAATAAACAGTCATCCCTATAATCTTTATCATTGGCTTGTCCCCAAAGCCAACGTAGACCTACTTATCTTCTATCACCATGGTTTGGTTTGACAGTCAGTGACTGCATCTGCCTGCAAGAGAATGTCTGGGGGTTCCATGGGACCCCCCTCCCCTGCCAGAGGGCTGCATTCAGGGGACGCACTGACAGTGCACCACCTTTTAATTGGCGTACAGTCATGGTGTCTCCTGAGGGCTTCTTTGCCTTTGCGCCAGCGTCTGTAATACGCCGTGGGTGCAGAGGCAAAGGGCTTACCTCATTGGCATGGGGCACGCCCCCATGCAAACAAGGGAATGCCCTGTTGAGAAAGCACTGGCACTGTATGTGCGCCAGCGCTTTCAGTATTACAGAAGGGGCTGCACAAGCATCTGCGTCCCCTTCTGTTATATCAAAGTGCCCCAGGGGCGCACAAAGTGGGCGCAAACGGCCATTGTGCCCCCGGGGCACTTTTATATTATGTTCTGGTCCAAAGCCCTCCACTTTGGCTCATGCCTTCATTTAACCATGTCGCGCAGGCCACTGTTTTTTTTTTTAACATTTTATTTCCTTTGGTGCATTACATATGCAAACATTCACATTTTAGTACAATACAGTGCTGTCCCTTCGCCTTATGCTACCTTTTTCTTATACATTCGTCATCACTGAGTGTGCATCTGTATTTGCAGGTATCTTCTGGCTGGCTATTTATGTTTGAAACCCCCCCCCAACTCTCCCCAGCTCCCCCCTCCATCCCCCTTACTGCAGACCATTTAGAGACTTCACTTCCGCTATTTGTCGCTTTCCTTGCTACTCATGGGCTACCCGTGTGGTCTTCGTGTTTTCGTCCCCTTATTACCCCTTACTCTGTCTACCTTGATATGTTTATGGGTTAATCTCCCGGGTTCCAGCTCTGGGTCGCCCTCTGGGCCCTGTCTCTGGGGGCTCCTCTGTCTAGAGTTTGCCGTTGGGGTGGTGTTGCCAGATTCCTGGTCGTTGAGTTTCATCTCTTCTACCAATGCCTCCCACGCCTGGGCCCTCTCTATTCTGCATAGGCCCTGTCTTGCGTTCCTCATTAAAACTCTGCTCTCGCAGCCCGCCCACTTCTCTAGCTCCCGCTTCCACCTGGTGATGCTAGGGCCATTTGGTGCTTTCTACCTACTGGTGATTTTTCGCTTGGCTAAAATAAAAGCCAGGTCCTGGAATTTGGCAGTGACTTTTGTCTTGGCTGTGTGTGGGAACATGTTGAGCAGGCAGTGTGCTGGTGTGCATGGTACTACTCTGTCCGTTATTCGGGCTGTTTCTGTCATCACCTCCTGCCAGTAGTGCGCCAAGGCCCCGCAACTCCACATCATGTGGATGAAATTCGCTCCCACTTCCCTGCTCCTCGGGCATTCTGCATCTTCCCTATGAAAGTATCGATTTATTTGTTCCGGAGTAATGTACGCACGATGCAGTGTGTAAAAGCTAATCAGCCAAAACCGTGCGTTTCTGAACACCTTTGGTGTCCTTTGCAGTATGTTTTCCCAGTCCTTGTCCTCCAGACGGTGTCCTAGATCCTCCGCCCAGCGATTTCTCAAATCATCCAATGGCTTAGCAGAGCCTCTCCCTATCGCCCTATACAGACATGTGACTGCCTTTATGATGCCCCCAGCTATCCATTGTACTCGCATGTGGCGTGCCATGGCGGTTCTAGAGTACCCATCTGCCAGTGTCATCGCATCACCCCCGTGACCGCCCTGTGGAGCAGAAACTGACCCTGTGGGATGTCCCAGTCAGCACTGAATTCCTCGAATGGAAGCAGTTCTCCGCCTCTATACAAATCCCTTACTTTCGTCGCCTCTGCCTGTACCCATTCATCTAATCCTCCCCATTGTCCCCCTTGTGGCAACGTCCTAATCGTTGTTAGTGGCTGTTCTGGTGAATATGGGCATCTCGTCTGGGTCCTCTGGAGACATCTGCTCCAACACCGCTGTATCACTCTATGCTCATTGGTATGTATGTGCTGTGGCTTGGCGGTCCTCATTAGGGTGTGGAGTAATTTATCCCTCTCGGGAGTGAACGGGGGCACCCCCCTATCCGGGGTAATCCTCCCTGCTATCCATTGGGTGAATCTCTGCAGCTGGCCTGCCAGGTAGTAAGCCTTGAATTCCAGGGTTGCCAACCCTCCCTCTGCCGATGGCCGCTTTAACATGGCCAGGGCCACTCGTCGTCGTCCAGTCCCCCATATGAAGGCTCGAGAGGCATGAGTCTAGCTCCAGGAACCATGCCCTGGTGATCCACACAGGCAGTGGAACAAAAAAGTACAGCAGTTGGGGGAGGGCCCCCATTTTTAGCAAGGAAATCCTTCCCGCTACCGAGATAGGGAGTTCCCCCAGAATCCCATGCTGTCTTTTAATGCCCTCAGTGCCCCCCCTAGGTTTCCTTCCTGTACATCCCTGGGCGAGTGGAAGATCCTCACCGCCAAGTATCGAAAGCAACGGGGCTCCCACATCAGGTCCCCTAGCCCCTCAGGCAGCTGTCGGTCCGTTACAATTGGGAACAACCGGGATTTCTGCCAGTTTACTCTTAGGCCCCAGAGAGTCCCAAACTCCTCCATCATATTCCTGGCCCCTTGCAGGTCCTCCCCCGAGTCTTTCAGGAACAGCAGAAGGTCGTCCGCGTATAACGCTATATGGTGTACTTGTCCTCCCAGTCGTAACCCCCTGTATCTGTCACCCACCCTTGCCACACAGGCCAACGGTTCCACAGCCAGGGCGAACAGCAGGGGGGAGAGGGGGCATCCCTGGCGAGTGCTCCTCTCCACCTGGTACTGTTCCGAGATTGTGCGGCCCGTGCGTACCCTAGCTGTTGGGCTTGCGTACAGGAGTCTCACCCAGCGTATAAATCCCTGGCCCAGTCCCATCTTCGTTAATACAGCGTAGAGGAATTCCCACTCAAGGCTGTCAAAAGCCTTTTCTATGTCTATGGTGAATGTCACCCCCTCCCGTTCTGCACTGCTGCCCGATTCCAGGATAGAGAGGAGTCGTCGTATGTTCAGAGTCGTGTTTCTACGTGGTATGAAACCTGCCTGGTCTGGATGTACCATAGAGGTCATGTACGGGAGCAGTCTAGATGCCAGTAGTTTACTTAGGATCTTGAAGTCGAGATTAAGCATCGATAAAGGCCGATAAGCTGTGCAGTCAAGGGGGGACTTGTCGGGTTTAAGTAGTGGAATCACCAATGCCTCCCGAGTAGCCTGTGGCAGGGTCTCCTCCTCCCCGGCCGCTGCATATAACTCCACCAGTCTGGGAGCCAGCTCCTCTACATAGGTGGCATAGAATTCCGTAGGGAGTCCGTCTGTACCTGGGGTTTTGCCTTTTGCCAGGTCCTTAATGGCTGCTCTAATCTCATGTTCTGAGATATCAGCTCCCAGTTGGGCTGCCTCCTCCCCCGGTAGCGTGTAAAGGGGGAGCCCTTCTAGGTATTCTCTTATCTCCTCCTCCCCTCGGGCCCCAGAGCTCTTATAGAGCTATTTGTAGTAGTCTAGAACCCTACTATTTATGTCCGTCTGCCTATATAGGGGGTGTCCATCTTGGTCAGCTATTTCTATGATGTTATTCCTTCTGCAAGATGGATTGGCCAGCCATGCCAGCAGCCTGCCCGCCTTGTCTCTCTCCGCATGAGTCCGCATGAGTTTTTTGTAGTCAAAGCATCTCAGGCACTCCTTCTGAGCTGCCAGTTCCTCCTTTGCCTCTAGGAGTTCCTGCCGGAGCTCCGGGTGCTCGGGGCGCCTCTTCTCAACTCTCTCAATGTTCGGTCTGCCTCTTCTATGTCTGTGAGTAACGTCCGCCGTACCCCAATTGATGCTGCCATACACCTCCCCCTGATTACAGCCTGAAAGGCCTCCCATTCCGTCAGTCTAGAGTCCGTGGAGTGGGCGTTGTCGGTAAAGTAGGAGGTAATGTGTCCCCTGATCTTATGGTGGAATACCTGGTCTTCGAGTGCCTCTGGTCTGAGGCGCCATGTTGGGATGGGTTGGAGGTGTGTTCCCCATTGCAACCTTATCAGGAGAGGATGATGATCTGATATTGTGCGAGTCAGGTACTCTGCTCCTCGCATCATGGCATGCATGTCTGGAGAGCAGAGGAATGTGTCCAGCAGTACGTGGAGTTCATGTGCATGTGAGAGGTGTGAGTACTCGTTGTCTAGTGGGTGTGTGCGCCTCCAGGTATCTACCAGTCCCCACCGGGTCTGCCAGTCTCTAAAGGCCCTGGCTGTTCTGTGTACTGGAGAGTCGCAGAGCGGAGGGTGGGAGCGGTCGAGGTCCGGGTCTGCCACACAGTTAAAATCTCCCCCCATGATAACTGAGCCAGTCATATAGGGAGCCAATATCTCAGACATCTTCTCTAGGAAGGCCACTTGGTCTGTATTCGGCCTGTAGAGATTAATTAGCGTCACGTCTTGTCCGTCCAGCCTCCCCGTGACTTGCAAATATCTGCCCTCCGGGTCGACTTTGTGTCCCGTGTGTTGGAAGGGGTCCCCCGCCCGTATCCAGATCAGTACCCCCCTCGCAAATGCTGAGAACAAGGTGTAATAAGCCTGGCGCCTCCACCTCCGGTGTAGTGCAGCGCCCTCAGAGGCCAGGGTATGGATCTCCTGTAGCATGACGATGTGTGCCCCGTGTCTGTTAAGGTATGAAAATATTTTATGTTGCTTGTGCATGGAGTGCTCTATCCTTCATCATTGTTTATTCTTCTTGTTCCCCCCCTGACCTCCTGGCTTGGATCCCCCGGGAGATAGAGCTGGCGGTTGCGATCGTTACTAGCTACTCTCAATTCCAATTCTGGTTGCCTGCAGTGCCCCCAACATAAAACTTTATAAATACCCTAACACCCCCTCCCCAGGACAAGCAAGATTCTCTCCCCCATCCAAACTATGCACTCGCGTGCAACTATAGAAATTGTCCAAAGTTCAGATAGTGATGGGACAGATGCCTACTTTAGAGAAGAGCCACGTCCTCCCGCCCCCCCCAGGTCTCCCCCATCTGGGCCATGATCTCAGGCCCTCTCAGCTCGTCAGAGCACATGTTCAGTTCTCTGGGTCTCCCCCATGTTTAACATTCCCTGAGCATACTTGCGTGTCTCGCATTGGTTCAAATGATATCGTCCGCCGATCTGGGAGTCACGTCTGGGAGCTCCTGACTGGATTCCCCCACTGTGCTAGAGCTGTGTTCGGAGTCCGAGTCTCTTGGGTCCTGCCCGGACATCGAGGCAGTGTCTTGTTGTCCATGCGCACTATGGGATGCTATCGCCGCCACTGCTCTGTCCCTTTCCCATTGCGTTTCCTCTGCTGTGGGCAGGCTCGCTGGTTTCCCTCCATTTCCCCCGTGTCAGGCCTTGCCTCGGTCTTGTCCCTCGTGCCTTTGGTCCCCTCTGTCCTGCGGGGCATGCTGGTCGATCCACTCCCACACATCCTGCGGCGTGGTGAAGAACTTGGTCCCTCCTGCGATCATCAGTCTTAACTTGGCCGGGAACACCATTGAGTATTGAATATTCAGCTGTCGCAGCTTCCGTTTGACAGTGACGTATGATGCTCTTTGTTTCTGAACCTCCTGGGAGAAGTCCGGTAAGATTCTGACAATGCTGTTGGCCACTTTGAGCTGTCCTTTCTGCCGAGCCTGCCTCAGCACATGGTCTCTGTCCTGGTAGAATAGCAAGCGTGCTACCACTGGTCTCTGCGGTAGTCCCGGCGGGGGTGCTCTTGCAGGGACCCTCTACAGGGACCCTGTAGGCTCGCTCCAGTGCAAAGTACTGAGATAACCCCTCTTCTGCCACTTCGGTCCGGATCCTTTGCTCCAGATAGGCCACCATATTGGTTCCCTCAACCTTTTCCGGAAGGCCCACTATCCGTAACTTGTTATGCCGTGCTCTGTTTTCGGCGTCCTCCGCCCTAAGTTCCAGTGCCTGCACTCGCTTCTCCATGTCGGAGAGTTTTTGGTTAGATGTGGTCACTTGGGGTTTTAGGTCGCAGACTTCGCCCTCCCTTGCTGAGACACGGTTTGCCAGTTTCCGATGGTCCGCCCTCAGTAACCCTAGGTCTACTCTGAGGTTATCGATTTAGGTTTCCACCGCGTCTTTGATGTTTCTATGGCTCGAAGAATGTCCGAGAGGGAGGGGTCTTCCGGGGCATCCTTTCCCACATTTCAGCCCGTTGTCCTAGTAGATGTGCCCCCCAGTTCGTCCCCCGGCAGTTCTTGTTGTTCCTGCTCCCGCCTTTTGGTGATTTTCCCCATGGTGCCTACCACCTTGTGGTGAAGTCTGCTTGGCAGGGTTCTCTTGCGTTGCACGAGGTTGTGACCATCAAACTGCGGTCTGGTCCCGGGTGCCCCTCGTGTCCCTCATGTCCCCGTATTTGTTGATCTGGGAGAAGCCTCCTGGTTGCGCAGTGGGCTTGGAGGCTGTGCTCCCCTCGCACTCCGATCGCGGTGTAGACCGGCAATGTAAGTCAGTGTCCCGCGTGTTATTGGCCTGCTGGTCCAAGTTCTGCCCGGGGCTATTTCCCAGCCGGTCCCAGGCCCGTGGCCTCTCTTTTAGCTTCCTGCCAGCCCCTTATCGCTGAGTGCGGGCCTCCGGTAGTTCCCAGGTGTGTTGTGCCCCCGTGTGCTATCTTCCCCAGCGGCCGGCCTCCCCTTTAGCTCATTTAGGCCTCCCTCGTGCTGGTGCTGTGCTGCCCCAGCGAGGGCCTCCGCTTTCTCGGCTGCCGCTCTCGCAGCTCCAGACCTGTCCTCTCTTCGTCCCTGTGCACAGGAGGGAGGGGGGGAAATTACATCTCCACCTGGGTCTTCGCCCAGGGCGAACTCCGTCGTGCTCACCGTCTTATTCCGGCCGCCGCTGTCCCTGCACGCATTCGGGGCTCTGTCCGCCCCCCTTCTGGTTATGTTGGGTTTGGTGCTATGATTCCCTTGGCTGGCCTCGCCTCCAGTTCCCCTCTAGCCGCGCTGCAGAGGTACAGTGAGTGTCTACCTGGTTCACCGCTCTGCTGCCAACTCTCTCTTAGTGCACTCTATGGCTCTGCAAAGTGGGCCTCTCTCTCCCCTCGCTGTTCCCTCCCACCGGGTTGCTCCGGTGCAGTTCGCTCTTCTCCCTGCGCCGGTGGGGCCTCGCCAGCTGGATCCAACCGCTACTGGTTCAGCGCACTCTCGGGCTCAGTCTATTCCCCTCCTGTACGCTCTGCTTCGGAGGCTGGGTTCTCCCTGGTGGCGCCTTTGGTTGCGCTGTGGGTTTTGCCTACTGTGTCGCGATCTCACTGCTCCGATGCTGGCGCCATGCGCATCCCTGTTAGCCCCGCATGTCCGCCGATCAGGCTTCTCTCATTCCTCACTGCTTAGGATCGCCGGGTGGCCTCGATCCAGTTCGTCCTCGTCGCTGCTGCGGGGCTTACCCTTTGTGCTCTGTGGGTCGCCTCTGCCCCTAGGTTCTGCCACCGGACTCAGCTCCGTGTCGCGGGCGCCATTTTGTTTTCTCTCGCGGTCTTGCTGTCGGCAGGTCCGCGGTTCGTTCCTGCTCCTTTTTTTCCCCCAAGTTGCGGTCTGTTAGTTTCCCCCGTGTTTCGGGAGTTGAGCAAGCTGATTTATTCTTCTTGGGGCCCCCTGTTATAGTCAGGATTGCACCAGATGGGGGATCGCCGGCAGGAGCACGGATCGAGGCTTCCTACTCCATCTGCGCCTGGCCACGCCCCCGTCGTGCAGGCCACTGATAGTATAATTTGAGGTATGTACCTTTAGTTTCTTCATTTCAAAGACCCCTACAACACTGGCTTCTTTTCAAAAGGGTAATAAAGTTCTGCCTTTCCTCCCAGCCTTGAGTCTGACCAGTGGATCTGACTGATCCCAGTAGCTTTAAATTCCCTGTGAATTTTCGATTTGGGCAGAGGTTGACCATAGATCTATGACAAAGACAAGTTGCAAAAAAAAAAGCAATATGTCAGGAAAAATAAAAGAACATGCTAAACAGAAGAAGAAAATGCGCCTCCCTCAGACATCAAATTTCAATATAAATTCTCCAGGATCAGAACAACAGGATGGGGTTTTGAAAGGAGCAAAAAACACCAGACTCTTGGGGGCGAAACATGCAAGACGGCAGCTGAGTGTACGAAGCGAAATTACCAGCTAATGAAAAAATAAGCATTTTAAACTTCAAAGACCTTCGCGATACGCCTGTATCTGCTTGATAAATATTAGATGCAAAGCCTGCTCTTAATTACAAACACTATTAGAAAAAGGGCATTTTACACGTCCGCCTGAAAATTCAGCGATAAGCCATTTTTATGCTTTAATGAACAAATATATCCCTTTAATATTTCTTGGTAAGAAACACAGTTTGCCCTTCAGGGGACTTAAATGATTTATTCCTTCCCATTTCCAGCCCCATTACTGCTCCTTATTATGTTGTTTAAACGAAGTGCTAAGTGGATTTTGCTTTTAATTAATAAAAATATCTTCGAGCCATTAGAGTTGTTGCGGAACAGAAAATGTGAAGCGGGAACAGTCTGATGTCGCCCCAGAATCTTTAAGGATGCTATGGCTCCTATTAGTGTTAAGAAACTTTGCTGTACTGAAGATGTCTTTGTACTACTTTTACGGAGTGCAGGAGAAACTTTCGGATGTGTGTTCTGGTCTCAAATAGAGCTCAAATAATCTCCATTAATCTCCATGTACAACAGTTTCTGTAAAGTGGCGCGAGGCAAAATGAGCCGAGCCCTCCCCCCCTGCAGAATGTGATGAGGGGCCTCTAAATTCTCCACATCTCACAGCTATTCATTGACCTTCGGCTGAATTGGAGCCCCCTTGAAGGGTTGGGGCCCTCTGGGGGGCAGGGGGGAGGGGTTGTCCCTCCTAGTCCACAGGGACTGCATGGGGCCTGCGTTACGCCCCTGCTTCTGTACAGTGGCCAGTTAGTATCTGGGGAGAGGTAGTGTGAGTGGGCAGGGGCAATGCTTAATTTGTAAAAAAAAAAAAAAAAGTGCCAGGGTTGTCGTCAGGAGGCCACTGCATCTTGCACCACACTTTGCCCCTGCCATGCTGCCAAAGATTGTAACAACACAACTACTACCCATCACACTCTTACAAGTGTGCCCTGGCCCCCAAAGCTATAAGAATGACTTGGGTGGCAGGCAGGGAATAGTCATTTTTAATGTATATTGAATTAAAAATGAACTGTTGTTGTGGTCATCTCTAAATTAGCCAGACAACGCTACCTTGTGGCAGACTGTCACAAGTGCTGTTTTTGACAACTAAGTGCCGGTGCTGAACACCGGAAACCACAGGCTCAAATTAAGCACTGAGGAGTGAATTACAGTGAAAACGCACTAGTGTATGAGAGAGTGAGTGGGAAACGGAGTGGACTCACCAGTAGGTTTGTGTGACAGGGATAACGCACTGATATATGGTGAGAAAAGTGGACACATTACTAGGTGCAAGACAGGGAAATATTAGTGAGTGAGAGTGACTGAGCAGAGGAGTGGACCCATGAGTAGGTGAGTAGTAGGGCAAGTACCCTAGTGACTAGAAGAGTGAGTGGCAAATGATTGACAGGACAAGTGCACTAGTGACTAGGAGAGGGAGTGGCAAACGATTGACAGAACAAGTGCGCTACTGAATGAGAGAGTGGGTGGTAGTGAGGTGGACACATGAGGAGGTGATCTACAAGGAAAATATACTAATGAGTGACTGGGAAAGAAAGTGGACACTTGAGTAGATGAGTGACAGTAAAAATGCACTAGCATGGGAGAGAGTTACTGGGCCGGGAGTGGACACATAAGTAGGTTGTGATGGAGAAAACTCACTAGTGAGTAAGATTGAGTGAGTAGGAGAGGGTACCCATGAGTAAGTGAGTAGCTGGGCAAGTGCACTAGTGACTGAGAGAGTGAGTGGGCAGATGATTGACAGGACAAGTGTGCTAGTGAATGAGAGAGTGAGTGGAAGTGAAGTGGACACATGAGTAGGTGATCGACAAGGAAAGTGCACTAATGAGTTAGTGGGAAGGGGAGTGCACTCATAAGTAAATGAGTGATGGGCAAACACATTAGTGAGTGACAGTGAGCGGACAGAGGAATACACTCTTGAGCAGGTGAGTGACAGGAAAAGGGCACTAACTTGTGAGAGTGGTTGGGCTAAGGAGTGGATACCTGAGTAGTGAATGACAGGCAAAACACTAGTGAGTGAGAGAGTGGGCAGAGGAGTAGACACTTAACTAGGTGAGCTAGAGGGCAAGTGCAGTAGCGAGAGACAAGAGTGAGAAGGCAAATGAGTAACCCTGGGCAAAGCACTACGCTACGCTCGCGTAGTTTGCGAAGTTTGCGCTACTTCGCACAACGCGAATTGCACGCAGCACAGTGCAAACACGCGTAGCGTAGCGTAGTGCAGCGGTCATTTTTGCTTGCTCGCGGTCCTCAACGTCAAGTTGGCGACCGCGAGCAAGCAAATGACATCCCGGCGAGATTCTCAACGCAGGGAGGTCAGGTTTCTCATTGCGAGTGGTCGCGTATGCTCGCGACCGCTCGCGATGAGAAACTACCAGTTCGCGTTGAGAAGCTGCCGCTCGAGTAAAAATCTACTCGAGCGGCAGTAAAGACAGCTCGCACTGTGCAAGATGCCGTTTTCAATGATTGCACAGTGCGGACAAGCATCCGGCACTGTGCAATCATTGCGAACAGTGCACTACGCAGTTCGCGTAGTGCTACGCGTAGTTCGCGTAGTGCGAACTGCACTTTGCGTAGCTTCGCGTAGCGCTACTTCGCGAACTACGCCCAGGCTTACAAATGAGTGGACAGATAAGTAGGTGGAAACAGAGCACATAAACTGGTGAGTCAGGGAATTATTAAGTACATTGTTTAATATGCGAGAGGAAATCAAGGTAAACTAGTGGATGAATGATGATTTGAGCGAGTGGAAAATTTAGAGTGAGTAAAAATGAAACAGAAAGTAAGTGTGAAGGTGACTTGGTGGGTGAGTATAGCCAGGTGATGAGTGTGTTAGTGTGGAAGGCGGGAAGATGAGTAGGTAAGTAAGTAGGTGAGCTAGTGAGTAAGTGAGGAGGTTAGAAAGTGAACAAGTGAGTTAGGGAGTGAATAAGTGAGCAAGGAACACCTTAAATGTATTTGCCTTGAGGTGTGTCCCGATTTAATAATACACTGGCAAGAAAGTTGAATGGGAACAGTTGAGTAAAGAGGCATGAGAATTACTGGGACATAAGAGTGGGTAAGTGAACACGGAGATAGGTATGTTTATGGAAAAGTGATTAGACAAGTATGTGAGTGTATTCAGGCTTGCCAGAGGTTCCTAATTTTTTATACAGAATCTCACACCGTCTAGTAGCACTTCCATGCCAGCTACCTTATCAGTAGTAACAAAAAAGGAGCAGACTTGCTTTGTAAGTAAGGGACAGGTGTACATATGCTTTTCGTGGTCGCAGATTGCTTAATACTGCGAATCTGGCTGTTTGTGAAAGCATAAATGTCCAAACCACAAACAGTGATTTGGTAAAACGTTACCGAGGCACAATTAGAGTTTGCAACCCAATACAGATTCAGCATTTGGAAGGGGCATGTTTAGGGCATCCCTTCCGAATACGAAATCTGAATATGTAATTGCAACTAAAATCAGGTCGCAAAACAATAATACGTTATCAATTACAGGTAAGTTATTCACAATCAGGAAAGGGTCCCCAAGTGACTCCTTCCCCTTTGAGTATGATGAAAAAATATTTTTAAGAGTAGGCAGTTGTCCCACATTACTTACATTTGTTTTTTATTTAACACGTCATTTTCCATTCAGGAAAGAGTCTTAACTTGCTAAAAAATTCTTTATTCAAAAGCAATCACAGACATGGTGGCCTACTACCACCAGTAGGCCACTTTTCTGTGATGGTTGCAATTCCTAGTGGGATACAAATTGCAACCTACCTTATTAATATTCATTAGGTAGGTCGATTTATAACCTAGTAGGAATTAGTATTTTGCAAAATACTGTACTGATTGCAAAAATACTGGTCTCGAATTTTGACCAGTATTTTGCGACTGGTGCTTTGTACATCTGGCCCCTAATCTATAAACAGAGATTGAAGCAGAAGCACTGGGTGCTGCAAAAGCATGGAGACTAGGGCATGGAACTGCTTCAAGCTCCCCCTAGTGACAGAATCTGGGAATATGCATCAAAGGGAGACTTGTAGCAGAGACGATTCACGGCCGGGCAAAGTGGGCAATGGCCCAGGGCCCCCTGGGAAAGTGAGCTTTCTTTCTCCTCATCTCCTCTATGTATATTTCTATACCTCACACATTCTCTCTTTCATTGCTTATCTCTATTTCCAACTTTATGTCTCTCTACACAGTGTCATCCTAAAGAGTTTGGGACACTGGGAAAACCGTAATTCAGCTGTGTGATCACATTTGTGAAAGTT
Organism: Calotriton arnoldi; assembly: GCA_963921515.1. Taxonomy (NCBI): domain Eukaryota; kingdom Metazoa; phylum Chordata; class Amphibia; order Caudata; family Salamandridae; genus Calotriton; species Calotriton arnoldi. The sequence goes on along the minus strand of CAWUFW010005746.1, from coordinate 263,698 downwards.
TATGTATAAGTCAATGTTGTTTGTCACCATGAGGGGCCGAATTAGCAGAAAATGTGTAACAAAATTCAAAGTGGTACCAAACAGGAGGGCCCCAAAACATGTCTTACCCAGGAGCTCAAAAGTCCTGAAGATGAGACTGCTTGGAAGGCATGCATTAAACACCTAATGAGTTATATTGGATAAAGAGTCAAAGAAGAAATACAAAACCCAGACGTAGGAGATCAGTATGTTAGAAGGCCTTCAAGTATGGGCACTTGAATCATTTTCAGAGGATTAGTGCAACATACCTCTCCATTGCACCTATATCTTGGTTTACGGTACTATATCAAGGAAATGATTGAGTGGTGACAATATAAGCTTACACAAGGAGATGATGGACGGAGCGTTGAAAATTTTCAGACACTCACCCATAGTCACAGATCTGGGTTGAATCCATCATCGTTCTTTAGCTCACTTCGCCACCACAGTTTAGACCCAGCTATGTGCAAATCAGTCTTGACCCTGTGCCTCATGGGATCAGTCCAGCACAAACTGCCAAGCCAGGTCTATCCTGGACCGGAAACAATCCTCCTGGGACCGGTTACGGGGTAACACCCCTCATCAGCCAGGCTAGCTTGAATCCAGTGGCAAAGTGAGCAAGGGACCCACGTCTGGGCATACCCTGCCAACTTAGTGCGAACAAAGCAAACACAAGGAGATAATAGACGGACTCTGAAACTTTTCAGACACTCACCCGCAGTCACAGATCTAGGTTGAATCCATCATCGTTCTTTTGCTCACTTCGCCACCCCAGTTCAGACCCAGCTATGTGCAACTCAGTCTTGACCCTGTGCCTCATGGGAACAGTCCAGCCTGAACTGCCAAGCCAGGTCTTCCCTGGACCGGAAACAAGCATCCTGGGACCGGTTTCGGGGTAACATCTGGCCTGACCTGGCTTGGCAGTTCGATCTGGACTGTTCCCATGAGGCACAGGGTCAAGACTGATTTGCATATGGCTGGGTCTAAACTGGGGTAGCATGGTGAGCAAAAGAACGATGGATTTAACCCAGATCTATTTACTGGGGGTGAATGTTTGTTTTGCTCTGCATTCGTTCAATCATCTGTGTGTCTTTGCCAATATAAGCTTGCCTACAGCTCAGAGCTTGGTTCCAGAGAGTGCAGGGAGTAACGGGGCATATACAGGGACCTTGGTTGGGGTAGTGCAAGTGTGAATTTGTCAGGGAATGTGCCGGGGCTGGGGCACTTGCAGCTATTAAGGTTTGCTGCTCCACCCATTGCCCTTTCGGCAGTGGGAAGCATTTCCCACTGCCACAGAATGACCACTGGAGCTGGCCTGCTTCTTTCTATTTTTTTATTTTTAATCATAGCTAGCTATCTTCACAAGTTGCAAAGCTTCTGTAGTTTTGTTTTAAAACTATAGATTGTAATACTGTCTTCAAAGGGCTTCATGTTTTTGCACAACCCTAGCACAAATAGTTTTTAAATGTTATTCCCTATTATATTCACCAATAGAGTAATTTGGACTTGAGCGCTAGTGGTCAAACAGGTGCAAACACAATTCGGCCTAAAACGAATGGCTAAATTCCAATCCCCGTGCTTTTGTGCGACTGATGGACCAGGAGTGGTGTTAATCTCTATCAGATTTTGATGCCCCATGCTGGGCCTGTTTCTGTATAAAGCACTCAAGATGACAATTTAAGTTTAAACACATAGAACCCAGTTGGTCATACACGAATGACAGACAGGGAAGGTTTAACCCTAAACGTTTATTTTCAGATTTTAAGTAACACAGAAATCAAGTTATATAGTAAAAATCAATTAGTCTGTAGATCAGAGTGCAAAGCTCAGTTAAAATACAGAATCAATCAAAGAACCGAGTAAAGTTCAGATAAGAAGAATACAGACACTATAATGTAAGAGCAATCCGGCATGGATTCACTTCCTAAGGTCAGTAAGAAAGGGTTCTCCAACACATCCAAAAAGAGCATACTTTTATAGGGTTCAGAACAAAGGATTTTATACATTGGATGCAGTTGTGCCAATTTCCACAGAATAAAACTATCAGAATTGAGTAGAGCAAAATTGTTGTAAGAAAATGTATTTCGATAATCCCTTATAATTCTACAACAACAACTGCTGAAACAACAATTTAATATTCTTTATTCTTAGGAAGGGCTGTGTCTTGCCTGTGAGTTTACATTCAAACACCATTTTACTGAGACATGAAAATACAACTTTATCCACATGATACAGAACACTGGCAATAAAACGTCACAAGCTTAATGGAGTATGAGACATGCAATTGCTATGCTGGCTCAAGTTCAATTTTCATTAGTGCAACTCATTTATTTTTGAAAATACCACATCCTATTCTGGCCAACCTGTAATGAGAGCTTTTGTGTCTGGTATAGCACTAGTGCTGATTAAGGGTACAAATTACACTGGTCAGAGATTTACACAAGAGGTCATTGACTTGGCAAACCTGTGTACAAGGGGTAATAGCTACAGAATTGCCCAAATTCTCCCTTTTGCACATTATTGCATGTGAATTTATGCAAGGTTTTGCCCAGTGGCGTAGCTAGACATTTTGCCGCCCGTGGCGGCCCCTGAGTTTGCCTCCTGCGGCGGCTGCATGTAAGAAGGTGAAGGGGGGGGTCGATGCCAGCGATTCCTGTCTTTGCCGCCCCACGACTGCCGCAGGTAGGAGCGGGGGGGAGGCCACCACCTCCAAAACTCATGCCTCCCTGTCTCCATCTTGCTGGTTTTGCCAGAGCACTGAGAGGAATATCAAAATCTCCCTGCGAAAAACCTTTTTTAGATACCTGGGAAATAAAGAGGAGATAGCGTCATCCAAATCTTCAAGTTACAGTGTAACCCAGTTGGCTACACAGTGAGGGCCCAATGTCGATAACTGGGATTAAATGTTAGTTTATTACAAATTCAAAGCCAAACTGATGTATAAAAGCCTCAAGAATATATTGTAAAAATAAAGAATTACTACTGGTAATCCAAATTGTCTGACAAATGTCAACCTCAGTAGCATAAAGCACACAAGGAATTCAGTAATGGCAATGCAGAAAATAAGAAACAAGATTTACATTCTTCCTGCCTATACATGAGTAAATCGAAATTTTCCTAAACTAAGTCTAAACTTGAGTACCATTCTAATTTGGCAAACGCTAATTAGCCAGTAAACAGGAAAGTGTCAAAATTGCAGAGACTTCTGTAGAAGTCTCCACAATCTAGAGTATTGCATAGCATACAGCCACATAACAGAAATATAGCAAAGTGGTCAGTACCCCTCTGAGTCTAAAGAGTATCTGCCTAATGCAAAAATGTGACCACCAATTAAAACTACACAGAACTTTTGAGAATCCAACATCATGAGTCTCAGTACTTTTCGACCTTTTCACCTCAAAACTTGGCAGCTGCACTAGAAACTCTCCTCTTCTGGTCCGCACATCAGAACGTCCTTGGATTTCTTCCATCTCCAGATAAAGCGTAAACAGCAGACCTTCCTTTTTTCTTTAGCGCCTCTCATCCTTGCCAAAACTTCTACTCCCGAGACTCAGTATCTCTCATACACAATGTGCCTTTCACTAACTATGAGTTCATATGAATGCACCTGCAAGAAGAAGGAAATATTACAGACCGAGCAAACTTTCACGTTAAGGTTAAGCAGAATCCAAATGCTAAGGCCTTTGGTCAACTTAAGGTGGCAAGCAACTCAGTACACGTTTAAATGTATGGTTATAGATGCATACACAGTTATAAAATAAATGCAGGATACTATTCAAATGAATACGTGATTATACAAGAGTTAACAAGGCAGGCGCAGGCATACAAGGAACAGCCCTAGACTGGATCCGATCATTCCTCACCGGAAGAAGCCAAAGAATCAGACTGCCACCCTTCCTTTCCGACCCCACGAATATCACATGTGGAGTCCCACAGGGGTCGTCACTGAGCCCGACCCTCTTCAACGTCTACATGGCCCCCCTCGCCGCAATCGTCCGACAACACGACCTCAACATCGTATCCTACACCGACGACACCCAGCTCATCCTCTCCCTCACCAAAGATCCCGCCACCGCCAGACTCAACTTCCAAAAAGGGATGCAGGAAGTCGCAGTCTAGATGACCAACAGCTGCCTAAAGCTCAACGCCGAAAAGACAGAAGTCCTCGTCCTTGGATCCACCCCCTCAGCATGGGACAACACCTGGTGGCCGACCGCCCTTGGAAGCCCACCAACCCCCACGGACCACGCCAAAAACCTCGGCATCATACTCGACTCATCCCTCACCATGAACCGACAGGTCAACGCCGTCACCTCCAGTTGCTGCAACACCCTCCAAATACTCTGCAAGACTTTCAAGTGGATCCCCCCTGAGTCAAGGAAGACAGTCACCCACGCACTCATCACCAGCAGACTTGACTATGGAAACGCGCTTAACGCCGGCATAAACAAGTCCCTACTCCGCAAACTCCAGACGATACAGAACACCGCTGCCAGACTCGTCCTCGGCATCACCCGGCACAATCACATCAGCCAACACCTAAGAAGGCTCCACTGGCTCCCCGTGGAGAAAAGAGTCACCTTGAAAATCCTCACCCGCACCTACAAATGCCTACACAACACCGGACCCGAATACCTCAACAACAGAATCAACTTCCACGTACCCAAAAGGAACCTCCGATCTTCCAACCTCGCACTGGCAGAAACCCTGCGCATCCACAGAGCCAGAGCAGGCGGAAGATCCTTCTCCCACATCGCGGCCAAAACATGGAACGAGCTCCCGGCAGACATCAGGCACGCCCCTTCCCTGAACACCTTCAGGAAGACTCTCAAGACCTGGCTCTTCGGCTGAACGGATCTGCTGACCCCCACCACCCTCAGCGCCTTGAGACCCTCACGGGTGAGTAGCGCGCTTACAATACCCTGATTGATTGAACAATATTATTCAAACCACACAAATGCAGATATGTATGAGAACTACGATTCGGTGACACTGTAAGGAAAGCATTAGTATGCACACTCATATAAATGTCAGGATTACACTGTAAATGAACCCTCAGTATCTGGTCAAGTGCATCACTTTTCGTTAATTATATTAAATCACACAAATATATGGTACTACATGCACTTATATGTGGCATATTCGTGACCAGCCGCAGCCCGTGCAGGTAAGAGTGGTAGGGCCAGGTGAGGGGGGATTTCGACGGACGATGACAAGGGAAAATTAAATAAATAATTATTTTTCCCTCGTCGTCGTCCGTCGAAATCACCCCCCCCCCCCCCCCCACCCAGCCCCACTGCCTTACCGCTCTTACCTGCACGGGCCGCGGCTGTTCGTGACGTGAAAGGGTGGAGCCAAAATTACGCTGCTCCAGTTTCATAGGGGTGCAAAATGGCTCGAGCACATAGCGCAAATTCATCATGTTATGCCATGGTGTTTTTTTCACGTGTTCAACCCACATAGGTATAAGTGACCCCAATAAATATTTACACCTTGCATTTGCGCAGGGTTTCTGCGGCTTGAAATTCCACCAACGTTCAATTGGTGCGTCATGCACAGCACGTTGCCCCTGAACTTGCCACCGCTTAACAGACTCCTGGATAATGAACAGGGGAAGAGGATTGAGATCAGGGGGTGTAGGGCGACATGCAATGAAAAGGAGACATTCAGAGTGGAATTCTGCCTGTGTAAGAAGAGCGAGTTATTCCTAGAAAATCAACTTCAAAATGTAAATATTGTTTTCCGTCTTTACCGCCGGTAATTGAATCACATCGAAAGAATCATTCCGAGCACCAGTAGCTTTAATGAGATGAAAAGTAATCATAATTACTTATCCTTGAAGTGCATTTTCACTTATCCCTGATAGATTTTAGCATTTTTTCTGTGTTCTCTGCACTTGAACCTGTTCTGTCATGGTTGAGTCAGCTCGGGCCTGACACAACCCATTAGGCTGGGCGACGATTGAGTTGTGTGAAATGCTATTTACTGATGTTTTACAACCGTTGTTGTGCCCTATGGGTGGTGGTGATTTATCACAGCTCGGATTGTTTTCCAGGCGGCGTTGGTTCGTTATTTATGCTTATACCTTGTTTCTGTTCTACAGGATACCTACTCCTTGCTTCTGAATCTCAAGAAAGGACAGCCATGACTCTGTCCCTGTGAATCTGTATAGTAGAAATAATTTATACTTATTACATCACAGTTTGAAAGGAACTCCAACCACAAACCTTTGTGGTCAGGAATAAGGAAGGTGCACACAATGCGAAGTCAAACAGTCGGGCCAAGTTTATCCAGAAAGTGCTTCTTTTATTGGGATAATCATAAAAACTGGCTGCATTGTGTGCACCTTCCTTATTCCTGACCACAAAGGTTGTGTGCCAGTTTTTATGATTAAAATAAAAGAAGCACTTTTTGGATAAACTTGGCCCGACTGTTTGACTTCGCATTGTGTGCACCTTCCTTATTCCTGAACGTTTTGTCATTTTCTGCATCCTTGGACGGCGGATGCTGGAAGCTATTGCACCACCTCTAAATAGACTATATATATGGGTTCGATGTGCTTAACCTTGGTCAGCTGTTTGTTCTTCTGTTACAAACCTTTGTGGCATCACATACCCTTTGACCTTCAATTTCACCCACACACATGCTTACACATACACACATTCACACACACTCTCGTGTAACACATACTCAGCCACAAGCGCGCACACAACATACATTTAAAAGTATTTTCTTTTACTTACTTCAGCTGCCAGGGACGGCCATATTCCAGCTAATTGTACTCTATTTTGTATTACACTAATAGTGAATAATGTAACAAAGTACTACACAAATTCTGAGAAACAAGAGAGTGGAGCCCCAATCTACGTCCATAAGGACGAGCTGCCACTAGTGCTTAATTTGTAAAAACACAAGTGCCAGGGCTCTCATTAGGAGGCCACTGCAGCTTGCACCACACATTGCCCCGCTATGCTGTCAAATGATAGTAACAAAACAACTAATAACTATCGCACTCTTACAAGTGTGACAGTTCGGACTATTTCAGGCCCCCTAAGCTATAAGAATGGCTTCGGCGGCAGGTAATAGTAATTTTTAATGTATTTTGAATTAATAATAAACTGCTGTTTACCTGCCACACAGAGGACGATTGAGGCCATGGAAAGGGGAGGAGCGACAGATGGGATGGGAAAAGAAATTGACAAAAGCGACGCCACTATGGGAGGGTAGGAGATTGCCAGAATTTGCGAAACTGCAGGGTTTCAGGGGCTGGGACATGGTTGGGATCGCTACAGTGGGTGACATACTCAAAGACGGGGACTTAATCACCTTTGCGGCTCTTCAAACCGAATATCAGTTGGCACATACTCAAATACTTACAACTGCAACATGCCTGGAGGGCACAAAAAATTGACACTACAGGCATCCCTGAATATGCACCATTGGAAGGTAGACTACTGCAAGAGGAAATACCCTCAAAGTCGGTTTCCTGGACATATAAAACTCTAATTAACCTTATCGCTGACAGACTGATATCCCTCAGGTCTAAATGGGATGAAACCACGGGTCCACTAGATGACATCGATTGGGAGGCGGCCTTGATGCACCCAAGAGAGGTGGCGATTAAGCTCCGTTTAAGGTTGATATAATTTAAAGTCCTCCACAGGGTATACTATGACAGGGCTCGATTACACACTATTGGAAGAGCAGAAACGCCCAACTGTCTACGCTGTAAAACAGACCGAGGCACCTACATAAACACGTTATGGGAATGTCAGCATGTACAAAGCTACTGGTCACGAATAGTAAAGGAACTTAACGATATATTAGAGGCACAGATACCTATGGACCCCAAATATGTTATACTCGGCATCCCTACAGATGTTGATCTCCCTAGGCACAAACTCCTATTGAGCAACCTAGGGTTGAAAGTTGCAAAAAGAGACATTGCCAGGCACTGGGGAGCTGAGGGCCTGCTCATGCTAGCGGAATGGCGAGCCAGTATGGACCTATAAATGGAGGCCGAGAAGACAACGTACATGGCCAGAGGATGCCCTAAAAAGTTTACCAAAATATGGCAGCCATGGCTGAGATATTACAACCTAGAAATCGAGGGGGCTGAGATTGATAATACACACCCCAGAACACAGGGTTTGCAAGTAGTCGACGGATTGCTTCACTTTTTAAGAATATGTCAAGGGGAAGGGCCACGTTTAATCCAGGGAGGGGAGGGAGGAGTGGTATTGGAAAATGAGCTCCCTAATTGGAATCTTTGTTTCCCTGAAAGTAACTACTGACTGTAATAATGTAAAATCTACTATGTACAAGGGTCACCTACTGATGTTCTGCCTGATGTTAAAAAAAAACAGTTTTCAAAATAAAAAAAATAATAAACTGCAGTTGCGGTCATCTCTTATTCAGCCAGACAGCGCCACCTTGTGGCAGACTGTCACAAGGGCTGGTGTAGACAATTAACTGCCGGAGCTGAGCACCGGAAACCACCAGCTCAAACTAAGCACTCGCTGCCACTGTGTTCCTGGCACCGATTTTGCCACCTTTAAAGCTTGAGGTCGCAAAGACAGTGCATGGGTTCGCAAGGGGCAAGTCAGGGGGAGCAGTTGTGAATTATGCATATAATTTTAGTAAAATCAAAACTCTTAGCTAACGCAAGACTTAAAGTATACATCTTGTGGTGTAGCAGCAGGAGTAGAGATTTGCATGTTGGTTTGGAGGAGATGAGCTAGGTCGAGTATTTTGAATGATAACTCTCCTCTAAATGAGGATCTGGCACCTCCGTCCAAGGAAGACCCCGGGTACATATGTGCAGAAACTGACACTGTGGACAGGGTTACACTAACAGCGTCTCCCCTGCACAGCCGGCACACAGGCCCCCACGGTAGTGAACTCTGCCTTGGACAACAAACACCATGGTGTTGCCCTCTCGGATCCCTCTAAAGTCCTGAAGTGCCCATGCCACAGCCACGGGTGTGTTCACCCTGCACTCTGTAACTGTGTACTGTACAGTGTCATACATATGCAGTGACAAGAAGCACAAGGAAGGGCATTTCCTGTTTGGTAATTGTAGAGCCCCACCTGCTCTTGATGCACGTGTGTGTGTGTGTCTGTGTGGTGTGTATGGGTGTGTGTGGTGTGTGTGGTGTGTATGGGTGTGTATGTGTGTCTGTGTGTGTAGTGTGTGTCTGTAAGCACGTGTGCACACTACATCACACAACCTGTTGATGACCACTCTTTATTTTTCCAAAAGTGCTTTTTTCTCATTTTAATTGACCCCATGTTTAAAGTTTTACACACAATGACATGTTCCCACAGGTAAAAGAACAGCAGAAGCCATGAACTTGAATCAATGGGAATGTCTTATCTCAAATAATGTGTCCGTGATGTGAGGTAATTGACGTATTTCAGTGGATTGTGGCCCCCTAAGTGCGCATGGCAGCGAGTATCAGCGCTCATTAGGACACAGGCGGCTGGCACGGGGCACGCACTGGAGCCAGGCTCAGTTCTTCCTTCTGTTCAGCTCACCAGGCTGCTCGCCTCCCTTGCAGGCGGCCTCTGCCCTCTCCACTGCCCCCACCTGGCAATGCCTCACCTCTCCCACCGATCCTTTCAACATCCCGCCGGCCCAGCCTGATCAAAAGGCGGCTTCTACACACAACACACGCTTGATCCTTCTGAAAGAAGCCCTTTAAAGCTGCCAGCGTGTTCCTGCCCTGGCTGCCTTCTCCACCCAGCACACGCCCGCTTGACCACAACCCACTGGATTCCTCCCAAAACTTTCTCATTCATTTTAATGTCCAAAATGCTAAGGCCCCCGGTAATTAGTGGCTTTGCAAGAGAAGATGAAGGCGCCTGGCATGTTTTAATTGTGTACAAGACCTCGTTTGACCAGGTTTTTACCACTAATGAGCCCATTACGCTACTTTCTCGACTCTTTGAATTGCTGACACTTTTGGACAAGTGGCAGCGCCATCTCCCGTCTTCGCTTTTTATTCCGCCTTCCCAAAGAGACTTACTACAGACGAAAACCGCTGTGAAGCAAGGTCAAAACAGAATTTATTCCGCTAGGCCCAATTACAGGTGATTTGTTAAACTGCAATTCCTTATGAAACACACAATTCTGCAGGGATTTGCGGTTTTAAATTATTCGATATTTTTGCCGACTGATAATTACCAGGTGCAATAAAGTTGGCACCCTGCCTTAAATATTGGCAGGTCAAACCTGCGGGATTTAGCAAGGGGAGAAGGCCCAGGGGCATATTTACCAACCAACGCAATTGCGCCGCTCTTAAAATGAGATTTATGAAGCCACACAAGGCACCTGGCTTCATAACTCTTGACTAATGCAACGCGGCGCAAATCGCTGCTTTGCATCACTCTGCGCCAGGGAGGCGTTTCCAAGGTGACATGCTGCACTGCCCTACGCCAAAACCCCATAAATGAGGGACTCTGTTTATTGAAACAAACCCCATTTACTTTTGAATCCATACTTTATAAACCTAAAAAAACACACAATCTGTTCTCCACTAATGCTTCTGTTAAATGTTCCTGCACACAGAGGGGCAGATTTATGACGACTGGCGAATCCCTGCAAATCAGCAGGGATGCGCCAGGTAGGATGCGTCACGCAAGTTTACCCTTGCGCCACCACAGATGCGCCGCATTTACAATGCGGCGCATCGTGGTGAAAGGATAAACAGATGCGTGACGCATCTCCCGTCGGAAGGGTGGCGCATTGCTGGAGTCGCATCTCCCGTCGCAAGGTCGACGCAACTCCAGTAATGCTCGTGGCCTTCCCATACATAACGTGGTGCGTCACGCCTTACGCCTGTTTCAAGCAGGCGCAAGGTTTTGACGCAGCAGCGTCGGAAAAGTGACTGAGTGAAATCTTGTAGATTTCACTCAGGCACTTTTCCGAGGCTTTACTGCGCCGGAACGCCCCCCCCTGCGCCGGAACGCCCACATGAAACCTGACGCAGGTTTCATGTGGCGCAGGGCTTTACAACGTGACGCATCTCCCTAGATGCGTCACGTTGTAAATAGGGCGCAACGTGGCGCATGGTTTACGCCACCGCTGCGTCACAGAAGTGACGCAACGGCGGCGCAAAAGTGGCACAAGGGGCTCGTAAATCTGCCCCAGAATATTCAGAACTTCACTAATGCTGGGCTTATGCTTCACCCGTCATGGGTGAAGAAAAAAATGAATGAAATACGGGTACTAGTTATCATAAAAAAGAGCATTGACTCAAAAAATGTTCAGCCTTTTTTAAAATAAATAACTTGTATTTGCAATTGCCTTTTGGTTGTTTTTTTCACCACCAGAAAAGTATATTTTCTCTTGGAGAATCCCCTTACCAAATGTGACCTCAATTCTCTGCACATTCCCACCTTCCAAAGGGATTTTCTCCTTCCCTCAACAGGTGTGAATCTCCAACTATTTTCAACGTATTAATTGGTTGGAAAAATATTTGTAACTGTTCAAAAACATGTGAGTTCAAAATTGTCCTTGGTAGCTACATCCTGAAGCACCAATTATCTGCCCCTGTCATAGGATTTACTCATGAGCGATGTTCTGCCATCTTGGAGTGATATTAATCATAAGTAAATTGTTTTCCCACTATAAGGCAACCATTTTTGAATACATTGCACAAGTAAATCAAACCATTTGAGTATGTAAATTAAACTGCCCATGAAGTGTTCAGAAACATGTTTTTTTTACCACGTTGTGCTTTTACCACACATTTTTTAGCACGCATGTTTTTACCACGTGTATGTTTTTACAACGCATGCCTTTACCACACATTTAAGGTAAGTTGAGAGGTGTGGGGGGTCTCCCCCCACAAATACATTGTTTTTATATATATAAACAACGCGTGGTAATGGCATATGTTGTAAAAGCATTAGCGTTGTAAAAAAATGCATGGGTAAGGCATGCGATGTATTTCCCTGCGTTGCTCCGTCGTACAACCAAACAGACTAGTATGAACTGTTGAGTGGATAACTCAACATTTATATTATTTCTAAGAAATGTCATAGCGGTCTAGGGTTATATGGTTATGGCATCTCTCCTCCTACCTGTATCTCCTTTAGGTTTTTGAATAGGTAAAATCAGAGTGATGGCCAGAGAGAGACCTACGGGAACTCAATAGGGCTGCTACTGAGTTTTAAAAGGAAATTACTAATGCTTCCAAGCTGGCCGATACGAATAAGGGTGCATTACCAATTTCCCTAAACCCAGCTAGTAGAGTTAGGATAGAATGAGTACTTCTCAGCAAGGACAGTAAGACCTTTTCTTTGCAGGCCTCTTTGTTTCAGAGCTCCAGTGGCTTTAAACAGTAATTCTGAAAAGGTCTGCTTTATTTTTTAATGACACGGTGCCAACACTAGTCTGCAATCACAGCTGAGAGGCCAAGAATTCAATGGGCAGAGGCTGAGCTACTCTTTCACTTAAGGAATGACCAACAAAAGTTTGCTGAATAAAAAGATTGCACAACTATGTCGGACATCGAATCATGTTGTTCTTAAGCCAACTTTCATGATATTTCCTATTCCTGATATATACATGCTTGTCACTACCCAATCTCTACCAGCCTTCCATTATCAATGTCCATTCAGGAATTCCCAAAATTCCAATAGTCCTTTTATTAACCTCTGGGGTAGAGTCATCATAAGTCGTGCACGACTAACATTTAAAGGGCCGATTCCGATCTCGCTCGGAAAGCCCTATGACCGACTCTGTAACGTAGAGCTTTCCGACTGACTCGTGCTCTGGGGCTCCGAGCGACAGAGTACGATGCGCTGCAGCGCTGACGGACTCGGGTCGCTCGGAGCCCCATTGAAGTCAATGGGAGCCTGCTGTACGTCGCGTACATAGGCTCCCATCGTGAAAAACGTACGTCTTGGAAAAGGGCGCCCCCAGTCGCGTGTTCGCGTCGGTGCCCACCGCAACGTACATGCATGGGTGAGGGGATCCCTGGGTCCCCCCGCTGTCCGAGTTGTAGGGCCCCGGGTTAAGGGAGGCCCGGCGCGGACCCCCGAAGTACGCTTCCCGGAGGTTTTTTGAGCCGGAGGCTCCGACTCGCACCGGCTGCTCACAACACGCATCGTACTTGCCCGGCCGGAAATCGAACGCATTGCGCCGTATACGTCGGACATCTTTGAGTCGCCTGGGAGGCATCGCTGACGGGTACGAGTCGGTCGGAGCGTGAGGCGATTATCGCATCGTACTTGCTCACTCGTACAGCTGTACGAGTCGCATGGAAATCACGCGTACGACTCGGACTCGCTACTGGCAGATGCCGCTAGGAGCACCTCCGAGCGAGATCGGAATCGGCCCCTTAATTGACATTGTTCCAGCCTAAAGCCTTTCAAGGGAAATGGCCTGTTGGGAATCGCAGCCTGGTGAGATATTGTATCTGCTGCAGAGATCTTTCGTTTGTTTACAGTAGTCAGATAGTTTGTTAGGGAGTGTATCTGATGCAGAGACCTGCACATACCCTAAATAGTAGTGACCTATCGGCGGCATTCAACACCATATCGCATCATATCCTACTGGAGAGACTTCAGGGCATTGGAGTACAGGGGGTTGCACTAAAATGGTTGACTGACTTCCTTACCGACAGAACCCAGACAGTCACACTGGGAACTTTCAGATCTAACACCAACAAAGTTACCAAGGGGGTACCGCAGGGCTCATGCTTGAGCCCCACTCTCTTTAACATTTATGTTACCCCCTTGGCGAAACTTATGAGGAACTTAGGGTTTAGTCCCATCTCCTACGCGGACGACACCCAACTCCTCCTCACCTTCGACAAATCTAACCCCGCTATACAAATCACCTTTTCTGAGGGCATGAAGACCATTGCGGCCTGGATGAGGACCAATTTCCTCCAACTGAATGCCGATAATTCAGAGATCATGCTGTTTGGAGGAGCAGCCATAAGCTGGACTCCCAGGTGGTGGCCGGAGGAGTTGGGTGCAGCTCCCTCTCCCAAAGAAGTAGCCAAGAATCTAGGATTCCGGATCAACCACAATCTCACATTCGATGCCCACGCCACAACCATTGCTGGCACGTGCTACCATACACTCAGCCTACTCAGAAGAGTTTTCCCTCTACTTCCTTCCTCGACTAAAAAAACTTTGATGCAAGCCCTGGTTTTAAGCCGCCTGGACTATTGTAACGCACTATTAGCTTCGGCTAACGAGGCCTCCCTGAACAAGTTACAGCTTGTGCAGAATACGGCTGCTCGACTAGTAGCTAATGCCCCTCCCAGAACGGCTTCCATCCCCCTTCTCAAAAAACTCCACTGGCTCCCGGTGAGAAAGCGGGTGAAGTTCAAGATCGGCTGTATTGTTTATAAAGCCCTTAATGGTCAGGGGCCTTCATATTTGTCCAACAAACTCATCAAGTACACTCCCCCGCGAACCCTTAGATCAGGGCCCAAGCTACTTTTATGCACTCCCAGAATTAAAAAGGCTCGCAAGGGTGGCAAAGCTTTTTCTCATCTTGCCCCTACTTTCTGGAATGAACTGCCCCTCCAGCTTCGCGATTGTCAGAGCCTCCCTCTGTTCAGGAAGCTTTTAAAAACTTTTCTCTTCTAAATTTCCCGGGTCTGGCTGTAGCATACCGTCCAAAGCGCAGAGATACCCCTCTGGGGGTGATTCAGCGCTATAGAAATAAATAAATAAATAAATCAGAAATGACGCAAGATAATATTCATTTTCACAATGGGCTGCTATAAAGGACTATCTATCTTTCAAGAAAGATTTTATACCTAGATAACGCTTGCAGGGTTAACATATTGAGGATCAATCTACTTTAGCTGAATCTTGGTAGGACCATAATCAGTGCTTCTGGGTCAGAAAGCAGCTTAATTATAATTGACTAACATGTTCAGATTTTTATAGTCTGCCATCTGAGATCTGTGAAGCATGAAGGCACATCACATCACACCCACCCTAATGGAACTCCGTTGGTTCCCCTTGCCAGCTCGCAGTGACGTACTTCTCCTAATGGTCCGACTCCATCTTATGTAGGCCCCAACTCCATCTTGGTTAATGGAGATTATCATCTTCTTATTCTTAAACAATGGAATTCGCCATCTTTTACGATTTATGCAGAATTAGTGTCAGACTGCCATTAGATGCAGGTGTCATCTGACAGGAAACGTCTGAGATGCACACCTTTATGCACACAATCTTTGGCAGACATTCCTAAACTTACATCAGAAATTCAAATTTCTGATTTTTGGAAAGTGAGTTATTGGTAGGGGTAAGTATGCACCTACCACTAGTAATAAGGTCACAAAAACAGTATAGGGTCCAGTAAAGGTCTCAGTAACTTAGCTTCTTGCTCAGCTCTTGGTAGCTGACAACAAGCAGTCAGGCCTTACTTAGGAGACAGAAGTCTAAAGCATTTAAAAACACCAATACATCAAACAAGTAAGTCACAACACACCATAAACATCCCACACCAATTTATAAAACTAGGAAATATTTTTATTAACATATAGAAATTAAAATGATAAAAATTCAATGTAGTGAACCGGAGATATGAATTTTTAAAGATTAACCACTTTATAGTGCTTAAAAACATATAGCGCAACTTTTGTGTTCAGTCGTGTGGATATGGACTTGTGTTTAAAGTACACCACGCAGTAATTAAGTAAGATCCTTAAAAATCCTCTAAATTGCCTTAGAGCAACATTTTTTAATTTTTAGATTTTGGAATAAACTGATTTTTAATCCATTGTTTTGATTTTTCAAAATTTGTTGGAAGTCTGATTGATTGTTGTTGAGACCCAATACTAGGGATAACATGGAGCTGGATCTGGCTAAATTGACTAAACTCAAAGGGGTCGATTCCGATCTCGGCCGGAAGCGCACCTAACACTATTCGTCCGGAAAAAAACAAGCCGAACGCGTGTTTCCCGACCGATTCGAACATTTGTCCGAACGAGCAAGTACGATGCGCATAACTGCCCAGATCCCGACCCAGCCGTACTCACCAAATCCAGCTCCTGTTCCCCGCCCGAGCCGGATCCGTAAACGCAGAATCGAGTCGCACGGAAGCCAAATTACAGCACCTTCCGGCCGGACTAGTACGATGCGCCTTCCGTACGCGCCGAAGCCGTCGCTACGTTCGGCACATCAGAGCATCCGGGAGAGGCGCACATAAGCTCCGATTCGCGCCACAAGACGATCCACGGCTACGAGACGAACACGCCAGCCACGAGTACGAGTTGAAGCAATGAGAAAGCCGAACGAGACGAACCAACCATGAATCCCATCGCGCAGGTCCTACCAATACTCTACATCTATTACCGGAACCGGTACGGACGCGTACGGCACAGAAGGTAAGTCAAAAACCCACCACACAAACAAACGACATGTACCCGACATATAACACACACACATAGGGATGCAGAAATAACTTACACTAGCAACAGCAGAACCATAGGGGCGGGATGTCTATCACCAATGCCATATACACCCATAGGGGCCTGGATGCCTACCACTAACACCACCCCTACTCATGTGGGCCTTGATGCCTACCACCAACACCACCCCTACTCAGGGGGGGCTGGATGCCTACCACTAACACCACCCCTACTCAGGGGGGCCTGGATGCCTGTCACTACTACCATCCCCACTCATAGGGGGATGGATGCCTACCACCAACACCACCCCTACTCAGGGGGGCTGGATGCCTACCACTACCACCACCCCTACTCAGGGGGTGCTAGATGCCTGTCACTACTACCATCCCCACTCATAGGGGGATGGATGCCTACCACTACCCCTACTCAGAGGGTGCTAGATGCCTGTCACTACTACCATCCCCACTCATAGGGGGATGGATGCCTACCACTAACACCACCCCTACTCAGGGGGGCCTGGATGCCTGTCACTACCACCATCCCCACTCATAGGGGAATTGATGCCTACCACTACCACCACCCCTACTCATGGGGTGCTGGATGCCTACCACTACCACCACCACCACCCCTACTCAGGGGGGCCTGGATGCCTGTCACTACTACAATCCCCACTCATAGGGGGATGGATGCCTACCACCAACATCACCCCTACTCATAGGATGGGTAATGCATGACACAACCAGCATACTCCAACATAAGGAATGTAAGAAAAACACATCCCCCCAACACCATGACAAGCGTGTGTAGACTGTGTCAAATGCCTACAACACTGAACATGAAATTGAACATACAATGTGACCCCCTATCACATGTGTCACACATAAATGGGTGTGGCCTCCACAATGCAAGCAGACCATGACCACTGTGGCAATGGGGTCTAACACCCCATCATCACAGTGACCAAAAGGTAAGTGTGGGGTCCATAGCTGAAGCACATTTTGAAATTATGGCAATGGGGTCTAACCCCCCATCATCACAGTGACCAAAAGGTAAGTGTGGGGCCCATAGCTGAAGCACATTTTGAACATTGTGACAATGGGGTCTAACCCCCCATCATCACAGTGACCAAAAGGTAAGTGTGGGGTCCATAGCTGAAGCACATTTTGAACATTGTGGCAATGGGGTCCAACCCCCATCATCACAGTGACCAAAAGGTAAGTGTGGGGTCCATAGCTGAAGCACATTTTGAACATTGTGGCAATGGGCTCCAACCCCCCATCATCACAGTGACCAAAAGGTAAGTGTGGGGTCCATAGCTGAAGCACATTTTGAACATTGTGGCAATGGGGTCTAAACCCCCATCATCACAGTGACCAAAAGGTAAGTGTGGGGTCCATAGCTGAAGCACATTTTGAACATTGTGGCAATGGGGCCTAACCCCCCATCATCACAGTGACCAAATTGTAAGCGTTGTCATGGCAAAAGCTGCAAATGCCAAACAGCATGGATTATCCCTGGTCACAGAACAACAAACACATCAGTGACGTAGTAGTGCTTGTGTCCCATAGCAACATAGATTGGGTGAGGCAAACAGTGCAGTGCAAATAAGACATACCTTTGGCCATGTGCAGACAAACATCACCCATGGGGGCTGACACTGTCAACATTCATCAATAACACAATGACAGAAGTGACCATCATAATGCAGACCCACATATCTGCACCAATGGGCACACAAATGTAGATATCCTGTGGAGACTGTAGATGTGAGGTGAACAAATACCATACCATTGCAGCAATGGGACATACAAACCATGATCACTGTGCTGACTGATGACCTAGGAGTCCCAGGGACAGCAGGGAAACCCACCAAACAACATACAGCCAATGGCACACTAAAGATATGCCAATGCAGTGGTGCAGATGCACAAACACAAACAGAGCAGCCCCACACTGCATATCAAACACAACAGGTGAGGGGGGTGCCAGTGTCCCCAGGCAACCACACAACACATGAGGAGGCCTGAATCCCAATTACACAGATGTGCATACAGTGCCACACAAAAGTAACTCATGGATCCGAATCCCCTATGTGGGCAATCAGGCATTGTTAGATGAGAGGGAGCCCAAATTACACATGTCACACAAGCTTGTAGGAACAACAACTAACACAGCAAGACACAGACCCACCACAGCACTACCCCCAGGGACCCCACATTGTGGTGACACTAGCCTGCATGATAATCCCACTGTGATGACAAAGGTGGAAAACTTTCGGCCAATATCGCTCCTTCCTTGGGTAGCTAAGATTGCTGAGGCCCATGTTAACAATATTTTAATGAAATATCTCACTACTAATAACATCTTGGATCCTTCTCAAAATGGTTTCCGCCCTGGTCACAGTACAGAGACGGCTCTTCTGGCTGTGACAGAACATCTGCGGACCATTCTCGATTCCGGTCACACAGCGGCACTGATTCTACTTGATCTGAGTGCCGCATTTGACACGGTTTCACATGGAATTCTGTTACAGCGTTTGGAGGATGCCGGGGTTGTGGGCCTAGCACTAGAATGGTTTAGATCATTCCTGAAGAGAGATCTTTTGAGTGTCGGCCCCCCGTTTCTTTCTCAGGCTCATCCCATCGGGCAGGGGGTACCACAGGGCTCTGCATTGAGCCCCATATTGTTCAATCTTTATGTTCAGCCTCTTGCTAAGGTGGCTAGGAATATGGGCCTCACCATTGTCTCGTATGCAGATGATACACAGCTGGTGGTGGCCCTGTCCGATGGTTCCACTCAGGATGCTTCAAGGTTTCGGAGCGGCTTGGCCGCTGTGGCAGAGTGGATGACTTTAAATTGTCTCCAGTTGAATGCGACTAAAACAGAGTTACTGTTGGTGGGGAGGGACAGGAGCCTCTGGAGTGAACAATGGTGGCCCAACGTACTTGGTAGTACCCCCACCCCTAAGTTGGTGGTAAAAAATTTGGGGGTATGGATGGATGCTACTCTTAGCTTTCAAGAACATACCAAAAGAGTTGTGGGTACCTGTTTTGGCCTCCGGCGGGGACTTAGGCCCATGTTGAAGTTTTTTGATTCATCTACTCGCCAACTGATTGTTCAATCAGCCATTCTATCTAGACTGGATTATGCTAATTCGCTCCTGTTGGGAGCTAATCAGGCTGAGATATTGCGATTGCAGCGTGTTCAAAACGCTGCCGCCAGAGCCCTGTTAGGGCTCCCACGTAACTGTCCTTCTACTGGGGCCATCCGGAGGTTACATTGGCTTCCAGTGGCCAAACGGATCCAATTTAAGGCTCTTTGCCTATCTTTTAAGATCCTGAAACTTGCCTCACCCAGTCTCCTGGCTAACTTGCTAGCCCTGTATGTCCCCACTCGCCAGCTGCGCTCCCTGGGACAGCATTTGGTAATTGTCCCCCGTGTGAAGCGCCTTCGGGTTGGAGGTCGATCTTTCCGTTACTTAGCGGCCAAGCTATGGAATTCCCTGCCTCCTCAGATTCGCAGCTTGGATCGTATGGTGGACTTCAGGAAAGCAATTAAAACTTTCCTTTTTCCTTCTGCTTAGTCCTTTTGTCTTCTGTATATTCCCTACGCCTACTTGTTGTGTTCTTAGCCCTGTTCCTTCTGACGCTGGTAGCGCCGGGACGCCTCTTTGCTGGGGCAGCTGTGCGCTTTATAAACTCAGATAACATAACATAACAGATGTCATTCACACTGTGAACCACAGCCATGTCTCCTGAGCAACAAACTACCATCACACCTACACAAGCACAAATCAATCAGCACGGCCTGTCAGCCAAGGCCAATATGGAGGTAGGGGTCTAGCCGTGAAACAACTCTCATCTGCACACACTCAACACCACACACCTTGATCTCCACCAATGTGCAGCAGTGAAGCTCACATGCACTGGTGACATTGCACATGCACCCATGACAATCCCAGGGGTGGTGGTGGAAACTAAGGTGCAGAAACCCATCACATATGGCCAGTCAACAAGACTCGTGAATGTCTGACACACTGCACAGTACGCCGTACATGGGCATGACGTCAATACCACACCAACCAATGGGATCCCGGCCACAGTCACACACCAATGAAGAAGCCAAGGTCACCCACAAAGAACACACATAGACAACTTCCAACATTGCAGCTCTGACCCTGAGGAGTGGCAGCAGTCACACACACAACGTGTCACAATCACTGAAAGCTAACACAAACTGGAAATTACATGACAGGTGTAACCAACAAGTGCCAAGGGGAATCCTGACTGTGTCTCATCTGCGTTTGCCCACAAACTCAGCCCTGACAGCAAACACACCTATGGGTGACACCCTGATGACCAGTAATGTGCCATGCACCCACATCCCAGAGAAGCCAGGGAGAAGACTTTGGGGGAACATAGGTCAACTCAGCAAGCATCACAAACAGGAACATCACTAGGGATCCCAGCCTGCCTAGCAAAATGGAAGTGAACACACACAGACATGCTCACACAACACACACCTTGTGCTCAGGCAATGTCACAGAATTACACACTGCCATGAGGGGACTCCACTCCTGTGTAAGGAAAGCTGTGCCATACGTTGTCTCAGTAGGGCTCTATCATGTCAGCAGAACACTTGGTCACTCAGTCAACAATTAGCACAAAATGAAGGCTCCCGTCATATCAGCCTGGTCATGGGAGTGTCACCGAAATCATCAGCACAGATCCAACACACATGTATAGCAAGTTGCACTGATAACACAGATGAGTCCTTCCCCATTGATGCCCAAACTTGCATGTCCAGTGGAGATGGTCACACGGTCAGGGAAATAGACAAATTGAACAATGGCAAGCACAACAGATGTGCAGGGGTGTAAGCCACAGATGTGATATTGCAAAAAAAGTAGGAAATCCCATTGCCAAATCTTGAAAACATGACACCCTCATATTGCTGCAAAGGATGACATGGATACACAACAGGATAGGACACATTCCCCCTGGACCACATAGGGTCCTGCACAGTAACACTTCATTTTCCTGAGATCAAAAATCACCATCACTGCAGCAAGGGCATGGTTAGCATCATCAACATCATGTA
The DNA here is from genome assembly GCA_963921515.1 of Calotriton arnoldi. Lineage (NCBI taxonomy): Eukaryota > Metazoa > Chordata > Amphibia > Caudata > Salamandridae > Calotriton > Calotriton arnoldi. The sequence goes on along the minus strand of CAWUFW010005746.1, from coordinate 242,189 downwards.
CATCAGAAGCAAAACCACTAGAGAACAGAAAGTAGCTTTATTCAGCATATGTGTGTGAAAAAGTGAAAGTCCAGAAAAATAACAAAGGCCAATGGCCAGTCCATTATCAAAGTCCAAACAGAGTGATAGTGGCAGATGTCACCCTTTGCATGCCTGCACTGATACACACCAGGGACATTCCCCTCGGAGGGGCATACGGGGGGGGCAGGCCAGGCACCGCAGGGACAGGATCAGGGCTCACCAGAAGGAGGCAGGGAAGGGGTGGTGGGTGCTGGAGAGTCACTGACAACTGCAGTGGAGGTGTCTGACATGGTGTGTGCCGGCACAACTAGGGGGCATGAGTCAGATGGTGTGGGTGCTGGCACGACTGCAGTGGGCCGTGCAGATGCAGTGGACAGGTTCCCCACTGCAGTGCCCAAGTCAGACAGGGTGGTAGTGGACTCCACTGCAGTGCCTATCTCCAGGGGAGTAGAATGGGGTTCAGGTAAGGTGGGCAGGACAGAGGGGGAGGACACGGTCTCCACACCAGTGGCACAAACATGCGCAGCGGGGGGGTGGTGCTGGAAGAGCAAGTGGTAGGGGGAGAAGGCTGGATCATTTTGGGGATGGTGTATCTGTTGGTGGGGGAATCTGGGGCAGGGTGTGGTGGGGGAACCTGTGGAGTGGGGGCCTGAGGGATGGAGGAAGGAGACTTGGTGGTTGAGCTGCAGGGCGGCGGCGGGGTCTTGCTCTTCCAGGTCCGGGGGGACTTGCGGATGGGGGCCTCAGACTGTCTGCACCTGGGGGAGGGTGTCCGGGGGTGAGGGGCACTCCCCTCTGTGTGGGTGGACTTCCTCTTCCCCCTGTATGCTGGATCAGCTGGATCGGAGGGGAAGAAGCCGAGGTCACAGAGAAAGAGCTGCTGTGTAGGTGTGGTTGCAGGTGAGGCAAGGGAAGGGGCCTTGGAGGGAGAGGTATCGGAGGACTGTGGAGTGACTGTGGATGCCTGTGTGTGTGTCGGTACCCCATCCCCTGTGGGTGTGGTATCAGTCCCCTGAGGATGCCTGCGTGCACGTTTTGTTTTTGTAGTGGGTGTGTCTGTGCTGCTCGTATCTGTGTGTTTGGGTGAATGTGCAGGTGTGCATGTGCTTGGGACAGGTAGGGTGCCAGGAAGTGTGGATGGGGCAGAGGTAGGAGGGGTGAGGGACTGTTGGAGGAGGGACACTGCTGCCGTCAGGGAGGAGTCCATGGACCTATTGCTCCTCTGTAGGGCAGACATGCCCAATGAGATGCCCTCCATAAACGACACCAGCTGAGTCAACAGAGTGGTGTGGGCATGGAGGACACTCAGCATTGCTGTCTGCCCTACATGGAGCTGGCGAAGTAGGTACACAGACTCCTCACTCAGGGCAGCAGGGGACACAGGGGCAGGGGGTGCGGTGCCTGGCACGAAGGAGACACGCTCCCGAACACGGGAGCCTCCAAGGACCTCTGGAATGGGAGCCGATGGGAGGGCGGTGGTGGTGGTGGTGGCGGGGACAGCAATACTAGCTGGGGTGTGGTGGCTGCTGACACCCGCCTCCACAAGGGAGTCATCCTCCGAGCTGCTGTGGTCCTCAGCTGAGGTGGATGCTGCTGAGGACTCCTCGGTGTGGCTCCCCTCGCCCTCCGTGCCACTGGGTCCCTCCGACCACTCATCGGCTGCTGACCCAGTCTGGCTATGCGGCTCCTCCTGGTCCGTGGAGCTGTCCCCTCCTGTGGCCGTGGATGTATCTGCAAACAATTAGGGAAACAGACAAACATCAGTCACCTGCACTGACCGCACACACCACAGTAAGTACAGCACATTACAGAGCAAGCCCTGGCATCCTTAGTTGAACATTGCCAAAAGTGCCCAAATAGAGTAGGAGAAGCCAATTGTCAGTCTGATGGTCAACCATGGCACTCACATCCCTCCTGGCCTTGCACCCATCTGTCTGGTGTCTGTCGGATGGCAATACCCCAGTGTGGACACATGCAACACCTACACAGTAGTTGGACAGTGCAGAGAACACAGTGAAGTATGTGAACATGCACACATCACAACTCTTGCCACTGAGTCAGTACAGGTGTCCGGATAAAGGGATGGCCAGAGTCTATTTTGAAATGCATGTGATGCATACCAGCACCAGACACCATGATGCACCCATGTCCTGATAGTCAATGCCACAATGGGGTGCATGTAGCACATGTCACTCCCCTGCAGGATCACTCTTAGGAAGTTTAATGCCATGGCACAGGCATGCCTGCAAAGTCATACATCACTGTCTCCAGTCACATGGGCAGGGCAGCCAGCCAACAACAGTCTGCACTGTGTCACAATCCTAGGTCATGGGGAATGCAAGTCCTGTAGCTGACAAGTGCACATGTCCATCCCCCACAAACCACATCATCTGAACTCTTATTTGTCCACGTCATACCAATTGGACATATGGGAGACCGGAAACACAACCCTTGGAACCTGAGCATCTCACAATCTGCTGTGAATGGGAAACAGCTGCCTGAACTTCACATTCGCATACCCCAGTCTGCACAGTCAAGTGATCAAACACCTATATGTCACACAAGTATCGTCTCCTATGGTCACATCTCCGGTGGCATGCTGAGCCCTAACCGATAAACACCCCAGTAGTCCTGACAACGAAGCCACAGCACAATGACACAGAGGCAGACACCTGAGGGAACATTTCACTGAGCACAACGTGTCAGCTGATACACGGGAGTGGGAGTACAGAGTGTATTGTATGGCCTGGAGTAGGCATGACTGTCCTGATCCACGTGAAAGAGGGATGAGCCCTGGACAGTAGGCAGGTGGCTAAGTATGTGTGACACAATTTGATATATATACTCCTGAGGCCCAAACATTGTTCCCACCCGCAGCATGGGTGTGTGCCAAATACCCCAGGCACATGTGGTGAATCAGATCAGCAATTGGACCACATATCAATGTTACACGCAGATTAAATGTCAGAACTCAGGCATTGTGTAAGCATGGACCCACCCATGAAGCCCACCACAAAGTTACGGGAACAAATGCTGTCCCCCACCTTGAGCTAAGCAAAATGCAAGGACACAGTACCCAAGTGACACAATTTCCTGACTGTAAGGGCCACACCTGGGTATCAGATGAGGAGTGGGCATGTCACAATTGAGGGACATGGGTCCTGGACCACAAGACTGATGTACTGTGGAAGTTTAACCAGGCCAGAGGCGGGCACATAGCATGTCAGACAAAGTTCACAGTGCAGTCATGGACTCACCCCCTCCTTGCTGCTGTCTGGCCTTCAGCTGCCCATCCAGATCAGGGAAGACCACCGCCAGGATCCTGAGCATGTGGAGGGTCAGGGTCCGGTGTCCGCCCCTCCTGCGAGGAGGCGACAGCTTCACTTGGACCCTTGCGATCCTCCGGGTACAGCCCCGAAGGTCCTGCCACCTCTTCTGGCAGTTGCGGATCCGGCGCTTGTAGACCCCCACAGATCTTACTGCCCGGGCGATGTCCAGCCAGATTTCCTGCTTCTGGTGGGCATCAACCTGTGAGGATGACAAAGTGTAAAGGCCATTACTACACATGCAACATATCCGTGCATCACACATTTGGATATACATGTCTCAATCACAGGGGCACATGATGTACACAGGCAGTGCAACGATGGCTATGAACAGTTTGCCAGCAGTTACTACATGGTATCATTGCCTGGGAAGTAAAACCTTGTTTAAATGCACTGTTACTGCACTATACCTGTTCAGTGCATGTAACTACACACTATGGGAGGTGACAACTACTCAATGAGCCTGCTAGCCAGTGGCGTGCACACTGTAAGTCTTGCTAGTCAGACAACATGCACATTTAGTAAGGCAGTGGACAGCACACTCACCTGCTCCCCTGGTTTCCCATACAGCTTGCTGTACTGTGGAAGGAGGCTGTCCAGCAGAGCCTGGTTCTCCTCAGTGCTGAAGGCTGGGGCTCTCTCCACAGTACGTGCCATTGCAGGATCCAGAGGATGCATATACAGCAGCAGTGGTGGTGGCAGATGTCGTCCTGGAGCATGTAGTGCAGGCAAGTGAGCTCTCAGGGGAACAGCCAGCATTATATGTGTGCTGCTGAGGCAGATACTGTTCCATGTGTCCAAAGCAATAGGTCCAAGTTGTTTGCATCTTCTGAATCTGGCCAATCCATGGAATTGCACCACTTACACACGCCCACAGCATCCTTCAAAAGTTCAACTTCATGAGACCCATGAATTTGCAACATTGTTGTGGGTGGCCAACTGAATTCACAGCATCAGACTCGTTAAAGGTTCGAAACGCGTCCGTTGCCATGCCAGGCCATAGCCAATGCGTGCGCACCGATCGGTCCATTGCTGTACAACGCGTATGTCGAAAAACAACGCGTACCCGCTCACATCATATGCAATGGCCAATGCGTGCGCACCGATCGGTCCATTGCTGTACAACGCGTACACGCTCACATCAAATGCAATGGCCAATGCGTGCGCACCGATAGGTCCATTGCTGTACAACGCGTACCCGCTCACATCAAATGCAATAGCCAATGCGTGCGCACCGATCGGTCCATTGCTGTACAACGCGTATGTCGAAAAACAACGCGTACCCGCTCACATCATATGCAATGGCCAATGCGTGCGCACCGATCGGTCCATTGCTGTACAACGCGTACCCGCTCACATCATATGCAATGGCCAATGCGTGCGCACCGATCGGTCCATTGCTGTACAACGCGTACCCGCTCACATCATATGCAATGGCCAATGCGTGCGCACCGATCGGTCCATTGCTGTACAACGCGTACCCGCTCACATCATATGCAATGGCCAATGCGTGCGAACCGATCGGTCCATTGCTGTACAATGCGTACCCGCTCACATCATATGCAATGGCCAATGCGTGCGCACCGATCGGTCCATTGCTGTACAACGCGTACCCGCTCACATCAAATGCAAGGGCCAATGCATGCGCACCGATCGGTCCATTGCTGTACAACGCGTATGTCGAAAAACAACGCGTACCCGCTCACATCATATGCAATGGCCAATGCGTGCGCACCGATCGGTCCATTGCTGTACAACGCAGACATCGGATGACAATACGCATCCGTCCACATCATATGCAATGGCCAATGCGTGCACACCGATCGGTCCATTGCTGTACAACGCGTCCCTGTACAAGTCACTCGCATATGTCACCATGCCTGTCACAGGTGAACGTATGCCAGCCACATTTACTTTCCAGGGACTCAGGGGCACACCTACAACACCACAGCCTGTCCACACTGTATCCTAAGGCATGTAAGGCTGCATTACCTTTTCCGTGTATGGGGGTCAACATGTGGTTTTTTGGGTGGCACTTGGGGGCAGCCACTCCCAGGCTGTGCACGTGTTCATGGGGACAGAATCCTTGGTGTGCTGTGCACATGACCACTGTGATGTGCAACTGTTCATTTCAGAGCATGTGGCATGGTCACATTTCCAGGTTGTGTATGTGTATGTCATGTCACATACCCCCTGAGTCCCATGTGGGACGGTATGTACGTCACAGGGTGACCCATTGCCACAATAGTGATGGCCCTCCACAGTCTGTGTGCATGTTGTGTTTACAATGTCTCTGATTCCATGTGCACAATGGGAGACAGTCTCCACATCCACGTTGTTTGTGCATGGACTTTGATGTTGTGCGTGTGTGTGTCACAGACGTCCATGTCTGTCCTGCAGAGGCAACAGGGACCACTACCTGTGTGGGTCATGGTTGTTTTGCTGTGGTGTATTCATGATACGCCATGTCATGCCAGTGTCCATGTGGCAATACAGGGTCCCTGGGAATCTACCTGTCAATGAGCTGTGATGCCTGGGGCACATCTGTCCTCACATGTCACTGTGGTGTGTGTTTGGAACGTGACAGCAGTACATGGGTACTGTGACACAGCCTAATGATATCCCATAGCACAACCAGGGACTTCTTGACGACACATGTTGAACTGTGATGTTAGATGTTGGCCATGTAGGTGCCATACATGTTCTTACAGAACGGCACACACATCATGTACTTGTGTCTCGTAATGATGTATCATGTGATATTGAGTATGGTCTATGCCACATATGTGGGGTGACTGACAATCTTTCTTTCTTCACCTATGCACTGCAGGGCACCAGCTGTCCATAGACCATTCCCTGACCTTGCAACCATGGTTGAACGGGACTGCATCCGACGGTACCGCTTCACCAGGCCGCTGATTGAGGAATTGACAGTGCCGTTGGCCCCACATTTGCAACCTGGCCGGACATACCCTACAGCGCTGAGCCCCAAGGTGAAGGTGATGGCAGCCCTACACTTCTTTGCCACCGGTGCCTTTCAACACACTGTGGCGTCTGCTGGTGGGATGTCACAGACCATGTTCAGCCGTATGCTACGCGATGTTTTGGAGGCTATGTTGAGATACCTGAACCAGTACATCTATTTCCCTAAACTTCAACAACTCACTGACGTCAAGAGTGACTTCTAAGCCCTGGGGAGGATGCTGCATGTCATTGGCTCCATTGATGGGACACATGTGGCTTTGGTACCACCACAGGCACATGAGCAGGAAAACAGGAACAGAAAACATTACCATTCGGTCAATGCTCTGGTGGTATGTCTTGCAGATATGAGCATCTCACACGTGTGTGCCCGTTTCCCCGGTTCTGCACACGATGCCTACGTGATGAGGAGTAGTCGCATCCCGAGGATGATGTCACAGATGCGGAACCAGCGTGCCTGGCTTGTCGGTGTGTACTGACTTTGTACCATTGTGTGTGTTCTGCAATGTAGTATTCCACCCTCTTTTCCAACTCAGCTAATGTGCAATTGTCTGTATGTAGGTGACTCCGGATACCCCAACATGCCGTGGTTGCTGACGCCCCTCAGGAACCCTGTGACACCAGCCCAGATGCGCTACAATGAGGCACATGGTCGGACCAGGAGAGTGATTGAGCGGACATTTGGTCTCCTGAAGAGCCGCTTTCGCTGCCTGGACAAGACAGGAGGGGCCCTCCCATATGCTCCAGCAAAGGTGTGCAAGATTGTCATCGTCTGCTGCATGCTACACAACCTGGCAGTGCGGAAGGAGTTGCCTCTCATCCTGGATGACGATGACCAACATCCGCCACCTGTGGAGGATCCTGGCCTGGGCCACGATGCCAGTGATGGTGATGATGATGAGGGTGATGTCCGCACACAGCTCATCACCAACTTCTTCAGCTGAATATGAGTATCCAGAGATGTCATGTCAATGATGTGAGTTTGCGTGATATGTGTTGGTGGTGCTCTGGTGCTGTTTGAGTGTGTCCATGTGCTACTTGACTGTATGCGTGCAGCGATGTGTCCTTACAGGTAGTCTGTACTCCACAACAGTGTTGACATGCTAACTTGGTTTTGTGTAGGTATCTTGTGACATGTATTGGGCATGAGTATTGCAGTTCTGTCCTGTTCTTCAGTGCTTTTGACTGTGTGTCATTTCTGTCCTTCACAGGGTACTTTCAGAGTTGTTTGGTCAACTGTGATCCCCCGACACCGTGATTCAACTTCCAGGGTGGAAGCTGTCGTTTCCCTACAGGTGATGTGCCCCACACCCCTGGACTTCCTTTCTTCTACACTTGTTGACTGTGTGGCCACTGCCACGTGGGATTACCTTGCAACTGTAGTGGAAACATGTTGCAAATGTGTAATAAACCTGTGCTTCACTTTGGGATGTGCGTTGTCTGCGGTCACACATCTGACTGACATTTGCTTACTGCACCAGTGGGCTAGTTAACACAGACTGTGAATAGGTGTGGTGTCTGTGCATTGCACTGTATTTCCTGGCAACATCAGTGTAGGCGATGAGTCAGATGGCCCTGGTGTGTATGTGTTGTGTAGCCCTAGTGGTGTGTCTCCCTCATATGTGTCACGTCGCCATGACTCACATGACGGTGTTGTACTTGCTGTAGCAGTTAGCATGCACAGTGTCATTTAGCAGATCATCATCTCCATGACAGAAACCACGTTGGAATCACAACAGAGGCAAGTATGGTGTATTAGTGAGTTTATTTACATACATGTGTGAGGATAGTGCACAGGATGGTGGGTGCTGTACATTGGGATTGTAATCCAAAGTTCCCAGATGAGTTGGAAGTCTTGGTAGCAGAAATGTCCTGAGTAAAGTCAACAGTCATCTGATACATTGGTCCAACTTAAACTCCCCATGTCATGTGGGAGAGTTGGGTTGCATTCGACAGGGTGAACAGTTTGCACACAAAGGTGAATTTCCAGAACAGGTGTTGGGTTCCTGGGGGATGTACATGGCCATCGGCCTCTCAGTTGTCCTTCCTCGGATGACCCCTCTTCTTTGGGGGGACCCTCACGTGCAGGCTGCTGTGGTGCAGGGGACTCTCCGCCAGAGTCATCCTCCCTCCCTGTGGCAGTTGCAGTTGTTGCAGCACCAGATGTTGTGGGCACACAGGGAGGTGTGGCCATGTTGGTGCTAATCTGGCGGAGGCATGTCAATATGTCCCTATGCACCGCTGTCAGTTCTTGCAATGTGTCCCACTTGGACTCCATGCCAGACATGTGTGTCTCCACACGGGACATGTGTGTCTCCACACGGGACATGTGTGAGTCCAAGCAGGCATGATGGGCAGCCTGCTGCTGTTGAATGTCCTTGAGGATCCCCACTACCTGGCTGACATCTCCAGTGCTATTCTGGTACGCATCAGCAATGCGTACCAGTTGTGGGTCATCATGCAGTCCAGACCCCTCTGCAAACAGCGACCTATGTCTACCACCCCTCCCACCACCCCTGGCGACACGTGCGGGACCTGCGGTGGCACGCACAGGTGACCCTAGGCCCCCTTGGGGGTTGCTACTGGGGTTGTTGTCCGTTGCTCCACGTTGGGCCGGGGTCCGTGTGCTGTTGTCATTGGTGGTCCTTGGTCTGTCCGTGTCGGCGGGGGTGGTCTGTGTGTTGGCAGTTGTTGGAGGGGTGGGTGCAGGGGGTGCAGATGGTGGTCCTGCTGGTGCTGCATGATGACTCACACCGGAGGTGCCAGGTAGGTCTTCGCCCTCCGAGGAGGGCAGAGGCTGTTCCACACCAGTGAGCTCAGTGTCCCCCGGAGCCTGGGACAGGGACTCCTGATCGTCTGCTGCTGTGTCCCCATCATCACCTGTTTTTGGGAGACACACACAATGTATGTAATGTTTCTGCAGGCATCAATGGTTCACACACCTGACAATTGTGACTGTACCTCTGGATGCGGGCCTGTACATTGCATTGTCCTAAGTTGTCACAGTCAGGGGTTGATATTGGTGTAGCACATTGTCCTGCAAACTTGAAGCATTTCAATGTGAATGTTGAGGTGTGTACATGGACAGCATTGGTTGTATTTGGTGGACATCCGGCCCTCCTTCTCCCCCAGCCCAGTTATCCCACCATGAAGCATGCCACCCTTGCAGTGGGTTCAGGTTGACTCTCAGGATGTCAGTCAGTGGTGTCCTGTTGTTTGTTGGTGCCCAGTTTCCAGCATGGCCTTGTGCTCCCCACAACAGAGCACCATTGTCAGACATCTTTGAAGTGGCTTTTCACTCCCTGTGAGGTGTGCATGCTTCAGTGTGAGCTTGCTGGGCCATGTGGGTGGGGGATGTTGAGCTGTGACTACCACTCCCATCATGCTATTGCCTACACCCCCCTTCCCAGCATGCCCATACTTCCTTCCTTTTGAGTGGACTTCACTGTGTATGAGTGTGACAGCAATGGCAAGATGGCTGACAGTGTGGTCCTGTTGTTTGTTGGTGCCCAGTTCCCAGCAGGGCCTTGTGCTCCCCACCGCAGTACCCCGTGTCAGCCATCTTGTCAGTTCTTTTCCACTCCCTGTGAGGTGTGCATGCTTCAGTGTGAGCTTGCTGGGCCATGGGGGTGGGGGATGTTGAGCTGTGACTACCACTCCCATCATGCTATTGCCTACACCCCCCTTCCCAGCATGCCCATACTTCCTTCCTTTTGAGTGGACTTCACTGTGTGTGAGTGTGACAGCAATGGCAAGATGGCTGACAGTGTGGTCCTGTTGTTTGTTGGTGCCCAGTTCCCAGCAGGGCCTTGTGCTCCCCACAGCAGTACCCAGTGTCAGCCATCTTGTCAGTTCTTTTCCACTCCCTGTGATGTGACAATGGTTCAGAGTGGTGTTGATGGGCCAATTGTGAGGGTGACCAATATCTGTGACTACCACTCACATCATGCTATTGCCTACACCCCCCTTCCCAGCATGCCCGTACTTCCTTCCTTTTGAGTGGACTTCACTGTGTGTGAGTGTGACATTAATGGCAAGATGGCTGACAGTGTGGTCCTGCTGTTGGTTGGTGCACAGTTCCCAGCAGGGCCTTGTGCTCCCCACAGCAGTACCCAGTGTCAGCCATCTTGTCAGTTCTTTTCCACTCCCTGTGAGGTGTGCATGCTTCAGTGTGAGCTTGCTGGGCCATGTGGGTGGGGGATGTTGAGCTGTGACTACCACTCCCATCATGCTATTGCCTACGCCCCCTTCCCAGCATGCCCATACTTCCTTCCTTTTGAGTGGACTTCACTGTGTGTGAGTGTGACAGCAATGGCAAGATGGCTGACAGTGGTGTCCTGTTGTTTGTTGGTGCCCAGTTCCCAGCAGGGCCTTGTGATCCCCACAACAGAGCACCTGTGTCAGCCATCTTTGATGTGGCTTTTCACTCCCTGTGAGGTGTGCATGCTTCAGTGTGAGCTTGCTGAGCCATGCGGGTGGGGGATGTTGAGCTGTGACTACTACTCCCATCATGCTATTGCCTACACCCCCCTTCCCAGCATGCCCATACTTCCTTCCTTTTGACTCTGCTTCCCTGTGGGGTAGTGTGCCTGTGCTGAAAGGATGGCTGACAGTGTTATCCTGGCGTTTGTTTGGCTACAAGTCCCATGTGTGTCCCTGTGCTTCACACAGCATAACCCAGGGTTGTGGTTCTTTGTGGGATATTTAATTAGAGTGTGAGGCATTGCATTCTCCCAGGTGAGTTGTGTGGAGTTTGTGTTAAGGGTGTGTGTGTGAAAAGCTGCTTGTAAATATGGTCAGAGGTGTCAGTCCTCCTTCCCACCCAGCCAGATATCCCACCATGGAACGTGCTTCTATTGCAGGGAGTGCAAGTTGTCTTTCAGGATGTCAGTCAGTGGTGTCCTGCTGTTGGTTGGTGCACAGTTCCCAGCAGGGCCTTGTGCTCACCACAGCAGTACCCAGTGTCAGCCATCTTGTCAGTTCTTTTCCACTCCCTGTGATGTGAGCATGGTTCAGAGTGGTGTTGATGGGCCAATTGTGAGGGTGAGCAATATCTGTGACTACCACTCCCATCATGCTATTGCCTACATCCCCCTTCCCAGCATGCCCATACTTCCTTCCTTTTGAGTGTACTTCACTGTGTGTGTGTGTGACAGCAGTGGCAAGATGGCTGACAGTGGTGTCCTGTTGTTTGTTGGTGCCCAGTTCCCAGCAGGGCCTTGTGCTCCCCACAGCAGTACCCAGTGTCAGCCATCTTGTCAGTTGTTTTCCACTCCCTGTGATGTGAGCATGGTTCAGAGTGGTGTTGATGGGCGAATTGTGAGGGTGAGCAATATCTGTGACTACAACTCCCATCATGCTATTGGCTACACTGACTTCACCAGCATACACAGAATTCCTTCCTTTCAGTGAGCTTCCCTGTGAGGTGGTGTTCTAGTGGTGGCTACATATCTGACTGTGTTTGTTGGTTAGATTTGTGCCACTGCCTAACTCTATTTGTTGTTGGGTTTGTACATGTCATGACACAGTTACATATCACTATGAAATGGCATGTATTGTGTTTATCTGACTGACATACACATCTTGGGATGATTATCTTTTGGTTGCTGTGGATTTGCTAAGGGTGCATGGTTTGACTATCCCCTTGACAGTGATGTGTGTGTATTGTCACACGATATTGGGTATATTGGTTGTGTACTCACCAGGCTCTGGGATGTTTGATAGTCCATATACACTCACTGGTGGTAGGATGGCCCGCACCTTCTCCTCCCAGGGCCTGAGGTATACTGGTTTGGCAGGAGGGCCACTGCCGGTGTGTTGGCTCAAGGCGTAATCCTTCTTTAGTAGGTCCTTGACCCTCCTGCGCACATCATACCACCTGTTCTGGATGTCTTCCTTTGTGCGCAGACATGGTGATTGTGCGTTCACCCTGTCGACGATCCTCTCCCACATCTTGGTTTTCTGCGACATGGGGGTCTGTTGGACCAATGTACTAAACAGCTGTGGCTCTACCCTGAGGATCTCATCTACCAGGACTTCCAATTCACTGTCTAGGAACTTTGGATTCTTCTTTGGGGGCATGGTGATGGGTGGTGATGGTGATTGATGTGTGTGTGGGTGTGCAAGTGAGGGTGTGTGAGTGTAGGTTTTGCTGGGTGTATGTGAGGGTGCTATTTGTTGAGGTGCTGATGGTGTGTGGCTTGTGTGATGGATGAGCTGTGAGTGTGTCTGTGGTTGCTGTCTGATGGTGTTCTGTGCTGGCAGGTCAGTTGAATTTGCAAAGGATCATGGTAGGGATTTGTGGCCTTTATATGGGTGGAGTTGTGGGTGTGTCTTTGTTCCATGTTTACCCCCCCAGTATTTATTGGCTTTGTAATTGCTTGTTTGGCCCTTTTTTTTGTATTTTTTCCTTTGAACTTTTTGTGCATGTAGGAGACGTTCTTCTGACCGAATAGGACGCTGCAGTTGTCTCGTGCGAGCTTCTCCGAGTCGTTCACGCTGTGTTTCTGCTGGGTTTCATGTGCGGCGTACGCGTCGGTCGCAGAGTATTGGGTTGCTTCAGCTCCCTGTTTTGTATTCGTGTCGGTCGTACGGCTTGAGCTCCGTGCAACTCGGTCTGGTTTTCCACGCATTGCATCGTACTGCGTGGGTCGGAGTTCGCGGGTACGTTTCGTTCGGGTTCATTCCTGGTGTGTGTCGGTCGGTTCGATTCGCGCTGTTTCCCGGCCGGATAGCTGGTTTACGTGCGGTTCGGTCGTTCGGCTTGTGTTCCGTACGAGTCTGTCGTGATTCGCATGCATTTCATCGTACTACGCAGGTCGGGCAGCGCCGGTACGTGTCGGTCGGACTAAATTCCCGAACCGAGTCGGTCGGTACGTTTTCCGGCCTGAATCGGAATCGGCCCCAAAGTGTCTGAGCTTAGGGTTCTGTGTACGGCTAGGGAGCTACCTGCTACTAACAAGATTAGGAAGGTAGAGTTGGTAGGGTCCCTGAAGGCCTGGGCCAGGTCAGTCCCAGAGAAGGAAGGGGAGGGTCAGGCTGACCCCCCCAACGTCAACCAGGAGCAGGGTGATGGTGATACCTCCTCAATTGTTTCTAGCACTAGGTACATAATTCCAGATGGTGGGAGAAGGGCAGGGTCCCCCACACACGGCCCCCGATGTCCATTAGAGAGAGGGAGCTTGAGGCCCAGCTAACTTACATCGCCTTGGAGATGGAGAAACTTGAATTAGCTAGGGAGCAGTGGGAAAAGAAGAAAGCAAGAAGAAATGGTGGCAGAGATAATACGAAAAAGAGAGTGAGATGTCATGGGGTGGTGGGTGTGATACCAGGCTTCCCAAGGGCATAGTACCCAGGTACGCGTAGGGGGACAATATTGACAAATGGTTCATAGCATTTGAGAAGACCGTTGAGATGAGGGACATCTGCTCCAAGCATTGGGGTTCACTCTTGTGGGAAATAATCACTTTAGCTGGGAGAGATAGGCTCCTGATCCTGAAGGGGATGAGGCTAAATCCTACACCCACATGAGAAGATGCTTAGTTGAGGAATTTTGTCTGTCCCCAGAGCAGTACAGGTTGAAATTCAGAGACAACAAGAAAGTGAACACACAGTCCTGGGTACATTTTGTGGACCTTTCAGAGAAGGTACTAGGAGGCTAAATTGAGGGTAGCCGAGGGGTTGAAACAACACATTTTGGCTCGTGTGCAAGAGAAGTTACGGCAGTAACAAGTGGACTCTAAGCTGTGTGGTCCTTGGAAACTAGCCAGGGCAGCTGATGAGAATCGGGGATTCCAATCAGCACCAGTGATCAGAAGAAGGGAAGACAAGTGCCACCCCAGGGGAAAGAAGGTAAAAAACAGAAGGAGTCCTCAAAAGACCCACAAAAACCTTAACAAGGAGGAAAGGCCCCAAACCACTCCAACTTCAAGGGGAGGGGTTATCAGAGAAAGAATAGTAGATTATTTGATCCCCCAATGGTGAGAAAGTACTATGAATGTAATCCGCCGGGACACAAGAAAGGAGATGCTGTCTGCACAAAGAAGCACCCCACTGGTGGGCAGTCCCCAAGCATTGCTAGTATAAGTGTGGGGGAAGAGAATGCCCCAGAGATGGGTAGGGAAGTGACAGAGGCAACCTTAGTGTCCCTGGGTGGGGTAGATATTGCAACCATGGCCACCTTACCTCCAAGCATGGATAAGTACAGGTAAAGGCCAATCATTAATGGAACTAAGGTTGTGGCTCCGAGAGACACAGGAGCCAGTGTGACTTTGGTCATGGAGGTGAAGAGACAGAATATTGACGCCGAAATATCGAATTGCATGAATATCGACTCAAGAATATCAATGGTGTAAAATATCGAGGTAAGTTTTTTGTTGTTAAAAATATCGATTTTTGTGTAATGTAGAAATATCAATTTTGTAAAGAATATTGACGCCGAAATATCGAATTGCATGAATATCGACTCAAGAATATCAATGGTGTAAAATATCGAGGTAAGTTTTTTTGTTGTTAAAAATATCGATTTTTGTGTAATGTAGAAATATTAATTTTGTAAATATCGATGGCAAATATATAGTTGTAAATAATATTGATTTTTTTTGTTTTTGTTCAATGTTGTATTTTCTTTATTAATTTGGTATTAGTAATTTTATATTTTTTAATTTATTTTTTATGTTAAATGTTTGTTTTTAATGTTTTTTAATTATTTTTTAGGAGCGGATGTTGGGTTTATAGGGGATAAGGGTGGGGAGTAATTTAAAAATGCTTATTTAATTATTTTTTTTAATTTTATGTAAAAATTTAGTAGCAGGATGTTGGATTTATAGGGAATAAGGGTGGGGAGTAATTTAAGAATGTTGGTTAAAAATACATTTTTATTAAAAAAATTGAAATATATAAATAATTTTTAAAAAGAAATGTACATTTTTACATTTGTAAAAATTTTGAATTTTATTTGGTTGTTAATATTTTGATGTAAATTGTGTGAAACATTTTAGAAATATTTTTAATGAAATTTAAAAAAAAAAAATAGTTTAATATTTTAAAATTTAATTAAAAAAATAATATTTTATTTTTTTCTAATTATTTTTAGTTTAGAAAAGTTAAAAAATGGGATAATTTGGAATTTTTAAATATTATTTTTTTTGTAATTAAGAATTTAATATTTATATTTTTTATTTTTGTGAGAAGGGGTGTCTCAATTTTTTAATTATAATTCTTAAAATATTTATAATTTTTAAGATTTTTTTATTTAAAATATTATTAAAAAAATTTAGTGAAACATTTTTTAAAAAATTGTGTGACATCTTTAATTTTGTTAAAGAAATGTAAATTAAAAAAATGTTTTTGGTTTACAATTCTTTTTATTTTTCTATATTTGTCATTTTTTTATTAAGTAGTATTTTTCCTTTCTTTTTTTTTTTGGAGCAAGGAATAGGACATTTTTTGGGGTTTATTTTTCCAGCACTTTCCATGAGTTTAGTTGGTTTTGGAGTTGGAACAGTAATTTATTATGTATTATTATCCAGCACTTTCCCTGAGTTTAGTTGGTTTTGGAGTTGAAATAGTAATTTATTATGGTTTATTATCCAGCACTTTCCCTGAGTTTAGTTGGTTTTGGAGTTGGAACAGTAATTTTTGGGGGTTTATTATCAAGCACTTTCCATGAGTTTAGTTAGTTTTGGAGTTGGAATAGTAATTTTTGGGGGTTTATTATCCAGCACTTTCCCTGAGTTTAGTTTGTTTTGGAGTTGTAATAGTAATTTATTATGGTTTATTATCCAGCACTTTCCCTGAGTTTAGTTGGTTTTGGAATTAGAATAGTAATTTATTATGGTTTATTGTCCAGCACTTTCCCTGAGTTTAGTTGGTTTTGGAATTGGAATAGTATTTTTTGGGGGGTTTATTATCCAGCACTTTCCCTGAGTTTAGTTGGTTTTGTGGTTTGAATAGTACATTTTTGGGTTGATTATCGAGCACATTCACTGAGTTTATTTGGATTTTGAGTTGGAATTGTAATTTTTTGTAGTTTGTTATCCAGCACTTTCTCTGAGTTTAGTTGGTTTTGGATTTAGGAATAATAAGTTTTTATTTTTTATAATGTATTTCTTTTTTAAGTTTATATGTGCATTGAAATTAGAAAGGAGACATATGTTAGTTTTTATTGTGAACATTTTTCTTTGCAAACACGTATTTTTTGTTTCACAATTAAACTGTTTTCATTTCGTTTTGTTATACAATTTTTCACAATAATAAAACATGATCAGAAATTTTGATGTTATTCAGAATTTATTATAAAGTATAATATATTTTTAACATACATTTTTCATATACAATTGCAAAATTAAAAATATATTTTTACATACATATTTGTTTTAACGGTTTTGAAAAATGGTACTTTTTTAAGTATAATCATGTAATAGTAAAGTAAATATATTTTTAGTTCTTTAATTATAAACAGTTTTATTTTTATTGTTTATCATTTTTTATGACAAAGTAAACATTTGTATACATTTCTTTTAAGACAAATTTAATATATTTTATATACTTTTATTTTTTGGTAAAATTATATGTATTTTACAAATTTATATTTTGTAAATTTTATTATTTAGTATATTGAATATTATTTTTGATTAAATAATTTACGATTTTTTTAACAAATACAATATTTTTACATATATTTTTAATTAAACATTTTCATATTGGTTGCACATTTACAGTATATGAAACAAACATGCATTTTAATATATATTAAATATTATATTTTTTGCTTTTCAATAATATAATATTTAAAATATATTTTAAAAATGTCTGTATATTTTTGAACATTTGTAAAAAAAATTACAATAAATAAAAATATACATTTCATTTCTTTAATTTTTTTATTATTTCTCCATTCTTGTCTATGGCGAGTCAGTTTCTTTTTCATTTTTATTCCACGGCCATTATTTTTTCCCATTTCCTCACTTTTCTGTCTATCTGTTTCATTTTTAGGTCATTTTGGAAGATGGAACCTCGCGGTTCGGAGCTGTGTTTCGTCGGTTAAGGTAAGTTTAATTTAATTTACTTTTTTTTAGGGTAGGGGCGAGGTAGTAGTAGTGTAATTAGATTTGTAAGGACATTATTTGTTTGTTTTTGGTGTAGTTAGGTGTTGTTTTGGTAGTTTTGTGTTTTATGTGTTTGATGTAGAGTTGGATATAAGTACAGTATTATGTAGTGTTAGGCCACCGTAACGGAAAATGGGGCCGACCGCCAGAGGTGCGGCGGTCCCACGAGGCCAATTAGGATGAGCCCGCCACACTGGCGGGCGCATTCTGGCCTTTAACATTGCGGATGGTGCTGCTGCGTGCAGCTCCGTCCGCAATGTTAAAAGTGCATGGTTTGCATTGCCATGCACAACGTGACAGGCACCGTGCGGTGCCTGCCACCTTGTGTATGGCAATGGTACCCCCCAAGTGCAGCCCCCCACCTCCCCACCTCCCTGGGGGCCCGTAACGGGCCCCCAAAGCAATTTCCGCCGGCCTTTCCATGGCGGCATCGCCGCCGTGGAAAGACCTTTAAATTTGCACATCATAATATGGATGGCGGTGCCTGCTCGGCACCGCCACCATATTATGCCCCAGATCCGCACGGCAGGCAATCGTAGCGATTGCCTGCCGGCGGAAAAGCAGCGGACGGTCTTTCCGTCCGCCGCGGTACCCCCCGCCATACTAATATGGCGGGGGGTAAATCAGGTACAGATGGTGAGCGGATCGCCACCGCCGGCCCGGCGGTGGCGATCCGCCCGCCATCATAATAGGCCCCTCTGTTATGTGTTGTTTAATTCTGTTATCTTGTATTTAATGTTAATATTAATCTGTGTGGGTTTGTACATGTTATTGTGGGAGGGTTTTCTTTTTTTTTTATTTACAGGTTTTCTGTTTTGTGAACTGATGGTGCTAACGACGCGTTTATTATTTTTTTTAAAGGAAAATGTATTTTGTTTTTTTAAAACTAGGAGGGTCATTACGATGGCGGACGAAAAAAATTCCAACCGCCATGGTAGCGGTAAATCAGCGTCTGCGGGTACCGCGGAAGCCCCGCCGACCCTATTAGGATCAACCGCCAAATTATTCCGTCCACGGCGGTAGGAGTCATTGAAAAACCGCCCGTAGAGGGCAGAGAAAGTGAAAATGCAACCGCAACCGGAGGTAACATAGCGGAAACACATCAACCCACCGCCAGACACGCGGAGTGACCGCCAATGATATTATGATATCCCCGATGTCACAGCGGTACGTTCCGCTGTCTCCGGCCGCCGCGGTCGTGAACAGCAATGAATGTGAGATACGGCGGAAGCCCTGCAGCACAGCCCTCGCTGCGGATGCTCCGCTAAAAAAATGGCGGCCAATGAAAAAAACAACTATAAGGCCAGCAAATGCACACAAGCAACTAGCCCTGCCCCCCAATAACCTGAAACATCCCAATGACACACCCCCATGGCAAATTTAAATATACAAATCACAAGACAACCCACACAGCACACCTGACTGCAATACACCATCTTGACACACCCACATAGCTGAGCATAAAACCAGCCCCTGCCCTGACCACAATCCTTTGCACTACTCCAACCCTCAATGAACCCAACCCTGCAGCACATTGGATAGGCAAAACACAACACATCTCACCAGCACAACACACACACACACCACCTACACCACCCTCCCAACTGCACCCCAAAACATCAGCACAGCACACACCATGGCACATCACAAAATGCCAAAATTCACTGACACTGAGTTGACAGTAATGGTAGATGAGATAATCAGAGTAGAACCACAACTTTTCGGCAGCATGGTCCAACAGACACCATTATCCACAAGGACAACCATGTGGGCAAGGATAGTGGGCAAGGTCAATGCAGTAGGGAATGTGCCCTGCAACAAGAATGAAATCATGAGGCGGTGGCATGACCTGAAGAGTGTTGTCAAGAAGAGGAGGGCCAAGAACCATGAGCTGGCTGATGCGACTGGTGGAGGGCCTCCCATCCCACCAAAACATTCACTGTGTGGGAGGAGAAGGTGCTTGCCATACTGCATCCAGAGAGTCTTGAAGGAATACCCGGGGGAGTGGAGGCTGGTAAGTACCAACTAATGTATACCATGAAACTGCCATGTACTGTCTTGCACAACTACAAACATACATCCCTGAGGCACAAGTACACACATCTGCACCCCAAAAACACACACAGGTCACACTGATTTTACATCCACACCACCTCAAACATCACAAAGGTAGACCACATCTACTGTGTTGCATGTGTCCAGGCAAACAGCACTACAACTCCCATCAGGCCCCCTGTCCCACAGCTGAGCAGGATGGACTACTCCCCCCACCCCCAAACATGTGGCAGTCACTGTGTGCTATACCCTCACCTAACAGGTAGATAGCCATCTTTCCAGGGAGGTGTCTTTGGAATAGGGAGGCCTGCACTACAACTCCCACCCGGCCCCCTTGTCCCACAGCTGAGCAGGATGGAGCACTCCCTCCCACCCAGAAGCATGCCTCAGCCATTGTGTGCTACACCCTCACCTAACAGGTAGGTAGCCATCTTCACAGGGAGGAGTGTTTGGAATAGGGAGGCCAGCACTACAACTCCCACCAGGCCCCCTTGTCCCACAGCTGAGCAGGATGGACTACTCCCCCCACCCACAACCATGTGGCAGTCACTGTGTGCTTCACCCTCACCTAACAGGTAGGTAGCCATCTTCACAGGGAGGAGTGTTTGGAATAGGGAGGCCAGCACCACAACTCCCACCAGGCCCCCTTGTCCAACAGCTGAGCAGGATGGACTACTCCCCCCACCCACAACCATGTGGCAGTCACTGTGTGCTTCACCCTCACCTAACAGGTAGGTAGCCATCTTTCCAGGGAGGTGTCTTTGGAATAGGGAGGCCTGCACTACAACTCCCACCAGGCCCCCTTGTCCCACAGCTGAGCAGGATGGAGCACTCCCTCCCACCCAGAAGCATGCCTCAGCCATTGTGTGCTACACCCTCACCTAACAGGTAGGTAGCCATCTTCACAGGGAGGAGTGTTTGGAATAGGGAGGCCAGCACTACAACTCCCACCAGGCCCCCTTGTCCCACAGCTGAGCAGGATGGACTACTCCCCCACCCACAACCATGTGGCAGTCACTGTGTGCTTCACCCTCACCTAACAGGTAGGTAGCCATCTTTCCAGGGAGGTGTCTTTGGAATAGGGAGGCCTGCACTACAACTCCCACCAGGCCCCCTTGTCCCACAGCTGAGCAGGATGGAGCACTCCCTCCCACCCAGAAGCATGCCTCAGCCATTGTGTGCTACACCCTCACCTAACAGGTAGGTAGCCATCTTCACAGGGAGGAGTGTTTGGAATAGGGAGGCCAGCACTACAACTCCCACCAGGCCCCCTTGTCCCACAGCTGAGCAGGATGGACTACTCCCCCTACCCACAACCATGTGGCAGTCACTGTGTGCTTCACCCTCACCTAACAGGTAGGTAGCCATCCTTCCAGGGAGGTGTCTTTGGAATAGGGAGGCCTGCACTACAACTCCCACCAGGCCCCCTTGTCCCACAGCTGAGCAGGATGGAGCACTCCCTCCCACCCAGAAGCATGCCTCAGCCATTGTGTGCTACACGCTCACCTAACAGGTAGGTAGCCATCTTCACAGGGAGGAGTGTTTGGAATAGGGAGGCCAGCACTACAACTCCCACCAGGCCCCCTTGTCCCACAGCTGAGCAGGATGGACTACTCCCCCACCCACAACCATGTGGCAGTCACTGTGTGCTTCACCCTCACCTAACAGGTAGGTAGCCATCTTTCCAGGGAGGTGTCTTTGGAATAGGGAGGCCTGCACTACAACTCCCACCAGGCCCCCTTGTCCCACAGCTGAGCAGGATGGAGCACTCCCTCCCACCCAGAAGCATGCCTCAGCCATTGTGTGCTACACGCTCACCTAACAGGTAGGTAGCCATCTTCACAGGGAGGAGTGTTTGGAATAGGGAGGCCAGCACTACAACTCCCACCAGGCCCCCTTGTCCCACAGCTGAGCAGGATGGACTACTCCCCCACCCACAACCATGTGGCAGTCACTGTGTGCTTCACCCTCACCTAACAGGTAGGTAGCCATCTTTCCAGGGAGGTGTCTTTGGAATAGGGAGGCCTGCACTACAACTCCCACCAGGCACACCCTGCCCCATCCCTCAGCATGAAGGAGCACTCCCTCCCACCCAGAACCATGTGGTAGACAGTCCACCCACAAGATGCAAACTGCACAGGTAATCAGCCAGTGCATGCACCCCACCATTCTTCAACGAAAGCATTGAGCTAATGCAAACACAATGCCACACTTCACAACAAAATACACCCCAATTACATACCATTTGATAGAATGCAGACAGCGATGCGTATGTAACTGTGACAGAAACAGAACTGTGACTCAACTAAACCCATGTGTAAGCAAATCAGGGACCAAATATGCCCTGCACAGAATGACATGTGCAAATTCCATGGCTGCTGAGCATGAAGGACCCTAGTAACAATAAAAAGGCCTGGTCTGTCGAGCAAATAAATACAAGCACAGAACATTACAAAGGTATGCATGAGATAACAATGTGACAATGTCTAGTAAATGTGCATATGTAACATCTGTCTGGAAGAGTAATCATCCTCGATGCATCACATCAAGTTGCATGGCAGCCAGTTGTCAGATGACAACTCATCAGTCCCATACAAAGAGTGTCAAGTTGGCCATGGCATCCAATGACTTGTCACACCATGGAACAAGATGTATGTACCTCCACATCATGTCATGACGAACAACACTGTGCAGACATTCAACTCATGAAATACGTAACTGTGTGTTGCATAACATGTAAATAAGAGACATCAAACACAGCAAGCCATATGGCTGTAAGTCAATGACCATGTACCCTCTGTTCCACAGGTGACCAACAACTGACTGCAGAGGACAACAACCTCAACCTGCAGAGCCAGTCTCCTCCCCCGGAACAAGGACACTCAGATGCGGAGTCCCTGGATTCTTTGGATGAGGAGCTCCAAGCCGGCCCATCTGGTGTGCCAGGGCGCAACCGGTCACATGACCCCACTGCCCCCCACCATCAGCAACAACAACAACGCTGACCCCTGCTGGAACGACCTGTGCCGCCACCACCACCACCACCACCACTACCACCTTTGCCTGCAACATTCGCCCAGCCACAGAGGATGCCCAGCCAACACCAACAACTGTGGAGGGCAGGCGTGTGGCTAGAGTGGTGAGGCAACAGGCCAGTGACAGCAGGGCAGGTGGGAGGACAAGTGGGACTCCACCAACACCGGACACTGTGACCGAAGCCCTGGCTAACATCACCAGAGTCGTGGGTGCCTATGAACGAACACAGGCACAAATGGGCCAGGCCCACGAAGATGCCCTGGAGCTCCAACGTCTGCTGAGGTCCATGGACAACCGTATGGGACAAATTGTGGACCTCATGGGCCAGTTAGTGGTGGTACAGAGGGATAGGCCAGTGCCACATCACACACCTCTACCTCCCCCCGTTGTCCTGCAGGATGACAGTTCATCATCCACCCCTGCGGGCACGGAGAGGGGTGACTCCTCAGACCCCAGTGGCCTAGCAGACAATGCCCCCCCTGCCAAAAGAAGGAGGGGCCGTCCAAAGAAAAACTTGGGACTCACCTGTGGCAAAGCACCTGCCAAACGCCAGTCAAGGAGCCAGCCATGATGGCAACACTCTTCACCCTGCCATTGACTTGGAACACTGTCCTTACCCACACTGCCATGGAAATGGCATCCGTCTGTTGGACTGTGTCACCACAGCAATGTGGTGCCTACTTGATTGTCTCATCTACCATCACTGCCAACTCATAGATTCACCATTCACACATATGTAAATATCCACTTCCCTCTCACAGATACCCATTGCAAATAAACTACAAAAACGCAAAAAGGTGGTTGAGTCTGCTCCATGTTTATCACAGTATGTGCAATGTTTACCATGGTTACAATGTCACAGGAGCATGGATCCTCTGTAGGCAAGGGGAGGCAGAAGGGACCTAGCAAAAGACAACAGAACAAAAGTCAGTAGTCAGGTGGTGGCATCACAGCCATCACACAACACATGTCCTCACTGTACAACAATATGCACACATAACAATGTGCAACAGTACCAACATAGACATCCTGTAGCAGTTCCTACATACCCTGTATCCAACACATAGGCAGCCAGCACTGAGTCAACAACAGGATGCACTCACAAAGATCACATAGACCTCCACCCAAATAACTACATCAACAGACAATGGACCAGTTGTACATCGTCACCCACCTTCATGTGAAGTAGCGGTTGATGAGCTGCTGACGCTGGTCGACACCTTCCTCCTCACCACTATCCTCGTCACTGGACATTTGAGGTATCGCAGGGGGGCCCTGGCTGGTCATCATCGTCCAGGATCATGGGTATCCCTTTCCGTAAGGCCAGGTTGTGCAGCATGCAGCATGCTACCACTATCTGACACACCTTTTTCAGTGAGTACATGAGTGCCCCTCCGGTCCGGTCCAGGCAGCGAAATCTCGATTTTAGGAGACCAAAGGTTCGCTCCACCACCCGACGTGTTCTACCATGGGCATTGTTGTAGCGGACGTCAGACGGTGTCCTAGGATTGCGTAGTGGGCTCAGCAACCACGGTCTGTTGGGATATGCAGAGTCACCTAGGTGTGAAATAAAAATCACGATTCAGTAATACAACTGGGGCAGAGGACAGCATGGCACACACAGAACACAACTTGACTCTGCCTACTCACCCACATTCCATGCCCGCTCCGGAAGTAGATTGGCCATCAGCTGGGGCACAATGCTGTTGTGCAGGATGTATGAATCATGTGCAGAGCCCAGAAACTTGGCACATACATGCAATATGATCATATCGGCCTGGCACACCACCTGCACATTGATGAAATGGGAATGTTTACGATTCCGATCTATGTGTTCCCGTGCCTGTGGTGGAACCAGGCCAACATGTGTGCAGTCAATAGCACCTACAACATTTGGGATGTGGCCAAGGGCATAAAAATCCGCCTTTACATCCGCCAAAGCCGCACGCCTTGGAAAACTGATGTATTGGTCCTTGTATCGCATCATGGCCAACAGGAAATCCCTTAGCACCATGCTGAAGGTGGGCTGAGACATCCCCCCTGCAATGCCCACTGTCTCCTGGAATGACCCACTAGCCAGGAAATGCAATGCCGCCATCACCTTGGTATCGGTTGTCAATGCTGTTGGGTATGTCCTGCCAGCCCGCAGGTGAGGATACAACATGGCACACAGGTCTTGGATGTTCGTGCGGTCCAGACGGAATCTGCGTATCACGTCATCATGCTCAATGTTAGCCAGCAGGGTGACAGGACGATACACATTAGGTCGCCTCCTAGGTGAGATGAAAGGGGACACGTCATTGCAACAGACCATGAGTTGTGCACAACTCCGTAGCTTCTGATTCACACAGCGCTAACATTGACTGGCATCACAATGCAACATACAGTGCAAGTCAATAGTCGTGACACATACAGATCACATTGTACTACAGTTCTTCAGTATTACCACTGTGAGAACAACAAACATGGAAACTGTGTCTGTGAATGGTAATAGTCACATTCCAGAATCTGGTGCAAACAGCACGGGCAGTAAATGATACAGGACATGTGTGAAACAGAAACACTGCTGGCTTCGAAATGTCTGCTGTATGTGCCACACATTCTTCTGCAAACATGACAGCGGACACATGAACTACACAATTTATCCAGTGCGGAAGGACTCAGCATGGAATGTGAGCCAATGCTAATCCACACAAGTATAGAGACACTCACAGACATATTCACAAGCCGGTGCCAATATCCACTGTCATCAGAAGACATGCCATACATGCTGTTATACACAATTCAAAGTCAGTCAATGACTAATAATGAACAGCATATGCAGTCTTGACGTGAATCAAGACACAACAACACAACTGCACAATATCATCAGCAGGCACACATATTGTCAATGTGGCACACAAAAAGTGCATAAGGTACGTGATCCAAAAGGACTGTGGACAAACGACAATCTGCACTAAAGTTGCACTATGACATGCAGTATGAAGCTAGCACTGCCCAGACACACAACTGAAGTACAACATTTGCCATGGAGCTAACACTCCAGCTGCATGGACACACAACAGTGACACAGAAACAACCGACACCACCACCCGGACAAAGCCACACCACTACACCTAAAAGTCAGCGCATGAACATACTGAGTAAATACCGAAGACACAACAGCCTCATGCACATAACAACAGGGAATGTCATCGCACGACACAGGTACCAAAGGACTACTTTTAAAAACATCCTGAGCCACATGCCACACAGCCTGTCAGGAACAACAAAGCGGACTCTCAACATTCCTCTGCAGACAAAGATGCTGGCTGTGCATCACTTGTTGGCCTCTGGTACCATTAGAACCACAAAAGTCTGAGTTAGATGGGTTCCACAGCCAGCCCCATCAAGGTATATCTCACCTGTCTTGGATGCCATCATTAGCTTGAGTCAACAGCACCATCAGTCACCCACACAGCGCAGGACCAGCTTGTGCCCCCGAAAGGCTACCACACCATAGCAGGCTTATCCACACGTGTCAGTTCAATATCACTGCACACGTGTCCTAATTGTGCGCACTGCCAAAACTGCAAACACTTACTGCACATGAAAGCACACGCAATGCTGAACTGTCCATGCCAAATGTGGGTCACCTTCCACTGGTCACAGATGCCATGTCAAACTTAACAGTCAGTGAGCACCAGACCCACATTTGGCTACAGTCCCTCACCAAGCCAACATTCTCCATGTGGACAAGGTCAATGCACCTGTCCTTGGTGGGTACCAATGTAACACACCACACACATCAAATCCACTATCAACATACTCACAACTGTGGAAATATACATGTAACAAAATCACATATGACAGGCCGAACAACATGAGCACATACCAGACACAATGTCACAAGTAATGGTGATGACATTTGGCAGATAAGGAGACAAAACATACCCATAGGCAGGGATACAAGTGAAAAGATGATAAGGATGTACAGAATGCCAAGTGTGCCAGTGATGTAATTAACATCCTTGAGTATGCAGAGCACACACATGTCCATGTGGACATATACTGTAGTATTTGCTACTGCGAACAATAACATTACATGAAGGCAGTACCAGGTGATACCAAACAGACAACAGTGTGACACATGTGGTGAGTCATGATATTAATGCTGTAATGTTTGTACAATCATGTACTGTATAGTGACATATTGTGTGAGACATGGACATGTGTGTAAATATTGGGATCAGATATGAAATTGGGGATAACTTTGGGGGTGAGATATGAAAATGTGTGTAAATGTGGGCTCTCATATGAAATTGTGTAGGAGTAATGTGCCCCATTAGTACTTTCAGTGTGGCATTTGGTGTTAGATAGGAAGTTTAGGCTGTCATTACTTACTATAGCCCATTTGAATTCCATCAAGTGCCATGATATTTTGTAAGTGACCTCTGTTCGGAGTACAGATATGGCCCAGTACATTGACACAGCACAATGTGTCCATTGGTGCCTTAAACGTGCTCAAACAACTCTGTCACGCCCATAGTCAACAATGTCATGCTGCACCCTTGCCGTAGCTACCGCCTGCCACCAGCGGTGTGTCACCGCCATGAACCATGACACCATGGCGGGATTGATAGGCATATGCACATGTCTAATGGCGGTTGGCATGCTCCGACACCCAGATCCCGGTCACTCATAGCAATGCATGTGCCCGGAATCGCGGTAGCTACCGCCTGCCACCAGCGGTGTGTCACCGCCATGAACCATGCTCTTCCAGCCAATGGGAAGCGCAATCGCGGTTGCCTGATGCAAGTTTGAAAATCGCGGTAGGCGTGCTCCGCCACCGCGGGGCTGGTCATTGGATGCACTTGAAAGATGCACCACCGCAGTACCGCACGCCTGTCCCCTGCGGTGTGTCATCGCCATGGACCATGCCCTGCCAGCCATGGGAAGCGCAATCGCGGTTGCCTGATGCAAGTTTGAAAATCGCGGTAGGCGTGCTCCGCCACCGCGGGGCCGGTCATTGGACGCACTTGAAAGATGCACCACCGCGGAACCGCACGCCTGTCCCCTGCGGTGTGTCACCGCCATGGACCATGCACTGCCAGCCAATGGGAAGCACAATCGCGGTTGCCTGATGCAAGTTTGAAAATCGCGGTAGGCGTGCTCCACCACCGCGGAGGCGGTCATAGGATGGATTTCAATGAGGCAGACCTGGAACACCAATTGCAGCAGCTTAGAACCACAGACACGAGCCCATATGTGTGTGAGGGAGCCACACATTGCCACAGCTCACTGAGCCTGCTGCCTGGGAGCCCTCACCTGCTGCTGCCTCCAGGGACTGCTGCCTGAGAGCCCTCACCTGCTGCTGCCTCCAGGGACTTCTGCCTGAGAGCCCTCACCTGCTGCTGCCTCCAGGGACTGCTGCCTGAGAGCCCTCACCTGCTGCCGCCTCCAGGGACTGCTGCCTGAGACCCCTCACCTGCTGCTGCCTCCAGGGACTGCTGCCTGAAAGCCCTCACCTGCTGCTGCCTCCAGGGACTGCTGCCTGAGGGCCCTCACCTGCTGCTGCCTCCAGGGACTGCTGCCTGAGACCCCTCACCTGCTGCTGCCTCCAGGGACTGCTGCCTGAGACCCCTCACCACCAGCTGCTGCTGCTGCTGTCTCCTGCCCACAGTGATGGCGAGGACTGAGAAGATCCGTGCCACTCCCTTCACCCCCGAGGAACTGGAGGTCCTGGTGGACGAGGTGCTCACCCAGTATCCAAGGCTATATGGTGCGCCAAATGTCGTGGTAAGTATCTCAGGGTGTGAGTGAGAGTGTAGGGGGGGCACACATGGAGTTGATCTGCTGCAGTATGTGCGTGAGAGTGTGGGGTTGGGACATGCACTGCCTAGCATGCTGTTTCCAGGGGGAAGGTGTGTTTAGCCTATTCAACACGTTTCCCTGCCTGCACATCCAGATGTGAGGGAAGTATAATGTCTTGTCAGACATACAGTGTGGCTGCACCTTTTCAATTCAGGAGTCAGGACAGTGATTTTCAGTCTGAATGTCTTTGTGTGTCCCTGATGTCCTTCACAGGCACATCTGTGGCCTTAGCTAGTGTTGTTGTCCAGAGGGTAGTTAGGGCATTGTTTCTGACTCAATATGTGCCTCATCTCTAGTTCTGCACTATGCACAGGACCTCAGTCCCCCAGGGTGACACTCTTGTTGCTCAATCACCTATGACACTGTACATTCCAACATTCTTGTGCCCAGACCCTTCCATCACCACCAGCATGTACACATACTCGCATGTTGTAGGAGAGTAGGATCTGCTTCACATGGGTACCCCCACTTTTTGCTGATGCTTCACTGTTTTTCGACATTAGTCTGGCTGGGGCACTGCTAATCAGAACCCCAGCCTAGCTGCTTCCTCTCTAAAATGGTTTCCATGTGCCTTAGGCACATCACTGATTGGGATCTGGAGTGCCCTTATAAGTCCCTAGTATATGGTATACTATGTACCAAGGGCATAGGTACCTCAGAGGCCTGCCAGGGGCTGCAGCATGTATTATGCCACCCCTGGAAGGCCATCCAAACTGACACCACAGGTCTGCTACTGCAGCCTGGGTAAGGTGGTGCATGCACCCCTTACTGTGATATAGGTTACCTATATCACTAAATACATACACACATATAAACCTATAAGTCACTCCTAAGGCAGGCCTTATCAATCCTAAAGGCAGAGTGCATGGTTCCTATGTGAGAGGGTGCCCCTGCATGAGCAGGGCCCCTCTGCAGCGTTCGGAGACCATCTCTGATGCTGTTTGTAGTGCAGCCTGACCATATACTCTTAAGCGCATTATATCCTCGCGGTAAAATGCTAACTTTGGAATGGCTGCACCTAAACATGTCGTGTTTGGTGTCAAACATCTTGGAATACTACCCCCCGCCAATCCTGGCGGCGGGGGTAGCATTCCACCCTTCTAGAGGGAAAGACATGTTAACTCTGACTAGTCCGGTAACTTCTTTCCAGAGCCCTGGCATCACAAAATGGATGCTGCTGCCACAGACACGAGTCTGGCCTCCTGCTGCTGGACGAAACTCCGGCAGGGGAGGCCTGGACAATAGGTTTCCTGTCCCAGGGAGGTGTGACCACCTCCCCAGACAGGATAATGTGTATTGGGGCTGGGCGGGAGCACTTTCGGGTGCTTTGAAGTCCTGCACTGGGGGCACATTTGGTGTTCCTGTGCAGACCCCAGTTCAAACCGGATCAGGGGCTTGCAGCCCCTGCTTTGGCGTGAACTGGACAAAGGGAAAGGGGTGTAGCCACCCCTCTGCCCTGACCCACCCATAGGTGGGGCCACAGAGTAGTCCAACCCCTATCTTTAGTATAAAGATAGGAACCCAGTCCTTAGGACTTTAGATTATCCCTGGACGAAACTCTGAAACTGAATCCTGGACCTTCGACGCTCTACTCACGATTAGAGGACAGAAGAATCTCCCTTGGGGTCAAGGAGTGACTCCCCTGCTTGGCAGGCACCAAAGAAGCATCTGTCCGGTTCGCATTTCTGAAGCTCCCGTCGGACGCCGAAGTCATCGCATCACCAGAGGTGGATTCTCAGACTTCCCAGAGGCTACCCTGAGTCCCCAGCAAAGCTGAGGCCCGTGGCTATCGTGGGTGACTTGAGACCGTGACCCCTGGACACCGAGCACATTTGCAAGTGCATCCTCTTCTGGGTCTCCCAGAAGTCGTGCTTTGGGCTCCGAGTAGCCCTAGCCTCCAGCACCACCTGCACCGAAGATCACTGGCCCCCACTCCACGAGTGTCCTGTAAGCCAGATCCACGTGCGGCGTCACGAGGCTCCTTCGCGGTCGCTAGCCCGTTGGCTAGTAGCCCTTAACGAAGGCCAATCCTTTTCTTACTTGGCATCCTGGTTGCTCCAGGCCTGCCCTCACTTACCCTCGCTGGGTGAGTTCCACAGACCTTGCTGGTCTGCACCATCGACGATCTACATCTTCACCGAGACTTACCGTTGCCAAGGCTTGTTGGGTCCAATCCGGTCGCCGACACCTCAGCACTCGACAGACATTGTGTACCAGCCCGAATCCTGCTCCTGGTTGCCGACAACGCCTCCTGGACCTCGTGGCTGAAGAGTCAAGACGACCGTCAACGCACCTGAAGCACTCGACATCGGTGGGCATCTGTCCATCGCCTTCCTGGTCACTGGCTAGTGACCCAGACTCTGTCCCCTCTGC
Source organism: Calotriton arnoldi (assembly GCA_963921515.1). Lineage (NCBI taxonomy): Eukaryota > Metazoa > Chordata > Amphibia > Caudata > Salamandridae > Calotriton > Calotriton arnoldi. The sequence goes on along the minus strand of CAWUFW010005746.1, from coordinate 211,435 downwards.
TTTCAGGTTCTTCAGAACTCCGATCCACTCTTGGATCCACCCGGACACTTTTCTCTTGGCCGCCAGCAGCACTTTGCAGCAGATCGCCATTCGAATCGACGACGAAACCCGACCCCGAAAGGCACCTATGCACCCGGCTTCCCTGGGTGAGGTAACACGAGTACTCCGGTGCTCCCGTGGGTAGAGACTCTTCAAAGTCCTAGATCTCAAAGGGTTTTGTCCTAGTCCTCTTTTAAGTGTCCCTTTTCTCTATTTTCCCGATCCCGACTTTCTCCATAGAAGTCAACGGCGTATCGCGGTTGTGTATTTACACTGCACGCGTCTCCCGTAGGTCCCCTGTGTCACTACCTTGGGTGGTTCCTTGTGGTCCAAGCACTTCTAGAGGCTCTAGGCCTAGTGTCTAGTTCAGTCGTGGTTCGCATACCACTTTATTGGTATATGGTTTGGTACGCCCCTAGGGCCCAAACGTGTATTTGTGCTATTACTGTGATTTAATAACTTATAACTTATGTACTTGAACTCTAGCCTCATAAAGAGACTAGAGGGGTGTGTTTAGCAATAAATACATATATTTTGAATATATACCTGGTGTGGTGCTCTTTCATTTGGTCACTCAAGAGATTATAGACTGGTAAAACAAGCTGCTTTACATTCCTTCAAGACTTAGCCTGAAGGCTGCTCTCCATAGCTACCACTAGGATAGCTTTCAATAAGGTTGTCTTTAACCTATCTCCAATAAGGGGTTGTTTGGACTGGTGCAAGGTGCCCACTATAATTAGTGGACAGCATATACCAGGCCAACTTCTCACATTGGTGTGCAGCGTGTGGGATTCCAGCTTGCTATTGTTTTACCAGATAATCTCAATTGAATTGATCAACTGAAAACCACTAAAGGTACCTAAGGTACATATAATTTAAGCTTAGAATACAGTAAGTTCTACTGAACTTAGAGTTGTGTGTTAAGGGATAGCACAACCCTTTCTACAACTCAAGAGAGTTTAGTAGGCCACACTAGAGTAGGTAGTGCATACACCACACCACACTAGTAATGTCTTTAAGGGCAGGATCCAAAGAATCCTTGCAGGAAGCCATTGAGCTTCCACCCTCCAAGTATGATACACTCCCATTCTTGGAATTGAGAGCTTTATGTAACTTGAGAAAAATAAGGACAGGCCAAAGCCCCACCACCCAACACCTCAAGGAGTTGTTGGTGGCTTATGACCTTAGTAAGCCCTTGGGGACTGAAGGGGTAGGAGCTGAGGGTGGGGCAGGAGAAGAGGAGGAGGCCAGGGGTACCAATACCCCCAGCCCCCCTCTGAAACTGGCCAGGAGGGTGACAATGACCCTGACCTGGATAACCCAATCCCTCCTGTGGACGATGATGAGGATGATCAGGATGACACCCTCTTTGTCCCCCAGGAAGGATTAAGAGTGTGCCCAGGAAGTCTAGATCTCCTTCTCAGGAGTCTAACCACTCTGGCACCTCTATAGGGAGCTCTGTCTCCTCTCACAGGAGGGAATCCTCTCATGAGAGGAGAGCCAGACTGGTCCAGTATGAGGAAACTCAGCTGGAAATCAGAAAAAAGCAATTGGCTTTAGATAGGGAATCCCTAGATCTCCTTAGAGAGAGAAGAAAGTTGGGACTAGAGTCCCATGGTGGCAGCCATGTCCCTAGAGACAGGGAAAGGTCCTATGACCATAGGAACCTGAGCAAGATTGTCCCTCCCTACCAGAGTGGGGATGATATCCACAAATGGATAACTGCATTAGAGAGGGCCTGTAAGGTACAGAAGGTCCCTCAGGAGCAGTGGGCAGCAATCTTGTGGCTCTCCTTTGCTGACAAAGGTAGAGATAAGCTCCTCACTGTTAGAGAGGAGGATGCTGATAATTACAAGGTCTTGAAGAGTGCTCTTATTGATGGGTTTGGCCTAACCACTGAACAGTACAGGTTGAAGTTCAGAGACACCCAAAAGCACAGACTCAAGACTGGGTAGACTATGTGGATTGTTCTGCCAAGGCTCTGGAAGGCTGGTTGATGGGCAGTAAGGTGTGTGACTTCTCAGGATTGTACAATCTGATAATGAGGGAGCAGATTCTTAATAACTGTCAAAATCAGCTGTTGCATCAATACCTGGTAGACTCTGATCTGACCTCTCCCCAAGAATTGGGAAAGAAGGCAGACAAATGGGTCAGGACCAGGGTGAAGCAGAAGGTACAGAACCAAGGTGGGAAACCAAGAAGCAAGATGCTAAGAACTCTGACAAGGGTGGGGAGAAGGGTAAAGATCAAAAGTCTTCATCAGGCCCCCAAAAATCTTCTTCTGGTGGGGATTCACAGTCTACCAAAGGGAAAGGCCAAAGAAAACCATGGTGCAAGGTCTGTAAGCAAAAGACCCACTGGACCAGTGATTGCACCAAGTCCAAAGACTCCAGTCCAGCACCCACCAATGCCCCTAAGGCACCTGTTCCCCCTAGTACAGTTGGTGGAAGTGCTCCAGCAAAGGGTTTAGTAGGGTTCACCCTGGGAACTGAGTTGGGCTCTGACCTAGTCAGGGAACTGACTCAGGCTGTGTTAGTCTGTGATGGAGGCATGGATGTGACCTCCACTGTGAGTCCCAGTAATCTGGGCAAGTACAGACAACAGCCTTTAATCAATGGACGTGAGGCTTTGGCATTTAGGGACACAGGGGCAAGTGTCACAATGGTGACACAAGACCTTGTGCTTCCTGGGCAAGTTATGCTTGGTGAGATGTACCAAGTGACCAATGCTAGCAATGTCAGAACAGACCATACTCTGGCAGTTGTTAACTTCTCCTGGGGAGGGGTAACTGGCCTTAAGAAGGTTGTGGTAAGTGCAAACCTACCAGTCGAATGCTTGCTTGGCAATGACTTAGAGACTTCTGCTTGGGCAGAAGTGGAGCTCAGGACCCATGCAGAAATGCTGGGGATCCCTGCAGATGTGTTTGCTGTGACCAGGTCACAAGCCAAAATGTCTAGCACTGAACAGGCCTTGGATTCTGGAAGAATGGACCAAGTGCCTTCCAAGAGGAGGAGTAGTAGGGTTAAGGCAGTGCCTTCCCCCTTGGCTCAGGAGGAAGATCAGTCCCTTGAGGGGATGATCTCAGCCCTGAAGAAGGAACTGTCCCAGAGGAACTTGAACCTGACCAGGTTGAGTTCTTGGGGACAGGGGGACCTTCTAGGGCAGATCTGAGCCAGGAGCAGCAGAGCTGCCCCTCCCTTGAACCCCTCAGACAGCAAGCTGCTGCTGAGGCTGCTGGGAAAGCTAGTGGTCCCCATACAGTGTATTGGGATGATGGACTCCTGTACTCAGAGAGTAGAGACCCCAAGCCTGGTGCTACCAGGAGGTTGGTAATACCTTTGAAGTTCAGGGGCTTCCTATTGACCCTAGCCCATGATATTCCCTTAGCAGGTCACCTGGGCCAGAACAAGACTTGGGACAGAATTGTCCCTCACTTTCACTGGCCCCACATGTCTGAAGACAGTAAGGAGTTTTGTCGCTCCTGTGTAACCTGCCAAGCCAGTGGCAAAGCAGGTGGCACTACAAAGGCCCCCTGATACCACTACCTGTGGTGGGGGTGCCCTTTGAAAGGGTAGGGATTGACATTGTTGGTCCCATGGATCCCCAAACAGCCTCTGGGCACAGGTTTATCCTGGTGGTAGTGGATCATGCCACCAGGTACCCAGAAGCTATTCCCCTCAGGACCACTACAGCACCTGTGGTGGCAAGGGCCCTCCTGGGAATCTTCTCAAGAGTGGGCTTTCCTAAGGAGGTAGTATCAGACAGGGGTGCTAACTTCATGTCTGGGTACTTAAAAGCAATGTGGAAGGAGTGTGGAGTGACTTATAAGTTCACCACACCCTATCACCCACAATGCAATGGTTTAGTTGAGAGATTCAACAAAACCTTGAAGGGCATGATTAAAGGGCTCCCAGAAAAGCTTAGGCGTAGATGGGACATACTCTTGCCCTGCCTTTTATTCGCATATAGGGAGGTGCCTCAGAAGGGGGTTGGTTACAGCCCTTTTGAACTTCTGTTTGGCCACCCTGTGAGGGGTCCACTGTGCTTGGTGAAGGAAGGATGGGAGTTACCTCTCAAGCCCCCAAAGCAAGATATAGTGGACTATGTACTTGGTCTCCGCTCCAGGATGGCTGAGTACATGAAAAAGGCAACCAAAAACCTTGAGGCTAGCCAGGAACTTCAAAAGGCCTGGCATGACCAAAAGGCTGTTCTGACTGTTTACCAGCCAGGACAGAAGGTGTGGGTGTTGGAGCCAGTGGCCCCAGCAGCTCTCCAAGATAAATGGAGTGGACCCCACACTATTGTTGAGCAGAAGGGTGAGGTCACTTATTTAGTAGACCTAGGAACACCCAGGAGTCCCCACAGGGTTCTCCATGTCAACAGGTTAAAACCATATGTGGACAGGGCAGACATGGGCTTGCTCATGGCTACTGATGAAGGGCAGGAGGAAGAGAGTGACCCACTCCCTGACCTGCTCTCACAGAACCCTGACGATGGGTCAGTTGATGGTGTAGCCTTGGCAGGCAGCCTCACTACCCAGCAACAAACTGATTGCAGGCAAGTCCTCAATCAGTTTAGACATATGTTTTCACTGACACCCAGTCAGACCACCTGGTGCACTCATGAAGTGGACACTGGGGACAGTCTGCCTATTAAAAACAAGATTTATAGGCAACCTGACCATGTCAGGGACTGTATCAGGACTGAAGTCCAGAAAATGTTGGAATTGGGAGTTATTGAACCCTCAGATAGCCCTTGGGCTAGTCCAGTAGTCCTTGTACCGAAACCTCACACCAGTGGTGGAAAAGAGAGATGAGGTTTTGTGTGGACTACAGGGGTCTCAATGCAGTCACTAGGACTGATGCCCATCCAATACCCAGGGCAGATGAGCTCATAGATACTTTGGCCTCTGCCAAATATCTCAGCACATTTGACCTAACAGCTGGCTACTGGCAGATCAGACTAGCTGATACTGCAAAGCCCAAAACAGCATTCTCGACCCCTAGTGGACATTATCAATTTGTGGTAATGCCCTTTGGTCTGAAGAATGCACCTGCCACTTTCCAGAGGTTGGTGAATACAGTTCTCACAGGACTGGAAGCCTATAGTGCAGCTTATCTAGATGATATTGCTGTCTTTAGCTCCACCTGGGAGGATCACCTGGTCCACCTCAGGAATGTTTTACAGGCCCTGCAAAGGCAGGCCTGACTATCAAGGCCACTAAGTGCCAGATAGGGCAGAGTCAGGTTGTGTACCTGGGCCACCTTGTGGGTGGAGGCCAGGTTCAACCTTTGCAGAGCAAGATCCAGACCATCATGGACTGGACTGCTCCCACTACCCAGACTCAGGTGAGAGCCTTCTTAGGCCTGACTGGGTACTATAGGAGATTTGTCAAGGGGTATGGATCAATAGTGACACCCCTGAATGACTTAACTTCTAAGAAAATGCCCAAAAAGGTTCAGTGGACAGTTAGCTGTCAAAAGGCATTTGATGACCTCAAGCAGGCCATGTGCACTGCTCCAATTCTGCAGAGTCCTGATTACTCCAAGAAGTTCATTGTTCAAACTGATGCATCTGAATTGGGGGTAGGGGCTGTACTGTCACAATTGAATGAAGAAGGTCAGGATCAGCCAGTAGCTTTTATTAGCAGAAGGCTGACCCCTAGAGAGAAACGTTGGTCAGCCATAGAGCGGGAGGCCTTTGCTGTGGTCTGGGCTCTGAAGAAGTTGAGGCCATACTTGTTTGGTACACACTTCCTGGTTCAGACAGACCATAAGCCCCTCTTATGGCTAAAACAAATGAAGGGTGAAAACCCCAAACTGCTTAGGTGGTCCATTTCCCTACAGGGGATGGACTTTACAGTGGAACATAGGCCTGGGAGTAACCATGCGAATGCAGATGGACTCTCTAGGTATTTCCACTTAGAACATGAAGACTTAACTGGGCAAGGTTAGTTTAATGTCCCTACGTTTGGGGGGTTGTGTAGGAGAGTAGGATCTGCTTCACATGGGTACCCCCACTTTTTGCTGATGCTTCACTGTTTTTCGACATTAGTCTGGCTGGGGCCCTGCTAATCAGAACCCCAGCCTAGCTGCTTCCTCTCTAAAATGGTTTCCATGTGCCTTAGGCACATCACTGATTGGGATCTGGAGTGCCCTTATAAGTCCCTAGTATATGGTATACTATGTACCAAGGGCATAGGTACCTCAGAGGCCTGCCAGGGGCTGCAGCATGTATTATGCCACCCCTGGAAGGCCATCCAAACTGACACCACAGGTCTGCTACTGCAGCCTGGGTAAGGTGGTGCATGCACCCCTTACTGTGATATAGGTTACCTATATCACTAAATACATACACACATATAAACCTATAAGTCACTCCTAAGGCAGGCCTTATCAATCCTAAAGGCAGAGTGCATGGTTCCTATGTGAGAGGGTGCCCCTGCATGAGCAGGGCCCCTCTGCAGCATTCGGAGACCATCTCTGATGCTGTTTGTAGTGCAGCCTGACCATATACTCTTAAGCGCATTATATCCTCGCGGTAAAATGCTAACTTTGGAATGGCTGCACCTAAACATGTCGTGTTTGGTGTCAAACATCTTGGAATACTACCCCCCGCCAATCCTGGCGGCGGGGGTAGCATTCCACCCTTCTAGAGGGAAAGACATGTTAACTCTGACTAGTCCGGTAACTTCTTTCCAGAGCCCTGGCATCACAAAATGGATGCTGCTGCCACAGACACGAGTCTGGCCTCCTGCTGCTGGACGAAACTCCGGCAGGGGAGGCCTGGACAATAGGTTTCCTGTCCCAGGGAGGTGTGACCACCTCCCCAGACAGGATAATGTGTATTGGGGCTGGGCGGGAGCACTTTCGGGTGCTTTGAAGTCCTGCACTGGGGGCACATTTGGTGTCCCTGTGCATACCCCAGTTCAAACCGGATCAGGGGCTTGCAGCCCCTGCTTTGGCACGAACTGGACAAAGGGAAAGGGGTGTAGCCACCCCTCTGCCCTGACCCACCCATAGGTGGGGCCACAGAGTAGTCCAACCCCTATCTTTAGTATAAAGATAGGAACCCAGTCCTTAGGACTTTAGATTATCCCTGGACGAAACTCTGAAACTGAATCCTGGACCTTCGACGCTCTACTCACGATTAGAGGACAGAAGAATCTCCCTTGGGGTCAAGGAGTGACTCCCCTGCTTGGCAGGCACCAAAGAAGCATCTGTCCGGTTCGCATTTCTGAAGCTCCGTCGGACGCTGAAGTCATCGCATCACCAGAGGTAGATTCTCAGACTTCCCCGAGGCTACCCTGAGTCCCCAGCAAAGCTGAGGCCCGTGGCTATCGTGGGTGACTTGAGACCGTGACCCCTGGACACCGAGCACATTTGCAAGTGCATCCTCTTCTGGGTCTCCCAAGAAGTCATGCTTTGGGCTCCGAGTAGCCCTAGCCTCCAGCACCACGTGCACCGAAGATCACTGGCCCCCACTCCACGAGTGTCCTGTAAGCCAGATCCACGTGCGGCGTCACGAGGCTCCTTTGCGGTCGCTAGCCCGTTGGCTAGTAGCCCTTAACGAAAGCCAATCCTTTTCTTACTTGGCATCCTGGTTGCTCCAGGCCTGCCCTCACTTACCTTCACTGGGTGAGTTCCACAGACCTTGCTGGTCTGCACCATCGACGATCTACCTCTTCACCGAGACTTGCCGTTGCCAAGGCTTGTTGGGTCCAATCCGGTCGCCGACACCTCAGCACTCGACAGACATCGTGTACCAGCCCGAATCCTGCTCCTGGTCGCCGACAACGCCTCCTGGACCTCGTGGCTGAAGAGTCAAGACGAACGTCAACGCACCTGAAGCACTCGACATCGGTGGGCATCTGTCCATCGCCTTCCTGGTCACTGGCTAGTGACCCAGACTCTGTCCCCTCTGCTTTCAGGTTCTTCAGAACTCTGATCCACTCTTGGATCCACCCGGACACTTTTCTCTTGGCCGCCAGCAGCACTTTGCAGCAGATCGCCATTCGAATCGACGACGAAACCCGACACCGAAAGGCACCTATGCACCCGGCTTCCCTGGGTGAGGTAACACGAGTACTCCGGTGCTCCCGTGGGTAGAGACTCTTCAAAGTCCTAGATCTCAAAGGGTTTTGTCCTAGTTCTCTTTTAAGTGTCCCTTTTCTCTAATTTCCCGATCCCGACTTTCTCCATAGAAGTCAACGGCGTATCGCGGTTGTGTATTTACACTGCACGCGTCTCCCGTAGGTCCCCTGTGTCACTACCTTGGGTGGTTCCTTGTGGTCCAAGCACTTCTAGAGGCTCTAGGCCTAGTGTCTAGTTCAGTCGTGGTTCGCATACCACTTTGTTGGTATATGGTTTGGTACGCCCCTAGGGCCCAAACGTGTATTTGTGCTATTACTGTGATTTAATAACTTATAACCTATGTACTTCGAACTCTAGCCTCATAAAGAGACTAGAGGGGTGTGTTTAGCAATAAATACATATCTTTTGAATATATACCTGGTGTGGTGCTCTTTCATTTGGTCACTCAAGAGATTATAGACTGGTAAAACAAGCTGCTTTACATTCCTTCAAGACTTAGCCTGAAGGCTGCTCTCCATAGCTACCACTAGGATAGCTTTCAATAAGGTTGTCTTTAACCTATCTCCAATAAGGGGTTGTTTGGACTGGTGCAAGGTGCCCACTATAATTAGTGGACAGCATATACCAGGCCAACTTCTCACACATGTGTTGGCACTGTTTGTGTTTCCAAATAGTACCTCCATGTAAAAGATGAGATGCCCCACGTTGGACCTCTGTGTGACCCCAAATGGCCTGCACATTGACTGCCCAATCAGACAGTGACACAACACTGAATGTACAGAGTGTCAAATCTGTGCTTTTCCTCTTGACTCTCCGTCAATGAGCCATTGCAGAGGTGTAGATTGCAAACGACAGGCCTTGTGATGAGGGTTTGCGTTTGTGAGGTCATGTCCCTCAATCTGACCTCCATGTCACAGTGTGGCAGTTTAAGGGCAAGTGCTTTGAGGGCTGCGCAGTTTTGGGCACAGTGACATATGTAGTAATGTCCTGCATGTCTTGGTATTCCCAGAAACTTGCAGTAGATGTGGTCAGCATACACATTTTGCTCTCTGCTGGCATCCTGCATGGCTTTGAGATAGGCATGTACTGCGTCCACCCTCATACCTGCATGCATTAATGTGTATTTCACACATGATGATGTTTGAATGTCGCAGATTTGTTGTCTCTGTTGAAGTTAGGGCTGAAGTTGGTATGAGTCTGTGTCATGCTCCTGCACTGTGAAATGGTATTTGGTTACACTGATTATTGCACCCTCTTTTCTCCCATGTCTGCAGCTCAAAGTCAACCAGCGCAAGGCTGTGTGGAGGGCCATTGCATGCAAGGTGCGTGCACTGGGTGTCTCAAACAGACGGCGCTCCCACTGTCACAAGAGGTGGGATGACATCTGCCGGCTGAGCAGGAACGTGGCCGAGATGACACTGGGGCTGATCCCTCGGTCCGGCAGGTTGGCGCGGCGCAGCATGACACCACTAATGGCACGCATTTTTGCTGTGACGCAGCCTGAACTGGATGCACGTCTGAAGGGGCATCGGCAGCAAGCTGGTGGTGAGTATTCTGTGAGTGTGACTTTGGGTGTTGTTTGGCTGCATGTGCTCCAAGCATGGGCCAGTGCAGGGCTGTGATGTTGCTAGTGTGATGCAATGGCGTGTAAGTGGCCGCAGTGTTGGGTGCAGTAGTCATGCATTCCCCCGACATGTACCTTCCCATGTCATTGGTGTAATGGCCCTTGAGTTCATATTTGTAGTTGTGGCCTTCTGGTATCATCTTCATTGGTGTCGTCACGGACATCCCATGTCAGGGTCAAGCAGAGTGCATGATCTGAGTGTGCCATCATCAATGTGTGCATTGCCTGACGTCAGATTGGTGCTGGCTACACATCTAACAACAATGTGCAACTGTAGTTGTGCCCCAAGATACGACATGGTGGATGGCATGTGCTCATGGCCATTGTGTGCGGATATGTTTGAGTCTGTCTCTGTGTTGGACACTTCTGCTGGCTCAAGATGTGACAGTGGCAACATGTTGTGATCAGTATCTTTTACCCCCTCAGGGCCCTAGGTGTGCACAGAGGGATATGTGTGTCTGGTTAGCTGAAGCCACCAACAGGCTAATTGGCTGTGTGTCCATCACATGGGTGAATTATGCCATGTTTGCATTATGCCACGGTAATTTCGATGTTTGGATTGAGGTTGCACAGTGTTACTGCCCATGGGGTTGTCCAACATGGATGATTGTTCATCATTAGTGATATTTCCCTTGCAGATATTTGTAATCTTGATGCAAATGTACTGATCCGACCTCTATCTCTCTCTCATGCAGCATCTCACATGGGCACGGAAGGACAGGGGACGGACACCAGTGGTGAGGCATCAAGCACAACTGCTGCACACCAGCATAGTGACACGGATGTCACCAGCGCATCAGAGGGGGACCGTAGTCTTCTAGAGGACTCACAGCCAGAGACGCAGACCTCTACGTCATCTGACGACGGCGGTGACGCTTCTATGTTTTCTGCAGAGGGAAACGGGGACTCGGTCTCCTCGTCCACCACACATTGTTCAGTGCCCACCCTCCCTGCTACTCCCACTGTTGCTGCCCGTGTTCGCACCACGAAAAAGGGAAGAGTGTCCTTCACCCCAGGCACCGCTGCCCCTGCCCCTGTCCCCCCTGCTGCCATCAGTGCTGAGTCTGTGGAGCTTTTGCGCCAGCTGTGTGTGGGTCAGACAGCTCTCCTCAATGCCTTCCTGGACCATGACAAAAAATTGGCACAGGTGGTGGCTTACATGGAGGGCGTTCATTCCGGCGTGGGTGGGCTACACCGGACTGTACAGTCTCTCTCCTCTGCAGTGACAGCAGCCATTCAACTTGCCAAATCCCATAGTCCAGCTCCAGTCCCTGGGCCCACCACCCTGCCAGTGGCCGCATCTGATGATAGTGACCACACACCCCAGACATCAAGGGACAGATACAGCACACGCAGCACACGGCAGCAGCAGCCCAAGCTGTCCAGGCCGTAGACACCATCCCCACAGAAAGGTAAACCCACACCAGAGCGCAGAGGCAAAAGCACTTCAGGCCACACCCAGGGCAAGGATGGCAAGGAGCAGGCCTCAGGCTCACATGCCTCAGAGGCATCTCAGCCAAGGACTCACCTGTCCCAAAAGTGTCTCGCAGAGACAAGCACAAAGTTTCCGTGCCCAGTGGCAAACAGGTGCCTGCTAAGGGTACACGTAAGAAGAGCTCCAAGGAAAGTTCACCCACAACATCTACTCCCATCCAGAGCCCTGTGAAGCAGGGTAAGGAGGCCACTGTAGGGGGGACACCGGGTAAACAGGTGATGCAGGGGCAGAGTCAATCTGGGGCCAAGCGTCCCAAAGAGGGGGGACCAGCATCTGCACATGAGCCAGCTTTTGTGACGAGTGTGCCTGTTGTATACACCCCACTTGGCATTAATCCCAGGATAGGGAAGCCATATCAAATCCCCAAGAAGCGGAAGGGAAACCCTCCAAATTCTCCCACACACACTGGGTCTCGTGCAAGCATGAGTCCACCTCCACGTGCCACCACCCCACCTGGTCCTAGCAGCCCTCCGGCTTCCCAAACCACTGCTGGCTCTACCACACCTGGACCTAGCAGCCCTCAAGCTTCCCAGAACACTGATGGCTCTACCCCAGCTGGGCCTCTCTCTCCCCGAGCCAGTACCCCAACTGGCCCCAACAGACAGCCACCTCCCAGTCATACTGCCAGCCAAGTCTGAGTGTTGCTCACCCTCACACACACACATGTCTCTCACACAGTGGTACCATGGACTGCCCATTTTTGACGCCCTGAGTGTGTTGCTGACCATGGCAGGGTACTGTACCACACATTCCCAGTGCTGGATGTCATGTCCCTCACCTGCACTTTGGAGTGGCCACTGGCCTTGCTGTTCACTGCTGTTTGCCCCTTGCCTGTGCAGCTTCTCATGTACCTCACCTGCACTTTGGACTGGCCACTGGCCTTGCTGTTCACTGCTGTTTGCCCCTTGCCTGTGCAGTTTCTCATGTACCTCACCTGCACTTTGGACTGGCCACTGGCCTTGCTGTTCACTGCTGTTTGACCCTTGCCTGTGCAGCTTCTCATGTACCTCACCTGCACTTTGGACTGGCCACTGGCCTTGCTGTTCACTGCTGTTTGCCCCTTGCCTGTGCAGCTTCTCATGTACCTCACCTGCACTTTGGAGTGGCCACTGGCCTTGCTGTTCACTGCTGTTTGCCCCTTGCCTGTGCAGCTTCTCATGTACCTCACCTGCACTGTGTCCTGGCCACTGGCCTTGCTCTTGTCTGACTTTTGCTGCATGACTTTGTGAAATGTAAATAAAAAGAAGATATTTACTCCTGTTGTCTGCCTTGTCAGTGTCCTTGCTAAATAAAGGGTTACTGTGTGGGTATTGTTTACTGTGACACATGCTCTATTTTCCACTTCAACATTGCCAATGTCTTGTTTCCTCTGATCATGTTGTTTCAACTTTTGTGTTCCAGACTTCTGCATCTGTGTGTGTTGGCTTGGTAGTATGTGTGTTTGCTGTGGACTGATTGACTTCCTGGGTGTGTCGTTGTGTGTGTGATGTTTAGATTGTTGTTGTGTGTGTTCATGGTGTGTCACTCATCTCTGTTTGTAACTGGTATGTGTGTTGTGCACACACAGGCTTGGTGTGCATGCAGTGCTGTGAGTTGATGTTGCCTTGTCCTTGCCTGTTGTGCACCCCCTGATGTTTGGCTATTGTAACATGTTGATATCTTTGCCTGTGCATGTGTTGTGACTGATGTGGCTGTGTGCAGTGTTTGTGTTGTGTTGTGTCATGCAGTTGACAGTTGCTCTGTGTGTGGTGTTCTATTTTCCTGTCAGTGTGTGTGTGTTGTTGTTGTTGTTTGATTCAGGTGTGTTGCCATTGTGGTGTGCCTTACTTGTGTGTCTGTCACATGGACTGAGGTCTATTGTGGTTGCCGTGCTTGTTTTATGTGCATCCTTGGTGTTTTCTCCTCTCACATATGATGTGTCTATGGTCATGGTTGTGCATGTGCAGACATGTGGTACACTGTGGCACCGTTTTGAGTGGATGGGTGTTGTGGTATGTCTATCTATGTGTCAATGTGGGCCCATTTCTGCCTTTTGTTCACCATTATTGTTTTTAGTGGATGCACTTCTTATATGTGTTGTGGTATGTTGTCTGTGCGTTTTTCATGACTGATGTGGTTGTGTACTCCTGTTGTGTCTGTGCTCCCATTGGATTTGCACTGTTTAGCTGCACAGGTCTTGTCTGTTGTTGTAGTAGTTCTGTGTGTGTGTTTTGCTTGTGTTCAGTGTTTGACTGTTGTTTTTGTGTGTACTGTGGTACTGCCATACCTGTGTGTGTGTGTGTGATGTTTGTGGATACCACCCAGGGGGTGTGTTTGATTGTCAGTGTCTTGACTGGATATTATTGGCAAGCTTCTGTGTGTTTGTCACTGGTGTTGTGTGCTGCTGGTGTGATGGGTGTGGGGGTTGTGTGAAGGTTCATACTTGTGTTTGACTGTCATGGAGTGTTGCAATGGGCCCTGTGTGTTGTGCTGCTGACATACTCCTGTGATGTATTTGGATTCAGATGTGTGGCTGGTCAGGGTTGGACTTCATACCCTTCCTGTCATCCCTGTGCCTATTCATGGGTTGCCTTGCTGTCTCCCTGAGTTGTTGCAGTGAGGTGACTGTGGTTTGACTTCACTCACTGTGACTGCCATGTGTGCATTTTTGGGCGGGGTGGATGTAATGTGTTCCTTCCCTTGCATGTGATGTACACATTTTTGGTGTTCAGCTCCTTGCCATTCCATTTGTGTGCACCTGACTTTGAGTTGCCTATTTGTTGTCCTACATTGCTGTTGGCATGTGGTCTGTGTTTGTTGCTGTGTGTCAGTGTGGGGTATGTCTGTGTGACTTGGCAGGCTGTGTGTCCATTGGTGTGTTTGTTCATTGTCTGTGTGTGTTTAATTTGTGCTTGTACTCAGTTTACTTGCCATGAGTTGTTGTGGTGTGTGTGTTCCCCTGGCCCAGTGCTTGTACGCTGTGTGTTACTCTGCAGCCACACCTGATGTGGCTGTCTCACTAGTTGTTTGTTGTGTGGTGCAGTGTGTGTGTTCACCTGTCTGCTTTTTGGGCATGTGGGGGCACAGGGAGCTCACGTGGCATGTCCCTTCATGGTGTGGGTGGGCCTAGTGTGTGGGGTGTGGAGGTGTTGCCCTGTGTACTTTGGGCACTGCCCCTGCCTAGCGCTGGCCCAGCCTACTACATTGTGTGCATTTGTTCTCGCGGATTCACCGCTGCGGTCACGTGGACTGGGCATTATTTCCGGGTCGCGGACATGGTGGCCTGGGTGTGGAGGGGTGGCCTTGTGGCAGGTGAGACATGTGTAGCTACATCTGTGGTTGTGTTCCTGTCCCCACAAGTAGGCCTGGGCGGAAAACTACGCTACGCTCGCATAGTTTGCGTAGTTTGCGCAACTACACGCTACGCGAATTGCACGTAGCACAGTGCAAAAACGCATAGCGTAGCGGGCATTTTTTGCTTGCTCGCGGTCCTCAACGTCAAGTTGGCGACCGCGAGCGAGCAAAATGACATCCCGGCGAGACTTTTTCCTCGTTCGCGATCAGCAACATCAAGTTGCCGATCGCGAGCGTGGAAAATAAACCTCCCGGCGAGATTCTCAACGCGGGGAGGTCAGGTTTCTCATTGCGAGTGGTCGCGTATGCTCGCGACCGCTCGCGATGAGAAACTACCAGTCCGCGTTGAGAATACTGCCACTCGAGTACAAATCTACTCGAGCGGCAGAAAACGACCGCTTGCACTGTGCAAGATGCCGTTTGCAATGATTGCACAGTGCGGACAAGCATCCGGCACTGTGCAATCATTGCGAACAGCATTTCCTACCGCACTACGCAGTTCGCGTAGTGCTACGCATAGCTCGCGTAGTGCAAAGTGCACTTCGCGTAGCTACGCGTAGCGCTACTACGCGAACTACGCCCAGGGTTACCCACGAGGGTGTCTGGTGGGGGCAGGCACCTTACATCGGACAAGTATTTGTGGGTTGTGTTTGTTATCGGAGTTGTGTGATGGCGTACCTGCGTCGGCGTCCGCGACGGTCCATGGCTTGCTGTAGGTGTATCATGTACAGCGCCGGGTAGACGTGTAGTGCAGGGTCCATGGCGGTCGGCTCCGGGTATCGATTTGGCCCTCCGCTATGGTGCTTCCGTATGCTCAGAATGGCCGGTTTCTCCGCTGCGGTGGGCCTGGCTGTTCCGCGCATCCTAATTTGTACGGAGGGAGGGACGTCATCGCGCATGGCGGTGGCTCTCGATTGGTTGTCTCCGCCGCGGTGGTGGGCGCGTTTGGCTGGCGGTGCACGTAGGACCGCGGCAGACGGACAATGGGCTGGGTTTGGCCATTGTAATATGGCAGACGGGTGCACCGCTGCTCACGGGCGGAAAACAGCGTTTTCTCCCACCGCCAGCATCGCGGAGGTGCCACCGCCAGTCATCGTAATGGGCCCCTAGGTACTTTACATTTCCTTTTATTTGTCGTGTTTGTTGGAGCGTTTTTTTTTTTAAGCTGCTTTTCAGGTTTTTGAGGGTTTCATGATTGAGAGGATTGCGCAGTTGGAGCCTTTTATCAACAGTTCAATTTTTGCGTTTTTGAAAAACTAATTTTCGGGTTTTTGAGGGTTTTCGTTATTGAGAGGATTGCGTTGTTGGAGCCTTTTTTCTACAGTTGTATTTTTGCATTTTTTGGGGGCTTTCTGTTTTTAATGGATTTGTCTTTCGATTTATCTTTCTATGGATTTTTTTGTTTTTGAGGATCGTCTACTGTGACATAACTGTAAGTTATTTTTTATTATTATGGTTGGGAAATGTTTTTGGTTACATTGGTTTGTTTGTTTCTTTTTTATTTTAATAATTATATTATGTCATATTTTTGTGTTCTTTTTTAAATTTGAAATGACATAATTATAATTATTAATTTAAAAAAGTAGAATTATGTTGTTTAAAGTTTTTGTGATTTTAAAATGTTTATGATGTTTAGCATTGTTTTTTGTTTAAAGTATAGATTTAGCAATCATGTCTAGGTATTCTAGCGGTTTGGTGTTTGGAAATAGTCGAGTTTTGTGTTGTAGGTATTCATACATTATTTTTGTTTGTTTACTGAGTTTAGGGCCGATTTTAGTTAGGGATTGCTCTAGCCTTAGCTCTAGATAGCTCTGTACATTTTTGATAGCTTCTATTAGCTTGTGTAGGGTTGGTTGTCCTCTTCCTATTGTGGCTTGGAAGGCATTATGCCATCCTTCCACCGCGTTGTTACTTTTAGCGTTTTTGAGCTAAAGTGCTATCTTAGACGTACCACCAGGGTATTTGGAACTTTGGTTGTCTACGGTGCCCTGACCTATGTAGCCTTCCCACCCAAGTGTCTTCAAAGTAGTCTAGGAAGGGAGTTAGTTTAGTTTTGGTTGCTTAATAGAAAGGGCTTTCAAGAAGTATGTTATTTTGGTTGGCTACTTCAGTTGTTGCTACATAGCCCAGGGCTATAATTTTTTTAATTTGGTAGGCAAAGATGCTGTTGGTGGCGTAATCTATACTTAGAGTAGATTTTTATAGGTGTCTCCAGATAGTTTGGTTGAAGTGGTAATAGCAACCTTCTATTGCAGTGTGTGGGTATATTTTTAATATTGACTGAATCATTGCTTGTTCAAAATCAATGATTATTTTTTGTGGAAAGCAGTTGTCGGTGTATTGTTTTAGTATTGTAAGGAGCTCTATGTAGGTGGTGTTTTGCTTATTAGGGAGTAGTGCATATATGAAGGGGATGTTAGTGTCTTCATATTCGCTGTGGATGATATATAGTTGGTAAAAAGGCTTGGGGCAAACTTTGAATGTGCCATCCTTCATCCACGTTTCGCAGTTTTTAAGTTTTTGTAATTTGTTGGTTGCAAAGATGATAATTCGTTTTTCATGACTGTTATTGTCATGAAGAAGGAATTTTTCATCTTTGGTGTATTCCGGTAACATTTATATTTCTGCAAAAGTTTGGGGGGTAGGTGGTGTTTGAGCTGTAGGTCTTTTAGTTCTGGAAATTAATCTTTTTAAAGTGGGGATGGATGGTAGTTGTCTTGTGGCATGTTCAGGAACCCTAATTAACACTTTTTTAGTATTTGGGTACTGGTCTGTTAGGAGCTGGTACTTGCTTCTCTGATTGTTTCTAGAGCATCTCTGACCTTGATTTCAGTCACATTGGGAGATGGTTGTGTTCTCTGACATTGACTACATTTGTTTCTACTGTAGTGGCTCTCCCATAGCAAGATTTGGAGTAATATTTACTACATTTCCTATGGGTTTTGTTTATAGTTACTTTTTCTTGCGTATAAGTGTAGCCCATGTAGCACAGAAGTAGTTTTCCCTTTTGTGAAGTTATGAATTTTGCTCCTTCTGCCATTTTTTTGTCTATATGTATGCATATATATATATAACGATACCCTTTCAGGCATAGAGTGACGCATAAATTACACAAAAAAGAAGCAGAGAACTCTGGGTAGTTCAGACAACGGCTTTCCACAAAAAATAATCATTGACTTTGAACAAGCAATGATTCAGTCAATTTTAAAAATATACCCACACACTGCAATAGAAGGTTTCCACCTAAACTTGAGAACTACCCAGAGTTCTCTGCTTCTTTCTTTTTATATATATATATATATATACATTATATATGAATTATACGATTTTGAACAGTAAACATGTTTGTATAATTATTATATTAGCATTGCAGCTACATTTGGGGGAAGGGGTAGGCCTGCAGGGGGACTCTGTACCTGGGTTGCTGTGCATTTGGGGTGCACAGCAAAACTGATAGAGACATCCTCTAGTGATATTCTTTGTATTCTCTTGAGTTTTCCTGAAAAGATTAGAATGGCTTTGATTAATGTTTATTCTCGACCAGTGGGCTATGGCAAAGAGTCAACAACTCTTGACCAATTGACAACCTTTCTGTCCACTATTCCTGATAATACCCTGGTGATACTTGGTGGCGATTTCAATTGCCAGTACGAACCCCTGAATGGCCTGAATGCTGGTAACCCCAGTGATGAGGACCTGCACTGGGCCATTCCAGAGTCCAATATCCCGCCAGCGCGGGCTTGGACACCACTAGTACTCCAGATGAACACTCTTACATTGAAGCACTCACTCAGGGCGTGCAATGGGCGCACAAAATCTGATTCTCCGGCAAACTATACTTTTAACAGATTGGGGAGTGCCTCAATTTTAGACTACATCTTGGTGGACACAAAATCGTGGTATAGGGTAATAGATTTTAAGATCGTGTCTCGGCACGACAGAGATCATAACACCCTGATTTTAGAGATGCTTCCACCATGTCCAAAGAGTGCAATTGAAGCTAAATCTGTAACCGCTACTGGGTTAACTTTGACTAGTCGTAGGAGGAGAGTCAGATGGGGGATATTCGTCAATCACAGGAAAAGTTAGCCTCCCTCTATCAAACAGCAATCCCATTTCTCAGGGCCGCAAATCAATTCAGCGGAACGGATGATCTTACTAGCGTCCTCCCCGAAATCACCGATAACCACCAAGGCTTAATAGCTGCTTTGGCTAATATTTTTTTCCCTAACAAAAGAAGAAGAGAAAATGGGCCCTTAGAGCATCCCTGGTACAATGATGATTGCCGTAAGGCAAAGCAAAATCTTATTCTTGCTATTAAATCTAATGATAGGCCAGAAATAAAAGATAAAAGGGTAGCCTATAAAAGCATCATTAAATTGGCAAAAAGAAGTTGGGAAGGTGACAGGTGGGATAGGCTGAGAAGTGCGCTAAGAACTCATGATATGAGGACTTTCTGGAACCTAGTAAATACAGGCTGTCCAGAGGGCAAAAGGGCAATGGAACCCAATCTAGGGGCAGAAGTATGGAGAGCCCATTTTGAGTCCCTATATGTTAGGGAAGAGGGTGATGCAGAACTGGCTAGAAATGAGTGTTCCTTCCCCCAGTTAACGTGCTCTGATGCTCCTGCAATTTCTTTAAAGGAGATAACAGATGCCTTGAGCAGGGTAGCTCCATCTAAGGCCCCAGGGCTAGATAAGATCCCTGGTGACCTCTTTCGAAATGAACCCATTATTTGGGCTCCTTACATGTGGACCCTATTCAATGCCATCCTGCAGGGAATGCCGATTCCTTCCACCTGGGTGGGGGCAGAAATTATACCGATCTACAAAAAAGGCTCACCACTCCTCCCTGCCAACTATCGTCCCATCAGCCTCATAGATGTCAGCCAGAAGATATATGCCCGAGTGCTGTTGGGCCGATTACAGAGTTGGATGGAGGAACATACTATTCTCAGCCCTTATCAAGCTGGTTTTAGAGAAAGGATGTCCACATTAGATCAAATCTTTAGGTTACAACTATTGCACTGGAAGACAGTGCACATGTAGGGTGGCAGCCTCTATTTGATCTTTGTGGACCTAAAATCAGCCTTTGATTTTGTGCCCAGGGACAAATTGTGGGATATTCTATTGAAACTGGGGTCCCCACCGTACTTGTGTTATCAGTTGAAACGTCTCCATGAACGTAACTTTGCCCAAATTAGACATGGTAAAAATGGTGAGCTCACTGATCCCATACCTATAGACAGAGGTGCATGCCAAGGCTGCGTGTTGGCCCGACCCTCTTTTGCCTTTTTATTAATGGCTTAGTGGAGGCTTTGATTGCGGGGAGGGATATAGACGGCCCTAAGATGGCAAACCACAAGGTACCAGCCTTGATGTTCGCCGATGATACCCTCCTGCTATCAAAGTCTCCTATGGGAATCCAGAGGGTCCTAGACACTTTTTATCTCTTTCGCAAAAACAGGGGGTTAGAGATCAATTTGCAGAAAACCAAATATATGGTATTCAATGCAGGTAACAGTACTCGATCAAATCCCTTTCCAGATGGGAAAGCATTAGAGAGAGTGACCGTTTTTGAATATTTGGGAATTACGTTAACCGAAAAAATGGACTGGGGTGTACAAATCAAGAAGGCAAGTCTAAAGCTGGCACAGACAACAGGGGGACTAGCTAAAGTACTTAGGAATTGTACCTACAAACCGGTTGGACCGGTGGTAGAAATCTATAAAGCCCAAGCTAGTGTAGTGTAGCTCCTATTTCCCTAATAGGCCCTGCGCATTGGAATAATATATCCTATAGGTTTGACATAGGACTAATGTCAGTATGTCCCTATCGAGTATATTAAACTTAATTACTTGTGCCAGCTAGCTCAGAGGCCACTAGAAACTCCTTGACAAACAAGAAGGGAGTAGTTTCTGGCACCCGCAAAACATGACCACTGTGTTTCCCTTTAGAATCAGAACATGTCCCAGAGTCGTGGAAACAATAGATAACTATTTCACTCAGCTCAATCGTGCATGCTTAGTTTTCTCCAAGTTACACAGAAAGAACAGACGGGCGTTTCAATAAAAGATTTATTGAACAGTCTTGTTTCTGATGTAAGTAAAATGTGCTGTTACGATCACAAGACAGTATGCGAAATAAATAATGTACAGTGTGAGCAGTAGAAATAAATAATACTGCGATAGCATTATCTTTTAGTACATATGCCTTTACATAAATAACACAGACTAAAAATGCGAGTACTCATACGATGCATTTCTAATCTAGTTCTACCCCAATGTACCTAACCTAACCTAGGTGTAGGGAGAGGTATGAAGTAGGTGAAATATTCCTTACTATGGTATACTAAGAGTATGTTAAGCCTAGTATGCCTAGTATGCCAAGAGTCCCTCTAGGTTCTTGTCAGCTCCATACCTGAAGAATGAGAGAGGTAGGAATCTCTTTGCCAGACTCGAACTCCAACACCCCGCAAGGGAAGTCAGATCACTGGAAGCTGGACTCTCTGCGTGCAGGGATGACAGTGTCTTCTCAGTGCGTCAGGCCGGGAAATGGGCTCCTCTGAAGTCGAGGTCTCCTCTAGTTTACAAGGGCTAGGGAAGGTATATTTATACCTGAGAGGTACCTCATAATGTTAGCATTGACGTGAATCGGACAGCGGAAGACGTCATGAATGAACCCCTAAGGAATAATGGTTCATGCATAATATATGAGTCCTTGAAGAAATCAATAGTCCTGGGCTAGGGAAACTCCCGCAGCCTAAGGGTCTGTTCTTCACGAACTCGTTGTGACGTTAGGGTGGACGGATGTCGGAGACCATGCCTGTATTTGGAGTGCACGGTTTAATGCCTAAATAAGGCCTGGGAATTTATGCCTATATAAGGGCAGGGCGAATTGTGCCTATATAAGGATATGATACTGGAAAGCCCGTTATGGACACCCTAAGAGGAATACAACACCCACTCCACTTTCGTGTGTACGATAATACTAATATGCTAAACATTTAAAATGCTAAGCATTAAATGGAGTACCGCACATTTAAAAATATTTCTTAAAATCATTAAAAAACATAATATAAAATGCAAAAGGTACTGTACATTTGAAGCAAATGCTTATCATTTCAGGCATAAAGTTCGAAAATAAATGCAATTGGAATGAAATAAGCAGTAGTATTTACATGTGACAGAAAATGATCGATAAGTTCTTCAAAAATCAAAGTCATTTCATGTCATGAAAATTAATGAACTGTTTTAGACACATACGATGACTAAGAGTCCTTGGAAGTACCGTGAAGTCTGTACTATAAGGCTAGTTCTACTTTAAGCAGATTGAAGTGCCATTTTCGTTCGAAAAATGGGAAAAAATTCAATTTTGGTAGAGTTCCAAGTTTTTGTAGAATGTTACTGGATCTCTGGAACACTGTATGCTGAATCAGAGTCAGTTTACGGGTCTGGTGTAAACATGAGATCATCTATTTCTATAGACAAAACATCATCCACAGAAGTTGGTGTCAGTTGGAACACCTCGTGAAGTAGATTAATCGCACAGAGATGTGAAGCATCGCTTTCAGCATTGGTCGCCGCAGCAATGTTCGCGTCCGTTGTTACCTGTGTGCCTGTAGTTCTTTCTCGTACCTCAGCAGCAGCCGGAAGCGTCTGTGAGATCTCAATGAATGCTGACATCAGGATTTGTAGCCTCTGGGGACAACACAGAGCATGGGCCGTTATCGGGTCCAGCAGAGTATCGATATCCGTTGGCGTATCCGATGGATATGTTAGAAAGGTGTCCAACACGCATTCTACACCGCATAGCAGGCATCGTAGAACAGGTAAGATGCAATATTGCCAGATTGGTCTGAATGACAGGAACCACGTGGTATTAACACCTTCGCCGCGATCGGAATTCCGCTCGTGTGCTGGACATTCCGATCGCGGGCGTGGTCGTGACGAGCTCAGCTCGTCATGCGCACACGCCCACCGCGCAGCATGACGAGCTGAGCTCGTCATGCGCATCGAAGGGGTTAAGGTCCCGTAGACGATTTATGCCCAAAAGCTGTACTATTTGCTCATGGCACTTTCGTTCAAGGAGAGCTTTCTCCATTTCGCTCGGAGTGATGTCGGCGAATAGGCTGGCCATAGCGCAATAGCAGGAAGAGAAATAGAATTCCGGCAACAAGTGCTAGAATTAATGGGATGCCACCAAACACTGAATGTGGATGATTCCGAGTATTGCCTGGAAAGGTGCTAACAGACCGGAGCAGATGCTCTTAAATACATGTACAATTCCGGTTGTATCAAACATATTGAAGATACGTCCTATCATTTCTACGAAATGTATAGGGCAGTTTGTACGTATTAAAGTTTGTATCTCAGCCGAAGTCCTTGCAATTTGTAGATCATAGGTTTCTTTGGCCGAGGTCAAAGGCACTGTTTGCTGTATAAGCATGGCTTTCATTCTGCTTAAAGTATCAAATCTTATAAAAGAGACGTTCAGCGAAGGCCATAGAGGCGACTCCCTGACTGTGTCTATTGGGGCAAACAATACTTGCATACAGCAAGTGACCCTGGAGTTGACCGTTACTAGATATGGGATGCCTGGCAACATGCCACAGCAACTTTGATCATTCAACATGAGGTAACTCCCATTAGAAAGTTGTCCAAACATTGGATTAATCACAGCAGCTGGCGTACCCTGCTGATGGCAAGACAAATTTGCCACAGAACCATTACAAGCACCGTGTAAGGAAATGTCCTGACATATAAGCGAACCGCTTAGTGCACGTTTACAGTTTGTACCGCTCAAAAACACTTCACGATCCCAACTCCAACATCTATATGTATACGGTAAATCCCAAGATGTCTTAATGTATTCCTTACCCAACCTTTCATATTTGCCTGCTTGCATTTGTTTGAGGCAATACTGAAACTGAAAAGTAGTCACAGGTAGTGTGATTTTGCCATGAATAAGCCATTCTGTAGCTGGTTTTTCTGCCACTGTGAATGGTAACTTTTCCAGTTTTTCAATGCTCAGCACTGTATCTCTTGCTCCTCTTTGTGCCAGTTCGATCTGTTTATCAGTGAGATTGTATTCTGCAAACAGAGCCGTTGTGTTGATAAAACGCCAAGGCACATAGCCCGCTCGCAAAGATTGCAGCGTCCAGCTTAATAACACAATAGAACGTAATTGAGATTGGCCTTGTTGTAACATCGCCAAATCTTGTTCTAGTATGTCGATAGCAGAGGATACAATGCCATCCAATGAATATATTCTGGAGGACAAAGTTGTTAACCCATTGTCGACCACAGAGAGTGTTTTCTCTAAATTAATACGATCAAGTTCACGTATTCGTTCTGCGGCCTCCATCTGTGATACTTTCCATGCTTCATTATAGGCAGCATAAATGCCGGCATATATGAAACGTTTTTGATGCGGTTTTCTTGGTCCAAGCAAGAATTCCCTAAGGTCTGCGTCCTTTTTAAGTAAGGCTAAGTGTTGTTTCACATCCTGTAGTGTAGACTTATGCAGCCAATCGAGGCATAATTTTCCTACACTGTATGTTGTTACTACCCCCGGATGTTGTCTTTGGACATATCTTGGGTCTGGCCTATTAATAGTAACGCCCTGAGTTTTATTCAGGAATCTTTCCTGACAGTTATTCGTGTCTGTGGGCCAGATCAACCATTTTTTCCAATCAGGATTAGATCTGTTGAGTTGTAGTATATTGTCAACTGTAACCGCTGCCTGTGTATTGTTATCACTTGTAGGCGTTGGTACAGAAGGATTTTTCATCTCTTTGATCTTGGCTAATCCAAGACAAGACGTTTGTTGGATGGTTTCATTCAAAAACATTATTTGTTCAGGGATGATACAGGCTCTAAATAAAGCTTCTATCCCCTGCACTTGCCAATCTTTAGTACCCCAGACAGTTTTTGTTTCTATTGTATCTTTCCATAAGTCGAAACCCTGTCTAGACAGTTGGGCAGTAAAGGCTGCAGAGTAAATCTGTTTTGTATTAGTTAACATCATTTTCAGTCCTGTATTGGTTACATTTCTAAAGTAAAATGTTTCTGGGTCAGATGTATTGTAACCTGAATAATATGGAAAATGTACTAGCAAATGTTTTTGAACTACCTTTAGGTGGTGTAGGACAATGTTCCCATTGGTTAAACATAAACACATTTCTTGGATATGCAGATTTATGCAAATAATGATGACCATAGTGATTATAACAATACATTTGTTCATAGTCTGATGAACCCTCTAAAT
Organism: Calotriton arnoldi; assembly: GCA_963921515.1. Lineage (NCBI taxonomy): Eukaryota > Metazoa > Chordata > Amphibia > Caudata > Salamandridae > Calotriton > Calotriton arnoldi. Next base: position 186,583 of record CAWUFW010005746.1, on the reverse strand, counting down.
ATTCATTTTTAGAAAATGCAGCAGATTTTTCTAGGTCAAACATTATATCGTTAACAGTTTCAAAGTCCCAATCATCAGAATAGGTACTGGACGAAAGTAGATCACTTAGTGAAATTTTAAACAAATGTGGAATGTTCAATTGTTCCGTCGGACTGAAGATATCAAAATCTGTTTTGTCCCACACTATACCATCCTGTATAGGAACACCTGTGATGTTCACTGATGACAAGTCTCTTGCCTCACGATGGGAAGATTTATGAGGTTTCAAAAGTACGTTCACGTCTTTTCCTTCAGTGTTCACATGGATGTATCTGCCACTTATAAGCACGCTCACAGTTGTAACCAAGGCTGGCCAGAGCAGGAAAACAAAAAGTCCAGATATAATCCAGAGTTCAATCCATGGAGAAACCAAATAAGTCCTTTTCAGAAAGTGAAGAAAGTCTTGTACTTGCTGCTTGGATTTGAATGATGCTGGCGTCGTTTCAGGTTCACTCGGATCTTCTGAGAACGTATCAAAGTTAATGAAATAGCCAGAAGCAGTTCTATCAATTGTTGGAATTGCATCAGGATTTGTAGAAATCACTGGAACCAGTCGATCACTTGCTACGTTGGTGTAGACAGGTGTATTTGGACGAACTGTTACTTGAGTTTCAAGAGGGATGAGTTCCATAGCATTGTTGCTTAGTCCTTCATCTATTACTGCTGAATTCTCGATGGTTATCAGTCTTTCAGTCTGAACCTCTTGGATAGTAGCGAGAGGAGTGCGTTTGCTACTAGGTCGGAGTCCACGAGGCCTACTATTTAGTATTGGCCACATACTGTGGTTTGATGAGGTCGATGGACACAAATCTTTTCTCCTTTCTTCCAGCAAGGGGCGGCAGAAGTACTGTTCTTATTCCTTGAACTGCTAGGACAGATACTGGTTGTCTGTAAGAAGGCCCAAATTCCTTCTTGTCCGCAATCTTTTCTCTGACTAGACTAGATCCTCCAACTTTTGGAATCCAGGCAGGCCTTGCTGGGACCGCCGAATTTTCCCCAGTGGTGGTTGGCTGTAGGAATACGTTGCTTTGTTTCGTTCTTAACTCATTTAGTTCCTGTAAAACAGCCAAACGATCTTTGATATCAAACGGTTTATTTTCCACCACTGTGCCTACGTGTTCAAGGTCTGGTACCCACATTCTTGTCCCAAATAGGACCTCATATGGAGTGACCCCCACTAGAGAACTTCTTGGCAGATTGTTCAATGAGCGTTGGACCCCATTAAGGTGTTTGACCCACCCATCATCCGAACCTAATACCCTAGCTGTTATAGACTGCTTTATGTCCCGGTTTTTCCTTTCCACAACCGGATTTCCCTCAGGATGGAATGGAGAGGAGTACCACAATGCAACGCCCAGACTGGCCATGGCTTCTTTGTAAGCCTGAGAGCTAAACGCAGGACCCTGGTCAGAATGTAGCGTGCCTATTGCGTATGTGCCGATAAAGACTCGCAAATCTTTTATAACAGTTCGAGCGTCAGCCGAGCGCTGAGGCCATATCCATAGGAACCTAGATTCATTATTTGTGGGAATGCCTTTGTCCAGTAGGACGCAGGTGCGTAGATAGTCTAATGCTGTCTAACAATGGTGCCCATTCGCAGCATGGTGTCTTTTGGCTCTCTCGCTGTAATTTACAGTCTAAGCAGTTGTTGATGAATATGTGAATTTCTGTATTCATTCCAGGCCACCAGTACATCTCTTTTAACGTCAAAATTGTTTTAGAGATCCCTTGATGTGACAGACCCTCCCCTAAATGTGTTTCATAAATCAAGGCTGCTCTACGTTCCATGTTTGGGATTACCCTATCCCCCACTCCAGGGATTCGAGCAAAAGGAACGTTGTTCGCATCAATTACATAAGAGTACTTGAGTGGAAACTTTTTAGGTAACGCTGCACTGCTGCCTTTGCCTGAAGCATTGACAGCCAACATTATCTCACCGTCTATTTTAGTTTTTGAATGAGTGATCGCAGCTACGGAAGCCGTCTGCACAGCCCCCTTTGCGGCTTCATCAGCCAATGAATTCCCTGCAACGTGAACGCCATCACGTTGATGACTCAGTGTGTGGATCACGTGAGCCTTTGGTAGTTCGTTTTTCAACTGAACTACTTGTTCCCAAAGCGTTTTGTGCTTTATTGTGCCACCTTTCGCATCTTTGAAACCATTTTCAAGCCAGTTTTGTATATATTCATTATACGACTGAACACAGTAAAAGGAATCACACACTATTAGTGTGGGGAATTCTCGATCTGTACTTTCAAGTGCCAGTTTGAATGCTTGTAGTTCAGCTCGCTGAGCTGTACAATCTCCTAGAGACTGGGTTTTTGTGACCATAGGTCTGAAGATGCCATTTCGCATGCGACCTTTAACGATTGCACACGCCGCACTGTAAGCTTGCTTACTCCCTGTTGCTGGTTGAGCCGATCCGTCAGTGTAAATTATGAATTCGTACTGATCGAGAGGCAGAATTTCAGTAGGCAGAGGACATTCTTGTTCATATTGCAGGAATGCTTGTGTTTTTAAATCTGGATCAAAAACATATTCAACATCTGTTGCAGCAAGAGAATTAACCCATTGTATCCATCTTGGATGTAATGCTTTAGCATTTGGAATGCTTGCTTTTGTTACCGCTTCTAAAGCCGGTACCGGGGTTACGACAATAATGCGTTTCCCTTGGGCTAAGGCTCTTTCTTTTGCTACAGCGGTTTGAACTGCTGTTAGAATTTTTTCAGTTGAACTGAAGCGCATTTCCGCTTGTGTGTACAAATGAGATTTGTATGCGATTGGTATTTTCTCACCCTCATTGAAGGTTAAGTATGTGAATCCACATTGACCCGAAATTATTCGGATCACCAAATTGCGTTGACTTACGCGTGTTTGTAAGTGATTTGTTGCTAACATGTTAGCTTGTAGTGAACGCAAGATTTCTGTGTGTTCTTGTGTCCAGTTTCTGATCGAAAAATCAGGTTTGATTAATGCGTAGAGAGGTTTAACCCTTTCCGCGTAATTTAGAATGTATGTTCTTCCAAAATTTAGGAAACCCAGGATGGATTGTAATTTTCTTTGCGTTTTTGGAGGTTGGAGCAGCGCACACTTTTCTAAAAAGTTAGCTGCCAAGCTCTTGCCTTCACTTGAAAGCTCATATCCTAGAAATAGGACATTGAGATGGGCAATTCTGGACTTTTTAAAGTTGAATTTGTAGCCCTCAGAGGCGAAGCCCAGTATAATGGTGTTCACCCTGTTCAAGTGTTTGTCCAGGTCATCGTCTGTCAGATAAATATCATCGACATAGGACAATGCCTCATTGTCATAAATTTGTAGTAACTCCGTTACTCTCGCTGAGAATAAACCTGGGCTGTTCTTGAACCCTTGTGGGAGTCGACAAAAGTGACGCTGCGTCCCCATTATGGAGAATGCTGTTAAGTACCTGCTTTCAGGTGCTATGTTTTGACAAAAGAAACCATTTGAGATGTCTAATGTTGTTTTATATTTTTTACGCACAATGCTAATCATTAATGCTGTGCTATGTGCATTTTGCACTGCAAAGTTTTAGAACAAGTGTTTAGGTGTCTGTAATCCAAAACTAGACGATATGTATTGTCTGGTTTGGAGACAGGAAACAAAGGATTGTTCATTGAGGAGGTGCATGTTTCAATCACCCCTTGATATTCAAGTTGATCTAAGATCTCCCTGACCTGTTTTTTAGCTTCTTGCTTTATTGGGTACTGCCGTTGTGCAGTTGGTTCATGTTTCAGATGTATTTTATGGTGAGGTGAGTCCTCATCCCATCCTACATGATTTTTATATAATGCTGGGGCCTGGGCTACTGCCCATTTCCTGGCATATGTATATTTTAGATGAATTGGAATATGGTTGGAGAAGGCAGGCATAATAATGTCCTCGCCATGTGGGCACTCCCTGACAAATTGTGGTGGCCAGTCTTTTTCTGCTAGAAGTATGTCATAGCCCTTTGATAGTCTTTCCCAAAAGAGTGCTTTCACCTGTCTAGGTTTGTCTCCCTCCATCCGGAGAGTTATTTCATATAACTTTTGTGGAGTACTAACCCTGGTGTCTACAGTCTCTACTTTAATGTACTCATTCAAGTCCACTATCTCCAGAAGTTCCTTCAGGTTCTGGTGAACTATTGTGACTTCTGCTGCACTGTCCAGCATTGTCTGAGCCCATTCTCCGTTCTTGAGTTGTGTTCTCAGTATTCTCAGCATGTCTAATCTTTAGACCTGCTACTTTCTTTTGGAGAATTGAGGTTTTGCTTTAGTTTTTGGAGCGTGTTTGTCGTCTTTCGATTTCACGCGTTCTTCTCTATGTTCTGTCCGTCCTCTTCTTTCCGAAGTCTGTGATGAGATCTGAAAGGGACGAGAGGAACGTGTATCAGTATCTTGATACCTGTCAGGTTTTCTCAAATTATCCCTATTCCTGAGGTTATACCTCCTTTCAGAGGGCTCCTTTTGAGGAGACCTACCTCGGGATTGAGAACGTTTCTCATTTGAATTTTGTTTATTAGTCTCCCACTTCTTTTTAGAAGATGTAGGAGTTTGTTTAATAGAGTCCTTCTCAGGACTTTCAGATAGCTTCGGCTTCAATGGTCTTCCACCCAAACTATCTCTGCCTAATTCTGCATAAAATTGTTCAATTATTCTGGGTAGCTCAGTTTGATGTTCTGTAACATCAAATTCCTTAATTTTTGGCGGATCGCCACTGCTGCTGCCTCCCTTTAATATTAGATAATATTATTGTTGAGACCTGGTCGAAATTTTTCAGTAACTTCATACCTAAATTTAGAGCAGGCTCTGCCCCGTATTCATTTTGAATTTGTTTCAGGACATCAGGTATTACCGCAATTGACGGAATGCCATGTGTTTTAGTATAGATGGCAGCAAAGACTGAGCCCCAAGTGGTGCAGTCTTCCAGTTGTGGTGTGATCCCCATTGGTAAACTGATTGTTAGTATTCTGTGTTTCTCATACGGGCTAGTATTTGGAAATACTGCTTCGATTTGAGTAATTTTTTGAGCTATCCAGAATGGAATTTGCTCACGTTTTGTGGGCATTTTACCCATGACTGCGTATAGAGTCTGTGGTGTAATTTTTAGTGTATTCCCCTGTTGAGGAGTTTGATTTGGAAGTGTTAATGGTTGCTACACTGTAAAAGTCCGCATGACATATTGGACCTATTGTCTGTAGATTTTTATTAACTCTGTGAGTTGAGTAAGTAATTCCTCGTCTGACATCTCTTCAATGTCAGGATGAGGAGTGTAGCCGGCTAAAATCGGCCATGTTGCTCCTGGTCTACCTAGTGGACCGAGCCTGGTAATGTTTCTATGATGTTTTAGGGCGCCTTTAAACCAGAGCTGATGCTCCTGGTATGTTAATGGAATTTCAATATCCTCGAAAGGAATGTATTCCTCTGGTGGATCATCTTCTTTGTAGAAGTGAAGCGTGTGTGTTACTGAATTTGATTCAGGAAATATTACCCATGAATAGAATACCTCTGTCTGAAAGGATTCATGTCCCTCTAACACGAAAACTGCTCTACCGCCTCTTGGTGGTAGGCCATGTTTTATGAGTTTTAGAGTGATGGCTCTTCTTAAGTTTTGAGGGATGTCTATAACACCCTCCTCGGTTTCAATAAAACCTGTGATATTATAAGCTGCTGCTTGGGCTGGATCAGCCGCAGCTCCACCGTTTCTGGTGGCATCATCGGAGTCAGGCATTTTGTTATTTGAAAAAATGTAGAACAAGTTTCTAGGAAACAAAGTTAAGGTGCACAATATTTTGGAACACTGTATCCTTCAACGTTGAGCAAACCAAACAGCTAATATATAGGGTGTTTCCCTATGTAGCCGTGGTGGATACTTAACCCTGCCCACTCCAGACGTCTTTTGGAGTATATGGGTAGGGGTCTCTGAGAGAAAAAGCACGGCTGAGTTACTCAGTATCTAACGTTGAATTACCGCCTTACCAAACCGTTGGGCGCCATGTAGTGTAGCTCCTATTTCCCTAATAGGCTCTGCGCATTGGAATAATATATCCTATAGGTTTGACATAGGACTAAGGTCAGTATGTCCCTATCGAGTATATTAAACTTAATTACTTGTGCCAGCCAGCTCAGAGGCCACTAGAAACTCCTTGACAAACAAGAAGGGAGTAGTTTCTGGCAGCCGCAAAACATGACCACTGTGTTTCCCTTTAGAATCAGAACATGTCCCAGAGTCGTGGAAACAATAGATAATTATTTCACTCAGCTCAATCGTGCATGCTTAGTTTTCTCCAACTTACACAGAAAGAACAGACGGGCGTTTCAATAAAAGATTTATTGAACAGTCTTGTTTCTGATGTAAGTAAAATGTGCTGTTACGATCACAAGACAGTATGCGAGATAAATAATGTACAGTGTGAGCAGTAGAAATAAATAATACTGCGATAGCATTATCTTTTAGTACATATGCCTTTACATAAATAACACAGACTAAAAATGCGAGTACTCATACGATGCGTTTCTAATCTAGTTCTACCCCAATGTACCTAACCTAACATAGGTGTAGGGAGAGGTATGAAGTAGGTGAAGTATTCCTTACTATGGTATACTAAGAGTATGTTAAGCCTAGTATGCCTAGTATGCCAAGAGTCCCTCTAGGTTCTTGTCAGCTCCATACCTGAAGAATGAGAGAGGTAGGAATCTCTTTGCCAGACTCGAACTCCAACACCCCGCAAGGGAAGTCAGATCACTGGAAGCTGGACTCTCTGCGTGCAGGGATGACTGCGTCTTCTCAGTGCGTCAGGCCGGGAAACGGGCTCCTCTGAAGTCGAGGTCTCCTCTAGTTTACAAGGGCTAGGGAAGGTATATTTATACCTGAGAGGTACCTCATAATGTTAGCATTGACGTGAATCGGACAGCGGAAGACGTCATGAATGAACCCCTAAGGAATAATGGTTCATGCATAATATATGAGTCCTTGAAGAAATCAATAGTCCTGGGCTAGGGAAACTCCCGCAGCCTAAGGGTCTGTTCTTCACGAACTCGTTGTGACGTTAGGGTGGACGGATGTCGGAGACCATGCCTGTATTTGGAGTGCACGGTTTAATGCCTAAATAAGGCCTGGGAATTTATGCCTATATAAGGGCAGGGCGAATTGTGCCTATATAAGGACATGATACTGGAAAGCCCGTTATGGACACCCTAAGAGGAATACAACACTAGAGGCGCGACCCTGTATGGGGCAGAAATCTGTGGCTACCGGCCACCGGACTCTCTAGCTAAAATAGAGAATTAATTTGCTAGACAACTATTGGGTCTCCCCATAAGCACTCCGCTTACACCCCTCCGTATGGACCTTGGGGTTAGACCAATTGCAGAGGAGGTTGCTCTCAGACCCCTTCTATTCTGGCGGCGCCTATGGAGCACCCCAGAATTGGCTGCATTCAGAGAAGAGCTAAAGGAGGTGCTGAGCCTACGGGGAGCGAGCAAATTCCCATGGTTGGCCTTTATCAAAAACACTTTAGCAGCAATGGGAATGGGTGATCTGCGGGCTAACCCTGAAGAAAACTGTTCAATAACATCTAGGAAGGCTCTGATAGAGAGTTATAGGGAGTATAAACTTTCCCGAATGCAGGGTAGGCCTGCGCCTGGTGTACTGACTGCAATGTTTTTAGAGATAAAAAGCCAATATAGGTTAGAGCCCATCCTTGATGATATCCAGCCAGCCCTTGCAAAAAAGCTTTATTTACAATTTAGGTACGGGGTACTCCCATTACGTGTCTTCACAAACAATTGGGGGGTACATCAATTATGGAATGTCCGGCATGTAATACTGCACCCGAGATAGATCATCACGTACTGTTCTTCTGCCAAGGGTACAAGAAGGCGAGACACCGATGGCTTTTGCAGTTATGCAGAAACTTAGGAACTAAACACTGCATGCAGGCATTTACGATACAAAAATACGACACTAGCATGCCGATTGTATACTCAGTCTCACGTTTTTTACTTTCCATGTGGTGTGTCCGTCGAGCAATTTTAAAGCAAGACCCTGCTTGATTTGATCATCCCATTTTACCATTGAGCTTGGCTCTTTTTAAGTTGACTTTTTAATATTATAATGGAGTAAGATTGTATCTTATTTTTATCTATTTTTTTTAAACTTTCTTAATGGAATTGCTGTAAAATGATATTGAAGTGCACTTTATCAAGATATTGGTATGGCGAGCAATGGAATTGTTATTAGGTAAATCAAATGAATGAATTGTGCTGTACTTTTTTAATCTGTACTTTTATGGTCTTAATGGCTGAAATAAAGAATTCTTGACTGACTGAATTATTATATTTGGAAATAAATTTACATTTGTCTCGCTTTAATTTTCTTGATGGATATTTTATCGATGGTCGTGGTTTATTCACTCGTTTTTTTCTGTTGGTTTAAAAGCAAAATCTTATTGTTATTAAAGTGTTACATTTAATTTTATTATTTTGTTTATTTAGTTTCTACTTTTATTTAATTGGGAAAAAAAGACTTACTATTTTTAGTTGATGAAGTTTATTTCATTGGTGTTGTATGTTTAAGTTTGTATAAGCTGTAAAGAGAAGTTTTTGTTAGTTATATTTGTTTTTAATTTATTTTATCATTTTTTATTAGTTTGATTTATTTGTTGGTTAATTTATATACTTACTTAGTTTTATATTTTTCTTTAATGTTGATTTTGTACTTGTTTTCGAAGTTAATGTTTGTTTTGAGTTTTTTGGGTGGAGTTATAGTGAAGTGTAATCTGTGAAACATAAAAGAAAACGTTTTAGTAAATTTGATTATTTTGATTATTATGGGGGTCATTATGATGTTGGGAGGATCGCCACCGCCCGACCGGCAGTGGCGATCCGCCCGACATCTTTCCCCACCCGCCCTCCATTTACCCCCCGCCATATTACAATGGCGGGGGGACAGCGGCAGACGGAAAGACCGTCCGCCGCATTTCCGCAGGCAGGCAATTGTTCTGATTGCCTGCCGGGCGGAACTCGGGCCTAATATGGTGGCGGTGTCTCCATATTAGGATGCCTGGCGGTGAAGGCCTTTCCATGGCGGCATTGCCGCCATGGAAAGGCATGCAGGAATTGCTTCGGGGTCCGTTGAGGGCCCCCATGGGGGGGCCGGGGGGTGGCTGCACTTGGGGGGTACCTATGGTACCCCCCTACATTGGCATGCACAAGGTGGCAGGCACCGCGCGGTGCCTGTCACGTTGTGCATGCCAATGCACTGCATGCATTTTACATTGCGGCGGGTGCTGCTGACAGCACCGCCCGCCGCAATGTAAACAATGCGGGATGCGACCGCCACGGTGGTGGTCGCATCCTAACTGAGGCACAGCGGGACCGCCGCACCTCTGGAGGTCGGTCCTGTTTACAGTTTCGGTGGCGGGCGGCCATCGTAATGGGCCCCTTAGTCTCTATTTTTATTTATTTGTAAAAAAAATATACTTACTCTTTTTAGTTGATGAAGTGTCTTTAGTTGATGTTGTGCTTTTATTGACTTTGGTTGAAGCTGTTAAGAGAAAATTATTTGTTAGCTATGTTTTGCTTTTTTATTAAATGTATTACTTTTAAATACTTTATTTGTTAGTGAAGTTATATACTTACTTTGTGATATGTTTTTTATAATGTTGATTTAATTGTTATTGTGTACGTAAATCTTTGTGTCGAATTTTCTAGGTGTATTTTTAGTGAAGTTTAATCTGTGATATGAAAAGGAAAACATGTTATAGTTTTAGTAAATTATTTTTAAAAGCAAATTTTATTTATTTAGTTACAAAATTTGTTCTTACCTTTATTGAGGGAGTTTCGGTATAGTTGTTTGTGTAGTTGTTTTTCGTTCTGTGTTCTCTCTCGCAAATGTTCACTCTTCCTCCGTGTTTGTCCGTTATATGGTAAATTTTGTGTTGATTAATTGATTGTTTTTATAGTGTTTATTTAATTAGTTAGAGTTTTCTGTTGGTTAGTGTTGGTGTAGTTTAAATTTATTGGTTGAAATATCTTTTTGAATTTAGCTGTTACCTTTTAATTTGAATATTTATTATGTTTATTTAATGTTTTTTTGTTTATTGTTGTTATTTAAATGTATATGTAGATAAATGTGATATATTTTTTTTATATATGATATATATTTATGTTTGTTTATTTTCGGTAGTAGTGATATATTTTTAATTTTGGATTGTTTGTTTATTTATTTGTTTTGGGATTTTTAGTGTATTTGTTTTATTTAAAGTTATTAATTTTGTACTTATTTTTATTGTTTGTTTTATTATGTTATTGAAAATAGTATATTTTTGTGTTTAAATGTTATTTTTGATATAGTTTATATGTATTTTCTCGATGTTTGTGTTTGTATTGTTTATATCGATGTTTTTGATATGTTTCATTTTATTTTAATGTTATCGATATTTTTGTGTTCTTTATTTCTGTTGTCGATATTGTTGTCGAGATTTTTCCAAACAATATTTTTTATCAATGTTTTTGTTATTTCTGTTTTGTGTATTGTGTGCCGATATTTTGGTATACGATATTGTTGACTTGATATTTTTGTAGTTTGATGTTGTATCAGTGATCCGGTCATGGACACACTGGTGTCTAAAGAGCAGATCCTACTTGGTGAGTTTCATCAGGTGTCCTATGCAGCCAGCAGGACCAAACTCTATCCAATAGCTATGGTGGATTTGGAATAGGGAGGTGTGACAAGCCCTTTGAAGGTAGTTGTGTCGCCTGCACTCCCAGTACAGTGTTTACTGGCAAATGATCTCGAAGCATCTGAATGGTCAGAGGTGGAAAGAGGGCTCCATATGAGAATATTGGAGCTCCCTGAGTGGGTATGTGCTGTGACCAGATCACAGACTAGCCAGAAGGGAAATGATGGACACTTGGACCCTGGAACAATGGGCCAAGCATTCATGGACAAGGGCACTGGGTCTGGTGAGCCAGCCCAGGGAACTCCAGAGGTGCAGTAGGAATCTGATCCTGAGGTGGAGGATCTGACCTCTGAGGAAGGGACTCCATCCCTGCCAGAACTGTCAGACGTATTTTAAGAAACAAGGGAACCCAATAAACATTGGTCAGGGACCTTGAGTAGTAGTTAGCTTTAGGCACAGTGGTCCCGAGACAAAGCTAGACAGAGAAGGCTGATGAATATAGTACTGATTCTGAGTCTATATTCATCAGCCCTCTCTATCTAGCTTTGTCTCGGGACCACTGTGCCTAAAGAGAACTGTCAGACGTAGCAGAACTGACAGGAGCCGGTGGAGAGGAGTTTTGTCAGAGGCATAGAGACTGTGTGTTAGACCTGGCTTTTTCAGCGGGTTTATCCTCAGACGTTTTTGCTTTTTGGCCTCCCATTTTTGACCCGGGTTTTGTTGGTTTTAGGACTCTGGGCACTTTACCCCTGCTATTCAGTTCTAAAGTGCATATGCTCTCCATGTAAATTGTGTTTATGGATTGGTGTTTCTATGATTGGCTTGTTTGACTTACAACTAATTCCCTAGTTCCACTGCACTGTGTTTGCCCAGGGCCTGTAAGTCAAATGCTGCTAGTGGGTCTGCAGCACTGATTGTGCCACCCACGCAAGCAGCCTTTTAAAAAGGTCTCAGACCTGCCAGTGCATTGTCTGTGCACAGTTTCTACTGCTATGCCAACCTGGCAAGTGCACCCACTTGCCAGGCCCAAACCTTCCCTTTTCCTACTTGTGAGACACCCCTAAGGTAGGCCCAAGGTACCCCTGTGGGCAGGGTGCAGTGTATGTGAAAGGTAGGACATCTACCGGTGTGTGTGACATGTCCTGTGTCCTGATAGTGAAATACAGTGTATTTCATTTTTCACTATGGAAAGACTATCTGTCCCATAGGATAGAATGGGATTATTTATAACATATTAAAAGTATATCTTCCCATTGGGACCAGATAGGAAGATGGCGTTTAGTATGCCTGAACTCGGAATATAGAAATGCATCTTTTAGTAAAGATGATTTTTATATTGTTTGTTTGAAAATACCACTTTTAGAAAGCGAGTATTTTTTTGCTTAGCCATCCTGGGTGCATCTGCTGGTTTGTGGATTGACTGTCTGGCTTTGGAGTGATAGGGGTTGGGGATGTGCATTCTCTCAGTCAGCCACTGGGGGGTTGAGGTGTGGCCTGCCTTTGCTGAATGAGTGAGGGCTGGGCTGAATAGACCTGGGCTGCATTTAGAGTAGTGGGAGGAGAGTTCCCTGCACCTGAATAGGCCTGGTCTGCCTAGGACAATGCTGTCTCCACCTCCTACCTGGAAGCTGTGCCAGAAAGGACAGAACTAGTTGGGACTGAGCAGACACTGTCTGCCACAAGAGAACAAAGGAAAATGTGATATAAACATTGGGGCCCTGATCCCAGGACTTTAGGACTCGCTTGGATCAAGGAACCTGCCAAGAAGAAGAGCTGGAAGAACTGTTAGGAGGAGTAATGTCCCTTTGCTGTGTTGTTACTATGCTGGGTTGGCCTGCAGTCACTGATTCTGCCTTGGGCAGTGAAAGGACTGGACTGAAATTTCTTCACTTGTCACTGAATATCTCCAAGGGCTAAAAATAGACCTTGCCTCCTGTTCACGAAGTCTCAGGGACAGCAAAGACTTCACTTACCTCTGTGTACCACCTCTGGAAGTTGGAAAGCAGCTGACACTGTCACCGACACCACTGCTGGCTCCGTGTCCTGAAGGCACCGCAGAAGGCACAGCCGCACTTCGCAACACTACCCTGGTCTCACTGACGACAACTGCCGCCGCCACCGAGCCTCTGCTTGCACTATGACCTGTGGGCACCTCACTCCGCACCGCCTAGCTTCACTCCGCTGCCTTGGTCTCACTGATGACGTTGCTGCATGCTGACCTCGACACCTGTGACTGCACTCTGGGTTAGGGGCACTGCTCGTAAGTCACATGACGCACCGCCCCATCCCACACCGCAGCATGGGCCGCCCGACACCAGCTCCCATCAACCGGCACTGCTGCTTGCACTGTGACCTGTCTTCAACGAGCACCGTCCCGCTTCGCACCACATCCCTGGTCTCACCAATGCCGTTGGACGACCGTCACCAAGCCGCTGCCTGCACGTGACTTGAGGGCACCGCACGCTGCACCGCTACGCTTCATATTGCAACCACGACAGTTGCTGCGACCGGCCCACACCGACACGGTCGGCCGGAACCAAAGGTACTGTTTACTAGTCTGCTGACACTGACGCCAGTCCACACCGAGGCGGTCGGCCAGAACTGTTGGACTCTGTTGTTTTCAGCACCGCAGTAGCCCCAGACGGAGCTACTGACTTCAAGGAACTGCGGGGCATATTAGCAAGGGCAGTATCGCCGCTTTAGCGGCACTTTTTGCCGCTAAAGCGGCGATATTTCTATCGCCCTATTAGCAAGCTGTCGCTAACAGCTGTTAGCGACAGCTTTATGGCGAAAGCGACCGGTTTGGTGCCGCTTTGCATGTCAGCGATATATATCGCTAATGACATGCAAAATAGGCGTTCCTGACTAACACGTCAGGAAAACACTCGCAGACACAACTTCGCCCTATTATCAACACGGCCCCAGAACCGCGAAGCGATAAAAAAAGTCACGCTAACCGCGATTAGAGCTGGAATTTAACACCTGCTAAAAACTTGACTTAACCAGTCTTGTCAAAGGGAGGTGGATTGTAAGGTTAAGTCCTCACCTGCCTATTAGCAAGCTTTTCATTAGCGCAGTGAATTTATCGCTGGATTTCTCGCGCTATTGCTGGGTTTCGCCGCTATCGCTGGATTTTTTATCGCCTTGGAGATAAGCGTTGATAATAACGCGTTATCTCCACGATGAAATCCAGCGATAGCCGGCGATAAAAAAAACAGCGCTAAGCGCGCTTTGCGATAATTATTGCAAATCCTTGGTAATATGCCCCTGCATTTTTAAGTCATTCTTGCAAAGTGCACATTTTTGATTACTGTATGTTGCTCTTTTATCGTTTTGGTCTAATTTGCACAGATAAATATTGGTTATTTTTATAAAACTGGTGTGGTGTCCTTTTGTGGTGTTTTCACTGTTTTACTGTGTGTTATGTGCAAATGCTTTACACATTGCCTCTGAGATACGCCTGACTGCTCGTGCCAAGCTACCAAGGGGCTGAGCAGGGGTGATATTAGAAGTGTATCCCCCTTATCCTGTCTAGCAGGAAGGGTCATTTTTAGACAAAAATGCAAGTTATTGCCAACTAGAGACCCCCATTTTTAACACTATCCCATCCTTGAGTGCTTGAGGCAGATTGCCTAAAAGCAAGAGGAGGGGGATGACAGTGGGTTCTACAGAATCTCTACACTGAGGCCAGAAACCTCAAGGTGAGGGCAACTAGGAGGTTGGTGGTGCCCCAGAAGTACAGGTAGTTCATCCTGACTTTGAGTCATGATATCCCTTTGACAGGTCATTTGGGGCAGAACAAGACTTGGAACTGGTTGGTGAACCATTTCTACTGGCCCCATATGGAGGAGAAGGTAAAGGAGTTCTGTAGCTACTGTGTCACCTGTCAGGCCAGTGGCAAAACAGGGGGTAAGTCAAAGGCTCCCTTGATACCACTGCAAGTGGCTGTGACTCCCTTTGAGAGGGTGGGGGTGGACATTGGTGGTCCCCTGGGATCACCAACTGCATCAGGAAATAAGCATATCTTGGTGGTAGTGGACCATGCCACAAGATACCCTGAGGCAATACCCCTCAGAACACTCACTGCTTCTACAGTGGCTAGGGCCCTACTTGGTGTATTCACCAAATTGGGCTTTCCAAAGGAGGTCATTTCAGATAGGGGCACAAACAATTGCAGCTATCTGAAAGCGATGTGGAATGAATGTGGTGTTAACTACAAGTTCACCATCCCATATCACCCCCAGACTAATGGTGTGGTGGAAAGACCCTAAACTCAGGAGGAGATGGGATGTTCTCCTCCCATGTCTACTGTTTGCCTACAGGGAGGTCCCACAAAAAGAGGTTGGTACAGTCCCATTGAGCTGTTGTTTGGGCACCCTGGTAGGGGGCCATTGTACCGGATGAGAGAGTCTTTGGAAAGGACTCTGAAGGAAGCAACGGACAATGTGATTCACTATGTGCTGGGCCTGTGCTCCTGCAAGGCAGAGTACATGTACAAGGCAAGCAGAAAACTAGAGGCCAACCAGGAGCTCATGAAGCACTGGTATGATCAAAAGGCTGCCTCACCTGAGTATACTCCAGGACAATTTGTATGGGTGTTGGAGCCTGTAGCTCCTAGGACCGTACATGATAAGTGGACTGGGCCCTATTCAATCATTGAAAAGAATGGTGAGGTTACTTACCTGGTAGACCTTAACACCCCCAGAAACCCTCATAAGGTCCTGCATGTCAAAAGATTGATACACCTACCATGACAGGGCAGACATAACCATGTTACTGGTCACAGATGAGGGAGAAGAGGAGAATGAATCAGTACCTGACCTCCTCTCCAACAATGTGCAAGATGGGTCAGTGGAGGGAGTTGTACTCTCTCCCAATTTGACAGACCAGCAGCACAGAGACTGCAAGCAGGTGCTGGGGATGTTTGCCGGTCTGTTCTCTTTGACTCCAGGCATCACTGATTGGTGTGTGCACCACATTGACACTAGTGTCAGCCCACCAGTCAAAAATAAACTGTACTGATTGTCTGACCAGGTCAGAGCCAGCATCAAGGCAGAGGTGTCTAAGATACTGGAGCTGGGTGCAATTGAGCCCTCTGACAGTCCATGGGCCAGCCCAATGGTGTTGGTGCCCAAACCTAACCCCAGGGAGGAAAGAAGTTAAAGTTCTGTGTGGACTATAGAGGACTTAATACAGTTACAAAGACTGATGCTCACCCTGTACCTAGAGTAGATGAGCTCATTGATAGGTTAGGGGCTGCTAAGTGTGTGAGTACATTTGATTTTACTTAAGGCTACTGGCAGATTGCCCTCACTGATGGAGCAAATGAGAGGTCAGCATTCTCCACAACAGAGGGACATTCCCAGTTCAAAAAATGCCTTTTGGCTTAATGAATGCCCGTGCCAATTTCCAAAGGTTGGTGAACATGGTCCTATCTAGGTTGGAGCAGTTCAGTGCAGCTTATCTTGATGATGTAGCTGAATATATTTCTACCTGGGAGGATCACTTAAACCACCTGAGGGAGGTGCTACAGGCCATGCAGTGCTAAATAGGGCAGAGTTCTGTGGTGTACCTGGGCCTGGGTCTTTACAGACTGCCTTTAAAAGTAAATTGTATGCAAATTCAACTTTGGTGGTATGGGTTCTTTAGAAGTGATAATCTACCTTATTTTTACAAATTAGTTACCCCAATGTCTCCCCTAGTGCTACCAAGGGTGGGAGGCCATGTAGTTATAAGCAGGGACGTTATACAATATGTTTTATATGCCCTGGTGAGGGTAAAACTGCCCATTTTATTTTTCCCCATCAGAGATACTTTACTCCATAGGCTAACATTGCAATATTTTATTGAGGTATAACTATTGCTAGGAAAGGAGCCAAAATAACATTCAAAGACTTAAAAGATTGATTTTGATCAATTCAACAACTTGCTACTGTTAAATTTGTCATAACTTGTACAGAAGAGAAGTTATAGAACTTTCTCTTCTGTAAGTCAAAGCCCAGCTTTCTATTGGCCTCTGCTGATTGGTCAGCCTTAACTGGCTTAACCAGGCTGCTTTGATTAGGTGAAAGTGGCCTGGCCGGAGCAGAGTTTATCTGATGGAGAGAGCTCTGAAGCTGTGGAGGATAGGTCATAAAGAGGGGGCTAGGTAAATCAAACTGAGCTCAAAGAGAGATCAGATCAGTAAGGAATGCTAGGCTTACTTACCCCCACATGCTGTACCTCAGCCAGATGGCAGGCTTCGGACAAGAATTTGCAGAGGTCCGCGGGAGGAGAGCTAATGGAAATGAGTCACACTGTGCGTTGGGTTAGCTAATTCTTACTCCTTTGGAGAGAAATTATCCAGGATGTATTTTGGAAGTGCAGCACTTTCTGGAACAAGAAGATGCCACACTTTGGAGGAAGTTGTCATGCTTTTGGCACCAAGCATCTCATTGGACAGAGGTGCCCCCCTGCTCGTTGCCCCAGAACACTGAATAAATATTTGAGAGCTGCATAGTCTCTCAGAACTGCTGCCTGAAACTACAAGGATAAGGACTGCCCTGCTGGAATCTGGATTTACACCCAAAGGCCTGCACTCTGAATGACTGTGCCTGCTGCACAATATGGTACTACAGCCCTGGGGACTGTACCTTGCTTCAAGAAGGATTAAGGAGTGGACTCCCTGCAAGCTACAGGTTAACAGAGACCACCTGCATCATCTTCACCAAGAGTCCCCACTCTGGAGTGCTTCCAGTGGACTTTTAAGGATTTGGCCAGGTGCCTTGTAGGAATTGTAGTCCACATCCCAGAGACCATCTAGGAGATTTCAGACCTTTGTATTGGTGTTTTGGACACTTGGAACCTACAAGGATACTTTCATGAAGCACCTCCTGAAGTTTGGAGAACTCTGTAGAACTTTTGTGAAAAAGCTCCATGAGGTGACCGACCCAACGTCTCGAGTCGAGCCACCTACCTTTAACCGCAACCCGGCCTGGATTTCAGGTTCATCCCACTGAAAGCTCCGGAGCTCCAGACTTCCAGGATTTGACCAGAGCCTCACAGAAAGTCAAGCCAGCGAACCCTCACCAAATCTGGCCTGCTACGGAGGGTCGGGTGACATCGAAAGAAAAAGCTCCAGAAAAGTGTGAAGGTAAATTTAGTTTGGGTCTCCCACTTAGTGTATCTGACCAAGCTTGACCAGATGTACCAGAGTGGCGCCAAATGTTTTTAAGCCCTGTAAAGTGGTTAATCTATAAAAATTCATATCTCCGGTTCCCTACACTGGATTTTTGTCATTTTGGTGTCTATTTGTTCATATAAATATTTCCCATTGTTATAAATTGGTGAGAGATTTTTATTGTGTGTTGTGTCTTACTTATTTGACGTATTGGTGTTTTTAAATGCTTTACACTCCTGTCACCTAAGTTGGGCCTGACAGCTTGATGTCAGTTACCAAGGTTTGAGCATGGGGCTAATTTACGAGACCTTTACTGGACCCTATACCTTGTTAGTGGCCTTACTACTAATGGTAGGTGCATACTTACCCCAACTAATAATAACCCGCTTTCCAACACTGATAAGATTTAGGGACACTGCGTCACTGGGAAAGAGCAGGAAAGCGCTTCATTTAAGGCATATGGCGCGTTCCTGAATTTTCCCCCTGCTCTGGTGCACATATGGGCTGCCTAGCACCAATGCAGACACCCTTGCACTATGGTGCAAGGGTGACTGTGTTGTATGCAGGATTGTTTTTATGCAGGAAGGGACATCTTCTGAACAAAAACAGTCCTGAGAGGCATATTCCTCTATCCATGTGTGCTGCAAAATGCAGCACACATAGAAAGAGGAAGTAATGAAGAGAACTAAAGATATCTCTCCTTGTTACGCTTCTACTAGGGAGGCGTATCTTTTTGGCACATGCCTAGGTTTACATGGTCTTATAAATCTGGGAATGTGTCAAAACATACGGCAGCTGCGCCGTAACACCAACGCAATGCCCATGAAACGCCTTCACAGGGCAGAGTATCACCAGATTTTGGAGCCACTGAAAGCCACACAAAGTGGCTTTGCATGATTTAAAAAATCTGACTTAAGGTTTGTGTTGCTCTTTCACCATGTTACGTGGTGCAAGCGCGTCGCAAACCGGGTCAAAATTATGGCCCTTTGTATATAAGGACTACCACTTGACCATGTGTCAGGAGAGGTCCTTTGCCCGGATTATTACCCAAGATTCTGCCAGAAACGGCCTTACCTACTGCCAGCACACTTCGCAGATGCTACATCCCGCCTGAAGCTGATAAAGCCAAGTCCCGGAGGAACACAAGACCACTACCACAGCGTGTGTTTGCCCTTTACAGGGAATATTGTCTTCATGCCTCCGCTGATAAAGACAGCCTTTGCTGTCAACAAGGTATGCAGGGCATCACTTCTCCCTAAGAAATTCTAGGCAGCAAGTTTTAGATTACATTTTAAAACATGCTAGAAATTTTCATTTTATTCTTGTTATTCATAACGTGCCTTCCTGCTGTTTTTATAATATTTTGTGTGTAGTTGTTTTGGATGTACTGAGAAACAGATTATTCATGTAATGATAAATTAGTTTTCTGAAAAGTGTTCTTATCTTAGTACAGTGTGTATATGATACTGTGAATAACGAAAAAACGTTTTTTGCTGTTTACACTGTGCCCCTGATCACTTTATGGGATTGTTCATAACCCAATAAAAAAATGCATCTATCTCAATTACACATTGAATAGTGTTTTGCGGGGCTACAATAACCTGTTTTTCACATTAATCACTGGTGTATTGAACCAAGTTCGCCCTTTTCACCCGTGGTTGGGAAAGCACACCTTGAAGAGCTACGCCACAGTCATAGGTTACACAACAGCACCTTCTTCGAAACCTGATGCATCATTTACAAAGCCATCACAACCAGCACCCACTGCTTATCTCTGGTGGTTCTCTTCTCAGCACATCTGCAGCCAGGACTCCATCGGACTGCTGACTAAAATGTGTATAAAAGAAAAAAAAAACAAGGCAACTGGTCTTTTCCATTTATACATCCAGAATCTAGAACAACATTCTCATATCAATCAGCAATGCCCCACAGCTCTTCCACTGTATGAAAGAATTGAAGACTCAAGTCAACTGTTTAACCCCTTCGCTGCTAGGGCTTTTCCCCCCCCTGTGCTAAGCCTTTTTTTGGCTATTTGGGGTAGCTTGCACTTAGGCCTTTGTAACTTTTTGACCATATAAGGTATCCACGCCAAATTTGCATCCTTTTCTTCCAACAACATGGGGATTTCAAAGGCACCCAAGGTTTGTTGATTCCCCTGGAGAGGACCCAGAAATTAGCCAAAATACAGCTACATTTTGTTCTTTTTGGGAAAAATGGGAAAAAAGTGCTGCAGATGAAAGTGTCTCGTTTTTTCCCTGCAAACTGTATCAACAAAGAGTTTGTGGTGCTGAAATCACAATTTTCCCAGCTTTCAGGAACAGACAGACTTTTGTAAGAAAACAAAAATGTTTTACACAGTTTTGGCATTTTGCTGGGACATAGCCTATTTTTGCTACCTTTTGTGCTTTCAACCTCCTTCCAGTTAATGGTAGAAATGGGTATGAAACCAATCATGGATCCTGGAAATCTATACATTTCAGAAATGTAGACAAAAGTCTGAATTCAGCAAGGGGTCATTTGTGTTTATCCTTCAAGGTTTATTTTATAGAAAATAACAGTTGAAAATAGGAAACATTGAAAATGAGTTGAAAAAAAAGCCATTGTGCCAACATTTTCACCTTTAACTGCTTATAAATATGACAGATTTGTTAAAGCAATATACCATTACATCCGCTGGACTCTTCTGGTTGTGGGGATATATTGGACTTGTAGGTTCACCAAGAACCCGACGAACCCAGAGCCAATAACTGAGTAGCATCTTGCAATGGTTTTTTATTGTGTACCGGGTATATAGCAATTCATTTGGGAAAATATAAACTGTGTGTGAGAAGTTGGCCTGGTATATGCTGTCCACTAATTATAGTGGGCACCTTGCACCAGTCCAAACAACCCCTTATTGGAGATAGGTTAAAGACAACCTTTATTGAAAGCTATCCTAGTGGTAGCTATGGAGAGCAGCCTTCAGGCTAAGTCTTGAAGGAATGTAAAGCAGCTTGTTTTACCAGTCTATAATCTCTTGAGTGACCAAATGAAAGAGGACCACACCAGGTATATATATAAAATATATGTATTTAGTCTTAAACACACCCCTCTAGTCTCTTTATGAGGCTAGAGTTTGAAGTACATACTTTACAAGTCAAATATCAACAGTAATAGCACAAATACACGTTTGAGCCCTAGGGGCGTACCAAACCATATACTAAAATAGTGGTATAAGAACCACGACTGAGCTAGACACAAGGCCTAGAGCCTGTAGAAGTGCTTGGACCACAAGGAACCACCCAAGGTAGTGACACAGGGGACCCACGGGGGACGCGTGCAGTGTGAGAACACAGCCGCGAATCGCCGTTAACTTCTATGGGGAAAGTCGCGGTTCGTATTTTAAAAGGAAAGGACACTTAGAGGAGGACTTGGAGCAAATCCCTTTAGAACTAGGCAGTTCTAGAGTCAATACCCACGGGAGCACCGGAGTACTCGAGTTACCTCACCCAGGAAGCCGGGTGCATAGGTGTCTTTTGTCGTCGGGTTTCGTCGTCGTTTTCAATGGCGATCTGCTGCAGCAGGCTGCTGGCGGCCAAGTCGAAAGTGTCCGGGTGGATCCAAGGGTGGATCGAAGATCTGAAGAACCTGAAAGCAGAGGGGACAGAGTCTGGGTCACTAGCCAGTGACCAGGAAGGCGATGAGCAGATGCCCACCGATGTCGGGTGCTTCAGGTAGGTTGACAGTCATCTTGACTCTTCAGCCATGAGGTCTAGGAGGTGTCGACGATGACCAGGAGCTGGATTCGAGCTGCCCATGACGTCTGTCGATTGCTGCCGTGTCGGCGACCGGATTGGACCCAACAAGCCTTGGCAACGGCAAGTCATGGGGAAACAGAGAAAGGACGTTGATGCAGACCAGCAAGGTCTGAGGGACTCACCCAGTGAGGGTAAGTCAGGGCACGTCTGGAGCAACCAGGAAAACTCAAGCAGAAGAAGAGTTGCCTTCGGGAGGGCCCACTAGCCAACGGACTAGCGACCGCAAAGGAGCCTCGAAAGGACGCACTTGGAGCTGGCTCACAGGACACTCGTGGAGTGGAGGCCAGTGATATTCGGTACATTCGGTGCTGGAGGCGGGGGCTACTCGGAGCCCAAAGCACAACTTCGTGGGAGACCAGGAAGAGGATGCACTTGCAAACGTTCTTGGTGTCCCGGGGTCACGGTTACACGTTACCCACGACAGCTACGGGCCTCAGCTTCGCTGGGGACTCAGGGCAGCCTCGGGGAAGTCTGGAAATCCACCTCTGGTGTTGCAAAGTCTTCGGCGTCCGGCGGGAGCTTCAGCGATGCAGACCGGACAATTGCTTCTTAGGTGCCTGCCAAGCAGGGGAGTCACTCCTTGACCCCAAGGGAGATTCTTCAGTCCTCTAATCTTGAAGTAGAGCGTCGAAGGTCCAGGAGTCAGTGTCAGAGTTTCGTCCAGGGTAATCTAAAGTCCTAAGGACTGGGGTCCCATACTTATACCAAGTTAGGGGGTTGGACATACTCTGGGGACCCACCTATGGGAGGGTCAGGGAAGAGAGGTGGTTACACCCATTTCCCTTTGTCCAGTTTCATGCCAGAGCAGGGGCAGGTAGCCCCTGCAACCGGTTTGAACTGGGCTATGCACAGGGACACCAAATGTGCCCCCAGTGCAGGACTTCAAAGCACCAGAGAGTGCTCCCGCCCAGCCCCAATACACATTATCCTGTCTGGGGAGGTGGTTACACCTCCCTTCGACAGGAAACCTATTGTCCAGGCCTCCTCTGCCGGAGTTTCAGTCAGCAGCAGGAGGCCAGACCCGTGTCTGTGGCAGCGGCATCCATTTTGTGATGTCAGGGCTCTGTAAAGAAGTTACCGGGTAGGCCGGTGGGTACATGTCTCTCCCTCTAGAAGGGTGGAATGCTACCCCCGCCACCAGAACTGCCGGGGGGTAGTATTCCAAGATGTTTGACACCAAACACGACATGTTTTGGTGCAGCCAGTCCAAAGTTAGCATTCTACCGCGAGGATATAATGCACTTAAGAGTATATGGTCCAGCTGTACCACAAACAGCATCAGAGGAGGGACTCTGAATGCTGCAGCGGGGCTCTGCTCATGCAGGGGCACCCTCTCACATAAAAACCAAGCACTCTGCCTTCAGGATTGTAAAGGCCTGCCATAGGAGTGACTTATAGGGTTATATGTGTGTGCAATGGTAGTGATATAGGTAGCCTATATCACAGTAAGGGGTGCATGCACCACCTTACCCAGGCTGCAGTAGCAGACCTGTGGTGTCATTTTGGCTGGCCTTCCAGGGGTGGCATAATACATGCTTCAGCCCCTGGCAGGCCTCTGGGGTACCTATGCCCTGGGTACATAGTATACCATATACTAGGGACTTATAAGGGCACTCCAGATTCCAATCAAAGATGTACCTAAGGTACATGGAAACCATTTTAGAGAGGAAGCAGCTAGGCTGGGGTTCTGATTAGCAGGGCCCCAGCCAGACTAAAGTCGAAAAACATGAAGCATCAGCAAAAGTGGGGGTACCCATGTGAAGCAGATCCTACTCTCCTACACAACCTCCCCCAAATGCAGGGACATTAAACTAACCTTGTCCAGTTGAGTCTTCATGTTCTAAGTGGAAGTACCTAGAGAGTCCATCTGCATTGGCATGGTTACTCCCAGGTCTATGTTCCACTGTAAAGTCCATCCCCTGTAGGGAAATGGACCACCTAAGCAGTTTGGGATTTTCACCCTTCATTTGTTTTAGCCATAAGAGGGGCTTATGGTCTGTTTGAACAAGGAAGTGAGTACCAAACAAGTATGGCCTCAACTTCTTCAGAGCCCAGACCACAGCAAAGGCCTCCCTCTCAATGGCTGGCCAACGTTTCTCTCTAGGGGTCAGCCTCCTGCTAATGAAAGCTACTGGCTGATCCTGACCTTCTTCATTCAATTGTGACAGTACAGCCCCTGCCCCCAATTCAGATGCATTTGTTTGGACAATGAACTTCTTGGAGTAATCAGGACTCTGTAGAATGGGAGCAGTGCACATGGCCTGCTTCAAGTCATCAAATGCCTTTTGACAGTTAGCTGTCCACTGAACCTTTTTGGGCATTTTCTTGGAAGTTAAGTCATTCAGGGGTGTCACTATTGATCCATACCCCTTGACAAATCTCCTATAGTACCCAGTCAGGCCTAAAAAGGCTCTCACCTGAGTCTGGGTAGTTGGAGCAGTCCAGTCCATGATGGTCTGGATCTTGCTCTGTAATGGTTGAACCTGGCCTCCACCCACAAGGTGGCCCAGGTACACAACCTGACTCTGCCCTATCTGGCACTTTGTGGCCTTGATAGTTAGGCCTGCTTTCTGCAGGGCCTGCAAAACATTTCTGAGGTGAACCAGGTGATCCTCCCAGGTGGAGCTAAAGACAGCAATATCATCTAGATATGCTGCACTATAGGCTTCCAGACCTGTAAGGACTGTGTTCACCAACCTCTGAAAAGAGGCAGGTGCATTCTTCAAACCAAAGGGCATCACCACAAATTGATAATGCCCACTAGGGGTTGAGAATGCTGTTTTTGGCTTTGCATCATCAGCTAGCCTGATCTGCCAGTAGCCAGCTGTTAGGTCAAATGTGCTTAGATACTTGGCTGATGCCAAAGTGTCTATTAGCTCATCTGCCCTGGGTATTGGATGGGCATCAGTCCTAGTGACTGCATTGAGACCCCTGTAGTCCACACAAAACCTCATCTCTCTTTTCCCACCACTGGTGTGAGGTTTTGGCACAAGGACCACTGGACTAGCCCAAGGGCTATCTGAGGGTTCAATAACTCCCAAATTCAACATCTTCTGGACTTCTGTCCTGATACAGTCCCTGACATGGTCAGGTTGCCTATAAATCTTATTTTTAATAGGCAAACTGTCCCCAGTGTCCACTTCATGAGTGCACCAGGTGGTCTGACTTGGTGTCAGAGAGAACATATACCTGAACTGATTGAGCACCTGTCTGCAATCAGTTTGCTGCTGGGCAGTGAGGCTGCCTGCCAAGGCTACACCATCCACTGACCCATCATCAGGGTTATGTGATAGCAGGTCAGGGAGTGGGTCACTCTCTTCCTCCTGTCCCTCATCAGTAACCATGAGCAAGCCCATGTCTGCCCTGTCCACATATGGTTTCAATCTGTTGACATGGAGAACCCTGTGGGGACTCCTGGGTGTTCCTAGGTCTACTAAAGAGGTGACCTCACCCTTCTGTTCAACAATGGTATGGGGTCCACTCCATTTGTCTTGGAGAGCTGCTGGTGCCACTGGCTCCAACACCCACACCTTCTGCCCTGGCTGGTAAACAGTCAGTACAGCCTTTTGGTCATGCCAGGCTTTTTGGAGTTCCTGGCTAGCCTCAAGGTTTTTAGTTGCCTTTTTCATGTACTCAGCCATCCTGGAGCGGAGACCAAGTACATAGTCCACTATGTCCTGCTTTGGGGGCTTGAGAGGTAACTCCCATCCTTCCTTCACCAAGCACAATGGACCCCTGACAGGGTGACCAAACAAAAGTTCAAAAGGGCTGTAGCCAACCCCCTTTTGAGGCACCTCCCTGTATGCAAATAAAAGGCAGGGCAAGAGTATGTCCCATCTTCGCCTAAGCTTCTCTGGGAGTCCTTTAATCATGCCCTTTAGGGTTTTGTTGAATCTCTCAACTAAACCATTGCATTGTGGGTGATAGGGTGTGGTGAACTTGTAAGTCACTCCACACTCCTTCCACATTGCTTTCAAGTATCCAGACATAAAGTTTGCACCCCTGTCTGATACAACCTCCTTAGGGAAGCCCACTCTTGAGAAAATTCCCAGGAGGGCTCTTGCCACTACAGGTGCTGTAGTGGTCCTAAGGGAATAGCCTCTGGGTACCTGGTGGCATGATCCACCACCACCAGGATAAACCTGTGCCCAGATGCTGTTTGGGGATCCATGGGACCAACAATGTCAATCCCCACCCTTTCAAAGGGAACCCCCACCACAGGTAGTGGTATCAGGGGGCCTTTGTAGTGCCACCTGCCTTGCCACTGGCCTGGCAGGTTACACAGGCGCGACAAAACTCCTTGGTGTCTTCAGACATGTGGGGCCAGTGAAAGTGAGGGACAATTCTGTCCCAAGTCTTGTTCTGGCCCAGGTGACCTGCTAAAGGAATGTCATGGGCTAGGGTCAATAGGAAGCCCCTGAACTTCAGAGGTATTACCAACCTCCTGGTGGCACCAGGCTTGGGGTCTGTACACTCTGAGTACAAGAGTCCATCATCCCAATACACTTTATGGGGACCACTAGCATTCCCAGCAGCCTCAGCAGCAGCTTGCTGTCTGAGGGGTTCAAGAGAGGGGCAGCTCTGCTGCTCCTGGCTCAGATCTGCCCTGGAAGGGCCCCCTGTCCCTAAGAACTCAACCTGATCAGGCTCAAGCTCCTCTGGGACAGTTCCTTCCTCAGGATTGAGATCATCTCCCTGAAGAGACTGATCTTCCTTCTGAGCCAAGTGGGAAGGCACTGCCTTTACCCTACTACTCCTCCTCTTGGATGGCACTTGGTCCATTGTTCCAGGATCCAAGGCCTGTTCAGTGTTAGGCACTTTGCTCTGTGACCTGGTCACAGCAAACACATCTGCAGGGATGCCCAGCATTTCTGCATGGGTCCTGAGCTCCACTTCTACCCAAGCTGAAGTTTCTAGATCATTGCCAAGCAAGCATTCAACTGGTAGGTCTGCACTTACCACAACCTTCTTAAGGCCAGTTACCCCTCCCCAGGAGAAGTTAACAACTGCCAGAGTATGGTCTGTTCTGACATTGCTAGCATTGGTCACTTGGTACATTTCACCAAGTATAATCTGCCCAGGATCCACAAGATCTTGTGTCACCATGGTGACACTTGCTCCTGTGTCCCTAAATGCCAAAGCCTCTTTTCCATTTATTAATGGCTGTTGCCTGTACTTGTCCAGATTACTGGGACTCACAGAGGAGGTCACATCCATGCCTCCATCACAGACTAGGACAGCCTGAGTGAGTTCTCTGACTAGGTCAGAGCCCATCTCCTTACTCAGGGTCAACCCTACTAAACCCTTGGCTTGTGTATTCCCACCACCAATTGTAACTGCACTAGGGGGAACAGGTGCCTTAGGGGCATTGGTGGGGGCTGGAACAGAGTCTTTGGACTTGGTGCAATCACTGGTCTAGTGTGTCTTTTGCTTACAGACTTTGCACCATGGTTTCTTTTGGCCTTTCCCTTTGTTAGACTGTGAATCCCCACCTGAAGAAGATTTTTGGGGGCCTTGTGAAGACTTTTGGTCTTTACCCTTCTCCCCACCCTTGTCAGAGTTCTTAGAATCTTGCTTCTTTGGGTCACCACCTTGGTTCTGTACCTTCTGTCTCACCCTGGTTCTGACCCATTTGTCTGCCTTCTTTCCCAATTCTTGGGGAGAGGTCAGATCAGAGTCCACCAGGTGCTGATGCAACAGCTGATTTTGACAGTTATTAAGAATCTGCTCCCTCATGTATGTACAATCCTGTGAAGTCACATACCTTACTGCCCAATAACCAACCTTCCAGAGCCTTGGCAGAACAATCAACAAAGTCCACCCAGTCTTGAGTCTGTGCTTTTTGGGTATCCCTGAACTTTAACCTGTATTGTTCAGTGGTTAGGCCAAACCCATCAATTAAAGCCCTCTTCAAGACTTTGTAATTATCAGCATCCTCCTCTCTAACAGTGAGGAGCTTATCTCTACCTTTGTCTGCAAAGGAGAGCCACAAGATTGCTGCCCACTGCTCCTGAGGGACCCTCTGTACTTTACAGGCCCTCTCTAGAGCAGTTATCCATTTGTGGATGTCATCCCCACTCTGGTAGGGAGGGACAATCTTGCTCAGGTTTCTATGGTCATTAGACCTTTCCCTACCACTAGGGAAGTTGCTGCCACCATGGGACTCTAGTCCCAACTTTTTTCTTTGCCTTTCAAGCTCTAGGGACTCCCTGTCTATAGCCAACTGCTCTCTTCTGAGTCTCAACTGAGCTTCTCCATACTTGAGCAGTCTCTCTTTCCTCTCACTGGAGGATTCCCTCCTATGAGAGGAAACAGAGGTCCCTACTGAGGTGTCAGAGTGGTTAGACTCCTGCGAAGGAGATGTAGGCCTTCTGGGCACACTCACAACTCTTCCTGGGGGGACAAAGGGGAGGTCAGTCTGATCCTCCTCCTCAGGAATAGCTGCTTCTTCCAGGTCAGGATCATTGTCATCCTCCTGGCCAGTTTCAGAGGGCAGGTCCTGGGATGGTTCACCCCTGGCCCCTTCCTCATCTTCTGCCCCACCCTCTCGGCCCTCCCTTTCAGGCCCAAAGGGTCTTCTGAGATCATCCAGCAGTAGCATCTCCATGAGACGTTGGGTGTTGGCACTTTTGCCTGTCTTCAGCTTCCTAATCTTGCATAACTCTCTCAATTCCAAGAATGGGAGATTATCATACTTGGAGGGAAGAAGCCCATTGGCTTCTGGCAGGGACCCACTGGTTCCTGGCCTTGAAGACATTACTAGTGTGGTGTGGTGTATGCACTACCTACTCTAGTGTGGCCTACTAAACTCTCTTGAGTTGTAGAAAGGGTGTGCTAGTACTTAACACACAACTCTAAGTTCAGTAGAACTTACTGTATACTAAGCTTGTATTTATATGTACCTAAGGTACCTTTAGTGGTTTTCAGTTGATCAATTCAATTGAGATTATCTGGTAAAACAATAGCAAGCTGGAATCCCACACGCTGCACACCAATGTGAGAAGTTGGCCTTGTATATGCTGTCCACTAATTATAGTGGGCACCTTGCACCAGTCCAAACAACCCCTTATTGGAGGTAGGTTAAAGACAACCTTTATTGAAAGCTATCCTAGTGGTAGCTATGGAGAGCAGCCTTCAGGCTAAGTCTTGAAGGAATGTAAAGCAGCTTGTTTTACCAGTCTATAATCTCTTGAGTGACCAAATGAAAGAGGACCACACCAGGTATATATATAAAATATATGTATTTAGTCTTAAACACACCCCTCTAGTCTCTTTATGAGGCTAGAGTTTGAAGTACATACTTTACAAGTCAAATATCAACAGTAATAGCACAAATACACGTTTGAGCCCTAGGGGCGTACCAAACCATATACTAAAATAGTGGTATAAGAACCACGACTGAGCTAGACACAAGGCCTAGAGCCTGTAGAAGTGCTTGGACCACAAGGAACTACCCAAGGTAGTGATACAGGGGACCCACGGGGGACGCGTGCAGTGTGAGAACACAGCCGTGAATTGCCGTTAACTTCTATGGGGAAAGTCGCGGTTCGTATTTTAAAAAGGAAAGGACACTTAGAGGAGGACTTGGAGCAAATCCCTTTAGAACTAGGCAGTTCTAGAGTCAATACCCACGGGAGCACCGGAGTACTCGAGTTACCTCACCCAGGGAAGCCGGGTGCATAGGTGTCTTTTGTCGTCGGGTTTCGTCGTCGTTTTCAATGGCGATCTGCTGCAGCAGGCTGCTGGCGGCCAAGTCGAAAGTGTCCGGGTGGATCCAAGGGTGGATCGAAGATCTGAAGAACCTGAAAGCAGAGGGGACAGAGTCTGGGTCACTAGCCAGTGACCAGGAAGGCGATGAGCAGATGCCCACCGATGTCGGGTGCTTCAGGTAAGTTGACAGTCATCTTGACTCTTCAGCCACGAGGTCCAGGATGCGTCGACAACGACCAGGAGCTGGATTCGAGCTGTCCCACAACGTCTGTCGATTGCTGCGGTATCAGCGACCGGATTGGACCCAACAAGCCTTGGCAACGGCAAGTCACGGGGAAACAGAGAAAGGACGTTGATGCAGACCAGCAAGGTCTGAGTGACTCACCCAGTGAAGGTAAGTCAGGGCATGTCTGAAGCAACCAGGAAAGCCCAAGCAGAAGAAGAGTTGCCTTCGGGAGGGCCCACTAGCCAATGGACTAGCGACCGCGAAGGAGCCTCGAGTGGACGCACTTGGAGCTGGCTCACAGGACACTTGTGGAGTGGAGGCCAGTGATCTTCGGTGCAGTTGGTGCTGGAGGCGGGGGCTACTTGGAGCCCAAAGCACAACTTCGTGGGGACCAGGAAGAGGATGCACTTGCAAAAGTTCTCGGTGTCCCGGGGTCACGGTTCCACGTTACCCACGACAGCTATGGGCCTCAGCTTCGCTGGAGACTCAGGGCAGCCTCGGGGAAGTCTGGAAATCCACCTCTGGTGTTGCAAAGTCTTCGGTGTCCAGCGGGAGCTTCAGTGATGCAGACCGGACAATTGCTTCTTAGGTGCCTGCCAAGCAGGGGAGTCACTCCTTGACCCCAAGGGAGATTATTCAGTCCTCTAATCTTGAAGTAGAGCGTCGAAGGTCCAGGAGTCAGTGTCAGAGTTTTGTCCAGGGTAATCTAAAGTCCTAAGGACTGGGGTCCCATACTTATACCAAGTTAGGGGGTTGGACATACTCTGGGGACCCACCTATGGGAGGGTCAGGGAAGAGGGGTGGTTACACCCATTTCCCTTGGTCCAGTTTCACGCCAGAGCAGGGGCAGGTAGCCCCTGCAACCAGTTTGAACTGGGCTATGCACAGGGACACCAAATGTGCCCCCAGTGCAGGACTTCAAAGCACCAGAGAGTGCTCCCGCCCAGCCCCAATACACATTATCCTGTCTGGGTAGGAGGTTACACCTCCCTTCGACAGGAAACCTATTGTCCAGGCCTCCTCTGCCGGAGTTTCAGTCAGCAGCAGGAGGCCAGACCCGTGTCTGTGGCAGCGGCATCCATGTTGTGATGCCAGGGCTCTGTAAAGAAGTTACCGGGTAGGCCGGTGGGTACATGTCTCTCCCTCTAGAAGGGTGGAATGCTACCCCCGCCGCCAGAACTGGCGGGGGGGGGTAGTATTCCAAGATGTTTGACACCAAACACGACATGTTTTGGTGCAGCCAGTCCAAAGTTAGCATTCTACCGCGAGGATATAATGCACTTAAGAGTATATGGTCCAGCTGTACCACAAACAGCATCAGAGGAGGGACTCCGAATGCTGCAGCGGGGCTCTGCTCATGCAGGGGCACCCTCTCACATAAAAACCAAGCACTCTGCCTTCAGGATTGTAAAGGCCTGCCATAGGAGTGACTTATAGGGTTATATGTGTGTGCAATGGTAGTGATATAGGTAGCCTATATCACAGTAAGGGGTGCATGCACCACCTTACCCAGGCTGCAGTAGCAGACCTGTGGTGTCATTTTGGCTGGCCTTCCAGGGGTGGCATAATACATGCTTCAGCCCCTGGCAGGCCTCTGGGGTTCCTATGCCCTGGGTACATAGTATACCATATACTAGGGACTTATAAGGGCACTCCAGATTCCAATAAAAGATGTACCTAAGGTACATGGAAACCATTTTAGAGAGGAAGCAGCTAGGCTGGGGTTCTGATTAGCAGGGCCCCAGCCAGACTAAAGTCGAAAAACAGTGAAGCATCAGCAAAAAGTGGGGGTACCCATGTGAAACAGATCCTACTCTCCTACACTGTGAAAAATCGGTATGAAAGACACCTATGTATTTCTGAAATAGGAACAAAATATAGAGTTTAGAAACAGTAGCTATTTGCACATCTCCAAAATTGTGTGAATTATAGGACATTTTTCAAAGTGACTTATTTTTTACACATTGTCTTACATTTGGAAGGCAGAAATGCATCAAAAGTCAATAGGTAATAACAGTTGCTCTACAATTCTGTATTCTCCTAAGTCTCCTGATAAAAATGTTACCTCACTTGTGTGGGTAGGCCTAGTGCCCGCGACAAGAAATTGACCAAAATGCAATGTGGACTGTCCACATGTTTACAGTGAAAACAGACCCTTTTTTTGCAAAGTGCCTAGCTGTGTATTTTGAACCCAGCTCAGCCGGCACCTAGGGAAACCTAGCAAACATATACATTTTTTAAAACTAGGCACCCAGGGGAATCCAGGATGTGGTGACTTGAGTGGCTCTCACCAGGTTCTGTTACCCAGAATCCCTTGCAAACCTCAAAGTTTGTAAAAACAAAACACATTTTCCTCACATTTCTGTGATGGAAAGTTCTGGAATCTGTGTGGATCCACAAAAGTCCACCCACCCTGCATTCCCCAAAGTCTTCCGATAAAAATGGTACCTCACTTGTGTGGGTAGGCCTAGTGCCCGCGACAGGAAACAGCCCAAAACTAACCATAGGCAATGAACTCCGCTCTGCTAGCGGAGGTTGCAGAGATTTGCTAACTACGCATTACATTGAAAACACAGAATTCATGCAAAAACTTCGAATCCGCCACGTAGCGGAGTTAGCTACTGCACCTGCAACCCTTTGATAAAACAATGTTACCTTTACATGCTAAAAAAGCATATAACCAATTCACAAAAGTGAGCTTTGAAAAATATCAGGCAATGAGAGAGGTGATGATTTTGGGGTCCCCCCTAACCTAGGGGGGGAGGACCAAGCAGATGCCTTGAACGCAAAGAGCACATCATGCTGAACGATTCGGTGGTTGTCCCATCCTCCTAGGACCACCCCAAGCAAAGTTATGAGCAAAAATACAATGCCAACCAAAGGCCCAGCAAAGCACTATGGGGCGAGATTCTAGAGTGCAGTGAATATTATAGTATTAGCTCTCAGCTGAGCCGGGAGAGCGCGCTGCTGCTTGAGGAATGTTTTGATAGTGGATACTATAATATTCACTGCACTCTAGAATCTCGTCCCATAATGCTTTGCAGGGCCTTTGGTTGGGATTGTATTTTTGCCCATAACTGTGCTTGGGGTGGTCCTAGGAGGATGGGACCACCACCGAATCGTTCAGCATGATGTGCTCTTTGTGTTCAAGGCATCTGCTTGGTTCTCTCCCTAGGTTAGGGAGGACCCCAACATCATCACCTCTCTCACTGTTTGCTATATTTTCATTTTCACTTTTGGGAGATGACTATATGCATTTTAGCATGTAAAGATAGAGTTACTTGTTTTACCAAAGGTATGTGAGGTTTCTGTTTTATTAATTGGGATGAGATGAAACGGAGTTATGGATCGGAGTTTCAGGGAATTCTGCAAATTCCGCGTAGTGGTACTCCGCCAACTTCGCCCACCCTTACCCAAAACGCAACGTGGACACACCACATTTTTACAGTGAAAACTGACCCTTTTTTTTGCAAACTGCCTAGATGTAGATTTTGAACCCTAGCTCTGCCGGCACCTAGAGAAACCTAACAAACCTATAGATTTTTGAAAACTAGACACCCAGGGGAATCCAGGAGAGGGTGACTTGTAATAAAAAAAACACATTTTCCCAACATTTGTGTGATGGAAAGTTCTGGAATCTGTCTAGATCCACAAAATTCCACCCAACCAGCATTCTCCAAAGTCTCCCGATAAAAATGGTACCTCACTTGTGTGGGTGGGCCAAGTGCCCGCGGCAGGGAATGGCCCAAAACGTACTGTGGAGACATCACAATTGCCTATCACAAAACAACCTTGTTTTGCAAGGGGGGTCACCTGGGTTTTTGGCCTCGGGCTCAGCGTCCATCTAGGGAAACCTACCAAACCCACACATTTCTGAAAACTAGAGACTCGGGGGAGTCCAGTGAGGTATGGCTTGCATGGAGCCCCCAATGTTTTCCTACCTAGAATCTCCTGCAAACCTCAAATTTAGCTAAAAAAAACACTTTTTCTATTAAATTTTTGTGTGGGAAAGTTGTGGGATCACCGGGCTGACACAAATTTCCTACCACCCAGCGTTTCCCCTGGTCTCTCGATAAAAATGGTACCTCACTCATGTGGGTGGCCCTAGTACCCGCGACAGGCAGGGGCCCAAAATGTATTGAGGAGACATCAAAATTACCTATCACAAAACGACCTGGTTTTGCAAGGGGGTCACCTGGGTTTTTGGCCCCGGGCTCAGCCGCCATTTAGGGAAACCTACCAATCCCACACAGTTCTGAAAAATAGACACCCAGGGGGGGTCCAGGGAGGTATGGTTTGCGTGGACCCCCAAAGTTTTCCTACCCAGAATCCCCTGCAAACCTCAAATTTAGCTGAAAAAATCACTTTTTTTCCCAAATTTCTGTGTGGGAAAGTAGTGGAATCACCGGGCTGACACAAATTTCCTACCACCCAGCATTTCCACAGGCCTCCCAATAAAAATGGTACCTTATCCGTGTGGGTGGCCCAAGTACCCGCGACAGGCAAGGGCCCAAAACGTATTGAGGAGACATCAAAATTACCTATCACAAAACAACCTGGAAAGGTAATTTTAATGTCTCTTCAATATGTTTTGGGCCCTTGCCTGTGGCGGGTGCTTGGGCCACCCACACAAGTGAGGTACCATTTTTATTGGGAGACCTGGGGGAATGCTGGGTGGTAGGAAATTTGTGTCAGCCCAGTGATCCCACAACTTTCCCACACAGAAATTTGAGAAAAAAGTGATGTTTTCAGCTAAATTTGTGGTTTGCAGTGGATTCTGGGTAGGAAAACGTTGGGGGTCCATGCAAGCCATACCTCCCTGGACTCCCCCGGGTGTCTAGTTTTCAGAAATGTGTGGGTTTGGTAGGTTTCCCTAGATGGCTGCAGAGCCTGGGGCCAAAAACCCAGGTGACCCCCTTGCAAAACCAGGTTGTTTTGTGATAGATAGGTGGCACCTGTGTTTTTGGACCTGGGTTTGCAGACATCTAGGTAGGCCTGGGCGGTAAATTCCGTTCCGCTCGCGGAATTTGCGGAATTTGGGTATGTCGCGGGGTAAAGGAATGTACGAGGCGGGCTGGTATATGCAAGGGTGTTTATTTGGTCAATAGAGCTTGTCGGGGTGAAAGACAATGTCCAGGGCAGCGCCGTCCACTCTCTCGTCAACGGGGAAACTAGCTCTTCGGAGATCACGTTGTCGTCACGGACATCCCAGGTAGTGGTATGTGAGAAAAACAAAAGAGAGCAAGCCTTAATATCAGGCGGTTCTGCAGTGATGAGGGAAGGGGTTAGTGAGGGAGCACCAGGATGCCGGGGACGTGAGGGAATATGGGGAAAACCAATCACCGAGACACGGGGGATTACCCGGTACACAAGGCTATGGATACCACCCACGCTCAACTGCCACCCGGGAAGGAGGTAACCGCCCGTCTCCCAGACCCCCAGAGTCGGTCACGAACCTGTTGAGGCCACGAACCTCCAGGTCCGTGGCTGGGCACTTGGCGGGGAATGCCTCCTGGCTCCTCGTCGGTCTGTCCTGCGTCGATACGAGGTTCCTCGGTAGTCGCGCTGCGTCCTCTCGGTTCCGCTGGTCTTGGGAGCTTTTGTCCGTCTTCTCCACCGTTCTGCTCACCTCCCTCCTGACGGGTGGTCCAGCCTTTTTGTGTCGACGAATCCCGATCCGTGATGTCATCGGGGGCGGGGCCTGGCTGCAGGTTGGCTCCGGGGTTAAAGGGCCAGAAACCCGGGATATCCGGAGTCCCAGGGTCGCCGATGGCAACCTCAGCGTCCGGAAGCTGTAAACAAGAAAAGGGATCCGCCAAAGGTGAGTCCCGAGGTCGCCCCATGGGAGCGGGAGGGAACGAATCCTGACAGGGTAATTTCGCGTTCCGCGGAGAACGCGGAATTACCAAAAATTCCGCGATCCGCGGCTTCGCGGAATTTTTTGCTTGTTCGCGCTTTCAAAATGCGTGTTCACGAGATATTTCTCCCCGAGCACGCAAACAGCGTTCGCGAACAGGAAAAAAGCATCGCGAACGGGCGGAACAAGCAATTCCGCGTGTTCCCGGAACTTTTGCGTGCTCGCGGAGATTTTTTACCATTTCGCGGAGCTTTGCGTAGCGCGACTACGCAAATTCCGCCCACCCCTACATCTAGGGGAACCTAAAAAACCCAGACATTTCTCAAAACTAGACACCCGTGGGAGTCCAGGGAGGTGTAGCTTGCATTGATCCCCCAACATTTTCCTTCCAAAAATTCGCTGCAAACCTCAAATTTAGCTAAAAAGTCACATTTTCCTCTAATATCTGTGTGGGAAAGTTGTGGGATCACCGCACGGCACAAATTTCCTACTACCCAGCATTTCCCTCAGTCTCCCGATGAAAATGATACTTTACTTCTGTGGATGGACCAAGTGCCTATGACATGGAAGGGCCAAAAACTTGTAGAAATTGAGGGGGGCCTAAAGCGGGTCCAAAAGGGCAGTTTGTTTATACGTTTTTAGGCTGATGCTACTTTGGGCACCCACACAAGTGAGGTATCATTTTTCTCTGGAGACCAACGGGAATGCTGGGTCGTAGGAAATTTATGCCTGCGCGGTGATCCTACAACTTACCCACACAGAAATATGAGGAAAATGTGACTTTGTAAGTAAATTAGAGGTTTGCGGGGGATTCTGGGTAAGAAAACGCTGTGGGATCCATGCAAGCAACACCGCCAGCCAAGAGTCAGTACACGCACACCACCATCCAAGCACACCACCAGCCAAGCGCCGTCCACGTGCACTGCCAGCCAAACACCAGTCCAAGTACACCGCCAGCCAATCGCCACTTCACGCACACCACCAGGCAAGCCCCAATCTACACACACCATCATCAATTTACACGGTGTGTGTAGACTGGCGCTTGCCTGGTGGTGTGCATGGAGTGGCGCTTGGCTGGCGGTGAACGTGGACTGGTGCTTGGCTGGCTGTGTGCATGGATGGTGCTTGGCTGCAGGGCCGGACTGGCTGTAGCGGGCACCGGGCATTTCCCCGGTGGGCCGGAGAGGTGAGGGCCGGTTTTCTGCGGGGGACAGATAAGGGGCTATTGCCCCGATCTGCCTTCCGAGGGAGGCAGAAAGCCTTTTTTGGCGGTGGGGGCATTAGCAGCCCATTCTCTGCAGCCCCTACGTATTAAAAAAAAAAAAAAATCCCTGGTGCATAGTGGACTTTCTGTCCCCCCCGGGGGCAGATTAGGGACTATTGCCCCATCTGCCTCCATGGGGGGCAGAAAAACTGTGGATTTGTTTGGGGGGTTGGGGAATTGGCATGCCCATTTTGGGCAGCCCCCACCCCTATATACATAAAAAGAAAAACTGGCATCTAGTGGGCTTTCTGCCCCCCGGGGGGGCAGATCTAGGGCTACTGCCCCCATCTGCCTCTCAGGGGGGGCAGAAAGACTGGAATATTGCAAGGGGCACTCTGAGGAATTCCGTGGATGTAACTAAAAACTTTGTGAGATTCCGCAAGCCGCGGAGTTCAGTACGTCGCGCTGCTCACGCTGAGTTTTAGAGCAAGGAGCTTGTCCCGTGCCGTAAAATCAGCAAGAACGGCACCATGCCGCATGCCAGAGGGCGCTGCTTCTTTCTGCCACACAAGTAGATTTTATACTAGAGCTGCAGCTTTCTCAACACAAGCCGCAGCTTTCTCAATGCAAGTGGTAGCGACCTGCCACGACCTCCCATGTTGAGAAGTCTAGTGCTCGATTTTCTTACTTGCACTCACCAACTTAATGTTGGAAAGCTGCAAGTGAGAATTAACTCTGCCACGCTGCAGTTGGCTGAGTTTTTCTGAAACTCCGCCCTCCAAGCAGAGTGCGGAGTGGGCAAAACTCCATTAAATCTGCCGGAGGAGCGGAGTTTACCGCCCACCCCGAGTCAGGATATCTAAATTCTGTATCTGTTTTGGAGCGCAAAACCTTCCAGCAGAACAATTCTGGAAGCTTTATTCAATGAAGTCCTCTCTAAATCGGATACCTTTCCTGCAAGATCCCATTTAAGGTGTTGGAAGTCAAAACTTTTTCGAAGTTCTCCTTTTTCCAAATTTCTGAAGTAACCGTTCCTCAACACTTCTAAGGCTCCTAGGACCTAATAAATAGCACTTAGGGGCTAGGATTACCTCTGTCAAAGACCTCTAGCATGGTCCAGTTAGAATTAATCATCTTGCCACTACAGGAAAAAGGTCTCTTGCAGCTTTTGATGTCCCTGTAGCTACACAGAAGGCCGGCCAACTGGCCTTTGAAGTCCACTTGTACTGGGTACAAATGGAGCAGATACAGCTCTTCAGGTCTCTACAGGTCACAAACAACAAGTTTAGTCCTCTACTGTTCATTCACAAGTCAGATGTGTCCTGAGAAGCTGGTGGTGAGGTGCCTGTTTTGTATAGGTCAGCCAGTGGGTGAGGGGGACTTCTGGCCACTGCCTCACCAATGGGTAAAAAGCTCCCAGTGGCAAACCTTACACTTTCCAAGTATCCAGTGGCAGATCCTGTTTGACTTACTGTTAACAACCCTAGAGCGCACCATTCCCAGTGAAATCCAACATGGCAGAATCTTTCTTTCCCTGAATGAGGCTGGTGGCCCACTCAGTTGTGGTTCTAGTGAAATGAGCATTTTCATTGTCTTCATCCACATCAAAATAATTCTGGGACCAGCTCCTCCTCCCAATCGTACACCTGGATAGAGCCAGGCCCTCTTTCACTGGTCTCAATTTACAGTTATCTATGAATGGGCAGTCCTCACCCTATTCTCTTTCAAGTTATTGGAGTTCCTCAACCCTTCCCACCTGTCCTTCCTCAGATAAGACGAGTCTCATAATTCACATCCAGATCTTTCTGTCAAAAGGCCTAAGGCATGGTGTCTGTGGTGGGAGCAGTTTGTGCATCTCATCAACGGGAAAGCACTGACAGGGAGAATAGCTGCAGGGAAGGTAGTGTTAATTAGTCTGCTAGAGCTACAGCCAGGAAAAGTCTAACTTTCTAAAAGATACTTTTCCTGTATATTAAAAAAAATTCCAACTTTATCAATTAATTGCATTTAAGTAGGAATTCAAAACAGTGATTTAATTGAGTCTGTAGCTTATTCCACACTAACAGTACAGAAACCCCATTTTAACTATACTTTAACTTTTATTTTCGACCAAGCCACAACCCTATAGTGAAAATAGCTTTTGTCATTATAAGAACATTCCATATATATTGCACTGTCAAATACTATATACCCTACCTTGTAGACTGCAAGTCTTACTTAAGGTTAACACTGGGTTACCCTATTACATTTAATAAGGGCTAAATTCAGTTTGAAAGCAGCTAGAAAAATATTTCAAAGATCCTTTTAATAGTAATTTAAAATCCACCTAAAAGGTCAAGTTGGATTTTTATTTGCTACTTTGGAAATTACACTTTTTGAAAGTTGTCATTGTCTTGTCTAAACCTAAAACTGCTTTAATGCCAGTGTCCAGGTCTTACCTAACTCCTGCAGGCTCCCTGAAATGAGATGTGTATTGCTCCAAGTTAGTGGACAAAAGGCCTGTTTTTGGGGAGGTGTGGGACTTCCTGACATGATGGCTGGGGGAGGAGCTAATGCCCTGTCCTGACTACACGTTGAAAGGGCCTGCCCGAGAACACATAGAAGAACCTTACTTTGTTTCACTAGCGAGGATGGAGCCTAATCCAGAGGAAAGGGGGGAAATGACCAGAACCAGTTTTAGGAGGTAGACAAAGGATTGTTTCCCACGCACAGGCTGCACTAGGCATAAAACTGGCAACCCCAGAGCCTGATATGACAACACTCCTGGACCTGTGAAGACTCAACAGAAGGACTGGCCTGCTTTCTGAGGGACTCCAAGGGTCAGTCTGTTGATCTCTTGTGGGAACTACAAGGATACAACAAGTTTCCAGAGGCCTTCCCTGATTCAAGTGCTGTTCCGAAGGTCCTAGACCCTTGACTGGAACCAGAGTGTATTTCATTCTGCCTGACTGAAAGTTTCAACGGATCTGACACAGAGCGACACAGAGCCACGGAGCTCCCAACTAAAAGCTTCACCAGACCCTAATTAAAGCGACGCTGATTTGTACCATGCAGCTCCCAGCTGAATACTTCACTGGATCCAATGCAGAGCCCTGCAATGCAGCTCCCGACTGAAAGCTTCACTGGACCGACTCAGAGTGATGCAGAGATCTGCAGAGTAGCGTCGCGCAGTCCACACACCAAAGTAGGAATGTAAAGCTTCCAGTAGGACGAACCTTGTCTTGTAGCCAGCAATTACTCCATCTTGGTTGGCCTGAACTTGTGACACTGTCTCAGTCCCGCATGACTAGATTACCACGGTAGCCACTTTGTGACATTTGGCGCTATTTTTACAGAAAAACTTAAAATCTCATATCTCCTTCTGCACTTATTGGATGTTTGTAGTTTTAGTGTCATTTTATTTATTGCAATTACTCTATTTTTCTAAATTGGTTTGGAATGTTTCTTATTTGGGGTTTTCACTTTATTACAGTTTGAGTACTGTATAAATATTTTACGCGTTGCCTCTGAGTTAAGCCTGATTGCTTTGTGCCAACCTACCAGAGGGTTAAGCACAGGCTTATTTAGTGACTTTGTGGTTCACCTTGACAAGAATTGGAATTAATATTTGAGGAAGGTTCTTCCCCTCAACTAACACTCCCAATTTCTTACAATACCATTAAGCCTAACTTAAATCTGCACCTGTAGTGATGCTAAACAATCCCTCTTCAAGTAAATATTTTCCATTTCTAGTACACGTCAGGCTTGCATGCTTTCTACTTAGTAAGGTACATGCTTGTCAAAACAATTCTAGGCACCTAGAGAGTGCCACCTTGAAGATTCTATGCAAGCAGTCTACTCAGAACTTAATTTGAGCAAGTAGTTGCAGGTGGGTCCCATCTGCATCCATTTCTGGGGACTGGGACTTATTTATTTATCAACAGACTTAGGGGCCGATTCCGATCTCGGCCGGTAGGGCACCGAATCGGATTCGGCTTTACCGGATCCGATTCGGAGCCCTCGTTTCCGACCGATTCGTGCATGCGTCCGGGCGAGCGAGTACGATGCGAGCGTACGCGAAATCTCCGCCCGACTCGTTCGCGGGTCCGAACCACACCGACCGACTCGCACGGACACGACTCGCACCGCGCAATGGAGACGTTCCCCGACCGAGCAAGTACGATGCGCGCATCGAGCAGTCCGACCGACTCGCGCCGTCCGGCTCCAACGAGCAGTCGGAGTCGTACTTCGGGGGTCCGTGTCGGACCCCCCTGCACGCGTAGCCACGCGAGTCGCACACAAAGGGGACCCAAGGGTCCCCCTACACGTGCATGTACGGCGCAACCCGCATCGACGCGTACCCGCTGTAGGGGGCGCCGTTGTTTGCGTCGTACCCATTGAGTCAATGGGAGCCCGTGTACGCGTTGTACGACCGGCTCCCATTGACTTCAATGGGAGTCCGACCGAATCGAGTCCGATAGCATACGGACGCATCGTACTCGTTCGGTCGGGCTGCTAGGGTCCGATTCGGTCGGACATCTCTCCGGGTCCGGCTCGGTCGGAGAGATTACCTGCCCGAATCGGAATCGGCCCCTTAGATGCAGAAGTAGAAAGAGAAAGGCAGAAAAAAAGAGAAAGATGGAAAAACAGTCACAAAGAGAGAAGGAGGTATAAACAAGAACCTAATAGAGTGAGATAAAGCGGCAGGTAATGTAGGATGGTGGATAAAAGAGGAATGAGGGGGATTCAAAACTACACAGTTGTCATCCGCTGACTTTTCAGCAAAACTGTGGGCCCGGCACTTATTCTTTTACAAATTAACTACTGATTCTACCACAGGTAAATGAGAGGAGAAGGCCCATAATTCCGGAAGTTTAGAACTCTACAGCATCCAAATTGGAGGTACTATGCAAGCAGGAGCAAAGAGAGAGGTCATCACAGAGCAGGATGCTAGATGCAAACCGTGAAACCACCAATCAGTTTAAGAGGCATTGCTGCTGCCTGCCCATTTACGCCTCTGCCACGGGTCTCAAACGGACCCATCAAATGGACCCATCCCAGGCTCAAACAACCACCTATCCTTTACCATGCCTACCTGACTTGTTGGTGGATATCTGAGGAAGGACTACTTTTTTTTACAGCAGCTTTAGCACATCCTGCCTGTAAATATGAGAGGTGCATGGAAATGTCTGAGACTGCCTAAAGTACATGCAGTTTTGACTGGTACTTTTGATCAAACATAATCAAACTATCCACCTTTTGGCAAAACGTTTGAGTGAAATTCATTGTGGAACCTTCCCAACCCACCCAGTAAAGTCTCCTTTAAATTCTATTTAGTATTCATCATTGTTGCAGCCATAAAATGTTTAAAAACACTGTTTAAGCGCTTCAAATTTCCCAAAAAGCCCTTGATGGATATGCTCCAAACTATCTGTCAAGTTATTTTTATATTACTAGTGAGTCAAATTAAACCTTCTCTCAGGAAGTTGGGCAGAATTATGAAACTTCAGCCTGCCCTAAACCAGATAAAGCTTCCTAATTTTATCTGAGGTAACAAGTATTCCATTTTGGCCTCACAGGTGCAATGATTTCCCAAGTAGGACAACCTCCACCAAAAACAGTTGAGTGTGGAGGCAAACATATTCCACATCAGGAACAAAGTGTGGGAGGGAAAGATTCCAGGAGAGGACCTTTATAAAAAAAAGAATAGAACTTTGCAAACATTGCATTTCACAAAGCTTTAAAGAGTTTAGAAAATACACAAAGTTGCAAGTCAGCTAACTTTACAACTTTGCACCCCGACCTTAAATCCCATCAAATTAATTGGGTTTAAAGTAAGGTTGTCCAAAGCAGAATTAATGTGG
The DNA here is from genome assembly GCA_963921515.1 of Calotriton arnoldi. Taxonomy (NCBI): domain Eukaryota; kingdom Metazoa; phylum Chordata; class Amphibia; order Caudata; family Salamandridae; genus Calotriton; species Calotriton arnoldi. The sequence continues at coordinate 144,067 of CAWUFW010005746.1, read as the reverse complement.
TTTAATTCGTGCCATTTAAAGTAAAAAAATCACCTATTGCTTCAAAAAGCATTGTGCGTTTTAAAACCTTGCAGAATCACTGACAAAATATCGAAGGTCAGAATATTGACCTACAGAAATATCGACGCAAGAATATCGAAGTCAAGAATATCGACATCCTATCTACATTATAGTAAGTACAAAAATATCGGAAAAAAAATATCAATGTCAAAAATATCGTTGTTAAAAATATCGTTTTTTATTTAAGTTAAAAAAATAATGTAAAATAAAGTAAATAATACATATAATTAAAATAAACATAGTTACAAAGATTCTAAAATGTTTAAAAATTATAAGTAATATATATGTAATGTAAAAATAAATTAAACATATACATATAATATATAATATATATACTTACTAATAATTTTTTATAATTATTTTAATAACTTATAATTTTAAAAAAAATATCATATAAATTATAAATACATTCTATACACATAAAACAATAATATGAATAAAAAGTAAATAAATATATATAACAAATTAAAACAATTTAAATTATTTTTAATCTTTTTAAAATTAATTATATACTACATTAACTAAAATAATACAAAAAATAATGGGTAGAGGAGAGTGTTGGATAGCGTAGGGGTTAAAATTACTATTCCCACTCCAGTGAGTGCAACAGTAGGGAAAGTGTTGGATAGAGTAGGGGTAAAAATTACTATTCCCACTCCAGTGAGTGCAACAGTAGGGAAAGTGTTGGATAGCGTAGGGGTTAAAATTACTAATCCCACTCCAGGGAGTGCAACAGTAGGGAAAGTGTTGGATAGCGTAGGGGTAAAAATTACTATTCTCACTCCAGTGAGTGCAACAGTAGGGAAAGTGCTGGATAGCGTAGGGGTAAAAATTACTATTCCCACTCCAGGGAGTGCAACAATAGGGAAAGTGTTGGATAGCGTAGGGGTAAAAATTACTATTCCCACTCCAGTGAGTGCAACAGTAGGGAAAGTGTTGGATAGCGTAGGGGTAAAAATCACTATTCCCACTCCAGTGAGTGCAACAGTAGGGAAAGTGTTGGATAGCGTAGGGGGTAAAAATTACTATTCCCACTCCAGTGAATGCAACAGTAGGGAAAGTGTTGGATAGCGTAGGGGTAAAAATTACTATTCCCACTCCAGTGAGTGCAACAGTAGTGAAAGTGTTGGATAGCGAAGGGGTTAAAATTACTATTCCAACTCCAGTGAGTGTAACAGTGTGGAAAATGTCTGATAGCGTAGGGGTTAAATTAACATAATTATTAATTAAATAATTTTTGTAAAATAAATAACATATTAATAATTAATTAACTAAAAAATTAATAATGAATACCAATAAAATAAAATTAATATTTACTTAAATAACATTAAATTACTTCCCACCCTATTCCCCCATAAACACACAACCCGCTACACATAAAAAAGAACACAATTAATTTAATTATCAATTAATCAATTAATAAAAATTAATTACCAATTAATAATAAATTACCAAGAAATTAATTAACAATAACAATAAATAAATAAAAATAATTATAATTAATATAAGGATAAAATAATCAATTAAAAAAATTAATTACCAATTAATATTTAATTAACAATACATTAATAATCAATAACAATAAATAAAAACATACTAATTAATTAATTATAATTAAATTACTTCCCACCCTATTCCCCTATAAACCCACAACCCGCTCTGATACTAAAACGCAAAATTTACTTTAAAAAAATTACTCATTTCTAAACATTTAATACATATATTTAAAAATAATAAAAATACATTACAAAAAATGTTAAACATACATCTAAAATACATACTAAAATACATAACACTAATATAAATATCGATATTATTAACAACGATATTTTTGCTAACGATATTACTTACTTCGATATTACTTACTTCGATATAAAAAAACACGATATTACTTACCTTAAGGTCGATATTCTGGTCACCGATATTCTTGACATCGATATTCTGTCCCTATGATATTAAAAACTCGATATTAGTGTAGGTCGATATAAAAAAAATAGATATTTTGACTGCGCACCAACCTTGCATTCTGTACAGTTTTACCCACAAATATCTGGGAGATAATGCACCCCCAGAGCACAGCTTTAGAGTGAAATGTTTCCTGAGTGCCATGCCCCCTAAACATATATATCTGGCTATGGGCCTATGTGAGAGTGGGTGGTCAGGACATTCACCAATTTTTGGAATTCCATGATAATGTATTCCTTTGTTTCTCCATAGCGTCCATTCTATTTCTACCCCTCCGATTTGTATGGCTCTATTTCTCTATATGCGGACTTATAAATGGATGGTATCAGACAACAGTACTCGTTTATGTGCCCTCTTCCATGCATAATACGAGGGGTGGATTATGAGGTTATGATTTAGTTGTGTTTGGGCAAGAGTGGTGTGGAATAATGTCAACTGGCTTCTAGCCCCAAGTAAATGTTTTTCCATATGGACCTAAAGCAGTGTGTCTCAGTGTGTATTTAACATGTTTGGAGCCTGAGCCACCTGGTAAGCCAACCAGTATGACACAGTGTGTGGATGACGCAACCTTCCTCCAGTTGCCGCAGCATGTAGTTTGGACTCTTTGAGTCTTGGCCTGCTTACGCCCATCATAAACTTCCCAATAGTATAATCTGTCACCTATAAAATAGGTAGCGGTATTCTCGGAGGTATCATACTGAAGATATAGTTAAACCTCAGTGTCACATCCATTTTCATTACCTAAATCCTGCGCCACATATACAATTGCAGTTTAGGCGAGTTGCTGAATTCAGTTTTAAACTTATGCAGACTGAGAGTAACATTTATGTTTCACCATGTTAACAAGACCTATATTTTAGTAAATACCAAGATATTTAAGGTTTAGTTGCAGCCTCTTACATGATTAGTCACCTATAGAGACTTGGTCTATTATGAGGTCATTTGTAGTGCCTCACACATGGACCAGATAATCTTGTAGCCTGAGAATTTAACAAAGGAATCCATCACTGACATTAAGGCTGGCATGGAATCAGATGGTTTCAAGAGAGTTACTAGGATATCATTTGCACATTATGATGCTTTATGTTACCCTACAACTGAGTTTACGCCTAGTATTTTGTGGGCTTCAAGATGGGGATATACAAGGGTTCAATTGCGATCAGGAAATATCAAAGACAAGGGAGGGCAACACTGTCTAGTGCCTCTTCTCATGCCAAAATACAGTGCTGCAGTTCGCTTAGGCTCTATGGGTGGTATATAGCTAGAGGACCTCGTCAATGTCAGAACCATTTTTCCATTACTCGAAACAGGTATGCTCATTCCACTCAGTCAAATGCCTTTTCGGGACCCATCAATATCAAGACGTATTCATACTTACCATCATTGATCTTCCATTGTAAGTAGGAGAGTGCCTTTAGGTAATTTTCTGGTAATCATCCTGGCTCAAACCCTACCTCAGGGGGTAGATCAATGGCCAAATTAAATGTTTGAACTTATTAGCTAGAACCTTCATCAGTATCTTTACATCAGCGTTGATGAGAGATGTTGGCCTATAATTTATACATTGCAATGTGTCTCTGGCAGGCATTGGTATTATTGAAATTATGGGTCCTGTTGAACTCGTCTAGCAGGCCTTGGGTGCCAAAGGCTTCCAGGAAGACTTATCCTAAGAGTGGTACTGCTAGCAGTTGCTAGTTGCATCTCAACTATTGCCTTCTCAATTTCCTCGAGCATGAAATCGCTCCCTAGAGGAGCAGTGTTGTCAGACAAAAGAAGTGATAGATCTGAGTTTCCCATAAACTTGCTTTCCTTAAGGTGTCCGGCTGCCTCCTCTGCTCTGTATGTGTTTATAGAATGTAGTAAATTCCTTCAGGATATCTTATAGGTCTGTTAATAATAGATTCTGTTTTTTTCCTAAGAGCATGTATCAATCTATGAGAGTCAGCTTGCTTCAATTGGGCTGCAAAAATCCTTCTAGCTTTCTCACCTTTTCCATAATGGTGTTGTTTCAGTGTAAAAAGGGTTGCTTCAGTCTGAGAGTGGACAGAGAATTCAAGTAATGATTGGCCTTGATATGTTTCCTAAGTGGTGTCTGTGTTGGTGATGAATTATAGGCATTGGTAAGTTGTTGAGTAAGAACAACTAATCTGTGTTTTCTTGTTCATGGTGCCTTTTAAAAATCGCTCAGTCTCTCTTCAAGACACACTTTCACAGCAGCCTAGAGCACTTTTGCTGATGATATTGTACCTTCATTTTCCTCTAAATAAAAAATCAGTAAATGGGAAAGTAATCGATCCTTATCTTCGGGGTGTCAATACCTGGCAATATTCATATCCAGTGGTAGCAGGTGGGTTCAATAAAATAATGTTAGAGCGGGCACCCTTGGCGTGGTTCTTCCTAACCTTTTGTCTTCAACCCTCCTGTTTTGATGACTTTGTTTTTGCTGACTCTAGGACTCTGCACACTTTACCACTGCTAACCAGTGCTAAAGTGCTTGTGCTATCTCCTTTGAACATGATAGAATTGGCTTACACCCAGTTGCTTTATTTAATTTACCTGTATGTCCTTAGTAAAGTGACACTACATGTGCCCAGGGCCTGTAAATTAAATGCTACTAGTGGGCCTGCAGGACTAATTGTGCCATCGATTTAAGTAGCCCTTTAAGCATCTCTCAGGTCTGCCAATGCACATGCGTGTGCAGTTTTCAAACTATCATTTCGTCCTGGCAAAATAAACCTTTTGCTGGGCCAAACCTTCCTTTAATACATATAAGTCAGCCCTGGGGTAGGCCAGGAACAGCCCAGAGGACTGGGTGCAGTGTATTTAATAGGTTGGACATGTACTTTTAAGTTCTACACGTCCTGGCAGAAAGAAACTCCTAAAGTCGTTTTTTACTACTGCAAGGCCTACCTCTTCTATAGGATAACATCGGAGTTACCTATTTAAATTTGATAGTCTGTAACTTCCAATGGGAATCAGGTAGACAGGTTGAGTTTGGTGTCTAAAGAATTGTAATCAAAAGCCATCTTTAATGGTAAAGTCAGATTTTTAATAACAATTCTGAATATACCATTTTAGAAAATTGCCATTTTCTTGTACTAACCAATTGGTACCTTCAGCCTGTTCCCGTTTCATATGACTAGGTGTAGCTGGCAGTTGGTCTTTGGGTTTTGCTCCCAGACAGTGAGACAAAGGGAAACTAGGTGTCAGCATAATGGGCCACTATGAGTTAACGAGGGGCGGGAGCTGCCAACTACCACACTTCCACATCACAAAGGCTCTGCCTGAGCACTCTCACAAAGGGGTGCCACTGGTCTTTTTTTTGACCCTAGATAAAGTACACTTCTGGACCTGAGGACTCTGCCAGGTAGAAGGACTGCTGTGCCGCTGAAAGGACTGCCAATCTTCTGGACGGCTGTCCTAAAGGACTGCTGCCCTGCCATGCCGACCTGCTGCTATGCTGCCCTCTTGCCTGGGTAAGAAGGACTGAACCCACATCTCTAAACACTGGACCCCAAAATGACACCAAGGGCTAGTTGGCTGGCCTCCTGATCAGAAGCCTCAGGGACATAACAGGCTTCCAACAACCTTGAACCCAGCAACTGAATTTTGCCACCAGTGAGTTCTGCCCTCCCAAGTGGTGCCACCCCAGTCCTGGACCTTTGGAAGTGGGCCTGAAGGTGCTCTGCCAGCCCATCTGTGGATCCAGCAGAACTCATGCATCTCCTCTGCAGCCCATCTTTTGTAGAACTGGTACATCGCCTTTGCTGCTCAACGCATCGCCCTTGGAACCAAAGCAACACCTGCTGCGTGGACTTCCCTGATGCAAGGACTTTGCATCGCCATCGCAGCCTATCGGAACTGCTGCTGCACAACAGATTTCCAAGCAAGGACCTTGCCTCACCCAACATAGCCCTTTGGAAATGTCGCGGTGCAACGCATCTCCACAAAAGGACATTGCACTTCACAGCTCCCTGGAACCCCTGCTGCATGGCGCATCTCCACGTCTTGACCTTGCATCGCCTCTGCTGCCCAATGTATCCTTGATACGGAACTCCGCATCTCTTCGCAACCAGTATTAAGGTACTGTCTTCAGCGGACCCTTGTAGCTGACCAGTGCTCTATCCGAGCAGCCTGAACTTGTGACTTCGTCCTGGCCTGGCACAACCAGATAACCACAGTTGATGCTTTGTGTTTTTTGTTACTAATATCACTGAAATCTTTAAACTTGTATATCTCCAGTTCTACTGATTGGAGTTTTGTAATTTCAGTCTTTATTAATTTTTAAAATTTACCCTATTTTTCTACATTGGTGTGGGATTTTTCTTGTGGTGTGTTTTGACTTTAGTACTGTTTGAAGTGCTGCATAAATACTTTACACAGTGCCTCTAAGTTAAGCCTGACTGCTCTGTGCTAAACTACCATAAGGTTGATCCCAGGTTAATTTGGGGGTTTTCTTGTGACTTCACCCTGATAAGGATGTGGTTGCTGCTTGAGTAGAGTTTCATCCCTCTCAACCAGTAACCCAATTTCTTACAAGAAAGATGTAGATCTATATTGATTAAATTGTGATATGATATGTTATTTGGTATTATAGAAGTTGTTACTAAATTGCATGTTACCATAGCTGCAAAAATAAAGTAGTGTATTTGGGATTGGGTGCCATGAGCACATGAAGTGAAAGTGTAATTTCTTTTTGCATGGATGTAGTAGTCTCGACAGTTCTATCAGGGCACAGTCTTTGATTATGCTATCTAAAATGAATCTGTCTTTTGACTGCTTGGTATCTGGTCTACCCGGCTTATCAAGGATTGGGTCAAGTGGCAGATTCTACTCTCCCCAATCGGTTTCTTAGGGGCATATCTACAAGGATATGGGTCTGCAGCGAATTTTGCAGCGCCGCGCTGCTTCATTTAAAAAACATAGGGAATAATGGTAATTTGCTACTACTATGGGTGCTGCATTCTACAGCACACAAAGAAGTAGCAAATCGCCATTATTTAATGATTGTTTATGTGCGGGAAGGGACACCTTCTGTACAACATTGAACTAGTGTTCATACATTTACACAAAACATATAACATACAAAAGATTCCTGTGTAACAAAAAACATTGGCAGAAGGAGAATTTAACACAAAACAAAGTCCGTCAAATGACAGAACAGTATACAATGTATGCTTTCTCTTAAATCGCCTGGTATATTGAATCCGGCTCACCAATGTAACATAACTACTCCAATTCGCAGGCAGCTCCCAACAAAGAACTGTATGTTAAAAAAGTTCTATCAGACACAATACTAAAGAGATAAATCATCGAGTAAGCAAAGTGGCATGAATCAGCCCCGTTATCTCGAAGGATCAGTCATCCTATCTCGTACCTTTCTCCAAGTGAATTGGCCATGGAGCGTGGCAGGCAGCGCTCAAAATAGCACTTGTAACACTTTGCAAGTGTAACTTTCAATTGGGAAGGGATAGAGATTTGGAGTTTGGGTTCCCTGAACTCAGGATTTAAAAACACTTCTTTCTGTGAAGGTGTTTTTTAAATTGTGTGTTTGAAAATGCCACTTTTAGAAAGTGTATACTGAATATAAAAAGTTGTATTGCACTCAACTGACTCAAAGTTGTTGTCAGAATTGAAATCTTAAAGTGATGACTTTCTAAACTTGGTGTGCACTCTGTGAGGGGGCTCCACCCACACTTCCAATGTGTAAATAGTGAAAATTCCTAGAACCAATGGTCTAGACACAGCATAAAATCAATTTCTTGATCAAGTCGACTTATTTCAAAGACATGCTTCTTGTGCGTAAGTCTTCCATATGAGAGCTGTTCTTTACATTTTAGTGAGGCAAGCAATACAATTAATCCCAATGCATTTTGGGCTAAAACAGAAGCCCTTCGTCAGGGGTATCTTTAAAGGGTCCAATCCCATACAACAAAGATTGTAACCAAGGAGCTGGCTGATGAAATCTGAAACCCAACCGGGTGCTGTCTGAGTCGTATCCTACGTAGCAAAATTTGAAAATCTGACGAAGGGCTTCTGTTCATGTCTTTGAAATAAATCGACTTGATATAAAAATCGGTTTTAGATTGTTCAAATGTGTATCATATTGTTTGCTGAATATCTTTGCTGATTTAAGCCTTGATGTTCACTTTGTTGAAGAGTATTTATCAGAGCTATATTACGCTAGAATCCCGTTAAGGGATACAGTAGTGCACACTGTGTCTAGACCATTGGTTCTAGGAATTTTCACTTTTAGAAAGTGGGCATTTTCCTGATTTGCCATCCTGTGTCTCTGCCTGCCTGGTTTAGACTGGCAGTTGGGCTGTTTGTGCATTTACTCTAGATAGTCGCACAAAGGGAGCTGAGGTGCTCCCTGCATATCCTGATGGCCCATTACCAGGCTGATGGGTCTTCCTGAGCTAGAGTGGTGGGAGGAGTTGTCACTGACACCTGAATAAGGTTATTGGTGTCCTCTCACAATGCTGTTTCCACCACACTGTAGAGTGTCTGAAGCTGGGGCAGGGCAAGGCAGGATCTGTGCACTACAAAGACTAGCTTTTGAAGTATGTCTACTTCAAAGGCAGAAAGTGGTATAAGTTTTGGACCTGTAATCCCACATTTTTAGAACACTTATGGATTTAGGACTCTGCCAAGAAGTAGAGCTGAAGAGCTGTCAGGAGTACTGCCCCTTTGTTGTGTTGCTTTGCTGGGTTGGCCTGCAGTTGCTGCTTCTTTCTGTGAGCAGTGAAAAGAACTGCACTTTGCTGTTTTGATCCTGCTTTCCAAGTTTCTCCATGGCGTTTGGAAGTCTCAGGCCCATAAAAGACTTCATCTGCAGCACCTGGACTTCTCTGCTGGGAGTCCTGAATGCCAAGTGATGCCAATTCCAGTTCCTGGTGCTGCAACACAAGAAAAGCAATATCAACACCGTAAGTGATGCCGCTGTCTGCACCAGAGCCAAGGGCACCACTTGTGGAGTGCACGACGTACCGCCCGACTCGCACAGCACCCCTGGTGTTGCCGACACCATCAACCGTGTCGAGTCTAACTTCATCGTCGAGGCAGCTGCCTGCACCGGAGCTGAGGGCACCGCTCGTGGAGTGCACGACGCACCACCCAACCCATACCGCAGCCCCGACCTATACGACGCCGGCGCTTTGCACCGATGCCTGTCGACGCTAGTTTCTCCAGCACATCATCGCGGAGCCGATAACCGATGTGGGTGACTTCCTGAACTCAGTGACACCGCAGCGTAGTATGGAACAGATGCCTCACCGCTGACGGCACCTCACCTCCCCTGCACAACATGGACTCTATGACTCACCTTCTCTGTGGCAGTAAGGAACCTATGCCGCCTCATCCCATTGACGCCACACCTCCGTGACGCAGGGCATTTTCTTTTTACCTCATTATTTTCCAAGGTACTGTTACTTGGGGTCTGTGTGACTCTGTGGCAAGCCTGCTCACCTCGCAGTCTGCGCCATACTGTGGATTCGTACCTGTCATGACGTCGAGATAGACCCGGTTGGAGCTATTGTCTTCTAAGAGCTATATTTTTACAGTAAATCATCCTAAAAGTGATATCTTGAGGTGTGTATGTCGGATGTTTGTTGTTTTGATGTAGTTGGGTTTAGATAAAGATTGGTTATTTGTCTAAACTGTGTGGTGTCCATTTGTAGTGTTTTCACTGTGTTACTGTGTGTGTTTCGTACAAATGCTTTACACATTGCCTCTGAGATAAGACTGACTGCTCATGCCAAGTTACCAAGGGGGTAAGCAGAGGTTATCTTGGGTGTGTAACTCCGTTACCCTAACTAGAAAGAAGGAACCCTACCTGAACAGGGTGCATACAACTGCCTTCTACGGACCCCCATTTCTAACAATTGTGTAGAAAGGAAGAAAGGAAAATTGTGCAGGAAAATTGGTTGAGGTTTATCATACTACTCTTAATGTGGCCATAGGATAAACACCCTACAAACTGAGGCATGGAAGAGGCTTTTGCTCAGAACTCAAACAAAGGTGTAGGCTGTGACTATGTGCATTGTCATAGTGGTCATGGGAACGATTGGTAGAGAGTAGGTTCTAGTGGTCATTTTAAGGTGGGTGATTGGGTACATGGGACAAAATGTGTAGTAATGTTTGCCCATATTTAGTCGTCATTGCAAATGGTTAGAGTAGGTTCACATGTTGTGACATTGTCAGGTCGGGAAATGGTTGAAATGTAAAAAGGCGCTGTCTGTACTTGATGTTCTGTTGGATAATTGGACAGTGGTGGGTGTAAAGTTGAATGTGGATCATCACACAAAGAAAGCATGGTGCAGAAGAAGGGAAAAGGAGGAGGATGTGCACAAGTCATAAGGGTAAAAAAAACATACCGTCCTGGTTGAGGAATTATGAGACTTATTAATATGCAACATTTTATATTGCACACTATCACATATGTGTAGTTTAATATTGTGTTGTGAGTTGGGGAAACTTGATATTTCAATTATTAAGGGATGGGGATATGTAATAATGTGCCTTATTTTATCTTTGTGATCAGTCTAGTTCTTTTTCTGCTTACATATCTAATATTCTAATTCTTCAGAGTATTCTGATATGTTGATGTTCTGGGAATGGCAGGTGCAGACTGGTTCTTCTATGTGTTAGACATGATTTCTACGAGGAGAATAAATGAATGTTGAATCGCCTGAAAGGTTCATGATCTGAAGAGGAACTTATCAGCTCCCTTTTAGAAGAGTGCTCTCATGGCTGTCAACCAGACTAATACTAACGGTAAGCAGCTTGAGCAAAGAAAATGAAACGCCAAATCTAGGATTTAAGGGGACCAAATGGAAGGGACCTTATTAGTGACAGAGCGCACAGTTCAGTTCACTGAACTGAACTGTGTTAAATGGTAGGTTTGAGTAGATTCTTCTCCCATACAACTTGTGCCTGTGAAACATATTTGTAGTAATTGGGTCAGAAATTGATGCGGGGCCACTGAGTGCTTCTTTAATTTTTACCAGGTGTTATGAGCACTTAGGGGCATATTAACAAGCCGGCGATACAAAATTATCGCCGCTTTAGCGTCTGTTTTCAGACGAAAAGCGGCGATAATTTTATCGCTGTATTAGCAAGGTCACGCTATCGCGTGAATCCTTGCCCTATCGCCCTTTCCCATAACGCCCATCCTGCATCTCTAATGAGATGCAAGGTGGGCATTACTGAGCGTACCCCAGATGGGCTACGTTGTAAATATCGCCGATGTGCACATCGCGATATTTACAAGGCAGCCCACAGGATGATAGCAGACGTTAGATTTTGGCGAAAACGGCCGTTTTCGCCAAAATCTAACGTCTGCTATTATCCCGACTTAGCCATCCCTAACATAGGGGGTGGATTGTGCTGATACGACCACAGGGTCGTATCAGCAAGGTTATCGCCGTTTTGCAGGGAACATCGCTGGAAAACCAGCGATGTTCCCTGCAAAACGGCGATAACCTCGCTATCTCTGGAATTTTTATCGCCCTGGAGAAGCGTGTTGTTAATAACGCGCTACCAGGGCGATAAGTTCCGGAGATAGCCAGCGATAGGATATCTATCGCTAAGCACGGCCAGCGATAATTATCGCTGGCCGTTGATAATATGCCCCTTAATTCTAAGTATAAACGCATCTGCTCTCCAGTGAAAGAGACAACACAGCAGCTCAAGCATCTGTAGCCTGTTATAATCTTACTAGCATTAACATGTATGCTATGAGTATGCTCCCTAGGGCGGCATTGCTGTCCCTTGGCAACCAGTGTGCTTCCACCCTGGAATCTGAAATGCGAGCCTTGGAAGGTTGGAGCACACAGTTGTTAAGGTCCTGGCCTGATCAGGGGTCATTTTTAATTGCCTAATAAACTTCTACTTTTAATGATTCCTGAGAGTCTCATCTTTCCAAAAAACCATCTAATGATATGATTGTGTAATTTTATGCATTATCAATAAAGTTCACAGGTTTGCTTTAAAAATCAATAAATTAACTTTCTTGAAGGAGTGTGGGCATCTGAAAAGGGCAGGATCTGGGCCACAATAGCCCTTTCCTTCCCTGTTTCAGCCCTGCCCAAAGCCCGACCCAGACTTTATTTTTGTATTCGCCATTCCAATTCTGGAATATTTATGGCTAGTTTATTATTCGCCGTTCCTATTCTGGAAGTGACTTCCTCACGCAAATAAAAAAAAAAATACAAACAGATACAGAGACCTGTGCAAAAGCCTTGAGCCAGGTGCATACTTAGACGTAAGCATTACTAATATTCACACATACACACTCATTAATGCATAATAATGCGCAAACACATGTACAGATCAAACACAGGCAAAAAACACACCAAAAGACATATAAATAGAATGTTAACATACAAAACACGGGCACTTGGACAGGTACATAAACACACAGATGCACACTCAGAAATATATGCACACAAATACCCAGGAATAAGAAAAGAAACATGCACATGAAAGAATACAAGCACAGGTGTGCTTGCTTGTGGCACACACAGACACTCTGGTAACAAAGGAGAAGAGCCTGGCTAGTGGTCAGCGCTCTCCCTATAGTCAGCTTCACAACTCTCCAGTGCTCTTCACCTCCCCACACCCAGAAGTGCCTTTGGTCTGAACCGTCTAGTCAGTGTCTCTTAGAGTCATGCCCTTTAACGTCAATCTTTATATACATTGTGAGATCCTCATTTATAATTCACGAGCACTGCTAGGTATGCTTCTGAAGGGCAGTTTACGTGTTTTGCACTTTAAGTTGTGAACTCATTACAGATGTGGGAATCGGATGATTGCAGCAAAAACCTCCTTGAAAAGGATTTGATCTGAGATCAAGACTAACTGCCATAAGTGATGTATGGATTTCCCATGAGCAGGATGAAGCTTTGGGCCTGGCAAGTGGGTGCACTTGCCAGGTCGACATGGCAGTGCAAACTGCGCGCAGACACTGCAGTGGCAGGTCTGTGAACCCTTTGAAAGGCTGCGGGTGTGGGTGGCACAATCAGTGTGGCAGGCCCACTAGCAGCTTTTGATTTACAGGCCCTGAGCACACACAGTGCACTGCTAGGGTCTTAGCAGTAAATCAAATAAGCCAATCATAGACACACTAATCCATAAACAGAATTTATACAGGGAGCACTTGCCCTTTGGCACTGATCAGCAGTGGCAAAGTGCCCAAAGCATCTAGACCAGCAAAAATGACATCTAGCACACAGCAAACATCCTAGGAGGCAGACACAAAAAGTCAGGGCAAACCACGCCAAGGATGCCAGGTCTAACAGATGACATAAGATTACATCACACTGCTTGAATCATTAAATTCCTCAACTTGTAAAGGAAGATGACATAAGATTACATCACATAAACAGCACATACTAAATATCTTCTGTTCCTACAAGAGAACACCAGATATAGATATTATATAGCAGGATACAACTTGTACTTACATCACTTCACACCTCACAGTACAGAGGAAGTCATGCACCCCTACTACTGCACACACTGCAGGAAAAAGGAACCCTCATGTTCCTACTGCTGCACACACTGCAGGACAAAGGAACCCTCATGTTCCCACTACTGCACACACTGCCGGCCAAAGGAACCCTCATGTTCCCACCCTCATGTTCCCACTACTGCACACACTGCAGGACAATAAGCAATACTAATATTTACACATTCACACTCATTAATGCATACTATTGCACACACACACACACACGTACAGACATACACAACAAACACAGGCAAAAAAACATCAAAACAACACATATAAACAGAATATTAACATAGAAAACACTGGCACATAGACACGTACACAAACATACAGAGGCACACTCATAAATATATGCACAAAAATACACAGGAATAAGAAAACGAACATGCAAATGAAAGAATACCTGCACAGAAGTGCTTGCTTGCAGACAAACACAGACACTCTGGTAAGAAAGGAGGACAGTGCTTAATTTGAGCTGGTGGTTTCCAGTGCTCAGCACCAGCACTTAATTGTCAACACCAGAACTTATGACAGTCTGCCACATGGCGGCCTGTTTGTCTAATTTAGAGAGAAGAACAAGAATAGTAATTTAGTAATTCAATATACATTAAAAATAGCTAATACCTGCTACCTGAGCCATAGTTCTGGGGGCCTGGAATAGTCAAAACTGCCACGCTTGTAGTAGTGTGATGGTTAGTCGTTATGTTATTACTGTAATTGGCAGCCCTGGCGATGGCAATAGGTGGTGCAAGTGGAAGTGGCCTCCTGACGAGGGCCCTGGCAGTTATGACTTTACAAATTAAGCACGGAGCAGGAGCCTGGCTAGTGGTCAGTGCTGTCACTATAGTCAGTTTTACAACTCTCCAGTGCTCTTCTCTTGCCCACACCCAGAAGTGCCTTTGGTCTGAAACTTCTAGTCAATGTCTCTTAGAGTCATGTCCTTTAACGTCAATCTTTATATACATTGTGAGATCCTCATTTATAATTCACGAGCACTGCTAGGTATGTTTCTGAAGGGCAGCTTACGTGTTTTACACTTTAAGTTGTGAACTCATTACAGATGTAGGAATCTGATGCTTGCAGCAAAGACCTCCTTGAAAAGGATTTGATCTGAGATCAAGGCTGCCTGCCATAAGTGATGTATGGATTTCCCATGAGCAGGATGATGCTTCATACAAGCCCAGCCCTAGAGGCAGCCAGTTCTCACTACTTCTCTGAAATCGGAGTGACGTCATGAGCTCTAGGATGGAACAGTGGTCGCCTGTAACAAAGAGTTCGCACAGAGGTCAGGCCCACAGAAGACGTTACAAAATTCAGCCCAAAGTCTATTACAGACAATTGTTGGATTTCATATTTATATATTTATTTTTGAAAGTGCTCGTATTCATGGTGGCGTCATGGCGCTAATGTGAAGAGGGGATAACAGCAGAGAACAGGCTTTTTGAGAGAGCGCAGAGTGCTTTAATTAACCAGAAAAAATCAGACTTTTAACATTTGTCTAACAGGACTGGTGCAAGATCTCATTGGGCCTTATGTAAAGACTCGCGGAAGCAAGATTAGTTGAAGAAGGTAAGTCTTTATTTGAAGTAATACCCTGACACCGTAAAAGCGTGTATTCTCTTCTAGAAGTCAGCATAAACTCCCACCCTCAACTGCTGCCTATGCCCAAGGTTCTAGAACGGAATGTGTGTTCGTCATAGCACCCTGGGCAGACTCGCACGGAGAGGACTGATCGCCTCGTGGCATACAGTAAATCATAACACATCTCCTTCTTATCAAAAAATAAAGTGTAAATTAATCCATGAGAAAGTGAAAAGCAATAAGGGGGTGGTAACAGGATAAACAATAATGGAGATATGCAATGGATGACATGATAATACAACCTAGAACAGAATATGGCACATTACAACGCCATGTAATACATCGCGTGCCATTACAACGTGGTCATTACAACGACTGCGTTGTTAGTACGCGATGTATTACATCGCAAGTCTTTACAACGACTTCCACTAGGGGGTGCGCTGGACTTAGGAATATTATTATTTACTATTCCTACTCCAGTTTGCGCAACAGTAGGGAAGGTGATGGAAATTTATTTCCAATACCTCAGCGCCCCCTAGTGGAATTCGTTGTAAAGACTTGCGATGTCGTTACATCGCGTACTAACAACGCGGTCGTTGTAACGACCGCGTTGTAAAGGTATCGCGGTGTAATGACCGCGTTGCAAAGGTCGTTTCCCTCTAGAACAGTGCAAACTTTAAAAATAAAAACATGGAATAGATACCTGTAATAATAAAAATAGACAAATTTGTAATGCACAAAAAGGGTAACAGGAGAGGTGCAAAATGTATTCACATACAAAATCCTGCAACTTAGCGGGTATTTTAACTTCCCTGCCCCCTCTACTCACATAGTGTTCTCTCCTAGTACCTTTCGCCTTATGTTAGTCATCATGATAGGAACCATCCTGATCGACAGTCTCATCATCCATGTCTTGAATATTGTTCCGCCCAAGCGTAACGTGATCATCCAATACTTCATCCTCAGTATCATCAATGACACCTTCATCGATATCCTTACTCTGCACAATGTTTACCTTCTGCACCACCATTTCACTCAAAGATCCACCCACCGCACATTCAAGGGTGCCATCCTCCCTGATCTCATCATCTAAAAGCCAATCAAACTTGAGATTGTCGGAAGGCCTGTGGCGTACAGAACCTGTTTTCTGCTGCACAACCCTTTCTTCCCCCTTACACAATGACAAAGACGAGAAATGTCAAATCTTTCTGTCACGCAAGAGAGCAGAATTACAGAAAACTTTCTCCACTGCCATGGGCTGTGAAAAATGGCTCTGTCCTTTAGTAACAAAACCAATCCTTTTCAGTCGGACTCTGTCACCTATCCGAATGCTGACAGGTTTGCTTTCATTCTTACTCGGGAGCTGGGAGTGTAGAATTTTCTCCTTAACCCTCTCCGAGGACCAAACAGTTAACAACCACCCAACATTATCTTTAGTGATAGGAGTTCTACCACTCAATAAAGCGAAAGGGCTCAAACCAGTAGATTTGCATGGTGTAACACGGAAAGCCCACAGATTATGTATCAATTCTTTCCTCCAACTTAGATCATTATGATTAGCTAGTTGGACAATTTAATTTCACGATTGAATCTTTCGACAGCACCATTACTGGCTGGATGGTACAGAGAGATAGTCTTATGAGTGATCCCATTATCCTTCATAAATATCTTGAAGGTATCTGAAACGAATTGGGGACCGTTGTCACTCACAATGCATTTTAGTAAACCCTCTCTCAAAAATAACATCTGCAAAAAATTAATAATAGTATTGGCATCAGTTTTATATACAATCTCTACTTCTGGCCACTTTGCCACTGGATTCAAGATAGCCTGGCTGATGACGGCTGTAAGCCAGAAACCGGTCCCAGGATGCTTGTTTCCGGTCCAGGGAAGACATGGCTTGGCAGTTCGGGCTGGACTGTTCCCATGAGGCACAGGGTCAGACTGATTTGCATATGGCCATGTCTGAACTGGGTTGGCAGAGTGAGCTAAAGAATGATGATGGATTAAACCCAGATCAGTTGACTGGGGGTGAGTGCTTGCAATGTTCAACACTCCGTCCATCATCCCCTTTGGTTTTGCTATGTTCGCCCTAAGTTGGCAGGGTATGCCCAGACGTGGGTCCCTTGCTCACTTTGCCACTGGATTCAAGATAGCCTGGCTGATGACGGCTGTAAGCCAGAAACCGGTCCCAGGATGCTTGTTTCCGGTCCAGGGAAGACATGGCTTGGCAGTTCGGGCTGGACTGTTCCCATGAGGCACAGGGTCAGACTGATTTGCATATGGCCATGTCTGAACTGGGGTGGCGGAGTGAGCTAAAGAATGATGATGGATTAAACCCAGATCAGTTGACTGGGGGTGAGTGCTTGCAATGTTCAACACTCCGTCCATCATCCCCTTTGGTTTTGCTATGTTCGCCATAAGTTGGCAGGGTATGCCCAGACGTGGGTCCCTTGCTCACTTTGCCACTGGATTCAAGATAGCCTGGCTGATGACAGCTGTAAGCCAGAAACCGGTCCCAGGATGCTTGTTTCCGGTCCAGGGAAGACATGGTTTGGCAGTTCGGGCTGGACTGTTTCCATGAGGCACAGGGTCAGACTGATTTGCATATGGCCATGTCTGAACTGGGGTGGCGGAGTGAGCTAAAGAATGATGATGGATTAAACCCAGATCAGTTGACTGGGGGTGAGTGCTTGCAATGTTCAACACTCCGTCCATCATCCCCTTTGGTTTTGCTATGTTCGCCCTAAGTTGGCAGGGTATGCCCAGACGTGGGTCCCTTGCTCACTTTGCCACTGGATTCAAGATAGCCAGGCTGATGACGGCTGTAAGCCAGAAACCGGTCCCAGGATGCTTGTTTCTGGTCCAGGGAAGACATGGCTTGGCAGCTCGGGCTGGACTGTTCCCATGAGGCACAGGGTCAGACTGATTTGCATATGGCCATGTCTGAACTGGGGTGGCGGAGTGAGCTAAAGAATGATGATGGATTAAACCCAGATCAGTTAACTGGGGGTGAGTGCTTGCAATGTTCAACACTCCGTCCATCATCCCCTTTGGTTTCACTTAGAAAAATGGTCTACTAAAACAATGAGGTACAATTGTTCTCCATTCTCCCAAATAGGGCCTGTGATATCAATCCTCAACCTCATCCAGGGCTTGCTGGGACTAGAAAGGGGTTGCAATAGTGGTCTAATAGTACGTTGGGCCTTGTCAGAGTTTTCACAAGTAGAACAATCCCACACCTTTCTTTTAATTTCCAGGTCCAAACCTGGCTGCCAGTATGAGTTTTTTACTCTACTTTTGCCTAAATGTCCCTCATGACAAATAGAAGGCAAACAGGAGATATAACGTTTCCATTTCTTAAAATTTGACCACGTTCACAAGACAACTTGTGTCTCAATTCCCAGAAAGAACGCATTTTAGATGGGATGTCTGTTTTTATTGGCCACCCATCCTTAATATATTTACTCACTTCACACAAGACAGAATCAGCGTCCTGGGCCAGCAGCCATTCAGATTGTGAAATACAGGGAATTTCTTTGAGAATGTTCATCACACAAAATTACTCCAAATCCGTAACAGAATCACTCACACAGGGTAAACGTAAGTGACTGAAAAAGTCTGCTACAACGTTTTTTACACCTGGAACATATTGTACCACATAAGTGAAATCCATCATTCTGACTGACATGCGTGCCAGGCGGGGTGAAGTACTTTGTAGTCCTTTAGTAATAAGGACCTTTACAAGAGGTTTGTTATCACTTCTGAGAGTGACCATGTACCCCCAGATGTATTGCCTGAAATACTCTAAACCCCACACACATGCAAGAGTCTCCTGCTCTAGTGGGTGTAATAGAACGGGAGGCAAGTGAAATGGTACTTTCATTGTCTTTCAAATCAATTTGGCTCAACACTGCACCAAGACCTCTACCACTGGCATCCGTGGTCACGATACAATGTAAATCTGGATCAAAACCTTGTAAGGGCGGAGCTTCACAAATATCATTCTTAATTTAAAAAATGCTTCTTCACATACATCCGTTCATTCAAATTTGTTTTTCTGTTTTATCAGCGGTCTTGATGTGAAAGTCTTGGAGGAGAAATCCTGCATGAATTTGGCATAGAACTCTGCGAGACCTAAGAAGTCTCTAACATCATTCTTATTCTTGGGGGATGGAGCCTCTTTTATAGCAGACAGTAACTCTTTCTTGGGTTTAATGCCTGCTCCAGAAATCTCATGCCCCAAGTAGGTGACACTGGTCTCAGCAAATTTGCACTTCTTAATATCTGCTGTAAGACCTCTATCATCAAGGATATCCAAAACTCTGGCCAGCTTGACGTCATGTTCTTCTCTGTTGTCACCCATGACCATAATGTTATCTTGAAAAATTTATAAATTGGATTCGTTCTTGAAAATAATCTGCATTAATCTCTGGAACATTGCTGCAGCAGAGGCTAACCCGAAAGGTACTCTTTTGAACCTGAAACATCCAAAAGGCATCACAAAAGTAGTAAGACATCTGCTGTCAGGATTGAGTGCTATTTGATGACATGCAGCAGTGAGATCAATAGTGGAAAACCACTTGATTCCACTGGTGCGTGAGAGCATCTCACTGATTTTAGGCAGTGGAAACTGATCAATAAGGATATTCTTATTAAGATCTCGGAGGTCTACACCTAAACGGAGTTTACCATTAGCCTTTTTAGCAACAACTAAAGGTGCGACCCATTTTGCACACTCAACAGGTACAATTATTTCAGCCTTTTGTAATTTGCGATGCTCTACCTCAACCTCACTCTTAATGGAGAAGGGAATGTTCCTTGACTTGTGTATACACGGAATGGCATTTTTTTTAAAGTTGTATCCTGTGTTGGAAACCTTTTAATTTTCCAATATTACCAGAAAACACCCTAGGATATCTTTTAGCAATCTCGGTGTGAAATTCTTCTTCTGATTGTAGGGACAGCACGGTATATGGACTATTGGGATACAATATTATACCCAATTTACCCTGATCCAACCATCCAAGTACAGAAGGACCAACATCTGACACATACATTTTCCCAACATTTCTCTGCCTTTGAATTGAAAACAAAGTTCCTTATAGCACAGCACCTCAATAGGTTCACCAGTGTAGGTTTTGGGAGAGATGTCAGGATTCACTAACTGACTTCCTACAAAAGGTACAAATGTATCCAACCACACCCTCTTGTTAATTATGGTATATGGTGGACCAGAGTCTGCCACTATGGAGATTTCAACGCCACCAATGGATAAATCGCACATAGGTTTCTTTCTTTTACCCTGCACATTAAGGATTTCATCATCATCATGTAAAATGCATAGATTTAAATTATTGTCATCAGAGGAATAAGATTCTTCATGACTAACTGGTTCTACAAATTTCACATTTACATCTCTCTTCAATTTGCTTTGACACATTTTGAAAAAATGCCCAACAATTCCAAATTTCACTTTTTGAGTACAGGACATTTCTTATCATTTGCTAAGTGAAATTTAGTCCCACACCTAAAACATTTTCTGTCACCACCTAATTTGGTTTTGAATGTAAAATCTTTCTTACTAGAACTAGGCTCAGTTGCGGGTTTATGAGAAGTGTTTCTTGTATTTCTGACTCTGGCAATCGTAGCATAGTTATCTGTACCAGATTTGTCTTTTCTTTTGATAAGACAGCTTTCGCACATCTCCCTGTCATTTCTGCACTCTTTACAATGTCAATCACTTCTTGGAGAGAAGATTCCCTTTTAGCCCACAGTTTTACTTGTATATTTCAGTTTGCAGCACGCATCACAATTTGATCGTGGGTAAATTCATTGTGTAGTGTACCAAAATGACAAGTTAAAGCTTGTCGGATTCTTCCATACCCTGTTTACGGTGGAAAAAATTAAATCTGTCAACTGCAACACAAACAGTGGGTTTGTAGTAATTAGAAAGATCCTCTAACGCATTTAAATACACATCTCCCTGGTCAACCTGTCTGGGTTTCTTGTTGATGCGATTATACATTTTCATTACTTGAGCACCCAAACAGTGTAGCAAAAAAAATATTTCTATCCGGAGTGAGATCGTCGTCATCGTCAAAAGTAGAAATTTAATTTACAAAATACTCACGCCATTCCTCCCACTTGAGTGAATAATCCCCAGAAGTAGGTATAAAAGGTTACAGAGGAGAAAGATTCCAAATGTTTCCTGAAGCTATTCTCAAGAAAAATGAGAAAGGAGAGTAGAAAGAAAATACCTGGATTAAGACAACCTAAAAAATATAGGAGGCTATGAAGAATAAGAAGAGATAACACAACAAAATATAAGTACAACTGTAAAGGGTAAATTCCAACTAGAAAGGCAAAGAAACTTCCTAAAGTAATATAAATATTACGTACAATGTTTTTTTTCTACTTAAGTCTGAGTTATAAATGCGCAATTGAGTGAGCAAATCCTAATGAACCATAGCTTATGGGAATGACAGGCAAGTTTAATGGGTGTGCCTATCACTGTAATAAGCACTCAGCAATAAATAACTGTCAGACTGATATACTTATATTCAGGCGAACAGCGTGACAAGCAATGATGATAGGTGTACCTGTCACCATAATAATGAATGAAATAGGGGTGTAAAGTAACACAGTAGCAGAAAAAATTAACTGGAAGCACTTCTATTGAAATGAGTGCACCATCAAATGGCCAGCAGGATTTTGGTAGATGCTCGCATAAGCGAGAGCATCACTGAAGTGAAAACACGAAAGCAGCGTAGGTAACATGAAGTGTTACATATGATGGCCGCCGACGTGGGGACGCAGACAAGATACAAAATGCCGGCAACGTGCGCTGCGTTCCACTGACGTCACCGGAGCTACAACATGCACAACACGGCCTGGGTGCTGAGGAAGCGGAAAGGAAGACAAGATCAGCAGTTGAATGCACCGCAGCAGCAAGGAAGAGCAGGCAGAGCAGCGCAGTCTCACCGCAGTCAATGTTGCAGCACAATGTCTACAGAGCTGCCAATATGTGCAACACAGCACAGGATGCTGGAGAAACGCCAGTGAAGCTAAGAGTAGCAGCAGAATGCACCCCAACAATGAGGAACAGCAGGCCAAACAGCGCAGTCTCACCGCAGTCAACGCCGCAGCACTGGGAAGCGGAGCAGCACCACACCTCCCACATCAGGAATTGTTCGTGAAGCAGATGGCCAGAACGCGTGTTCCGTGTGGTGTCAGGGTAAAGAAGATCGTCGCCAAATCTGTAAAGACTCGCGGAAGCAGTATTAGTTGAAGAAGGTAAGTCTTTATTTGAAGTAATACCCTAACACCGTAAAAGTGGGTCGTCTCTTCTAGAAGTCAGCATAAACTGCCAGCCTCAACCGTTGCCCATGCTCAAGGTTCTAGAACAGAAAGTGTGTTCATCATAGCACCCTGGGCATACGAACGCAGAGAGGACTGATTGCCTTGCGGCATACAGTAAGTCATAACAGCATGTGCACTGCACAGAGCGTTTTCACATAATTCTTTGTTAAAAATAAAGTGGAGCAAAAGTGACTGAAGATGTGTTATTGATACCCGGAGTCGGTGGCAGTCCCTCCTGTAGGGTCCTATAGCTGATATAAGACAGATAAACTGATGTGTGGCGGCCCTAACCAATGGCCACTGCGGTTGTCGCGTCTGGCAGATATTACTGCTCCAGCCACTGTGCTGCTTCAGAATGTGGTCGGGACATTGTGGCATTCTGCACCTTAGGCCACTGTAACCATGTGCAGTTCAAGTGTTCTGTAACTAAGTGGTGATGATGTGTTTATCTGTAACCAACACCTCATCACTAGAATGTAGAGGTTAGAATTGTTTGAGGAGCAGATGGAGAGAGCACACAGGCCGAGCTGCTGCTGAGGAAGGGGTTTCTGTATTGCTTGTACTTAATAAAGAATATTTTTCTCCTTTATCTAGCGCTGTCTGTGGTCTTCATTTGAATCTTAACAGTGGCCACGAGCGACTCTTCCACGAACCATGGCGAGCCTTCTGACGTGTTACTAACAACACCGGCAAGAACTGTGGGCTCTATTCACAAAAGTAATCTGAGACAAAATCCTAACTTTACGACTTTCGGTATTCACAAAGGCATTTAGGAGTAGCAAAGTTAGGATTCCTAACTTTACTACTCCTAAACTGAGACAAAATCCTAACTTTACGACTTCCGGTATTCACAAAAGGCATTTAGGAGTAGTAAAGTTAGGAATCCTAACTTTGCTACTCCTAAATGCCTTTTGTGAATACAGATACAGAATACAGATGCAGATGCAGATGGCCTTTCCAGGTTCTTCCGCCTTAGTGATGAGAACTCCCAAGAGATTGGGGGGGCACGTGTTAGACCTTACAGCCTTAGGGTGGTCTTCCCCAAAGATTTTGCCTGCTTGCCTCATAATTTTCTGATTCCTGTTTGTTGACCTTAGGACTCTGAGCACTTTACCACTGCTAACCAGTGCTAAAGTGCATGTGCTCTCTCTGCTAGACATGGTTTGATTGACTTATCCACAATTGGAACTCTTAGTTTACCTGTAAGTCCCTAGTACAGTGCACTACATGTGTCCCGGGCCTGTAAATTTAATGCTACCAGTGGAACTGCAGCACTGCTTGTACCACCCATGCAAGTAGCCATTAAACATGTCACAGGCCTGCCACTGCAGACCCTGTGTGTGCAGTTTACACTGCCATATCGACTTGGCAATTAAACCTCTTGCCAAGCCTTACACTCCCCTTTTATTACATATAAGTCTCCCCTAAGGTAGACCCTAGATAGCCCATAGGGCAGGGAGCTGAGTAAGCAAAAGGTAGGACATGTGCTTTTAAGTTTTACATGGCCTGGTAGTGATAAATTCCCAAATTAGCTTTTCACTACTGAGAGGCCTACCCTTCATAGGTTAACATTGGGGATTCCTTATTATATTTAATAAGCTGTAATTCCTAATTGAGAGAAGGTAGAGTTGCCATGTTTAGTACCTATGCAATGGTAATGATAAAACCTCTTTAATTGTACAGTTGGATTTGTCATTTCTATTCTAAAAATGCCACTTTTAGAATTTAGGAATTTTTGTATTCTGAGCCATTTGGTGTCTGCTGCCTGTCTCTGATCACTGGCTGGGCGACAGTTCACTTTGTGCATTCCCTCTAGACAGTCACACACAAAGGAAGGCTGGGTGTGCCTTCATGCATCTTCCTGGGAGAAAGGGAGGAAGGAGCTGGGCACAGCCTCACACTTAGACCTGAAGAGGCTGGGTCCTGTCAACACACAAAGGGCAGCATACCCCCAGTAGTGGGTCTGACGCCAGGGCAGGAAGAAAGGACCTCTGTGCACTTCAAAGACCCTTCTGTTAAGTCACCGACACTTCAAAGGCACAACTGGGTATGAGTACTAGACCTCCGACCCTACCAACTCAGTACACTACTGGACCTGAAAGCCTGAAACCAACTTTCCACGAAGAAGAACTGCTGTGCTAAGGACTGCCACTATGCTGGACTTCTGCTCTGCTAGACTGGTGCCTTGCTGTGCTGCCCTGCTGCCTTCTGCTCTCTCTCACTGGACCTTCATCACTTGACCCAGAGTGACTCCAAGGGCTAGATGACCAGTCTCCTGCTCTTAGAAGACTTAGGGACATCACATTTTTCCATCATGCTCCTGTGCCTGGTTCAATGGAAGTGGACCCAGGTGCTTCCTCCAACTAAAGCGATTCATCATCTGCTACGAGAGCAGAATCGATGCATCGCAGCTGTTGCAGGAACAGAACCGGCACATCGCACTCTGAACCAGTGCATCGCCATCGGAACCACCACATTGTAATCGCTGCCACTGCAGAAGGATGATCGACGCATCCCTTTGACTGCGTGGAGAAAACAGGCGCATCGGCTTCGAAACCAGCGCATCTCGGAACCGGCGCTTTGTCTTCGGAATCGGTGCATCGCCATCGGTGCATGGAGGAAACCAGCACATCTCCTCGACTGAGAGATTGACAACGACCCATCCCTAGGCTGCATCCCTCATCTTGTTATTTGCATCCAGGTTTAATGTATTTTTGCTCAGTGATGCTGCGTGGGTCCTGTATCCGGCCCTCGCTCCATCGCGGTTTGCCTGAACTCCTGACTTTGTCCAGGTTCAGCACGACCAATTAACTCTTTAGGCGCTTACTGCTTCTAAGCTCTAATTTTGCATTTAGTCCTTAAAGATTCATTTCTTGACTTCTACTTACTAGATTTTTGTTGTTTTGGTCTTGTTTTATTTATAAGATCATAACCTATTTTTCTAAACTAATGTGGAGTCTTTTGTGGTGTTTTCGCTGCGTTACTATATGATGTGTAGCACAAATACTTTACATATTGCATCTTAAGTTAAGCCTGACTGCTCAGTGCTAGCTACCAGAGGGGTAGCACAGGTTAATTTATGGTGTGTATCTAATTTACCCTGACTAGGATTGTAGTTCCTGCTTGGACAGGGTGCATACCTCTGGCAACCAGAAACCCAATGTCCTCTCCTGGGCAGAAGCAGCCACTGCAGGCCAATCCATCAAGAGCAACCACACAGCAATGGGGCAGTACTACTCCTTACAGCTTCTCCCGCCTGTTGCTTGCTGTCTGCTTGCCGTTGCTGCTTGCTGTTGCTGCTCGCGGCTTGACTGTTTTGCTCCGTTTTGCTCCGCTGCTGCAGCCTGTATCCCGCTGTGACCTGCTGCGACCTGCAGCCTCTGAGCCTGCAGCCTGTGACCCACCCGACCCGACTGAGACCCACCGCCTCCCGCCACCTACCTGGTGCCTCTTCACCTGTTGCTGAGACCGCCTGAGATCCGCCTGAGACCGGCCGCCTCCCACCGCCTACCTGGTGCCTCTTCTCCTGTTGCTCCGGACCGGACCGCATCG
This sequence comes from Calotriton arnoldi, assembly GCA_963921515.1. Lineage (NCBI taxonomy): Eukaryota > Metazoa > Chordata > Amphibia > Caudata > Salamandridae > Calotriton > Calotriton arnoldi. The sequence goes on along the minus strand of CAWUFW010005746.1, from coordinate 118,035 downwards.
AACGGTACTGGCCCCCCGTGGCGGGAGTGCCGGTGGCGGAGGCTAACTCTGGGAGCCGCGGAGGGGAGAGCTGCGGGGGGGCTCGTGAACCGCGGGGGCAACGGAGCGGCTGTGTGCCCGGTGTGCTTGGCGGATCACCGCCGCTGAGGGGGGATTGCAGGATCTGTTGGCTGACATCTGAGAGGTTGAGGTCAAGGGGCCTCTAGCCTCACCCCTGCTGCACCCAGCAGGCTCACCGGGAGCTCACTGGGAGTTCTTGGTCTTGGTTCTTGGTCTCCGACTACCCCAAGCTCACATTCACGTTTTCTGTCCTGCCTCATCCCTGCTGCTCCCAGCAGGCTCATTGGGAGTTCTTGGTTTCTTGGTTTCTGACTGCCCTAAGTTCACGTTTTCTGTCCTGCCGAGACTGTGTGCAGAGCAGGCAGAAAACGCCACCACCGCAGCTGAGGAGTAAACACGTGGTCGCCGCTGCTACTATCTCTGCGACCTGCGACCGGCATTCTGCGACCTGCTGGTAGCTTACCTCCTGTACCTCCGGCATAGTCCAACCACCTGCAAGCTTTTTTTGCAAGGCACATTGTAAGCATCAAAACGGAACGCGAATAAAGACAACCTTAGAAAGTAGAAAATAAACCAGCTTAAGCTCCTTGGAAACCCACACCGAGGTCCTCACCGGAGTTGTGCAGCTTTCTACTACTAATCACTGGATGCTTAGTGGTCGCACAGTGGTCGCAGAGTGGTCGCATAGCGGTTTGGAAAGTGGGAAAGTGGATAATTTAACAGAGCAACTTAACAGAACAAAAACAACCTCAACCAAAATTACTACCGAGAATTATAAGGAAACAAGGGAACATGAGGTCTGGCAGAGAAAGAAAGACTCCAACAAACTCAAAGTCAAAAGCAACAAAAACAATAAAAAGGAAAAAAGAGTTTGAAAGTGGGAGCAAGGATGACGACCCTCTTGGCTTTGATTTAGACACTCAAAAAATAAAACGTGGGAAGCTCGAGGGCAAAAATGACATGCTGACAGCTACTGTGATCTCCAACCTCCCTAAAAATCTCCCAACTAACAGCTTATCTCACAACAGCTCTCATAATACCTCTCATAATGCCTCTCCAAATCAGGGTAGGACGTCACCTAAGGAAACAGAGCCAAAACTTGTGGTCAACACGAGGCCAGGCTTGGTCACACAAGATCTAATAACAATAGAGGGGTCCCCCCAACAGAAGAATCCATGCTTTTCCAGCCCAAGATATACACAAAAGTTGCTTTTCTGAAAGACCCTGGCACAGTAATATTTTCTAAAACCAGTGAAATTAAAGGGCTGCAAACCCCTATGCAACCAAGAAGCTTCGACCTAATCTCCCAACTCATAACAAAACCGCATACAAATCAAACCGTTGCACTAATCCACACAACGGAATCTCTGCAACCGAAAACGAACGGAATAATTAACAGTAACTTGAACATCATCAGGCTAAACCAAGACCAAGAAGCAAAAGACAAACCTGAAGTGATTAGAGGATCAAACACAACAGCGGACCATGAGAGCACCAACCACAAAGCCCAACTAGGGGTCACTGTTAATGTCATTGATAATGACCGAATACAAGAACTACAGGATCGCCCAGGGACCACCCCGCTCACCGCACATAAAATCGACCAACTCTTTCAACCCCCCCCGTGGCCACCGCAAGAAGAGAATTAGAGGCAGTCACGCCAAAATTACACCAGCAAGGGGGGCCAAAAACTGGAACAGTCTCTAAGCCTAAACAGTTCTTCTCACAGATAGAAGAACCTCATCTTCTCATTACCACTCAAAGCTCACCAGAACAATTGGGTTCAACTACCACGCTAGACTCAAGCTTCCATCAGGCGACTCGAAACAACACAGTACAGCGAGTAGAGCAAAAATTAAAGGAACGTAATTTGCAAGCTACCAGTTCCTCCCCTCAACACTTGCCACTTACCCAACAGAAAGAAGTAACAACCTTGACGGCCGCCAGGAAATCAGTAGAAAGCACATCGCCAGGGCATAGTCAGGTGACCTTTCAAGACGACCACCATAATTCCAATGGCGACATGTCCTTTCTAGCATCTCAAGAGTGGGAGGAATTAGTTGCCTCGTACAGCCATGACCCTAAAATCTCAACAAACAGTGCGAACACAGAGACCAGTGACAAAAGCCAAACGACTAAAGACTCAATCTGGGCAACAATATTAAGTACGATGCAATATTCAACCGCAGCATTACAATATCAATCCCATACAATGGATTTACAGCTCACAGTGCTTCAAACTTTAGCAGACTTTACTTCAGGGATCGACAGGAATCTAGCCGACTTAAACGGACTAATAAAGAGAGGGCAAGAAGCGGCCTTTAATGATAAGTTATCACAGCAAGAATGTACTTGTGCTCCAATAGTGGACAAACTATTTATGTTACCATCACTACTAGGTGACTTATTATCCACCAAGAAAACAACAACTGAAACTCAGAACGCAGCAAGCTGGGATCCACCCACAGAGGGGGAAATAAAAACAGAACCCCAATCCACTGAGACGACAACAACAAACAGGATCTACAACACAGGAGAGAGCGGGTCCCTGCAAAAGTCCAAAGTGGATTCTCCCGATAAAGTAGTAGTAGTATTACCTGAATCATCTGATAAAAACACATCAGTGAATACCCGTTGCAGGAAAAAAAGAAAGGGGAGGAAGAGGAAAATAACCTTTCAGGTCCAACATCCGGCTAACCAGCTACTGTTACGATTACCTGTTACGAATGCCAACATTACAAATACTCTACACTCCCCAGCTCCATCACTGGAAAAAGGTACAAAGGACACATTAAAAAAAAAAAAATCACAACAAACACTGCCAGGGGACCCGCATCCCCCATTAAAAACTAATCAAACTGAGGCTAGGTCTCACGTAACAACAAAAAGACGATCTGTCAATCAACTAACAACAAGTCCAAAATCCCATAGCAATATCCAGGAGTTCGTGCACCTGACACATGCGCCAGCCAAGTCCCCCCAAGTCTGCAGTGCACCCACGGAAGATGACCGATCGGCAAAATCATCGCCAGGACACTCACAAAGAGCTCCATCAACCACTAATGAAAATTCTCGAGCATAGCACTGACGCGCAAGATAAAACCTGGAAACCCAATGACCCACTGTCAACTTCTCAAGACAGTACTGACAGTAAATCAAATGACTCTAACAACTTTAGGCCTTATCCGCACACAGCCATCACCAGTGATGGCTTTCAGCCTTCGATACAGGAACCCATCAATGAAGAGGAGATAGACACCATCATATTTTCCCCTCATTACAAGTTGCGAGGTCGAGCAGATATCCTAAACAGAGGGAACGTGCTACAGCTTCTGCAAGCCATCCCAAAACTAGCCAACATCAACACCTCTGACCTACTCTCCATAGAGTTCTTGCCAAACAACAGTCTGCCAAGCTCCGAAGCGTCCAAAACCAGATGGAAAACGCCAGAGATAGCAAGCAGAATTATCCAAGAAAGAAATAGACTCCAAAGCTGGGGGATCACTTTGAAACCAGTGCCAAAACCACTATACCCAGCACCATTTCTAACCATCGAAACTAACAGTCAATATAGATCGTCCACCTCAGTGCTAATGGGAGCAAGGGGCCGCTCCCCAATAGAAGGCCAATCCCTCTCGACTCAACCTACACTAATGAACAACAGGCAGAGCATACAATGCACAATACTATCAGCGCAACCAAATTGACATCGGATGCCCAGTCCATCAAATCATCGACCGGGTTACAACGAAATCAATATATGCATTTGGAATATCAACGGCCTAACCTCCAAATCAAGTGATCATGAGGTCTTAAACTACCTAAAATCCTTTGACAAGATCCTACTCCAGGAGACCTGGGAGGACAAACCCTTTGAGCTACAAGGCTATACCTCTAGTTTCATCCCGGCTACCAAGGGATCTGACTTCGGTCGCAGTTCGGGGGGCCTACTTTTCCTATCCTCAATAACAAAAACTGGTGAAATTCTTCCTCTAAAGATTCACATTGCCCCTCCAAGTTGCATCCAGGCTTCAATAGTTAAGCTGATCCTTAACCAGACCGTTCAGAAGGTAATAATAATAAACATCTACATACACCCCAAACACAAATTAAAGGCAGCCAAGGAACTGATCAAAGAAGAAACAAGAGTAATGGAAGAAGAGGACACAGACAACATCATCTTGGCTGGAGATTTTAACATGCACCTCCTAGGGTGCGATCAGCATGACGATTCTACACAAGATCTTACCGGTGCATGGGGAATTCCGACTCAAGGTCCCTCAAAAAAAGCCAAACCAGCAAGGTGCTCGAATTACCTTCTTCCGGAACTAGAGCACCTAAACTTGAGAGCAGTAAATGGTCGTCTCAATGGGGACAATCCTCCAGCACCTACATACCACTCAGCCAAAATATCCTCTCACTTAGATTTTACATTTGTGACTTTAACTTTGTTTAATAAAATAGCCTTTTTCCAAATAGGCAACAACGAATTCAGTGACCAAATGCCACAAGAAATGAAACTTCAAGCGACCTCAACTTTACTTCTGGAGGTCGATAAAACCATTGTCTCGGTAGAAACAACAAACCTCAAACGAATAAGGTGCAACTCAACAAATATAGAAGCAGTATCAACTACAGCCAAAGAACTACTCAATCAAGCACAGGACAATATAATTCAACCGCTGGAAAGCTGGGAGAAATTTGTCATGTCTCTCGGCGATAAAATCACAACCAAAACGGGTCTGAAACAAAGGAACAGAATAGTCCTGCCAATGATGAATGTAAGGAGCCCAGTCTCAAAGAAACTGAAACAAACGATAAATTATACACTAAGGCAACTCCGGAAATCACCGGGAAACCAGAGCCTGCAGCATTCCCTTCGCGATTCAAAGGCTCTTTTCAAGTGAAGAAGATGAACCAGCAAAAGAACTAAGAATAACGAATTTTGGGCTAAACTCGTTCATGATGCAAAACAGAAAAATAGCGCCAAGTTTTGGCAATCTGTTAACAGATTACAGCGGCCAAACCATCTCGGCATCAACTCCCATATTACCGAAGCAGCCTGGGTAGACTTTCTCTTTAATCACTTTAATGAAATAGAGCTAAAGGCAATCCCTTCCGCACATCTGGGAACTGAAAGCTCTAGCAGGCTTGCAAAGGAAGTGATACATCAAAGCCCAGCCCCATTAGAGGAAAGGGATAGCACAGAGTCAATCCAACAGCAACGGGAGATGGAATCAACTCCAGCACAAAACGGCACACTTGAAATAGGGGACGAGCATAGCAGCCATGTAGTACCACAAATAAAGAAACAAATAGCAAGGGGCAGACAGGCAGGAGCACCTGGCCCCAACGGCATTCCGCCAATGCTGTTCAAAAGTGACCTGGAATTTTGGAGCAACGCGTTAGCACCAGTTTTTAAGCACGCAGCCAGAACCTCCACAATTCCTGAGTCATGGAGAGGCTCAATCATAAGCCCAATCTATAAACAAGGTGCGAGGTCCGTGCCAAAAAACTACTGCCTGATAGCCCTCATAGACATCGAGGCTAAATATTACGCGGGGCTCATCTTAAACGACCTAGCCACTTGGGCTTCTGAGAATCATATAATCCCGCCAACGCAAACAGGGTTCCGGAAAGGGCAAGGTACAATAACAAACATAATGGCGCTGACCTTGCTCATGGACGCAGCTAAACAGGGAAAAAACCCCTGTTTCTCTGCTTCATAGACTTTACAGCTGCGTTTGACCATGTCGACCGAATAAAACTCTGGCAAAAATTGGACGGCTGGGGGATACCGCCCCCTCTCCTTGACCAACTCAGGAACCTGCACACTAATACATGGGTCAGGTTAAAGCTAGGCGCAGGTTCACACATATCAGAAAAAATACCCACCTCAAAAGGGCTAAAACAAGGGTGCGTCCTAGCCCCATTGCTTTTTAACCTTTTCTTAGCGGATCTCCCGAGGGAGCTGAACAGAAGTACAGCCCACGCACCAAAACTAGGAAACATGACACTGTCAAACTTGTTATATGCTGATGATCTAGTTTTGATAAGCCGGACCCCTATTGCACTTCAGCATCTCCTGAACGCGACTCACAGATTTTCACAACAAAACGCATTAAAAATAAACTTCAATAAAACAAAAATTATGGCAGTAAACTACCACAAGAAGAAACACCCTAATTGTTTCCTGGTCGGTCACCGTTTAGACCAAGCAGCAAGCTATAAATACCTGGGGATAATATTAGACCAAAACAACTCGTTTAAACCACAAATGGAATCTTTGCGGAGAAAGGGGGTAATGACCTACCTAGCCATAAAACCATTGAAGAAGTTCCTACCGGACCTGACGCTCAACCCTTTGCTAAGGGTCCTGCGAGCTAAACTTCAGCCCACAATAACTTATGGGAGCGAATCGATGAAGGGAAAAGATGCAACAATCCTTGATAATACAATATCCAACTCTTACCGAGCGATCTTTCAACTCCCTAAAAACACCTCCCCAGCCCAAATACGGTTGGAATTTGGGCTTCAAAAACAGACAATGGAAAGAAGGGGAGCATAAGTGAAATGCTGGCATAAGATTAAAGGAGACGAAGAAGGATCCCTGAACAACCAACTCTGGATGGAACTGTCTCGCTCCGAAAAATCGCCAGCAAGAGAATATCTGCAGGAATCCATCAAACTTTTAGGCCTAACAGACTTGTGGAACATCTCAATGAATCATTTCGCTTTTAAACAAGCTGTAACAAAGGTAACTCGCCTATTATCTGTTATAGAGGACAAAAAAGCATTAGCCAGACGAACTCACGGCTGGGTGGTACTAAACACATACAACACACTTAAACCCCAATCCTACCTGAAAACGGGAATAAAAATTACCACCAAGGAAAAATTCCTAAAACTCCGGATGGGGGTCGGGCCCTTCAATCAATTCCTACCTCCTTGGGAGAGAAGTGGAGGAGACCAGCTCTGCCGTTTAAGTGGCTGTGGTGTCGAGGATGTTATCCACGTTATATGCATCTGTAACAACCTAAGAGATATAAGGATAACCTTGCTAAAACCAATGTTCAGACAGCATGGATTTAGGTCCTGCAGACAAGCGGTAATGCTGTGCTTTAATCCAGAGATAGTACAGCTAAACTGCCGGCTAACTAAATTTCTTGATATAACCGCAAAAAGATTGAAAAACTCGCCCGTGCTGGCAAAGAACTAATTTTCATTAGAATAGACACTGTTTGGAACAATATTTACCGACTTATAAGAGTATGGAGCAGAAAGTTTTAACAATTCGAGTCCATCCTTCAATGACTTTTTATTCTCATTTATTTATTGTCGTAAAAACGTTGGGTCTTTTAATAGTGTCTTTTACTGTATAAGAGCTAGATATTTTATTCTAAATGTATTAATGTATGCAATGGTTTTAATTAATCAAGCATAATAAAAACTTACTTACTTACTTACTTACTTACAGCTTCTCCAGCACTTCTCCTGGGCAGAAGTTCTTCTTGATTCCAGAAGTATTCTAAAGTTCTTGGGTCTTGGCCCAATATTCATACAGCATTTTCCTTTGTTCTCTTGTGGCAACAAGTCTCTCAGCTCAGTCCAAACCAGTTCTGTCTTCTCTGGTCCAGTTTCTTGGCAGGAGGTGGAGACAGCATTGTGCAACAGGAGACAGAGCCTATTCAGAAGCAAGGAAAACTCCTCCCACTACTCTAGTTGCAGCCCAAGTATTCTAGAGTTCTGGGCCCCAATATTTATACCACATTTTCCTTTGTTCTCTTGTCTCAGAAAGTCTCTCAGCTCAGTCCAAACCAGTTCTGTCCTCTCTGGTACAGTTTCTTGGCAGGAGGTGGAGACAGCATTGTGCACAGGAGACAGGGCTTATTTTGGTGCAAGGAAAACTCCTCACACAACTCTAAATGCAGGCCAGGTCTATTCAGCTCAGCTCTGAGTCATCCAGGAAAGACAGGACACACCTACTCCCCCCTCCTCCCCGGTGGCTGTCTACAGTGAATGCACACTCCCAGCTCCTGTCACTCCAAAACCAGAGAGTCAATACACAAGCCAGCAGAGGCACATAGGATGGCGAAGCAAGAAAATGCCCACTTTCTAAAGGTGGCATTTTCAAACGCATAATTTAAAAACCATCTTTACTAAAATATGTGTTAATAAATTCTGAGTTCAGAGAACCTAAACTCTATCTTTCCATCTTGTCCCTATGGAAAGTTATACTTGTAAGATATTACAAAGTATCTCCCATGCTATCCTATGGGACAGATAGCCTTTCAATAGTGAAAGAAACGAAACACACAGTATTTCACTGTCAGGATAAGTCACACACACCAGTACATGTCCTACCTTTCACATACACTGCACCCAGCCCATGGGGGAACCTTAGGCGAACCTTAGGGGTGCCTTATATGTAAGGACAGGAAAAGTTTGGGCCTGGCAAGTGAATGTACTTGCCAGGTCCACATGGCAGTTTAAACTGCGCGCAGACACTGTAGTGGCTGGCATGAGAACCCTTTAAAAGGTTGCAGGTGTGGGTGGCACAGTCAGTGCGGCAGGCCCACTGGCAGCTTTTGATTTACCGACCCGGGGCACATACAGTGCACTGTACTAGGGTCTTAACAGTAAATCAAATAAGCCAATCATGAAAATATTAACCCATAAACACAATTTATACAGGGAGCACTTGCACTTTGGCACTGATCAACAGTGGCAAAGTGCCTAAAGCATCTAGACTAGCAAAAACGACATCTAGCACACAGCAAACATCCTAGGAGGCAGCGGCAAAAAGACAGGGCAAACCACACCAAGGATGCCAGGTCTAACAGACGACATAAGATTACATCACACTGCATGAATCATTACATTCCTCGAATTGTAAAGGAAGATAACATAAGATTACTTTACATAAAGAGTACATACTATATACCTTCTGTTCCCACCAGATATATATATATATTACCTACTGGCGGTTGCCAGTAGGTAGTTATAGTTAGGACCTAGTTTCCATAGGAAAAACGTTTTTGCTTTTGCCAATATCTTTGGCGCCGTTTGACGAATCTTCGCGAAATTTTCCAAAAAGAAGGTACACTCAAGTCAGGTCCTGTCCTGGAAGTTTCGGGGTGATTTGTCAAGCGGGGGCCGAGAAAAAAGGGGGGTCCCAAAACTCATTTTCTCCATGTAAATTTCCATAGGAACTTTAAACAAAGCTACAGCCTGAACTGCTGAATGGAATTACACCAAATTTGGCAAAAAGGTAGGTCTTGGTCTAGAAAGCGTGCTTTTTTTTTTTAAATGGTGTAAATCCGTTCAGTAGTTGCTGAGAAAATAAAAAAATAAAAATATCGATATCTGAGCACCGAGGAGGGATCGCAAACCCTCCCGGGCACGAGCTTCACTCTGATTGGCTGTCAACACTCCAAGCCAGGAAGTGTTGGCAGCCATCTTGTGACTCGGTAACCGAGTCGCAAGAAAAAGGGTGAAAAAAAGATGAAAAACAAGAAAAGGGGGCAGGGTAAAAACACCCTGATCCCCTAGGCCTGCTCAGGGGGTCCCAAAGGGACCCCCAGGGCCAAAAAAAGCATTAGTTTTCGTTTTCTATAAGCCCCCGGGTGGGCCAGGTCCCGGGGGCAATGTTCATTGAATAAGCGGTAAGATACTGATCTCCGACCTTGGCTCTACTATTAGCCAAACAGAGGTTCACACTGCGCTGGAGCCCCCCCGCCACCAGTAACAGTGTGGCATAATGCATTCCTCCGGTGGGGAGAAGCCGAGACTGTTAACCTGCACCAGGAGGAGGCTCGACACAGAGGCCCGTGGCGACGGCCGGGTGCACCATCCTCTCACACTTCCAGGAATTGGTGCATGAATATGACCCCCCCCTCTCTGAGGACTGATGGCTCTGTAGACCACTGACAAGCACTGAAGCAGAAGCATCGAGTGGGATGTGCAGGCGGTGCTGCCCGCCCCCTCCCGCGTGTGCACGGCTCACACGTGAAGATCCACGCGGCTCGCGCTTCTGCTGCTGTTTAGTTTCCCACTCACCGACAGTTCACTGAGGTTCACACTCGCATATCTACAGCAACGTGTTTCCACCCCACCACAGGCTCAACAGGGCCCATACGGATCGCACAAAGCATAAAGTCACTCTGACCTGGCCATATCACTCCACTCTGCCCCTTAGATCATGGCCCCCATATACTAAAGTGTAGAACGGGCACCACGAAAAGATGAAATGAATCTTCCCCTTCACAGTTACTATTGTCCGTTTCATGTGAAAATGTAATGATGTAACAAAAAAACGCAATAAAAAGAGTTAAAAAAATAGGGATGTTTGATACATAGAGAAGGGGTTATAACTTGCCAATCTACATTTATCCCGGGGAAATGGGGAATAACACCATTTTCACTTGTTTCTGCACCGATTCGTGTATGATTTTTACAATTATCAGGTCTTTGTTCACCTGCACATTAAACCCGTTTATAACACCAAATTCATATTGCTATTGAATCAATCAGGCATTAAGGGTCACTGGAAATGATAGCGTTAGACTCGCAAAGATCAGGGCAGAGGATGTGGCCTAACGGCTAGGGCGGCCGACCTCAAAGCTGGGAAACCAGGTTTGAGTCTGGTGCTCATGTAAAGCGCTCTGATACCTTCGGGTCTAGTTCGCGCTATATATAAAGACAAAACATTTTGCTCAACTGTAAAAGGTCTGGACAGTGCAGAAGAAAGAAAAAGGATAAAATTACTAACAGGTCAGAATAAACGTAAAAAAAAAAATCATTGACATTCAGTCGGTTAAAGGACCCTGAGGGGCATATTATCAAGAACGGCGTTAAATTTATCGCCGCTTTAGCGGCAGAAAATTGCAGCTAAAGCGGCGATAATGGGCTTGATAATATGCCCTTGAGAATTCCAATAGAAGCCCATGTTGACACCAGAACATGGGCTTCTATTGGAATTCTCAAGGGCATATTATCAAGCCCATTATCGCCGCTTTAGCGGCAGTTTTCTTTAACGCCGTTTCTTGATAAAATGCCCCTGAATTGTTATGAGGCCTCAACGATCAGAGCGGAAGGAGCGCAAAAGGAAGACCCCACAGTAGGAAAAAACCCTTCACAAACACTGGTGCAGAGCGGCCTCTCAGAGAGCAGAACTGGACCCCAGTCAGTACTGGACATTTGCAGAAGTCCCCAAAATAATCTATGTAAAACCTAATTTTGCAGAGAAGAAGCCAAACTTCATAATGACGATTATAGCGACCTCCCCCGCCGGGGTACGAAAAATTGGTGTGTCCTCAAATTGGATCACATTATAGGCGTGGACTTACCAGACTTCCCTAAGATAACATACATAAAGGGCAGAACCATAACATGTCACTGAGATATCACACGTCAAATGTCCAGTCCTGACTGGGGTTCAGTTCTGCCCTCGGAGTGGCCGCTCTGACCCAGTGCTCGTGGAGTGGTCTTACTTTTGCGCTCCTTCCGCTCTGGGGCTCATTTATAATTTATGGTATAATAAAGTCAAAATATCAAGTGTGACGTGTGCAAATATGAAAATGACAATTGAGTAATGCGCTTGTCACAATGAATGCAATTGAAGTTCCATATGTTTTTGCATGTTATAAGATAACAACCACAGTTTGGAAGTAATTGACTTGCCTTGAGAGTAGATTGCGACTGGACTAAACTCATCCAATGAATTCGTTTGCATTGTATATTTCAATGAACTTCACTGCACAAAACGCCGACATTGAGAAAGGCGCTTGCTGAAACAGGTTTTCTTTCTACACGTTTCAATAAAAGGAACAAATTACCTAACCCGAGAGTGCTGGGCATGTTAGACAGTTGGAGCTTTGACTTTTATATATAATTCCGGTTGTTAGTTTTTGATTTGATTTTTCTCCTTTCAGCACTAAATTGCACTGGGCTGGGAATCATGCACACTCATGGTTTTAAATTGTATGTTGTTATTGACAAGCACAGAAGTACGGACAATAGTTATTGTTTTGAACAATGAGTCTTTATTCTTCATTACAGCGGTGACGTCCTACAAACATAAATAATTTTCTTATATTCAATGCAATGTTATGGCCAAAAGAATGTGCATAGCTGCCAAGGTTTCAGATTGCCATGTGTGACGTTTTCGTAATTTCAGAGTTATTATGAGTGACATTTAACAACTATGAGTGACACTTTCTCCCGAGGAAAATGAAGCAATGAAGATAAGGGATTCACTGTCTACTATAATTTAAGGCTCTCTGGTTGGTACTTACTTGGACCTCGGCCCCGGCCGCAGATATATCCTGAGTCAGTCCGGAGTGAGTCTGTGGCGAAGGCATCTGGTGGTCGCAGGCAGCAACTCTGTTCTGTAAGGGCTGACTGCGGCAGGCAGTCTGAGCTCACGCAAGGCCACAAGACATGGCAAATTGGGTTTCCAATTGCCGCCCGGCCCGTGGGCTCCACAGATGGTGATTAGACTCCTGTGAGTTCCTGGGTCACCGTCTCAGGTCTCCCCCCTCTGGAGTCAGTCGGCTCGGGCTGAATCAGGCGCGGGCGGGAGTAAAATAAGCTGAGCTAGAGCACTGTCTGCAGCGGGTATGAGCTGCCTGTAGCAAGGTGCGAGCTGTGCCATGATCATTGAATTTGCGGCGCCGCCCGCAAATCAAACCAGCTCGGAGACGCACCTTTTTCAAAACTCCCCGGCGTCCCGCTCCACAGCAGTATGTGACGTCCCCCACGGCGCCCGATCATAACGTCAGACTGCAAGCTGTAGGCGGGGCATTTGATCATGGATTTATCGAGGATAGGTACTAGTAAATTAAGTTGGCCCTGTGAGTGGGTGTGAGCCTGCCAGCACATCCTTAGCTCACAGTGTGAGAGCCAAAGCCTGCAGGAGCACAGTGCGCACAGTGCACGCCACCAGCAGAGCACTACCAGCTGCCTTGGCACTTTGAGTGACAGCTGAGACACAACACATATATGCGTGACAATGCATTTCAGTGCGGTAATGCGGAGTACCACACTGAAATGCGTTAGTCTAACAACTGATGCGTGGCACTTGGCAGGACTGAATGTGTTAATAACGCTCTGCATAAGGCCATAAACTGGCATTTTAAGGAATATATCTGTAATTTAAACGATGATGGTCGTTAGGAAGACGTAACACGAATAGTATTTTGTCAGTTTTCATGAACATGCAAACGTATTTCATTGAGCAGTGGAGCATGTGTCGCCACTTGACAAAGGCTTTTTGCCAAAATGCGTCGTTTGTTTGCACAATACATGTCTGTGCTATCCTCTGGTGTGCCACATCCTTAATTTCCTGACCGGAATTAGATTTGCATATCATATTTGGATGGCAGCAGTCGCTGTCGCTGGCAGTAGCACCATCAGGCACCGTTGAATGGCCTCCGGAGCAGCAACATCGGTGGAATATATATATATATTCACTGAAAAAACCATAGATTTCAGGGACGTTATAGTTAGAAATTAGCATTTAAAAAACCTTTGAAATTCACTGAAAAAACCATAGGTTTCAGGGACGTTATAGTTAGAAATTTGCATTTAAAAAACCGTTGAAATTCACTGAAAAAACCATAGGTTTCAGGGACGTTATAGTTAGAAATTAGCATTTAAAAAACCTTAGAAATTCACTGAAAAAACCACAGTTTTCAGGGACGTTATAGTTAGTTGGACATTTCACTCGTACAAAACCAGAGAAATTCCGCTGTTATAGTTAGTTGAGCCAACTATAACTCGCGCCCCCGCAATGCACGGCTGATGACGTCACATATTACATCATTCATGACATGGTCAGTGACATCACTGATGACATCACTGATGACATCTTAAATGACATCACTGATGACTTAATCCACATGATAATCTGATGCACCTCCTCATACCCTAATATAACCTTTGATACACCCACTCTAAAATACAGACTACCATTTTCAAAACCATAGACACACCAATGCCAGTTACTACATACCCACTCACTGATTCCTAGGTCTACACACACATCCACTCATTCACCCACACAGTCACTCATACATGCAATCACTCATCAATACAGCACTATCATATGCACTCATACACCTATACAGACCCTCACACACCGCCACTCATCCATAGAGTTACTCACACACCTAGTCAGTCATGCAAAGAATCAATCACACTCCCATTTACTCACCTATACAGTTATACACACACCACCTCACTTATTCATACAGATACTAACACATACTTACTCTCTTATACAATCACTGATACAAGCACACACTCATCCATACAGCCACTCTCACAATCACTCACTCTCACATATAGTCATTTATATACTCCAACACTCACATATATTGCCTTTCACATATGTAGTTACTCACACATGTACCACTGAGACATCCATTCACTCACCAACACACCCATACACACACTCACCCACCCATACAGCCCTTCACACATGCAGTCTTGAACCCATACACCCAGTGAATCACCCACTCACACATCTATGCCCAGAGTCACACCCCCCACCCACCCACACAGACACTCAGGCACCCATACAGATACTCAGACAACCAATCAATAACCCATATAGACACTCATGTAGCTACTCACCAACCCATGCAGCCGCTTACACACCAACTAACAGACTGATACGGACATTCACACAGTTTAGTCACTAACCCATGCATTCAGTAAGACACGTTTAATCACTCACTTATACAGTCAGTCATGCACCTACTAAATCATCCATTCAGACAATCATACACCCACTCATTCTTTAATACACCTTAACATTTATATATATAAAACATTTAAACTTTACAGAAACACAAAGTCACTGGATGATGTCATCAGTGATGTCATTTGAAATGTCATCAGTGATGTCATCAGTGATGTCACTGACCATGTCATGAATGATGTAATATGTGACGTCATCAGCAGTGCATTGCGGGTGCGCGAGTTATAGTAAGCTCAACTAACTATAACGGCCAAATTTCTCTGGTTTTGTACGAGTGAAATGTCCAACTAACTATAACGACCCTGAAACCTGTGGTTTTTTCAGTGAATATATATGTATATATGTATATATATATATCAGGGTACAACTTGTACATACATCACTTCACACCTCGCACGACAGAGGAACGATGCACCCCTACTACTGCACACACTGCAGGACAAGGGGACCCTCATGGTCCCACTGTTGCATACACTGCAGGACAAAGGAAAAGTCATGTGCCTACTACTGCACAAACTGCAGGACAATAAGCATTACTAATATTCACACATACACACATATTAATGCATACTAATGCACACACACACACACACACACACACGTACAGACATACACAACAAACACAGGCAAAAAAATATCAAAACATCACACCACAACACATATAAATAGAATATTAATACAGAAAACACGGGCACATAGAGCACATAGACAGGTACACAAACATACAGAAGCACAATCATAAATATATGCACACAAATACACAGGAATAAGAAAAGGAACATTCAAATGAAAGAATACAAGTACAGATGTGCTTGCTTGCAGGCAAACACAGACACTCTGGTAAGAAAGGAGGACAGTGCTTAATTTGAGCGGGTGGTTTACGGTGCTCAGCACCAGCACTTAATTGTCAACACCGGCACTAGTAACAGTCTGCCACATGGCGGCCTGTTTGTTTAATTTAGAGAGAAGAACAACAACAGTTACTTAGTAATTTATTATACGTTAAAAATTGCTAATTCCTGCCGCCATAGTTCTGGGGGCCTGGAATAGTCGAAACTGCCACATTTGTAGTAGTGTGATAGTTAGTCGTTATGTTGTTACTGTAATTGGCAGCCCTGGCAAAGGGTAGTGCAAGTGGAAGTGGCCTCCTGACGAGTTACCTGGCAGTTATAATTTTACAAATTAAGCACTGAGCAGGAGTCTGGCTAGTGGTCAGTGCTGAAACTATAGTCAGTTTTACAACTCTCCAGTGCTCTTCTCTTCCCCACACCCAGAAGTGCCTTTGGTCTGAAACTTCTAGTCAACGTCTCTTAGAGTCATGTCCTTTAACGTCAATCTTTATATACATTGTGAGATCCTCATTTATAATTCACGAGCACTGCTAGGTATGTTTTTGAAGGGCAGCTTACGTGTTTTGCACTTTAAATTGTGAACTCATTACAGATGTGGGAATCTGATGCTTGCAGCAAAAACCTCCTTGAAAAGGATTTGATCTGAGATCAAGACTGCTTGCCATAAGTGATGTATGGATTTCGCATGAGCAGGATGAATCTTCATACAAGCCCAGGCCTGGAGACTGCCAGTTCTCACTACTTCTCTGAAATCGGAGTGACGTCATGAGCTCCAGGGTGGAACAGTGGTCACCTGTAACAAAGAGTTCGTACAGAGATCAAGCCCACAGTACACATTACAAAATTCAACCCAAAGTCAATTGCAGACAAAAGTGGTAACTTTTTCTGTGCCAATTTCTTTGATTGAATAAGGAGTTAGAATATTTATCTTTAGAATACCTCATTTTATTGTGAGTAAGTACGGATAACAAGTCCATTTGAGTCATGCAAAATGAATCCACCATTTTTTCTTACATCAGCAGGTGATCCACCTATTCTGTGGATTAAGTGGATAGTCATCCATTATGCAAGGGTGTGTGGCACTTCTCTTACTGCTGAAAGAAGAAAGTTGTTATTATTGCACTGTCTTGGTTCTGAAGGGCAAGATGTATTTGAGCATGTTCCTGATTTGTCAGATGGGGTT
This sequence comes from Calotriton arnoldi, assembly GCA_963921515.1. Classification (NCBI taxonomy): domain Eukaryota; kingdom Metazoa; phylum Chordata; class Amphibia; order Caudata; family Salamandridae; genus Calotriton; species Calotriton arnoldi. The sequence continues at coordinate 101,177 of CAWUFW010005746.1, read as the reverse complement.
GTGGCAGATTTGAATGAATGCGAAATATGTCCTAAGAAGTTGGATTTGCATTACCGCCCTAAATTGAGCACAATTCTTGAGCGCTGTCATTTTGGAAAGAGGATGCAATGTCAAGGATAAACTGTTGAACAATACATAACAGAGTTACGTAGATTGGCTTCCACATGTGGCTTTAGTGGTTCAAGTGAGGAGCGTTTGAGGGAACAGTTTTTGTTGGGGTGTACGTTGGAAAAACCCAGAGAATCCATGTGGCAGAAAGACAATCTCTCTCTGCAAGTAGTCTTAACCAAGGCAAAGCTGCATCAACACTCAAAAGAATACTTTGAGATAATTCGCAATGACTTATCTTGTGCGGTCGAAAGTGATGAGGACGCAATTACGCTTGCAGAAGATAAGTCAACTGCTGGTAAGGTAATACAAGATAAGTCAACTGCTGCTAAAGTAACTCAAGATAGCTCCAAAGGCAAGCTTGTCTGCGCCAGTCAGCGCTTGGACCATGCCCAGAGCCAGGAACCCTGGCCCGCCGCACTCCCCCAGGTACTCCGATGCAGACCTTCGTGCCCTGAACCCCAGACACAACAACAACTGCTGCCTTGCTTCACCTCACTCCACAGCGGGACCATTCACCTGCCTCCGCTGTCGGTTCACTTCCAACCCAGCACCGACCACCATCACAGCAACCAGCGCCACACCAGCCCCGGAAGCATTGCCCCTTCTGGAACAACTATCTGCCTCCTGATCAAAGCCAGATTGATCTACAAACATGCCACCGAAGTCTGGGACACCATTTTCACCCTTACTCCCCGATGTGACCTTCATCACAGAGCACTGGCTCACCTCCTCATCGACCCCGGAAATCTCCATGGCAACACCCATCGGCTACAAGATGAAACACCGCGACCGCACCAACAGACACCGAGGCGGCAACGCCATCATAAACAAGGAACCGATCACCTGCACATGAAACTACACCGATCATATAACACATGAAATTCCAGCTCCCCACAGAAGATAACACCACCATCAGAGGCACACTCGTGTACAGACCGCCAGGACCACAAACCTGTCTCAACGACACCATCACTGAATTCATCGAATCCGAACACTACATCTTTCTTGGAGACCTCAACTTCCATCTGGACAACTCAACTGACACCAACACCACTGACCTCCTGGAAAGATTGGACAACATCGTCCTCAAGCAGCTGGTCAATGACCCTTATGCACAGAGCAGGACACACACTGGACCTCATCTTCACGTCCAGCAACAGAATCAGATATAGCCACGCCTCGGAAGTCACCTGGTCACACCACTCTATCGTACACTTCGCCCTTGCAGGTCCATACTGCCCCAAACAGACATAGCACCCCCTTCCACAGCTGGTCCAAGGTTAACCAGCAACAATGGACCGAAGCCCTCAGCACCACACAGACCAAAGATAAAACCAACCTGGATCAGGCAGTACAGTACTTCAACGACTGGATCACCGGCGCCGCCGAAGGAGTTGCACTGACCAAACCAGCTAAAATACACAAACTCTCCAAACAAGCCAGCTGATACACCCCGGAACTCAGTACGGTAAAACGCAGGGGCAAACAAATGGAAAGAATATGGCGCACCAGCAGGAACCACATCGACCGAGCCACTTTCAAATCAGCCCTCAACGAGTACCATCAACAGATCAAAGTCCAAAAAAAGGAACCCCTGACCCACTGGATAGAGACCAGTGCCAACCAAGCCAAGGAACTCCCCACCATAGTCAGAGAATTCACCTGCCCGTCAGCCACTGAAAACACCATCCCCTCTCCACAGTAACTCTGAGACACCCACGCCCACCACTTCCACAACAAGAAAGCAACCATCTACAAAAAGTTTGTTCCCCAACCCTCTAACCTTCTCAGCCTCCGACTAGCCACTCAGCCAACCTTCCTGTCACTGCAAGGGAACAACTCAGCACATTGCACACAACCACTCTATGAATTCCATCCACCCGGGACCACCCACCGACCCCTGCCCCCACGACTCTACAACCACAAAAGATACGAGATCAGCCGGCAACTCAGCACCATCCTCAACGCCTCGATAACCACAGCCACCTTTCCCGACACCTGGAAACACGATGAGGTCAGACCCCTCTTTAAGAAACCTCGGCATACCCCAGCGAATTCCAGAACTAACGTTCCAACTCACTGCTCCTGTTCTCTGCTAAAGTCCTGGAGAAAGCCATCAACTTCCAATTCACCAAACACCTGGAGAGAAAAAACCTACTCTAACGTCTCAGCCTGGATGAAGGACAACTGCCTGAAGCTCAACTCTGTCAAGACTGAAGTCCTTATCTTCGGCAAACACACCGCCCTCTGGAATGACTCCTGGTGGCCATGAGAACTCTGACCCACCCCCACACCGAAACATCACGCCCGGAACCTCTGCATCATTCTTGACAGCGAACTCTCCATGAAACGTCAAGCCAACGTCGTCTCCTCAGCCTGCTTCCATATGCTCCGCAAAATCTTCAAGTTGCTCCCCATACGCACCCGGGAGATGGTAATGCAGGCCCTCATCAACAGCTGACTGGACTAGGGTGAAGCCCTCTATGCAGGCACCACCACCAAACTCATGCAAAGACTCTAGACAATCCAGAACGGAGCCGCCAGACTGAACCTCAACCTGCCCAAGAGAACCCACATTACCTGAAAGACTTCCACTGGATCCCGGTCCAGAAGAGATACCATTTCAAGCTCCTTACCCATGACTACAAAGCCCTCCATGACCAAGGACCCGCCTACATGAACCACCGCCTTCATTTACACAGACCACCAGCACCCTCCGCTACGCACACCACGCCCTCATATAGATCCCACGCATATGCTGCTGCCGTGCCAGAGGACTCTCCTTCTCCCATCTCGCCGCTAAAGCCTGGAACACCCTCTTCCTCCGCACCGCACCCTCGCTGAACGACTTCAGGAAGGGGCTCAAGACCTGGCTCTTAGACTGAAAAATACAGCAAGCACCTGGATACCCTCTCAGGTGACAAGTTGCGCTCTACAAATGCAACTGATTGATTGATTGCTAGAGTGGGTACACATAGGGTAAGTGTTTTCAGTGTGGCAATATAGGTCATATGGCTAACCACAAAGAGTTCCCGGGCTGGAAGACAATTTGTAAGAATTGCGGCAGGAAGGGGCATTTCTCAAAATGCTGCAAATCATCAGGCAGCATAAAGAAAGTCAGGGAGGTGGACTGTGCTTCATATCAACTGTCCCATATCACACTTTGAGAGGTCTGAGGTCACCATTTTGCTGGTGACAGATGGAGGGGAGGAAGAGGACAGTGAACCTCTCCCTGATCTCTTAGCCTCCAAAGAGAAGGATGGGTCAGTGGAAGATGTGAACTCCTACCCTACCCTGACTTCAGAACAGCAGAGGGACGGTCACCAGTTGCTTGGACAGTTCTCCTCTGTTTTCCCTCACTCTTAGGAACACCCACCTGTGTACCCATGATGTGGACACAGGAGACAGCCTCACTGTCAAGAATAAAATGTATAGACTGTCTGACAAAAGTGAGGGCCAGCATCAAAGATGAGGATTCTGAGATGCTGGAGTTGGGTTTGTTTGAACCCTCCAGTAGTCCCTGGTAGTGCTGATACCTAAAGCCTCCACACCGGGCGCCTCAATAGAACTCACGTTCTGTGTAGATTACAGGGGGTTCAAGTCACCTAGACTGATGCTCTTCCCAGCCCCCGGGTTGATGAGCTGATTGATAGGTTAGGGCTGCCCAGTTCCAGAGTACCTTTGACCTTACTTCAGGATACTAGCAGATTGCCCGAACTGAAGGAGCCAAGGAGATGTTAGCCTTTTCCACTCCAGAGGGCCACTACTAATTCAGAGAGATGCTCTTTGGATTAAAGAATGCCCCTGCCCCCTTCCAGAGGCTGGAGAACCAGGTTTTGGCTGGTATGGAGGCCTTCGGTGCTGCTTACCTGGACGACATCGCTGTCCTCACTAGCAGCTGGAAAGACCACATTGTTCACCTGCAGGAAGTGCTTCAGGCTGTGAAACAGCCAAGCCTGACTATCAAGACCAGTAAGTTCCACATAGGTCGGTCTGTGGTGTACTTAGGACACCTGCTGGGCAGGGGTAAGATTCAGCCCCTCCAGGCCATGAAGAGACTAAAAAACGACTCAGACACAGCTAGATTGCTAGATAATCTTGAGGCTTTTAACTTGAATCAACTTATAACTGAATCCACCCACCAGGCGGGACACACGTTGGATGGCATTTTTACTAACAATCCTGATATTAACCTAAATCAGATAGTGGCCCTGCCGTGGACAGATCATAAGGTTGTACATTTTAACATTAAAATTACTCATCCATATCATCATACACAGACTAAGCCATCCAAGGTACAAATTAGGCGCTGGAATAAAGTAAAAGGCAGCGACCTAGAGGCGGCCCTTGATCATTTCCCTGCCCCGTTAGATAAGGACAACAATGAAGCAGCCATACAGTTTGACGGTTGGCTACTGGTAGCAGCTGAGTGTGTTGCACCTAAAAAATTGATGACGGTAAAGAGAGCTAAGATACCGTCACCTTGGTACACCCCAGAGCTCAAGTGCCTAAAAGTAAATTGTAGAAGAGCTGAGCGCCTGTGGAGACAAGATTATAGTAATCAAATGAAATTATTGTATAATCTTGCTATCCAAAAATATAAGGAAGCAATTACCGTCGCAAAAAAGTCTTTTTTTACAATGAAAATAAAGGCAGCAGGAAACTCTACCAAGGAACTTTTTAAATCCGTTAATCTGCTGGCTAAATCGCAACAAGAAAATGCGTTTAAACCTGATCAAGCTATGTGTAACAAACTTGCCCTATTTTTCCAGGATAAGGTGCAAGGAATTTATAATGGCCTCCTGAGCTCTTCGGGGTCTCAGGATGAAAAAGAGCAACCAATATGTCCAAATCAGTGTAGATTATCCTGTTTCCAGACAGTCTCAAATGATGAAGTAAAAAAACTTCTTCTCTCAATAAAATCTGGCTCACCTACAGATCCCTGTCCCCCTACCATTATGCATTTGGCTGCCCAGACAATCTGTAATAATCTTACACCTCTCATTAACCAAGTTCTGGAATCAGGCTACTATCCAGAAACTTGGAAAAAAGTATCTATTAGACCTCTTTTAAAAAAAAAAAAAACCTGGACCCAACTGAACTAAAAATTATCGTCCCATTGCAGGTCTACCAATAGTGGCAAAAATTCTGAAAAAATCACTAAACATAGCGCTGACTGATTATTTAGATACAAATAATCTATTGGATACAACACAGCATGGCTTTCGGTCATGCCATTCCACTGAATCAGCCCTGATCACTGCAACTGAGGAGATCCGCAGGGTGGTGGATGGTGGGGAGGGCGGTCCTCGTGCTCCTGGATCTATCGGCCGCTTTCGACACCGTGAATCATGCGGTGTTAGTTCAGCGGCTGAGGGATGTGGGGGTGGAGGCCTCCGCCCTGGCCCTCCTGTCCTCCTTCCTGGAGGCAAGGGAGCAGAGGCTGTTTTGGGATGGACTGCAATCTGATAGTTTCCAACTTCCATGCGGTGTCCCACAGGGATCAGCCCTATCCCCGACAATGTTCAACATCTATGTCACCCCGTTGGCTAGACTTATCAGGAGGCACAGCTTTGCCTTGGTCTCTTATGCTGATGATTCTCAACTTATCATCTCTATTACTAATCAGCCTGAGAATACAGCTACCAGGTTTCATGTTTGTCTCACTGAGATCATGACCTGGATGAACCATAGCTTCCTGAAAATTAACACCGATAAGACGGAGGTGATGGAGTTTGGTCCGGGCCCTCCCTTATGGAACAAGTCCTGGTGGCCAATCGACGCTGGTGAATGCCCATGCCCTGTCCCCAAGGTCAAGAACCTTGGGGTCATCTTTGATGATCAATTGAATTTCTCTGCCCAGGTAAATAGCCTCACTTCCTCCTGCTTTTTTCTATTAAGAACTTTGAGGAAAATCTTTCCATTCATTTCACAAGAGCTGCAAAAGACGGTGATGGTAGCACTTTTCTTGTCTAAATTGGACTATTGCAATGCCCTATTCTTGGGCATTGACAAGTCCCAGATGAGAAAATTACAATCCCTGCAGAATGCTGCAGCAAGACTGCTTCTGGGTATTCCCAGAGGACAGTCAACTGCAGCAGGAATCAAATCATTACATTGGCTTCCTGTTCAGCAGCGGGTGGAATTTAAGTCTCTGTGCCTTGTGCATAAGGCACTATATGGTGGCGGTGCCGAGGACATTAAAAGACTGTTTCCACCCTACATTCCCCCACGCGCTCTTAGATCTGCCAGTCTAGGTCTTATAAGGACCACTAAGACAAGACGAGCAAGTTGGGGTGGCAGGGCGATATCACAGTGTGCTGCAAAGTTATGGAACAAAATGCCCACGGCCATGAAACTTCAATCCAACCTGCAGCTTTTTAGGAAAGGATTAAAAACATGGTTGTTCACTTCCATCTAAGTCCTCGGTTAATATAGTACACTGATCCTGTCCATACACTCTAGCGCCAAGACGCCACGGCAATCGAGCGCTATATAAACATATAAACATAAACATAAACATCATTGCCAGGGAGCCCCCGAAAACCCAAACTGAGGTGAGAGCCTTCTTAGGCCTCACATGGTACTACAGGAGGTTTGTGAAGGGATATGGCACCATTGTTACCCCCTTGACAGAACTGACTTCAAAGAAGCAGCCCAGAAATCTGATTTGGACAGAGGCATGCCAAAAATCATTTGACTCCCTAAAGCAGGCCATGTGCACAGCCCCGACTTTTCCAGGGAATTCATTGTACAGACATATGCCTCAGAACATGGCATAGGGGGAAGTTCTATCATAGCTAAATGATAAGGGCCTAGACCAACATGTAGCTTTCATCACTAGAAGGTTACTTCCCAGGGAACAGAGGTGGAGTGCTATTGAAAGGGAAGCCTTTGCTGTGGTCTGGGCACTAAAGAAGTTGAGACCATACCTGTTTGGGACTCACTTCCTGATTCAGACATACCACAGGTCCCTCAGGTGGCTATTGCAAATGAGGAGTGAGAATCCAAAATTGTTGAGGTGGTCCATCTTGCTACAGGGAATGGAATTTACAGTGGAACACTGACTTGGGGTAGACCATGCCAATGGTCTTCCACCTTAGTGATGAGAATTCTCAAGAGGTTGGGGGGGACACGTGTTAGACATGACAGCCTTCGGGTGGTCTTCCCCAAACATTTTACCTGCTTGTATCAAAATTTGCTGATTCCTGTTTGTTGACCTTAGGAGTCTGAGCACTTTACCGCTGCTAACTAGTACCAAATTGCATGTGCTCTCTCCACTTAACATGGTTTGATTGACTTATCCACAATTGGCACATTAAGTTTACCTGTAAGTCCCTAGTACAGTGTACTACATGTGTCCAGGGCCTGTAAATTAAATGCTACTAGTGGGACTGCAGCGCTGCTTGTGCCATTCACTCAAGTAGTCATTAAACATGTTTCAGGCCTGCCACTGCAGGCCCTCTGTGTACAGTATACACAGCCATGTCGACTTGGCATTTAAAACCTCTTGCCAAGCCTTACACTCCCCTATTATTATATATAAGTCACCCCTAAGGTAGGCCCTAGGTAGCCAATAGGGCAGGGTGCTGTGTAATCAAAAGGTCAGACATGTGCTTTTAAGTTTTACATGTCATGATAGTGATAGACTCCAAAATTAGTTTTTCACTACTAAGTGGCCTATCCCTCATAGGTTAACAATGAGGATTCCTTAATATATTTAATAAGCTGGAATTCCTAATTGAGAGAAGGTAGAGTTGACATGATTGGTACCTATGCAATGGTAATGATAAATCCTCTTTAATGGTAAAGTTGGATTTGTCATTACTATTCTGAAAATACCACTTTTAGAAAGTTAGGCATTTTTCTGCTCTTAGCCATTTGGAGTCTGCTGCCTGTCTCTGATCACTGGCTGGGCTGTGTGACAGTTCACTTTGTGTATTCCCTCTAGACAGCCACACAAATAGAAAGGCTCGGTGTGACTTCATGCATCTTCCAGGGGGGTAGAGCTGGGCATAGCCTCATACTTACACCTGAAGAGGCTGGGTCCTCTCTACACACAAAGGGCTGCATACCCCCTGTAGTGAGTCTGGAGCCAGGGCAGGAAGAAAGAACCTCTGTGCACTTCAAAGACCGTTCTTTGAAGTCACCCCCACTTCAAAGGCACAACTTTGTATAAGTACTTGACCACTGATGCTACCAACTTAATAAACTTCTGGATCTGAAAACCTGAAACCAACTAGCAACGAAGAAGAACTGCTGTGCTAAGGACTGCCACTCTGCTGGACTGCTGCTCTGGTAGACTGCTGCCTTGCTGTGCTGCCTTGCTGCCTGCTGATCTCTCTCACTGGACCTTCAACCCTTGACCGCGAGTGACTCCAAGGAACGGCTGACTAGCCTTCTGTTCTTAGAAGACTCAGGGACATCAAAGTCTTCCATCCTGGTCCTGTGCCTGGTTCATTGGAAGTGGACCCAGGTGCTTGCTCCAGCAAAATCAACGCATCCTCTGACACGAGAGCAGAATCGATGCATCGCCACTGTTGCAGGAACAGAACTGGCACATCGCACTTCGAACCAGCGCATCGCCATCAGAACTGCCTCATCATAATTGCTGCTACTGCAGAAGGATGATCAACGCATCCCTTCGAATGTGTTGAGAAACGCGGTGCATCGGCTTCGGAACCAGTAACAATGACGATGCGCCGATTCCGAAGATGAAGCACCATCTTCATCTTCATCTTCATCTTCGGAATCGGCGCATCGTCATTGTTACGGGGAGAAAACCAGCGCATCTCGTCGACTGAGGGATCGACAACAGCACATTGCTAGGCTGCATCCCTTATCTGGTTATTTGCAACCAGGATTAAGGTACTTTTGCTCAGCGGGGTTGCGTGGATCCGGTATCTGGACAGTGCTCCATCGTGGTTGGCCTGAACTCTTGACTTTGTCCTGGCTCAGCGCAACCAATTTACTCTTTAGGCGCTTACTGCTTCTAAGCACTATTTTTGCATTTAATCTTTAAAGATTAATTTCTTGAATTCTACTTATTGGATTTTTGTTGTTTTGGGTTATTTTATTTAAAAATCATAATCTATTTTTCTAAACTAATGTGGAGTCTTTTTGTGCTGTTTTCACTGTGTTACTGTTTGATGTGTTGCACAAATATTTTACACATTGCCTCTTAAGTTAAGACCTGACTGCTCTGTGCTAAGCTACCAGATGGTGAGCACAGGTTAATTTATGGCGTGTATTTGACTTACCTTGACTAGAATTGTAGTTCCTGCTTGCACAGGGTGCATACCTCTACCAACGAGAAACCCAATTTCCAACAACTCCCTAGAAGCCGGAAGGATACACCAAATAGCTAATAGCATGAGGTGAGAGTTAATACTCTGCTGGGCGGAGCCAAAGTCCACTCTGTATTTATTTTAAAGAATTGGCAACAATAGGTCTTCCAGACAACTGCATTGTCAAACCAAACCTAATGAGCTGTTATTGATTTCACTATCTTCATCAAACCAATAGGCATATTCTGTATTATTGCATTGTCTGATATAGGTGTTGAATTTAGATGAGTGTTCGGTCCTCCCAGTGATGATTAAATCAATGTTAACATCAGAAGAAAGTCGAATGTTAGGATATGAACTGGAAGAATCAAAAGAGATGCTGGAGGCTGTACGTTTGCTGGGGTCATTGTTGGAAGTGTACTTTATTTATCCAAATAAAAAGAGACCTCCTAGACTGAATACTGGTGATGAGTGTGTGTTGGAACACCAGGCAAGAAGACCCCAAGAAAGTTGTTTACCAAAGGTAAGCAGCAGTTCCTGCTGAGTGAAGGACAGAGCCACTGACCTTCAAGAGGAATATACTATGTATTTCCATCAAAGAAGCAAGAGTATGAGCCCCTGTTATCTGGTGATACGCAAGTTTCAGCATGAGAACTAGAAGCACAATGAGGGCCAGATTGACAAAGATGCCAGACAACGCAGCCCAGCACCCAAAGATTCTGTTTTGTGCTGCGTTGCATGACAAGAAGAGAGCAGGAGAGCGCCATATCTAGAGATATATGGCACTCTCCTCTCCTCCCCTCACCATAGCGCCAGTGCAGAATTTTACTGCTGAGCGCCACGTACACACAATTACACCATAGCGCAAGTGTGTGTGCGTGAGTCTAGCATAAGTTTTATACTTTTCCAGTACAGAATACTATGTCTAGACAAGTTTTAAAACTTTTCCTACTATGTATGTGTGCTGTATAGTGCAGCATACATGCAAAGTCATTAAAGAAAGGAGAAATACAAATATTTCTCCTTTAAACGCCCACTTTCCAGCAGCATTATTTTTGGTGCAAGCCCTGTCTACTAATGTTAGCAGATAGGATTTTGCATCAAAAAGCATGGGTGGCTGCATGGTAACGTATATGCACCACCCATGTAACGCCCCCTTGACGCTAACGCAAAAGCAGCGCTTTACTTTTCCTTACAAACCAATGCAAATACCAATTTGCATAGGTCTGTAAATGTCCAAAAAGGTTTGCATCAGGTTTGCATTAAAAAAAGTAATGCAAACCAGACGCAAAACCTTTGTAAATTTTGGCCAGATTGTGCTGAGGAAAAGAGAGTTGTTTGAAAGAGTGTTCAGAATTGATCGATGCATCAGTGTGACTAAGAGAAATATGCTGAACACCTTCAAAGGATTCCTCATAAACAGAACAAGGAAGTTATATTGAGCTAAAAAACATGCAGTACAGATTTATCGTACCTGATTCCTCGGAGTTGCAACAACAAAAAAAGAAGAAGAGTTTACTAATAAATATAAAAATAGAACTGTTGTTCTAGGAAAACAACACTGAAGAAAAAAGTCAATAGAACTAACTATTTTAACATCAGAAAAAGTCTACAGGAATTACTATCAGGCTGATTCTTTTCATTGAGGTAATGGTGACTAATTTGAGTGTTAGTCTATTGTTTATCTATAATTCTAATTTCTCATAAATTACAGTGGTGACTTTGATTATATTAATTAATTATTTTGTCTAGAGGTAGCAGTTTCATAACTATTATATTGCCTTCAAATTTTCTTCAAAATTCAGGATGTACAACTGTAAGAAATTGGGTTATTAGTTGAGAGGGGTGAGACCCCTACTCAAGTAATAAACACAGTCATTGTTAGAGTAAAAAATAAAAGTCACAAAATAAACATGTGCTTAACCCTCTGGTAGCGTGACAGATTTAACTAAGAGACAGTGTGAAAAGTATTTATGCAGCACTCAAACAGTAATAAAGTTTAAAATCCCACATCAATTTTGAAAAATAGAGCTCATTTTAATGAATATAATGACACCAAAACAACAAACGTCCAATAAGCTGAACCAGACATGATTTTTTAAAGTTTTCAGTAGAAAAAGAGCCAAGAAACACAAAGAGCCAATCGTGGTTATCTGGTTGCAATGGACCGACTTCAAAGTCAAAATTTAAGGCCGACTACGATGGAGTGCATGTTGGATACGGGTACCAGGTTTATTGCGTTTGAAAATTTACCTACTAACTTAGTCCAGTTTTCACATGAGAGCCACTCATTGGCAAGGTTGTGGGTGGTTGGGCTGCAGGCTAGATCCAGAGAGGGGCTCATTGACAGCAGGTTGCTGAAATCCCAGGCCTCAGTTGAAACCTCGTGTTGGCAGTGCAATTGTCGTTGGCGCGCAGAGCTGGTTAATGATTGGAACTTTGTGTTGGCTGGAAATGCAGGGTGGTTCCTGTTGAAGCAAAGAGGTCTGGGCGCTCAATTTCAGGAAGGTCACGTCAGCAGTCAGATGTGGATCCCGCATTGGAAACAGTGAAGTCCGCTCATATTCGCGATAAGAGCAGGGACAATTCTTCTTAACGCTAATAGCCGCAGAGCCTATGTTTTTTCATCTGGACCCCAGTTCTTTCAGTTTTAGGGTTGGAGGAGTACACTCTAACACGAGCCAAGGATCCAGGACCTGGGGCTCCCCTTGGGGGTTAGGACTTACTCCAGCAGAGGCCAGCAACAGGGTTCAGGCAGGTCCAGATGGTACTGGTCAGCTGGGCAGTTGCAGGGAAAGGCCACTGGAAGCCCTGTAGCTCAAACAAGAGGTCAGGCAAATGAATCTTGAAGTCACTTCTGGGATCCTAACTTAAGGCAAATAGGTTCAGTCTTCCATCAGGCTACAGATAACAGGACAGTTCTTCCTTTGAGTCTCCAAAGGTCCAGGAGTGTTCTGAGGAGAGTTTCTGAGGGTGCTACTTTTATACCTAGTGCTGGTCTGCAGGTGGGGGACATCCTCTCTGTTTAACACTAAACTGGTTCTGTTCAGTTCTTCACTTTTCACTGGGTTTGGATTCAGTCTGTCTAGAGAAACAAATGGCAGACAGGCACAGGTGTGGGCTGCATTTGCCAGGGACAGGGCAGCATCTTCTGAAGTCAGGAAGGGACTGGGTACAATCTTCAAGCTACCCTTTGAAGCTCAGGAAGGGGCTGGGTGCAACCCCCATTCCATCCTCCTCAGGAGAGGAATACCCTTCCCCACACCCAAGGCCCTTTTGTCCACTGTCTGGATGGAATAAACATCACACCACAGGAGAGCGATAAAAAAGTCAGCCTAAATTCTGGCAAAAACGCACATTTGGTTTAGGCAGAAAAATCACAACTTTCTTCAAAGTGAAATTCTCAAAATAGAAATGTAATATTCAACTTAAGGGATTTTAAATTACAATTCAAATGAGTGGAACTAATTCTCGAGATGTCCCAAACTGAAGTTATCACTTTATCAGGGATCGATACTCATCGATATTTCATACAAATGGCCCATACACATTCACCCAACTCATAAATCCCTGTTGCGCTGGAGGTCAGGTTTAAATGTCATGAAAAATCATTTCCTTCACAGATTCACGTTTAACAATTCTAATTACATAACTAGACCTATATATCAACTCTCTTTCCTCTCGGTCGACGGACTAATTAGTTGAGTAGTTGATGGTAATAATAGAACTTAACTAACTATCTAACCAGCTAAATAATCACAGACTCTTGGTAAGATTAATAAAGTTTATCTCAGATAAATGTAATTGATAAATGCTCATCGCATACAGGTTGCAATGCAAACAATGAATCCCACAAAAGGAGAGAAAATCAATTAACAAATTGCAAACAGTGACATACTCATCATCCATGTACGATATGCATATGAAGGAGTGGATAGATGAAGAGACATAAGTTTCAGCAAATAATGCGATACAATATACTAATGAGGGAGTGGATAGATGAAGAGACATAAGTTTCAGAGACAAAATTACATTTGCAAATAATTATGCAAATTACGAGTCAGAAGATAATACAAACCCAAAGATCAATGAAATACCACCCCCCTGGCCAAGGGAGTAGTGGGGGTCTCCTGAAATAGAGTCAGGAAACAAAGATTTCAGGAACAGGACAGGACAAGGACAGGAACAGCTAGGCCTCTCTGCAAACCGACGGACTGCGACGCATCTCCCCTCTCAATCTCCTACTGCTGCTGCAACACTCCTCTAACCACACCCCCAAAGGCACCCCAGTTATACCCTAAAACCTACATGTCCAACCCACATTAATTGAAACATTACACAGAATTCGACTGCTCATTGGATGCTTGGGGATGTGGTGTATCACACCACCGTGATTTCATTCAAAATTCTACATGCTCATTGTTCTACTTCCTTTCCCATTACATATTTGTTGACTAGTCCATACAATTTTGTTCTTGCTACATTTCATTAATTTCACACAAATTTCTCAGCCACGTCTGCAGAAGAAGTCTTGAGTCCCACGGCCAGTCTCATCTTTTGGCAGGCAAACAATGTTCTATGAGCTGATCAACTTTGAACTTTTATTCATCATCCGCAGCGCTCAGCACTTTTGTCTGTCTTGTCAGGTAATTTTTGCTCATTTTTCAGCCCCTCATCTATCCGGTCAATTTAAGAAAATACAGGCCCATTCGGCTCACTATGATGAAATAAACACATACATTCATTATTTACATGGAAATGCATCTTTCACTGTTTACCACCCACCTTTACACTATTCCCTGTTAATATTTTCTTAGCATAAGCTTCATGCAAAGCAGCATTATTTATTATCGTTTTTAAAGCAAGATGCGAAAGGCGGCCTAAACGTGCATTAATTTTAGTTTCTTTTGAAACGCAATGTATAATGCGGCCAAGTTCTTTCATGCATTAGTTCACATTAGTGCACGCATGCGCAAAGCGGTTTCCCATGTAGCTCATGTGATTTGTGTGTTAGTTTCACTGCACACTGTTAGTAAGTATTATGGGGGAGTTAATTTGAGCAGGTTTCTTTTTGCGAAACCCTGCTCCATCAATCCCCCCTCTGATGGCTTCCTGGAGCCATCATAAAATACCCACCATACCAAGTGCCATCTTTATTTATCTAAAGATCAGTATTCTTTTCTCTTTTCATCAATTTCTCATCTAACTCCTTCATCTCGTCATAGTAATCTCCTTTCATATCTTCTAGTTCTATTTCATCTCTTTTTCTCTTTCTTGCTTTTCGTTTGTTATTTGATTCTGTCATCTCTTTTCTTCCACATTGACACTTACTACATTTATATATCGTTATTATCACTAAGGCTACTCCAGCTACTGAAATCATTGGCATTATTATTTTTCCTAATAAACTACTTCCAAAGGTAGTAAACCAATTTCCTACAGAAGAGAAACTCTTACCAAGTTTCTCCCAGACACCGTCAACCTCCAGTGGGGTCAAGTCTTTATGTAATTTCGTACTATTCTTAATATATCCCTCAATACCTTTACTTTTGTCAGGGATATAAGTACAGCAGTGTTGAATTTTCAACATGCCACAGACTCCACCCTCTTTTGCCAATAAGATATCAAGGGCAAGTCGATTTTGCAAAACCATTGATCTGATTGCAACCATTTCGGTGTCAATCATCAAGAACCCACCAGCCGTATCTGTCGATAAACGATCAACCACTGTGGACAATTTTCGAATTTTATGCGAATTCAGAACGACTCCAACTGATGGTATCAGTGCACCAAAAATATCACCTACTATTTCTGAGAAACTAGCTCTCTTTTTCCGTGTTAGTCCTTGTTTTATTTCATTGATTCTGTTATTACTTTTGTCTACATGGTAGACCTTTGGGAAAACAATTGCAAAATAACAACTACCATACCAATGTGCAGGTAACCTAATAGACTTTCTTACCACACACATAATAGACTCCTGGGAAAATAGGATCAGTTCCACGCTTTAATCCCCAACCTCCAGTAATTTGGTAAGTATGCTCACATTCACTAGAACCAATGAAATAATTATTATAGTTAGTTTTCAGTCTAAGCAAACAGATTTTCCCTTTTTATACCAGTCCAGGGACATTGCAGCATATGTCTCGCCTTTCTCATAATTTCCTTCTCTAAACGCCCATGGTGGTACCTGTGACTTCTGTTCAGCAGCTTTCCTTTGGAACTTTCTCGTCTATATTCTACCATATCTATGAACAATTTTTCTTCAACCCGCAAACTACATGTTAGATTGTTTTTGTAAGCATATCCTATATCTAGTGTCTTAGTAATATGGAAGAATTCTCCCATATAACGTCCATTTTTACTACTTAAAACCTTATTTAGTTCCTTTATAATAGGTATCTCTGAAAATACTAAATCTATATTGGAATAATGATACTCCTGCTTCCCCGTCACGTAGAATAGGCTGGTTAAAACACTGCAAGACACACCATATGTTAAAGGTAGGTGATGATAGGTCACCCCCTCTGAGACAGACGAAGGTAATTACATACACACATAACAATCACTCACATTCATCATATTAACATACTCGTACAACAATTTTATAAAAACATTTAACGATAATTCACTAATTGATTTATCATGATGGAAAATACTACCATCTATCTGTGCTATGTTAGTATTAGGGGTTTCTTTAGTAACATCACTCACTCTTTCACTTATTACATCATTAGTTTTGTTTCCATTATTAGTTACCATTAGAATAGGTACAATGACAGTTAATAATAATAATAACAATAATAATAATAATAATAATAATAATAATAATACAGCCATTTATAGAGCGCGAACAGCTACCTCAATAGAGGTGTCCCGGCGCTATAGCAACAGGTGGCACGCATGGGTCACGCAACAGCTAAGGCTCCTAGAGAGTTAATCTAGGCTGAATAGCCAAGTTTTGGCTGCTTTCCTGAATTGCGATTCAGAAACAATCTGGCGCATAGCATTAGGCAGAGAGTTCCATAACATGGATGCCCCGACCGTAAAAGATCTGCCCCCTAACTGGGCTTTCCTAACTCGAGGGGTGCAGAGCAAATTCTGAAAATTAGACCTCAGTGAGCGAGCCTGCTTATAGGAGCAAAGCCGTTGTTTCAAATAGCTGGGGAAGGTTCCATGGATTGACCGGAAAGCTAGAGTTAGGGCCTTAAATTTAATTCTTTTGGCTACCGGCAACCAATGCAGTTCCTTAATATGCAGAGAGATATGATGCCTAAACGGAACACGTCTGATCAGTCTCGCAGCCGCATTTTGAACCTTTTGGAGTTTCTTGACCAGGTAAGCCGGCGAGCCCAAGTAGAGGCCATTCACGTAGTCCAGCCGAGAGGTCACAGTGGCATGGACTACAACCCGCCGACAGTCCTCCGGCAACAGATGTAAGAATTTACGTAGGTTTCTCAGTCTGCCGAAACAGGCGGCCGACACCTGCTGAATTTGAGCCGAAAAGGATAGGTCAGCCTCCCACTTTACTCCCAGATTCTTGGCAGAATCTGCTGGAGTGGGGGGTGAGCCCATTTCCACAGGCCACCACAGGTTGGCAGCAGGGGATTGGTTTTTACCAAAAAACATCACTTCCGTTTTTTCGGCATTCAGTTTCAATTTGTTGTTGTTCATCCAGAGGGCTATCAGGTACATGCATCAACCATTTTTGCGAGCGCAAACAGTGCGATTCGCAAAAATCGGCCGTTTGCGCCCGCAAAAAGGGCATTTGCGATGCATCAAGGTTCAAGGCACTCGCAATTCGAGAATTCGCAAATAATTGCGATTTCTCAAATTGCGATTGCATTTAAGGAATCGCATTTTGCGATTCCTTAAATGCAATGCAAGAACCACTTCAAAATAGCGATTTCGCTATTAGGGGCGCAAATTACCATAAAGTTGAACTTGATGGTAATTTGCAAAAACTTTGAAAAATGCACTAAAGTGCATTTTTCAAAGTTGTAGGTTACACACACACTTGCCCTTAGGGCATGTGTGTGTGCAACATGTGTGCACAGAGCAATTTCAGGGGTGCAACAGGGTGTCCTTTGGACACCCTTGCACTTGAATAGCATGCGCAATTTGCGAGTACCTTTGGTACTCGCAAATTGCGCATGCAATCTCCCATTCATTCCTATGGGCCTGTAGGCCCCTAGGAATGAATGGGAAGACATTCCTTAATTGCGACTCACAATTTGCGAGTCGCAATTAAGGAATGTTTAGGAATCGCTATTTCAATAGCGATTCCTACATGCATAGGCTTTTGAGAGTCCTTAATTGCGATTCCTTAATATTCGCAATTAAGGACTCGCAAAAGCTTTTCTTGATGCATGTGCCTGTATATCCTTAAGGCAGCCCTTAAAGCTCTTAAAAGAATCTTTCGACTGATCAGTAAAAGGAAATACCAGCTGGGTGTCATTGGCGTAGGAAATCACCTTCACACCCCAGTTGGCTATCAGTGAAAATAATGGGGCCAAATAAATGTTGAACAACAAGGGGCTTAGGGCCGACCCTTGCGGCACCCCGCACCATAAATGCTTACGATTGGACTGATGAGGTTGTAAAGCCACCCTTTGAGTGCGCTTATGAAGGAATGACTTCAGCCAAGCTAGGGCTGTACCCCCAATGCCAATGTCCAAGAGACGTTGGACCAGAATGGAATGGTCTACCGTGTCAAATGCCGCTGATAGATCCAGGAGCACCAGCATAGCTGATGCCCCTGAATCCAATGCCATCCTCACTGAATCGGCCACCTCTAATAGCGCCGTCTCTGTGCTAAAGCCAGCGCGGAAACCAGATTGAGTATCGTGCAGGATATTGTGGTTCTCAATAAAATTAGCCAATTGTCGCTGCGCTAACTTTTCTAGCATTTTTGCTGGCGCTGGCAGCAGGGAAATAGGTCTATAATTATTCAGTTCTCCTGAATCAACGTTGGGTTTTTTCTTGAGGGGCAGGAGTGTGGCATGCTTCCATAAATCAGGAAAAATACCGGATGTAAGAGAGGTGTGCCAAATTTTAGACAGCACATGGATGGAGGAATGTGCCAGCTCTTTCCACAATTTAGGAGGACAAGGGTCTTCCGGCGATCCTGATTTGCATCCCTGAATCACAGCTCGTGCCTCCTTCAGGGAAATTGGAGCAAAAACTGAAAAGAGATGCAAAGAAGCTCTCCTTTCCATCGCGTCTAATTTGGCCGTATCAGCTACTGCAGAGAAAGAATTATAGACCTCACGAATTTTATTATCAACAAAATCCGAAATTCTCTCACACAGTGATACAGAGGGCTGGGCATCAATCACCAGTTCACGAGGTTTAAGAAAGGAGTTGACAACTTTGAAAATAACCTTACTAGGTTTATCAGCGTCGTCAATACACTTCCACATAAATGTCAGTAAAAAGACACTACATAAGCAAGGTTTAATACATCTACGTTTTAGGCTAGATTTTGGATGTTCAGTCACTTTTGCTTCGGCCATTTTTGTATTCTACTAAAAATATAAAAATTAAGGGGCATATTATCAAGAACGGCGTTAAAATTATCGCTGGTTTAGCGGCAGAAAACTGCCGCTAAAGCGGCGATAATGGGCTTGATAATATGCCCTTGAGAATTCCAATAGAAGCCCATGTTGACACCAAAACATGGACTTCTATTGGAATTCTCCAGGGCATATTATCAAGCCCATTATCGCCGCTTTAGCGGCAGTTTTCTGCCGCTAAACCAGCGATAATTTTTAACGCCGTTCTTGATAATATGCCCCTAAATCTATAAAAACTCTAAATTGACTAAAAAATTATTTTCTGAAAAATAGTGTAATCCTACACTTCAAGGCTTTCTTCTTTTACCCCTTTCTTTTATTTCTTTTTCTTTAAATCTTCTAAGTCTTTCCATTCATTTCGTCTGGCAAGGTTTCACCTTTATTTTTCACAGTTCTTTTAAGGTGGTTTTAATTTGCTTTCAGCCACTTGCTCAGTGCCAGTACCGTCTTTTTCTTCACCTGGATCTGAGCTTTCAATTTCTTCCAAGATCACGTACGTCCATTCCGGTGCTGTGTATTTCTTGCTTGGAATTCTTACTCTCCTTGTTTTTCGTACTGAATCTTCTCCTGACTCTTCTTGTTCGGTTTGACTTGAGACCTCATTAAGTTGCTCTGGTCTTCTTTTTGACCTTCTCCTCACAAGAGTGTATTTGAGTCTTTTCACTCCACTTGGCCAATTGTCACCTTTTCTCGGTCTTTTAGTTTGAACTACTTTTTTACCTTTTTCATCTGGTTCATAGGTTCTTTTATTTGGCCTTTCTTCTGTCTGTTCTTCTTCTTGATTTTCAGTAACTTCCCTTTCTTCTGGTTCTACAGCAGTCACATGAGACCCAGTAACTGGTGCCCACTCTACTTGGCTTGTGCTTGGCTGTTCGTCATCTGTTTGTTCTTCAGAATCTGTTACTCTAGATTCTTCAGCTTCACACACTTCAGCCTTTGGCTATGGTCTACCAGTTGCTGCTCTTCTTGTCTTTCAAGTGGACTTGGAACTCATCTGGTATGGCTCGCATGGATCCAATTTGGCAAACCACCACACTTAACTGCTGTCGTCGTCACCAGAATCACCTGGTAAGGTCCGTTCCACCTGGGTTCTAAACACGATTTCCTCACGTGTTTCTTCACGAGAACCCACTCTCCAGAACTCAGATCATGAGCTTGATTCGGCTGTGTAATAGTGGCATTTTCTCCCACCTGGTGAGACACAGAACACACCAGATCAGCCAATCCTCTGCAATAGTCAAGCACTAGATCATCAGATATATTCATCAGTTTGTTCGCTGGTATAAATGCTTGTCTCATTGCTCATCCCATTAGGATCTCTTGAGGACTCAAACCCGTCTTTTTATCAGGAATGCTTCTAAGACTCATCAATACAAGAGGTAAAGCATCAGGCCATCTCAGTGTTGTGGATGTACACACCTTTCCTAACCTAGATTTTATTGTACCATTTATCTGCTCAACCACTCCAGATGCTTCGGGTCGATAGGCACAATGCAACTTCTGCTCAATCTGTAATGCTGCACAAATCATCCGAATTATCTCATTGTTAAAATGGGTTCCTCTATCTGTTTCTAAAGTGACTGGAAATCCGAATCTAGGGATCAATTCTCTTAGAAGCAGCTTTGCGACTGTTAGACTGTCATTCCTTCTCGTTGGATAGGCTTCCACCCAACAAGAGAACAAACAGACAACAACCAACACATATTTCAGCCCATTGCACGGGGGGAGCTCAATAAAATCCAACTGGAGTCGGGTGAATGGTCCTGCTGCCTTTCCAATTCGTCCCCAACTAACAACTGTCTGGATTTTGTTGCTGACAGGTGACCCACCTCTGGCAGAGACTCTCTGCAATGGCCCTAAACTTCGGGTTATACCATGATTGCTTGAAGAGCCTGATCATAGCATCTCTTCCAACA
The DNA here is from genome assembly GCA_963921515.1 of Calotriton arnoldi. Classification (NCBI taxonomy): domain Eukaryota; kingdom Metazoa; phylum Chordata; class Amphibia; order Caudata; family Salamandridae; genus Calotriton; species Calotriton arnoldi. Next base: position 80,288 of record CAWUFW010005746.1, on the reverse strand, counting down.
TCTGCAATTCCATGGTATACCCTTGCCATTTGGGACAGTAAACTGTCTGGCATGACTGGTCTTTCGTCTATATAGACCCACACTTCATCCTCTGCTCTCTTTCTGCAGCCTGAATTTATCCAAATTACCTTTTCCTCATCACTTGCTTCTTCCTGTAGCTGTCTAATTTCATCCCAAGTTTCAAATGAAGAAGAAAACATAAGATGGCAATTGGTATTTTCTTTTTCCATCCCTCTGTTTAGGGTAATTAAATTTCGTGCACAGAAACGAGCTACTTGATCCGCGTATCTGTTGCCCTTCGTCACATAATCATCTCCTGATTTATGTGCGGAACATTTAACCACTGCAATCCTTTTGGGCAATTGTAAAGCATCCAATAAATGTTTTACAATTTTGCTGTTTCTTATTGGAGAACCTGAAGAAGTCAGAAATCCCCTTTGCATCCATAGCTGTCCGAAATTGTGGACAACCCCGAAACCATATTGACTATCAGTAAACATGGTTACCCTCAGGCTTTTGGAAATTTTGCACGCTCTAATCAGAGCTATCAATTCAGCAATTTGGGCAGAGTTTACCCCCTTTAAACAGGATGCTTCTAGAACTCCCGCTATGGTGCAAACAGCATAGGCAGAACACAATTCTCCTTTCTCATTTCTTAAACATGATCCATCAACAAACATCTCACAGTCTGGTTCTTCTAATGGTACGTCCTCAATATCGGGCCTGGGTTTTGTGCACAACTCTGTCACATCCAAACAATCATGATCCGCCTCTTCTCTTACTTCCTCACAATATGAATTTGGCAACAGTGTTGCCGGATTTACGGTTGTGCACCTTACCACAGTCACATTTTCAGCACCCAGGATCACTCTTTTGTACTTAGTCAGCCGATTAGAGGTCATATACTGTGTCCTTGTATGTGTCAAAAGGATCTCAACTGAATGTGGCACATACACCTTGACTGGATGTCCCATCACAATTGCCTCACTCTGTTCCAGACTCACACAAGTAGCTGCTACTGCTTTTAAACAGCCTGGCAACGCTGCGGCCACTGAATCCAAAGTAGCAGAAAAATATGCTTCTGGACATCGTGCCATTCCATGTTTTTGAGTTAAAACTGAAAGTGCACACCCATCTTTTTGACAACAGTACAATGCAAAATCCTTTGCATAATCTGGCATTCCCAATGCAGGTGCTCGACAAAGACTGTTTCGCAATTTAGTAAAAGCTTCCATACTTTCATCATCCAACACAATCGGATCTTTCACATCTTTTCGTGTCAACCTCTGTAGAGGTTTTGCAATCAGTGAGAACCCACTGATCCACTGCCTGCAGTATCCAACCATTCCCAAAAACATTCGAACTTCTTTCTGAGTGGTAGGTGGGCTCATCTGTTTAATTACACTAATTCTTTCTGACTCCTTTTTCTATTTTGTGACCTAGGTAATGGACTTCCTGTTTACAAAATTGTAATTTTGCTGGTGACACTTTGTGTCCTCCTTCTGCTAAATGGTTAAGTAAGGCAATGGTAACTGTCACACATGCCTCTCGTGTCTTTGATGCCACTAATAGGTCATCAACATACTGAACCAAAACTGAATTTCCTGGCATGACTAAAGTCTCCAAACATCTTTTCAGGATCTGATTAAAAATTGAAGGACTCTCTATGTACCCTTGAGGAACTCGGCACCATGCCAAAACACGGTTTCCGAACTGGAATGCAAACAAATACTGGATTTCCGGATGTAAAGGAATCGAGAAAAATGCTTGGCACAGATCAATCACTGTGTACCATTCAGAATCACATGGGATTTGGTAAAGGATTACTGCTGGATTTGGCACTACTGGACAACCGGGTACCACAATTTTATTAATTTTTCTTAAATCCTGCACTATTCTATATTTTCCACTGGGCTTTTTAATTCCTATAATAGGCGAATTACAAGGACTACTCATTTTTTATTTCAGAATTCCCTGTTCAACCATTTGGTCAATCACAGGAGTGACTCCTGCAATTACTTCCGGACTCATTTTGTACTGAGGAGTGTTTGGATATATGGCACCCTCTTTCACCGTAATCTGAATCGGATCTACGTTTGTCATTAGGCCAATCTCCTTTCCTGTAAAATCCCATAAATCCATCCTTACTGCACTTTTTAATTCTTCGGGCAGACTCTCTTCTGTGAGAAGTGAAAACAACTCATCCACTTCTGTCCCTTGCTTCGCTAACATCATCTTGAATTCGACATCGTCATCAGGTGTCTGAAACGCAATACCATCTGGCGTACAATAGATGGTACAATTTATTTTCCACAATAAATCCCTTCCCAAGAGATTCACTGGACTTGAGTCACATACCACAAAACGATGCATGTCTCTGAAACTCCCAATATGAACTTCTATTGGATTTGTGACTGGTGTTCTAATATGCTCATTTGAGACTCCTACAACTTGGATAGTTTCTCCTGAGAGGGGTAGGTTCAGAATTTCTGCTGCCCTCACAGTAGAACGGGTAGCACCAGTGTCCACCAGGAATGTAATATCATTACCTTCCACCTTTCCATCACCAAATGGACCTGACTGATCTACCGCCAAGTATGCGCCAAGTACGCACTCTTCCTCCCCCCTCAGGCACCGTCATTGAGATGAGTCTGAATCACTCTCATTGCACTGCAACCAGTATTGCGGAACCATTTGCACCCTTTGATTCTTACCAATTTGATCACCTCCATGAAATCCAGTGTTCGCACTGCACCTCTGCACTTGAGCAATCACATTATTGGGCATAGGAGCTTGTGGCACCTGTAACTGTGGAGCAACTACCTGCTGCTGCTGCTGTTGATTCACACCCACCTCATTCTGCATCTGTGGATTTAAATTTTGATTTACCCCATTATTCTTTTGAACAGATCTATACTCGTTCTTCCAATGGCCATACTTTCCGCATGCATGACAAAGAAATTTCTTCTTAGCCTCTTCTTTGCTCAATTTACCTCTACCTCTACCTCCACTGGATATCTGACCAATTTGATTCTGACCATTCATTTGATTACCTGTTTGAGAACCATTGTTTCCTTCCTGCTGCTCTGCTACCTTCACTTGTGCCCACATCATTTTCTCCTTTAATTTCATGTCTTGATTCAATGTCATCACTACAATACTTCGCATACCTCAAAATTTCGTCAATTGTTTTGCTCTGCCAACAAATCAAGTGCTGCTGAATCATATTACTAATCTACGGTTTCAAACCAAACACAAAACGATACACAAAATGTCCTATATCTTGTCTCCAATATTCTCAAATCCGCTGTACTGTTTAAATACCTGCAACAACCGTTCATAATAGGCATGTGCTGACTCCTTTGGTTCTTTGGTCGTCCTGTCTATCTTTACACAATCTATTTCATTTGGAGAAATTTTTCCTTTCAAAAAGGTGATTACCTGATTATACTTTCTCATCACCTCATCAGATGATGTACCTGTTTTAGGGTCTCTAGGATATTCTTCTTTTGGCCAATCGACAGTAATTTTACATTCTGTCCACAAATCAGCTGGTACGAGAATCTCAAACAAACCATCTAAATCTTTTAACAAAAACTTTGAAACTTTCACAAACCCCTCTACCTGTTTATACCACTCGACAGGTTTTTCCCTTAACCTGGGAAAGTCATTCGTAAAAGATAATATATCCTGTCTCGTCCAAGGAACGTGAACATATCCACTACCTGGGACTTCTCTCATCGGACACGCCCTTTCAACTTGTTCTGTCTCTCTTAACGGAAACATCGACGTTCCTTTGCCAGCTGTCTCTTCTTTCTTTTTCGTCCATCTACCTTTCCACCGTTCTACATCTAGCCATTTTTTCAGAATATTCATCAACTCTTTTATCTGTAATCTTTTTCCAGACGCATTCAAACTCTCCAAATCCTTTTCGGTAAAGGCCAATCTGTACGATTTCTGCAGTACCTTTGACTTCTCTATATCTATTCCATATTCACTAGCAGCCTCTGCTATTTTCTCATGAAGATTTCTCGCTCTCCAAGTGATACTTTTACACAAAAACAACAGCTCTTCATCTCGGTAAGTCCCTAGTCTATCTGGAGTTATTGTACCAATAATCATCTCTTCCAAATCCACTTTCAATTGGCTCACATTTATACTCTGTGGTTGAGGTTTTTGCCTTTAACCAATCATTCAATTCCTCTGGTGAAGGACCTGCTGAACTCCCTGTCATTGGAATTACGTTTATCCCTATTCTCCTTGGATCTATTTGTATACCTCTTCTAGGGGTTTCTGTTATCATCTCACAAACTGGAAGATCTAACAACGTAGTATTCGTGTCAGCCTGTCCATCCTCATCCACTACCGTCACCATTCCACTCCCGACGCTACTCTCCGGAACTGCCAATGTAGGTACTTTTGATATATTCTGTTTTTCTCCATACAATGGAACTACGGGACCAATTGTTACCGGTACCGTCAATGCTTCTACATTTAGACTGAACTGATTTATTTTCTGGATCTGCTCTACTCCTTGCCTTATTTATTACGTCCATTTCATTTTCTCGTACTACTCTAGCTATTTCCGTAATCTGTGGAGCTAATGGAGTTCCCATTAGTGGTGCACTTGGTGTCACCTCAACTGAATTTCTTTGATATGGCGGAGGTCCTTTGGTCATAATGTCCTCTAACAACTCATCATCAGATTTGTTCGGGTCATATCTTAAACTTGAAGTTTCTATACTTTTCTATTTTCTTTACACTTGCCTCCTGTCTGATCTTCAGCAACTAAAACTGGGTACAAACCCTCAGTTACCACAGCTCTCCTCCATCTTGTCATTGTATCTTCTCTTCTCTCAAAGGGATATCTAGTCATTACATTTCTATATCTCCTACCACCTCGATATTTCTCCCTTTCAAATGCTTCTACTTCCCATTCCTCTAGCGCTTCAAACTGGGATTTGGCTCTAATGAATTCATTCTATTTCTCAAATTCTGCAGAATCCTTACATTAAATGAACCATGTTGTGGGAAAGCTATAACACCATCATCCCTTGTGTATTCCACCCAATTTTCTAACCAAGTACACGTATGGTATCCTCGCTCCAACATCATATAGGAAGCAGGCGTTCTCGGTGGTGGAATAGGAATTCCCTCTCTAGTCACTATTGATTTGTCCTTTTTAAAGAAATTCTTTATTTTCTTAAGCAGCTTCATTTTTCCGACCCTTTACGCTAATGTCTCTCAGCAAAACAAACAAGGAAACCTTTCCGTGATTCTACTTATTTTATTTGTCAGTTCTTGTCCAATACCAGCGCGACTCACACCAACCGTACAATCAAAGCTTTCTACGTATCTGCTATCTCAACCAATACCAGCGCGGCTCACACCAACTGGCCAATCAGGGCTTACTTCACGTTCGCTGCCTGACCAATGCCAGCACGGCCTTTTTGTGACGTCAGTATTACTCCTTCTACTGACCCTCCCTTTACAAAATAATACGGCGATGTATTTCTAAGTTTTATTAATCAAAATTCTTGTTAGTAACAACACAAAACAATGCTACCTTGTCTGTTCCTCTAAATAAAGAGATAGTTCTTCACTTCAAAATGAGAACGACCAGCATTATTTTACACCCAAAGAAGCTACAGGTGTACTTGGTACTCCTCTAGGGATAAGGCCCAAGTTTTGAAAGAGGACTTTTTGGTGTAAAAGAGGTCTTGGTACTCCTCTGGGGATAAGGCCAGAGTTTCGGAAGTGGACCCTTCGATATTTTCAGACACTCTACTCATAAATGAAATTATCCCTAATATAACACCTACAGCCTTCCGTCGTACAGTATTATAACAACAGACAAAGTACTTCTGCAGTGTGATATCTTATCCACACTCTTCTTCTGCCTACTTCAGGCTAAATTTCCATCCCAGGATTTCTCAGGTACCTCCGTACCTGTACTTCTAGACAACATAGAACAGGACACTAACTTTTATTGTTAAGAACATATAATCAATAATCAATAATTATTACCAAACTAATCAATAATTAAACCGTCTTCTGCTACCAGAAAACCTGATCCAGCGCTACACTTTATCAGGGATCGATACTCATCAATATTTCATACAAATGGCCCATACACATTCACCCAACTCATAAATCCCTGTTGCGCTGGAAGTCAAGCTTAAATGTCGTGAAAAATCATTTCCTTCACAGATTCACGTTTAACAATTCTAAATACATAACTAGACCTATATATCAACTCTCTTTCCTCTCACTCGACGGACCAATTAGTTGAGTAGTTGATGGTAATAATAGAAGTTAACTAACTATCTAACCAGCTAAATAATCACAGACTCTTGGTAAGAATAATAAAGTTTATCTCAGAAAAATGTAATTGATAAATACTCATCGCATACAGGTTGCAATGCAAACAATGAATCCCACAAAAAGAGAGAAAATCAATTAACAAATTGCAAACAGTGTCATACTCATCATCCATGTACGATATGCATATGAAGGAGTGGATAGATGAAGAGACATAAGTTTCAGCAAATAATGCGAAACAATATACTTATGACGGAGTGGATAGATGAAGAGACATAAGTTTCAGAGACAAAATTACATTTGCAAATAATTATGAAAATTACGAGTCAGAAGATAATACAAACCCAAAGATCAATGAAATACCACCTGTAGGAGAGTGGGATCTGCTTCACATGGGTACCCCCACTTTTTGCTGATGCTTCACTGTTTTTCGACCTTAGTCTGGCTGGGGCCCTGCTAATCAGAACCCCAGCCTAGCTGCTTCCTCTTTAAAATGGTTTCCATGTGCCTTAGGCCCATCTCTGATTGGAATCTGGAGTGCCCTTATAAGTCCCTAGTATATGGTATACTATGTACCCAGGGCATAGGTACCTCAGAGGCCTACCAGGGGCTGCAGCATGTATTGTGCCACCCCTGGAAGGCCATCCAAAATGACACCACAGGTCTGCTACTGCAGCCTGGGTAAGGTGGTGCATGCACCCCTTACTGAGATATAGGCTACCTATATCACTACATACATACACACATATAAACCTATAAGTCACCCCTATGGCAGGCCTTATCAAGCCTGAAGGCAGAGTGCGTGGTTCCTATGTGAGAGGGTGCCCCTGCATGAGCTGGGCCCCTCTGAAGCGTTCGGAGACCCTTCTCTGATGCTGTTTGTAGTGCAGCCCGACCATATACTCTTAAGCGCATTAGAACCTCGCGTTAAATGCTAACTTTGGGATGGCTGCACGGAAACATGTCGTGTTTGGTGTCAAACATCTTGGAATACTACCCCCCCGCCAGTTCTGGCGGTGGGGGTAGCATTCCACCCTTCTAGAGGGAGAGATATGTACACACCGGTATACCCGGTACTGACTTTCCAGAGCCCTGGCATCACAAAATGGATGCCGCTGCCACAGACACGAGTCTGGCCTCCTGCTGCAGACAGGATAGTGTGTATTGGGGCTGGGCGGGAGCACTCTCTGGTGCTTTGAAGTCCTGCACTGGGGGCACATTTGGTGTCCCTGTGCATACCCCAGTTCAAACCGGCTCAGGGGCTTCCAGCCCCTGCTCTGGCACGAAACTGGACAAAGGGAAAGGGGTGTAACCACCCCTCTGCCCTGACCCTCCCATAGGTGGGGCCACAGAGTATGTCCAACCCCCTACCTTAGTATAAGTATGGGACCCCAGTCCTTAGGACTTTAGATTTACCTGCACGAAACTCTGACACAGATTCCTGGACCTTCGATGCTCTACTTTAAGATTAGAGGACTGAAGAATCTCCCTTGGGGTCAAGGAGTGACTCCCCTGCTTGGCAGGCACCAAAGAAGCAATTGTCCGGTCTGCATCGCTGAAGCTCCTGCCGGACGCCGAAGTCTTTGCATCACCAGAGGTAGATTTCCAGACTTCCCCGAGGCTGCCCTGAGTCCCCAGCAAAGCTGAGGCCCGTAGCTATCGTGGGTAACGTGGAACCGTGACCCCTGGACGCCGATCGCATTTGCAAGTGCATCCTTTTCTGGCTCTCCCACGAAGTCGTGCTTTGGGTTCCGAGTAGCCCCAGCCTCCAGCACCAACTGCACCGAAGATCACTGGCCTCCACTCTACGAGTGTCCTGTGAGCCAGCTCCACGTGCGTCGACTCGAGGCTCCTTCGCGGTTGCTAGTCCGTTGGCTAGTAGGCCCTCCCAAAGGCCAATCTTCTTCTGCTTGAGCTCCCTGGTTGCTCCAGGCGTGCCCTGACTTACCCTTGCTGGGTGAGTCCCCCAGACCTTGCTGGTCTGCAACATCGTCCTTCTTCCATTTCCACGAGACTTGCCGTTGCCAAGGCTTGTTGGGTCCAATCCGGTCGCCGACACCCCTGCAATCGACAGACGTTGTGGGAAAGCTCGAATCCAGCTCCTGGTCATCGTCAACGCCTCCTGGAACTCGTGACTGAAGAGTCAAGACAACTGTCAACCTACCTGAAGCACTCGACATCGGTGGGCATCTGCTCATCGCCTTCCTGGTCACTGGATAGTGACCCAGACTCTGTCCCCTCTGCTTTCAGGTTCTTCAGATCTTCGATCCACCTTTGGATCCACCCAAACACTTTCGACTTGGCCGCCAGCAGCACTTTGCAGCAGATCGCCATTGAAAGCGACGACGAAACCCGGCCCCGAAAGACACCTATGCACCCGGCTCCCCTGGGTGAGGTAACTCGAGTACTCCGGTGCTCCCGTGGGTATTGACACTAGAACAGCCTAGTTCTCAAAGGGTTTGCTCCAAGTCCTCCTCTAAGTGTCCCTTTCTTTTAAATTCAAATCGCGACTTTCCCCATAGAAGTTAACGGCGATTCGCGGCTGTGTTCATACACTGCACGCGTCCCCCGTGGGTCCCCTGTGTCACTACCTTGGGTGGTTCCTTGTGGTCCAAGCACTTCTACAGGCTCTAGGCCTTGTGTCTAGCTCAGTCGTGGTTCTTATACCACTTTATTGGTATATGGTTTGGTACGCCCCTAGGGCTCAAACGTGTATTTGTGCTATTACTGTAGATAACTAACTTATAATTTATGTACTTCGAACTCTAGCCTCATAAAGAGACTAGAGGGGTGTGTTTAGCAATAAATACATATATTTTGAATATATACCTGGTGTGGTCCTCTTTCATTTGGTCACTCAAGAGATTATAGACTGGTAAAACAAGCTGCTTTACATTCCTTCAAGACTTAGCCTGAAGGCTGCTCTCCATAGCTACCACTAGGATAGCTTTCAATAAAGGTTGTCTTTAACCTATCTCCAATAAGGGGTTGTTTGGACTGGTGCAAGGTGCCCACTATAATTAGTGGACAGCATATGCCAGGCCAACTTCTCACATTGGTGTGCAGCGTGTGGGATTCCAGCTTGCTATTGTTTTACCAGATAATCTCAATTGAATTGATCAACTGAAAACCACTAAGGGTACCTAAGGTACATATAAATCAAGCTTAGTAATACAGTAAGTTCTACTGAACTTAGAGTTGTGTGTTAAGGGATAGCACACCCTTTCTACAACTCAAGAGAGTTTAGTAGGCCACACTAGAGTAGGTAGTGCATACACCACACCTCACTAGTAATGTCTTCAAAGCCAGGACCCAGTGAGTCCTCGCCAGAAGCCAGTGGGCTTCTTCCTCCAAGTATGATAAACTCCCATTCTTGGAATTGAGAGCATTATGCAATACTAGGAAGTTGAAGGCAGGCAAAAGTGCTAGCACCCAACACCTCAGGGAGGTGTTACTAGCTGATGATCTCAGCAGGCCCCTAGGGTCTGAAGGGGTAGGCAAAGAGGGTGGGGCAGAAGATGAGGAAGGGGCCAGGGGTGAAGAAACCCAGCCCCCCTCTGAAACTGGCCAGGAAGGTGACAATGACCTTGTCCTGGAAAACCCAATTCCTCCTGTGGAGGAGGAGGAGGAGGATCAGACTGACCTCCCCTTTGTCCCCCAGGAAGAGTTCTGAGTGTGCCCAGAAGGTCTAGGTCTCCTTCTCAGGAGTCCAACCACTCTGACACCTCAATAGGGACCTCTGTCTCCTCTCATAGGAGGGAATCCTCTCATGAGAGGAGAAAGAGACTGATTCAGTATGAGCAAGCCCAGCTTGAACTCAGAAAACAGCAATTGGCTATAGACAGGGAGTCCCTAGATCTCTATAGAGAGAGACAAAAGATGAGACTAGAGTCACATGGTGGCAGCAATTTCCCCAAAGATAGGGAAAGGTCTTATGACCATAGAAACCTGAGCAAGATTGTCCCTCCCTACCAGAGTGGGGATGACATCCACAAATGGATAACTGCTCTAGAGAGGGCCTGTAAAGTACAGAGGGTCCCTCAGGAGCAGTGGGCAGCAATCTTGTGGCTCTCCTTTGCAGACAAAGGTAGAGATAAGCTCCTCACTGTTAGAGAGGAGGATGCTGATAATTACAAAGTCTTGAAGAGGGCTCTAATTGATGGGTTTGGCCTAACCACTGAACAATACAGGTTAAAGTTCAGGGATACCCAAAAAGCACAGACTCAAGACTGGGTGGACTTTGTTGATTGTTCTGCCAAGGCTCTGGAAGGTTGGTTATTGGGCAGTAAGGTATGTGACTTCACAGGATTGTACATACATGAGGGAGCAGATTCTTAATAACTGTCAAAATCAGCTGTTGCATCAGCACCTGGTGGACTCTGATCTGACCTCTCCCCAAGAATTGGGAAAGAAGGCAGACAAATGGGTCAGAACCAGGGTGAGGCAGAAGGTACAGAACCAAGGTGGTGAACCTAAGAAGCAAGATTCGAAAACCTATGATAAGGGTGGGGAGAAGGGTAAAGATCAAAAGTCTTCACAAGGCCCCCAAAAATCTTCTTCAGGTGGGGATTCACAGTCTAACAAAGGGAAAGGCCAAAGGAAACCATGGTGCAAGGTCTGTAAGCAAAAGACCCACTGGACCAGTGATTGCACCAAGTCCAAAGACTCTACTCCAGCCCCCACCAATGCCCCTAAGGCACCTGCTCCCCTAGTGCAGTTACAGTTGGTGGTGGGACTACACAAGCCAAGGGTTTAGTAGGGTTGACCCTGGGTAAGGAGATGAGCTCTGACCTAGTCAGAGAACTCACTCAGGCTGTCCTAGTCTGTGATGGAGGCATGGATATGACCTCCTCTGTGAGTCCCAGTAATCTGGGCAAGTACAGGCAACAGCCCTTAATCAATGGAAAAGAGGCTTTGGCATTTAGGGACACAGGGGCAAGTGTCACCATGGTGACACAAGACCTTGTGAATCCTGGGCAGATTATACTTGGTGAAATGTACCAAGTGACCAATGCTAGCAACGTCAGAACAGACCATACTCTGGCAGTTGTTAACTTCTCCTGGGGAGGGGTAACTGGCCTTAAGAAGGTTGTGGTAAGTGCAGACCTACCCGTTGAATGCTTGCTTGGCAATGACTTAGAAACGTCAGCTTGGGCAGAAGTGGAGCTCAGGACCCATGCAGAAATGCTGGGCATCCCTGCAGATGTGTTTGCTGTGACCAGGTCACAAGCCAAAATGTCTAGCACTGAACAGGCCTTGGATTCTGGAATAATGGACCAAGTGCCCTCCAAGAAGAGGAGTAGTAGGGCAAAGGCAGTGCCTTCCCCTTGGCTCAGAAGGAAGATCAGTCCCTTGAGGGGGATGATCTCAGTCCTGAGGAAGGAACTGTCCCAGAGGAGCTTGAACCTGACCAGGTTGAGTTCTTGGGGACAGGTGGCCCTTCCAGGGCAGATCTGAGCCAGGAGCAGCAGAGCTGCCCCTCTCTTGAACCCCTCAGACAGCAAGCTGCTGCTGAGGCTGCTGGGAAAGCTAGTGGTCCCCATACTGTGTATTGGGATGATGGACTCTTATACTCAGAGTGTAGAGACCCCAAGCCTGGTGCCACCAGGAGGTTGGTTATACCTCTGAAGTTCAGGGGCTTCCTATTGACCCTAGCCCATGACATTCCCTTAGCAGGTCACCTGGGCCAGAACAAGACTTGGGACAGAATTGTCCCTCACTTTCACTGGCCCCACATGTCTGAAGACACCAAGGAGTTTTGTCGCTCCTGTGTAACCTGCCAGGCCAGTGGCACTACAAAGGCCCCCCTGATACCACTACCTGTGGTGGGGGTTCCCTTTGAAAGGGTGGGGATTGACATTGTTGGTCCCATGGAACCCCAAACAGCATCTGGGCACAGGTTTATCCTGGTGGTAGTGGATCATGCCACCAGGTACCCAGAGGCTATTCCCCTTAGGACCACTACAGCACCTGTGGTGGCAAGAGCCCTCCTGGGAATTTTCTCAAGAGTGGGCTTCCCTAAGGAGGTTGTATCAGACAGGGGTGCTAACTTTATGTCTGGATACTTAAAAGCAATGTGGAAGGAGTGTGGAGTGACTTACAAGTTCATCACACCCTATCACCCACAATGCAATGGTTTAGTTGAGAGATTCAACAAAACCTTGACGGGCATGATTAAAGGGCTCCCAGAAAAGCTTAGGCGAAGATGGGACATACTCTTGCCCTGCCTTTTATTTGCGTACAGGGAGGTGCCTCAAAAGGGGGTTGGCTACAGCCCTTTTGAACTTTTGTTTGGTCACCCTGTCAGGGGTCCATTGTGCTTGGTGAAGGAAGGATGGGAGTTACCTCTCAAGCCCCCAAAGCAAGACATAGTGGACTATGTACTTGGTCTCCGCTCCCGGATGGCTGAGTATATGAAAAAGGCAACTAAAAACCTTGAGGCTAGCCAGGAACTTCAAAAAGCCTGGCATGACCAAAGGCTGTACTGACTGTTTACCAGCCAGGACAGAAGGTGTGGGTGTTGGAGCCAGTGGCCCCAGCAGCTCTCCAAGACAAATGGAGTGGACCCCATACCATTGTTGAACAGAAGGGTGAGGTTACCTATTTGGTGGACCTAGGAACACCCAGGAGTCCCCACAGGGTTCTCCATGTCAACAGGTTAAAACCATATGTGGACAGGGCAGACATGGGCATGCTCATGGCTACTGATGAGGGACAGGAGGAAGAGAGTGACCCACTCCCTGACCTGCTCTCACAGAACCCTGATGATGGGTCAGTGAATGGTGTAGCCTTGGCAGGCAGCCTCACTACCCAGCAGCAGACTGATTGCAGACAGGTGCTCAATCAGTTCAGACACATATTCTCACTGACACCCAGTCAGACTACCTGGTGCACTCATGAAGTGGACACTGGGGACAGTCTGCCTATTAAAAATAAGATTTATAGGCAACCTGACCATGTCAGGGACTGTATCAGGACAGAAGTCCAGAAGATGTTGGATTTGGGAGTTATTGAACCCTCAGATAGCCCTTGGGCTAGTCCAGTGGTCCTTGTGCCAAAACCTCACACCAATGGTGGGAAAAGAGAGATGAGGTTTTGTGTGGACTACAGGGGTCTCAATGCAGTCACTAGGACTGATGCCCATCCAATACCAAGGGCAGATGAGCTAATAGACACTTTGGCCTCAGCCAAGTATCTAAGCACATTTGACCTGACAGCTGGCTACTGGCAGATCAGACTAGCTGATGATGCAAAGCCAAAGACAGCATTCTCAACCCCTAGTGGGCATTATCAATTTGTGGTGATGCCCTTTGGTCTGAAGAATGCACCTGCCACTTTTCAGAGGTTGGTGAATACAGTCCTTACAGGTCTGAAGCCTATAGTGCAGCATATCTAGATGATATTGCTGTCTTTAGCTCCACCTGGGAGGATCACCTGGTCCACCTCAGAAATGTTTTGCAGGCCCTGCAGAAAGCAGGCCTGACTATCAAGGCCACCAAGTGCCAGATAGGGCAGAGTCAGGTTGTGTACCTGGGCCACCTTGTGGGTGGAGGCCAGGTTCAACCACTGCAGAGCAAGATCCAGACCATCATGGACTGGACTGCTCCAACTACCCAGACTCAGGTGAGAGCCTTCTTAGGCCTGACTGGGTACTATAGGAGATTTGTCAAGGGGTATGGATCAATAGTGACACCCCTGAATGACTTAACTTCCAAGAAAATGCCCAAAAAGGTTCAGTGGACAGTTAGCTGTCAAAAGGCATTTGATGACCTAAAGCAGGCCATGTGCACTGCTCCCATTCTACAGAGTCCTGATTACTCCAAGAAGTTCATTGTTCAAACAGATGCATCTGAATTGGGGGTAGGGGCTGTACTGTCACAATTGAATGATGAAGGTTAGGATCAGCCAGTAGCTTTTATTAGCAGAAGGCTGACCCCTAGAGAGAAATGTTGGTCAGCCATTGAGAGGGAGGCCTTTGCTGTGGTCTGGGCTCTGAAGAAGTTGAGGCCATACTTGTTTGGTACTCACTTCCTTGTTCAAACAGACCATAAGCCCCTCTTATGGCTAAAACAAATGAAGGGTGAAAACCCCAAACTGCTTAGGTGGTCCATTTCCCTACAGGGGATGGACTTCACAGTGGAACATAGACCTGGGAGTAACCATGCCAATGCAGATGGACTCTCTAGGTACTTCCACTTAGAACATGAAGACTTAACTGGGCAAGGTTAGTTTAATGTCCCTACGTTTGGGGGGTTGTGTAGGAGAGTAGGATCTGCTTCACATGGGTACCCCCACTTTTTGCTGATGCTTCACTGTTTTTCGACCTTAGTCTGGCTGGGGCCCTGCTAATCAGAACCCCAGCCTAGCTTCTTCCTCTTTAAAATGGTTTCCATGTGCCTTAGGCCCATCTCTGATTGGAATCTGGAGTGCCCTTATAAGTCCCTAGTATATGGTATACTATGTACCCAGGGCATAGGTACCTCAGAGGCCTACCAGGGGCTGCAGCATGTATTGTGCCACCCCTGGAAGGCCATCCAAAATGACACCACAGGTCTGCTACTGCAGCCTGGGTAAGGTGGTGCATGCACTCCTTACTGTGATATAGGCTACCTATATCACTACATACATACACACATATAAACCTATAAGTCACTCCTATGGCAGGCCTTATCAATCCTGAAGGCAGAGTGCGTGGTTCCTATGTGAGAGGGTGCCCCTGCATGAGCTGGGCCCCTCTGCAGCGTTCGGAGACCCTTCTCTGATGCTGTTTGTAGTGCAGCCCGACCATATACTCTTAAGCGCATTAGAACCTCGCGTTAAATGTTAACTTTGGGATGGCTGCACGGAAACATGTTGTGTTTGGTGTCAAACATCTTGGAATACTACCCCCCCGCCAGTTCTGGCGGCTGGGGTAGCATTCCACCCTTCTAGAGGGAGAGACATGTACACACTGGTATACCCGGTACTGACTTTCCAGAGCCCTGGCATCACAAAATGGATGCCGCTGCCACAGACACGAGTCTGGCCTCCTGCTGCTGACCGAAACTCCGGCAGGGGAGGCCTGGCCAATAGGTTTCCTGTCCCAGGGAGGTGTAACCACCTCCCCAGACAGGATAGTGTGTATTGGGGCTGGGCGGGAGCACTCTCTGGTGCTTTGAAGTCCTGCACTGGGGGCACATTTGGTGTCCCTGTGCATACCCCAGTTCAAACCGGCTCAGGGGCTTCCAGCCCCTGCTCTGGCGTGAAACTGGACAAAGGGAAAGGGGTGTAACCACCCTCTGCCCTGACCCTCCCATAGGTGGGGCCACAGAGTATGTCCAACCCCATACCTTAGTATAAGTATGGGACCCTAGTCCTTAGGACTTTAGATTTACCTGGACGAAACTCTGACACAGAATCCTGGACCTTCGACGCTCTACTTTAAGATTAGAGGACTGAAGAATCTCCCTTGGGGTCAAGGAGTGACTCCCCTGCTTGGCAGGCACCAAAGAAGCAATTGTCCGGTCTGCATCGCTGAAGCTCCCGTTGGACGCCGAAGTCTTTGCATCACCAGAGGTGGATTTCCAGACTTCCCCGAGGCTGCCCTGAGTCCCCAGCAAAGCTGAGGCCCGTAGCTATCGTGGGTAACGTGGAACCGTGACCCCTGGACACCGATCACATTTGCAAGTGCATCCTCTTCTGGGTCTCCCAAGAAGTCGTGCTTTGGGCTCTGAGTAGCCCCAGCCTCCAGCACCAACTGCACTGAAGATCACTGGCCTCCACTCCACGACTGTCCTGTGAGCCAGCTCCACGTGCATCGACTCGAGGCTCCTTTGCGGTCGCTAGTCCGTTGGCTAGTAGGCCCTCCCAAAGGCCAATCTTCTTCTGCTTGGGCTCCCTGGTTGCTCCAGGCATGCCCTGACTTACCCTCGCTGGGTGAGTCCCCCAGACCTTGCTGGTGTGCAACATTGTCCTTCTTCCATTTGCACAAGATTTGCCGTTGCCAAGGCTTGTTGGGTCCAATCCGGTCGCCAACACCCCTGCAATCGACAGACTTCGTGGGACAGCTCGAATCCAGCTCCTGGTTGTCGTCGACGCCTCCTGGACCTCATGGCTGAAGACTCAAGGCGACCATCAACCTACCTGAAGCACTCGACATCGGTGGGCATCTGCTCATCGCCTTCCTGGTCACTGGCTAGTGACCCAGACTCTGTCCCCTCTGCTTTCAGGTTCTTCAGATCTTCGATCCACCTTTGGATCCACCCGAACACTTTCGACTAGGCCGCCAGCAGCACTTTGCAGCAGATCGCCATTGAAAGCGACGACGAAACCCGACCCCGAAAGACACCTATGCACCCGGCTCCCTGGGTGAGGTAACTCGAGTACTCCGGTGCTCCCGTGGGTATTGACACTAGAACAGCCTAGTTCTCAAAGGGTTTGCTCCAAGTCCTCCTCTAAGTGTCCCTTTTCTTTTAAATTCAAATCGCGACTTTCCCCATAGAAGTTAACGGCGATTCGCGGCTGTGTTCATACACTGCACGCGTCCCCCGTGGGTCCCCTGTGTCACTACCTTGGGTGGTTCCTTGTGGTCCAAGCACTTCTACAGGCTCTAGGCCTTGTGTCTAGCTCAGTCGTGGTTCTTATACCACTTTATTGGTATATGGTTTGGTACGCCCCTAGGGCTCAAACGTGTATTTGTGCTATTACTGTAGATAACTAACTTATAATTTATGTATTTCGAACTCTAGCCTCATAAAGAGACTAGAGGGGTGTGTTTAGCAATAAATACATATATTTTGAATATATACCTGGTGTGGTCCTCTTTCATTTGGTCACTCAAGAGATTATAGACTGGTAAAACAAGCTGCTTTACATTCCTTCAAGACTTAGCCTGAAGGCTGCTCTCCATAGCTACCACTAGGATAGCTTTCAATAAAGGTTGTCTTTAACCTATTTCCAATAAGGGGTTGTTTGGACTGGTGCAAGGTGCCCACTATAATTAGTGGACAGCATATGCCAGGCCAACTTCTCACACCACCCCCCTGGCCAAGGGAGTAGTGGGGGTCTCCTGAAATAGAGTCAGGAAACAAAGATTTCAGGAACGGGACAGGACAAGGACAGGAACAGCTAGGCCTCTCTGCAAACCGATGGACTGCGACGCATCTCCCCTCTCAATCTCCTACTGCTGCTGCAACACTCCTCTAACCACACCCCCAAAGGCACCCCAGTTATACCCTAAAACCTACATGTCCAACCAACATTAATTGAAACATTACACAGAATTCGACTGCTCATTGGATGCTTGGGGAGGTGGTGTATCACACCACCGTGATTTCATTCAAAATTCTTCATGCTCATTGTTCTACTTCCTTTCCCATTACATATTTGTTGACCAGTCCTGGCAATTTTGTTCTTGCTACATTTCATTAATTTCACACAAATTTCTCAGCCACGTCTGCGGAAGAAGTCTTTCATCCCATGGCCAGTCTCATCTTTTGGCAGGCAACAATGTTCTCTGAGCTGATCAACTTTGAACTTTTATTCATCATCCGCAGCGCTCAGCACTTCTGTCTGTCTTGTCAGGTCATTTTTGCTCATTTTTCAGCCCTTCATCTATCCGGTCAATTTAAGAAAATACAGGCCCATTCGGCTCACTATGACGAAATAAACACATACATTCATTAATTACATGAAAATGCATCTTTCACTGTTTACCACCCACCTTTACACTATTCCCTGTTAATATTTTCTTAGCATAAGCTTCATGCAAAGCAGCATTATTTATTATTGTTTTTAAAGCAAGATGCAAGATGCGAAATGCGGCCTAAACGTGCATTAATTTTCGTTTCTTTTGAAACGCAATGTAAAATGCGGCCTAGTTCTTTCATGCATTAGTTCACATTAGTGCACGCATGCGCAAAGCGGTTTCCCATGTAGCTCATGTGATTTGCGTGTTAGTTTCACTGCACACTGTTAGTAAGTATTATGGGGGAGTTAATTCGAGCAGGTTTCTTTTTGCAAAACCCTTCTCCATCACCAGTGTAAGTCTATGGGAGGGCTAGCCTTACTGCATGTTTTTTTCCCTGCCAGGGCACATTGTCGTATAGTTCCTATATTACCTATACAGGATCTGCGCGTTTGGATAACATAAACTGTGGGATTGGTGGCGGACTGATTCCGTGCACCCTCACCGGATACGCTAGCCTGTCTGTATCAGCTAGCTCACAGTGCCACTATAATCTCCTCTTACCAAGGAGAGAATAGATTCTGGCAACCTCAGAACATGACAACCCTGATCCCTCAGAATCGTGGAAACAATATACGACCTTTCGTTCAGTCACTCGTGCTCACATAGTTTGTCTCATAGAGATACACAGAATAAACAGGCTGGGCGTTTTCAATAACTATTTATTGAACAGTTGTTATTCTAGTGTCGAATAGATGAGCTGCAACAACCATTAGACAGTAGCAGAGATATATGATTAGAAGTACTACGAAAGTAAAGGGATGGTAAAGTTCTACCATCTTGCAGAAATCATGAATATATACAAGTACATAAAACACATGATAAAACGTGCGTACTCCTACAATGCCTCCCTCACTAGATGTACCTAAATGTACCTAGCATCTGTGTAGGTGTTATGCCAAGAATCCCTCTAGGATCTAGTCAACCCCATTACCTGAGAATGAGAGAATATGGGACCCCGTCCTGTTCTCGAGTTGGACACCCCGTGAGGGATGTTAGACCACTTCAAGCTGGAGTGTCTGCATGCAGGAACCTCAGCGTCTCTGGTCAGTGTTTCAAGTCGGGAAGTCTCAGTCTCCTCTGTCTTTCTAAGCAAGATGTGATGTATATATACCCATAGGTCTCCCCAGGGGTCCTACCATGCTGTGTTACTGTGTCGGCCTAAAGGATGACGTCGGGCCTGAACTTTATACAGAGATATTATACAGGAGATGTTAGTCCTGCTGTGCTTCCAAGAAGCCTCATGCATAATATATGAGCTTCGAACTAGGGGGAAACCCGCGTTCTGAATGCAGTGTCATATCTAGGTAAAAGGTCAGTCCCTAAGAACCGTTATGTATGTAATGTAAGGAAGAATATAGGTGAAAGGTTGCAATGTTACCTGCTCCTATTTGGGGTACCTATATGGAATATAACACCCACTCCTCTTCCGACCGGACGACATATGTAACTTATTTACTGTCCTACTAGCCTAACTAGATATTGGTACGCACAAAGTTTAAAACCATCTGTTTTTTTTTTTAAACCGACTTTATTGGCATTTTCAATTCCGTCTAGACATTCACAATACAAATCTTATTCTCATGTCCCTGATAATAGTATTTTAGTCAAATGCTACTTAGCTAGTTTACATCTATTGTATCTGCTTATTGTATACCTTGTTATTCTGCAAGTATATGTGAGGACTTCAGTCTTATAAGTGTATTGTCCTTGTATGATGCTTCAATGTCTCTTCCCCCAAACTTCCCCAACAACCCCTCTCCCACCCAGTGCTGCTGTCAACTAGGAAACCTATCGTCTCTTGCCGTGTGTATGGTCTAGGTCACTCTCTATACTTGCCAAATGTGGTGGATCTTGCCCGTCTCCTTCGGTCTTCAGGCTCTGCGTGTCAGTGCTCCCCGTGTTACTCGAGCTGTCCCCTCCCGTGGTCCGGGTTGCCAGGGCTTTCAGGTCAGGATGGGCCCTGGGGGTGCTAGGTGTGAACTCCTGCACCTCGTTCCTCATGTCATCAACCAGTGCTCCCCAAGTCTGCGCCCTCTCCAGCCTGCCTATTTCTCGCTTTGCATTCCTGAGCAGTATTCTGTTTTCGCAGCCCGCCCATTTTTCTAGTTCGTGTTTCTATGTTATGACACTAGGGCCTACTGGGGCCTTCCACTTGCTAGTCAGTTCTCACATTGCCAGTATAAAGGCTAAGTCCTGGAATCTCGCCGTCACTTTAGTCTTCTCTGAATGGGGGAACAGGTTAAGTAACACGTGGTCAGGGGTGCATGGTACCTCCCTCCCTGTGATTCGCGCTGTTTCCCGGGTCACTTCTTGCCAATACAGTTCTAGTTGTGGGTAACTCCACATCATGTGGATATAGCTAGCCCCTGTCTCTCCACAGCGTGGGCAGCCTGCGTCGTCTCTGTGGAAAAACCGGTTTATTCTATCTGGGGTGATGTATGCTCGATGTAATGTATAGAAGCGAATTAACCGGAATTGCGCATTGCGAGATACCCTAGTGGCCTTATGGAGTGCATTTTCCCAGTCCTTATCCTCTATGTGATTTCCCAGGTTGGTTTCCCATTTGGCTCTCAACCCTTCCAACGGTTTCGTGGAATCCCGTCTAACGGCCCGATAGAGGCATGAGACAGCCTTAATGACGCCCCCTGCCAGGCTTATGTACTCACATGTTGCATGTGTGGGCGGTTCAGTTGTCCCCCTTCCCCAGTGTCTGCGCATGGCCCCCGTGACACCCCCATAGAGTAAAAAGTGCCCCTACGGGATGTTCCAAGCTGCGCGGAATTCTTCAAATGGGAGCAGCTCTCCATCTCTATAAAAGTCACCCATTTTAGTTACCCTGGCCTGCATCCACTCTCCTAACCCCCTCCATTGGCCTCCACGCGGGAGCGCCTCGAGTAGTGCTACTGACATCTCTGGTGAGTAAGGGCATTTGGTCTTTGTTTTTTGTAGGCATCTGGTCCAGCAACACCTCAGCACTTTATGCTCAGAGGAGCAGACCTTTCGCAGCTTAATGGTACCCATTAGTCTGCTTAGTACATCCGCCCTATCTGGGGTGAAGGGAGGTTTCCTCCGGCCCGGGTCTAGACTCCCGGCCACCCATTGTGTGAATCTTTGGAGCTGTCCTGCTAGGTAGTAGTTCTCCATCACTGGGACTGCTAGGTCCCCTTCAATTGGCGCCCTCGTCAGCGTGGTCAGTGCTACTCTTCTTCTGCCAGCCCCCAAATAAAGGCTGGGATAAGGGAGTCCAGGGCTCGGAACCACGCACTCGGAATCCACACCGGTAGTGTGGTGAAAAAGTACAACAGCCTGGGAGCTATCATTTTTAGTAGGGAGATTCGCCCTGCTACTGATAGGGGTAGGTTTCCCCAGAAGGCCATGCTGCCCTTCAATACTCGTAGGGCCCCGCCTACATTCCCCTCTGGGCCATCTGCAAGGGCGTGATATACCTTCACACCTAGGTACCTAAAACATCGGGGTTCACACTTCAAACCATCTAAAACCGCTGGGGGTGGGGTATCACCCGTCACCGGAAACAGTTTGGATTTTTGCCAGTTGACGCGTAATCCCGAGAGAGCCCCAAACTCTTCCATCATGTCCCTGGCGCCTCTCAGGTCCGTGTCTGTGTCGTTTAAAAATAGTAAGAGATCATCGGCGTATAGCGCTATATGGTGCAATTGGTCAGTCAATTGTAGGCCCCCATAGGCCGCCCCAGAGCACGCTCTACACGCTAGCGGCTCCACTGCCAGGGCAAATAAAAGGGGGAGAGGGGACACCCTTGTCTCGTGCCCCTCTTCACTCCGTACTGTGCCGAGACGGTGCGGCCCGTGCGAACTCTCGCCACTGGATCCTCGTGGAGTACTTTCACCCATCTGACAAACCCCCGCCCAAGCCCCATTTGTGCCATCACTGCGTACAGAAACTCCCATTCTAGGCTATCGAATGCTTTCTCTATATCAATAGCGAATATCACTCCCCCCGGGCAAAACCAAAGGGGATGATGGACGGAGTGTTGAACATTGCAAGCACTCACCCCCAGTCAACTGATCTGGGTTTAATCCATCATCATTCTTTAGCTCACTCCACCACCCCAGTTCAGACATGGCCATATGCAAATCAGTCTGACTTTGTTCTGCATTCTGTCCATCAATTGTTGTTTTTGCATTTGTCACCCCGAGTGGAACGGGTATGCCCAGACGTGGGTCCCGTGCTCTCCATGCCACTGGAATCAAGCTATCCTGGCTGAAGAGGGGTGAAACCCCGAAACTGGTCCTAGGATGCTTGTTTCCAGTCCAGGGAGGACCTGGCTTGGCAGTTCGGGCTGGACTGTTCCCATGAGGCACAGGGTCTAGACTGATTTGCACATGGCTGGGTTCAAACTGGAATGGCATGGTGAGCAAAAAAACGATGGATTTAGGCCCAGATCTCTGTACTGGGGTGAATGTATGACTTTGTTCTGCATCCTGTCCATCAATTGTTGTTTTTGCATTTGTCACCCCGAGTGGGACGGGTATGCCCAGACGTGGGTTCCGTGCTCTCCATGCCACTGGAATCAAGCTATCCTGGCTGAAGAGGGGTGAAACCCCGAAACCGGTCCTAGGATGCTTGTTTCCAGTCCAGGGAGGACCTGGCTTGGCAGTTCGGGCTGGACTGTTCCCATGAGGCACAGGGTCTAGACTGATTTGCACATGACTGGGTTCAAACTGGAATGGCATGGTGAGCAAAAAAACGATGGATTTAGGCCCAGATCTCTGTACTCGGGTGAATGTATGACTTTGTTCTGCATTCTGTCCATCAATTGTTGTTTTTGCATTTGTCACCCCGAGTGGGACGGGTATGCCCAGACATGGGTCCCGTGCTCTCCATGCCACTGGAATCAAGCTATCCTGGCTGAAGAGGGGTGAAACCCCGAAACCGGTCCTAGGATGCTTGTTTCCAGCCCAGGGAGGACCTGGCTTGGCAGTTCGGACTGGACTGTTCCCATGAGGTACAGGGTCAAGACTGATTTGCATATGGCTGGGTTCAAACTGGAATGGCATGGTGAGCAAAAAAATGATGGATTTAGGCCCAGATCTCTGTACTGGGGTGAATGTATGACCTTGTTCTGTATTCTGTCCATCAATTGTTGTTTTTGCATCACTCCCCCGGGACCTCTTCTCCACTCCGTTCCAGAATGGCGAAGAGTCGCCAAATGTTGAGCGTCGTGTTTCTGCTGGGGATGAATCCTGCCTGGTCTGGATGGACCAAGGAGGTCATATGCGGCAGCAGTCTGGTGGCCAATATCTTACTTAGGATTTTAAAATCTAAATTAAGCATTGATAAAGGCCTGTACGTAGTGCATTCCGGAGTTTAAAAACATCTGTTTAGCTAAAAATGTTTAAAACTTCTAAAAATGTTCTAAAAAGTTATAGTCTGAAGCACTATAAGCATTAGAAAGCCATGTATGCCCAATAAATGAAAGGAATGTCAATTTTTGTTTTGAGTTCTAAATTTGAACTTGTTTTTAAAAAAAAAAAATTCTTCCAGCACACGACGAGCCAAATGAGTCAAATGTTTATGTGTCCTGGCTGGTAGACGCAACATTTCCGTTGCCTGCTTCCGCAGTAGACGGCCCCTGTAGCACCTCGCAGAGTACGTCAATTGAGCACAGATGCTGTTCCACACTGTCCGCAGCCGGTGCTGGGGCAGCCTGTGCGCCGTCCAAAGCCTGGGTGTCAGAGGAGGAGCCGGTGTCCATACCAACAGGTGCTGTTACGACCTGTGGGGGCTCAAGGAATGCCACCATCAACATCGGAATACGCTGAGGACACTGCAGAACATGGGCCGTTATCGGGTCCAGTAAAGCATTCACGTCCGGTTGCGCACATGATGGGAGTGTCAAACAAAGGTTTAACACGCATTCTTCTCCGCAAAACAGGCATCTGAGGACAGGTAAGATGCAGTCCATCCAGACTGATCGAAATGACAAGAACCAAGATGCACTTAGTTCCCTTAGGCGAGGCGTGCCTAGATGTTGTACCATGTGGTCACGGTATTTACGCTCCAGGAGTGCTCTTTCCATCTCCTTGGTGACTGGGACGTCCATTGCGTAGAAAATCTAAAACAATCGGGATACCTGCTACTAGAAACAGGATGAGCGGAAATCCTCCAAAGATGCTTCCGAATACGGAGTGTATGAAGTTTGGTATAACTCCAAGTACCGTCTGAAAGGTGCTCAGAAGTCCAGAACCTATGGTCTTAAATAGGTGGACTTTGCCTGCTGTATCAGACATGTTAAAGATACGATTTACCATTTCTGCGAAATGGAAAGGGCAGTTTGTATGAATAAGCGCCTGTATCTCTGCCGAAGACCTTGCGATCTGGAGATCAAAAGTCTCTAGAGCGGAGGTTAAGGGCACAGACTTTTGTAAAAGCATGGCTTTCATTCTGCTTAGAGTATCAAACCGTATTAAAGAAACATTCAGGGAAGGCGTCTCCCCGACTGTATGTGGTGGTGGAAAAAATACTTGCATACAACAAGTAACCCTGGAGCTCACGGTTACCAGATATGCGATGCCCGGGAGCATTCCGCAGCAGCCTTGACTGTTCAGCACCAAGTAACTCCCATTTGAAAGTAGCCTGAATGCTTGTGTAATCACTGCAGCTGGGGCACCCTCAAATGGTAGGACAGGTTTGCTACCGAACCATTACAAGCCCCGTGCAGCATTATATCCTGGCATATGAGTGATCTACTTAAAGCATTCTCACAGTTTGTACCGCTTAGAAACACTTCACGATCCCCACTCCGGCATCGAAATCTGTATGGTAATACCCATGATTCCTTAATGTATTCCTTACCCATTTCTTCATATCTGCCTGCCTGCTTTTGTTCAAGGCAATACTGAAACTGAAAAGTAGTGACCGGTAGAGTTATGTGGCCATGGATTGGCCATTCTGTTGACGGTAATTATGCCACTGTAAATGCTAATCTATCCAGTTTTTCAATACGCAGCATTGTATATTTTGCTCCCCTTTGTGCCATTTCTATCTGTTTATCTGTTAGATTGTATTCAGAAAACAGAGACGAACTATTGATATAACGCTAAGGCACATAGCCTGCACGCAAAGATTGCAGCGTCCAGCTTAATAACATAATAGAACGTAATTGATATTGCCTGTGTTGTAATATGGCCAAATCTTGTTCCAGTATGTCTATCACAGAAGATGTAATGTTGCCTAAGGAATACATCCTGGAGGTCAATGTAGTTAACCCATTGTCTACCACTGCTAGAGATTTTTCTAGATTTATACGGTCTATTTCATGTAACCTCTCTGCAGCCTCTTGTTGAGATATTTTCCAAATTTCATTGTAAACAGCATAATAGAAACGTTTCTGACGTGGCTTCCTGGGACCTAGTAAAAAATCCCTGAGATCCACATTCTGTGACAGTAAGGATAAGTGTTGTTTCACCTTTGTGAGTGTTGAGGTTTTTAGCCAATCAAGGCACAACTTCCCAACACTGTAGGATGTCACTACCCCTGGATGTTCTCTCTGTACATAACGTGGATCTGGCCTATGGATAGCGAACCCTTCGGTTTTGCCCATGAATCTCGCCTGACAACTATTAGTGTCTGTGGGCCAAATCAACCATTTCTTCCAATCGGGGTCTGATCTGTTGTATTGTATAATTTCATTCAACATAATCTCTTTCTGTGATGTTATAGTACCCTCGGTGTGTGATGGAGTTGGCAGCCGAGGTGTGTTCAAGTATTTGTTCTTGGCTAGTCCAAGGCAAGATGTCTGTTGCACTGTCTCGTTCAAAAACATGATTTGTTGAGGGATGAGGCATGCTCTAAACAAAGCTTCTGTTCCCTGAACTTGCCATTCTCTAGTACCCCAGACTGATTTTAAGTCTATGCTGTCTTTCCATAAGTCGAAACCTTGTTCAGACAACTGGGCAATAAAGGAAGCAGAGTAAATCTGTTTAGTGTTTGTTAACATATTTTTCTGTGCTGATGTTGGAGCAGTCTTATAATATTATGATGCTGGGTCGGACATATTAAACCCTGAAAAATATGGAAACTTTTGTGTAAATGTTTTTCAACTGCCTTTCGGCGGTGTTGGACAATGTTCCCACTGGTGGTAAGTGAACACATTTCTAGGATTAGCAGAATTATGCAGAAAGTGATGACCATAGTGTTGATAACAATACATTGTTTCGAAATCTGATGTGCTTTCCAATGTTTCACTATTAGAAAATGTAGCAGATTTTTCCAAATCAGACATGTTATTTACAGTTTCAAAATCCCAATCATCGGAAAATGTACTTGAGGTAATGATATCACTCAACAATATTTTAAATAAATGAGGAATTCTTAAAAGTTTGGTCGGACCAAATATATCGAAATCAACCTTGTCTATACCATCGGGTATAGGAACTGCTGTAATGTTCACTGATGACAAGTCTCTTTGTTCTCGATGAGATGATTGGTGTGGCTTTAAAATTAAGTTCACCTTTTGGGCTGCAGAGCTTTGTCTAATGTATTTTCCATTAACAAGCATGCTAAAAACTATTACTAAGCCTAACCAGAAAAGAAAGAAAAGTATCCCGGTGATTACCCATAGTTCTACCCAAGGTGACACCAAGTAAGTCTTTTTAAGAAAGTTCAGAAAGTCTTTTACTTGCTGCTTGCGCGATTTTTGAGCTGGCATCGTTTCCGGTTCACTTGGATCCAAGGAAAACGTATCAAAGTTTATGAAGTAGCCAGAAGCATTGCGAACAATTGTTGGTGTTGCGTCAGGATTTGTAGAAATCGTAGTTTGCTCTTGTTGAGGCATGTTGATGTAGACATCTGTATTTGGTCGAATTGAAATTTGTCTTTCATTTTGGTTCTGAATGTGAACTTCAGGTTCAAGGGGGACGAGTTCCATAGCATTATTGCATAGTCCATCATTCCATGCAGGAGACTCTTCGAACGGGATGTGTCTTTCCGTTTGAACTTCTTGAATTGTAGCAAGAGGAGGGCGTCTGCTACTTTGGAGTCCACGTGGCCTACTACTCAGTATCGGCCACATAGTGTGGTTTGAGCAGGTCGATTGAGACAAATCTTTTCTCCTTTTTGTTCGGCAAGAGGCGGTAGAAGTACAGTTCTTGTTCCTTCAACTGCTAGGACCTGTACAGGCTTTCTGTATGATGGCCCAAATTCTTTCTTGTCAGCTATTTTCTCTCTGACCAGATCCCCGACTTTTGGGATCCAGACAGGTCTTGCCGTGACTGATTTGACTTCCCCAGTGGTGGTCTGCTTCATATGGACATTACTTTGTTGTGTCCTTGACTCATTTAGATCCTGTAAAACAGCCAAACGATCATGGATGTCAAAAGGCTTTTCATCCGCCACTGCGCCTTCACAATCAAGATCTGGTACCCACATTCTTGTCCCAAATAGGACCTCATATGGAGTGACCCCCTAGAGAACTTCTTGGCATATTATTCAATGCTCGCTGCACTCCATACAGATGTTTCACCCAACTCTCACCCGTGCCTTATACTCTAGCTGTTAAAGACTGCTTTAAGTCTCGGTTTTTCCTCTTCACGACCGAATTTCCCTCGGGATGGTACGGAGAGGAGTATCGCAATGCTACACCCAATCCTCACATGCCTCCTTGTAAGCCCGAGAGCTAAATGCAGGGCCCTGGTCAGAATGTAATGTGCCAATTGCGTATGTCCCTATAAAGACTCGCAAATCTTTTATAACAGTACGAGTGTCAGCCGAGCGTTGGGGCCACACCCATAGGAATCTCGAGCAGGAATCCACTGCAACCATGATATACCTGTAAGCCTCATCTCTTTGTAAGGGGCCGCAGTGATCCAAGTAAACACACGCTATTGGTTTGTCAGATATTAATATTGGTGTCTGTGCTGGACGTGTTATGGTGGAACCTTTCATCTGCTGGCAGATGTCGCATTTCAAGACATAGTCTTTAGTCTGCTTAGTTAACCCAGGCCACTAATAGCGTTGTTTCAGTAAAGAAACAGTTGCCGTAACTCCTGCATGTGCAGAACCTATCCCTTCGTGTGCTGCTAGAATTAAACCTAACCTACGACCCATGTTTGGAATTACTCTATCCCCCACTCCAGGAATCTGAGCAAATGGGATGTTATTGGCATCTAACTTGTAGGAGTACTTGAGTGGAAACCTTTTGGTACTGCTCCGCTGTTTTTGCGAGAAGCATTCACAGCCACCATAATCTCACCATCTATTCTCGTTTTAGAACGAGTGATTGCAGCTATGGAAGCCGTGCATACAGCCCCCTTTGCGGCTACATCAGCCAATGAATTCCCTTCAACGTGAACGCCAACACGCTGATGACTCAGTGTATGTATCACGTGAGCTCTCGGTAGTTCAGTTTTCAACTCCACTACCTCTTCCCATAGCATGTTATGCTTAATTGTGCCACCTTTTTGCATCTTTGAACCCGTTTTGTACCCGGTGGTGCAAATATTCATTATATGACTGTACACAGTAAAATGAATCACACACAATTAGTGTGGGGAATTCTCGATCCGTATTTACCAGTGCCAGTATCAAGGCTTTTAACTCTTCCAGCTGTGCCGTGCAGTCTCCTAGAGATTGCGTTTTTGTGCAATTTGGGTGGAACTTTCCATCCCGCATGCGACCTTTAATGATTGCGCATGCCGCGCTATATTGTTGCTTACTTCCTATGGCCGGTTGAGCTGATCCGTCAGTGTAAATTATATATTCATACTGATCTAGAGGCATTACTTCGTTTGGTAGAGGATATTCTTGTTCGTATTGCAGAAATGCTTGTGTCTTTAAATTTTGGTCGTAGCTGTATTCCACATCTGTTGCAGTGAGAGAATTAGCCCATTGTAGCCATCTTGGATGTAAGGCTTTAGCGTTGGGAACGCTTGCCTTTGTCGCAGCCTCTAAGGCTGGAACCGGGGTCACTACTATTATTCGTTTCCCCTGAGTCAGTGCTCTTTCTCTCACTACAGCAGTCTGTACTGCTGTCAGAATCTTTTCTGTAGATGCCAAGCACATCTCAGCATTTGTGTACAAATGCGATTTATATGCAATTGGTACCATTTCACCTTCATTATATGTTAGATAGGTGTACCCAGATTGACCCGCAACTATACGGATCACCAGGTTGTGTACGTTTACGTATGTCTGTAAGTGTTTGGAAGCTATCATGTCAGCTTGTAAGGAACGAAGGATATCTGTGTGTTCCTGTGTCCACTGTCTTACTGAAAAATCAAGTTTTATTAAATCGTAGAAAGG
The DNA here is from genome assembly GCA_963921515.1 of Calotriton arnoldi. Taxonomy (NCBI): domain Eukaryota; kingdom Metazoa; phylum Chordata; class Amphibia; order Caudata; family Salamandridae; genus Calotriton; species Calotriton arnoldi. The sequence continues at coordinate 50,959 of CAWUFW010005746.1, read as the reverse complement.
TTTAACTCTTTCTGCGTAATCCAAAATGTATGTTCTGCCAAAGTTCAGGAATCCCAAGATTGATTGTAAGTTTTTTAATGATTTTGGAGGTTGGAGCAGCGCACATTTTTCAAAACATTTGGCTGCCAAGCTTTTCCCTTCACTTGAAAGCTCATATCCTAAAAACAGGACACTGAGGTGGGCAATTTTTGCTTTTTTAAAGTTGAATTTGTAGCCCTCAGATGCAAATCCCCAAATTATGTATTCACTCTGTTCAAGTGCTCCTCTAGGTCATCGTCCGTTAGATAAATTCATCCACATAGGACAATTCCTCTTCATCCAAATTTTGAAGTAACTCAGTTACTCTGGCCGAAAACAACTCCGGGCTGTTCTTATACCCCTGGGGGAGTCGACAAAATTGACGCTGGGACCCTAGCGCTGAGAATGGTGTTACATACCTGCTTTCAGGCGCTATATTTTGGCAGAAAAATCCATTTGAGATATCTAGCGTTGTTTTGTATTTTTTCCGCACAATGTTATTCATTAATGCGGCACTGTGTGCATTTTGAACTGCAAATGTCTTAGTGCAAGTGTTTAAATGTCTATAATCTAAAACTAAATAATATGAAATGTCAGGTTTCATGACTGGAAACAAAGGATTATTCATCGATGAGGTGCAATTTTCGATCACCCCTTGGTATTCAAGTTGATCTAAGATCTCCATGACCTGTTTTTTAGCTTCTTGCTTTATTGGATACTGCCTCTGTGCAGTTGGAGTATATTTTAAAGGAATTATGTGGTAGGTTGAATCCTCATCCCATCCAAATTGATTTTTGTATAATGCAGGCGCTTGGGCTACCACCCTCTCCTGCGCATATGTGTGTTTTAGGTGCCTGGGAATATGGCCTTAGAATGCCGGTAAAATTACCATTTCTCCTTTAGGGCAATCCATGACGAATGCTGGCGGCCAATCTTGTTCAGCTAACAAAATGTCATAGCCAAATGACAGATTCTCCCAAAAGAGACCTTTAACTGTCCTACACTTGTCCCCCTCCATTTGGAGTGTTATGTCATATAACTTATGTGGGACACTTACCCTAGTATCGGGTGTCTCTACCGTGATATAATCATTCAAGTCCGCTATCACCAGAAATTCCATCAGGTTATTGAGCTATTGTTACTTCTGCCGCACTGTCTAGCATCGTCAGAGCCCATTCCCCGTTCAGTAGTCAAGTCCTCAGAATTCTGGGCATGTCTGATCTTTAGACCTGCAACCTTCTTCTTTTTGAACTGTGGCTTTTACTTTGGTTTCTCTTCTTTTTAGAAGTGTAATCTTGAGCGTGCTGCTTGTCTCTGGACTTTGTACGCTCTTCTTGTCTGTCTGACCGTCCTTCCCTCTCGGAGTTTTTCGATGAACCCTGAAAGGAACGAGAGGAATGTGTATCAGTATCCTGATACCGGTCAGGTTTCCTAATATTATCCCTATTCCTAAGGTTATACCTCTTTTCGGAGGGCTCCTGTGGAGGAGATCTACCTCTGGATTGAGATCTGTTTCCTTTAAAGTTTTGTTGTTTTTTATTTTCCCACTTCTTCTTTGTTGAAGCAGGTATCTGCTTAGAAGTGTCCTTTTCAGGACTGCCCATCAGTTGTGGTTTTAAAGCTTTCCCACCCAAACTGTCTCTGCCTAATTCTGCATATGCAGTTTCAATTATTTTCGGTAGTTCATGTTCTTGTTCTAAAGGACTGAACTCCCTTAGGCGTTGGCGGATAGCCTCTGTAGCTGCTTCCCCTTTAATGTTAGCTAATATTATGGCTGATACCTGGGCATAGTTACCTAGTAACTTCATCCCTAAGTTCAGAGCAGGCTCTGCTCCGTACTCGTTTTGTATTTGTCTCAATACGTCTGGTACTACTGCTAATGACGGGATACCATGAGTTCTGGTATAAATGGCAGCAAAGACTGTACCCCAAGTGGTACAATCCTCTATTTGTGGTGTTATCCCCATGGGCAAGCAGATTGTTAGCATTCTGTGTTTTTTCATACGGGGTAGTATTCGGGAATACTGCCTCTAGCTGTGTTATTTTCTGAGCTATCCAGAATGGCATTTGTTCACGTTTTGTGGGCATTTTACCCATCACCGCGTGTAATGTTTGTGGTGTGATTTTAGTTGCTGTACTCTGAGCTTGAGTTCCATTTGTTGCAACTATTGCTGGTTGGACTGTAAGTGTCCTCATGACGAATTGCATCAAGTTTCTGTTGATTTTTATTAATTCTTTGTGTTGTGTGAGTAAGTCTCCTGGTGGTATTGTTTCAATGTCAGGATGTGGTGTGTAGGCAGCTAATATTGGCCATTTTGCCCCTTCTCTTCCGAGCGGGCCTTGTCTCACTCTTCTTCTTATATGGGGTAGGGCGCCTTTAAACCAGTATAAGTGTTCCTGGTATGTGAGCGGAACCTCAATGTCCTCAAACGGACAATATTCCGCTGGTGCATCTTCTACTCTGGAGGAGTGAAATGTTTTTGTTCTTGCATTTGCTGCTGGGAATGTAACCCACGAATAAAATACCTATGTTCTATATGATTCGTGTGCCTCAATCACGAAAGCTACTATGCCACCCCTGGCTGTTACACCATGCACAAGTAATTTCAGGGTGACTGTACTTCTAAACTTTTCTGCAATCGGAATTGCATCCGCATTTTCTTCTTCATCTGAGAGGTGCAAACTATGCTCAACTCCCTCCGTGTTTTCCACGCTTTCAGTCATTTTTTAGAGGAAGAAGTATTTCAAGGAAACTAAGATAAGGTGTTTTGCACGATTTTAGGAACACTGTGTCCTTCAAGCTTGATTAACCAACAGCCAATAAATCGGATTTTTAGCCTACTCAGCTGTGGCGGAGTTTGTGCCCACCCACTCCAGACGTCTCTTGTGTTTTGTGAGTAGGGGTCTCTGAGAATAGCACGACTGAACTACTCAGATTCTACTGTTAAATAAGTACCCAACCAACATTAGGCGCCATGTCGTGTAGTTCCTATATTACCTATACAGGATCTGCGAGTTTGGATAACAAACTGTGGGATTGGTGGCGGACTGATTCCGTGCACCCCCACCAGATACGTTAGCCTGTCTGTATCAGCTAGCTCACTGTCCCACTATAATCTCCTCTTACCAAGGAGAGAATAGATTCTGGCAACCTCAGAACATGACAACCCTGATCCCTCAGAATCGTGGAAACAATATACGACCTTTCGTTCAGTCACTCGTGCTCACTTAGTTTGTCTCATAGAGATACACAGAATAAACAGGTTGGGCGTTTTCAATAAGTATTTATTGAACAGTTGTTATTCTAGTGTAGAATAGATGAGCTGCAACAACCATTAGATAGTAGCAGAGATATATGATTAGAAGTACTACGAAAGTAAAGGGATGGTAAAGTTCTACCATCTTGCAGAAATCATGAATATATACAAGTATAAAAACACATGATAAAAAGTGCATACTCCTACAATGCCTCCCTAACTAGATGTACCTAAATGTACCTAGCATCTGTGTAGGTGTTATGCCAAGAATCCCTCTAGTATCTAGTCAACCCCATTACCAGAGAATGTGAGAATATGGGACCCCGTCCTGGTCTCGAGTTGGACACCCCGCGAGAGATGTTAGACCACTGCGAGCTGGAGTGTCTGCATGCAGGAACCTCAGCGTCTTTGGTCAGTGTGTCAGCCGGGAAGTCTCGGTCTCCTCTGTCTTTCTAAGCAAGATGTGATGTATATATACCCATAGGTCTCCCCAGGGGTCCTACCTTGCTGTGTTACTGTGTCGGCCTAAAGGATGACGTCGGGCCTGAACTTTATACAAAGATATTATACAGGAGATGTTAGTCCTGCTGTGCTTCCAAGAAGCCTCATGCATAATGTATGAGATTCGAACTAGGGGAAACCATGCGTTCTGAATGCAGTGTCGTATCTAGGTAAAAGGTCAGTCCCTAAGAACCGTTATGTATGTGTCAGGCGTCAGGCTTCTTGCACCCTTTCCCTGCCTAATAACAATTCAGGCACTACAATTCCCAGAATACACTGCGATGGCTATCACGTTGTATGCTTTCCCATGCTGCACTAGGAGAGGTCAGGTGACCTTTTCCAGCATATAGAGAGCCAGCTCCCATTACCAGGTGCTTGGCTTTCATCCTTGGCTAGGACCACGCCTTTTTCCTTGCCTGTTCGAGTTTGGAAAACTCTCCTGAGTGGAACTGCTGCTGGATTGCTTCCCGTGTAATACCTTGGTTTCCTCTCTGAATTTCCCCAGCAATTCTATTCTACCCCTCCCCTTGTGTGGACTTTGGCAAGCGGCCGTGAAACGCTGCTTTTATTTCTGCCCTTAGCGCGAAGACGCGCTGATAACGGATGTTTATTATTTCTTTTTCTTCACTTTGCCGCGCTGTGAGGCGCTGAGGATTTCCCTGGTGCGCGGAGTCGCGCTAATCCCTATCCCGGTCACAGACCCGTTTTTCACGCATGGTTGAGTGCGGTGGGTGAAACAAGCGCTGCCATCTTTCAGAAGCACACAGATAACGGCGCAGGATAAGTCGCTGTTTAAACTTGGACCTTTTTCTTGGTTATTGATTATCTGCATCTTTTCGGATTCAGCCCCCTTTCCCTTCATTTGCGAAGACTGGACAAACATCAGCTTAATCTGCCTAAGACCTTGAAGTCAGGTTCGCTGGAGTCTAGTTTGCTTTTTTTGGGATTCTACTTGGAACTTTATACACTGTGTGCAAGAAAGGAACACTACTTACGCTTCACCTTTTTATTTGTTATTTGGAGAGAACCTTTTAAAGTGTCACACTGGCAATGTGCAAGTGAGTATGGGCAAGCATACAAAGTGACTCTTTACACTAGTAGTCTTATATTTCTGTATGGGCATTTATCCCTCTATAACCTTTTTCTCTTCTGTTTCTCTGTTATCTGCAGGATTCCCCGATCTACAGATATTCCTTCTTGAAAGAAGCCCAGGTGGTCCTTTTGGTCTCTCCACTCCCTAGGGGGCATCAGTCTACCTTTGGTGTGTTTACCTGACTAGAGGTGACTATACCCTTTGGGAGTGAAGGGGCATTATCTTCGCTCCCGCGGATCTTGGTTCAGCTGGTTGTGGGACTGGAAAACCCCGACAGAAAGCCAAGCCCACGAACTTAAAATCCCCTGAGCGAAGATGAGTAAAGGCGCTTCTTATGACGCGCTCATGACTGATCCCATGTCCCTTGACAAACCTGAAATTACCATGACTGAGTTAGCCACTACTGTGGTTAATCTGCAAACTGAGCTTAGACTATTACGTGGGGAGAATCAGCGTCTTGTAACGGAACTAGATATTCTAAAAACCCACAAACAATTGGAGGCCACAGGGACTGAAACCCACCCTAAGTTCAAACGCAGTTACATTCAGCCAGGTCAGTTTCAAAGTCCTCCTACAGCTACAAGTGTTCCCTCTACTCCTACTACCGCCCCAGTTAATGTGACTGTAGTTACTCCACCCCACACACCCTTAGCCATGCCGGAGAGGTTCAATGGGGATAGCAACAAGTACGCTGTATTTATGAATCAATGCCACCTTCAATTTCTATGTCGTGCGGCCTCCTTCCCAGATGATGCGGCTAAGGTAGCCTTTATCATATCTTATTTAAGTGGGAATGCAGCCCTCTGGGCAGTACCTCTTGTAGAAAATGACGATGCCATTCTGTACAGCTTGCCTCAGTTCAAAGAACGAATGAGAAGTCTTTTTGCTCGTCACTCGTACATGCAGGCAAGCGACAATGAATTGCTTAATCTCAAACAGGGCTCGAAAGACCTGTTAACCTATATTACCACCTTTAACCGGTTAGTCACGGAGACTCAGTGGCCTGAGGAGAAGAGAACTTCTCTGTTCTATAGAGGTTTAAAAGATGAGCTTAAAGACATCCTGTCCCAGATAGTGGATCCCCCAGAGGATTGTTCATTATTTATGGACCTAGTGGTCAAGCTAGACCATCGCTTGACAGAAAGAAAAGGAGAAAAGAACAAGGGAGAATACCCTCGTTTTGTCTTTTCTCGAAGTGAAAAGAAAGATACTAAGGACGCTAGCGAGCCTATGCAAATAGGAGGGGTAAGAGGCCCTTTGTCCACAGAAGAACGAGAGAAAAGAAGAAAACTAAAACTCTGTCTCTACTGTGGGAAGGGTGGACATTTTGCCAGGGAATGTCCCGTCAAACCCAGTGCTGCTCTGAGGAGTACTGTGGTTAGTTCAGGGGCTGCTGTGTCGTTGGAAAACTAATTGACTTGGAGAGTCCAGAGATCGCTCCTCCAAGTCCGTCTTTGTTACAGATCTCACGGCCATTGGCCAACACCCTGTCTCCTGTGCCTAAACACTTCACTATTACTGTTGTCTTTGTTTTACCCACCCAACATAGAAAATCTATGTCTATATTGATAGACTCAGGGGCTACAGGGAATTTTCTAGATATCACAGTAGCCAAGGCACTTGGTTTGCAATTTATTCCTAAGACACAACCTGAAAGAGTAAGAGCGGTAGATGGGACTGAGTTATCCTCTGGATTGGTAGAGTATCACACTCCGGAACTTATCATGGTATGTGATAATGGACATTCCGAAGTTGTCTCATTCGATCTGATTGACACCCCTAACTTTGGAGCCATATTAGGAGTGCCCTGGTTACAACTGCACAATCCACATATAGATTGGGTCTCCAGAAAAGTAACGCTACGGTCCTCCTATTGCATGACACATTGCTATCAAGAAACCACCTTATGGCAAGCCCCTTTGTGTTGCGCTCTTTTCGATTCCAAATCCCCAATCCTGCCTTCTGAGTATCTCGACTTCGCTGGTGTCTTTGATGAAGAGAAGGCTGTTGCACTTCCCCGCACAGAGCCTATGATTGCAGGATAGATTTGATTCCTGGCGCCGAGCTGCCGGTTAGCAGAGTATATGCTTTAACTGAACCCGAGACTAAATATCTCTCTGAGTATCTTCAGGACATGTTAAAGAAGGGCTTTATCCGTCATTCAACCTCCCCGTGTCCTCTCCTATTTTTTTTATTCCTAAGAGAGAAGGGGGATTGAGAGCGTGCCTGGACTACCGTGCACTGAACAAAGTGACGGTAAAAACAAATACCCTCTTCCACTCATCTCCAATCTCCTGGATCAGGTGCGCAAGGCCAAGATCTTTACCAAGCTTGATTTGAGAGGGGCCTATCATCTGATACGAGTCAGGGAAGGAGATGAGTGGAAGACGGCTTTCCGTACTAAGTTTGGATTATATGAATATTGCGTAATGCCTTTTGGCTTATGCAATGCCCATGCGGCTTTTCAATTTTTTGTGAATGAGATACTCCGAGAATACCTAGACATATTTGTTATAGTCTATATAGACGACATTCTCATCTATTCTCAGACTGAACAAGAGCATTTGGAGCACGTGAGGCTAATACTACAACGACTCCAGGATAATCATTTGTTCGCTAAATTGGACAAGTGTCTTTTTCATACCCAGAAAGTGGACTTCTTAGGTTTTGTTATTTCCCCTGATGGTATTCATATGGATCCTACCAAAGTGTCTGCTATCACCAGTTGGGCTAGCCCCAAAACCGTCAGGGAAGTGCAATCCTTCTTAGGATTCGCTAATTTTTATAGAAGATTTATACATCACTTCTCTGAACTAGTGGCTCCCATAACCAGATTATTAAAAAAGGGAGTTTCGTTTGAATGGGACAACGCTGCGGAGGCAGCCTTTCGTGCCCTGAAGAACAGATTCACCTCGGCACCCATTATCAGACACGCAGATGAGACGCAGCCCTATTTTGTGGAAGCTGATGCTTCCCAGTATGCAGTAGGTGGAGTGTTATCCCAGCGGGACGTAAAGTCAGGCACCCTCCATTCAGTAGCCTACTTCTCGAAAACCCTATCACAAGCTGAACAGAATTATACAATAGGAGAAAGAGAACTCTTGGCTATAAAGATGGCGTTCCAGGAGTGGCGGCATTATTTGTTAGGGTCCCCTCATACCATAACTATCTATTCTGACCATAGAAATCTCCAATTCTTCCGGTCTGCCAAAGCCCTTACCCCCAGACAGATGAGATGGGTATCCTTTTTCTGTGAATATGATTTTGTTATTACATTTCGTCCAGGAACCAAGCACGGAAAAGCAGATGCCCTATCACGGTTGGGAAAAGATCATAGGTACATAGAAGAGACCCCTGTACCTATCATACCAGAGAATAAAATCATTGCACTGGGTGAACGGCAAGAGGTTGATTCCGACTCTTTTTCTTGCTGTTAGAACAGGAGTTTACCAAACTGGATCGAGAGAAATGGTTGGCAGACCCTTTGAATAAAATAGCGAAGGGTTTGTTTTACCACAAGGACCGTCTGTTTCTCCCCTCAGAAAAAACACGACTTATGATTATGAACTGGTGTCACACCCTACCCATGGCCGCACATCCCGGTGGAGAAAAGACCCTGCAAACCTGTCAGAGATGGTTCTGGTGGAAGGGTATGTCCCAAGACATTTCTAATTTTGTCAAAGCCTGTCCTACATGTGCCCGACAGAAACCTCTGCATTGTGCTCCTGCAGGGCTTTTACAGCCTTTACCTGTCCCTGACTGCCCTTGGTCCTGTATCAGCATGGATTTTATCACAGATCTACCAGGGAGCAGAGGGTTTACTGTCATACTGGTAGTAGTGGATATGTTATCCAAGATGGCCCATTTCATTCCTCTCAAGAAACTTCCGAAGGCTAAAGACCTCATAGAGGTATTCATAGCAAACATAGTGAAACTGCATGGGTTACCCACGGTGATTGTATCAGATAGAGGTCCGCAGTTCGTATCTAAATTCTGGCAAGGACTGTGCAACGTGCTTCACATAGACCACAGACTCTCTTCGGCTTACCATCCTCAAACGGATGGGCAGACAGAAAGGACCAATCAAACCCTTGAGCAGTTTCTTCGATGTTTGATTAGCACCACTACCAGTGATTGGGTCCAAGCCCTCCCTTAGCTGAGTTTGCTTATAATAATTCTATGCACTCCGCTTCCAAGATTTCTCCCTTTTATTTTGTTACTGGTTGCCATCCTAAATTTCTCCCACTACACCTTCCGCCCGAATTGTTAGACGTGCCAGCAGTCACTGAACACCACAAACTCCTTATGTCCATATGGGAACAGGCCAAACTAGAGTTACTTGAAGCCAAACAACAGATGAAAAAACACGCTGACACACACAGACGTCCTGCACCTGATTATGTGGTGGGAGACCGGGTATGGCTATCCACAAAAAACCTTAGGCTACCTGGACCACGCAAACTCCAGCCCCGATATATGGGTCCATTTTCTATAATACAGAAAGTTAACCCTGTAGCAATGAAATTAGAGCTTCCATCAGACATGCATATACATCCTGTCTTTCATACTTCTTTGCTCAAACCTTTTGCCACTCCTTCCTGTTCTGAACCACCACCCACTCCCATCACCATTGAAGGGGAACTAGAGTACGAAGTCCGTTGTATTATAGATTCCCGAAGATACAGGGGAAAGCTACAATATCTTGTAGATTGGGTGGGATATGCACCTGAAGATAGAACCTGGGAGCCTGCGGAAAACATTCATGCTCCAGTATTAGTGAGAAGATTCCATGCATTACACCCTTCTAAACCTAGACCTGTAATTAGGCCGTTAGGGGGAGAACTGTCAGGCGTCAGGCTTCTTGCACCCTTTCCCTGCCTAATAACAATTCAGGCACTACAATTCCCAGAATACACTGCGATGGCTATCACGTTGTATGCTTTCCCATGCTGCACTAGGAGAGGTCAGGTGACCTTTTCCAGCATATAGAGAGCCAGCTCCCATTACCAGGTGCTTGGCTTTCATCCTTGGCTAGGACCACGCCTTTTTCCTTGCCTGTTCGAGTTTGGAAAACTCTCCTGAGTGGAACTGCTGCTGGATTGCTTCCCGTGTAATACCTTGGTTTCCTCTCTGAATTTCCCCAGCAATTCTATTCTACCCCTCCCCTTGTGTGGACTTTGGCAAGCGGCCGTGAAACGCTGCTTTTATTTCTGCCCTTAGCGCGAAGACGCGCTGATAACGGATGTTTATTATTTCTTTTTCTTCACTTTGCCGCGCTGTGAGGCGCTGAGGATTTCCCTGGTGCGCGGAGTCGCGCTAATCCCTATCCCGGTCACAGACCCGTTTTTCACGCATGGTTGAGTGCGGTGGGTGAAACAAGCGCTGCCATCTTTCAGAAGCACACAGATAACGGCGCAGGATAAGTCGCTGTTTAAACTTGGACCTTTTTCTTGGTTATTGATTATCTGCATCTTTTCGGATTCAGCCCCCCTTTCCCTTCATTTGCGAAGACTGGACAAACATCAGCTTAATCTGCCTAAGACCTTGAAGTCAGGTTCGCTGGAGTCTAGTTTGCTTTTTTTGGGATTCTACTTGGAACTTTATACACTGTGTGCAAGAAAGGAACACTACTTACGCTTCACCTTTTTATTTGTTATTTGGAGAGAACCTTTTAAAGTGTCACACTGGCAATGTGCAAGTGAGTATGGGCAAGCATACAAAGTGACTCTTTACACTAGTAGTCTTATATTTCTGTATGGGCATTTATCCCTCTATAACCTTTTTCTCTTCTGTTTCTCTGTTATCTGCAGGATTCCCCGATCTACAGATATTCCTTCTTGAAAGAAGCCCAGGTGGTCCTTTTGGTCTCTCCACTCCCTAGGGGGCATCAGTCTACCTTTGGTGTGTTTACCTGACTAGAGGTGACTATACCCTTTGGGAGTGAAGGGGCATTATCTTCGCTCCCGCGGATCTTGGTTCAGCTGGTTGTGGGACTGGAAAACCCCGACAGAATGTAATGTAGGGAAGAATGTAGGTGAAAGGTTGCAATGTTACCTGCGCCTATATTGGGAACCTATATGGAATATAACAACGTAAGTAATGAAAAGGAAGATTCAAGCCTTGCAAAAGATTTATTTTGCCAGGTCAAAATGGGGGTTTCAATCTGCAACACTGGCTTCAGTGGCAGGCCTGAGACATCTTTTTACAGTGCGACTGTAGTGAGTGGCACAATGACTTGTGAAGACCACTTGCAGCATTTAATTTACAGGCCCTGGGTACATTTAGAAACATTTACTAAAGACTTATGAATTAATTAATTGCGCCAACTAGTGTATAACAATTTTACCTTAATAAGAAGGGAGAGCACAAGCACTTTACCACTGGTTAGTAGGAGTAAAGTGTGCAGAGTCCTCATGCCAAAAACACAAGCTCAGCAAAAATAATGCAGAGAAGAAAAATATCTGGGGGAATAGCATGCGAAAGATGGTCATTTCAAGCAATGGTTATTCCTGGGAATACTGGAAAGAGGCTATTGAGACTTATCTAGAGGCAAGTGGTGGGGTTGTTTTTTACAAGAAATTAAATATAGTGGAGGAAAGACCTATTTTTTTCAGAGTCGAGCTGCACTGAGCGAGTATTGAACAATATATTGGGTGACAATGAATTCTGGTAGTGACCAGTAGAATTTAGGATTTAAGGGATGAAAGAGTGAGATCAAATAATAAATGGGACTGCTAATTTGAAAATTGAGGTGAAACTATTGAGTTTAGACAAAGAACCTTCCTTAGAGACAGCAACTTCTACTGCTAAAGGAATAGAGAACATTTCTATTAATTTGAATATACTGAATCAAAAAATGTCTGATGTAAATGAAGAAGTTAATGTGTGTAGTGGTGGTGTCTCAGAAGTGGTTGTGGTTACAAGAAGGAAAGGAAATCAGTCTACTATTATAGCGAGTATTTCAGAAGATACAAATAAATCACAATGTTTTGGATGTGATAGTATCAAACATCTGGCATCATCAACAAATTGATTTGCCATTAATGCAAGATATTTTCGTTGTTGGAAAATGGGCCATTTTTCTTGTGAGTGTAACGCCACACTCAAAATGTAAGTCAAGTGCTCATCCAAGTCTAGTAATATTTTATAGTTAATTGCGAATATTAGCAGTGATAAGGATGAAGTATTAGTAATTGTTGATTTTGAAAATATATCCTCAAAGAACCTACGAAATTTGAGAGAGATGCGAGTGTTGTGGAACCTAATAACCCACATAAGTGTAGTGTTAACATCAAGGGAGCTGACATTCATTGACATTCACATGAAGGCTGATTCCTGCTCCCCTTATATGTTGATTGATCGGAAGGTTTACAAACCGTTGAAAGAAAACAAACTCTTTGATGAAGTCTAATGTTTCTCCACTGGGTTACTGTGGTGTCAGTTTAACAGTCATGATTTGTTTTGAGGGGCACTTTGAAATTCCAGAGAAGGATGCACTTCCCAAAGGAAGTATGTAAGGAATTGTTAGAAATGGGGTTTCTGGTTTGCTAGATTATGCACCTAAGCCAGGCAGAACCCACCACTCTAGTCATGGTAATTAAGCTACACAGCTAAGACAACCCCTGCTCACCCCCTTGGTAGCTTGGCACAGAGCAGTCAGGCTTATACCAGAAGCAATGTGTCAAGTATTTGTACACACACACATACACACACTAACACAGTGACAACACTACAAAAGGACTCCACACCAGTTTACAAAAATTGCCAATATTTATCTGAATAAAACAAGATAAAAATGACAAACATCCAACATACACAAGTCAAGATATCACTTTTTAAAGATTAAATCAAATATAGCCTTTAGAAATTCAAAAATAGCTTAAACAGGTCAAATTGGTCATGGTAGACGCCAACGACTCCACAAAGACAGTCCGACCTCGGTGTAGCAAGGACCGGTTATGGAGTTGGGCAGACCCCAGTACAGTACCTTGGAGGTGCCGGGAAAAACAAAGACGATGCAAAACATAGGGGAGGTGAGGCGTCGCGGAGGCCGGTGAGTCGTCTGTTCCTTACTGCTGCCGGGAAGGTGAGGCATCAGGTGCTTACTGCCAGGCAGGGGTGGTGATGCTTTGGTTCCTTACTGCGGCAGGGAAGGTGAGGTTACGGTGGCAGGTGTGGTACCTCGTGTTGGAGGGGGTTTTTACCACATAATTTAGCGCAGAGATGTGCTATCTAAAATAACAAGACACACGTGTGAGATGCAGGAACTGAGTCAAGAGTGGCACCATTTATTCAAACAATTTAGACAATAAAATGTCAAAGACACATCACTTAATCAGAGATAACACCAAACAGCCTAGCAAGTAACGCGTGTCAAAGACACAACGCAGATCAGGAACAAAAACATGCAATCTAGTAAGTTTAAAATCATGGCAATCCAAAGAAAAAGAGAGAGAGAGAGAAAATGAACATCAAAGTACAATGAAGCATAACAACCTCAATTGAAGATGCTAAATAAAACGGTTAACCGGGAGCACCATCGCGTCGTGACTCAAAGGTTCACTGTACCAGGTGGTCAACAAATTGGAGAGTAAGCAGTCCTTTTATACATTTGAAATGAGGAACCGTTGACCACAAGATCTAATTTTGGCAGGTGCTTGAACGTAGAACATAACAAAAGTTAGACCTCTCGGAAGCTTTAAGGTGGAAGCTCCTTATAAGGCTATTGTTTATTTTAAGCCCTGTCGCAATTTTAGTTTCCAAAGCTGCGTAAAGTCCCAGTTGGCCCCCACTCCTACAGTGTTGATAATGTTAGCACAACCCTGTCTATGGACTGACAGGGACAATTGAGACTCTCATGCTTCAGATGTGAACAGAATGGGCCTGGGGCACTATATAGTAAAACTAGACCCTGCTTCATTCCCTCCTCTTGTTCATTCTTGAACAAAACTTTTACAGCATACTTTGCAGGCCCTCCTCCTAGTTGGGGTATCCCAGGTGTGCTATTCACATTGGAACATTGGCTCTCCTGCCCCTTCCTTAACTCTATATAGTCTCCTTCATGCTTGTCGACGAGGGATGTATATGGTGTTGGTGTAGGTGATAGTGGATCTACATTTAAATCCTATCTAAGTTGGTATCTACTAGTGGTGAGTTGGGGGCTATTGACCTGGCACTGTGTAATGGTAGCATGCTGCATTTAGTGTAGTCCTGTCATTGCTAGTTCTACTACTTCAAATAGTGCCAAGTTATCCCCATTCCCTGTTCTATCCTTCTTCTTGTATATAGGCCTTCTAAAGGTTACCTATTCCTACCTAATTCATACCTACTAATTTACTACCAGTATTTTTAGCACAATGACAGAACAACTGCAAGGCACAAAAGAGGAGCAACAGCACACCGAAAACCGGTAACAAAAGTTTTTAGAATGGCAGACAGCCACGAAGGCATCCAGTTAAAGTTCAACCAATCAGTGGCTGTGTCTGCTATGGCGCCTCCTTCAGGAATCATTTTCTTTTCTATGTTGTTCAAGTCCTCGATGAACTTGGTGATGGAGCCTTTTTCTTCATCGTTGGCAGGCACTTAATGTGCAGCACGACCTCCCTATCCGAAGGCATACCCTCCTCTTGGTGTTTTGAAGTCAGCGTGCATTCACCTTGAACTGGAACATCATAATGATGGTGTTGAAGGAAGAGCTAGACCTTGTTCAATAGGCGGAACTCCTGTGGTATGTCTTTGAAGGCTGTCCACCCATAATAATCAGCATACCGCCGATGTCCTTGGAGCAAGGTAACAGAGCCATTCATTGGATGGGTATGGATGTGGGAGATATTGGCTCGAGGAACGACCAGGGAGACTTCATGCATGGTCACAAGGGTACACAGTCCATTCCATCGAGGAGGCAGTTGTAGATAGAGACGTTCTCTGCAAGCCCAGTAGAAGTCCATTAGGCTGGAGGTGCCATATTGCATGTCCAAATTATAGATGGTGCTGTTGCATCCAGAGTTGTGCCAAGCAGGTACCGTGCCCTTTCCAAAAAAACAGAGAAGAGGTGAATTTAGTTTGAAAGCTTTTTGAAGTTTGGACATTTTCTCCCCACCCCAAGTGTACCTTCCAGTCTATCCCATCTAAATTTGTGCAAATAGACGTAAAGCTGTTCTGCTTTGGCATGGGCAACATAAGGTGTGGGGTAAAGAGCCATTACAGTCTGAGAGTGATCTTGTTATCATAAACCCATTCTTCCTACCAAAAGCTGCACTAAGGTCGATATCAGGAACTCCTATCTTGAGCATCTTTGTTACCTACCCCTCTATTCTGTAACTATCAGTGATAACCTTGTGCATTATTGGGGTGTGGTCCCACACTTCAGAGATGTTGGCCTCAATAATCTGAACTTGCCCCTGTATTCTGTAGAGGGACAGGTGTAGGAGACATTTTACAGTGTGTGGTGGTACTTCCCTAGGGAAAATCAGTCTATCTGCACCTACTGCATAGGGAATGTATGAGCCACATAACAGTATTCATTAGTCCTCTGCCTACCTACTATTGTCATCTGGATTTACCACATAATATCATGGAGAGAATCATGGACACTATGCTGCCAGACCAATGGGGCATCCCTACGATGATTGGACAACTTAGGGGGACATATTGTAACATTAGTAGTACCATCACAGGCAATGGAGGTATTGGAACACGTTGCATTATTAAAGGTGTCACTACTACTGCTACAAGTGTCAGCAGGTGAAGGCAAAAAAAGATATGGGGTGCACAGTAGTGTGGACAGCTTCAACCTTTTGAGGAATACAAGTCTTCTGAGCCAAGCAATAAGAAAGAAAAGCAAACCAATTAAAACATTGTTAGTGCCACTCTGACAATAAGATAAAGACATAAAATAAAGCAACATATCTTGTTATAAGGACTACAAAATCGATCACATTCTTCTTCTCAGATAGTCAATGGGAATAATGTGTCCTCCTTTTGTTCATTGTCAGTGATGAGGTGGTGCAGGGTTGGCCCTGATGTCGCTCCGATGTATCCATGTTCTTTTGCTGTTGGTGAGGAGTCTGTGACTTTAAATGGTCCTTCAAATTGTAGGTGTTTTTTTTCCGCCGATGGAGACCTTCCGGTCAAAGATCTGTGTTCCCGGGAGGGATGAGTAGGAGCTCAGGATCGATGGGGACCTTCTCCTTCCGCTTGGATATCTGAGTAGAAAGAAACTTCGCAGCGCTTGTTAACTCATACAGATACTGAAACATTTCCGCTTTAATAATTTCAGAAGAACTTTCAGTATGAATTTTAAGTCTAGTTGCTGGTACTGATACATTTATTAATTGTTCAGTGACAAGCATATGGGGCGTTAGGTGGTGATCTGAACTTGAAATTTCTGAGTGAAAACAGGGTAATTGGTAGGGTTTTTACCTTAATTTTCTTTCTTTCCCTCAATTGTGGCACTTATCTTGCTTATTTTATTTTTAAGCAGTCCGTTCAGGCATTGCTGAAATTGGTTGCTGCTTGAGCATCACAGTGGACACGTAGTCCATCCTTGATCCAAATGTGTGGGAAACTTGTAGTAGGGCCTGTGGCATGAAATGTTTTCATGTTACAGCCTGCCTATAGATAAAATCTAAGGGATCTAATTGTTCTCCTCTTTTTTTTATTATCTTTATATTTTTTTGTTTATATGTTCACTTCTAATCCACCGTCATACCAAATGTGTTGTCTACTCCTCCCCAAACATTCTCTGTCTTTGACCTGTGGCTAGGTGTGAAACAGTAGCTGTGCAATTGTGCAGGCACAATATTCAGAAATAAAAACACAAATACACTGGTGGAGCTCCTAACCAGACATGAGGAGGTGGAAACAAACATTGAGCCTATATATGCAAATATCTCGAAAACAGGAAACCTAGTACACTGCTTAGGAATGAAGGGAAGAACACAAAAATAATAATGTCTGCAGTGTTCAAAACTTCGAAACATCAATTAACTCCGAAAGCGAAAGAAGAACCAAAACATTGTACTATATTTGTTCCCAAGAGATAGGAACATCTTAATAATCTCCATCTCAGTAACACAATTGGGAAACAAAAACTCATAGTGGTTGAACTGCAAAATATTTGCAACCACCCCTAAAGTCTGTACCTGCAGTCTAAAAGACATTTTTAAATCTGCACACATTTTATTCTGAAAATATTGCAATACTGAGCCTCGCTACTTAATGCATATTGTCCTTCTACATTGAAATACACTTTATATTAGCACGTCATTTTCATTCTTTGTATTTCCTAGCACTGGGGCTTGTGTGGAGGAAGTCGGTGTGGTGGCTATCTGTGGTAATCTATTCCTACGGATCTCTGGTCGTTGTACCATGTTTCATATGCTGCACAGAGCTGCACATATCCCACAACTATTCATTTCCTCCTGCCACACAGCTGCACTCATAGTGCCCCTGTGTTAGGAAGGCCTCTAATGTGTCACAATTTCGAACAACAGTGAATTAATAAACAGATGTCCCCATCATGTACATTGGACAAGATCCTGACCTGCCGTATTTTGCCATCATTCGTGGTCAAAGTTTGCAGAATGTGTCACTGTAAGACATGCGTATATTTATATATCCATGTACACTTAACTGGCTTTATTTCTAGCAGTGGTGATGCCGGTGGTATTTCACGTAGTGACAATCTTTTATTTCACTTTCCTGCTGCTGCCAAAAATCCACAAGTTCCTTCACTACCACGTTTCTTAGATACTGCAACCTGTCACTTATTTCTGGCACTCGTCAAAGATCGCAAGTGGACCCTGTAACTGAATTCTAGAGAGGTCTAATGCACACACTTAAAATGAGGGAAGTCTGTGAGCAAAGCCCTGATGTGCTGCGCCAGCAGGCTTAATGCTCTATTCACGAAACAAGCCCACGCCGAACCCAGCACAGTGTTTTAAATTGATGCAAGGCAAAGAGGTGGTCAGGCAGGACGGTGTCTGTAGTACAGTGGGCATAGGGGAGCGAAGCATATATATATATATATATATAGATATATACATACACACATATACATATCTCCTCGTCTTCAACTAACAATACATATTTCTTTATTTTTCCTGTTCCATTTGTAACCACAGGAAATCTATTGCATTATGTCTTTCTGGCCTGGGCTCAATGCCCAGACTCTGTGGCCAGCCAGGAGCGTTAATATAAAGGCAGCCCAAGAAAAAAATCTTTTAACCCTTCAACACCTCGTAATATCAAAAAGCATGTGTTGTGTTCAATTGTACGTTATGCTAAATAGAGCCTATTTTAACATAACAGGTGTATTTGTAAAGCGCACATTCACCCAGAAGGGTATCTTGGCGCTGAATAGCAGATTTGTATTGTTACCCAGCTCAATGGTACTCATTTTATCCACCTCAGAAGGATGAAAGGCTGAGTAGACCTGCCATTTCATCCACCTCAGAAGGATGAAAGGCTGAGTAGACCTTGCAGCATTTGCACCTGTGACCATGAAGTCAAACACGGGCCACCAAGGACCCAACTGAGCTGCATTATGTGTCATGCATGTTGTGTAATACACCAGATTTTTTTAGTGTATTGCTCATAAGGGCCTAGAATAAACATGAGTCCTCTGCCACGCAACCACATTGCAGTTGCAATTGCATCTGCTGCTGTGTGCAAATGTATTGGACCTATATTTTGTAGCGTATTCTTGTCCAGTCTATTGTTCCTTATTCTCATCCAGAATTTTCATTAAGTATTTGTATGCACCCTTTTGTCGCACTTTAGCAACCATTTCCAACATGAGACTAGGTGTAGGGGCCATTGTAGTGGATAGAGGATAGGTGTCACTGAATCTTTGGGGCCAGGAAATGTTATGTGTCATCCAAGACGAAAACTGGGTGTAGTTAGTATACATTCCATTTCACCAATTTGTCTCCCCTCTTGTCTCCCGAGTTCTGTGCACTTGAAATCGGGAGAGTAGAACAAGCTTATTTCGCTAACTCCTTCCTTCTGTCTACTGTTCACCATCTGCTATTTACGTTGCTCTTAGTCCAGTGTCACTAACTTCCTTGCTCATGAGCTGCAGTTTCAAAATCTCTTTTGTATTAGCTAACTGTGTGTGCTCTGTGGCTATACCTACTTGGATGGGTGCTTGCATTCGGGCTACTGCTGGTGCCTGGAGGGGTGGCATTGTTTACTGCATGGGCTGTTGTTGAATCGGAGGCAAGTGGAAGTAAATTATTTGGGGCTGAATTGCTTGAGTCTGTGACTGCATGTGGGGTGCAACACCCCGCGTGTTGCCTGCTAATGCATATCAGGGTACTAGCAGTTTAACTCGGACCATAAGATGGTGCACATTTTTTAAATGGAGTACCGTCATATTGTGCTTCTGTTAGCGTTGTTCCTTTTATTCCTTCTTTTAGTATGTCTTCTGCTTCCTCTCCAATCAGGGAGGTGAGCAAGCTTTTAATGTCACCTACCGCTAATGTTATACCAGCTGTATGTTGTTCTAAGGCTTCTATCCATTTACCAGCCCCTTCTGTTAGCGGCGGAAGTTGTTCTTTCAAATTGTCTTTGTCCATTTGGGGCCATGGGACACATTGAGGGACAGCGTCCGGGCTTTTGAACAGTAGGGACATTTGATGAGTCACTGAGGTATTTGTTGTTGTGGGTCGTATGAGCATCATTTTTCTGTAATTATTATTATTATTTTTTTCCTCTGCCTAGCGGAACGTATTAGGGCCATTGACAGAATGTCACTTTGATGTGCAGTAATTGGTGCTATTTAGTCTTATTGACTGTTAAGGAGGGCTACTGGTCTGTTGTGCAGTAGGTGGAGAATTACTTCTGTCCTCTCTCTACCTTCATTATTCATGACTTGTGTGAATTTTTCTAGCGTTTACCAGAAATTTATTTTTAGCGCAGCTGCTTCCCTTCTTTGAAGCAGTCGGCTAAAAGTATCATGTTTGTCGAAGAAGCAACAGTCCACTTCCCTATTTGCCTTTACTATTTAATGTGGCGGTAGAAATTTAAAAGGAAAATGTTCATAAGGACCCCTCTTCTTCGCACTGTCCCGGTGCCCACAAGCTTCCAGAGTTGCAGCCTGGTTCCGGACAACCCAGAAGTCGCAAGCATGTCGCTTCAGCTCTAGGGTTCTCTGCTATATACCTCCTCACAGCACTATCTGCCACTTGACTGAACAATCAATTGAGATAACCCACTGCTATCGGACCAGCCACACACTAAACCTCTTTGTTTTAGAGAGGAAATTGAATGTTGCCTTCCTGCTTTTATTTGTGGTAGATAGGTGCAGGGGGATAAGCGTTGATTGTGTCCCAGGGTGCTTTTTATTGTTGACTCTTTATGAGAGAGAGAGAAAGGAAACTTTTATTTTATTCACAGTCACAGTCTAGTATGTTAATTGGTGAGCCTATTTTAATAATTTCCTGTTAATAAAGCATTTGGAAATTAAGTCAGTGTTTTGAAGCTAGATGCAACGATGCACTTTTAACTTTTTATAGTCTACCAATATGATATGGGCAGGGGACAAGGAAGGGTATTTTGAGCTCAAACTAACAGGGAACTAACAGGGTACACATATACTTAACAGGTCAAAATGCACATGACATAGAAATATACAATTTTATACACCTAGATTATTTCTTGCTAACAAATAGAAGACAATCTATATACTAAGAATGCAACACTGAGTCGTTGCACCAGATACCGACCTTAGAAGGAAACACAACAGAGTCACTTGAAAACGTGGAGACAGAAAAACCATGAGCTTGCCATGCAAACAGGCAACAATTTTCTCAAAAGTCGACAATTCCTTCACAATTAATTAAAAGGCAAGAATGTGCACTCCTTTGCCAGAAAACAGAATGAGAAGACGAATTCGTACAATGTAAGATATGCTAATAGATAAGAAAAGTTTATTTTTCTCTTAGACGGAGAAAGTAGGAAGCCGAGAAGGGAGCTAGTTTTGAAAATGAAGGGCTTCCTCTTTATTCTGCTACACAGTTTGAAATGTTTTATTTTATTATTCCCAAAATATGATAAGCTAGCCAGGCACCCTTTCACAAACTTATTTATTTAGTCTATTAACCGCTATTTTTTTTAACTCTTTAGGACTGCAGAAGCTGGAGATTTCTAATACTTTCAGCACTAAACCTCCCTTACCTGCCACCATACAAGGACAGTTGAAAACATCAGGGTCTCTATCCCTGAAAACCTGCGAAAGCTGAGAGATGCCAGATGAACTCTCCTCCACCTGTCACAATATAAGGACAGTTGAAAACTTCAGGGACTCTCACCCTGAAACCATGGAAAAGCTGAGAGCTGCCAGACGCACTCTCCTCTACCTGTCACATTATAAGGACAGTTGAAAACTTCAGGGACTCTCACCCTGAAACCATGGAAAAGCTGAGAGCTGCCAGACACACTCTCCTCTATCTGTCACAATAGAAGGACAGTTGAAAACTTCAGGGACTCTCACCCTGAAACTGTGCAAAAGCTGGGAGCTGCCAGAACCACTCTCCTCTACCTGTCACAATATAAGGACAGTTGAAAACTTCATGGACTCTCACCCTAAAACCATGCAAAAGCTGAGAGCTGCCGGAGCACTCTCCTTTACCTGTCAAAATAGAAGGACAGTTGATCCCTGTGTGTTTTAGACAGGCGATATAAAGCAAGTATGAAATATTTCAAACGTGCAAGGGAAACCCACAAACTACAACCTCAAATGTCGAAATCTGACAATAAATCCTGGCTCAGTGCCTGCTCACGTGTGTCACAATTAAAAAAAAGGGTTGTTGGTTGTGGCAAGACACCAGTCAGCAAGGAACGGTGACCTAGGCAGTACTACACCTGTAATGCCCTCAACCAACCACAGGCAGACACTACACCGAGGCATAGCAAAGAGAAAAAGCAAAAGGCTCTTTGAATTACACGTGTGGGTCCGGTGGTTCAGTCAGGAAGGGCCAACGAGGGGCACACTCCGGCCGCGGCCTCCCACCTAACAGTCTGGAACATCTTATGCACGCCCCTTCGTCGTGGTCGGCAGCTGTTGGAGGGTGGCTTTTACCACATAATTTAGCGCAGAGATGTGCTATCTAAAATAACAAGACACACGTGTGAGATGCAGGAACTGAGTGAAGAGTGGCGCCATTTATTCAAACAATTTAGACAATAAAATGTCAAAGACACATCACTTAATCAGAGATAAAACCAAGCAGTCTAGCAAGTAACACGTGTCAAAGACACATCGCAGATCAGGAACAAAAACATGCAATCTAGTAAGTTTAAAATCACGTCAATCCAAAGAAAAAGAGAGAGAGAGAGAAAATGAACATCAAAGTACAATGAAGCATAAAAACCTCAATTGAAGATGCTAAATAAAACGGTTAACCGGGAGCACCATTGCGTCGTGACTCAAAGGTTCACTGTACGAGGTGGTCAACGATCTGGAGAATAAGCAGTCCTTTTATACATTTGAAATGAGGAACCGTTGACCACAAGATCTAATTTTGGCAGGTGCTTGACTGCAGAACATAGCAAAAGTATGATCTTTTTATCAAAAACACTTTGCGTCACCTCTCGGAAGCTTTATGGTGGAAGCTCCTTATAAGGCTATTGTTTATTTTAAGCCCTGTCGCTATTTTAGTTTCCAAAGCTGCAGAAAGTCCCAGTTGGTCCCCACTCCTTTAGTGTGGACAATGTTAACACAACCCTGTCTATGGGCTGGCAGGGACAATTGAGACTCTCATGCTTCAGATGTGGACAGAATGGGCCTAAGGCACTATATAGTAAAACTAGACCCTGCTTCACTCGGTTCCTTACTGTGGAGTGGCGTTGATGCAACATCGAAGAGCAGGCCGCGAGGCTTCAGCTCTGCGGTGTCAATTCAGAAGTCAGGGCTGTGCGTTGTGCTCTTCACGAGCGGTACCCTCGGCTCCTGGTTATTCAAAATGTGTGTACCCCTTATACCATAGATTCTGTAGTAACTTATCACAGATTACGCCAGTTAATCTGTATCTTGATAGCCATTGACGGCATCTTATTCTTTCTTAAACCTGTGTTTTGTGTGGCACATATAGCCCTTCATGGAACTGGCCCTGAATACTTATAGAATAAAATTAGATGGTACTCTCCTAATAGATGTTTTCGTTCAGCTTCATCTATGGCTATGGTAGTGCCTAGTATTCATAAAGCTTCTTGGGGCTGTAGAAGCTTTATACATGCCACGGCTATACTGTGGAATCAACTGCCACTAAATCTCAGGTCTCAGTCGAACCCGATTAGTTTTCGAACACAGGTAATCCTGGCTCTTCACCTCCCTTTGCTAATATTTTCCTTCCTAGTCTGCCTTTTGCTTTGGTGACTCTTGTAGTTCTGCCACTAGCGCCAAGATGCCCTTTGGGCAATTCTTGCACTTTATACATTTAATCTAATCTAATGTCCACTCGGCTCACACACATACATTTTTGTGCAAATCACTGCACCCTCACCTTACATGACAAAAAGACATGGCATGCATGGAAATGCTTTTCACTTTGTTGAGTAGCTTTTACTTCAGACACCACCCTTGATGTATTCTATACTTTGCGACAAATTATGCACACTTGTAACAACTTTACATATATATCATATCAATTTTTTTTCACAACATGCATTACTGTATGATAAAACATACTGAGGCCGATTCACAAAGGTAATCTGAGCCAAAAGTCTAACTTTACGACTTTTGGTATTCACAGAAGTCACTTCAGACTTTTGATATTCACAAAAGTAATTTCTGACTCGTATCTTTACGTCCGCACTCGGGCCAGAATTTCCGCACTCGGGCCAGATTCTCCACATCCGGGCTGGAATCTCCGTGCTCGGGCCGGATGATCATTGTCTCCAATGCTAAACACCTGTGCAAGTGCTTACCATTCCCCCTGCTTGGGTCAGATGAAGTCAATTAACTCCAACTGCAAGACCTTCACCACAAACCATATAAAAGCAGCACACAAACAAGGAACAGGCTTGTCCACAGAGAGTTCTTGCTTGCCTGCTCTGCGCATCACTTCAGTAAAATGTACCACCAGAGGAGGAAGAAAAATTACACAGATGAGGAGACCACCATGATCTTGGAGTTCATTGTGAGGCACCACAAACGGCTCCATGGTTTTCCCCTTACTGCACCAGTGGCACACAGAAGGCAGCTCTATGGCAGCATTTAGCCACTTCAGTCACAGTATTGGGGAAGGATGTGTGCACTGTCTGTGACATCAAGAAGAAGTGGCAGGACGAAAAGAGGCGGGTGAAGGAGAAGTACGCCAGGATTGAGATGGCCAGAATTCTCCCTGATGTACAATCCGGACCCCGTCTCCGTCTCACCACACTTGAGGAGGATGTCCTCAATACAATCCACCCCCACATGCTCCATGGGCTGCCTGTGAGTGATGTCCGCAATGTGGTACCTGGTAAATGTGATGACAAGAACAAGCATATAAAATGACTGTCTGTGTTGCACCGCAATTGTGATTAAGGAAGTTGTCCAAAGTATGTATAAAGGTATAGTGAGTCAGAGCCTCATGTGTCTCCTTCTGTATGTTGCACCACAAGTCCCAGAATCCTTTGAGTTAGAAATGGCAAATCCCATTCCCACTATCAAAAAACATGGGCCCAGTACTGCTGCCGTATATACCTAACACTGTTAAGTAGCAATTGACAAAGTGCCCCTTCCACTTAGCCAGCTGCGGCCGGGGCAGTCAAGAATGTCAGGGGAGGGTAGGGTGGAGCAGGGGAAAATCGACAGACAACGTAATAGGGAAAATAAAACAAAATTACCAAAGAAAACAACTTACATTGTGCTTGCTGCATCACCAAGCACAAGGTGAGTGAATCCTTATTTTAAGACATTTATATTCCCTATTCCGTTGTCTATTTCCCCCCTGCCCCGCCCTGCCCCCCAATGCCCCACTGCTCCTACCTGCACCGGCCGCAGCTGCACTTAGCAATACTGTTAGCATGTAGAAGCTCTGAGGAAATTTCTGACAAGTTGCACATGTACAATTTTTGATTTGGTGTCTTTTCTCTGTTCTCCCTATTGACATATTCAGCCAGAGTAGAGTCAACCACAGTAGCAGAGGTCCCTGCAAGTGCTGGGAGGAAACAACAGCATCCAGAGCAAGGCATACCACCCTCACAAACTGGTAAGTTAGACTGGTCAGGAAAGGGACAAAAGGCATACATTGTCAGAAGGCAACAGAAGGACATATAGGGCCCGATTCTCAAAGGTATCCGGAGATGAAAGTCTAACTTTATGCCTTTTGGTATTCACAAAGGACATTTACGTTTAGCAAATGCCCTTTGTGAATTCCGAAAGTCGAAAAATAAGATATTTTGGCTCAGTATACCTTTGTGATTCAGGCACATTACAAGTATTCAATCAACAGTTCCAGAACTGTGAACTCAGCTCTGAAATCGAGTGCCACAACAAGTCAAAACGGAGCGTCCACTATATTGTTTTGTTTCCGGCCCAAAATCTGGAAATCCAATGTTAACAAATATAACAATGATGAACAAGAAGTGAGATTCAATTGTCAGGAGTATTAGGAATGCGTGTAGTATCCAACTTATATTGTTTTTTGCAATACATGAAATTGTCCAGTCAGCCCAGCTGGTTATATTTGTTAACATTGGATCGCATAATTTTGGGCCATAAACAAAACAATATAGTGGACATTCCTTTGGGATTATTTTGGTGTAAATTTAATAGTTGTTGCTTCTAGGCATAGGGGCCATTAAAAGTTGAGGGTGGGATCACTGATGATATTTAGTACGACACACTTGTGCAACGGTAGGGCCCACACTACTTGTGCTTATATTTTGTGTCTAAAATTGAGTGCATCACATGTGGCAGCTGGAATGTTGAGTGGCAAACACACTTATCCTTGTACGTCCAATGATGTTGTCCCGGATTCCAGTACCCCCAGTAACATCTGCTACAAGGTTGGCTGCGACATCTGGTCAGGGACCACACACTGAGCAGATGCGGGACCCTGGTAAGTAGACCCAAGAATGATGTACCTGAATGCTCATGCTCATGAAATGTGCCTTTAATGTCCGCAGTATGTTGTATGTGTCCTACATCACTGTTGACCCTCATCAAAATATGCCTACATATGGCATTTAACCACATACCATATCACGCCATGGTGGCTAGTGAAAGGAGGACACTAAATGTATGGCAAGTGAGTGCACAATGTACCTAAAATACTATCTTGTGTCATATGAAGTGGAGTAGCCACAACTGGATTGTAATTCAATGATATGAAAACTCTCTAGCAAAATCACAATGAACAAAATGTATTGAAATTGGTGTGGATGAGGGTGCACTGTTGCCAGTTGCGTTCTTTTGGGAGGGGTGTATGGGCTGCTAAGGTGGATGTTTGAGGAAGTGAAATATTCATATCTGGTGGCTGAAAACTACAACGCAAATCCAGTGTAGGCGGCAACCATCCAAGCTTCTACACTTTCCCACAATGTGGGATCCTAGTCAAATGTTGAATTCAGCTCGCCTCCTCTTCTACCATATTCTCATATATAAGTGAGAGGATAATATATGAGGTTAGGATGTGTGCTATACAAGACGTCATTCGCTGTCAGCTAAGTTCTACCATGATGTTGTAAGTGGATTATGAGAACAGAGGACACACAAAGATTGGACATAACAAATGTGTGATCTCATAGTCCAAAATGAGCATTGTGACTTCATGGGGAGGGAAGCACAAATGATCCACAAAATTTACCTGACTATTGGACATCTCACATATGAACTCTACAATGCAATGAATGATCTGATATGCAAATGTGAAACTGGTCAGTCTGATGATGTACACTCATTTAGACTTGTCAACAGACAACATTATACTCATGCTGGATGATGGTCATAACGATGAAGGTGTAATCCAAGTAAGGCGGAGGCATCCAGAATATTTATCCCCTTTTTCAAATATCAGTTACCTTCTCATACACATTTGTCTGTTGATGTGTCATCTCGTCAGTGCTGTGTGGAGGTAACAGTTGGCAACTGCTGCTGGTGAGCATGGGCCGACATGTAAAGTCCAGGAGGTAAACATGCCGCACACTGGCCAGGAATAGCATACCAATGGTCATTGAGAATGACACATACATATTAGCTCATAGCTACCATCCTGTGTACTTAAATATGGACATGTATGTCTCATAACAGCTGCTGACAGGATGCCATCAGCACAGCGGACAACACCATCCCGGGGTATGCAAGACATCCTGGCTGCAGCAGTAAAACCCACTCACATCTGTCCATCAGGTAAGCGTGCCATGAAGTGTTTCCCTATCATGGATTCCAAAATCATTACAAAGATCCAAATCCCCTTCGGCATAGCCTCTGCAGTTGGTGTTTACAAAGTTACATACATACCATTTGATAAATGTGAGTGTCATATATGCCTGATTGTAAATTAGTAATGCAGATCATTGAGTATGGTGTCACTTCCCTCTCCAGCTGCTGGATCGGGGACTGCTTCCTCAGCTACACCTATGAGGAGACAGGTTCAGCAGTTGACATCAGGGGGATCGCAAAGGGACACAAAGCTGTGGCTGGAGCTGGTGAGTTTGCTTGTGCATTGTACATCTCCATTCAACATCTCAGTGCCATGGTGTCAGCTGTCACGTGTAGGTGTACCCAAACCAGGTCACATGTGCTTTATCTGTTGATGCAAAGTACAGTAGAACCAACCCTTGTGTTGCACCACATTTTATACTAGGTCAATTACTTAACCTGTTGCAACCTCTGTCTTCCAGGTGATGATGACGGTGAGGAGGATGGACCTTCCACCAGTGGTGGGCGATGGGCAATCGAAGGGGAGAATCCACTGCTCTTGCAAGCAGAAATGTCGGCTGCAAGTAGTGCGCAAGAGGAGGAGGATGTAGTACCTGAGGAGGCTGCTGAATTTGAGGATGAGGGAGACTATCTGGCCCTCCTCACAGAGGATGAGGATTCAGATGCCCTGGCCAGAACATTTATCACATTGACCAAATTTGGCAAGGCCACACACCCTCCGCCCAGCAAAGTGCCTCAGCCTTCAAAACCCAAGATTGCCTGTCCTCTGCATAGAGCTAACCAGCCACACTCACACACAGCGGCACAAATGCGTACTTTCCATTTGCGGAGCGTAGTCTCCATAAGCGGAGCGTCGGCTCCGCATACGAGACCTACGCTCCACATACAGAGAGTACACATTCGTGCTGGAAGTGTCCGAAACGGACCAGAACCCATTCTTTCATACAGGAAATGACATACAGGAAGTAGTAGGCAGGAAATACATCACAAGAAGTTGCTGACAGCCATTTTCTATTAATTCTGAGTCATCCTCCTTCACAGATCAGATCCTCTGCCATCCTGTTGTTCTGTAGCGGAGACCTCTTAAATGACACATTAAGAGAGCATCAGAGACATAAAACAAAAGCTAGAACAGACCATTAAATAAGGTTTGGCCTGGGACAAGGGGGTGGCCAGGCACAACATCACATCCCGGGAGAGTTTGCTCATTTGCATTATGGTACATGTAGTCCATAGTTTGTGTTCAACTCAAGAGTTGAATGTTGTGTTACAGTAAATTCGGGGAAGCAGTGCTGTGTATCCCAGACACATATGGCCCGATTCACCAAAATCATCATCACTCACGTTGGGGGCCCCTCAGTTGTGGAGGAGTCAAATCTGTTGGGGGCAAATACTCCACAATGCAATAGTTAGGCCCCTTTGTGATTCAGGCACCCATTCTCAAAAGGTCTTGGGAGGTCTCTCACATGCACATACATCTAATACTCTGAGTCAATGGGTTCCTTAGGGACATCAACAACATTGATTGCTGACATCTGCAGATGACGTGATGCATGGCCAATCTTTTGACTCCTGTCAACAGCTGTGGTATACATACATTTAGTGTGGCTTGCAAAGTAGTATAAGGATGGAATTCTTAGACTGAGCTGTAATTATCCAACTTTTATCATTGACAACAGACTGCAAACCACATTTTATCCATAACATAACAGGTTGCTCAGGTGAAAAAAGTGGCAACTAGCTGATCATAGACTTGCATACCCTGACCTCTGTTATGTGCAATGGCCCGGTTGCCTGGATTCAGAGCTAGCTGAAGTACAAGAGGTATGTGTAAGCCATGACTTAAAGCTATGTTGTGCAAAACACAACAGGCTAATATGATCTTGCACACTACTTCAGGGGAGTACATCAACACACCCCCTGTACGGTCAAGACATCTGAATTGCGACTTCAGAAGACCAAAAGTGTGCTCTATGATGGCTCGAGTTCGTATGTGTGCCCTATTGTACCTACTCTGAGGTACAGTGGTTGCATGTCTGTATGGTGTGAGGAGTTGAGGGGAGAGTGCATACCCAGCATCACCTGAGGAGGGAAGATAGGGCAATAGGTTACATTTCCCACTTAAATTTGTACAGAACATAATCTATACTTTTGGTACATGCAGTGTCTGTTGAGGCCGTGTATGTGGCATGATGGTACGTATTGTACAATGGTTGTTAATGTGAGATGGCATTCATACATTTCATTTATACATATCCCACATGTTTTGTGCTTGGTACTTACCCAGTAGCCACATGTTGCCAAATTCTCCTGCAGCCATCCGCCGGGCACGAAGCGACATGCAGAAAACAAAGCTGTCATGGGTACTGCCTGGAAACACTGCATGCACATCAATGAATCTACCACTGGCATCACAGACTGCCTGCACCTGTGTGTTTCTGTAAAGTTTAAATATGTTTTATATATATATAGGCCAAGGTGTATTGAAGAATGAGTGGGTGTATGACTGTCTGAATGGATGATTTAGTAGGTGCGTGACTGACTGTATAAGTGAGTGATTAAACGTGTCTTACTGAATGCATGGGTTAGTGACTAAACTGTGTGAATGTCTGTATCAGTCTGTCTGTTGGTGTGTAAGCGGCTGCATGGGTTGGTGAGTAGCTACATCAGTGTCTATATGGGTTATTGATTGGTTGTCTGAGTATCTGTATGGGTGCCTGAGTGTCTGTGTGGGTGGGAGGGGGTGCGTGACTCTGTGCATAGATGTGTGAGTGGGTGATTCACTGGGTGTATGGGTTCAAGAGTACATCTGTGAAGGGCTGTATGGGTGGGTGAGTGTGTGTATGGTCGTGTTGGTGAGTGAATGGATGTCTCAGTGGTACATGTGTGAGTAACTACACATGTGAAAGGCTGCATATGTGAGTGTTGGAATATATAAGTGACTATATGTGAGAGAGTGATTGTGAGAGTGGCTGTATGCATGAGTGTGTCCTTGTGTCAGTGATTGTATAAGAGAGTAAGTATGTCTTAGTCTCTGTATAAATAGCTGAGGTGGTGTGTGTATAACTGTATAGGTGAGTAAATTGGAGTGTAATTGCTTCTTTGCATGATTGACTAGGTGTGTGAGTAAGTCTATGTGTGAGTGTCTGTATAGTTGTATGACTGCATATGCTAGTGGATGTATTGATGAGTGACTGCATGTATGAGTGACTGTATGGGTGAGTGACTAGATGTATGTGTAGATCTAGGAATTACTGAGTGGGTATGTACTAACTGGTATTGGTGTGTCTATGGTTTCGAGATTAGCATTCTGTATTTTAGAGTGGGTGTATCAATGTTTTATTAGGGTGTGAGGAGGTGCATAAGATGATCACGTGGATGATGTCATCAGTGATGTCATTTGAGATATCATCAGTGATGTCATCAGTGATGTCACTGACCATGTCATGAGTGATGAAATATGTGACGTCATCAGCAGTGCATTGCGGGGGCGCGAGTTATAGTTAGCTCAACTACTATAACGGCCGAATTTCTCTGGTTTTGTACGAGTGAAATGTACAACTAACTATAACGTCCCTGAAACCTGTGGTTTTTTCAATGAATTTCTATGGTTTTTTAAATGCTAATTTTTAACTATAACGTCCCTGAAACCTATGGTTTTTTCAGTGAATTTCAAAGGTTTTTTAAATACTAATTTCTAACTATAACGTCCTTGAAACCTATGGTTTTTTCAGTGAATTTCAAAGGTTTTTAAATTTTAATTTCTAACTATAACGTCCCTGAAGCCTAAGGTTTTTTTGTGAATTTCTAAGGTTTTTAAATGCTAATTTCTAACTATGCCTACAGAGGTAGGACATGTGCAGAAAGAAGAAGAAAGGCGCAGAAAGAAGCAAGAGAAATGCAGAAAGAGGCAACAGAAGTCCAGAAAGACAAAGAAAGGTGCAGAAAGAAGCAAGAGATATGCAGAAAGAGGCAACAGAAGTCCAGAAAGACGAAGAAAAGTGCAGAAAGAAGTGCAGAAAGAACCAACAGAGGTGCAGAAATAGGCCTTGTTGCAAAGTCATCCTGTCCCCCCAACTTTTTATTGACGGGTACTGGTGGTAACTGACTCTGACTAACCAGGCCTAAAGCCAGTGCTATGCTAAAAGACACTTAGAATACAGTGAAAACACCTACATACACTAGGGAACACTATGCGTTGGGGTACCCCTGTGATTGGCATGACCTCATCTGTAAGGCCCTAGTACATAATAGGGCAGGGGGATTAAAACTACCTTTAAGTCAGAGGTGCAGAAAGATGCTTCTTTAAGTAGTAGTCATGTTTGCAGAGTGGTAGAGAAAGGGTGCTGGGCCTCTGACCAGCGCTCAGGAATTCCGCTGCGTAGGACTTACAGGAGGTACCAGGAGGGCTTCTTGGCCCCCAAAGTCCCTCAGGAGTAAAGTGGACTTCATCCCCCATCCCGTAGTCTGCCATGAGGCGCGTTTGCAGAGTGGTGGAGAAAGGGGCGTGGCCTCCGAAGACGTCTTAGCAATCCTACTGTGTGGACTTACAGGAGGTAACAAGGGGATAGTTGGCCCCAAGGACATCCTTGGGGGCCAACTACCCCTCCTATTACCTCCAGTAAGTATCACACAGCAGGATTGCTAAGTTCTCATAACAGGCCACGCCCCTTTGCCCATCACTCTGCAAACGCGCTCCCTGGTGCGCTCTTGGATGGGGATTGAAGTCCCCTTCACTGCTGGGAGTCCTTATGGGCCAACTAGTCTACCTCTTACCTCCAGTAAGGCCCACGCAGTGGGATTGCTGAGAGGTGGACAGAAGCCACGCCCCTTTCTCAACTACTCTGCAAACGCGCACTCTTGGTTGGGGGATGAAGTCCCCTTTCCTCATGAGGGTCCCTGGGGGCCAACTAGCCCGCCAGGTACCTCCAGTAAGCCCCACACAGCTGGATTGCTGAGAGTGGTCCAGGGCCATGCCCCCTTTACACCACTCTGCAAACGCGCCTCCTGGCGCACTGCTGCTCAGGGGATGAAGTCCACTTGTGTCCTGAGGTCCTCAGGACACAAGAGGACCTCATCGCCCACCAGCAGTGCGCCAAGAGTCGCGTTTGCAGAGTGGTGTAAAAGGGCGTGGCCTCGGACCACCTCTCTGCAATCCTGCTCTGTGGCGCTTACTGGAGGTACCTGGTGGGCTAGTTGGCCCTCAGTGACCCTCAGTATTCAAGGGGACTTAATTCCCCAACTCAGAATGTGCCAGGGGCGCGTTTGCAGAGTGGTGCAGGGAGGGGGTGGGGCCTCCGGCGAGATGCCGGCTTTTTTTTTTAGAAGGGGGGTGTGTAGCCCCTTCTTTTAGTATTTTGGGACCCTGGGGACCCCATCCCCCGGGGCCTGACCCCTTTTTAAAAAAAAAACAGGAAGGGGACAGCGCGGCCCCCTCCCAAGGCCAATTTCAGCCCGAGTACCCCATCCCCCGGGCATGGCCTCCTTTTATTTTATTTATTTCTAGGGAAGGGGGCCGCGTGGCCCCCTTCCCTGGGCCATTTCGGCCCCGGGACCCCATCCCCCGGACTTGGCCTCCTTTTATTTTATTTATTTCTAGGGAAGGGGGCCGCATGGCCCCCTTGCCTGGGCCACTTTTGGCCCCGGGACCCCATCCCCGGGGCTTGGCCTCCTTTTATTTTATTTATTTCTAGGGAAGGGGGCCGCATGTCCCCCTTCCCTGGGCCACTTTTGGCCCTGGGACCCCATCCCCGGGCATGGCCTCTTTTAAAAAAATATTTAATGGGAAAGGGGGCCGCGTGGCCCCCTTCCCTAGGCCACTATTGGCCACGGGGACCCCATCCCCGGGGCCGGCCCTTAGCGTTGGGGACCGTGGAGGGAGCCCCAATGCCCCCATGGTCCCAGCCGGCTCCCTGCCTCCTGCGGGAGCCGGCATTGCTTTTGGGCAAGGGGAGCTGCTGACATGCAATCCTAATTATTTATCTCAGCCCCGGGAGGTTATGTTATTTTTATTTGTAGCGCGCACAGATACTCAGGAGTGTCCCGGCGCAAAACCATGAGGGGCAGAGGGCTGGGCTTTAGACAAAGAGGTGTGTTTTCAGCTTCTTATAGAAAACCAACAAATCCTGAATGTTCCGTGGGGCGAAGGGAAGAGCTTTCCATGCAACAGAAGCTTTCCGGGCAAGAGAGCTGCCACCTAGCCTCTGATATTTAAAACGAGGAACCCGTGCGAGACATTGGGTCGTAGAGCGCAGATGTCTCGGAGGGGCATAGAAGGAGAAGCGTTTTGCAAGTAAGTAGGGCCGAGGCCATGAAGAGTGCGATGTGTGATAACTAAAGATTTAAATTTGACCCGTTCGGCCACGGGAAGCCAATGCAGTGAGCGTAGGTGATGTCTCACGCTATTCCTGGAGGGAATGTCAAGAAGAAGTCTGGCTGCCGCATTCTGAACCACCTGGAGCTACTTCACCAGATAGCCAGGTATACCAGTATAAAGGGCATTGGCGTAATCCAGCCGAGACAGGATAAGAGTGCAGATAACTGTTTCTTTCGCAGCCCTGGGCAGGAGAGGGAGAAACGTCCTTAGTGTTTTAAGAAGACCGAAACAATTGCCAGCAAGCTTTTTGATCTGAGTAAGGAAGGAGAGGTTCTCATCAAACCACACCCCCAAGTTCTTGGCGGGCTTGCCTGTGGAAGTAGACAGGGGGAACTCGGGTGGCCAAAGGGTTTCCCTGAAATTGGGAGGGAATTTTCCAAAGAGGAGAATCTCAGACTTCTCTTCATTGCACTTGAGTTGCGCGGCAGCCAGCCATTTGAAAACAGAAGACAGTGTTGAGCAGAAGAGACTGAGTCCGCATTTTTATCCCATGTGAAGAGAAGCTGGGTGTCGTCCGCGTAGCCATAACCTTAGCCCCCAGATCCTCTGCCAGATAAACCAGAGGTGTAACATAAATGTTGAAGAGAAGGGGACTAAGGGAGGACCCCTGGGGGACTCCAGTGGTCACTGACTGGGGAGAAAAAGAGGACAGAGGAAGCCAGATCTGCTGGACCCGTCCTTCCAAAAAGGACCTGAGCCAGCCCCAAACAGTACCCGACACACCGATTTCGGCGAGTCGCTTAAGGAGCAGTGAATGCGGGACCGTGTCGAACGCCATCGAGAGGTCAAGCAGGATTAATGCTGCCCTCCCGCTGGCATCCAGACACTCCCGAATGGCCTCTGAGACCTCCATCAGGGCAGACACGGTGCTGTGGGAGGCCCTAAACCCTGACTGGGCCGGATGCAGAAGGCCCACTTTCTCAACAAACTCAGTGAGTTGTTTATTCACCACCTTCTCACACACCTTGGCCAAGCCCGGCAGGAGAGAGATGGGGCGATAGTTCCCTGGGCTAAGGGGATCAAGCGACGGCTTTTTAGAAGAGGCAGAATCTTGGCTTGCTTCCAAGCCTCTGGAACACAGGCTTCCTGAAGGGACAGATTAATGATGCCATTCACTTCAGTATTGATAGTCTCTGCAGCTGCTGCCAGCAGTCTGGCTGGACAAGGGTCCGAGGGCGAGCCCGACTTCAAACCCTTGAGGATTTTGAGAGCGTCAGGCAGGTCCACAGGCCTAAAAGCATACAAGGAGTGATTGGGATCAGCAGGCAATGACTCCAAAGCTGTCCCAGTGCAATTGTCACAGGAGGAGAAAGCAGCCTGGATGGTGCAAATTTTGTCCAAAAAGAAATTGGAGAGATTGTCGCACCAGGCGTCCGTTGATGGAGATGCGCTAGATTGGGCAGTAGGGAAGTAAAACTCTGGACAATTGCGAAGATTTCTTTGGCATTGTTTTTTGCAGAATCAATGCGAGCTGAGAAGAATTGTCTTTTGGCCTGAGTTATAGCCCCATAGTAGATTTTTTGTTTAAGTCTAAGTTTCAACTTGGCAGCAGGGCAGTAATCACTGCGACGCCACGCACGCTCAAGAATCTTGCATTGATGTTTAAGTGCTTTGAGGTCAGGAGTAAACCAAGGTTTGGAAGGGGATTCCCTAGACAGCCTAGGTGAAGAGGATGAGGCTAGGGTATCTACGGCGTTAGAAATCCAGATAGCGAATCCGGCAAGTCGGCCCGCCAGATCCCCCGAAAGGGCGGGCCTGGAGGCATCCAAGGCCTGTTTAAACTCCAGTGGATCAATTTTACCAGAAGCTGGTTTACAGCAAAATCGCGCTGAGGGATCGGCATTAGATACTTCCCACGAGAAATACGTTAGAAAATGGTCAGACCATGGAACCGGACGCGGATCTTCCAGCGAGATGGGAATATTGGTGCAGATAGGGTCCAGTATATGACCCGCCTGGTGAGTGGGAAGGCTAACCCACTGAGAGAGTTGGGCCAGATGTAAAGCATCCAGGAAGTCAAGCGAGTCCTTAGTGTCTGCCTGATCAAGATGGATATTAAAATCTCCTAGGACAATGTAATGGGAGAATCGAAGAGCCCGGGAATTGCAGCATCACCCCAAGCTTGGAGGAAGGATCCCACAGGGCCAGGGGGCCTGTACATCAGGGAGCCTCCCAGCGTCAAGTGAGCCGAGAAGCGGATGCTAAAGTCAAGGGTCTCACAATCTCCCCAGGAAGTAACATCGCCCCTACGAAGGTCCCACTTATTCTTATAAATAATAGCCGCTCCGCCACCCCTCCCCTCTGGGCGATCGGCTCTAGAGGTGGCGGTCCCCGGGGCTTGGGGGCCCGCGAGACCCCCCGTCCTTATTGTAATAAAGCCCCGGGAGGTGGCGGTCCCTGGGGCTGCGGGGGAGCCGCATGCCCCGCGCATACATAATAAAGCCCCGGGAGGTTATGGTCCCCGGGCCTGTGGGCCCTCGCGGGCCGCCGCAAATTAATCTGACATTGCCCCCGGGACCTGGTCCACCCGGGGGCTTTAAGAACAAAGCGCGGGAGCCCGCACTTCATTTTTTTTTGGGCCCGATTCGCGCACCCAGCGCGCATTCAGCCGATTTTTGTTTTTTTAAATGCTTTTTGGGCCGGGACCCCTGAGCACGCCTAGGGGTCAAGGTGTTTCTACCCTGCCCCCTTTTCTTGTTTTTTATCTTTGTTTTACTGTTTTTTGTGACTCGGTTACCGAGCCACAAGATGGCTGCCAACACATTCTGGTTTGGAGTGTTGGCAGCCAATCAGAATTGAGCTCGTGCTCGGGAGGGTTCGCGAACCCTCCTCGGTGCTCAGATATTGATATTTTTATTTTTTGAATTTCTCAGGACCTACTGAACGGATTTACACCATTTAAAAAAAGCACACTTTCTGGACCAAGACCTACATTTTTGCCAAATTTGGTGTAATTCCGTTCAGCGGTTCGGGCTGTAGCTTTGTTTAAAGTTCCTATGGAAATTAACATGGAGAAAACGCATTTTGAGAAACCCCTTTTTCTCGGCTCCCGCTTGACAAATCACCCCGAAACTTTCAAGACAGGACCTGACCTGAGTGAACCTTTGTTTTGGAAAATATCGCGAAGATTCGTCAAACGGCGCCAAAGATATTAGCAAATCAAAAACGCTTTTCCTATGGAAACTAGGTCCTAACTATAACTACCTACTGGTGACTGCCAGTAGGTAAAATTTATATATATATATATATATATATATATATATATATATATATATATATATATATATATATATATATATATATATATATATATATATATATATATATATATATATATCCAAAGGAATGTTGTAAACTGTTTAACAAAACAACACCACAGCCCTTCGCTTAAATCCAACGTGGTTTATTTCATGGCACCACCACCCAACGCGTTTCGGAGCCTTAACTCCTTGTTCACGAGCCAGTACTGGATATATATATATATATATATATATATATATATATATATATCCAGTACACCAACAGCGCCGCTCCTCCTCCTCCTCCTCCTCGGTAAGGCCGCAACAGAAGGGCACGAACTCCTCTTAAAGTGCGCAATTGTTAATTTTTATTTTAACACGTTCCAACAGCATTGACGCGTTTTGATAACAGCCGTTACCTTGATCTTTTGACCTTGATTCTTTTATGTACTTCTAGAATTGTGCTGCCCAAGTACCGCAGGCCACAAGGATCATTTAAACAGGCATTAGTCAGGAATACTTTGAGGAAACCTCAACCAAAATCAACGTGGTTGGGTAAGAGGCAGGGATTCCTGAAATGTTCAAAGTGTAAGGACTGCTTGCATGGTATCAATACGGATCAATATAGACCAGGACTGTCCAATATAATGAAGAAAATCAAGGGAAAATACAGCTGCAAAACAGAGTTTGCTGTGTACGTGCTGCAGTGCCCTTGTGGCCTGCGGAACGTCGGCAGCACAATTCTAGAAGTACATAAAAGAATTTTGCAGCACATGAGGGCGATCAAGAATGGCGACCGAACTTACCCAATCGCTCGCCATTTTGACAGGTTCCATGCAAAAGATGTCAAAGGGCTTACATACTTTGTGATCAATGCAGTGGCAGCTGATGTACGTGGTGGTAATAGGGAGAAGAAACTTAGGAAACTTGATTCCCGTTACATCATTGAATTAAATTCCAAACAGCCAGAAGGCCTTAATGTAGAGGAAGATTTGTACATGCACTTGTAAAGTTTGAAATTGAGTCAAAATTGTTTGCCTATAAAATCACGAACAGAAAGGAATTAAGGTTTTTAATTGTATTATAAAAGGATTTTAAAATGATTTTCAGGGATAAAAGACAGACAAAAGCGCAGTAAACAAACTCTGAATGAACTCTAGTGGCAGTGGAGTATGCCCACTTGGGCAGTGTATGATACAAACAGTTGACTCCGGAAATCGATATAATATATTTATCATGGCTGTTTTGCCCACTTGGGCTTCATTGAAACAAACATAATTAATAAGATTATTTATGTGAAGAGAAATGATATCGAACAGTTATCATGTGTATGCCCACTTGGGCTTAATGCAATACGGTACAAAAAGCGCCACGTTGTGGTAATCGTGAAAAAAGCGATGATAATGTGTCCGTATGAACAGCCATTGCTTTAATGAATTATGAATTTTCATAGAAAATGTATGCATTGGGTTTATATATGAGCAACAGTGTAAAAGAATTTTAATTAGTCATTTAAGACGATTATTGTAATGTCAATATGCCACGCAATGAGTTGAAAATGCTGGAAAAACTACGAGTCTGTTTTCACTATCATTAGTTGTAGTTTTGCATGTGACACGGTATGAGCACGATTTGTATTTAAAAATGGCCGCTCTCATTGCTTCGTTATCGGTGAGCAAGGCTGCGGCGCAGCCGAAACGCGTTCGATGGTGGCCGAATAAAATAATATTCAACTGCACACGGCGTCGTCATCCTTGTTTGAGAGGATAAAGTTGGAAATATATATATATATATATATATATATATATATATATATATATATATATATATATATTACAACATATCAGGGCAATTGTAAGCTCTGATCCTACATACCCAGTAGCGAGACATTTCAAGTTAGTTCATCACAACAATTTAAATGATCTGAAATATTTCGTCATTGGGGCAGTGCCCATATTAAGGAGAGGAGGTAACAGGCTGCGGCAATTGGAATCTAAGTTCATTTAGAGTTTGATACTAAGATACCAAATGGGCTCAATATGAACATTAATCAATGTGATGATCTTGCAAATAAGCTGAAGACTAAGATTATAGTTTTAGAAAAAGGGTAGTTCAATTTATGCAATATGTAAAAGAATATTTTGATGTAATGGAAATGTATCATGGTTTTAGAACGGACGGAGCACAGGCCACTTTACCAGTATATTCATTGATATTACATTTTGCACTTTACAACGCTATCAATAAGTGGTTTAGAAGGTGTTTTGAATAAATACAAGGCTATATTGTTAAATAACCGATGGGACTTCAAGCAATAATGTCAGACTACAAAGCTATGAGTATTTGCTGCTATAAGGCTTCAGAAAATTGAGACAACCATAAAATTAGCATTTTAACATGTAGTGAGCACTTTATTAGCACATTGCACTTTGATTAAGGGTGGTTAGATAATAGGATACAAAGCACACTTATTAATTGTTTTTACGAATGGATCAATCTAGATATAATTAAAGCTATTTATTTTTATATGATACGTAATTATACAAATATGAAGTTACAGGCAAGGGCAAAAAGCAATTATGATACATGATATCTGACATATCAACACTAACCCCGAAAGTCCAGAGGTATTAAATTGTATATAAGTATGAGCTTGAAAATCAACATATGTTCATACTGACCATTGTGTCAGTCAGCGGACAATGTAAAAGATAGGGTACAAGATCAACTATTCTATAATGAAAGTTGATTTGTATAAAAATGTCAATATCCCGAATTTATTGTTATAGATAATATAAAATGTGTTTTTAGATGGGATCCGTTCATATGACTATTGATCAAGGTAATATGTATCTTTAAGTCTTTTATCTATGTCTAATAGTTAAACCATTCACGTGGTGGTATGGGGTTTGTTTAAATTGATGGGATATGACGCAGCGCTGTCATGTGATAAAGACTGTGTCTCGGCGGTCAAAACGCATCATGGACAACGGCATTAGCCAGTGATATTAATGGAATTCAATAAAACATATGTTATACTCACAGAAAGTGAGTCCGTACCTGCTTTGCTTGTTGAAGTCTAAAAGGATTAAGGACTTGGACGCCGACAAAGGAGAAGGATCCGATGAGGGAGTGGGAGAGTCAGTACAAGGCAAACGGAATTTGCGCCAGAAGAAGAAAGTGTGACAGACCAAGAGGAAAAACTAACTGTCCTCAATCTATCCCAAGGGAATCTCACTAAAGAGGAGAAATCACTATTAGAATTGGGACTTTCTTTTACCCTCTTCGGGGTTCGATTATGTACAGGTCAGGATTGACCTTTTCCTGTTTATTAAAAATTAAAACTGATGAAAATACATAAAATGAATTGTCAATCAAATGTTCCTGGAAGAGTGTTACCTTCGTGTGAGTTATTGATTGGGGAAGCTGAGGGACTATATGCCCTGGAAACCTTGTACCATGAAAGTGAAGGGGGATCACCTGGTCAATATGGAACACATGATGGAAAATATGGGGATTGACACCAGTTCAACAAGTGGGAGCGGTTTCAGGATGAAATCACGCTCCATCCCCATAACTCCACACGATAATTTGGATGTGTTCCATGAAATGGTAATCAGAGACCTGATGAAATTGAGGAAGGGTGGAGGGCTTGCTTTAAACAACCTGACAGCAGAATACAGAAAAGCACTACTGTTGGAACCGGGGTTACCGAGTCCGACACGGTAGCATGGCGTGAAGCGGGAAAGGCACGCAAAGGCAATGTGTAAGGCAGTTGTGCAGCACACTCTCACTTTGACTCACAAATGCGAACGCAATAACATGACACCACACCAGGCTTTTGTATTTAAAATCAAGATCTTTTATAAATAAATTAAGTTGGCATCAGATAAGGCAGGTTAATTCAGATCTACATTCAAATTCATTATATTACTCAACTGGTGCACATTTTAAATAAAGCTGCCTAGCTCGTCAACATTGTAGGCCACTAAGGGGCCGCAGGAATTATCTCCTACACGTAGCACTTAATAATGATCTCAAGGTACGTTAATAAAACATAGGCCTAAACATACAGTTCACTTTAGCATATTCAATTATTTAAAAGAAGGCTTTTCACGTTACATTTAAATAGGCCTGCATTAATCTAGGCGCACCCACATTCAGTACAGTGGGCGTCGCAACTCCAGTACACCTGTAACATAAAATACTTCAACTCTTGGCGGTGTACACTTCAGCTCAACTCAATTAAACACTTTCCCCTTGTGGTAAAGACTTAACAGTTAAAACCATGGCCTAGGCAGTAATTATAATAGGCATCGGCATAAATTATTAAATACTGTGGGCATCATCATTACCTGAATGAACTATGTGGGGAATCCCTCAACATGTCCTGTATTCTGGGGCTTCTAGGTCCCTCAGGGGTTAACTCAGACCAGGCCCACTCCTCTCTGGGGCCTCGCCTCGTAGGACTAACATCTCAAGGGTTAATAGTGGCCCCCGGCCCCCAGTGGCGTCTTATGGGCCCTAGGGGCCTCCAGGGCTCACCTGCGGTGTTGGTCGTTGGTCGCGCTTCAGGGCGACTGGCGATCTTCCGGGCCGGCCCGTGTTCTGTAGGGCGGGGCCCGGTCGGGGTGCCTCGGCCTTCTGGCCGGTATTGCGCGGTAATTGCGGGGCCGGTATCACCTTCCTCCGGCCCCCGGGATCAGGGAGTGACTGTGCGGCACGTTGCGGGCTTCCGGGACTGACTCACGGCGTGTTGCGGGGGCCGGGATCACCCTCCTCCGGCCCCCGGGATCAAGGTAAGTGAAGTTGGGGGCTCAGGGTTGCCGGGGAAGGGAGCGGGAGCCGGCAGTCCTCTCCGGCCAGCTCCCCGTCTCCCTCTGCACTGCCGGGGCTCTTCCCGGGCTTCCTTCGGCGCTGGGGGCGTGACTGGGGGCC
Source organism: Calotriton arnoldi (assembly GCA_963921515.1). Taxonomy (NCBI): domain Eukaryota; kingdom Metazoa; phylum Chordata; class Amphibia; order Caudata; family Salamandridae; genus Calotriton; species Calotriton arnoldi. The sequence continues at coordinate 9,165 of CAWUFW010005746.1, read as the reverse complement.
GGCGCCCAATCGGTGCGCGGCCTTCCTGGGTCACACCCGGCGACCCCTGGTTGCTCGGCAACGGCGTCTGCGGGGCCTGGAGGCCTCGCCGTAGATCGCGCCGGCGATTTCTTGGGCCGCGACGGCGGCGGTGGCAATTCTTTGGCCGCGGCGGTGACACTTCTTTGGCCGCTTCGGTGGCGGCGGCATTCTTTGGCCGCTTCGGGCGGCGGCGATGATTCTTCGCCCGCTTCGGCGGCAGGCGCAATTCTTTGGCCACGACGGCGGCGATGAGGGCCCAGGGCCCAGTCTCTGGAGGCTTCGGTGAGGGCGCGGATGGCGCACCTCACCACACACACCTGAGGGGCTTCCTTCACCTCAGCGCTTCCCCGGTGAGGGCGCGACGGCGCACCTCACCACACGGTGCCTCTTCTCAGGCGGCCGCGGCGGTGATCTCCTTCATAAGGTCAGTGACCTGAGGGGCAACAGACCGCAGGGTGCACCAGCAGCCTGTGGGCAGGGCTGACTGGCAAAGTACTTGGGGGCAGCCCAGCAACAGGCAAAAATGAATAGGGGTGAAGGTTTAGCGCTTCAGGGTACGGCGCTTTACGTGGTGATCCCCAGTTGGGCAGTTTTAGGCTTTAGGCCTTGCTGGACGGTCAGGCCTCCTCAAGTTAAGGGGTCTTGCGACTGCTTCAGCTTGGTTGCTTCTTAGGCGCTTCTGGTTGTAAGTTTCTTGTCAGAAGTTCCTTGTTATAAGTTCCTTGTCAAAGTTTCCTGTCAGAAGTTTCTTCTTATGAGGGGGGGATGAGTTGGTGGTCTGGGAGTGCTTGATGTTCCTCCCCGCACGCTGAAAGTGGTTCCCTGGGTCCCCTCACACTGGGCAAGGTCAGTGGGTGGTGGGCGTTCCTCAGCTATCTTACTACAGCAGGGCCTCAGCCCTGTCAGCAGCAGTAGTGTAGGTCTCCCCCTAGGCCCTAAAACCTATACTCCGGCGGAGGTTCTCCCAGGTTCAGTGGTGCCTCATCAACTGACTAGAAAGTTTTCCCTCCAAGCCTTTTATACTCCTAGGTCAGGTGACTCTCCCAAAGGCGGCAAAACATAACTCCTCCCACAGCCCGGAAGGTTCTGGAACCTTCTACATGCCTGGCTATGTGGCCCAGAGGCGGGGATGGAATGGATACTGTATCCCTATACCCCAGCCTGACCCTGGCTACTAGTGTGTATGCGTGTCAGGCCCCTCTGCAGTAGTAGGGGCCTGTGGCAGCCATCTTGAGTGAGAGAGAGCACCTGCACCTCAGCACTGGCTAGCAGTGGCAAGGTGCCCAGAGACCTAGGTCCAGTAAAAATATGGTGGCAAATGGAGGCGAAAAAGGAAAAAAATAGGGAAAGACCACCCTAGGGCTGACAGGTCTAACAACTACAATCACTAAGAGATGATACCTCCATTGTCATTAAAAATAGTGACAAGAGAGGTAATGTGGTCGTGATGGACGCAGACTTATACCACCAGGAAGCGATGAGACAACTGCGGATGAGAATTGTTATGAAGTAATAACCATAAATGAGTACAGGATGAGTGTAGATACATATCAAATACAACTCAAAAAATGGTTTGAGGACACGATTTTAGAGCAGGACGAATATAATTTTCTAAAGTCTGAATATCCAAGAATCCCCTCTTTTACCTACTACCGAAGGTACATAAGGCCTTACAAAATCCCCCAGGGAGGCCCATAGTTTCCTCTAATGGCAGTTTTTTAGAAAACACCGCTATCTACATCAATTCGTTTTTATTTCCATTTGTGAAAACGTTACCGTCACATTGTAAAGATAGTGGTGATTTCCTGACTAAAATCAATAACCTTATCTGGTCAGATTCCTACATCATGATTACACTAGATGTAACTGCCTTATATACAACGATTGGACATGACTTGGGGCTATTAGCCTGTGAATACTTTCTTAAGAAGAGGCAGGCTTGCTTCTTAGAACATAATCAGATGCTACTAAAGATGATTAGCATCTATTTGAAAGATAATATCTTTATACACAATGGCACTCTGTACAGACAGACGATGGGGACTGCCATGGGGACCTGCTTCGTCCCCAGCTTCGCCAATCTGGTGATGGGCTGGAGGGAGAAGCAGGTAGCCTGGGCGGATGTCAATTCCGAATAGGTTCAGAATACCCTAATCTGGACCCGTTACATTGACGATTTATTCCTGTTGTGGAACGGGTCCAGATCCAAGGCAGAGGAATATGTAAAAATTCTTAATGGCAACACTTACAATCTCCATTTTACATCACACATGAGTTCTAGTGAGATTTTGTTTTTGGATATTTTATTACAAGTAAAGGATGGGAGCATTAATACTACGGTCCATCGTAAAATAACAGCAGGTAACAGCACCTTACACTTTAAGAGTCAGCACCCCAAGAATTTGAAACAAAGCATTTCCTACGGAGAAACCCTGAGACTGAAAAGGATCTGCAGTCAGGAACAGGAATTTGAGGGACAGGTGATGAAAATGAACAACAGGTTCCGTAAGAGGGGCTATGATTCTAGAACCTTGAGTATTGCGACATCTAAATCTAGCAATATAACCAGGAACCAGCTACTTTATCGCAATATTAAAAGGGAAAAAGGGAATTCTGTAACTAGATTCATCACGCCCTTCAACTCCATGTCCCCTAAAGTCTCCCAAATAATGAGAAATCACTGGAAACTGGTGAGAAGTGACACTGTGATAGGGAAAGATCTACCACCAGTCCCGCCAGTAAGCTATAGGAAAGGCAGGACGCTGGGAGACAGTCTGACACACAGTTATTTGATCAGGAAACGCAAGTTGGACACTTGGCTTTCGGTGAAGAGGGGTTTCTTCAAGTGCAATCATTGCAAGGCATGCAGGTTAACTAAAAATGTATCTATGTTTCAGACCTCTGATGGCCAAAATAGAAGAGTCAATGGTTTCTATAATTGCAATACGGATTTTTGTGTGTATGTACTAACATGCCCTTGCCCCTTGTCTTATGTTGGCAGCACCATATTTCCCCTAAAACAACGTATCCTGGAACACCAACGGGCTATAAGAAACAATGACTTCTTGTATTCAGTGGCCAGACACTTTTATAATTTTCATGAGAGTGATCCGGGACTACTGAACTATTTTGCAGTAGATAGAGTTGCCCCGAATATCAGAGGCGGGAATAGGGTGAACAATCTTAGACGCCTTGAGTCCAGATATATTCTGGACTTGCATACTAAATTCCCGGCGGGTCTGAATAGAGACGAAGAGTTGGAGGTGCATCTGGGGTAATCTTGTGATACCCCCAACATATGTGTATTGAGAGTAGTTCTTGCCCAATGTTTATAGCAAATAATGAAGTAATCTCTCACCGCCCCAACCTGTGTATAATTTGCTGCTGTTACCTCCTGTATGATAATATTCATGTATTTTTTGATGAAATGTACAGCTTGACGGATGAATTTATTAACATCTTTGTAATTAGTCTTTTGTATATATTGATATTTTAGAAATAACCCTCCCCTGAATTTTTTTATATGAATTTTGATATATTTGATATACATTGATTATGGACATACATGAATTAATTGGTGGTAGGAGTTTTATTCTGAAGTTATTTATTGAATCAAGATATATTTGCACATTTACATATGTTTTTATCACTGAAAAGCTGCTAACTACTGCGCCCATTTTGTCTTTTATATGCATGTGATTTTGTCATCTCTTATGTATAATTAATCATGATTGTCTAGGGCACTGGCCCAAGAGAGTGAAATGCTGAACTGAGACCTCCTAGCTCTGGGGTCCGAATCCTGTACACAGAAAAATAAGGTACACATAAGTGTCATTAATCATGAATTGTAAGAAAGTTACAAAGTAAAATATACAAAAAATAACATAAAAAGAGTCAAAATAAATATTTTTGTAAAGAGGGGGAAAAAAGGGGAAAAAATGAAGAAACACTGTTGATACACCAATGTCTTCCATGTCTATGACACCATGTACCACTTAAAAGGAAAATGGGCGGATGGCCAGTGTATCTTTGATAAAGGCTGGGACCAGCCGAAACGCGTCAGGGAGCTGACACGCTGCATGTTTAAATAAAAAGAACATTTCTTACCCCCGTCTGGAGTGCCCACTGTGTTCTCGCACAGCGAGTAGTTTGGAGTTGAGATATACATATATACATATACATACATACACAAACGTTTGTATGCGAAGAAGTGTCCAACAATAATAACCATAGAAAGTTACACATTTCCATCAGCTGGGGACATTTTATATCCCTCAGAGTTAAGATCATAAAAGTACCATGAGGCACTGAGTAGTCGGAGTTCGATCTAATGGTCATAGAGGTATCAGTACTTTCTTTGTCTGCTTCTGTGTGTTCTTTTTCTAGGGAATGACTGCCTCCTGGCCACAATAGTGTGTATGCCGATTCTTTCTTTTTATTCGATCAAAAATATGATCATTCACATCATAAAACAGTACATCAGAATAAAACCAAGATATTACATTAAAAAGAATATAAATTCATTAAAATCTAATAAAATACAAAATTATGGGTCCCATAAAAACATAGTAAGCACGATCAAACAAAAACCAAATAGGACTAAATAGGCACAACAATGTTCAGAGACCAGTTTACACATTTTGTCCTCCTCCACCAGGCAAATAACAAGAATCTCGAAATAGCGAACACTAACCATCTTGTGGTATCAAATTTAAAAATGCGTATGGCATCTGAAGAACACCTAATGGAAAGCATACGGCAAACAGGAACTATCCATGTTCTTCTAAAATCATCATAGGAGGGACAGAAAAAGAAAAAATGCTCAAGTGTCTCGGGGGCAATGTGGCAAGAAGGACACAATGGATCGACCGACATATTTCCCCAGGAACTTCTCCTAGCATTTAAGGGAATAGTTCCATATCTAAGTTGGGTATACAGTGCTCTTGCCTGTGGGGGTTCGATATCATCCAAAAAAGTTTCAAAACCAAAACTGTCTTTAACATTTAAAAACCTTGTTGTTAAAGTGCCATGTGCAATACATTCAATGTTTTCCGAAACCATCAACCCCCAAAACCTTTTTTTAACAAGAGGGACCATAGATTTAATAATGGTCCCAGGTTCCTCCCAGAGCTGCCCCAACCCTATTTTTGAGAACCAAGCCTTGATCTTTTTAAACCACGTAATTCGGCCAGTTTGCTTGTGTATGCCGATTCATTTCGACTTTCATATGGGGTTTGGATAATTATGGCGAAGGTCTTCCTCAGGGCAGGAACTGTATGTGTGAGTTCCATTCGAAGAGTGCAAAACTGGGGGTGTTAACCCTTCATAGATTATTGGCAGGGTCAATAACGCCGGGCGCATTCCTTCGCACCTCTGGCATAGAAAATTCAGTCGCTGCTTTATTTGTTTTGGTGCCCGGATGTGTGGAAATGCAGTCCTTGTCGATTGTATGGTTTTCTGGATGTAACCCCACTTCATATGTGGTGAACTTCATCCTTGAATCAGCGTGCTGCCCGCCTTCGTACAGGTCTCATGTGGAATCCCGTTGTGTTCATGATGTTGCGGCCTTGATGACGGTGCCGGAGTCAATAAGTTGCTGTCGTTGGCAACTGGGGATGCAGTGTATGTCGGGGCGGTGCATCGTGCTCTTGCCCTCGGCTCTGGTATAGGCAGCGGCGTCGATGACGGTGTCAGGGTTGCTTTTGTTGAGTGTCAGCACAAACTACTTGACTCCAAGGGCCCATGAACTGGATTTGGCACCACTTGGCTAGACAGGAACCTCAGCAGAAGAGCCCAAGTGCTGTTAGCAAGACTAGGTGAAGTCTTTGATGGCCCTGAGACTTCCCAACAGGAGGCAAGCTCAACTCAAGCCCTTGGAGAACCTTGGAAGCAGGATTTAGAAAGCAAAGTCCAGTCTTTTCACTCCCAGGACAGAAGTAGCAAAGGAGCAGGCCAACACAAAAAGCAAACAGCAAAGTGGCGCGTCTTCTTGGCAGAATGTCCTCAAACCAGAAGTGTTCTGAGAATATGCTGTCAGAGGTCCAGTACTTATACCCATTTCAGCCTCTGAAGTAGGCAAACTTCAAAGGAAAGTCTTTGTAGTAGTGCCCAAGACCCTGCCTTGGCTGCAGACACATTACAGGGGACTGGAGATGACTTTGTGTGAGGATAGACTCAGTCCTATTCAGGTATCAGTGTCTACTCCTCCCACCACTCTAGCTCAGGAAGGCCCATCAGCTTGGTGATGGGCCATCAGGATATTCAGGGCACACCTCAGCTCCCTTTCTGGGACTGTCTAGAGTGAATGCACAAACAGCCCAACTGTCATCCTAACCCAGACATGTATTCAGAGACAGGCAGAGGCACAGAATAGTTAAGGTAAGAAAATGCCAACTTTCTAAAAGTGGTATGTTCAGACCTGTAATTTAAAAACAAACTTTACTAAAATATATATTTTTAAATTGTGAGCCCAGAGACACCAAACTCCTATTTTCTATCAGCTCCCAATTGGCAGATACACTTGTAAGACGTTACAAGGCAGCTCCAATGCTAACCTATGGGAGAGATACGCCTTGCTGTAGTGAAAACGTAATTAGCAGTAGTTCACTACCAGGACATGCAAAACACAACAGTACATGTCCTACCTTTTAAATACACTGCACCCTGCCCATAAAGCTACCTTGGGCCTTCCTTAGGTGTGCCTTACATGTAATAAAAGGGATGTTTAGTCCTGGCAAGTGGGTGCACTTGCCAGGTCGAAATGGCAGCTTAAAACTGCACATACAGACACTGCAGTGGCAGGCCGGACACATGTTTGCAGGGTTACTCATGTGAGTGGCACAATCAGTAATGCACGCCCACTAGTAGCATTTGATTTACCAGCCCTGGGGACACATGATGCACTGTAGTAGGGACTTACTAGTAAATCAAATATGCCAATCACGGAGTAAACCAATTACCATTACATTTTAGGAAGAGAGCATATGTGCTTTAGCACTGGTTAGCAGTGGGAAAGGGTCCAGAGTCATAAGGTCAACAAAAAGAAGGTCAGAAAAACAGGAGGAAGAAGGCACAAAAGTTTGGGGATAACCCTGCAAAAGGGCCAGATCCAACAGGAATTGTATTGGTTCTATGGAGTGTCTTATGCAGTAAACAAATCTCCTCCTACAGTTCCTTTGAAAGCTACTGTTGCTCTGTGGAAACAAATTGTTTGGATATTTGTGGACCATTTGGGAGAGCTAATAAACAAATATGTAATTGCAATAACTGGCCCATTTTTTTTTTTTTTAAATGGCCTGAAGAAAGAATAGTGAATGAGATAAAGCCTGATGATGTATTCTGTAGAGAAGGCATAAAGAGGCGATTGTAACTGATAGTAGTCCTCAATTTGTTTCTTCCAAGAAGTTGAGGACAGATTTATCATAGTATTACGCTGCCCTTGCATCACACATGGTGTCGCCAAGGAAGCACAATACTAAAGTCAGATTTACTAAGCAACTCAAGGCCACCTTGCATGATCCTGCATTGTTTGCTGAATCTGGAGTAACACAAGGCATTGCATGTCACTGCCTTGTGTTTCTTTCCCTGGGAATGCATTCCCATGGCCAGGGCGTGGGTGTTTTCATGCATGCACCCATGGATTTTGACACATTCCCAGACTTACCTAGACTGGTAAACCTTGTAATGCGTCAAAATGCAATGCTTTCCCAGGGTACTCGCAAAGAGAAGAAATATATTTTTTTCTCCTTGTTGTTTCCTCTTTCTAAGTGTACTGCATTTTGCATTACATTACATTGCATTGTGCTGTATTGCAATGCATTCTACTGCACTCTTAAAAAGAGGAAAAAGCCTCGGAATATTTTTTTTCTGCAGGAAAGTGTCCCTTCTGCCTCAAAAACAATCCTACCTGCAATGTAGGCACCCTTGCACCATGGTGCAAGGTTGCCTGCATTGGCGCTGGGCAGCAGATTGTCACTGGTGCAGGCAGAGAGCAGGAATGCACCATATGTTTGTAAATGTCACATTGCTGCATTCTCCCTTTCACGCAGCGCAGCAAGTTGACTTGCTGCACTGCATTGCATGAAAGATTGATAAATATGGCCCTTGGTTTTTTGAAGAAACACGGCCCTGTGTAGCACAGGACTGCCTCATAGCATCCTCAGGAGAATGGTTTAATAGTGACATTTAGAAGGGTTCTTTGAAATAGTGTACAAAAGGCATTAAGATGTTGTTAGAAATTAGATAATTAGTAGTGCAGGATCTGAGGCCTCTACAAGTATTAGGTCCACAATTGTCTCCTCACTGGGAACCAAGCATCCCTTTGTAGCACTTGATTCCCTCACAGTAGCCAAGCAGAGCAGTCCAAGGGGAGGTGGTGTGGGTTAGTAATCGCCATTCACTGGCATGCAATAATAACAATCAATAAATGATTACTGAGTAAGTGCTTTTTCTTCGAAAAAGGAAAATTACATTTTTACACACACACCACTGAATACTATGCCTTAATTCACAAATATATACATTAGGAAGATGGAATTATCTTTTGTGACATTCTGAAATCACATTTGACCACTAATGGGTCATGACACCCAAAATCACAGTACCCCACGACCTATACCTGAGAGAACATTACAACATAGGGGAGTATCAGTTTGAATAAAACAGGCCTAATTGCTTTGTCAAAGGTCACCACATCAAAATATAAGGCAAGCCTATTGATTTTATCAAAGGGTCATCATAATAATGTAAGGCAAGCCAATTAGCTTTGTCAAGGGGTCGCCACATCGAAAGCCCACTAACCACATGTTAAAAATCACCATTAATCACTGAACTCACCAACCATGTTGAAATGCAATAATTATTTTCAATAAAGCATTTCAATGTTCATCAACAAATCTTGTCAGGAATATATTGGCCTTAAAGCACTGAAACTCAAGATAGCAAGTGTCTGAGTCTTCTATAACATATTTATACCACACAAAATGCAGCCATAGAACAAAACACTAGGAGTCTCTGCAATCACAAGCTGTAGAAAAAATGTTCCAGCCTTAGGAACATTTTAAAAATGTTCAAGTCTACCAAGATCATGATTTCTGGGGTCCGGGAGACATAGGGTTAATTTAGAATGTCATTCTGGGGGAGGGG